>CM076088.1:47906682-49172999 GCA_038088585.1 Chrysina gloriosa
GGTGCGTTTTTACTAACAATAAGAATTATAAAGGCGCGCGACGCAAATTTTCTTACAACAATAAATTCGAGCCCAAAATAAAATGTGGAAAATGTCATAAATTTGGGCACACAAGCAAGGGTTGTTGGTCAAATAATTTCAAATCAAAAGAGGAAACCTTAAAAGTAGAAGAATGTCTATCGATAAACTATAATGATAAAGATATATCATCCTGGTGTCTGGACAGCGGATGTTCTTCACACATGTGTTTTGAAAAGGAAAAATTTCTAAATTTGGAAGAAAGACGAGATAAAGAATCTCTAAAACTGGCATCTAGAGATTGTGCTACTGAGATAAAAGGATCAGGAGACATAAAATTTAATGTAAGTAACTCTAGTTGTGCTTCAGTAAAACTTGAAAATACATTATATGTACCTAACTTGCATACAAATTTAATGTCAGTTAGTAAAATTACCGATAAAAGTTATAAAGTTATTTTTCAAGAAAATATTGCCAGAGCTATTAACAAAAAGGGAAATGTCATTCTTAAAGCTGAGAAATCAGACAATGGATTATACTACATTAAAGGTAGCTCTGACCAAACCTCATATTTCTCAGAAAATAGTAAAATTATGACTTGGCATAAACGTTTAGGTCATTTAAATGAAACAGATATGAAACTTGCTTTAAAACGAAACCTTGTAAATGGTCTTAGTTTCAACCCATCTTCAAAATTAGATGACCGTGAGATTTGTTTAAAAGGAAAATTTTCGATATTACCTTTTCCCAAAGAATCCATTAAGGCTAAGGAACCTTTACACATAGTACATTCCGATGTTTGTGGACCCTTCCGAGTACTCTCTCCAGGGGGAGCTAGATACTTCATCACATTTATCGATGAATATTCTAGATATACCAAAGTATATTTTCTGAAACACAAGAATGAAGCTTTAGAAGCATTCCAAACTTATAAGAATGAAGTTGAGACCTACACAGGTAAGAAATTGAAGTATTTGCAAAGCGACAATCGGAAAGGAGAATATTGTAATTCTCAGTTTGACGAATATTTGAGAAAATGTGGAATCCAGAGGAGACTTTCAGCTACGTATACCCCACAGCAGAACGGTCTAGCAGAAAGAAAAAACAGAACCCTATTAGACAAGGCAAGATGTCTTATTTTAGATGCTAACCTTCCAAACATGTTTTGGGCAGAGACAATAAATACAGCGAACTATCTTACGAACCGGTCACCATTGGCATCTCTAAACGGGGATACTCCTTTCAAACGATGGACTGGGAAAATACCCTCTGTCCGATACATGCATATATTTGGTAATACAGTATTTGTGTACAACAAAAATCCAAACAAAGACAAACTAGCAGCAAGAGCTGAGAAAGGTATATTTATGGGTTACTCTGACATTTCAAAAGCTTTTCGCATATGGATGCCACAACAAGCAAAAATTAAAATTAGCCGAGACATAAAGGTGATGGAGAAATTCGACCATGAATGGTTATCAAGCAACAATGTTGACGATCTTTTAGATGAGAATGATCCAAACGATGCAGTTACTACTCTAAGAGAAGCAGTCGTTGGAACTTCTAATATGAAGAAATCAATTGAGAAGGAAAAGGAATTACATTCTCAAGAAAATGATGAAAACGAAGTAGTACAAAATGAAATACAGGTGACTACGTACTTGCAAGGCAACAACGAGCAAGAGTACCACCAATTTGGACGCGAGATTTTGATATGTCATGCTTTTGCGATGAAAGAGATGCAATGTCTGTTGAAAATCCAGAAGAATGGCATGAAGCTATTAAAGACGAAATCAAATCGCACATCAAAAACGAAACCTGAACGTTAGTTGATGATAAACCAAACATAAATAAGATCGGTTGTAAATTGGTACTAAAAATAAGCTAAATTGCGACGGTTCGTTAGAAAGGAAAAAGGCACGATTAGTTGCTCATGGATTTGCGCAACGTCCAAACATAGATTTCACATAAACATTTGCACCAGTTGCTAAACTAAGTTCTATTCGACTTCTGTTAGGAATCGCCGTTGAAGAAAATTTAATAATCAACCAGTTAGATGTTGCGACTGCATACTTAAATGAAGAAATTGAAGAAGAAATATATATGGAACAACCAGACTATCTTGAAAAGATGCCGCTTGAAATTATTGACGAGTCTAACAGAGATCAAGACACATTCCAAAAATCAAAAAGAATGCTGGAAGATTTAAGAAGAGGAAGAAACAAGAAAATATGTCTTCTAAAAAGGCCTTATACGGTCTAAAGCAAGCTGGACGGCAATGGTTTAAGAAACTCTATGTTACTTTAAAGGAGCTGGGATTTAAATCTTCAATGGCAGACTCATGCATGTACATTTCTCAAAAGGGAACAGATAAAATCATCATCGCAGTTTAAGTTGACGACATTATCATAGGCGCATCTAGTTCACATGCTATGAAGAGAATTAAAGATAAGTTAATGAAGAGTTTTAAAATGCGCGATCTAGGAAACCTAAAATACTGTCTTGGCATCGAATTCAAGAAAAGCGGAAATGGTTTTGAGTTAAATTAACGAAAATATATCAAAGACCTGTTAAAAAAATTTAACATGGAAAATTGCAAATGTGCAAATACACCCATGGAAGCTGGCATAAAATTAGAAAAAGGCAACACTGGTGAGATCAAGCAACTGCCATACCAAAATTGAATCGGCTCATTGATGTACACTCAGAATCAGCAAAGATGAGCCGTACGCCATTGATGTGTAAACTTAGTAAAGACAAACGTTCGGAACATTATCTGCTTTATCCCTGTAAAAACAAAGCTAGCTATATAAACGTTTGTCAATCGGCGCAACATATACTAATAAACGAACCATCGATTTTTTCCCATATAGGGAAGAACGTGCAAGACAATGACAACATTAGTACAAGTATGAGAATTCGTACATCATACTTTGAGACTCTGAAATCAATACTAATTTTGACTATTTAGTACATCCGGTTGTCATTTATATTTGTTTACTGTGTTTGACGTCTTATTGCTAGTTGTTGTCTGTCTTTATTATCTGTGTTGTTTGCTTACAGTTTTATGAAACCAGTTTTTTGAAAACTATTAACCTTTAGTACTTCAGAAACAACTGCTATAAATACAATGTCTGCACATGGAAAAACTTTGCGCTCCCAAGCACAACAGTTTGTGTTAAATTTGTTGGAGTATAATCAGGAAGAAAAAGAAAACAATGGCCCCTTATTACCATTATCATCTGTGCAAGAGGTAAAATGGAACCAGTATAGCATTTAGTTTGTATGTCATTAAGTATGTTCAATTACAGCGAGTGGCAGATGGGTTAAAACTTAGCGTATCTACAGTGAAACGAATTATAGCCCGTACTGCTCATAATCCGATACTTTCCAGTCCTGGCAAGAAAAGACACCGCAAGAAAACAAAGACTGAAGATATATCAGAAACTGTCAAAATGAATATCAGAAATACAGTGTACACAATGTATTCACAAAGTGAGTTTTTAATAAAGCTAATTGTATAATAATACAATTAATATTTTTTACAGAAAAACATGTCACAGTCAAGTCGTTAAATGACGAACTTCGAGAAAACGGAATAATTTTAAGTAACATCAGTGTGAATCATTACTCCATTGTATAGGTTTTAAATTTAAGAAGGACAGCAATCGCAGGGCTTTAATTGAAAAACCACATATTGCTGGAATGTCACTTCAATTTTTGAGAAGCTACATCGAAAATATAAATTCCTTGTCACCAAAGCCAGTAGTGTTTCTTGATGAGACATGGATATTCTCAAAAGGAAATGCAAAGAGATCCTGGCAAGATGATGATGTAAAGAGTGTTCGAAAACCTGAGGGCTACGTAGGTAAAAGATTTATTGATGTACATGCTGGTTCAAAATCTGGGTTTGTGTCAAATGCCTCATTATTATTTGCTTCGAAATCTCAAAAGGTGACTACCATGGAGAAATGGATGGGAAAAATTTTCTAAGTTGAGTTACAAACAAATTGCCAAATAACCTGCAAGAACCTTCGATAATAGTTATGGATAATGCACCGTACCATTCCACATTAGTGGAATGCCATCATCATCTTGGAACAAAGCTGATATTGCTGCATATCTAACTAAAAACAATATACCCTTCAATTCATCATTATTTAAAACTGAATTGCTCACATTAGCAAAACATCGTCGAAAAGAAAAAAAATCCAAATAGATGACATTTTAAAAAACAAGGGTCATACAGTGCTACGCTTACCACCATATCATTGCGATTTCAATGCAATTGAAATGATATGGGCACATGCAAAATCTTATTACGATAAGCACATTGGAAGAGATAGGTATGGGGATGAGAAAATGTATGCAATGTGGAATGAAGCAGTAGATCAGTGCACAGAAGAGATTTGGAGGAAGTGTGTGATCTATACAAAAATTTAATCAAAGAATGGTATGAAAGAGAGAAGATAGTAGACATAAGAGTTGATGAATTAATAATACCGCTTGGTGATGATTCTAGTTCTTCTAGTGAAGTTGACTCCGATAGTGACTCTGACTAATAATTGTGTGTAAATGTATACAAAGTTCATTCTTCAGTTCATCTGTATCTATCAGTGGCTACACGACCAGATATATCTTTTGCCGTCAGCTATCTCAATCAGTTTAATTCCTGCTTAGGAAATGCCTACTGGATAGTTGCCAAACGTGTGCTCAGATATTTAAACGGAACAAAGAATATGCATTTGACATACACGCGAGAAGATAAACCTATTATCGGTCTGGCGGATGCAGATTGGGCCGTTTGTGAAATTGATCGTAGATCATATACAGGATACTGTTTTGTGTTTGCTGGATGTCCTACAAGTTGGGAATCAAAGAAGCAAAGAACAGTTGCACTGTCCACCGCTGAAGCTGAATATATGGCTTTGACAGAATCTGCTAAAGAAGCCCTACATTTGAAACAGTTAATAAATGATTTGGGAATGCATCACGAAAGAATCACCATTTATAATGACAATCAGGCTGCGCATAAACTTTGCTCAAACTCGGTAATAAACTCGAAGTCTAAGCATATTAGCATAAAGGAACATTTTATTCGAGAGGTGGTTCAATAAGGTGCCATCCAGATCCTTTACAGGAAAGGTAACGAAATGGAGGCGGATATTTTTACCAAGGCATTGGGTGGACCCAAATACTGCGAATTCCGGTCCAAACTAGGTTTGCGTTAGGTTTGATGCTCGTGAGGGGGAGTGTTGTAGCACCATCCTGCATATAACGACACTATGCCCTCGCATCATCAAGTGTGCCGACAGTTGACATATGTAGAAACTTCAAATAATAAATAATATATTTTTGTATTTTCAATCCTTGTTAAAACGTTATAATTATTATAATAAAAAGTACTGTAAAACTGCAACAAATTTAAATTAATATAGCTATTTACATAGATTTCAAAATTCTTATGAAATATATGTTTTTAAGTGGTATAGAATTACTTACATGGTAGATGAAGAGTAAGTACAACTCCACCTTTCAATATTTTATTTGGTAAAACATCATCACTAATAAAATGTCTTTCACAAATCCTGTCTTTTATACATATCAGTTCCGGAAATACTCTGGAATTCCGTATTTCCTGTCAATTTAATCTATTCCATAAGCATCTGCTCGCGTTTCTTAGGATTAGGAAAATTAAAAAATTTTGTCACTTCTTCCGTTCGGGAACAGTTTTGCACAGCACATTTCAGATCTGATAAAGGCATTTTTTCATTAAATAGGATAGACTGAAATATTCATATGAATTATTGATTATTACCTATTTAATTCTAACAATAAAATACGAGCTTCTTACCTTAGAAAAGTATACGAAATTTAAGTTTATATAGTATACACAAAGAATGTAAAAAGAATTGGGTTATTAAACTGTTGTTAATAAATTTTAATGAAACGCAGTAAATACAAATTTCAAACAAACAAGTTTCAAATTACTAAACAGGGTATATTACCATAGCAATTCAACAAAGATCTAAACCACAATCTGTAAAAATTGAGTATGGAAATACACCATTTGAGTTTGTTCCGCCATCTAGAGTGTGTAGGGAAATGAATTTCTTTGCTTCATTTAGGCAATATTAGTAACAGCCCCTTGCTACGGATTTGCTACCATGTAATGAATCGAGAATACAGTTTTTAAGAGACGTTACAATTGGTTACCATACGTTGGCGTTGACAAAAGATACAGACGCTAGGAACTTCATGTCAATACTAGGGCCGGTGGGGGATTCCTTACGCCCTTTTATCTTCAGGTGTAGGCTGCTTCGATCACGCAGCCTGGGGAGAGATGAGGTTGGTTAGCGAAGAGCTAACTGGGGAAGATGACTTTTCACCTGTAACACATACGAGAATTTCAGACTGAAAAATAGCCGTTTATCAGTCGTTTAGAGGACGATGATGGTCGTCGAGGGACCTGCGGGAATTGCCTTAGTCCAGATCGATGACATCTGCAAGGCGACAGACCTTCTTTTTGGGAGGGGGTCGATCTTGGGGATCGACGACCATCTGGACGCAGAGATTTTGGCTGGCGCGGGCTCTTTCCCACGCGGACTTCAGGAGTTTCGTCAGAAATTCACGTGAAGTCGGAACGTTCAGTACTCGATGAATCTGAACGTTCCTTACGAAGTAGGGGGCGTCAATGATGAAGCGGAGAGTTTGGTTTTGGAGTGCTTCCAAACCTTTGATGTTAGTCTCACTCGCTGTTAACCAGGCCATAGCGCCGTAGGTTAAAAGCGGTCGAAGCGTTGTCTTGTATAAGAGCAACTTGCTCCCTAAGTGAAGGGGACTCCTTCGCCCTATGAGGGGCAGAAGCAAGTTGCGGGCCTTGATGAAGCGATTTCGGATTTCGTCAGTTTGTTTTTGGAATGTGAGCATTCGGTCGAAGATGACACCGAGGTATTGCACTTCGGAGCTCCAGGGGAGCTCGGAGTTTCCTACCTTAATCGGCTGACCGGGGTTTGCGCGATCGTGCGAGAATCTAACTGCCACACACTTAGATTCATTTACCTTCAGACCCCAGCGAGAGGTCCAACTCCAACAGAAAACCGTCAGTAGCGCTTTGGAGGCGTTTCCTGAACAGCGCCTGCTTCCTGCAGCCTGTGTAGATAACAGTGTCGTCTGCATAGATTGCAATCTCGGTGCTGGGCTCTCGGGGAGATCCGACATGTAAATGGAAAACAGTTGCGAGCCTAGAAGTGATCCCTGGGGAACGCCGGCATGGATTTGTCTGACGCTGGACTTCACGGAATGGGATTTGGCGCAGAAGGATCTGCCACCCAAATAGGACCTGATGAGTTTGACCATAGGGGGTTGATTCCTAAAACGATCATCTTGTAGATCAGCCCGTTGTGCCAGACTGTGTCAAAGGCATTCTTTAAGTCGAAGAAAACTGCACCTACGGGTACTCGCCTTTCAAGTCCGTTTCGGATGTATTCCGAGAACCGGAATAGTTGTAGTTCGGTGGACAGTCCGGCTCGGAAGCCGAACTGTTCATCCTGGATGACATCGTCGCTGAGTTCTTTCAGCCGAGACAGGATGATTGCCTCAGCTATTCGAAACGTTGGAGAGAAGGCTGATCGGGCGGAAGTTTTGTGGGAATTTGTGATCTTTCCCGGGCTTGGGGATGTTGCAAACTTCGGCGTGTTTCCAGCAGGAGGGAAAGTACTGAATTTGGAGCATTGCGTTGATGATTTCGCAAAGATGCTCCGTAGCTCCTGGGGGTAACCACTTTAGGGCCAGATTGGTGATACAATCCGCTCCTGGGGCCTTTTTGTTGTTGCGCCTTTTGATGAGGGCTCGGACTTCGTCGGGGAGGCGGGATCGAGTGGGGTTCCGATGAGCTCGGGGATCCCGTGCACCACCGTTTCCACTTCTCTTCGGAAGATTATTTCGTAGTCGCTGATTGAGGGCGGAATGCCGCGGAATACTTCTTCGAGGTGGTCGGCGTGGATTTCGATTTTCTCCTCGGGGAGAAACCTAAACCGTGGGTGCCGTGAAGAGGCCGGTTTGGGGGCTTTTTGAGGGGTTTCTCAAGGCTTTGGATAGTTTCCATAGGGAGCCATCCTCCGTCGAGAGAGACTTGACCTTGTCGTCCCAGTTCTCCTGCTCGAAGGTTTTGAGAGCCTCTCGGAGCTGTCGAGCAAGATGATTTGCTCGGAGGCTGTCAGCGGGGTTGTGGGTGGTTTGGGCCCTTTTCTTGGGTCGTCGTCTTTCCCTAACTAGCTCCCTTAGGTCGGGTGGGAGTTGTCGAGAGGTCTGATGGTAGAAGATTCATCGAGTGCCCGAGAGATCGCTTTGGTGAAGTTGTTAGCGGCTTTCTCTAAGAGACCCGCTTCCTGAAGATTTTCGTTGACACTGAGGTTGGTGAGAACTTTGGAGGAGAAAAGATTCCACTTCGTACGCCGCCGAACTTTTTCCCCCAGATGAAGTAGTTCGCTACCTAGGGTGATTAGGATGGGGTTGTGGTCTGATGAAAGGTCAGCGATGCTTTCCACAGTCACGTTTACCGGGATGTCTTTGGATATGGCGAAGTCGAGGACATCGGATTGGACGCCAGTACGGAAGAGCGTGTGGCCGTCGGGAGGGTGGTACGAAAGCCCTAAGGCTTGGATGATGTCAAGCAGCTGCCTGCCCTCAGCTCGTATGATCCGGCTGCCCCAGAGGTGGTGCTTCGCGTTCAGATCGCCCGCCATCAACACCGCGTTGGGGTCGGTGAAGATTTGGTCGAAATCCTGGTGCGAAACCCCGCCAAGGGGGGCCTATACGTCGCGTAGAGTTTTAGCGGACCGAAATCGGTCCAGATGATGACTGCCGCCGCCTCCAGAGAGTTCAGCGGCGGCACTACGACCTCGGAGTGGCGGATTGAATTTTTGACGAGTACAGCTGTCCCGCCGCCGCGGCCCGTCAAGCGATCTCGACGGTATGTTTTGTAATTCACGACCTTGAGACTGTCCCCCGGGCGGAGGCAAGTCTCGCTGAGAAGGGCAACGACGATTTGGTTCTCTTGAAGAAAGTCTCTTAGCTCAGGCATACGAGTTCTGATGCCGTTCGCGTTCCAGGCGACTATTCTGAAAATGCCTTGCGGGTTTATGCTTACCGATGTATTCATAAACGGGTTGATAGATTAATAAAGGTTACGGGGGATGGAGCCCTGAACCTGCTGTAGTGCGGACGAGAATTGTCCGACCAGCTGTAAAAGGGTGGTCACGGCGCCGAAGAAGTCGGTGTTGTTGGTGGCGGGGGCTTGGGCCTAGCAGGGACTGGCTGGGCACGTCGGTACGCAGCACCTTAGGGGGAAGAAGATTTTCCTTTGGTGGCGTCGAAATACTTCCTGCCAGAGGAAGTCGCCTGGGAGGATTGGGTGGCTTGGGTGGCGGCCTGGCGGGGAGGAGGGGAGGGGGGCGCTTGAGCCGGGGTCTTTTTCGCCGAAGGGGCGGCTTGGGATCGGGTTGGCAATCGGGGTTTGGGGTAGTGAGGACATCCCTTGTAGTTTGCCGTGTGTGAGCCAACACAGTTGGCGTATTTGGCAGGGTCGCCTTTCTCCTTAGATAAGGGGCAGTCTGCGGCGCGATGGTTTTCGCCGCAACGGACGCATTTGATCCCTGCCGTACAGCGGGATTGGGCGTAGCCGAACCGCTGACAGCGGTGGCATTGCCCGACGGCTGTTCGGGAGCGGAGGGATTCGACGGAGACCACTAGTCTGCGGATCTCCTTCAGGGCGAAGATGTCCTTCTCGTTTCTCGGGAGCTTTATCAGGATGAGGGGCATTTCCTTCTTGCTGCGGTGGTGGCGGAGGCGATGGATGCCTTCCGGGTGGAATCCGAACTCTAGGAGTTCTTCCATTTTTGGGGGAGTCTCGACGGGGACCCCACGGATCACGATGTTCAAGAGTTTCTCCGAAGGTAGCTGATAGGTGTGGTACGGTAGTACCAGACCGTCGAGCACCTTTACGGCAGCCCTGAAATCCTTCTCCGTGGTGGGGAAGAAGCGGATTCCGTCAGTCGTATTTTGGGCCTTAGAGAAGTTGATACGAAGGTCAGAGAATTTCATCGTAACGTGTCCCCAGGCGGATTTTTCCCTGAAGACGATGGGGGAATCTTGTTTGATTCGGACGGGGAGGGGAGGGGGAGGCTGCGAAGCAGCAGCGCCCTTTTGGCTCGTGGAAGCCGGAGTCGGTGGAGGAGCGGTGGTGGCGGTCTTTGTGGCCGTGGCAGCCGGTGGCCTTTGCTGGCTCTCGGTGCTGGTGGAGGGTGTGGCGGCCGGTTGCGCCATCTTCTTCGAGGCAGAAGGTTGCCTCTTCTTACCGGCCTTACGCTTTCTGCCAGCTTTGGTCCAACCGGCATCGTCGCGCTCTGAACCGGAGTCGGAGACTGACTCGTCGGATGCAGAGGGGGCAGGGGAGGCCACCACGGCGGCGGCGGGAAGGGCTGCAGTCGAGGCTGCTATGCGTCGTCTTCGGAGCTCCTCGGTTAGCTCGGCGATTAACCGGACGAGGGTTTCGTCGTCGTAATCGAGCGACGCGAGGAGCTTTGCAGCAGACGGCCGGGATTCGCGGGGGCCGGAGGAGGGGGATTCCGGTCTGGAGGACGATGAGGAGCCCTCGTCCATGGACTCCTCGGCGGAACGGGGTAGGGGAGGGGAAATCCCCTGCGGTGAGGCGTTGTTGGCCAGAAGCCATCTGAAATTTGTCCAAATGGA
Source organism: Chrysina gloriosa (assembly GCA_038088585.1). NCBI lineage: Eukaryota > Metazoa > Arthropoda > Insecta > Coleoptera > Scarabaeidae > Chrysina > Chrysina gloriosa. The sequence continues at coordinate 47,917,453 of CM076088.1, forward strand.
CGTAACACTTCATGCACTTCGAATTGACCGCTGATTCCTCAGCAGCCACCGCGACCGACAAGCCGGAAGAAAAAGTAAAAGTGATCAGGGAAGGCGCAACCTGGATCTCCACGGCGGCAGAAATTCAAAACAGAGAATTCGCTTTCAAAAAATCGCAGAAAAGGACGTCGCCAAAGACCTTAGGGCCAAAGGTCTGCATCCGGAGCATATAATCTGGATGCAAAGGAGACGCAGAGGCATCCGGTTGCCTCTAGTGCTAGTGAAGATAAGCCGGTAGAAGAAGAATATTTTCACCATCTGGAAGGTTTTAGGGATCAACGTCACTGTTTACTCCCTCCGAGTCAGGGCCGGGAGAGGATAATGTTTCCGTTGCCAACGTTTCGGGCACGGCCAATCCCGGTGCAGGGCCCCCGAAAAGTGCGTCGCCTGTGGAGGTCCCCAGCGAAAGGCGAACTGCGACCGAAACTGCAGTGTTTCAGCGACCTGTGCCAACTCTGGCGGTGCGCACCCCGCGAACACCAAGGGGTGCCAAGCAGTGCACAAAGAATGTCCTCAAAAGGGCGTTCCGCCGACGAGAACGACGGCAAAATCGACTCGGCCCTCCAACCCAAGCGCAGTGCGAGAAGGAAATTCTTTGTCTAAAAGGCGCAAAAGAGCTCGCAACTCGCACAAGAAGGCGCAAAGGGCTCACCACGAAACGCTGATTTATCGGCGCAAACGTGTTTTTCAAACCGTGCCCTAGGAAGCTCTAGGAAGCGAACGACGTTCCACGCATGTCATATGTCACATGTTGAATATTATTTGTAGGGTGATTAATGCCTTACGGCCAAGGTTATTATCTCTACTAGTTCAAAACCCCACCTGCTGGAGAGCGCTTATATCACAGGAAATTTAAGTTGGGTTATGTTTATTATATTTGACTCATAGAATTTCAGTAAATCTGAGTCACTTATTGTTAGTGTCATTCATTGTCGCAATTATCACTTATAATTAGATTCACAAATTTAGCTATCAATTAAGAAAAATTGTGTTATTTCTTTAGAAATGGTAAATGTGTGTTGCGTTTCTGCTGGCAAAGAAACAAGTAAAATTAGTATTATGCATCGTTTTCCTTCCCGTGACCAAGAGGTATGTTGTAATAGTAAATGTATGAATCTTGTGTATTGCATGTTAGTTTTTTAAAGGTATACAATACAGTGAGGTAACACCATTAAGGCTCGGTCAAACAGAAAGCGGACTGTCCGCGCGAACTCTGTGTTACGTGTTATTATATCACCATGGTTAAACAAAATGCGGCAACCGCAGCGGACTAATCAAGTCCGCGGCGGACAGGTGAGTCGTTGTCAATGTACACAGAGTCCGCGGCGGACTAGATGTAGATGATCCGTTTTGATATTCTAGGTTCTAGGAGAGTATGTACATTCTCGAATTGTTCTCGAGACATTCGAAAATATGTAAAAAACCGATCTTCGAATGAACTTAATTCACAGCACAGGCGGTGAAATTCGCCAAACTCCTCTCTTCTTTCATTTATTTCGTGTACCCATTTTCGCTTTGCTCGATCCAGAGCTAACCGAAGAAGAAGTTCTTCTTCATCGGAGGAGCTGCTTGACGCACTTAGTCGTAATTGTTTTCATACCGTTCCGCCCAAGTTGTTCGCATTCTGTTTGACAAGCGTAGTCCGCGACGGACTGCGGACATTTTGTCCGCGCGGACAGTCCGCCTTTTGTTTGACCGAGCCTTTAAAAGTATACTTTTCTGGTTTTATTGCAAAAAAATTGTAGCTTTTAGTCATAGATGTGAAATTTGTAAATCTCAGTTAGCGAGTGGAGGTAGTAATACTAAAAATATGAATTAATTAATATTCGACCATACTCGTCAAAATCGTTACACGCTCCAACTGCAACTTTTATGCAGTTATTTTGTAAATATATTTACAACTTATTTGTATATACCCATAAGTATGCACACGAGCCCTGTATAAAATTTATACTAACGAAAGTGTTTGATGCAAACGATTTCAAAATATTTACATGTAAGGAACATTGTATTTTTAATACTTTTCCATCATATTTAATTAAATTCTATTTATATAATTTCACGCAAAATATAAACCATTCTTTGAAGGGTTTGGACGAGCACAAGCCAAAAAGAGGGTTTAACTCGTTGCGGCTTATGGCTTGTGCGAAATATATAAAAAAGGAAAAAATAAATCGAATTCAGATAGGATAGCCAACAATAGAACGACCGTTTTTGTACAATGATCGGTTCAATGGGTTCTCTAGGTGTGTTAGTCTCTGGCAAACAAAGAAGCCACCGCACGATGGCCAGACAATTTTTGAATGGCATTCCACTTTCTTTAAAATTTTCAAACACCTCCATCCACCGTTCGTAGTTCGTTTGTCTTTTTTTTGTGGTGCATTGGTTAGACTTGGAAATATAGAAAATGCGGGATGCACTAGAAGTTTTGCGGGACTGTTTTATTAATTATCACAATGCGGGATTACAATTGCTCTTAATTGCTGTCAATAAAATTGTTGAACGTAATGGACAACGCACTGGTGACTGCTGCTTTCATCCATGATATCCACTAGCTGTTTGATAGCTTTAATGCAAGTGCCTGAGTACCACCAGACGGGAAGCCACTCTGCTGCTGCGTTAACAGAACTTACAAACATGGGGACTTTTGGAACAAGGCCATTTCCAAAGTCGGCATGCAGCTGGATGTAGCAAAAGGCAGACTGGTTGGAAACTACCATCACAAGTTGGCAGGATGCACTCCATTAAAGCTATTACAGCGGAGACTCGATAACCTAAATACATATACAATACAATACAATACATACAATATATTTCAAACATTACGTTAATGTGAACACAAAATTCGTAATACAGGATTATACGGTACGTTCGATAACGTAAAAGCATTGTAAGTTCGATAATTCGATAACGTAAACAGATCTGCGAAGACAATGATTAACGAAAATCGAATTTAATCGGAATGGATCGAGTGTGTATATGTACATTTATGCGACGTTTTCGCAATTTCCGATCGCCTGTGAATAACTTCGAGCGTTACAAGTTGCCTATGAAAAGCCCAATTATGTAGGGGAGTCCCCGATTTATGTATATACCCATGTTTGCACTTAATTGTATACATTCCCGGGATAGCTTATTGCTATAGCAAACACATATGCTTAGTTGCATAATACATACATACATATATATGTACTTTTGATCTTGCAAAAACTAGTTTTAACAACAAGTTTGTTGGATAAGGTTCGTTCTTCAATGTCCGATCATAAAACGCTACTTTGATTTATTGTTATCCTTACTGTTGTTAATTACGGGGGGGGGATGTGGATGAGGTGATTTAATTTGATTAAGAGGGAGGGACGGAGGGTGTGTTTTGATTGCAGGGTGTTCGATTTGTAAAAAATAAAATAAAAAATGACTGTTGTCGATTAATTGACAGATTGATAATTGATTGAGCGACTAGCTTGACACCTCCCTTACGTAATAACATTAATAATTCTTGGTGAAATTGAACGTGGAGAAGTGCAAAAGGTTAATAAAATAAAACACTTATTTATTTGCCTGGTAAACAAAACGAGCACTGTCTTTTGAGAACGTATATTAATTGTATTAGTTAGATCGTTAAATAATTAAAGCAAAAAAAAACGATAATCAAATGCGGTTTAAATTTGGAAAATGCGTAGTCGTACGTTTGTGCGTGAATGGGTGAATGAGTGGTGTTGAGTAATAATATGAACGATAAATTAGGTAAATTAGAATGATAGGGCTAACTTACGGCGTGGTACCTGAGTTCGAAGAATGGTGGAGACGGGGGCTCCGATGGTAGTCGTGTGTGTGAGTGTATGAGCACTTACTTAGAGGCACTAAGTGAAGCGTAGAGTGTGTGGGTGTCAGCAAGTGACTCAAGAAAAATTCGCGCGATTTGTATTTAAATGTCGCTGAAGGGTGTGAGGGGTTATTAACGGTAAGCGACGATATTAGAAAGTTGGGGTGGTTACTGACCACACCCAAGATTTATTCCGCTAAATTTTGAAAAACGTTGTATAACTTACACTTTTTTAATACCTATTTGAACATTTGTTGTGCCAAATTTTGTGCTCGCAAAGCTCCTCTATTACCTACTTCTAACAACTTTCAGCTGTGCAATACTTCTTAATGATTTTGAAATTATCCCTCGAAATTGTAAATATTCCATTAATTTTAGATTTATGGGTCCCTCATCTCATTTTCTCGATTACGCTCGATGTCATTTAATACCATATGAAGGTTATGCCTCTATACAATTATTGTTATTATGATTATGATTATTATTATTACTATTATTATTATTACTATTGTTATTATTGTTATTATTATTATTATTTTAATTATTACTATTTTTATTATTATTATCATTATTACTATTATAATTATTATACGTGACTGTATTCTATAGCTTTGGACGGTTTTACCTTCCTTTTTTGACAGGAATAAATCATTGTTTTCTCTAGTTCCTCAATCTCGCTGTTTTAATCTATGCTACTGCGATTTTCCCGAATTCCTCCAGATCTCACGCCCGAGTTCGCAAACAGTATGCGATATGTAATATTCGTCCAACATTCAAGCCATCGTTGTTTATATAGATTTTTTACCACATTATTTTTGGTCCTGCGGACTCTTTATTAAAATAAAATAAGTGTTGCATGGATATTTATTAGTTAAAAAAGAATACCTATAAATCTATCTGTTATAGGCATAAGAGAAAACAAGATTTATTCCTGGCATAAAAGGAGGAAAAGCCTTACAAAGTAATAATAATGATGATAATAATAATAATCATATTCATAATCATATTATATTATTAAATTAATGTAACTTTCACATTCATTCTATTTGTCGTCATCTTGTAAATTGTTATCGAATCATCACACATGTTGTATTGTTTTCACATATTGCCAGTTATACCGAAGTTTTCACTTTCAAAAATTAATGACAATATAATTATGTACAATGGATGGCATCCACCCGCTTATATAGGCAAAATGAAGGAATGATCTAGAATCGTCTAGTGTAGAACAGTTGAGAAGAAATAATCTTTTGTTGCGCCGCCAGTGAGGCGGCAAACATCGAAGGCTTTGATGTTTGCCGCCTCACTCGTTGATGATCGCCGACACTCGGCTTGCTCGCTTACTTGATTCCGTGAGTTTGAGTAAGTAGTACAATTTTAATTTTTTTAAATTGGGTTTTTCAAAATATCTCGCGGGCCGGATCAAATCATACAGCGGGCCGGCTGTTACCCACCGTGGCTCTAAAGGATCAGACGATCTTCGGGAAACGGCAAGGAGACCAGTGCAACAGGACTGGAACCTGGCCACAGAGATCACTAAATCAAATAGAGTTAGATGGGCTATAAGCAGGTTCCAACCATTCAAATCGCCCGGGGGTGGATGGAATATATATATTACTACAAATGGGAGCAGACATATTAATACCATACCTGTGTAAGATCTTCAAAGCTTGTGTGGCATGGGGGTATATACCGACGGCATGGCAAAAAGTGAGGGTCATATACCTGCCCAAAGTGGATAGAGTAGCAGACCAAACACCAAAGTCATACAGACTAATCAGCCTATCATCTTTCCTGCATAAAACGTTGCAGAGATTGGTAGATAGTTACATCAGGGTGATATTCCTAGCAGAGCAGCCTTTAAGCAAAAGGCAATATGCATGCCAACCGGGAAGATCAATGGACTCGGCGTTGGACGATCTGAACAGGCTACTGTCAAAGTCGATTGAAGACAAAGAAATAGCGGTAGCAACTTTCTTAGACATAGAAGGACTATTCAATAATGCTACTACAAACTCAATTGTGGGAGCTCTAGAAAGAAAAGGAGTCGCACCCGCGATAGGCAGATGGATAAGAGCTGATCTAAAGAAAAGGATAATAATATCCTCCATAGGCGAAGCTACCATCGAGGCCAGAGCGGGGGAGGGTTTCCACAGGGGGATTTTTTTCTCCCCTTCTGTGGGTCATCCTAGTGGACGATGTCCTTAATATATTGTCCAACGAGGGCTTTTATTCGCTAGAATATTCAGATGACCTAGCGATCGTAGTGCGAGGACGATTCACAAGTGTCATCACAGAAAGAACGCAACCAGTTATTAATATAATACACAACTGGTGCAGGCAAAATCAGTTGTCTATTAACGCTCAAAAAACGCAGCTACTTGCCTCCACTAAAAAGAAAGCGCTGGAAGGCTTACGGTGGCCAGTACTAGATAAGGTAGAAATTCCAATTCTTAAAGAAGCTAAATATCTGGGAGTGCTGTTTGACCAAAGGCTTACGTGGAACTCTAATATACAAAAAACCACCAATAAAGCGACAATTGTCCTTGGCAGATGTAGGCGAATGGTTGGGAAAAGCTGGGGCCTTAGGCCTAAGATGACTCTATGGTTATATACAAGGGTAATTAGACCCATGATAACGTAAGGAGCAGTTGTGTGGTGGCCAAAAACAAGGCAAAAGGAGGTACCAGGCTACTATAGAGGCTACAAAGACTCGCATGTTTAAGTGCCACGGGAGCAATGAGAACAACTCCCACAGATGCACTGAAGGTGGTCCTGAATTTACCAACTTTAGATATCCATATACAAGGAGTAGCAAGGTCTGTCCTATAGACTGATGCAAGGGCAAACCTCTATAAGTCAAGTCCACGGCACTGAAAACCATAAGTTGATTGAAGAACTGAAGGCAAATTCTCTGATGGGGATGCCGAGCGATGCCATGGTTGACAAATTCAACTTTAAGAAAAATTATAAAATAATTGTACCAGATAGAGAGGAATGGAAACAGGGTCCAGCTCCCGCTCAATTGCGATCGATAACATATCGAAAAGGGATCGAAGATGACGATCCGGATGCAGGGATTTTTATTTATACGGACGGATCACGATCAGAAGAAGGAACAGGGGCTGCATTTGTAGTGTACGCAAACGGCATCGAAATCGATAGTAGAAAACTAAAGTTGGCGGATGCGTGCGATAATTATCAGGCAGAATTATTCGCGATAAAGGAAGCAGCGCGATATAATAATAATAATAATAATAATAATAATAATAATAATGAATTTTATTCGACGTAATAAAAACATTACACGAAAGTCAGAGTATAAAAAAAAAAAGAAAAATAGACAAGCAAATTTTATAAAAAGAAATCAATAAATATGTATATGTCTTCATTAAGAATTCAAAAATTCATCTATTGAATAAAAACAATTACCCAACAAAAGTTGTTTCATTTTTCGGATTGGGATTTCCAAATTGAATTCTAAGAGCGTCCTCATTTTATTATATATTTTTGGGCCCCAGAAATTTACGCTGCTCTGGCTTGTTTGCAGACGATGGTATGGGATTTGTATTTCACACCTGTTTGATATGTAAAGGAAATGCAAATAGATAAGGCAACCCTAGTGACTGACAGTTTGTCTGCTTTAGATGCACTTAAAGGAATCCGAACACCCACGGAATTATTACTAGAAACGTGGAAAATAATACGCGAACAAAATATCGAACTGCGGTGGACAAAGGCGCATGTTGGTAACAGGGGTAACGAACGCGCAGACCAATTAGCGAAAGAAGCAGCCAGAGACGCGAACGCGCCGGCGATGTACGAATTGATATCAGAAAGATCTGTAGGGAACGCAATAACTGACGTCTGCAAGGAGAAATGGCAGGATCGTTGGGCGAACTCTGAGAAGGGCAAGTGGACGAGAAAATTCATTCAGAATGTGCAGGAATTTAGCAAATTAAGCGTGCGACTTTCATACCAAGCGGTGCAACTGATCACGGGGTACGGTAACTTTGGAGTTTATCTACATAGAATAGGGGCAAGAGAAACCCCACTGTGCGATTGCGGAATAGAGGATACGGCCGAGCACGTCTTGTTCGATTGTCCACTTACCGCGGAATGGAGAGCGCGAACAGAAACTGCGGCAATACAAGCTGGCCTAAGGTGGCCAAAGAATGAAGGAGAAATCGACGGCAATGAAACCGCAGAGTGGTGGATGTTTTTAGCGACGCAGCGGAAAAACTGACGCGACTGACTCCAGGACGAACAAGAGAATAAAATGCAGGGCTTTGTTTGATTTTTATTCGTATTATTTTGTTTTTATCATTTTATCGTTTGCGGGGAGTCTACTCCACAAAAGGTGTGATGATAGGAATAAGGCTGTTGCGTGTTCGTTTTCATTTTCAGGATATCCGTTCGACGTTGTCTCGGATTGCACCGAGGCCCGACGTCAATGCGCCGGCAAAGATACGGGCGAGCGGGGTGGCCGAATCAACGTCGAGCGAAGGGAAAACATAGACATCGTAGTAAGTACATAACATAAGTAAGCGGGCTTATCTCGCACTATATCATAAGATCAGGAGAATTGTATTATAAGTAGGGCGCGAACTAGGTTCGCATTAGATACCACGGAGTCGAGTTTTCCGGGTTTTATCGACTCATTGCACTCGTGGTTGGCACAAGTCGGTCCCGGCCGCAATTAGTTTAGACTTAGTTAGAATCGAGACTTAAAGAAAGATATAATAGTGAGTGTACAAATTAAAGGCATGGAATATTTTTTTTATTTTAAGATAGGAGAGCCACGGTGTAGTACCTTCGGGTGGAACAACTGCCCACTTTACCTACGATTCCCCGATAAGCGGCGTAAAGAACTCGCGCATGTGCTTTGCGAAAAATTCGGAAGAAGAAAAACGTTCGATTGCTATATTCTAGCGTTAAACAAACAAGCTTGCTAAACGCAAATATACAGTGAACCAAAAAGAACGTAACAACTATAAGGAAAATATGTTGTGTCTCAGCAATAAAGGGGGTAAAATTAAAGAAAATGTTGAGGTGTATTTATGCCGGTAAAATAGTGTTAAGGATGGCACGGTCTCTCAGTAACACACGTTTGAATATTAAGAGTATATTGATAAAAAGAGGGTTTCACTTATACATCTTCTTTATATCCATGTTCGTACATCTATATCGCTCCCTACTTTATCAACTGTTACAAGGCGGGATTTTTAAAATTTTATGGAATTCCTAACACTCGGCCTGTCCTAATGAATCTTGGCCTCCAAGATCACATTATGTAATATTTTGAAACTTTAAACGTTCCGCCTAGAAACTAACAGTGGTACGTATCACTGAAAATAGAAAGTTAAAGCATAATACAAAATATTTGAAACAAAATCAAAATAAACGAATTTAAGAGAACCAAACAGCAATAATTCAAACAAATTTCTCGTTACATGTTCAATTTATAATCTAACAAATATTTCGGCTTTCTCTTCGGTCGCTTGACTTCAACCTCGCCCTTTAGGGGTAAACTGGAGTCTTCGTCTTCCGTCTCTGTAGAAGTTGTGTCGTCTTCTCCGCAATTACCGTCATTCTTCCATATTTTTAGTTGACTTACATGTGCAGTCGTCGTTTTCGTGATGTCTTTGTTCAATCCAGCTATTCTATAGGTATCTGATGGTAGGACTTGTACTATTGTCCTTTATATCTGGCTTATAACTTCGTTGATTCGTCAGTAGATCGAGTAGCTCCTTTCACATATACGATGTCGCCAATATTATACGTCACACCTGCAACTCTATGTTTGTCGTATCTTTCTTTGTATTTCTTCCGTTCCCTTTCAACGTTCTTTCGCAGTTCTTGTAATTCACTGGGAAATTTGTAGTTCTCATGGATAGCGTCAATTCCCGAGTAATACCATTACCAAATCTGGGTATATATCCGTATAGTTCCTCCAAGGTGTCTTATTGGTAGTCTTATTTATGGACGTGTTGATGTATCTTTCTAGTTCTCTTATTTTCCTGTCCCAATCTCTAATCTCAGGATCTTCAACAGAAGTTTGCATCATTGGTAGCAGTGTTCGATTCAAGCGTTCTACAAGGCCATTGGCTTGAGGATTTCTGCTTGAATTTAAGGTATGCTTGATTCCATGGGTTTTGCATAATTTTTCAAATTTTGAAGATGTAAAACTTGTTCCTCTGTCGGAGATTATTCCTTCTGGCGCTCCATATCTTTGTATAAAATTCTCAAACTTAGTTACGGTGGCTTCGGTTTTAGTGCTTCTAACGGCCTCGAGTTGAACGAATTTCGTCAAATTATCTATAATCGCTAATACACACTTGTTATCTCTGGAACTTGTTACGAACGGTTCTACGTAATCGGTATGCACTACAGCCAAAGGTGTAGTACCAGGTGGGATAGAATGCAATAAACCTGGTTGCTTTCCCACTTTCATCTTCGCATAATACATGGAACACACATTCTTATATGTCTCTTCACATATTTCTTCATTCCCGGAAAGTAGTAATATTCGGACATCTTCTTCACGCATTTTTACACGCCGACATGACCGCTTAATTCATGATATTTTATTGCTAAAGTGTTTCGCATAGTTTTTGGTACTGCATACAGAGTCTTAATACCGCCACTATCGCGCACAACTTTATAAAGTAATCCGTCCTTTAACGTAAAATCTTTGATTTTAGATTTCTCGTTCGCAGTAATGTTTGTTTTATCCTGTTTTAAGAGACCGATTTTGCTTCACAACATATTGTCCGTACACTGAAAGAGTAAAATTTCATCCTCTCTCGTCAAAATGGTATAGGCACTAAACTTTTCCACTAGGACTTCTTCCACGTCACGTTGGAGTGTTCCAACTGGAGCGCGAGACAGAGCATCCGCATGTCTCATATTCTATCCGGGTCTAAATTTAACTTCAAAATCATATTCTGATAAGGTATTGCACGACCTAACAACTTGAGCACTTTTTGTTTTATTTTTATTGAGATATATTAAAGCTTCACAACCTGTTACCACTAGGAATTTGAGGTTAATCAGCAATATTTTGGTTTTTCTAGGGTGGTAATTCCTTTCAGTATCACTAGTTCTACTGAGTTCTACGACTAATTGCGTACACCAGGTTGTCTTCATCGGTTTGTACGAATAATGTTCCTAGGCTATTTGCACTAGCATCTGTATTCTGATCGTTTAGCGTTCAGATTATAAATTTTTAGTACTGGTCGTTTTTCGTTTTCTTTCGCGTAAGTCTTGTCAATTCGATAAATCTTCTGAAAAAGCTTGCTAAGCTGAAAAATCTTCTTACGTCATGTACATCTGCTGGTTTCGGAAAATATCAAATTCCTTCTAATTTCCTATCTCCTGGTTCAATTCCTGCGCTTGAAATTTATATCCTAGGTATTCTATTCGTTTCTTACCGAACTCATATTTTGACAATTTAATTGTCAAATTCGTTTCGTTTAATCTTTCTAATACTTTCCTCACTCGTACTATTAAGCTTGGCCAATCCTTCGCTGGTATTAACATATCGTCGAGATAAAAGGGAACAATTTTATTTCTCAACGGTCCCAGCACAATTTGCATTAATTTTGAAAAATAAATGGGGGCACTCATTAAGCCAAACATTGCTCTAGTAAATTGTCCTGTCTCATCTGGTGTTATAAATGCGGTTTACTCTCTTGCATTTTGAGTTAGAGGCATTTGTAGATATCCGCGTACTAAATCCAATATCGCGAAAATTTTACTTCCTTGTAGCAATTCCATATGTTTGTCTAAGTTGGACAACGAAAAATTGATTTTCTTCGACTGCGCATTCAGCATTCTGTACTCTACAACTAACCGTGATTCTCCTGTCTTTTTAGGAACCAATAATACTGGGCTTGAATAACTCGAGTTCGTTTCTTCCACTGTTCCTTTCTCCCATTTTCCAACGATTTCTTTAATTTTTTGTCTATCTTGCATGTTTGTCTTATAAGGTTTACATGATACTGGTCTACTGTCGAGGTCTTCTTCAATATTCATGTGTATTAGATCAGTCATTTCTACTTCATTAATATTTTTGGCTACAGATTCGCTAAATTCATTTAGGAAATGAATCACTTCCTCTTTCTGTTCATTGGTTACGTCATTGTCTGTTTGAATTTCTTCAATCTTTACCGCTTCTTTCTCATTTTGAAAGTCTTCGACTTCTGTCGTTGTAACTAAAATCCTTTTACATAATTCCTCATCTTTCTTTATTAAATGGTTCTCATAATTCAGATTGACAACAGGTAAGTATACATTTTGTTTACAATATTCAGTGCTTATAAAATGTACGCTATTCGACAATATCTTGGTTGGTCGCCCTCTGGATCTTCTGACTGGAGTCGTTGCTTGCCACACTCTTTTAACGGGTCTGGTATTGTTCATCCGCACCAGGTACCCGAACCATTTCAGTTGGCACCTAACTATTCTCTTTTTTCTCTACAGATTTGATTACAAATGATAATATCATCAGTAATGTAAAATTGTCTTCAAGTCAATTACCAACATTTACTGGTAACTATGAAACATGGTGGTATGATCTTTCATTATTAATAGCGGTTCTTACATTTATTTTTGTTTTTTATATATATACATGTCTGGTTGCCCCGATTTGTTGGTTGCTATGCCGTGGTTGATAGTTTTGTTTTATGTCATGTCATCAAAATTTTACATTTATTCAATATATCTTTTTGTGTGCCGGCGTATTACTTCATAATTTTAAAAAGGTTTAAGTGTTTTTTCACACCTGTACGTCACAAGAACTGCCACCAAATAATAATAAAAAAGTTTATACGGAAGTTACGGCCCGTGAACGGTGGGACACGCATAGATTGGTGCGTCCAAATAGGAAGACTGTATAAAAGCCGTTTCAAAAGGCTACAAGTTGGGAATTGGACGTTATCACATGGGTTGAATTCAAAGATACTTTCACATCCATAGTGCATCAAAATGCATTAATTAATAACGTGCAAAAGCTTCACTATCTGAAGACTAGTTTACAGGGACAAGCTGGCAAGGTCATAAGGCACTTGAGACAACTAATAATAATTATCTAATTGCATGGAAATTGTTATGTGATCGTTTCAATAACAAAAAGGTTTTGATTAATAACCATCTAAAGTCTCTTTTAATATCAGCTCTGTAAAATATGAATTAGCTTCAGAATTGCGAAGGTTATTGGATGAATATTCAAAGCATTTATTAGCGTTAGAATCGTCAGGACAGCCAGTCAAATATTAGGACGCAGTAATAATATATATGATATCAACAAAGTTAGATGGCCAAACGAAGCGTGAATGGGAGACTTCGCGGTTAAATGAAGAATCTCCAACTTTTAGTAATTTAAATTTATTTTTAAAAGGCAGGTGCGAATTGTTAGCACATTGGATCAAAACAATAAAAAACTATCTTAAAATAAGCCAGTAAAAAACAAAGTAGATTCAACTAATAGTTTCATTTTAACAAGGGCAAATAAATCAAATAGATGCACATTCTGCGACGGAGATAAACATTTTATATACACATGCCCGGACCTTCTTAAATTAAATCTTATTGATAGAACATCTCAAATGGGTGGGTTCCTAAAATCAAACTACGTGATGTTATCAACTGCTATGGTTAAAGTAAGGGATAACTGTAGAAATGTTCAAATTGCTAGGGTTTTATTAGATTGTGGTTCTGAAGGATGCTTTATTGCAAGGCACTTTTCAAACAAATTGCCATTACAAACAGAAAATGTCAATGTTCGGGTAATGGGAATTAATCAAAGCGCATTTGTAACAAAGGAAATAACAGAATTGAAAATACGTTCACTTCTATATCCTTACAAATTCAAAGCTTCATGTTTTATCATTAATAAAATTACCGAAAATATTCCAAGTGTAACATATGATTTAACAGATTTTGAAATTCCATATCATTAAATGACGTTCAGCACAGTGGCCCTGTCATTCAGGAGGACCTATTCAACATTTTGCTAAGATTTAGATGTTACAAGTATGTCATTTCAGCTGACATTGAAAAGATGTATCGTCAAGTACTAATTGAACCCAGTGAAAGAAATTAACAACGGATTGTTTGGAGAGAAAATGCCACTCAGCCTATATCACATTATACACTCAACACTGTGACGTACGGTACCACGTCAGCTCCGTATTTAGCGATTAGGTCACTTCAACAGGTTGCACATGAAAATCTTGAAACATTTCCAAACGCAGCACGTGTTATTTTACAGGATTTTTATGTAGACGACTTATTAACGAGCAGCGACACAATTGAAGAAGGTATCAAACTATGCACTGAATTAAACACACTGTTAGGTAATTCAGGATTAAAGTTAAGGCAGTGGAGGTAAAATCAAATTTAAAATCCACAGAAGGAAATACACTTTTATATTTATATGAAATAATTCCAAGAAAACACCCGGCCTTGTATGGGACTCTACTACAGACGTTTTGAGATACGATGTTAGTGGTATTTCCAACATTTTAGATACTACGAAAAAGAAAATGTTATCAACTATTTCTAAAATTTTTGACCCATTAGGACTATAAGGGCCATGTATTATTACAGCAAAAATCATGCTACAAGAATAGTGGATGGAGGGAATTGGCTGGGATGATGTACTACCAAACGATTTATTTAATAAATGGAATGCATATAAAACGGCTCTAAATCATATTAACAATTTGCAAATACCTCGCGTTGTAACGATTTCAAACTTTATACTGCTGGAGTTGGTTAGGTTATACTGTGCAAAGTCTAGGGTTGCTCCCGTGAAAAGGTTAACAATTCCAAAGTTAGAGCTGTGCGGAGCACTACTAGCTGCGCGAATGATGGCGAACGTAGTAACAGGAATGATAGCAACTATTAACAACATATATTATTGGTGCGACTGTACAATTGTATTAAACTGGTTGCATATGTCATCATCATGTTTAAATGTATTCGTTACCAATAGGGTATCCGAAATACAAGAAATAACAAACGTTAGCGATTGGAACTATGTATATATAAAAATAATCCAGCAGATTTAATATCCTACGAAGCTATATGAATCAATTTGGTGGGAGGGTCCCCATTAATTAGGCTTATCAAAGGATCAATGGCCAGTGGAAGACTTAAATAAGAAATTTGAAGACTTACCAGAGGTCAAAACCAATTCGAGAACTCTGACGGTAATCACTACAAAAACAATATTTTTCCATTTAATTACACAACATCACTTACAAAATTAAAACGGACAACAGCTTGGTGTCTGAGGTTTATCAATAATTGCAGGGGATCGGTGGAACTTAGAAATACAAATATAAATTTAACAATCTTGGAACTAAATGAGGCCATGATGAAGTTAGTTTTATTATCGCAAAGAGAATTATTTTCAAATGAATTAACTCTATTACAGAAAGGGAAAGGTATTACTCAGGGCAACACTGTAAAGCTTTCACCATTTCTGGACAGACACGGTTTACTAGGCGTTGGTGGAAGGTTGAGGTATTCCAGTTTTGATTTTAATAAAAACATCAGTGAGTTGCAGCAGAGAATGAAATGGAAAGATACACAAGAAAATCTACAACTTGGTAGCCTAGTTTTATTGAAGGATGACCACGTACCACCACTTCACTGGCAACTAGGTCGCATCGTGGAAGCCCACCCAGGTAACGACGGCCTCATTCGTGTAATGTCTGTGAGAACCAACAAAGCCATAGTAAAACGTGCAGTGAATAAACTATGTCCATTACCAATAGAGAACGTTAATCCATGATGCGGATAGCGCTAGTTAATTTTTGGTGTATTGAACAGTTTTATTTTATTTATAACATGTTAGATCTTAATTAAGATAATAGTGTATATATAAAAAAATTGTTTCGTTTGCAGTCCCTGCAAGGTGGGGAGTATGTTTGGAATAGGAATTATAATTTATGTATGTCAAGTCATTTTGGTACAGAATAGTAGTAATGACGTGACAAAACAATTACATTGTCTTAGTGACTGACAATAATACATTGCAAAAATGCATTGTCAGATTTTGTATAAAAATTTATTATAAAAAAATATATAAAACCATTTTCAAAGAAACCATACACTCCACGTAATTAAATACACAACATACAGCTGATCCATTTTCCTATCCAAACAAGATTTTACTCTTTCCTCTATGTGGTTCTTGCTAAACAATAAATCATGTTTCATTTTGATGTCTTTTTTATATCAATTTCTATTCTACACTTCCAATGATACAATAATAAGTATAAAATGTAATTTATTGACCGAGAAGAGTTAGGTTACAGTAGCCTCCCCTGCGCAAAAAGTCAGGAGCCGCCACTAATTAAATGTAAAAACTGTAAAACCGGCATGGGCAGCTCCGGCTCCCCGAGTCACATGCGGGCCCCGAGTAAGATTTGTTCGGTCGCCATTGAATTTTCAATTGCATAGTTTCATGGTCTGTCAAATTTGCTTTATAAGGATAGTACAAAAATGTATATTTTTCAAGATTACTTGCAGCATAAAGCTTCTAGCGGCTGCATCATGAAGTTAGAACCCTAAAATGCCGAATATTTATCTGAGAACTTGTAATTTGCCTACAGAGTGACCGACGCCAGTAAATTGAAGAATAATTCAGATTATTAGACCAACCGCTGTATATGGAGAAGCAGCTGTGATTGCTACCTGTCCGTGTCAAAATCAGGTGGAAAATTCAAATGCAGAGAAAGCAGGTGTAGTGAAGTCCCGATTATTTTGAAAATTTGGAAACTTTCTGCTCCTAAAATAGTAATTATAGAAAGGTTGATTCTGAACGTTGTACATTCCAGGAGAAGTGGACTGAAGAATATTTTTTTGTTATTTATAAGGACAAGCCAATTTATCTCTGGAGCAGTGGAGAAATAAAAGATGTCGTCCGGGCGAGTTACATTGTTAGTAAAAAAGTGGCGGAAAGAATGCTTAAAGCTATCGAACAGCTAATCGATATCATGGATGAAAGGAGCAGTTCCCAGTGCCTGTTGTGGTAACAGTCCTGTAAGTTGGAAATTTCAAGAATTATGTGTTAGGTAGTAATTCTATTTCGCTCAGCAATTTTATGGACCGAAGTGTAGAAAATAGGGGTATAGCTAACGTGACCATTTATTTTTTCATCAGAGCAGGACGCTGAAAGAATTAAAAAACCATACTTATTAGTATGGTACTACTTTGTATTAAAAAACGAGGACATGATAACACTTTATACTAAACTAATAATAAGTAGGTAGGAAGAATTAATGTAACCGCTAATCACTTGTCTTATATTTGTCGGCAGAACAAATTTGTTTCAAAATATCGGGTCTAATTTTATAAGGATGCGACTGATTATATGATTTTTGGATGTTGGTCTTGGTAATCAAAATTGCTTTTAAAAGTGTGACACTTACCTGTGTTTTTCATTCCTCCATTCATTAGCGGAAAAACCCTTTCGACAGGTGCGTTACTTCCAGGAAGACACGAAATGTCCTCTATAATTATACCAAAGTTCGTATAGTTGAGATGCTTAGGACGAAAGTGTTTGAACAATTTCACCCAACTGTCTTCAGCAGCAACATTCTCAGCGCTCCAGTTTGTAATTTTTTCATCTGTGACATAGTTAGAAATAAGCGAAATCTCATTGAACACTTTCGTATCTTGGTTACTGCTAATAAATCCTTGCGTGGTCACCAAATCCGTCACATTCTGCACTTCTTCCAACGTAGGTACTTCTGTCAAATTTGCCCGTTCAAATACTTCTAGATCTGCATTAAACTGGCACCACTGCTCCAAGTATTCGTTACTTGTTTTATCAACTTCAGCCGGCGCAGTTTTTACATTCTGCTCAACAAGAGTGTTGAAGACGTAGTTGCTTTCGTCGTTTTGATGCTGCTGTGCGAAAGTAACTTCTTGACGTTCACAGGCCAAAGGCTACAGGCTGTCAGGCTGTATAGCCCATTTGTTAACTTTTTCGGTGATATTAATAAGACACGATTAGAAAATTTAGATTACTTCATTACAATTAAATTTTAATACCAAGGCTCGGTAGTTTAATAAATAGTACCTGCTGGACCGAGTCTTGCTCGGAGTTCCCAAAATTTTTTGAATAATTTTGAACCAAATAATAACGCTCTTTATTTTAGTTTTGATATTCAATTGATATTGTATATTTCAAGTATACATATAGTAGTACATATATATTAAAAGTTTATAAAAGTAGTATTAAAATTAATATTTACAGTTATATTTAAATACTTAAAAATAAATAAATTCAAGCTCAAAATCTTTCTTAAGAAATACACATTTTAAGTAAACATTTACATATTTTCTTTTCGCAACGCCAACTAATTGTGTAAGTTTTTATTTTGATTACAAAACTCAGCTTCGATTACTTTTGTAACTGTAAACAAAGTATGTGAATCTACATGTTGTTGTTAGATTTCGTAGATATTTTTCTTTTATTAACATACTACTTTCAGCGCCATCTATGGTTTAGTAGTAAAGTTTTAATTACTTATAATTTCGCTTGGCTGCATGATGTTAAAAGAAGTTGCTAACTCACGTTTAGGCCGAAATTGGTGAAAAAATGGACTAAATGGATTGAATCGAGACCGGGACCATGCTAAATCGGTTTTTGGTCCCCAAGAACTCGCAGATAATAAATTGTAACAAAATCTTGATAGTAATTTTCGATAACACACTTTATGTATCGCAGAAATAGGTAAAAGTGGGACAAAAAGAATTTCCTGGGACCAGGACCATGCTAGATCAATTTTCTGTTCTCGAAAATGCCCAGATTCTAAATTGCATAAAAATTGCTAAAGTCATTTTCGATAACCAATTTCATATACCGCAATATGAGAAATGTGTGTAAACCGGGTCAAAATGGATTTTCCGGGAACCGCGACCATGCTAGATCGATTTCTCATCCCCAAAAATCCCCAGGTACTAAATTTCATCAAAATCGTTAGAGCCGTTTTCGAGAATCCAATTCTATATATATACAACATATACAAGAATTGCTCATTTAAATATATTAGATATACTTACATTAAAAACTAAATAAAAAATTGTATTGTCCAAAACAAGCGTCAGTTTCTTGTAATTTTACCAGTAGATTACGGACGGTGTGAGGAAGGAAAAGCGAAATCTCTAAGTGCCAGGTTATATCGTAGACGATTAATTTCCTTTGCAGACTCTATCGCAAATACGTTTTGTCTCTCGATTTTTAACATGACTTGATGAAAAGTTACCTCCCGTACATGCATAAAATTTAACCATAATCCCGAACTGAGATGTTCGAAAAATGATTTTATAATATTTGGACATTTATCGATGTTTAGAAAATAATTTTTCAAAGGCTGAAACATTTTCAAAACTCTCTCAAGCGCCGATACCAATGCAAGCCACCTTGTTTTACTGTAGCTCAGCAGTTCTCGATACTCTAGTTCTCGGTTCTGTGATCCACTGTATAAGTGGAATCACAGAACCCTTCCAGAGTTTCTACTCGAACCCTGTAGATGTAGAAAAATGAATAAATATTCACAATGATGCATTCGAAGTCAACAGGGAGACAATCTGCAGTTGTATCGAAAGCGTGTGGTGAACTATGTGTACTCCACATCCAATCGCAATGAGATGTCTTCCGAGTGATAGATTCAATTTTACGTAAACATTCCTGTTCTATTCCTGTTCTATTCCTGTTCTATTCTTTCCTCCAAAATTGCAATTCGCATTGTCACCACAGAATGTTACAATTTTCTTATTTAAATTATTGCTAGATAATACTTCAAATAATCGACAATTATATTCGATGTTTCACCTGGCTGCTCTCAAAACTCTAAAATCTTGCCTTTCACGCCTTCATATGGCAAAAATAGCGGATCAAAACGGGGAATAATTTTATCGAGCTAAAGTTTGAAGCATCCGCGAAGGTGCTCTTTTAATTCATCCGTCGCCATAGGTACCAGCACATGTACAACAATAGCCTGGGATTTTGTACGAGCACATCTAAATTTTAACACGTTTGAATTAAATTAGAAGTACAGTCATTTCAGCGAAAGCTGTGATTTTCTTGCAATGTGTGATACACTGACGCGACCTCCTCTGCAGCTACATCCACAATTCATAATCCGTAATCATTGGTATTCGGCAAATCGGTTCTTTAAAAAAGTAAGCATAGATGAGCTTGAAGTAGCACCTATATCGGAGAGCTTGTTTCTCCGATTTCAAATGTTTCTCCAAATGTTTGTCCAACAGTAAAATCAGTACGCACTTTGTTACGTGCACAAATTTCATTTAGTTCAGTTTCCGTATTTCATTTAACTTATTAGAAATTAGGTTCAAATTTTACTCCTTTCACATAATACTTATTTCCGAATATCGCGTAACGATACTACCGTTGAACACACCCCATCGCAGCGTGTTAGTTGTCCTTGAGTTTTTCGAATTCGTCCAATCACGAGAAGCGAAGCGAATGTTAGCTTCAGATAGTATCTAAGTTTTGGAAAGGGAAGAAGGTATCAAGCGGTCGACTTGAACTGTTCGGTGACGATATCGGAGAAGCTTATGGCTGATAAAATTTAAGTGCGCGTAGCGTTTATCGTATTTTCGTGGAAAATAGTAATTACCCTGTACTAGGGGATTCATCAGCGTAGCCTCTAAGGTATAGCACAGCATAAAACTTCTACAAAAAAGGTTGCCCATGCCTGCTCTAAGGTATTATTACAGTACATCTCCTGTTCACGGAAGACAAGAAACCCGAGATCGAACCAACCACCCACGTCGTACCTAATCGAACCACATTCTATCTTTACCTCACTATCAAGGTTTGTTAACGAAGGAAAATTGATCATCTAACCCATCGGATAATTCCGAACGACCTCCTTTTTCAACACTCGAGACAGACAACTATCAGACCTCCATGCGATGACATCACCCAGAAGCCATGACACTTAACAGCTAAGCAATTTTATTCTATATGTTGTAAACCGTTCTTTTTATTTTCAATAGTTCATATTTCGCATTATTCTTTTCCGCTAAATTTAACGTTATTATTATTCAAGCTTGTAAAATCATTATTTTCTAGATTGCCGTATTACTTATTAAATTCATTGATATTCCAATATATATAGAAATTCATACCCGACCTGTATCGCCTTTTGCATAACTTACAGTAACAATCAATCTCACGTATTTTTGTATTCTATATTGTGAAGGTTTAGCTAAAACGTTTTAGATTGACTTACGGTTACCGCACTGTTTGCATTATTTAGTTAATTTAATGTCAAATTTTATGTAGTTTTTCAATGTTTTTAACTTATATGATAGATCTCTACCACTAATAGGTCAATAAAACAAGGCTGGTTTGAACGATAGTTATATTTTCAGAACGTTTACAAACGTTTTCGGAATACCTTCTTCAGTGAAAATATAACTAGATAAATATATAAACAAACATTTGTTTTTTATTTGGGAACTATCAACAAAATGACTAATGACTAGGATTTCTTGATATAGAGGATGCGTAACAAACTTTTATATATATATATAAATTATAAACACTAAATTAATGTGTAAACATACATGCAAATTAAGTAAAAGCCTATATCAAAAAATCTTTGTCGAAACCTTAACAATTCTGTTCAAGGACTAGGGAAAACCCAAATTTAAAAACCTAGCCAAAGGTTTCACTGAAGAAGGTATTCCGAAAACGTTTGTAAACGTTCTGAAAATATAACTATCGTTCAAACCAGCCTTGTTTTATTGACCTATTAGTGGTAGAGATCTATCATATAAGATAAGTATAAAAAGGTCACGAAATATATATATATATATACATTTAATGTTTTTAACGAAAGGCTAAATACACAAGTTTTGAATAGTCGTGTGTAGTTTTCATGTAGCATTTTTATTGTTTTCCATAACAGCTGTTGAACATATAGAATCAACGTGCAGTTTCCAGCTGATCTTGGTCACTCCGGACGTCAAACAGTTTTCGATCTTTATACAGGTACCGATTATTTAACCATGAAAATAGATCTGGTAAGTTCGTATGACCCTTGACCAAATTTCAAGGTTGGCGTCCATTTTATCTTTTTCCCTGACAAGACCTTTTGTATTCAACGACCGTTATTTAGATATTGAAACAAAACCCACACGACCTCCCACTGAGCTGCGCACGGTATTGGCTAGCCTGTTGCGACAAGCGTATGTACCGCTTCTTGTTTTGTTCTTGTCGTCTCGGGCATTCTGGCCAATTGTTCCCCTCAGTTATTGCTACCTCGGAGAGATAGTAGTAACGCGGTTTTGGGGGTAACAACTTTTCACAAGTAACGTCTGCTGTACCATTCCTTTGTTTTATAAATGGATACGTCGTTTTGCAAAGTAGCAGTAAAGGTACACTTTCATTCTCACACAACCCATACATTCAAAAAGGTCATTGGTTGAGTGATATTTGGCTAATGCAGTAAGACGAAATACCCAACCAGATCTGGTAGGCGATAAAAATTTTCCTGGTACATTCTGTAAAACTGCTTCAATTTTCTCTCCTATAATAGTAGCACTATGTTGCAGGTTTCTTTCATTACTAGGGTGTATCCAAAATCGTCTGTTTTCCTAATGACTCTATTTCGGCGTCTACGGTAAATAAAAGCACGTCATCTTCCTCGGAAGACATATCTGCAACTACTCTAGATAAATGTGTGTACGCAACAAATATTAAGTTTTCCTGATATGTGCTAAACAAGAAATTTTGTTTCATGTAATATCTTTCATACACAAATTTCATGAAATTAGTTTTTCTGGTGTGTCACCAGCCTTACGTTTAGGCATTTTTGTAATATTATTACGTGCTGGACATTGGGATGAAATTAATTAATGCCGGAATAATGTCAATAATCACTCCGAGTGTTCGCAGATATCGCAAACTCGTAAACTTATATTTTTGATCTAAAAACATATTTCATTATTATTACGTATAGCTCCTAAATTGACAATTGAATGGGCGAGTGGTAATAATAATAATAATAATAATAATAATAATAATAATAATAATAATAATAATAATAAATAATAACAGTAAAACCGGTACAACAGTATAACACCAAAAAATAATTTTTAGATAGGTAGTTCACTGATTGAATTATATTCATCAATATATTTATTTTCATTAACTGTATCTTCCCTTTTATGGTTGTTTTGTAAACTTTACAATCTATAATTCTGATTATCTATAAATTTCATTACATAATTTTGGAATTATTTCTTTTGCTTAAGGTTATGTTAGGTTAAGTAATACGTAGCTTCCAAAATTCCTCGGAAAGCAACACATCTTTGCAACCTCCATATACCCCTTCCCACATAAAACACATTTGTTCCTCATTTCGGTGGTGGAAAAGAGTGGAAAACAGTGACAAACGGTGACAAATAACAGATTAAGAAATCAAAAACAACGTATACCGATATTGACCCAACGCCAACGTATTAATACCAGTAAGGTATGATTGTGGTACTATTCTTAGCCAATCCTGAAAATTATGGCGCCATCTTCAAATGAGTTTCCTCGTGCTTATGGCATGTGATTTTTAAATTAAGTAAACAAAGATAACTTTTCGTATTTACTTGGAGACCTGTAGTAATCTGTCATTAGTGTGCTGTCAAAGTGTTAATGATTAGTTCGTCGAATTGTTTGAGTTACAACAGATTTTCTAATTTTATCGGTATTGGTCTTAGTTAGTAGTTTTATTCTCTATTGTATATGTTAGTCAATATATATTGTAAGTTGGCAACCCACGTTGCGGGGATATAGATATATATCTGAGGGCCTTTGTTCATGATATTGTAAGAAAATGGAAATAATAAATACACGTAAGAACCCACAAAGTTTCTTTTTAATAAAAACAGAACATTTTGGCGACGAGTTTTGCGTGTGGGTAGGTATTAGAAGTTAGGACTTTACTTTGAAAAGAAGTGGATGAAAAACCAAACATAACCTAAAAAGTTGGCACGTTGTCGAACATACAACTAGAATCCAAAAGTATGGCTCTCATATGTAGCATTGAACCCTTTAAGGGAAACGCAGAGGATTTTGAATCCTATTTAGAAAGGATTGAGCATTTGTTTAAGATAAATGCGGTTCGAAAGGATATGAAGGCATCAGTGTTCATCACAATGACAGGATCTAGTGTGTATCAAACCTTAAAGAATCTAGTGGCACCCAAAAAGCCAAATGAGTTCATATATGAGGAGGTAACAAGTATGTTGTCAAAACACTATGCACCACCTGTTTCGGAGATCTACGAAAGATTCATGTTTAATGAATGTGTCAAGAAGAGCGAGCAGAGTATTGCAAAATATAGTATAGAATTACGTAAGTTGGCTAGTACATGCAATTTTCAATCATTTTTAGATGAGGCTCTGAGAGACAAGTTTATGTGTGGGATTCGGTCAGAGAATATTCAAAAAAGGCTCTTAGCAGAACCTAGGTTAACATTTAATAGTGCATGTCAGTTAACGCAAGGGGACAAGCCGCAGAAAAACAAGTTAGAACATTGGTAGACGGCAGCCACAGTGATGCAAGTGTTCACCACATAAAACATTCACAAAGGAAAACGTTCGATCAAGTTACGGGGAAGCAGAATCCAAGAAAGAAAAGTAATGTGGACAGGGCCAGTGGAAGAAGGACGTGTGGAAAATGTGGGCAAGGGCATTCTAGAGGTAGATGTCCAGCAGAATAGTGGAAGTGTTTCTTTTGTGACAAATACGGTCATCTGAAGAAGCTATGTCGATCAAAAGGAAATGTGGCAGCAGTGGAAGTACAGGAGGAAATAAGTGGACACATTAATGAAGAGCTCCTTAGCATAAATAATGAAGATAGTAGTGTATCACCTCACAGATTAAGCTTAAGAATTTGTAATAGTATAATTGATAGATAGACACAGGTGCATGCAAAACCCTTATGTCCTTGCAGGGTTTTAAGAAACAATTCAATCTTCACTTAAAGCTGGTTAAGTATAAACTGCATGTTGTTTCTGGCCAGGATATAAAAGTAGCTGGTGAATGTCAAGTTGAGGTCCATCGCAGTAATAAAAAGTACTGGTTGGATTTAACAGTTATTGATGCTAGGAGGGAGTTTATACCACTTTTAGGCCAAAATTGGCTTAGTATGTTGTTTCCTGACTGGCAGAATCATTTTGCTGTAAATCAGTTTACGGACTCGACAACTGCTATCGCAGAATTCAAAAACCTGTTTCCAAATGGGTTTGATTCAAATTTACGTAGTCCAATAAAGGAATATGAAGTTAAATTTAATATATAGGAAAATTTTTTGTTACCTGTTATAAAAAAGCACACAGCAGCCCTATGCACTTAAGTCTAAGGTAGAAAGAAAATTGGAACAGATGGTATCTGTTGGTATTTTAAAACTAGTAACACACAGCGAATGGACTTCACCCATTGTTGTAGTCCCTACGAAAGATGGAGATGTGCGTATTTGCACAGATTTCCGGTTAACCGTTAATAAGGTTCTGAATGTCGACCAGTATCCGCTTCCTACACCGGCCTAAGGCCAAGGAAAATTATTCACAACTCGAAAGAGAAGCACTAGCTATCATATTTAGTATAAAAGAATTTCATAAATATATTTACGGCAGGCCTTTTATATTAATCTCAGATCACCAACCTATTAAAGTAATATTTAATCCGAATCGAAATATTTCGGTAAGGTCAGCATCGCGTATTATACGCTGGAATGTTATACTGTCAGCCTATAAATACAAAATACAGTACTGAAAAGGGTCACAATTAGTTGAGGCAGACATGGTTACCGCTCCCAGAACCAACTGGCATTGAGAATACAATAAATTCTTTTAGTTTAACGGATTAACTGCCATTGTCTCATTATGAGATCGCCAATGTCACAGCAAAAGACCAGATTTTAGTTAAAGTAAAAGACTATACAAAAAGGGGATGGCCTGATAAAATTAGTTGCGGGCAACTTAAGGGATATTTCAATAAGAGAAATGAGTTGTCCATTGAAGAGGAGTGCCTTATGTTAGGCTGTAAAGTAGTTATTCCTCAAGTATTACGTCCGCAAGTGTTAGACTTACTGCATATTGGCAAGGTCTACGCGTTGGTGGCCAGCCATGCAGCAGGACATTGAAAAAATGATTGGTAGCTGTCGTGTTTGTCAGCTAAGTCAGAATAATGCTGAAAAGTACTTAATATCATAGCCAAAAACACAAAATGTTTTTCAAAGAAAAATGTGTACACATTCATTTCTTTTACTGGAACAATGTAACATACCTATTAGTAGTTGACAGTAAATCGAAATGGATAGATATTGTAGTATAATAATACACGTATGGTTAATTACCATTAGAAAATTCATCATTTATTATAATTCAAGATATCAAATTCACAGTTAATTTTGGGGTTATGGTCTTCATTTGACATTTGATGTACCTTTGGGGTTCTATTTATACCTTTTCGATACCACGCCCACCACCTTTTGAGCACTTTAATCCCCTACGGGTGTTGTCTCATTAATGTAACTCCAGCCAGAGACGTTTAATGGGAGAAACAAATGTCACCAGAAATAAATTTTATAAAAGCATAAATTAGAAATAATTTAGAAAAGTCAATAAAGAAGTCTAAAATATATTTTCAAAAGAAAAGGGTTTAAGTAGAAGTATTAGTAAGAAAAAGAAGTATTAGTAAGAAAAGAATCTCACCATACAGAAGAGGAAAGAATTGATAAAAGGGAAGAATCCATAAAGCTGCGTCGAGAAAAGAAGTGAAGAGAGGAGATGCAGGAAGAACCGTCAACGGAAAGAAATTACACTTATGCATTCACACACACTAAAATAGGTAAATATTTCGATTTTATGTTCAATATTTCCAAAAATTTATAAATATAATTGTTATAATTTATGCTTTTTATATCATTATTTACGAGCTAGACCGGTGCAACTTTCTTAAAGAAATTTAACTAAATTCTCAGTACAAATTTGGGTTCCAAAGCGTGGGGCGACCATGAAAGTAGTTTATTTAAATTTGATATTTTTCATTAATTTTATTTCATTGTATCATTGTATAAATAGAACTTCAAAATGTCAAAGAAAAACTTACGTCAAGATGGGGATACAGAGGCAAGTAGTAATGAGGAAAATATTGCAAAGGCCTTAGAGAGAATCACATCTATGTCAGACAATTTAACTTCGGTGGTAAACGGACAGAAAAAACAAATAGTTGAAAATTCACAGGAGGAAAAATTAGAAACTATCGAAAGTAGATTTGTAAATGAAACTAGAAATGTAAGTGATCACACAAAGGGAACCACGTTTAAATTAAAGGACTTAGTACCTAAATTTAATAGTTATTCTACTATCCAGTAGAATATATCAAAGCTCTAAAACGGATTATAAGCTCCAATATGGACACATATCAGTTATCAAATCTTATAAGATCATCACTGGAGGGTAACGCGTTGGAATGGTTTTCCATTGTAGAGGATACTTTTTTGGAGAGAGGACACCTTTTTTGAATATGAGAGAAATTTGCTTCCCAGTCTCACTCATGCGAAAGGCCTGTGCTTGCAAAGTCTTAGCATTTGTAAAATGTGACTGGTCCTCGTCGCATTTGTGTTTCCGATGTTTTTACGAGTATCATCCGGAATCTTGGTATAGGCGTAGGGAGCGAGGAAACTGATAGCGAATAAATCGATTTGATTATAAGATTTGATTGTGAAATTTAAAATACATACCATGATGCACATTCGCTTCCGATTAATTTTATTAATAAAATTGCCACCGCGAAAAATATTATTTTTAACAATTTTGCATGAAATATATATTTGTTAATATTGGTTCGGATGAGATTGCAAAAAGAAGTCCACGGACAAGACTTGAACACGTATCGTCCGCACCGCAAGCGCGAATCTTATCCACTACATCACATTCACTTTCTTAGAAAGTTATTAACATTAGCGGTGTACAAAGTACGACAGAAAAGACTTTTGCAATTTTCTCGAAAATTAGGGCGAATGGCCACAAAAGCTGATAACCAGGTACTCGAGGGAGGTTTCTCTATAACCTATTCGAGACCCATCAAAATCTGTTATTCACAACCTTGACGTTCCCCTTGTCAGAGCGGAAAACAACGCTAAAAAATTGATAATGTGATAGCTCTTTAGTTTTTCGTGGATGGTCTTGTGAAAGCTATTTTGCCTTCAAATGCATGACGATTTGGCGGTTTTGGTCTTCTTTTGGGTTTTACTTGCACGTCCTAATATTATCGTTGAACCCTTCCAATTAACTTGCTTTTGGCTCTCCATATTTGAAACAATGAATATTTTGAATAAAGTTTCGTAATGCGTACTACGTTATGAACGTCAGGAGATTGAATAATGGTTTATTCATGTTTCTATAGCCTAAAATGCGTTAGAAAAATGGGAGCATACACAATAGCAATATTCTGACCTACCCTATCCTGTTAGGACGGCCTACATTTAGGCTCACTACAGGCTCGTACCTGCGCGCACGGCCAATTCTGCTCGGCGTGGAAGTGTTGTAGGCTTTATAACTCAGAAAAAAAAATTGAATTCATGCTGGGGACCTTTAGATCCTTATTTTACAGGCTTCAAACTATTTTTGCAAAACCAAAAAAATTTTTTGAATTTTTTTAAATTTTGCACAGGTCTGACCCTTAACAAACAATAATTATTTTTTCAATGTACATATAAGTACCTATATCTATTGCAGTAAAGTAATACTCAAATAGTTAATTACCATTACAAAATATATCATTTATTACAATTCAGTATATATCAAAATTCACAGTAAATGTTGGAGTTATGGTTATGGTCTTCAAATGACATTCGGTTTATTTTGGGTTCTATTTATACTTTATCCATACCACGCACACCAACTTTCAAGCATTTTATTACTCTACGGGTGTTATCTTCTTGTTTTAACTAGCCAGAGACGTTTAATGGGAAAAAAATGTAACTAAAAATAAAATTATTAATTATTATAAAAAGCATCGATTAAAAGTTAGAAAAGCATTGTAAACATTCAGCACATACATACAACACTTCCACATCCCAATAATTCATAATAATTACTGGATAAATAACCAAAGATACATCGACATTCAATACAGGTTTCCATAACAACGATATGCCTAGACGAACTGGAGCCAAGGTGAATTAAAGTTTTTGTTTCGTGGACAACGGAGAAATAATGTAGTGCAGTCCTTGTTTCCGAAAGAAAAATAAAAAGTTTGTTTGGTTAACGACGGAGAAAATTGACAAGATAGATTAGTCAACAAAAAGTTTATAAATATATTTGGAATAAAAGGGTTTTAAGAAGAAGTACCAGTGAATAAAAGAACCTCACCATACCGGAGAAGATAGAATTTAAAAAAGAGAAGAATCCATAGAAAATAGAGCCACACCGTAAAGGAAGTTAGGAGAGGGAAGAATCCATAGAAAATAGAGCTGCATGAAAAGAAGTTAAGAGGGAAGACATAGGAAGAACCATCATCGAATAAAAGAAATTACACTCACGCACACACAACACTAGGTAATTATCTTGATTTTATGTTAAATATTTCTCAAAATTTATAAATATAATTTGTTATAATTTATGCTTTTTATATCATTAATTAAGAGCTAGGCCGGTGCAGTTTTGTTTAAGAAATTAACTAAATTCTCAGTACACTGTACATATACGATAGTTATATATAATTATATATATATATATATATATACAGTAAAACTTCGTTATAACGCTCCCGTTTATAACGATTTTCCGGCTATACCGTTTTTTTCCTTGGTTCCGGTCCCAGCGACTAATTGTCTGTAGTACTTTTATTCGTTATAATGCTCCCATTTCCCGCTTATAGCACCCCATTGAAGGATATTTTTTAATGTACTTACATACTTCAATTATTCATTTTTTTGCTTTATTTTGCAAACACTAGATGCTCTACATATTTCTGGGAAGTGAAGATCATTACGATTTCTATGTAATATTAGTATCAACAAATCCGACCAAGATGTTCCACAGATCTTGGCTAGACAATTTTCCGAGAATTTCACTTATTCATTTGGCGGTTGCGTAATCAAGGTTTCCTGTCAGTCTGGCAACACATCGCGAAAATTGTTTTCGTTAAAAGAAAAAAGTGATCTTATAAAAGACTTTGATAAATCCAATTTAAATCAAAAAGATTTTGCGGCGTCAAAATCAATGCTTCAACTTTACGTACAATTTTAAGGAAGCGGAGTGAATTTGTTTCGGTGCATGAGGGAACCAGTCGTAAAAAATATGATCCGCGAAATATGAAGAGCTAGAAACGATTCTGAAAAGTTGGTTGCTCCAGGCCAGGAACTCCAGCATCCCCGTAAGTTGCCTAATTTTACAAGAAAAGACCCTACAAGTGGTCGACGGTCTTGGAATAACAGACTTTACCGCTTCAACGGGGTGGCTCGATTTAAAAATAGATATTCTATCGTGTATAAACAAATTTGTGGTGAGTCAAATTCAGTAGATTCTGATGTAACATTTGACTGGAAAAGTCAAATGTCGACCCTCACATCTCTGACTACAATCCCTCAGAAATGTATAATGCGGATGAATTCGCGTTGTTTTTTAAAGTGATGCCTGATAAATCTTTAATTTAAAAAATGAAAAATGCCATGGAGGAAAATTAAGCAGAGAACGCGTAACGGTCCTCGTATGCACGAATTGCACGGGCACAGACAAGGAAAAGCCGCTCGTAATCGGAAAATACGCTAAGCCACATTGCTTTAAGAATGTGAAAACCCTTCCCTGCATTTCGTCTTCTCAATTTCGTGCATGGATGACTGGAGATAGATTTGTGCAATGGCTTAATGGGTGGGACATCGAATTGAAAGGCCGAAAAATACTTTTGCTTGTCGACAATTGCGCTGTGCATCCGAAACAGGTAAATCCCAAAAACATCAACTTGATTTTCCTATTACCTAACACCACAAATGAGCTTCAATCACTTGATAAAGGCATCATAAAAGTTCTGAAGCAAGGTTACAGGAAAGGGATGGTCCAAGGATTATGGACAGCTCAAATTCGACTTCTCCAACAATTTCTGTTTTTGATGCTATCCACTTTTTATACGCTGCATGGATGGATATTACGGAAGAGACCATTTTTAATTGTTTCAAAAAAGCAGGTATTGGTAACTTTACAAGGGAAGGTGAAACCGACGAGGTAGACATTGATGAAGGCTGGCGAGACCTCTTACAAATGGAAGAAAGGTTGACTGAATTGGAAAGTTTTGATGACTTCGAGAATGGGCTAGCGACCCATGAAGTTTTAAGCATTGAGACACTAATCGCCGATTACAATGCACCATCAGAAGCGGAAAATGAAGAGGATGAAGATTCATCAGAAATAATTACGTCAAAAATGAACGACGTTTTGGAGGCCTTGAAAACAATCAGAGCATTTTTTCTTGCAAGGAGGTAGAAGAAGAAACCTCCAAAAATATCAACACATTAGAAAACATGCAATTAAAAAAATGTCACTATAAACAAACACAAATTAATGATTTCTTTAAAAATAAAATTTGAAGGAATGTATACATATTGTAGTTTGTTTATATATATTTTTTAACGTACAAGTTTTACGTATATAAAATGGGTTTTGTTAACTTTTACTTTATTTAAAAGAAGTAAAATATATGTAGTAGTACATATATAGTTGTAGTATTTATTGAAATTCGACCTTCCGGCCTTGAATTGGAAGTGTTACGGTCTCCTGGTTTGGAGAGAGCACCACACAGTTACCCGTTTGCGTGGGGATATAAAATAAGAAAACAGGCTTTTCTGTTTTCATACCGGTTTATTCGAACAGATAGATTGACATATATTTTACAATAAAAGACAGTTGTTCAGACAGATCATATTGATATTTACAAAGCAATAAAATAATTATAAAAATACGTATTCCTATTTATATTATTTCAACGTCAAATTTTTGCATAAAAAATGTATCGCAACTTATATTCTTATTATGTTTTATATAACGCACTTAGCGTGTATTTTGTGTCTGTTTGTAATATAGTTCCAAAGAATTGGAAATGTGCTTCTCACTTTGGAGAATTTAACACATGTTTGTGGCTAAACGCTTCAAAATACGTTTTGTTCAAATCAGTTCAAATATATGTGTCTTTGCGTTTATTCTTTAACGTTTTTAAAGACGTTTGTCATAAACGATTTATTTTCTATTCATGCATTTTAAGATCGAACGATCTATCTGTTTTTAAACCGGGGGACGGCCGGTTAGGTGCCGACAAGCAGGCCCTAATATTTTTGTACGTTTCGTATATAGCAGCGGTTTACGAAGAATGCTAACAAACGTCGTAGGTGAGGCGGGTCAGTTCGAGACGACGTTCGGGTGATATGGTTTTCATGCTAAGTTTCTGTATTGCTTTCTTCTAACGCGCTGGCCTCACCTTAGTAAGCGAGAGCGCAGCGGAACGTTGCTCCAGTAGTCGGCCAGTTCATTGGAATTGTAGTCGACGTAGTGGGCCACATGCTTTTAGACGGCGCTCGATGTACCACCCTTTGTATGTTTACATAGCAGCTGACCAACGAAGTTGCTCTTTTCTGTATGTTGAGGATTTCTGTTACGCAGTATCGAAAGCGTTCATTGTCTGTAGGCGACGAATTGTAGATAACGTTTAAAACGTAATATAAGCATTTACAAGAAGTTACACATAAAACTATTCTAAATGTAGTACATATATACGAAGAACTAAATATTAAATTTAAAACATTGATACAAATAAAAACAACTATTGAAGTTAAAAAGAAATGAAAAGTATTAATGTATAGAAAAACTGTTAATATAAGAGTCTATTTATAATGATGTCTTTAAATCCTTAACAGGAAGTGTACGTATATATAAAGACGTTTTAGAATAAATTTTGTGCAGCTTTAGCCGTTTTTAAGATTTCCCGGTAATAACGCAATCCCGGTTATAGCGTTCTTTTTCTAGGGCCCTAGAAGAGCGATATAACGAAGTTTTACTGTATATATATAACTATCTACTTCTAAGCTTCTGGATCTGTGATACTGGTACTACAACAATCTAAATATTCGAGGGACGTAGGTGCATACAGTACTATACCATTTATCTTTTGCCTAAATAATTCTGTGCACGGTTTTTATAATGGCTCTAGATACCTAAATTAATTTTTGTAGGGAAAATGTGGTTTTACTTTGCTGTATGGAAAAGTTACTAAATGCATATCAGCCTTTTAGATCGTATCCAATTAAATTGTCTCTCAGTACTTACATCTAGCTTGCAGCCACATGTACATTCTCGTCGAGTTATAAAATACACGTAAGAATGTGTAAATTTTTAGTAAAAGCAGCTGGAATTAAGAAAATACGAGAATGGCTATTGAGACCCATAATAAGAATAATATGGGTTCAAAGAGTATTGCAAACGATTTCAAATAATGATGTAACCTTACAAATATCGAGAAGGTCACCTCGCGCACGTAATGGTTTTATGTGCATTGACTAAGGAAACCCATCTGTACACCCGCCAGCCTTAAGAAATAACTTTACTAATACAGAAAAGGTCGCCTCACAAAAGTAATATTTTACAACTTGCCACTTCTCACATAGAGAGAAACGTTTTGAGGGCAATATATAATTAGTACGTAATATACATACACATTCATATATATGTCAGACTATATGCGTGCCAGATAGGTAGGTATGAACTAATTTGACCCTTCGAGACCTAATAAGATGATTTTATTTGTACCTTAATTAGGTATATTGGGATGCAGTTGCGCTATTTTATCTTTTTCGTCGGTGCAAGAATAGAAATAGGTTATGCTCTCTTCTGTATTTCAAATCCTTAAATTAGTAACAAATTTTATAATGAAGACTAGGACCACACACGTCGTCGCTGTGATTGGTTTCGACGCCACGCCTAGTAGTAGGTGTGTCTTCTAATAACGGGAATTTTAGGTGGGAGGGCAAAATTGATGAAATAGAGGGGATGGCTGACATGTGGTTAACATTGTTAGTTAGAGTGGGGAGGTTTGTGTTGTTTCTGAATTACTTATTTTTATATTCTGTAACATCTCTACCCTGCTTGAAACCGAAGCTTATTTTATAACATGATACGTAGGACATTTTGGCAAAATCAATGCAGTAATGTTGACTAATTTCGATGTTCATTTTGGAATAGACTTCTTACTACCGCTAGATATAATGTTAAAGTATATGAAAAAGAAAAGAAGAATTGAACAATATTTTAATGCAAATCCCAAGTAAGGTTACTTTCTTTTTTAAATATGATTAATTAAAGTAAAATACTCACTTATTTTTATTTTTTTAAAATATACAATAAGTAGATAATACAATTTCTTACCTAGACAACATTTTACCAAAGGTTCTCGCAATCATTATCACGCAATCTCCTTTAAAAATGTTTACATCTTCTGTTCTTTAGTTCACATCTTATTGATTGTATTTAGGTACGTGTATGTGCATAAGCACTATAGAAATGTTTACATACGAAGAATTTCCTAGAAACTATCAGCAGTAGGTACGCACTCTATTCGCGATTTCAACTAAAGAAACTCTTCGGTGATATAAATAGATATTACCTATAGGTACCTATATTGATATTTTGGTCTTAGTCATTATTTCGCTAAGATTCAGGAATTTTCTCTCGAATGTATAGTATAGCCAGTGGGCTACTCTTATTCTTCCATTTACTTCATCTTCTAACCTATTCTACCTGTTCAATTTCGTCTTTTTTGTTAAATGTGTCGTAATGAAAGTAAACAAATAATTGATAAAATAGCTAAGTACCTACATACTCTATCTGCCATTTCCAAAAAATTTAAAGAAAGAAAAATACCATTGTAAAAGTTTACCCACCACGAAAATACGCCATGGTTAAGGGTTAAGCAAGTATAACTATATTTCTAACTGTGTAAGCAATTAACATGTCCATGAATTAAGAACTTGTGTTTATTCAATATTTCATGTTATTTAAATGAATGCAATTATTTGTCTGAGTCAAATATAAATTCGCTTTGTTTTAAGATATATCTACAATCTTTATTCTTAATATAAGAAATAATTGATAATGCTGAGAGCTTATCATATTATTAGCACAAGTCATTTCCTAAATACCTAATGCAATTACGAGAAGGTGGATGCATTGAATATTCAAACGTTTCCTGTGACGGCTGATGGAATTTCGTGGATTTCGATCTTCCTACATCACCGAATGCGGCACACACCTATTAACGTAAATCTGTCGTTTCTAATAGTGTGGGTGTAAAAATCTATAAAGAAGTAAATGATACATCGGAAAAGTATAAGTAAGTGAGAATACGTTTTGTTCAACTTTTTGTTTTTCTCAAAGAAGTATCATAAACGGTTTAATTTTACTTAATTATTAGATAATCCGTGTGGATAGTACCTACTTATTTTAAAGGATTCCATTGAACTTACATAATTTAAGTTTTCATCTGTTCGTTGAAATCATAATCTTCCATTCGATAAACTGGACTGGTTTGACTAATTGATTTATCTAAGCGTATGAGCGTGAGTTGTTATTTGCATTTGAATAGAGATGTGTACTACCTATTGTACAGGTAAGCTACCGCATGATTACCAAATCACTTACAAATGCCCACAAACGTTTTACTGGTGTGGACCATTTATTGATATCTGCATAAGTAGGTATCTATATATTAATATAGGTACATCGTCGCCTACGATGTGGCCCGCGTCAATTTCTATGGCGTACCTATAGGTATATAGGTATCTATCGATTGAAGACGCATGAGCCCTCCTCTTCTAATCCGTACACCTTTACGTAATATTTCAACGATTACTAAAATAATAAGTATACCTATAGGGCAGTTTACTAGATAGGTACATTTACAAAAGTATATTACGTAGGTAAATACGGTTGCTGTGTTCTTTTGTATTTGTAATATTGAAACATTCAAGAAACTACAGTATCAGCAAAAATTGAAGTAATTACTACTACCCTACTACCCTAGATTCACATCGCAGTTCACAAAGCTGTTACAGTAAGTAATACTTAATATATTACGTAGGGGAAGGTGGGATAAGTTAGCGACCTTAAGAAAAAGGACAAATAGAATGCACACTTCTGTATATTAAACAGTCCAAAAATATTCAATGTATATATAATATGATCCTAATCTGTTAGACACCTAGCATATTATTGCCATAAAACCAAAAGTTAAAAAAGAAAAATAAATAAAAAACACACTACATTTTCATCTTATCCCACGGTTGGGTAAGATGGCTAACCCAATGGGGTAAGACGACTAATCGGTCAAGGTGTGCACAAATCACAAATAAACTGCCCAATATCTCCATACCATGAGCAGTTTTCATGCCACCATAAGTCGCATTGATCACAAAGGATCCATTCTTTCCTTGGTGGATCTATATAGGTTTCTAAACAACCGGGGCACGCTACGGCTTTGTCATTTTTAACGTTCGACTGGGATCTTTGAGACTGTTCTTTTTGACGCACTGTTGTAGGACTGCTTCTCCTCCTCGACAGCATAGAGTGCTGCGATCAAGCTATCGTCGCTCCACTCTCGTCGATTAGTTTTTCTTTTGTAGATACGAGACATTTAACAAACAAATACTATAATTAATATTTTGCTTAGACAACGAACCCGGTACGCGTATTAATTGGAGTAAGGTGACTAATTCGTCAACTTGCCCCCGGCGGCACACTAAACAATGTTTCCGTTTTTGTGATTCACGGAACAGAAAATTCACTACAATTTTCGCGAAATACAATATATCAAGCTTAGCACTAATGGACACTACAACCCAAGATTTCCTCTTACCTTAAAATAGTGAAAAATGCTTAGTTGGTACCAGCCGAAAATAATAACACTAACGGTAGAATTTGACAAACAGCCATAACGCCCGTAACTCATTTTTCAGCGGCACCTAATTTCA
This sequence comes from Chrysina gloriosa, assembly GCA_038088585.1. NCBI lineage: Eukaryota > Metazoa > Arthropoda > Insecta > Coleoptera > Scarabaeidae > Chrysina > Chrysina gloriosa. Next base: position 47,954,382 of record CM076088.1, read on the forward strand.
GCTAGTTACACTTAAGCAACCACAGAATGCCAATGTAATTATCACCGATCATATATTTGTTTTACATTTTGCCCAAAACGATCGTTTGTTATCTTACCCACCTCGTGATCTTACCCTACCTTCCCCTACCTATTACAAGAAGGTCAATAACTTCTTCACCTATAGCGAAAACCAGCACTTGATACTTGTAATCCAGAATATACATACCTACATTAAATAAACCACAAATTATTAATACTTATAATATATATATTATTATAATAATTATATGTATAATTGAGAATTTGGTTTTCTACATTAGTAAACAAAGCCTTGCGTTAGATATGACACTGTGTTGAAATTTTCGGCGTCAATGTTATAATTAATTGCAATTATTCATGCCACATGATGGCATGCGGATTATGTCTACCATTAATCTAATCTTAATTTTTCTTTTGACTTGGGCCTCAGTTCTATCTACATCAGAATTAAAATACACCATGCCGCAGGTATTTGGTTGCTAGTGAGAGGCAACATTTAATCGGTAGGTACATATATACATTAAATTATGTACTAATTTTATGTTCCTGCTTTTATTTATATAGATAGATAAGTAGGTACATCAATCTTATTTTATAAATAACGATTGTAATGTATCTAGTACTCATAAATTTAAATTGCTGCATTAATCGTGTACGTAAGTAAACTTGTGACGTACGTAATAGTAATAAAAGTGTAGGTGTGTGTATTAATATAGTACCTAGAGAACTAGAATAAACCTACCTAAATTTATTTTGTTTCTACTTCAAGGTTAAAGTACATATTATTATCTATAGCTTAGTTTTAGGATTGTCCAACTGTTTTCTGTAAAGTTGATCCAACTGCGAAAAATATGCTTATTCATAAATACTTATTGGCATGAATTTTTCATTCGTATGCAGGAGTACTACTAGTAACGTAATACATATTTAATAATCCAATATATAGTAGGAATCCTTGTGCCTATACAAAACGGGCTTGTCCGACGTAGAATCACAAGAACCTCCCTACCCGAATATTTAGAGAGGTTATCAATGTACCATAAAGCCTGTCAAAATCGCCTAGAAATACTGGTGTAAGATGATTTGATTCGTCGAAGATACAACGTAACGATCGAGAAACCGCCTCTTACCTCTTTGCTCCGCCTATACAACGGTTTTCAAACTCAGAACGTCCTAGTAACTCGTGTCGTGTGGATCGAAGTCAATTCGGTTTATATGGTGTGCCTTTTAGTTATATTCGATAATTTTCAGTTCATACGTGATTTTTATATGATGTGATATTGATTGCAACGAAGTGAATTAGCTTCTGTTCTTTGACTTAGAGTGTGTGAAATTGTTCAGATACAATGTGAATAGTCGGGTATTTTCGCCAGTTTGATATGACAGTATGACAACGTTGGCGTCCAACGTGGTGCACCAAACACATCAATTTGTTCGCAACAACGAAAGTACAGATGGATCAGTGTCTATGGACTCCAATTATGATAGGGATTCTTCGGGTAATGACATGGACAATGATAGCTGTTGTAGTGAAGATACTGTATTGTCAGTTGGTAACGAAAACCCGATTGTCGAATCGAACACTTTATCATTTAAAAACATCGAAAATCATTTAAACGCAATATCTAAAATTACGAACACGACGTTAGATCCAGAAAGTTCGCGAAAAAGTAATTCTCCTAGTCCATTGAGCTACCGCTTGAGCCCATCATCCAGTATTAATTCAGGTTCACCCAGCTTTTCGTTTCGTACAACAGATTGTGAAAAGTCAAATCCCCATTCACCGATTGAATACATCAATCCAATTTTTAGACCTAGTCTCTGTTCGCCATCAAGTCCAGTTAGCCAGAAGTTGCAGTATGTCTCGGAAAGGAATTCTCCAGAGAACTCAAGCCCTAAGCTTCAAGATTTACAACAATTTTATTTAAGACATAATGCTGGTAAAAATATTACGAACAATAACGAACCAAATAGTAGTGGTTTAAAGTTTTCCATAGACAATATTTTAAAAGCAGATTTTGGTAGACGAATCACTGAACCTATAAACATAAGAAAAGGTAAACCTAAAAAAATAGTTGCGGCCGAAGAAGAAAAGTCAGTGGAAGATATTAATAGGAGTGGCCCCGTTGATTTAAGTAAACCGGAAGATGGAAAGTCTGAGAAGAACTCTTCCGAGCCGACACCTTCAGCCACAAACCAACCAATGTTATGGCCAGCGTGGGTTTACTGCACTAGATATAGTGATAGACCTAGTTCAGGTATTTAACAAATTTACTTACTTATTTAAAACCAATTCTGATATTCTAATATGGAAGAACAGTAGGTACCTACTAATGGCAATTATCGTTTGCCATTCTATTACAAGTTGGACATACTAACTTTAGTTTAGATTTGTAATTTCTTTCATACAAGTTCTGATTTGTTCTCGCATAGCCTTAAAACTTATTACAAATCAGTGGCGGCTCCTGACATTTCAAGGTGGATGATCTGCACGAACCACAACCAGTTTAAAGTAATAATAATAATAATAATAACCCGATAATATATATATATATATATATATATAATATTTATAACCATAAACAAAAGATATCAGTAACAAAATTTACAATAATATAGAAAATTTCAAAATCAATCGCATTTACCCTATTTCGTTTTCTTAAACTTGAGTTCACAACGGCGGTATTTTTTGGAGGCAAACTTTTTAATTATTTTCTCGTTGAAATTCGGTACTGAGGCGACGATTTTTTTTTCTATTGAAAGCATCGATAATGCAGATAGACGATCTTCACACATTGAATTTCTAAGAAAAGTTTTTATGTGCTTCAAGGTGGAGAAATTACGTTCGGCTTCGGCAGTGGTCATGGGAGTACTAGTCAGAATTACCCACCACCTTTTAGTTTCCGCCATTGTTTCTTCCAAATTGTTAGAAATTATAAATTTTAACAAAGGCACTGCACCTTTCAATGTTCTGCATTCAAAATTTGAATACAAAACTGATAACTCTGTTAGCAGACGTTGTTTTTCCAAAAACTATAAGCTGCACCTTTTAAGACCAGGATATATTCAGGAAATGAATGGTTATAATTTTCAAAATTGTCTGAATTCAAGAGCGATGCGACAACCGAGTGGTTTGTAAAAGCAAAACGGTCTTTTGCATTATTTATAATAACATTACAAACTTTTATACATGCAATACGGTGGTCTTCTTTGCTATTATTTAAAGGTTTCCTTTTTGCATCGCCGGGGACTGTACTACAATTTGAAACTTGCTCTATGATGGAATCTATTTTATTTCGAACGTTATTAATGCTTTTCTCAAAATTATTTACCACGTTTTGTGCATTTATTGGATGCATGTCCCTTTTTTGCAGTTGGTTATATGAAACTTCACCATGTGGCATAATATATTGGAAAACAGTCAGCCAAAAAGTAAAATTTGGATCTTCCAGGATACGTCGAATATTTCTTGCTTTCTTGCACGTCACTGCATTTGAGTCTTCTTCAAGATGTTTCAAACATTCTATAATAGAATCTCTGTGTTTGTAAATCACATCACCCGTACGAATATTGAAATTCCAACGTGTAGGTGCAGAATGGGGTACATTTTTTCTATGAATTGCTTCAGAACTGCGAGTCTGCGGCGAATGACTAAAAATCCAGGTATGTCATGTAAATCTCCAAAAAAGACACGTACTTGAGAATTAATTGAACATGCTCGTGACATCACCAAATTTAATTGATGATCACAGCAGTGTACGAAATGTGTATTTTCATATTTTTCTTTGATTATTGCCTGAACTCCGCCATGTATTCCACTCATTACAGCTGTTGCGTCATAGCATTGAGCAATGAGCTTCTTTTAATTATTTTCTAAAATACGGTCGATAACGTTAAGAATATTGTTAGCTAATGACATAGCATTATGGTTTTCGGGAAGCAAAAAAGTCCAGAACCTTTCTATTGGATTTCCCTCGTTGGTAACGTAACGAAGAACAATCACGATTTGAAATTTAGAGGAAACGTCTGTAGTTTCATCATTGTTAAAAACGGGGCTTTATTTATTTCGCAAACAATTTCCTTACGATACACTTCCAGTACGCAATCTAGAATCTCATTTTGTATCATTTTTGTGGTGCCTTTGAAAATCATTTTTAAGATGTTTACTAAGTGTTTTATCAAGTTCTGACGTAAAATTCACCAAGCTCCGAAAATACCGGGATTTTCGGATGATTCACTTTCATCATATCCTCGAAAGTCTCACAAGATTTTATGAAGTCAATAAATTTGGATAACACATACCTGTTGTTCGTTACTTCCTCGTTGTGCTTTTATACTTATCCAATAAGCACAATAAAGTTGAGCTTGAGTATTCACTTTCCCAAATAATGCAAATTTCATTTGATTGCTGATATGGGCACGGCTTGTTTCATGTTTATACACTTTTCCGCTTAAATGTACTAAATCACGTATGCCTTTTTTCCGCCAAATTTTTTCTTCGTTATCAGTTCCGAATAATGTGCACAGAAAACAAAAAAAGTGTTTTTTTCGCCACAGCCACAAATCCAATTATTACGAAGACATACATATGTCTTTATTAAATTGTCTTTTATAAGTTTTTTACGACTTTTACCGGTCACTTCAATATTGAGTACAGGAAAAGGACGTCCACGCTAGCTCTTTTACTACCAGTTGTTGAAAGTTAAGGTTTTGAAACTTAGTTTCACCGAGTTTAAAAATAATATCCATTTTACATCAACGTAATTGTAATTTTAGACGCCCACGATACGTATATTAAAATAGGCCGAGTCCCACTAACCACTGGTGGCCGAAAATGCAGCTCATCTCGACGTTCTCAGGCCCGTGTGTCAAATACCGTCGGCTATCCTCGATTTACTTCGTGTATGAATATCCAGAGATGACACTCTCGGCAATTATGAGTACGTTGCGCTTGCGATTGTATGATTGTACAGCTGTGGCATTTTTCGTAGGAGCAAATTATTAAAATGTCAGTTACGCACAATGAAATTATGGAAATTTAATATTTTTAATGAAATACTCAGTAAATGCTAAATGTTAATATTTAATGCTTAATGCATAAATTGAGGATTTATTCTGGTGGTTCGGCAGCTCGGCAACACTAATGGAGGACCCGTCCCTATTACAAATACTTCACTATATAGTTATTTACACTATTAGATAGTGAGGATTAAAATAAATACATAAAGAAGCGTAGGTACAATATTTGTTGCAACTATCGATTTTTGTATAGTGAATTACTGAAAGCTTCTGAACTCAATAGAAATACTTATGTAAATGTCTCTAAACATTTTGATTTTCTATTAGGTACCCGATAGCTACCCAAGTACGTTTTTTAAGTGAGATACTGTACGACTATTTGCCACTATAAATCTTGTGAACCCGGGTTTATCAAGACACCGTATTTGAGGTTAACAAATGCGATACGTAATTACCTACATATATATGTTTTCACTATTCATAGGTACACTCTTTCGTCGTTCAAAATTGAAATTGTTTCAACGTTTCTTGTAATTTGAGATTTCACATAAAACATGAGAATTTTATACCGCATGTTTCAAAAGTTGGTGCTTTTCTTGTCACAGCATATAACATTCGAAACGCTAAGTCATCTTGCAAAATATCGTTTACTTGTATGAAAGTTAGAAATTACCTATTTAGCTATTTGAAATTTAAAATTCACAGTTCACAATTAATTTCGTTAAGGCCATTTGCGGTCCTGTATAGTTTCTGTTCGTTATTGACGATTCATTCCCGCTTATTTTATGCGTCGTGGTCGTGATCGCGGGGTGAAAGGACGTCTGTCAAAGTGTTGTAACAGCCTCTTCCTTTAACACATTTGTAATTTTATCTTCTGACATCGGTTACGACGTGGGTTGCATCATAATTTTATGATCTGAATTTTATTTAATTTAAGTCCTTTAAATGTTTTGCAATGTCCTTTGGGATTTCTGAATTTTTAACCCTGATAAAGCATATAGTTTAACGCGAAATATTGGTGAAAAAATAACAACTACTATTGAATGTATTAATTTGCTGAGCTTCCCAACAACCTTTTTGAAAAAAAATATATATAGGTGTATTATAAATAAAAATGTATTCAAATGTTGATCTTATTTCGTCGTTAGATTCTTGGGACTGCAGTACCTCCAGATTCTCAGGGTACAGTTAGAGGCATTATGTCTACATTCCCTAATAGGTTTACTGCTGGTGATGATCTTATTCCAAGTTTCTTAGTCAGAGACTTAAATCTTGTTTTATCGGAATTACTTATGAAAATAATCAATCTGGCTATTAAGACGTTTCTTGATGAATTGAAGAGAGTGAGTATAGTCCCCGTCTTTAAAAAGGCAACACTTCAGATGTTTTGAACTATTGACTTATATCTATAATTCTGGATGACTCAATTTATCTTCATATTCACTCCTATATTTTCCCTCTCTAGCACGGTTTTAAGTCAGGCCGCTCTACTGTGACCAATCTCTCACTTAATACACGAGTGAAGTTTTGGACAGTCAACCACAAGTTGATGTAATTTATACCGACTTTTTACGCCTTCGATTGTCAACCGCGCAATATAGGTGAGATTAGGGATGTTGGGGTATTATTTGATTCAGCCTTTAATAATCATATTCAACAAATTTGTTTGGCAGCCTCAAGAACTTTGGGATTTATTGTTAGAATCCCAAAATATTTCAATAATAGGGCGCTTTTGAGGACCCTGTATTTTACTCTAGTTGTTTCTAAATTGAAGTATGCATCAGTACTTTGGTTTCCCTATTACATGTTACGACAACTGCCATTGAGCTTTTACAACGACGTTTTTTGATATAAACCCACAAAGTTTCATTTAAATCGGTGAGACACACTTATCAGTGTTTCCTTGTAAGCAATGATTTTGCTATTTTCCTTTGTTCTGTAAATTCCTTTCTTACCACTTCCGTTTCTTCATTGAGTGGTATTAATCTCATTGTATTTCTTTTCTGTAGCTTTTCTTGAACTCTTCGTCAAAGCACGATTTTTTATCCTTCTTATTTTCTACCTTGGTATTTTCTTCCGGTTTGTTCATGTTCGTCCACGCTATTTATGTTAACTACTCTGTCTGAGGTTAGATTTGACTTTTCACTTCTTTGGTTTTTAATTATTGTATTATCTTTCATTTTGATCTCCACCATAAAATGGTCAGAGTCCATGTCAGGTCCTTGGTGTGATCCTATCTTTTCTATAACTTCTTTTGTCACTCTTCTCTATTAATAAGTGTCCTATTTGATTATCATCTTTCTCGCTTGGTGACGTCCAAGTGCCTTTATAGGTTTCCTTTCTCGAAAATATGTACTTTTGATAATTAGGTTCTTTTGCTTTGCAAAATCTATCAAGAGCTGTCCGGCTTCATTAGTATATTCGCATGTTTACTATGACCCCCTAAGGCATCTCTCAGGACTATTTTTCATATGGTCTATTCAAATCACTGTAAAAATCTTCCTGAATCCTTAGGTATATCCTTTTCCTCCGATGGTGCGTGCTTCGTAAATGGAATTAATTTGGAACATCCCTCCCATTCTGAGCATACATATTCTAAGATATTGGTTTAAAATAATCCAGTGCCCGTTTTAAATCTTTTCTTATTATGAATCCTGTTCCCAATACTCTTTGTAGTCCGCCCCTATTCAAACATAAATATTCTGCGACCTCTATTATTTCTTTTCTTGATTGTTTCGTTTCTTGAAGAGCTTCTACATGAAAATTATATTTTCTAACTTCCTGAACAAAATATTTTAACTTCCCTTCTTCAAATGAACCTCTTATGTGCCATGTACCTTCCCCTTCCAATTCTATTTTTTCTTCTTTATCATTGCCTTCTTCTTTGCCAAGTCCGTTATCATTATCCGATCCGTTTTATTTTCAAATAATTATTTGTTATGCTCTTCTCCACTGCTTCACTTTCCTTGTTTCATCTCCACACCTTCCCATCTACGGTTACTTTTTGTATCCAATTCTAAGGTCCTTACCTTTTGATTCCTCTTTTTGGACTTTTGTTCTTATTTTCTTTCTCATTTCCAATTCCGATCTTGTCAAATCATCCTTAATAAAGATAATATTATTCTTATATATTTATGTATATAACTTTTAAATTTATTTTTATTCTGTACTAGTTGACCCGCCAAACGTTGTTTTGCCTTCAAATTTTATTTATATTTAAATAGCTGACCCGGCAGACTTCGTTCTGCCTAGAAAAGTATTGATTTAGATATTTAATGTTTTATTGTTACGGGTATGTTTAAAATACAGGTACATGATAATATTTAAAGGAGATCGGTGCAGGTAATTCATATTTATTTGAAAAAAATTTTAAAATATGAATAATAAATGAACTATTAAATAATAAAAGTATATACATAATTAAGAGAATGTTAGTGTTATTCATTATAGTGGACCCGGCAAACTTCGTATCGCAGGCGTTGCCCGGCGTCATTGCAGAAAATCTGTGGTCAATTGTCCATTGCAATTGAATCTTTGTTTTGAAATATTGGCTAGATGGGTTGCGGTCGGGTCGACGGGTTCGATGCGAAAGATTAGATCTTCTAGGACGCGGCATTGTGAATAACACTGACAAATGAATGTCACAAAAGCAATTAAGGAATTATCAATACATACATGTGCACAGATATCATGACCTCACAAAAATAAACATCGATGCAAATATGTGCCCAAATATCATAACCTCCCAAAATAAAGACGTTTGTTGGGAACTTACCATTTGAAAATAGAATTCCACACCAAAATGATCAATCAGAATTTAATGAACAGCGAATTCGAATTGATTTTCAAAGTAATCCACCTAAAAATGAATTGCACAATTGGAAATTAACGTTTGGATTGATTATCGATGCGCACGCAATCACAAAGAACATAACCATTTACAATGTGCACTTCATCAAACTGAACTCACCTCTATGAAATCACTTTTGAAAAATGCTGATAAATCGCAACACACGCCTGCGCAACGCAATAGCATACCATGGAAAGACTGTGCAAATGAATCAGCTGTCAAAAGTTTATGCACACAACGCCATCTAATGGCAATACCGGAACCAGCATTTGAATTGATGTTCGTTTTTAATGTGTGACAAAAAAATTGCTACAAAAACAATTATCAAAAAATTTTGGTGGAAAAACAATTGTCGCAAAAAATTTTCAAAAAATTGTCACAACGTAACGTAAACACAAACGTCATCTATCATGAAGATGGCGTCGTAAAATCACTCCATACAAAATGTATGGGAAAATGAATTTTCTTCATAATTTTTTCGGGGATATTTCGGGAATTTTCTTGGGTATTATTCTTCTTTGGCCGGAGACCAGTCCGAATTGGTGCGAATCATCGAAATCGGTCCAGGTGTTCTTGAGTTATAAGCGTAGTAACTAACGTCACTCTCTTTTATATATATATATATATAGATTACTGCTCTCTTCTCTCTCTCTGTATACAATACACTAAAACATGTTTTCTCACCTAATTTATAATATAATACCTAGTGTTGTGTGTGTGTGAGTATAAATTTCTTTTTCGGTGATAAGTTTTTTCTATACCTCCTCTCTTAACTTCTATTCTCGATGCACCTTTAATTTCTTTGGATTCTTCCCCTTCTTAGATTCTGTTTTCTCTGGTATGGTGAAGTTCTTTTATTCACTGGTACTTCTTCTTAAAACCCTTTTATACCAAATATATTTATTGACTTATCTATCTTGTCAATTTTCTTCGTCGTTAACCAAACAACTTTTTATTTCTTTTGGAAACCAGGACTACACTGCTTTATTTATAAGTTGTCCACGAAACGAAAACTTTAATTCACCTTGACTCCAGTTCATCCAGGTATATCGCTGTTATAGAAACCTGTATTGAATGTCAATGCATCCTTGGTTATTTGCAGTAAATTTTTATGAATTCTTGTAATGTAAAATATTGTATGTATGTATGTATCTGTATGCTAACAAGATTTTTATCAATTAATATATGCGTTTTAAAATAATTAATAATTTTATTTCTAGTGATATTTGTTTCTCCCGTTAAACGTGTCTGGTTAGATTTAAAATAAGAAGCTAACACCCGTAGGGTAATAAAATGTTCAAAAGGTGCTGGGCGTGGTGTCGAAAAGGTATAAATAGAACCTCAAAATAAACCGTATGACAATTGAAGACCATAATCCCAACATTACCTGTGAATTTTGATATACTACTGCCTTAATTCTTTTTGAGTTCCTCGTTTTCCACTTTAACTATTTCATATTCTCTTATTAAGCTGTCATTCTCCTTCCTTAGCTTTTGTATCCCTTTTTATATTCTTTCACCTCTGTTCTTAGTTATGTAATTTCATTTTTTGTAACTAGTATATTTCCTGTTTCTAGCTTCATTTCCGTTAGTTTGTTCAATATAACATATAATTTATCTTCTGGCCTCATTTTTTGGCTGGAGATCTAAACGTTTGCCTACTTCTCTTAAAATTATCCTTTTATTCCAATCTTCTTCTTTTTATGTACTTATCAGTATTATAGTCATCACTATCAGATTCACTTGCAAACATTTTACCCTACTTTCTTCTAACTCCGGACCTGTATTCAGCGATAAATCGGACCGCGGTAAGTGGTTTGTCCACTTTGACCGTTCGGAGATTTCATATTTTTAATTTATATTGTTAGATGTTTTATGTTTATTTACAATCTACATTTTCGTAAAACTTCTTGATAGTACATACCCTATACTTTGAATTAGTTCATATTTTACGGCAGGACCGCGCTCCGGATTAGATGTTAAGGCTAAAGTATGTGAGTATGTATGTGAGCATGTAAGTATGTGAGCACATTTGAAAAGTGCTAAAGCATGCTCTTCGCAATGAGAAGGTCCGATTAAAATCATATAATGGCTCTGCTACCTCCAATATGTTGCGAAAAAGTATGGAAATGCCACTGGATGGACCGGGAGTAGTACGGTATACCTATGTATATGGCTCGGTGGCTCCGAGCAAGCCCAGGACCTTCAAGGCCCGTTGTGCTGCTATATTATACAAAATATGTGAAAGGAAAACTATACCCGAATTATGTCATAATTTTATGAAAATCACACCGTAAAAATTGAATGTAAAAATATTTTACCAGAACTGTAAACAAAAAGGAAAAGCAGATGTAGGGGTGTCACCAATCGGAATTTACTAACTGATGCAGTTTGTGGAACCAAATGTGCACGTTTTTCTTTGGTTTCACTAACGTTTCCGAATCTTTTTTCCACATAAATTTTTATTATGCCTCCCTGTTGCTCAAAAAGTGTTTCAAGACAACTTATTTTCTTACATTTAATAAAATTGTGCTTACGGAAATCCTTAGAAATTGTGTTTCAATTATTACCCGATCATAATGATGGTTTTATTATATACCGCACTCGGTTGATCATTTTTATTCACTATCACTCAGTAGTAAGGTTTAATAAAAGAGTGGATGACGTGTTACCATTAAGTAGTGTAGATCGATCTTGAATGATAACACCTTATCCACTCTTTTATCAAACCTTACTCATTAGTAGAGTTAGTCAAGTTTTAACATCCTATCACCTTTCAGCATTGCTGCGGCACTGTCAGTAATGAACATTGTAACTTGGGTTGGTGTGATAGAAAATTCCCTTAGCGAATCTTTTATTATCTTGACAACGGCTTCTGCATCAGTTTTCTGAATCCTTTCATTGGATTTATTTTATTTTTATCACGTTTTAAAGGAGTCGCTACAATATGAATGACGCTATGTTTCTGAACACTAGTGGTTTGATCCATACATTTTCTTATTTCTGAACTCGTTTTTCATACATTTCTTTACTGTACATTGAACACGTGGCAAAATGTATCGTAAATGCATTGATGTTGGTAACTTCCACGAGGGAACGCACCTAGCCTAAAATACACAAAAGTTTTCATTAAATACTAAATGTTTGGCATGTTGCGCATACTTGACATAAAAATAAAATCATATATAAATTGCCAGTATGGAATAGTCTTACTTAAATTCGATACATGACGTTTACTTTTACAACGTTTTCTACATTCAAACCTATCTAACCTAAATATGCGGACTTCTATATTCTAATCCAGGGAAGATATTCGTATTCAAAGAGAACGTTACACCCTTTGGGCGTCCCATCTGCGCGTACTTATTTAGCGTGCAGCGTGCAACGAACTGTCGCTTTGAATTCTCTCGTGGTACTGTCGAGATGGACTACCAGTTAAAAATTATCCCTACCGGTACCACCTTGTTAACAAACTCCAGTCATTTTTTTGACCGCTGCATCTGAATGAATGTCCAATCCAACATATAATGTAAATCTTGTACAAACAGTAGAAAAGTTCCATATTTTATACCACCATTTTATGGAAGATTGTTCGAATAGACAAGTGCATGAAACGAGGTAAGGAAAAGAAATAAATGAAACAGGTAAGTTTTTAATAATACACCCTCTGTCCCAAAAGTAACCGCAATGCGTCTATAAATCAGAAACCAGTGGCGTCATCTCTTGATAGTTGATTGATTATTGTAGTGGGACTCTTCCTTACCAACCTGACAAATTTTCATGACATTTGGTGCATAGTCAGCTGATACATCACGCATCCTGTGAGAGTGTTTTTCGTAAACGGTCAGAAAATGAGTCACGAACAACGAGTCAATATTAAGTTTTGTTTTAAACTTGGAAAAACTGAAACCGAGACGTATGAAATGCTGCAAATTGTTTATGGCGACGATTGTTTGTCGAAGAGGCAAGTGTTCGAGTGGCATCGACGATTTCGTAAAGGCAGAGAAGATGTTAACGATGACGAAAGAGCCGGTCGTCCTTCGACAACTTTGGCCGAGGCAAATGTGGAAAAAGTGCGCGAATTTGTGAAAATTTCGAAGAAATCGTCAGTGAGATTTATGGAAATGGAGCTTGGCATCCCTAAAACAACTATTCAGCGCATTTTGACTGAAACCCTTGGTTTGAAGAAAGTCAATTCGAAGTTTGTTCCGCACAAATTGACCGACGACCAAAAAACGCTTCGAATCGAACACTCCAAAGACATTATTGCACGAACCCGTGCAGATGAAAACTTCTTGAAAACGATTGTTACTGGTGACGAGACGTGGTGCTTTCAATACGAACCAGAAAGCAAACGTCAAAGCGCAGAGTGGAGGTCACCAGAAGAAGGAAATCCGAAAAAATCACGAATGGAGAAGTCGAAAATCAAGTCAATGCTGATTTCATTCTACGATTCGAAGGGAATTATCCATAAGGAGTTCGTTCCATACGGCTCAACGGTTAATGGTGCATATTACCTCGATGTTATGAGGCGTTTGCTGGGTCGCATTCGTCGTGTTCGGCCCGAATATCGCGAGCCAGGCAGCTGGAGATTACTGCACGATAACGCACCGTGTCATCGAGCAACGATTGTCACCGATTTCTTGGCGAAAAATGAAATATATTCGATACAGCACCCACCGTATTCGCCTGATCTGTCCCCATGCGATTATTTCCTGTTCCCTCGTCTTCATTTGAAGCAGAAAGGAGTTCGTTATGCATCCGTAGACGCCATTCAAAGATCGACGACCGGCATCCTAAAGGCCATCCCAGAGATCGACATGAAAAAGTCGTTTGAAGCACTCGATGACCGTGCAAATCGATGTATTGTAGCACATGGAGAATATTTCGAATAAATACAATGATTTTTGTGGACATAACATACATAGCGTGCTTTATTTCGAACTATTGCGGTTACTTTTGGGACAGAGGGTGTAGATAGTTATAAACAAATTTACTAATGCATTAGTTAAATGTTAAAAATATGTTTCAATCATAATCCATCATATATTATTAAACACGAAATTTAGATTGCCAGGTTACTGCCGCATAGAGATGATTTACATATGAATATAATTTATCTTATAGTATTACCGCCTCACTAACTTTGAGGGTGAAAATTTTGTCATATCTGTTTTGTTTTATTACTATTACTATGTAATAATAACTCGTGCATCTGAAAAATTGTTTCTGATATTCTTATATCAATTTTTCTTACAAAATTCTGTTTTACGAAAATTGCCTTCACAACTTTATCGACTTTATTGTGCGACCATAGAATAGGTTTTTCTAGTATTTTCAATTTTGACACCATTATACTAAAGGCACATTCTACAGTTCGACTACCTCGTGACAATCTATAGTTAAAGATTCTTTTGGGATTGGTTAAATTCCTTGACGGACAAGGCTTTGATAAATTTTTATAAAGAGCTAAGGTAGTATCTCCGACAAAATAATAGGGAAAGGCCAGCTGATATGGTTCTTTGGACGAAGGATGCGATGGTGGAATTTTGAGTAGCCAGTAACATCAATTGCAATAAAATTGCTGTCTGCATCCGCTATAGCCAATAATTGCAATGAAAAATAACTTTTATAATTATAAAAGACAGATGCCATTTTCTTCCTAGACACTTGATTATAGTATGTTTACCGTCAATGCAATCAATACAATTAGGTAAATTCCAAAGTTCCTCAACGCGTTGAGGTTTTTCAATCTATTACAATTCGTTTGTAGCTACTTGCAAACCCGACCGAATTTTGTCGCAAACTTCTTCAACTATTTGTCTAATTGTGCAGTCTCCTCTCATAAATTGGAAGGATAACTTCTTGAAACACATTCAGGTTGTCAAGTATTTAAAACAAAATGTTATTTTCAGGAGCTGCATGTAAGGAGAAATGGAAAAATCTAAGGTCTGCTGATATACCGTATTTGAGGCAAACTCTATCAAGTGCCAAGCACAAGCAAAGAAAAAATATTATTTAGCGGACTATTTGGCTTTCCTCATACCGTGTATTAAATCTCTAATCGAGACAACAAAACTAACATAAATGAAAGAACATCTAATTCAACTCATGAAAAAGCTACCGAAACAGAGCATCCTGAATCCACAGTATAAAACGCAAATTATGAAAATGAGAATCTAGTTGAAGAATTTGCTACAAATGAACTTTTATTAGTCCCGGAAAATTTATTAACTCGCCATAAAGTTTCTAATAAAAGCGCAAAAAGTGGATCCATTGGAGAAATGTGTTATTGTTTATTTCACTTCTAACAAACGATGTCAACCGGAAACAACAGAACATGCTGACTTATTATTTCTAAAAAGTCTTTTGCCTGATTAGCGTGAAATAACAAACACTCAAAAACATGAGCTGAAATGGAAACCTATGCAAACTATTGGTGATATACTTTACAGTCCACTACCAAATAATATTTTTCGCGCGTCTTCAATATTATCAAACAATTCTCAAATAGAATCTATGCACTCTTCAAGCCAAATAAGTACACCTATACCATCTCCAAGTACAACTATTAACGATTATGAGTTTTAATAAAGTTTGTAATACATAAAAATAAAATTTAATGAACTTACCACAATGTAAAGATTAATTTTTGGTTTGGTGTTATAGCTTCTCGAAATTTGGTACCCGGCTTTTTGATATAAGATCCAACTCTGTCCAATAGTGTTGTAAATGGCTCTGGAAACATTCTATAAAATGATTGAAATTTTACTACACCTTTTTAATAATTAAGCGACGTGTCTGCGACATGTTGGAAACAAATATCGTATAAGTATGTCGTCATCGGCCTAAGGCATATCACTAGGGTAGGATGATCTTGTTGTTCCAGCATAGCCCTAAAGTCGAAGTAGTCAATCATTGAGGAATGTGTACGAATTTGAACTGCGTTGTCACTCGACAGATGCTTACGCATCGCATCAGATAGGCATGTGTTGAGTTCCGTTGGCCGCTCCAGCTGCTACGGATGCTAGGACGACACGATTATCTTACCCTACACATCACATTTAAATTGCAACATCTACTATGTGCTTCTTTTGTATCAAGCGTTCCGAAAGGTGGAGCACCACAAAAATAAAATAACTGAGTCCTTGCGACTCATGAATACTCGAAAAGAAATGAACATGGTTCTTAGAAAGTAAGTGACTTTTAGGTCAGGTTATCTCCTGAAGATCTGATGACAAACAGAAATGATTAGCGTGTAGCGTGTGGGTCAAAGCTAACTTTCGACAGAAGGTATGTTCTAACGTTGGCTGATGGTACAAGTAAAATATGGGCGCTACTGATGCGGAAAAGGCTAAATTAAGTCTACAACCGGCCATTAAACAGACAGGATGATTCATAAAGTTATCTGAAGAAGTTTTATCTTCACCTCTTCTCACTGAAATTTATCTGTGAATGCCAGGTCTGCAGTAATTTGCTTGATAGCACAAAGACAATCGAATACAATTTAACAAACTCGGACTTTATTCAGTAAAAGTGTGACAAATACTCTTCAACGCCGCTCCGAAACATAATGGAAATGACGCAAATAAATGTATTATCCAAAAAGTCACCCGGAACTGATCTCATAACGGCTAAAATAATGAAGGAAGAAAGTGATAGTGCTACTAACCTACATTTATAGTCACTTGGATATTGGTCAAAATGTCCCAAAACTGCACAAATTATAATAATCAATAAACCGGGAAAAGAACTAACATATGTCTTTTGCTGTAGACTCAGAAGTCTACTGTCAGTAAATTATTTGAAAGGCTTTTGGCAAAGTCTGGCATCCTGGATTATTTTACATAATCAAGTATGTATTTCCATCAGTTTACTTTAACTTTCTAAAATCATGATTCAATCAAATGACCTTTCAAACCAAGGTAAATAAAGAATCATTAGACTACTTTTCAATCCGCTCAGGAATGCACGACCAGTATATCTGTTGTACACGTCAGATCTACCGAAGACAATAATGTTTGACGATCACAAAGCTGTTCTCTCCTGCCACGAAGATCCTATAATAGCCTTTAACTTCACACAAATGAATAAGCTCCAACAATGGCTAAAAAAGTAGAAAATAAAAGTAAATGAGAACAAACATACGGACATTACATTCACCAGCGAACAGAAATATGCTCCACAGTAACAATAAACAATGTACAGATTCCATAAACACAAACTATAAAATAGTTAGGGATACATCTAGATAGCAAACTGATTTGGAAACAACACATTTCAAACAAAAGAAAGCAAGTAGAAATCAACACAAGAGAACTACCATGGCTGATAGGAAGAAATTCAAAGATGTCTGTAGAAAATAAAATCTTAATATATCAATATATCATCAATGTATGGACTTATGGTCTGGAACTATGGATATTATTCAATGATGCCAATTTAATATACTCCGTTAAATTACAGATGCCTCTTGCCACACGCTACATACTGATCTTCATGTTCCAACAATGCAAGGAGATATTTGTAGAAAAGCCATTAGGCACCATGATGTCATAGAAAACCATTCTAACCCGCTACTGGAAGAGCTGTTGCAGCTGATAATTAAGGAAAGATTGTGAAGATGAAAGATGAACTAATTTAAGTTTACTTGTACCTAAGATAATTTAGGTTTATACAGGTGATATCGCTGGATATCAACCTGACCATGTCATTAGTACAACTACTGGTAGTTAACTTTTTAACTTATAGAATCAAGTAGAATACGCAATACTGAATAAATTATTAAAAAAGTATCAACAAAAGATTTTTGATACAGGGATAATCTATTACGATTTTATCTTATGCATAGTGTGCAAGCGCACATATATATATATATATATATATATATATATATATATATAAATTTACAACAAATCCTATATATCATGGAATCTTGGGTGTTATTATATTGATAGCAGCCAAAATAAAAACAAATGTGTTGTTTATGCAGTATTGTATTTCTCTGATGATGTTTTTACGAAAACGGTATGAATTAGCGTTATATAAACTGTAAATTTCAAACTTGACTTTGATCTAGATAGTGGTGAAGCTAATCCGAAAGTTATAAAATAAAAAAAAAAGTTTATCGAAAAATGTGTGCAAATGAGGAGTATCAGTATCCTCTTGTTCCATTTTTTATAATCTATAAATTTTTGGCTTTCGTTGTGATGGTTTATTCCTGAAGTTACAAAAGCACTGTCAAATTCAAAGTAAAACTTTTATTTTTTCTTATTTGTTCGTGAATTATATGTACTTTTGAAAGTTTTGGCAATATATGTAAGTCACCAAGAACGGAATAAGTGCAATATGCATGGACAATATGGGACCATTTTGCAGCATTTTGTCGACTATTACCCGTAAACTGTAATGGTTTCGTCGATAAACTACATTCGAACCTCGTAAAGTGCCAGCTCGCAAAGTGTCACTTTATTCAATCCTCAACCGTTTAGAGACTCGTTTTTTGCCATGAGCTAGACAAGGCAGGACCATATCGTACATATTTTCAAATTGGCAGTCTAGCGTTAATTTGTACTACTACCTTTCATAGCGAGTTTACAAATATGTACAATGTACATGCTGACGATAATCCCACTAAATGCTATGAAACGTTTTTTAATCGTGATTTTTGATATTCAATTTCTGATACCATTTAATTTAAAAATTCAATTTTAACAGGTTAGATACTCTTTAATAAAGACATATTTATCGAGTTCTCATTTTGAAACTACAATTTTACAATAAATTTTACTTCCATTAGACTATCCTCGGAAAAATGTTGTAATTTTCCAATTTTCCACTGACCTATAGACAATTTCTGGCACTTCATTAAAAAAAAAAAAATTCTCATATTTATTTCAAGAATTCAATTGTTCAATTTTCATTAAGAAAAATTCAGAAAAATTATATACTAACTAATGAAGTGGTGAATGGAATGAAAGAAAACCAGGAAACCCGTTCAGGAAATACGGCACTGCGCGTCCATTACATAGTTCTAATCCTGGAGGCTCAATTGTTTCTGAAAAAACGCTGGATTTCACGACCTCGTAAAGTGTCCAAATAAGATCCGAACCGCGACATTTTACGAGGTTCGAGTGTAATTGCTGAATAAATTCCGCGAATGGAGAGGGTCCTAGAAGGTAAATTTTGTATTGTCCAAAAATAATTACATTAATTACTTGACATTACTTGCACACCATATACAAAACAATACCTGGTACATGTAGGGTGGCTACAGCTGTGAGTAGGCCTGGTATTGTACATTAAACACTGTGGGGCAAAGTGCCTTTGACACACTTTACGGAATCTGACAATTTTTTGGTAAATTTTCTATGAACTATTTTTTATGTACAGGTATTCTACGGAACTGGTTCATTAATAGTTTTCAATGATCTATTATTCTATTTCGTGACATTCGTTTCTCAAGTCCGCTGAACAGCGCGACAGATATTAACAATAATTTCCATTTAATCGCGTATGTTCTATTTATTTGCACTCGAGCAGTACCTGAAAGTTGAATGTATCTGGACATATCGCATAATTTACGGAGAAGCTCTTGCTGCAAAGAACACATGTCCTGGTCTAAATACTGCCTTGACAATAGTTGTAATCGTCGCAATTATATAAAGTGAGACTTTGAAATCTAGACTATTTTCTGCAGATTATAAAGACATGGGAGTAAACATTTAGTGTTACTATTTTATGTAACACAAGGTGGTTATCACGGAGCAAATGTGCCCATGCGTAAATTTTATAACTTAATGCAGATTGCAGATATTTAGTTAGTATATTTTGTAAGTTACACATGATAGAGATAGGTAGAGGTAGTTAGTAGTTATGATAAATATTATTCTCGAAGTGCTACCACTTTTAAACACAGAATAAATGCGAAATATTTTCGCATTCGGCAATTTCGTCCGCAAGATACTGTGGATCTGACTCCAAATAAATGTAACTGGATTCTTCTGTTTTATCCGTTACCTGTCGTAAAGAATCTGTGTTGTTATGTTATTGAAAAGGGGATGGCCATCCCCGATACGTTTGGCAAATTTTATTTTTGTTAACATTTCATGCTTGCATTAATTTTGTTGACACTTCTCGTTTCAACCTCCGTACTACATACGCATGATTTTTCCATGAGGCTTTTCGCGAGCATATTTGTACTATTAATCTGTCACTATACCTCTTCATACACTTTTGGATATCGTCTTTCACATAGAGTACTCCGGCGTCTTGATGGATAGCCTCGTTGGTAGTGACCCTAGTATCGTTCTGGGTTTTTGGCTGCAATCATTGTATTATTTTGATATTAGTGTGGTAGGTTACCGGTGATTAGGTTATAACTTGGTGCCTTTCTCGGATTGATTTTGTGATAAGTGAACGTGAACACCTTTATCATTTTTGGTAAAATTTTTGATTGGAAATTCCATGTGATAGGTTTCGCCAAGGGTGAATGTAATTTTTTTCCTGCGTGCTAGATGTGAGTTCTATAGTGTATTGTGTAGACATTTTTCAGGTGTTTCAGGTTTTTATTTAGGAGCTCTTGGTAGAATTAGTAAGACTGTGAATTAAAGAGCTTTAGAAATCCAGGAAACATTATTCTTATATCTTATATCACACCTCAGAAGACACACTACACACGTGATAGTGCGAACAGGCGTTAACGTGAATAATGCGCTACTGTGAACACGAATTTTTGCATTGAATACTCGATAGTGTCAACAACGGTAGCATAAAATAATGCAAACAATCTTTTAAATATAGACGTTTAGGGAATACATGTTCACTTATTCGTATTTTATTTACCATACGTTTCACAAATGTAAATTAATAATAATCAATGTTATGTAATTAATATAAATAAATTAATATCAACATACGCGATGGTTTGAACTGCCGCTATTTTTTGTATTCACATTATCGGTACTGAACTAAAATTTGTTCAAATATGTTGATAATGAAATCAAGTTGGGGGAAAAGAATTAATTATATAGTATGAAATTAAATTAAAGAATAAGTAAATAAAATGATGCTATTTATACTGCACATTATTACCGATGCCCCTGGCCAAGGGTTTCGTTTACAGAAAAATAGAAAACAATCAACTAAATAAATATTTTATCCCCCAATCTGCCTATTCAAATGTGTTAGATTCGACGTCTATAATTATTCCACTTTTGTCAAACTTTAAATGGTAAATTTGATGACTCAAATATATAAAAGAAAACAAACAACGGAAAGAAAACTGAGCAACAAAGGAAGTAGTGACTTAGCTAAAGCTGCGGCGGCGGCTCCCGTGGTGATTAACGGCGGCGGTCGGGTCGTTTCTCGGTTCTCTCGTCTCTCGTTCTTCCCAGGTGAAACTGGATCGGCCCAGAGGTTGTTTAATCGGACGAGCACCGACAGCCAAGACCACTAGTATCACTAAGACGGATTGGAATAGAAACTAGTAACGGCCCCAAAACTCAAAACAGCTAAATTATGGAACCCCTAAGATAACAGAAAATTCTAAGAATACGAATAAAATAGAATGTACTTCTTACCGTTAGAACGGGGTAAAACATCCAAAATGGCTACGGATGTCACACGTGCACGTGCACTGAATCCGTAGTAAATCGGTTTTCCGATCCTTCATCAAAAACCCACGCCTGTTTGGCGATCGAACAATTCCCCCAAATATCCAACGCAACGCGGAAGGTTCACATGAGCAACTCTTGGAAGAAAATTCACTTTACGAAACACGTGTGTACACTGCTAAGGTGATCTTCTAACCTAACCCCCAAATAATAAAACGGAAAATGTCAAACGGGAAACGGATGTTAGTTCGGCATGGAGATTCACTCTATCGGGAAAATCCCTGAACTATAGATAACGGATATCGACCGCAAGATGACTCCTAAGGCCACGAACAGAGATTAAATAAAACGATAATTGTACCGATAGAAATTAACGAGGAGAAAAGAAAAAAAACGTAACAAATTACGAAAGAAGTTACGTCAGCCTACGTATACACATAACTACTCGTATGCTGCATAGATTCAGTACTGACTAGATAAGGGGATGTCGTAACTTAGTACGCTGCAACGGCGGCTCCTGATACCGTATATTCGTAGCTGCAGCAAAGATAACATTAGTTCGTATATGCTCGTGTATCGACAGAAATTGCATGTTGGTAAATGCCGGCGATATATGACTATATGCGAACGACTGCTATCTTCGCTGCAGCTACGAATATACGGTATCAGCAGCCGCCGTTGGTTCGCTGTTACCGCTGTTTGACTGCACTGATTATAGCCTATAGGAGTATACATACATATTTATATGATTTTCTCTGCTTATTCTGTTTCAACAACTTTTAGAGTTATATTTCTTAGTTTTAAAGCTATTGCGCATAGGTTTATCAAGAAATCTTTTTATGACCTATATTCTATAAATATATCCAAATATACGTGGTCCGTTCAATAGTATTTTTAATGAATTGTTCAGACTCGTTATGTATTATGCTCTGCATTTCTGTTTGTCTTCATCAGAAGTAATTAAAATAACCCACACACCTTCCGTTTATCTGCACAGTTTATCACGTGTGACGTCATGTCTGAGCGATAAACTGGGTGGACAGCGCAGTTTAGACCGATTTTCACGCAGATAAAAAGTCTGCGCATTCAGACCCTCTTTTGCAACGATAATCGGTACAGTTTGTCCAGTTGCCGTTCGGTTTGTAGCTGTCCGATGTCTACGGTCTCAAAAAAGAGTCGTCTTCAGCTTTCATCGACGGCTACCGGTCCTTTCCCGAACTTTGGGATACGACATGCCTATCTTATTCCAACCGTGTAAGAAAAGCCGCAGCGTACGATGTTTTAATTGAAAAATTGAAACCTCTCGACCCTGATGCAACACGTGAAAGTGTAGTGAAGAGAATAAACAACATACGATCCGTTTTTCGCAAGGAGTTGAAGAAAGTAAAGGAATCGAATAGATCGGGAGCTTCAGCTGATGATGTGTATGTTCCTGGTCTGTGGTATTTTGGGGAACCGAATTTTTGGGTGACCCGGGAAACTCCTGATGCCAGTGATTCAACCAGTGAACTAACATTAGCCATTAACAACAATGAAAATTCGGTAAGTAAATGTACAATAATTATTTATTACTATGATTACATATTATTATATTATAGTGACACTGTATTATTTTTGTATATTGCAAAACAGAATCCTGAATATTCATCTTCAAAATTCAAATGCAATTTTGTTGCCACTCGACTTTTCCTTTCATGGTTAAAGTAACTACAGAAAGTGTCGCGAATTTCTTTGGATGATTGAGAGGAAGATGAACTGCTGCCATTTCTTATACCAACTAAACGTCCATTATTTGACGATGTTTAAGATTCCAGGTCGAACGAATTTTGATAACAAAGAGGCGGTTGATTGTTGATATAACTACTGGAATTTCTTCTTAAAAAATTGTGCAAATAACAACACGCTAGAACTATGGCATTAACCTTACTTGGCGATAGATTAATGGGTTTTTGAAATATTGTAAATCTGGAAACTAAAATTCCAAAAAAATTTCAACAATTCTTCTTCCTCTAGAAAGGCGATAGTTAAAAATGTGCCTTTCATGATTAAGCACAGAAGAAGATTAGGGTTTCATGAAATTATCGTGCAACTGGAATGCCTCGCCCCAACAAAGACATATGGAGGAGTTTTTACTTCCTGGATCCTGGAACCTCGGGAATTGGAATATTCAGGTCACCTTTCATAAAACTGTCGTAGAAAGCCGTGTTTCTAATAACGCCGCCATCAGAAATTCTTCCGTTTGTTCCAACATCAACCAACAAAACTTCGTAGTTTGCATCAACTACTGCCATCAATACGGCGCTGAATGTGCCTTTATAGTTGAAGTAACGAGAGCCGGAATTTGCTTGTTTTTGTTTTATCGGAATGTGCTTTCCGTCAACTGCACCAAGGCAGTGTGGAAATTGCTATTTTTCTTCGAAATCATGAGCAACTCGTTTCCAGTCTTCTTCCCTTCGAGGAAGCTGAAACAAGAAGTTAAAATAGTAA
Organism: Chrysina gloriosa; assembly: GCA_038088585.1. Classification (NCBI taxonomy): domain Eukaryota; kingdom Metazoa; phylum Arthropoda; class Insecta; order Coleoptera; family Scarabaeidae; genus Chrysina; species Chrysina gloriosa. The sequence continues at coordinate 47,978,371 of CM076088.1, forward strand.
CACACATTCAATATTTATGTTTGTGTTATAGGTTTCCCCATCTTCCCCATTAACTTCTTCAGGACCTACACCTACAGCCAATTCGTTTGCGCGATCTAACAGAAAGAGAAAGTCCGCTCCTTCAACACATGATCTTCTTGCAAAGGCCACGCTGTGTCTGGAAGCTGAAGACGATGACTTTCTTATATTGGCAAAAGGTTACGCTGTGAAATTAAGGAAATTAACTCGGCAACAGCTAATGTTCGGTGATAAACTAATCACTCAAACATTGCTCGATGGTCAAATGGGCGTTTTAACCAGAGGAAGCTATCTGGTTCACCCATCAGGGCCTTCATCCACTCTATCACCATCTCTCGATTGCGAGTGCGAGTGCGAATTCCTGCTCTCATCATTCTGAACCAGAAACTGCAAGAACTCTATTGGAGGGATTCTCATACGATAACAATACATACAATAATTAACAATAATATTATATACCTACATACGTACATATCTACAATTTCTAAATCTTATTTTGTATTTATACAGACATGTAGATTCTTACTTAGTAACTATGGTAGTAAACTATTGCCCCTCCTTTATGAATATTTATTCAGTCACACCTATGGTCTTATCAAATAATTAAACTACGCTTACCTGAATAAAATTTTGCAGTCCTTTCCGTATTGCCACACATGTTTCTATTATTATCTGCCCGAGTGCTTGCGAAGATACTCTCATTAAAAATTTTAAATCTTCAAAACTTCTTCCAGTTGCCAGGAACCGAAGAGTCGCAAGCAGTCTCACATGCGGTGATATTGTTTCTCTCAGGATCGTGTCTTTTTCGGATGAGGGGAGTAACTTTGCTTAATAAAACTTGAAATGCATTTTCGTCCATCCTTAGGTAATTTTTATAATTGTTAATTTCCCCTCCTTCTTGTAACTCATTCAGTAAGTGGTAATCACTGTACAAAACGCTTCTTTGCAGATACCAACCTTTGCCCCAACGGCGTTTCTTCCTCTTTGCTTCTTCTTCTTGCAACACTGTTGCAATTATGCAACAAACTGCAGCCCTTCTTTTTCTGTCACTCATTAAACTTTATTTAGTAGAACTAACCCTGTCGAAGGTGAAGAGAAAACTGAAAAAGAATCGGATGGAACTGAGGCGAGGACTGAAGGTATCCTACACACCTTCAGTTCAGATAAACGTGCAGATTTTCGCACAATTATTCACGACAGATAACTGCGCAGATAAACGGAAGGTGTATAAGTCCCTTAAAATCAGTAACATGAATTTTAACAATGTTGTTTTACGCCATACATATTTGACATAAAAATTTTAACATTAATACAAAAATTTTAGTTACTTCTGATGAGGGCAATAAAATGGTTAAGTTACAATCTTCCATTTACGAACTGTATTTACATAATTTGTATATAGCTGTGTGTTTAATTGTATATTTGTATACAACCTTTGCGTACGTTTAAAGACAAAGCTGTAAATGGTGTGGGCACTAGCCTAGAAACATTGATAAATAGGGCGATTCGGGTATTTATGCCCTTTGCGCTACATGCGTACACCTGTTATATTATATTGTTATAATTTATCTAATACCTGTAAGCCTAATTACTCAGTGTGCTTTACAATACTTTGCGTAGTGCCGTAAATAACTAAAAGTATTCTTCAATCATTCATATTAAAAGTATTCAAATAGTATAGCAATAATCACTCATTTTAGAAGCATTTGTTTAGAGCGACCAAACAAGCGCTCATTTAAGTATTATTTAATACATAAAAAACAAATAACAAAAATACACAACACATTGTTTTTATTTCGTGCGAACGTTTAATAAAGTATTAGCAATCCTTCATACCAGAAGCTAAAAATTGGGTAAAATTTACATAAAAAATCATTGTTGAAATGTTCAGTAACTACAAGTAGGTGTATGTATTTTATTGTTAAACCGAACTGTGTGGAGAAAGATTTATTGTTCCATTAAATATTAAACGGTTGTTATTTTAAATATGTTCCTAGATATCATCTATTTTAGAATATTTCAGGGAAAAAAACAGATTATATCGTTTTGGTTGAATCATTTGACCATCAGAGATAGCTGAAACGATAGGAAAGAAATCGAAAGGAGTGGAGCAAATTCTTAAAACTGTGTACGTAAATGTGACAGCTTGATTGCATATTCAATGATGCTTCTTATATACTTTCTTTAAATATTATTATTAAATAAGACGCATTTCTGGTATTTTAGTTCTTGTATACATTTAGTACGAATACAACTGTGATTATGTATACTAAAATTTTACCGCATTTTGCAAAACCTCAACTCTTCAAAACGTCGTGCAAATCTTCGATGTCGAACAACTAAGTTTGCGTTTGCGTGTGGAGGTGCATTATTTTATTGTTTAATTTTGAACATTAGCGTTTATTCGGTGGTGGAGATCTGAAAAAACAAGGTCTGTGTTACCATTAAATAACTTCCTATATGTTAAAAATTAGTGACTCAACAACACCTCCGCAAACTGGACGGGGTAATTGGCGGCGGGGAATACCATAGTCGGCTGCCTATGCAAAATCTAGTTCTAATGTACTACTAAAATTTGTTCTTGAAGCTATAGTATACGGTTGTTATCTATGATAACGTATAATTTCCTTCCGCGATTATTATTGTTATGTGCAATTTGTGTTTGCTTTGCAAGTTATTACAACAACTTTCTGTAACAGTTGCCTAATAACGTAACTAATTTAATAGGTTGCTTTAAAGCAGTGGTTTCCAAAGTGATTCCTGCGGACCCCTAGGGGTCCTTGTAACTGTTAAAGGGGTCTGTGGCAAATTAACATTTATTTGGGGGTGCGTGGACAACGTCGGGAGCTCCGCGAAGGGTTTAATATAAAGTCAATAAATTATATATATATAAATAATTGTATTTTGTTTTATCACATATATCAAGCTTTCATAACTTCTTGCGTGTATATATGTATATCTATGCATATGTAATGTTACTTATTACTTATTATTGTTTACAATTGAGACTGCCATGGGGGCCCTCGCTGATGTCTGCCGGTATTGCTCTTTGAGCACGTTTTGCTTATCTAATATTGTATTCGGCGATCTACTATTTGTGTATAGAATTAGTGCAAGATACGCGTCTACCGGGCGACACAGTTTTAAACCACCGAGTAGACAATGTTTTCTTAATATAATGGATTCGGAGTTCAGAATTAGATTCATTCAGATACTGTAACATTATCCATGCTGTAACTATTGAAAATCTTTCAGTGAATAAATAGTTAGTGAAACTCAAAGTGTGTTTTATTGGTGCAGAGGTTTGTTACACCTGCAACAAATTTTTCTAGTTTTGAACAAAAAGCAGTGTCTACCGTTTTTTGTATTGTTACGAAGATAGTAAATTGATAAATAACAAAATATGTTAAGCCTTTGTTGAGTTCGTAAAATCCGGACATGCGTAGAACAGACGAAAGGAAGGACGGGGAAAATTAACAAAAAAATGCCGTAGACGACTGAACGTGTTAGTAGAAACTACTCTCTCTCTCTCTCTCTCTCTCTCTCTCTCTCTCTCTCTCTCTATTTCTAGTTAATGAAGGTGTTGCGGGTCTACTACTACTTGTGCGGAGTTTATATAAATAAACGACTTTGTGACTCTACACTTTTATTACTTAATTTCTTAAAACCAATTATAAAACTATACATATATTTTAACCGTTTAAGTGCATGATATAAGAAGAATAGGCATGCTCGTAAATTTTCCTAAAGTTGTCTTTAACGCGCATGGACGTGCTTGGCCCAAGTGTCGTCACGATAGGAACATCTGTTCGCGTTTGACTCATCCTTTTTGTGTGTGGCTTATGTTGTTAAAGTTTTCATTAAAAATTAATTCATAAGGAATAGTTGCCCAAGAGCATACCTGTTCTTATATTATGTGCTGCTTATTTGACCGTAACGATTGTTTGTATGTGAGTGAAGTGAATAGAGGTAACTAACTGACTGTCCTGACTTCCCTGTTCAAATATTATATATACCTTTTCTTATCGCTAACCTTTCGTCAAGTCAAAGGGCAGAAATCTCTTAAATTAGGTTTAAGAGAAACAAAGTAATAAATTCTGTCCTAGACGATAGTAATGGGAAAATTAGCTGAAACTTATTATAAACAATTATTGAATGTGTTAAAGAGGTAAGTGGTGAGATAACTATAACGGTGTTAAATTACATTGACGCAGCTCTAACTAATCACAAGGAAATAGAAGAAGTGTCCCTTTACACGAATACATTTGGTAAGAACAAGTAACCACTTCAACCTTATGTATTTCACGTATGCTTGAAGGCTCCTAATTCCTGGAATGAATGCACTATTTTACGTTAATCACATACACAATTTCGACTGCTGGTTCTACAATACCTCCCCCATAGATTTGAAGGTGACGGGAAAATGGCATCTTCAAATTGGCACAGTGCTTCTTCTCGCACGAAATTGATGTGTGGGGCTAGACTGCATCGATTCTTCGTATAAACCATTTTCTTCACTGCTCCAGGTCTGCATAGTACGTAGAGGAACTACTTCTCTTCTGGTATCGTGGGCGACTATGTCACGAGAGCGGTAATTGTACTCTTTGCGTAGGTCTGAACCAAGCGTACAATTCACGACGTTTCTAATCATCGGATGTGCCTCGCCGTCCTTGTTTCTTCCTAGGCAACAAGCGGCGTAGTATCCAGGAACATCGGCAACAATTAACAAGCACTATTACTCCAGTGTTGTTTTTCAATTTTGATTTGTTGAGTATGCAGCATTCGTCTTCCGTAATTTTAATGGAAGGGAAGTGGCTGACGTTTGAAGTGTCGAGTATTGACATGTCAGTGTAGCCTTTACAGGTAGCATCGAGTTGAATAAGTCCATTTCTGCTAAGCGTGTTGTCTTCGATGTGGTCTTCTTCGCAGATTAAGGTAAGCGAGGTTGGATCCTGCAACACGTAGACCCATTGGTTGTTGTGGACGTATTTCCAAGTCTCGATGATGGCGTTGATTTTTCGAGTTTGACAATTCTTTGGATTTTGGAGTAGTTGTGGTGACAGCAATTGGACTTCGCATGCAGGTTGTTATATTCTTTTGTGAGTGTGCATTCCACTACAGATGTACTGCCGATTTACGTACTCAATGCAGTTCGTCAAACCATTTATTAAGGAGTAAAGGGTTTTGCTTTTTGAAAGGAGCAAATAAGGTTGTGTTACTTTTCGTTTTTACGTTTTCTTTTCTTCGCACGTAGCGTAATTCGCATTCGAGATGCATTTTATGCGGTCGACAACCCAACATACGTTATCGATAGCTTATTTTCACAGGTAGAGGGAATCCTCATGGCCGTTTATAAATTAATATATACGTTTTCCGTTTGACGTCTGATTCGGAGGAGGGGGGCTTAGGTCAGATTATTGTAAGATCTTGGTGAGTTCACACGTTTGTTTTGTGAAGTGATTTTCTTTAAGACATTTGATCATTTGAAATCTCGGCACATTGGTGGATTTTAGGGAAAATACTTTTCATTTCCGTTGCCTCATTATTATATTTGGATCACCGAACCGGTGTAAGGGATTGATTCAGGATAGGAAGAACTGACTAATTTCGGATTAGTTGAAGCACGTGTGACATCCGTAGCCATTTTGTGTACTTTACCCCGTTTGGCATTCTTAGGATTTTCTGTTTCTTTAGGGGTTTTAGTCTTGGCCATTTTAGTCTTGGCCGTTGTAGTCTGGGCCTCTTTTAGTCTTGGCGCACCCTTTTGACAACTTTTGTTTAGTTTTCTTAAATTTTATAATAATAATAATAATAATTCTTTATTGCCCAACAAGAACCATTTACAGGACAAAATTATACATGTCAGGTAACAGTTAAACATGTGTATATATCTATATATTATCACAAAACAGCGATGAAAAAGAAGAAAAAAGGAATGAGAAATAAAAGCAATATGTGCTATTAAGCAGAAATATGTAATTTTGTAGTCAACTTAAAAATAGAATCAAAAAGGCTTGTACGTAATTAAAGATTTACAAAAAATATCACTACAGCGCTTATCCGCAGCATGGCGCATTCTAAATATGGGAGAGTAACGTGTAAATTCGAGTAATAACGAGTAAATTCCAGTCGTTTGGAGGATTTTGATGTCAGGTTATTAATGTGTGCTGAGAAGCAGAGTTTGGAGTCGAAGGTTACTCCGAGATCGGTGAAGGATTCCCTACTGGCCAAAACCTGATCGTCCACGAAGTATTGTGAGAGAGCTGGATTCAGCTTTCGTGTAAATGTCATTGTCTCACATTTATCGATATTGAGTTTGAGCTTGTTTTCGACGCACCAGTCTGAAACAGTGTTAAGATTTTTTGCAGTCTCTGAATATCCAATCCTGATGAGATCACAGAGAAAATTTTCAAATCATCAGCAAAAACCAAAGCCAAAGCTCGACAGGTAAGAGATTCAAGGAGATCGTTAATATATGCAATGAAGAAAAGTGGCCCCAAGGAGGAACCCTGACGCACACCCGTTCCAGACACAAATTCATATGAATTGAAGCTATTGTAGCACACGTAGCTAATTCTATTTGTCAAATAAGATCTTATAAGATTAATGAACGACAGATTCAAACCAAATGCATCAAGCTTACTCAGCAGAATATTATGGTCTATTACGTCAAAGGCACTGGAAAAGTCAGTGTATACCATATCGACTTGACATCGGTCATCCAACTGCTGAGAAATAAATTGAGTGATTGTACCGAGATTTGTTGTAGTTGAACGCCCTGGAACAAAACCATGCTGAGAAGCAGAAATTTGATGTTTGATATTCGTAAAAATAGTAGAGTAAATGACATATTCAAACACTTGAGCGAAGTTAGATAGGATCGAGATCGGACGGTAATTTTCAAGTTCAGCAGCGTCCCTTTTTTTTGAAATAAAAGCCACTGTAAAATTTGTGTCCATATTTCACGTGTCCAACAACTTAGTTAACTAGATTTATTATTTGAAGTTTGATTGAAACCATTGTAAATTTAGAGCCAATATTTAATGTATCGCATATCTTAAATAAGTAAATTTATTATTTGAATTTTAATTGAAACCACTGTAAATTTGGTCAATATTTAAAGTATAACACATCTTAAATAAGTAAATTTGTTATTTGAATTTTAATTGAAACCATTGTAAACGATAACGTTGGCCAAGGTAATCAGTTGCTTTCCGTAACTGTTTAGCAAATTAGAATACTTAGAATACCTGGAAATATTACTTTATTTTCTTTTGCGATTTGTTTTTTTAATTATCTTTCTTCGACCCAATAATTATCAAAGACTCGTCAACTCTCATGGTTGCTTGATTTTTTGAGTTTTCCCTGTATTTATTTCGTTAAGAACGCAAACCATTTTTAACCCGGGAGATTTGACCAACTACAAGGATTCCTGTCTATCTAGGGTTTGACATTGTAAGTGTGATACAGGTGGCTCTAATATACAGTTCTTGAAGTTATTTCACCCACTCCCTCGCCGACTAGCTGGCTGGCACCCTAAGTGATAGCGAAGTTATTCCTGGGGCGAAATTGGTGAGCCTTCTGGGAAATTAAGTCTTTAGTATTACAACCGGTGGCGCCAATACACGACGTAACAGTTGACGAGATTCAATGTAAGAGAATACGGCTTTATTATTATGTTGAATTGGGACAGGAATTAGTTCATACAGATTGTAAGTCGGTTTGTCTACTAGTGGAACTTTAAGAGCAAACACAATAATATTTTGATTAGAAACAACTTGCATTCCAATAGTTTGTAATAAATATGCACCGAATTGTAGCTAGGTGCTATAGGTAGCGCAAATTCGCCGTTATATTCCAATAATTCGTCATATAGAATTTTAGGTGTGATAATCTCTGGTTTTGTTTGTTATAATAATATACAACGTCATTGACTTTAAATTCTTTAAGGTTGATAGTTCTACCGTAGTATTGCTTACTCTTATGCTTAGCTTGTAATATATTTTCGCGTGCTATTTTGAATGAAGTAGTTAATATATGTTCAAGTGACAGGGCATAGTCATCGCAATTATATTGAAACTTAGGTTCTTGTACAATTGGCGAAGGAAGATATGCTTTGTGACCGAATAAGAATTCGTATGGTGTATAATTTTTAGATTTGTTGACTGAACTGAACTGTGAACTGTGAATTGTAACTAAATATTGGAAATTGTACGTATTTGTGCCAGTCAGCTTGATTCGGTTTCATGTAATGTTTTAAATAGTCTTTTAATTTAAGATGTGCACCGTTGGATTGCGGATGATACGGTGTAGAGCAAATGTGTTTCGTTTTGAATATATTCATTAGTTCCTTAATAAGTTGCGACGTAAAATCTACTCCTTGATCTGTCAGTATAGTATTTGGTATACCGAAGTACGTAATGAATTTCGTTAAGACTTTTGCGACTGTAATTGATTCGTGATTTGGTACTGCTTCAGCGAAGCTATATTTCGCCAAATCGTCTTGTGCTGTTAAAATGAATTTGTTGTCTCCTTCCGTGATTGGCAAGGGACCTACTATATCAATAGCTACTCTTTTGAAAGCTTTTTCCGATATACTGGTGATTTCCATCGGTTGTTTGGTGGTTTTAAAATGTGCTTTATTGATTTGCAAGATCTACACGTTTTGATGTAATTTTGTACATCTCTTTTCATTGAAGGCCAAAAATAGCGCTCTTCTACATTTGCGTATGTTCTATGAAAGCCATGATGTCCTGACAATTTACTGTCATGGTTCTCTTTTAGAATTTCTTTAATTTCGTCTTCGTCTTCTATTTCTATCCGAGTTGCGTTGAATATTTTAACATCGCTTGTTGGAAGAAATGAATGTCTTGTAGCATGTCATTTTAATGTTTTTATGCCTTTCAGGAGGGATAAACACGAAAGCTTGATTTTGAATATTGTCTTTTAATTTTAGGAAACATTCGAATATATTTTTATATTGCAATTTATCAAAATGTAGATTTATTGCATGTAACAGATAAACAGTTTATTTAGAATTTTGAGTTTGGAAACGCTGTTTATCGCTGGTGTTAAATTGCTGATATCAAAGTTTTGAGAAATGAAATGAGAGTGTTGATTAGATTCATCAAGATCTTGACCAAATGGTTATAATAAGAGTTTTTATTTTTGCCAAAGGAGTATTTTCTTTGTCATATGTTATGATGGAATGATTTTCGTAATGATATTGTACAAAAATTTTATACGTAATTTTTAGATTCTAGGTGAAATTAATGTGTTCTTCCGGCAAGAGTCGTGACAAACCATCTGCATTAGAGTTAGCGCGACCTGGTTTACATTTAATTTCGTATTGGTAATCTGATAGGCGTAATCTCCATGTAACTAGTCTGGATGATGGATTTTTACAGTTAAATAACCACTAAGTGGACGATGATCCGTAAAAATAGTAAATGTTTTACCATAGAGGTAAAATGTTCTACCGAATTTATAATTGATGGTAATTCCTTTTCTGTTTTCGAGTAATTTTGTTCGGCTTTATTTATAGTACGAGAGTAGTACCCTATAGCTAAATCTTTACCGTCTCTTTCTTGTTATAATACTGATCCTATACCTACGTTACAAGCATCCGCAGTTAAGATAAAAGGATTTGTAAAGTCCGGATACTGGTGTATAGATTGATTGATTAATTTTTGTTTTAATGTTTGAAAAGATACGTCTTATTCAATTCCAATTAAATTCAGTGTATCCCTTTAATAATTTGGTAAGCGGTTTAGCAATACTTGAAAAGTTTAGAATACATTTTCGATACTATCCAACCATACCCAAGAATATTTTTATATCTTTGGCGCTTTTAGGTAGTGAAATATTTTTGATAAACTCGATTTTATTCAGACTTGGTTGAACTCCTTTCTCCGAGATAACGTGTTCGAGATATCCGCATGATTTCTTTAAAAATTCGCACTTATCGGGCTGTAACTTCAAGTTATTTTGTCGGATCCTACTGAAAACATTAAGTAATTTTCGATTACGGTCTTCTAATGCTGAACCGTAAATGACAACGTCGTCTAAATATACGAAAAATTGATTATTAGCAAGACCTGATAGTACTGAGTTTGGAATGCAGCGGGAGCGTTTTTTAAACCGAATTCATAGTGACCATTAGGTATTAGTAGAGAAAGCTGTTTTAGGACTATCTTCATTAGACATAGGAATCTGATGAAATTCGCTTGCAATGTATGTTGTAAAATATTGTGAGTGACCTAGCTGATCTAGTATATCGTCGATGATAGGTAATGGATATCTGTCACCGATAGTTTTTCATTAAGTTTGTCATAGTCTATTACTATTCGCCATTTACGTTCGCCAGATGCATGCCTTGTTGTAGCATGGTCTCTATTTGTTTAGTGACTTCTCTCTTATGAATTTCTGGGTATCGATAGGTTTTTGCATAAATTGGAATTTCGTCGGTGGTCATTGTCAGTTTATCGTTCGGCAAGTGGAATATGTTGCTGAATTTTCTACATATTCGCACGGTCAAACTCTTTTCTTCAGGATTTAGATCAGTGAGTCTAAGCTTGTGTGTTAAAATCTCTAATCAATTGCTATTCGCACTGGATTCATGACTAAATTTGTAACTATTTGCAGTTTTAGGTAAAAGCTCAACATCTAACTCGGGAACTGATATAGTACGATGAAAGCTAGATTTATTTACAATAGTAATTAGTACGGTGTTACTTTGCACTTTTACAATAGCATTGGATATAAGAAGGGAGTCGTTTATAGTTTGGCCAGAAAGAATGCCTTCTTTAAGGTTTTGAGTGTTGTTAATGTTTGCAAGTATTATTGGCTCTGAACGAGAATTCAGCGAAATAGAACAATTTTATTTTTGTGGAGTGTTGTAACACATTGGTATAGGAAATGGTAAGCAACTAATGGAAATAGAAGAGTTAGAATAATTTATACTTGCATCATGCCATCACTTGTTTGATTTCTTATCTCGATATGGACTAATCAGGATTTTGGAAATATCATCCCAGGTAGTTAAATTACAATGGACGTCAATTTGTTCGCGAATTTTGCCAATAATTTTGCTTTTTACGAACAATAATAACGCTTGGAATTGGGATGGATTTGTGAGTTCGAATACTAAATCTACTTGTTTAATGAAGCTGTATAGCTTCTAACGATTTGCATCGAAATTTTCGGGGATTAATTTGATAAGAAATTTTAATGACACTGAGAGGCTCTCTACATTATTATTTGAACTAGAACGTGTTACATTAGGGTTGGCAGACGTACTCGAAGATTCACTTGAGGTAGACATAACGAATTTGATCAATTTTAGTGTTTTATTCGTATATGAAAATCGAAGTTGCAAAATATAGTAAATAATATGAATATGCACGATATGGTAATTAGAATTGATAAATCGAATGTGCACAATGTTGTAAATTGAATCCTTCCTCTACTTTCCTACAGAATTTGTATGATTTAGAAATTAGAGTTTATCCACACAATTTGTAGCAATTTGTATGGGTTAGGAAATTGACGAATCAGGTAGGTTTGAATTGGAAAATGCAGGGCAATAGTACGCAATAAAACAAATCAGCAGTACTTACGGTAGAAATCCATTTTCCAGTCACCGTAGGACGGATAGCGGAAGTTGTTACCTGTATGGATTTTCACTGGTCACCAGGTAACGGTATGAAAAGTCTACGATAAACAGGTGAGGAGATTCCACTTCTGACACCAATAATTTCGTATGTTGCGGGTCGACTACTACTTGTGCGGAGTTTGTAAAAAGCACTTTATGACTCTACACTTTTATTACCTAATTTCTTAAAACCGATTATAAAACTATACATACATTTTAAACGTTTATTGACCGTACCGATTGTTTGTATGTGAGTGAAGTGAATAGAGGTAACTAACTTACTGTCCTGACTTCCCTGTTCAAATATTATATATACCTTTTCTTATCTAACCTTTCGTCAAGTCAAAGGGCAGAAATCTCTTAAATTAGGTTTAAGAGAAACAAAGTAATAAATTCTGTCCTAGACGATAGTAATGGGAAGATTAGCTGAAACTTATTATAAACAATTATTGAATGTGTTGAAAAGGTAAGTGGTGAGATAACTATAACAGTGTTAAAATACATTGAAGCAGCTCTAACTTATCATAAGGAAATATAAAAAGTGTCATATTACGCGAATATATAATGCCACTTGAATCTTTTGTATTTCACGTATCCTTAAAGTCTCTATTAATTCCTGGAATGAATGCACTATTTTACGTTAATCACATTCACAATTTCGACTGTTGGTTCTCCAACAAAAGTACTCTATTTTATTTCATATGTTTCTTTGTTAAAGTTGTTATTTCATTTCAATTGTAAAGCCCATGTACCACCAGTAACCGAATGATTAATAAATCGACTAATAACAAAATATATTAATAAATATTATTAATATAGCATTTTGTTACTTATTAATTTACTTAATTATAATTGAATTATTTATTTTTCTTGAAAAACGTTGATAAAGAAACCATCCCTACCACTACTGAACGGTTCGTCTCCAAACTTATACGCGAAGGGTTGATGTAGGCGCTTAATGCTATTCGTCGAGCACTTACACCTATAACGTACCTTGATGACGTAATTTCCTAAAATGCCTTAACTGCTAAAACCGCGGTCTATGACGAATCATAAAATTATTGATTTATGTAGTAGGTAAGCAGTATACGGCTTTTATACCACAAAAATATAACTGCTATGTTGTCATCATTGTTTTTGATAAACTAAAAGAAATTGATAGCTATTCATTTGGACAATACGAATACTACAGTGGACAGACATTAGGCACGCATTTGCTGTTTAGTATTGATCGATATACACATCGCTATTATGAATTTGGTAACTGCTTCTCTGTCCTACCATATCAACTTTTTGGTTTTGTATACAGACACAGTAATTTCAGGACGTAATATTATTCACACCTTTTAGTTAAAAACTGCTTGGATAGGCGATCACAGATAGATTAGTTCGTATACGCCAATATATCGGCGCAATTACATTTCGAGAGTTGCGCGGATATACAGCAAACGTTCGATAACGTGAACTAATTCAGGCCAAGGCTGTCTTTACATTATCGAAATCTTTACATTAGCGAAGGTAATTATTAACAAGCAAATTATAAAAGGAAACCTTTAATATGCCAAAATAAAAATACAAAAAATATTCAATCTTTTGTAAACACTAAAAATAACAATAAATCAAAATAGCGTTTTATGATCGGGCATTAAACAAACTTGTCATTAAGACTAGTTTTTGTAAAATTAAAACTACATATGTATGTATGTATATGCAACTAAGCATATGTGTTTGTTACAGCAATAACTTATCTCAGGAATGTACACAATTAAGTGCAAACATGGGTATATGCTACATAAATCGGGGACTCCCCTACATAATTGGACTTTTCATAGGCAACTTGTAACGCTCAAAGTTATTCACAGGCGATCGAAAATTGCGAAAATGTCGCATACACGTACATATACACACTCGATGCGTTCCGATTAAGTTCGATCTTCGTTAATCATCGTCTTCGTAGATCTGTTTACGTTATCGAGTTTGTTACGTTTTTTTTTTGATCTCTGTATATTTTGATCGCTGTATATTTCCATTTTAGCGAGTTTTATTTGTTAAACGCATAAGATAGCCATCGAACATTTGTTTTTCTTCGTACGAATGTACGTGGAGTACACCGAAGCAAATAGCTCACTTTAAAGCTGTTAAGTCGGAATTGAATGACCGCACTGCAAAGGGTGAAACTAACTTGAAAACTAAGTACCGCAATGGTACTCCTATTATTACTACATTTCATACGGAAAACTAACATATCCCAACAGGCTTTCTATCCCCTGCAGAATGTACTATCAGAATGCTAGGGGTTTAAATTCTAAGACACACACCTTCTATACTAATTTACTTGATCTCTCCTTGCACTCCTTGCACTCAAACATAACATATTATTTGAGGTTGTTGATACTAGCCATCTTAGTGCTCTTGTGCCTATTATTGATCTGGTACTCTACAAATGCTTTTTCGCCGACTCATCATTGTACATTGCTCTCGTGTACATTCCACCGGATACATCTGCTGATGACATAGATATTTTTACCTCTGTTTTAGAGACTCTTATTATATATAATTAATAATACTTTCATATTGATTGGCGACTTCAATCTGCCTAATTTGGTTCTTCCTGCATCTCAACATTGCGGTAGGACGAGGGCCTTTGTGAACTTTCTGAATATTGTGGATGCTTCACAATACAACAATGTTACCAACAGTCATGGTAAAATGCTGGATTTGATTTTCTCTAACTCGGACCTCAACTTTCAAGTCCAACAATCGGATAATTCTTTTGTTCCGGATGATCCCTACCATCCCAGTCTTGAAATTGCGTTTCGCTGTTCGATCGGTGTTGATGAGCAGCGATTTCCATTAGCCAATAACTTGCGTTAGAACTTTCATAAAGCTGATTACCTGTCTTTATACAGGCAACTATTAGACCATGATTGGTCATTCTTAACTCGTTTCACGGATGTTGATACTGCATTGGATGCGTACATCTATATTCGATGTCTTTATTCCTAATAACGGCGTATCACATACTACCTATCCCCCTTGGTTCTCACCTGGAGTTATACGGAACCTTAAAATCAAAAACTATTATCACTCTAGATGGGTTCGCACAGGGTGTCTGGTATCCTACAATGACTTTAAACGTGTGCGATGTTTAGTTAAGAGACAAATACGAGAGAATTATATGTCCTACCTTTCTGAAATCGAGAACACTGTGGAAACATCTCCATCCAGTCTGTGGAACTTTCTCCGTGCTAAAACTCGTTCTACTAGGATACCGGGTAATCTTCACGACAATGATGGCAATAACCTCCGTGATCCACTTGACATTGTAAATGCCTTTGCTGAATCCTTCTCTTCAGCACATACTGCGGCCAAGTCATCTGCATATACTGCATCAAGTTACAATCCTCTACCTTACTCGTTTACGCATGTAACTCAAGATGAACTAATTAAAATTATGGCTGCCTTCCCTAATAAACACACAGCTGGTGATGATCAGGTTCCCAGTTTTCTGGTTCGGGACTGCAGATATGTTTTTGCGTACCCCTCAAGGTGATTTTCAACTTATTGATTTCTTCATGTGTATTTCCCGAGCGCTGGAAAAGAACTAGGATTGTGCCAGTGCACAAAAAGGGTGAGCGTACATTACTATCTAATTACAGACCTATCTCTATAATATCTAACTTTTCTAAACTCTTCGAACGGGTCCTATATTCCAACATATACACCAGCATACACCCCTTTATATCGGTCAATCAGCATGGGTTCCTTTCTGGCAGGTCTACAGTCACTAATTTGGATGTACTATCTCAATATGTGACTGAAGTTGTTGACAGACGTGGACGGGTGGATGTGATATACACAGATCTTGCGAAGGCTTTCGACCGTATTGATCATGTGATACTTTTGTCTAAACTGAGTTCCTTTGGCTTTGTGCCTTCTGCTGTAGCCCTCATTAGATCCTCAACTCGAAGTTATTTCTAGTACCCCGTATTAACTCTCGATATAATGGTACGTTTTTGGTTCCATTTGCAAGAACAAATATAATGAGAAGGGCACCTGCGTACACGCTCTCTCGTGTAGCTAATGGACTGGGAGACGTGTTTGTGGGGACAGCATGATCTTCAACTGAGAGCGATATGTATTTCTGGTTTTCTTTTTTTTCTTTTTTATATATATATTCACATATTTTATTAATATTGAATGCTTATTTATTTTATTAGGTATGTATTGTATATACACACAAATGTATTTTTCTTAACCCTGTTTTGGGCTTTAAAGCCTGTTGGGAAATAAAGATTATTATTATTATTATTATTATTATTATAATTTAATAAAAAATATTCTTTTTGCTCATTTTAATGGGAGTGCCGACTGTGGGTAAATTAGTATTTTCTCATATTAACCTCAAATTTGAGATTATTGTTTATTAAACGTCTCTCTTGCCACTGTTTATAAAGAAAATGACTTTAAAATGAGTTTACCCAGTAGTCGGCATTACTTATATTGAGTAATTCAAGACCTGCCGTGTATAGGACAAGTGTTCTGAAGTAACAGGATAACATTTTAAGATTTGGCATTTTAAAAAAGACCCATGCACCACTATTCCGAACAGTCCTTAAAAAGTGCTATAAAGGAAATAAGAGAAGGTACGATTTCTGTATTAGGTGCCAGTAGAAAATATGGTGTTCCGCGTTCCACCATACAAGATAGGATCCATGGCCGTATTGCTGAAGGTCCTAGGAGAATGGGTCCACAGACAGTCCTATCGAATGCCGAAGAAACCCGTTTGGTAAAATGGTGCGAAAATCTCGCAAAATATTGATTTCCCTTAAAAATTCAAGATTTGCTGAACACTGTTCAAACAATTGTCAGGGAAGATCAGCGGACCACACCATTTTTAAATGGACGACTAGGAAGGAAGTGGTATTTAGGATTTTTTAAACGGCACCCCCACCTTAGCCCTTAGAGAAACGGAGGATATCAGTAAAGGACGCGCGGTAATAACCGAAGAAACCACAAGAAAATGGTTTTCAGAATTTAAAGAATTGTGTGAACAGTGAACAGAATTCTCTGGACATTCTTAGTGATCCATCCCAGATATTTAATGGGGATGAAACCAGCTATAGCATGTGTCCTAAATCTGGAAAAGTGTTGGCTTCAAAGGGATATCGAAACGTGTGTTGGATCCAAAAGGAAGCCAAAAAGAAACAGTTACAGTTCTGTTGGCTTTTTCTGCAAGTGGCAAGACAGTAGTCCCAATGGTCGTGTTTCTATATGTGCGACCACCCAAAGAGGTAGTAAACAGTCTGCCACAAAATTGGTTTCTGGGAAAGTGAGAAACAGGATGGATGGTGAGCGAAACCTTTTTCGAGTACGTCGCCAATGGGGTCCATAATTGGTTAAATAAGCACAACGTGCAAGGACCCATTCTGCTGTTTGTGGATGGTCATGAATTCCATATGACGTAGGAGTTAAGCCAATTTTGCGAAAACAACGGCATCATTTTATATGCACTACCTCCAAACACCACACACATCATGCAACCTGCCGATGTGAGTGTATTTAAACCACTAAAATCCGAATGGAAACAAACTACAAGAGATTGGCAATTGAAGCCGGAAAACAATAACAAAGTTATTTCAAAGGCCACGTTTTGTCCGCTTCTTCACATGGTTCTTTGGAACCTAAACCTGGAACATACCACTAAAAATGGTTTCCGAAAATTGCGATTTATACCCGTTTAATCCTGACAACGTGGACTATACCAAATGTGTACCAATTGGAGTTATTGGCCAGTGATCATGCCGAAATCGATAAAAAAATTTAAGGAAACCGATTTTGATGTAGCCATCGAAATAATCAACCGAATAGCTCCTAATTTGCGTGAACGTGGTATTAATTCTGATGTAATTGTTGAAGAAATCGGTACCTTCAGAAAAATAGAAAGTCATCATGATCAAACTGTTTAAATTTTAGGTGACTTTACTGTAGAGTCAGGAACATATATAATTAGTAATTAAGAAGGGCTTTTGGAAATGTAGACAAAACAAATAGAATTACCAACTTTAGCTACAGCTAAAGCAGTAAAACGTTGGAACATTTTAACTATTCTTCTCCAACCACATCAACAAAAAATGATAAAGACAATTCGTTTAAACCTTCCAATTGCTCAAGTCCAATCCCAGTTTCTCTTCTAGGGAATAAGCAACCGTTTCAATCGACTGTAGACTGCCTTTCTCCAAGCTCTTCAGTTAATAGCACGATCTCTAGAAGTAACTTCTTTAATCACATTACCTGTTCTCCAAGGACAGGTAAGTAAAAATTCTATCAAATTTGTTACGTATAGGTGCGTAATATTTATTGTTTCTATAGCCGGTACACTAATTAAAAACAATGCAATTTTGATGTCACCAACATTCGAAAAACATTTATATTTCCCAAAACTGTCAACATTCTCAAAATTCGCTTAAAGACCCAAGACCCCGAGTGCTATATATGCTCTTACATGGAGGGAGCACATGAAAAATATGCCAAAGCTGAAGCTATAAAAGAAAGAAAACTTCAACGCCAAAAAGAAAGGTGGAAAAGGAGAACAATCTAAAGAAAAAGTAAGAAAGGGAAGCAAAAACAAGTTTGTGGCACGTATGAGAAAGATTTGGACACTAATGCTGAGGATGATGGTCTGAACAACGAGGGATGTGATATTTGTCCTCAGTGGTTTCACCTTAAATGCACTAATTTAAAAGAATTATCATACGACGATATAATTGAGAAGGATTTTGTATGCAAAGCATGCAAAGGACAAACAGACTAAAAAAGTTCCTGCCAAAAATTATGTTTATTTATTAATCAGTTTTAAAAATAAATTTTACAGATCTCACATACATAGGTACAAATACCTATTGAATAGAAATAATTTTTTTTTAGTTTTTAGTTAATATACCTATGTAATTAATGAATTCCAAAATATAAACATTATAAATAGGTGTAATTTTTATATCATTTTATTAGTTTTTATTAAATGTATATATATATATATATATTTCGTGACCTTTTTATACTTATCTTATATGATAGATCTCTACCACTAATAGGTGTAGGTCAATAAAACAAGGCTGGTTTGAACGATAGTTATATTTTCAGAACGTTCACAAACGTTCTCGGAATACCTTCTTCAGTGAAAATATAACTAGATAAATATATAAACAAACATTTGTTTTTTATTTGGGAACTATCAACAAAATAACTAATGACTAGGATTTCTTGATATAGAGGATGTGTAACCAACTTTTATATATATATAAATTATAAAAACTAAATTAATGTGTAAACATACATGCAAATTAAGTAAAACCTTATATCAAAAAATCTTTGTCGAAACCTTAACAATTCTGTTCAAGGACTAGGGAAAACCAAATTTAAAAACCTAGCCAAAGGTTTCCTTCTTAAGAAATGCAAATGTCATTTTAACAAATTGCTATATACATTACTTAAATTTTGAATATCGGTCCTGAAATTAATAGTTTTAGTGTCTTTCTGTATATTTATCATTTCATATATTAGTCTTTTTTTATAATTATTCTGTTTTTAATATAATTGTGTTTTCAAAATCAAAGTAATGCCCAAGATCTTTGTAATGCTTTGTTACAGCGGTCATTGCACCAAAATCATTATTTAAAGAATACTTATGGCTATACAACCTTTTCTTTAAATATTGTTTGGTCTGACCGATGTAACAACCATCACAGTCTTTACAGTTTATTTTATAAACTACATTACTCTGATTTTGTTTAATTATTTTAGATTTAGTATTAGTAAAAGAGATCTGTTACTATAATTTGGAATGAAAGTAATGTTTATGTTGTTTTTATTAAACTCCTTTTTTATTTTTTCGCTTAAACCTTTTTTATAAGGAATAGTGTTATAACATTTATTGTTATTATTTTTAATTCCTCTATTGTATAATTTGTTAATTCTATTTTTTACTATTTTTTCATAAAAACTATTTGGATAATTATTTTTATCTAAGATTTCTTTAACTTTGTTTAAATTCTTTTCCCTAAATTCAGGATTAGCTAATCTAACCGCTTGATCAACTAAACCGGTAACTACATTAATTTTATGTAATTTTGATGTTTCTGAAAAATAATTTAAATGTCTTCCTGTATTGGTAGACTTTATATGCCAATTTGTTTTTACAATGCCGTTATTATGCATGACTGTCACGTTCAGGAAACTCAATGAGTTATTAGATTCCCTCTCATATGTAAATTTTAATCTATTATGATAACTATTAAATGAATCTAATATCTCATCAATACTATCCTTTCTTACGGAACAAAAACAGTCATCCACATAACGTCTGTAAAAACTTACACTAGAATTTAGTTTTTGCCAAACAAGTTTGCTCTAGGTCCTCTATTACCAGGTTTGCGATAACTGCTGATAATGGAGAACCCATTGCAGTACCGAAAATTTGTGTATAAATTTTATTTTGATATGTAAAATAAGTAGAATTTAAACAAAGTTTCGAAGCTGCAATGAATTCCTTCTTTGGAAGATCGATAAAATCTTTTATGGAATTCCATTTTTTATCTAAAATTTTAGTGTTAAAGCCACAGGAATATTAGTAAATAAAGAAACAACATCTAAACTGATTAATTCGTAATTATTAGGAATTGTTTGATTTCTAATCGAATCTACAAATTCCCATGAATTTTCACATTATATGTAGTTTTACCTACAATATTGCTTAAAATTTTAGATAAAAATTTGGAAAGATTGTAAGTGGTGGAATTAATGCAATTTACGAATGGACGTAAAGGAATATTATCTTTATGTATTTTAGAAATACCGTATATTCTTGGAGATATAGAATTTAGAATTTTTAAATGGTTACTTAAATCTTTAGAAATATATTTTTTTAAAAACCAACTATCTATTAGTTTATTTATTTCATTTTGTAATTTATTTGTTGGGTCTGATAATAGTACCGAATAATAATTGATTATCTTCCAATAAGGAATTCATTTTGGCTTCGTAATCAATCTTATTCATAATTATGGTTTTTTTCTCCTTTATCTGATTTAGTTATTATAATATCTTTATTAGATTTCAAAAATATTTTACGTCCAATCGTAAATTGCATTAATTCCCCCACTTACAATCTTTCCAAATTTTTATCTAAAATTTTAAGCAATATTGTAAGTAAAACTACATATAATGTGAAAAAATTCATGGGAATTTGTAGATTCGGTTAGAAATCAAACAATTCCTAATAATTACGAATTAATCAGGTTAGATGTTGTTTCTTTATTTACTAATATTCCTGTGTATTTAGCATTAAAAATTTTAGATAAAAATGGAATTCCATGAAAGATTTTATCGATCTTCCAAAGGAGGAATTCATTGCAGCGTCGAAACTTTGTTTAAATTCTACTTATTTTACATATCAAAATAAAATTTATAAACAAATTTTCGGTACTGCGATGGGTTCTCCATTATCAGCAGTTATCGCAAACCTGGTAATGGAGGACCTAGAGCAAAACTTGTTTGGTAAAACTAAATTCTAGTGTAAGTTTTTACAGACGTTATGTGGATGACTGTTTTTGTTCCGTAAGAAAGGATAGTATTGATGAGATATTAGATTCATTTAATAGTTATCATAATAGATTAAAATTTACATATGAGAGGGAATCTAATAACTCATTGAGTTTCCTGAACGTGACAGTCATGCATAATAACAGCATTGTAAAAACAAATTGGCATATAAAGTCTACCAATACAGGAAGACATTTAAATTATTAATTTCAGAACCGATATTCAAAATTTAAGTAATGTATATAGCAATTTGTTAAAATGACATTTGCATTTCTTAAGAAGGAAACCTTTGGCTAGGTTTTTAAATTTGGGTTTTCCCTAGTCCTTGAACAGAATTGTTAATGTTTCGACAAAGATTTTTTTGATATAAGGTTTTACTTAATTTGCATGTATGTTTACACATTAATTTAGTTCTTATAATTTATATATATATATATATATATATATAAAAGTTGGTTACACATCCTCTATATCAAGAAATCCTAGTCATTAGTTATTTTGTTGATAGTTCCCAAATAAAAAACAAATGTTTGTTTATATATTTATCTAGTTATATTTTCACTGAAGAAGGTATTCCGAAAACGTTTGTAAACGTTCTGAAAATATAACTATAGTTCAAACCAGCCTTGTTTTATTGACCTATTAGTGGTAGAGATCTATCATATAAGATTAGTTTTTATTACAAATGGATTTATGAAATATCATCTCTCGTACCTGCATAAACATATTAAATATATAAAAATGTAAACAACTTTAATGTTAAATAAAAAACAACTTGAATTGCTATATGACGTTATTTTTCTTTAATACAAAATTCCCATGCCGACAATAGGGTCGTCAAATGCCGAGTTTAGAAAGATCTGTGCCGACCACTAGCAAAATCGATGCATTTTAGAAAATATGTGAATGACTCAACTTTACTTAGAAAGTGTTTGAAATCAGTCAAGGGAATCTCAAACAATACTAATTATTGAATTATAATACATGTTGGCATTCTAATAGCATGTTTACATTCGTAAGGCCACTAGTTTAAAAACGAAAAAAAAGTTAAACTGCCGACTACTGGTACACGGGTCTAGGAAAATTGATCGCTAGCAATTGATCGCCAGCAATTTACCGCCGGCAATTGATCGCCAGCAGTTTACCGCGCCGTCAATTTATCGCAGAAGCAAATGAACGCCAGCAATTTACCGCCGGCAATTGATCGCCAGCAGTTTACCGCTCCGTCAATTTATCGCAGAAGCAAATGAACGCCAGCAATTTACCGCCGGCAATTGATCGCCAGCAGTTTACCGCTCCGTCAATTTATCGCAGAAGCAAATGAACGCCAGCAATTTACCGCCGGCAATTGATCGCCAACAGGTTACCGCGGCATCAATTTATCGCTTAAATAACTTATTTATTTATCGCCAGCAAATATATATCATTTATATAAATTTATTGGTCATTCTAATTGAAAATATTTCTTTTCTAAAGGTGTTATTTAAGAATTAAGTGCAGCTAAAAATGGAAGTTGTATTTAATTGGCTGTTATTTTCCAAAATTGGAATTGGGTAGTTATTACTTTAAAATTGTTTATACAAGAAAATAATTGATAGCTTGTTTTACCGTCTAGAATTAATGAAATGTGTTTGGTCTAATAATTGGAATTATCTTAGGATTAAAAGTGTAGTTTGATAAATTTGTATAACAAAATAAAAATATTTTAGTAAAAAATTTACTTTTAAACGTGTCCAAGAATTAATACAACATACAAATAAATACACAAACGATTCAAGCCAAAATTGTAATTCGATTGGTGTTTACCGCTCGAAGTAAGTCGGAGTTAAAATCGACCATGTCCACGTCCACGTCCATCCTTAATTTTGTTTAAGATGGGCCCTCTGATGAGTCCCCCTCTCTGTTCTTCGTCTCCTGGACATTCCGTAGGGGTTAACGGATTATACAATAGACTGCTAGACGGAAAAATTCCACAGTCCGATTCAATTTCTACTCGGCACATCTTTTGTCAAACATGTACCGAGGCAAATTTCCCGGAATATGGGATTTTCTTCGTTCGCTAGAACTTATTGTATTTTGGCAGCCCGCCACGAAGACTCGCTTGCATTGGTATGAGCATCTGTATCAGGATCCTTAAAAGGCAAAGACTGATGTACCTTCAAATGCTCATACCCGTGCAATGAGAGGCAGTCATAGGCCTTCCAATAATCGCTGATGACCGTTGTTCCCAATTCAATCCATTTACAGATAATCAGAAGCAACGTGTCAGCAGACCTGCAAATAAAAGGAAAATTATTAAAACAATTACGGTTTAACATACAAAATATATTAAGGTATTCAATGCGATCCAATCTGGCCAAAACCACTTCGCTCCATGCCACCCGACCCAGAGCCACCCCACACCACCCGACCCGAAACCACCCCCATACCGCTCGGCCCGAAACCGCCTCCCTACCGTACGGTCCGAAACCGCCTCCACACCGCCCGGCCTGAAACCGCCCCCACACCCGACCCCATAAGCGCCCCCCACACCCGGCCCGAAACCGTCCCCACACTCGGTCCAAAATCACCCCACACCGCCCGACCCAAACCGCCCCACACCACCACGCACCAAACACATATCATTCATTCTAGACGGTAAAACAAGCTATCAATTATTTTCTTGTATAAACAATTTGAAACTTCCATTTTTAGCTGCACTTAATTCTTAAATAACACCTTTAGAAAAGAAATATTTTCAATTAGTATGACCAATAAATTTATATAAATGATATATATTTGCTGGCGATAAATAAATAAGTTATTTAAGCGATAAACTGATGCCGCGGTAACCTGTTGGCGATCAATTTCCGGCGGTAAATTGCTGGCGTTCAATTGCTTCTGCGATAAATTGACGGAGCGGTAAACTGCTGGCGATCAATTGCCGGCGGTAAATTGCTGGCGTTCATTTGCTTCTGCGATAAATTGACGGAGCGGTAAACTGCTGGCGATCAATTGCCGGCGGTAAATTGCCGGCGATCAATTTTTCCGGACACGCTGGTACACTTACACTATAATCCTATAGTACAAATTTTGTGTTCACATTAGTGCAATGTTTCCAATATCGGGTATTTATGTTATCGATCGTCTGCTGTGTGGATGTACAATGAGTGAAATATAGGAACGCGTCTCAAGATCACGTATGCACGGACAAAATGTGAGTTTCCACGGCGCACCTTATTTAATTAGTGGTTGTGAACACCGAGTAGAGTTACTCTACTCAATGTTGACATGATGAGAACCACTAGGTAGCGCATTTTTATATTTGACTGTACATATATGTATATGTACGAGTACACACTACCGGTAATGTTAAAATTAGGTATGTGATTTTGTAATAGCGCCAATAGGAAGTGTAAAGAGGTAAGAAAAAATTAGCAAACTCCAGGCACGACGCCACCCTATTCCCTTCGTAGCGTACACATCTATAAGCATCTCCACTTCTTAACGTATCCCTAAATATACTTTTACTTTAAACGTACATCTATATACCATACTGCTATATAATTGTGTGTAACGTACCGATCGAAACGTCGTCGCCAAACGTAGCGTAATGTCACATATCAAAAGCTATACAGCTATTCACAACTACATCAAGTTTGGATTGACGCGTACAAATCTGGAACAAAGGATCACGACAGCTTTAATTTGGCCCTAGTTGGTAATACTTGCTAATAGGTGCTTTTAGTAATGTAGCACATACATACATACATGACTCACAATCAGTGAATGTGTATGTATAAATATTTATTTAGAGAGTTTTGTAGTGTGTTGACTGTGAGACCTGGTACGACGGTTGTGGTTAATTGGATACGTTGTCCAAACTGCGCTTTCCTTATTATTGGTTCTTTTGATTATTATATTATATTATACATATATGTAAGTGTATGCTTGCATATACCAATCGTATTTCAATTGTCTCAGTGTTTTCCATGAGAATTTGATTTATTGTACTGTGTGTTACATTTCTTCTCTTTAGGTTATTGGGTACTGTGAAGAATTGCTTTTGACTTTTGTGGTACTCATTTTCTACGGCTTGCCGAATTTTGTCCAAGTTACCTTTCTCTCTTCCAGAACTTTGACTGATAACTTAATTAGGAAACAACAATTCAAAACCTTGATTAGCGAATTCACGAACCTAATTATGGATAAACAAACCAAAATTACTATTTCATCATTGCACTAAGGACCTTCCCAAAGTTTTCAAATAATTCAATTTACAGGTCGCATGTAAATCAGTTAATTAATTACCTAATCTTTTAGGAAACGTCAACTATAAGGGTAAAATAAATCAAATCTCAGGTTGTTAGGAATGGTGGCATAAAATACATTCGGCAAACAAAGCGATCAACCCTAATGCGAAGCAAGGAGTACATTGCTCATTTTCGGTCCGACAGGCCAAAGAAATCAAGCGTGGACCGACATATTTTGAACAAAGGACAGTCTCTGCCAATAGAAAGTTTGAAAATAATTAAGACCGTAGAAAATCACAGAAAATTAAATAGTTACGAAAGTTACATATATTTATAAAAATAGAAAGACAGTTATGAATGCAGATGAAGGACCTATTCCAAATTCGAAATTGTACAAGCTACTGAATTAAATTCAGATTTAGTGCAGGACCATTCAACCGTTCCGACACGCTCCATAGAGCATGAATTTACGTTTAGAATTAGTGTAACTACACGCTCTTTATAATGGGGGTTTAGTGTAAACAGTGTTTTGTTGTATTTGGAGGAGTCGTTGTGTGTGATGTTCATTGAGCAGTGCTTTAGTGTTGCAAAGTGCTCGTTGCGCCTTGGGCGTTAACTGGATATCGCTGGTGATACTTAATTCCTCCAATTTTCCACAGAGGATGACAGAGGCGCATAGTAACTTGAAACATGATGACTAAAGGTTGGTGTTCAGGGATTTATCACGATTCACTCATTAGCCAAATAACAGGCGGAATATAATTTCGCATAAGCCTGTAACCCGAAATAACAGGTTGTTCCAAGTATGAAGGTAGAGTGTCACGCTATGGGCGCAATGTGTGATGGTGGTTAAACGCATCCTACACCCTCTGTCCCAAAAGTAACCGCAATAGTTCGAAATAAAGCACGCTATGTATGTTATGTTCACAAAAATCATTGTATTTATTCGAAATATTCTCCATGTGCTACAATACATCGATTTGCACGGTCAACGAGTGCTTCAAACGACTTTTTCATGTCGATCTCTGGGATGGCCTTTAGGATGCGGGTCGTCGATCTTTGAATGGCGTCTACGGATGCATAACGAACTCCTTTCTGCTTCAAATGAAGACGAGGGAACAGGAAATAATCGCATGGGGACTGATCAGGCGAATACGGTGGGTGCTGTATCGAATATATTTCATTTTTCGCCAAAAAATCGGTGACAATCGTTGCTCGATGACACGGTGCGTTATCGTGCAGTAATCTCCAGCTGCCTGGCTCGCGATATTCGGGCCGAACACGACGAATGCGACCCAGCAAACGCCTCATAACATCGAGGTAATATGCACCATTAACCGTTGAGCCGTATGGAACGAACTCCTTATGGATAATTCCCCTTCGAATCGTAGAATGAAATCAGCATTGACTTGATTTTCGACTTCTCCATTCGTGATTTTTTCGGATTTCTTTCTTCTGGTGACCTCCACTCTGCGCTTTGACGTTTGGTTTCTGGTTCGTATTGAAAGCACCACGTCTCGTCACCAGTCACAATCCTTTTCAAGAAGTTTTCATCTGCACGGGCTCGTGCAATAATGTCTTTGGAGTGTTCGATTCGAAGCGTTTTTTGGTCGTCGGTCAATTTGTGCGGAACAAACTTCGAATTGACTTTCTTCAAACCAAGGGTTTCAGTCAAAATGCGCTGAATAGTTGTTTTAGGGATGCCAAGCTCCATTTCCATAAATCTCACTGACGATTTCTTCGAAATTTTCACAAATTCGCGCACTTTTTCCACATTTGCCTCGGCCAAAGTTGTCGAAGGACGACCGGCTCTTTCGTCATCGTTAACATCTTCTCTGCCTTTACGAAATCGTCGATGCCACTCGAACACTTGCCTCTTCGACAAACAATCGTCGCCATAAACAATTTGCAGCATTTCATACGTCTCGGTTGCAGTTTTTCCAAGTTTAAAACAAAACTTAATATTGACTCGTTGTTCGTGACTCATTTTCTGACCGTTTACGAAAAACACTCTCACAGGATGCGTGATGTATCAGCTGACTATGCACCAAATGTCATGAAAATTTGTCAGGTCGGTAAAGAAGAGTCCCACTACAATAATCAATCAACTATCAAGAGATGACGCCACTGGTTTCTGATTTATAGACGCATTGCGGTTACTTTTGGGACAGAGGGTGTATTTCATTCTAGGTTGTTCTTTTAATGCCCAATAAATTCTTGCAACTAATGGAATCAAATTCTCCAGGAGCTTTCAAATACTTTAATTGATTTCGTGCCTGCAAGATACGCAACTTTTATGCGGTTTGTGCTGTGTTGCTTGTTCCTCACATTTTTATGATTCTTATTTTTCATATTGGTTTTTCAAGCCCCTTAAAATGTCTGTAAACAGTGTTTGTACTTTCCAATTTTGAAGATAACAGTAACCTACTGAAACTTAAACATGTCTTATGATCCAAATGATGTTGACATTGAAACTAGCATTTATGTTACCATCTTAGAAGAATTCATAAGAAGGACGTACAATATCCGTTAATTGTTTTGAGTAGTGTATCTTACTTTAAAACGTCTATACATCCCTGGTTTGCAGTATTCTTAGTATGTATAATCGATTATGAAAAATAAAGAAGTAAATCTTTTAAACTACTTTTTGAGAAAACTTTTTCAACACAAAGTTGCGTGACTTTTAAATGATATATCGCATTGTCAAGAAATTGACTAATAATATATTACAGGATAAGTGAAACTCAAAGGTTTATAACTGCTTACCAGGAAGATGTTCGGCTGTCAAACTGCGAACGAAATTCAATCAAAAATTCCAAATTACTAACTTTAAGGAATGTGTATATATCCTATATATTATATATTTCTTATACCTGTAATTTGAATGTTAAGTGTTATTATTCGTCGGTTGGCTGGTCGAAAAAAGCATTTAAATTTCACAGCAATTTCTGCAGATGTTTTTTCTTTGTCAATAAATGTAATTCCAGGTACGGTCTGTTGTTACATTAACATTCAGGGGAACGTTAAGATTGCTCTGTATTTAATACGTATGTATATAAAGTGCAAAAAGAAAAACAGAAGAATAATAAATAGGAGCGAGACACAAAAAATAAAGACAAGAAATCAAAAAGAAGAATAAAAAGAAGAATACAAATAAAGTGAACCTGTGTATAAGGAACTTTCACGTGAAGAAATATTAAATTAAGAACGTAAATCCATTGTGAAACAAAACATTTGTTTGTATTGTAGCAGGTAGCAACATAATAACATTTTATTTTCATGTCCGCATATGGATAGCAAAAAGTCGTAGATTGCCAAAATAATTTATCCTTATATCTATTACAAATCGTTATTGAAACTCTAATAATTCTCTTCTAGCACACGGGAGAACGACGGAAAACCTAGTTTCCTTCTTGTAAAATATATACATTATTTCAACGAACTGCTGTACATCAAATTGTGAATATCCTTTTGAAGTGAAAACTTCTCTAACGCCGTTGTGAGTGATTTGAAACTCGATGAAACGACAAAAGCGACACTAAAAAGAAACAAACATGTACATCTATAGGATTTATCCTGCGAGAGAATGAGATAGAATAGCCTCCCCACTCTTGTTTATCAAGCGTTGTATATATATGTATGGTTGTGTGCGCCTACGTATTGTCGAGCCGAACCGAGAGAAAAGGCGTCGTATAGTGAGTATAGTAGCTATATTTTATTGTGAATATTTTCGTTCGTCGTTTCATTTTCTATTTCTCGGCGCAGTGGTTAAAAAGACAACTTCCTGTCTCATCAATTAATTTAATACGAAAAACTTTTTTCATTATATTATTTAAAAAAATGTAGAACAGCCCACACTTTGCCCCATTATTTTGGGGGTGGAATTGTCCATAAAAAATTAAATCCTCGCACGGCATAGGAAGCTCTAGCCTTTCGTCATCCGGTGGCTATGGCTTCCCACTTGTCTTGGGTATATTACATTGCCTGTGGCAACGATAATCGACAAAATCTTA
Organism: Chrysina gloriosa; assembly: GCA_038088585.1. Lineage (NCBI taxonomy): Eukaryota > Metazoa > Arthropoda > Insecta > Coleoptera > Scarabaeidae > Chrysina > Chrysina gloriosa. Next base: position 48,007,887 of record CM076088.1, read on the forward strand.
TCCACCTTTGTGTTGATTCCAAGAGCTAGGACTGGAAATTTTCTCTTCCATATTCGAAAAATTCTTTCTATGGGATTCCCGAGTTCTTATTTGGGATTCATTGAATGATACCTCTTCGAGTATTGCTGCACTTGGATTTGGCAGTGGAACCATTAAATATGTTCGGCGTGTATATCCAGCGTCCCCAATTAGCATCGAATCTTCATAATCTTCCTCCTTCATAAGTGCTCGCTGCCTGCACTAATCAAATATTACGGCATCGTGAGCATTACCTAGTCATCGAGCTACCGAATCCATTATTTCTAGATGCTCATTATATATGACTTGACAGTTAATGGAGAAGTAGTCTTTCTGACATCTGAAATACTCAGCATTGTCACCACCTAGGCGAAAGTATTAGGTCCGTAATAGATCAAGTTTCACCTGGTGAATGTATTTTAATGTGAGTGCAATCCACTGCACCGATTACTTTTGGAAACCTGGCGATATGATTCTGAGGAAAATGTATGTAATCTTTGCATAAAGAAGCAATGGATGCGGTGACCCGATGAACTATCCTGAGTGAGTGAGTGAGTGAGTTGTTGGTTGGCTAACACCACTGAAATCGGATGCACTGAGCTGGGTGGCATAGAACCGTAAGCATAATAATAATTGGTTTATTGGATAAACAGCTTCATCCCTAAAAACAAGATATATTTTTACCATTTACTTATATTTTCAAAAACCAATCGGTCGACTCCTTCTTAAAACGAGCCAACGAGATAAGATACATTCGTACATCAGGAAACACTTTCATTTGTGTGATGTAAACTTACTTGTCGAAAGTTGCAAATTCCAACTTATGGTCTATCAAATCCAAAACCTCAAAAGCACTTCGCTCCGTCAGTCGGAATCTTTTTACAATATCAATTTCATTAAGATCATCAAAATGTTCTATTCTCTCTTTGATGAATCTTGGCGTGCGAGCGGGTGGTTCAAACTTATACTCATCACTGGTATAAATCATATCAAGTGCGAGCTCAACCGTATGCTCCATTTTTATAGATTATAATTGAGGTGTTAACACGTAAACCAACGGATGAAAGCCATGGGTGTATCTAGCGCGGGGCAAGGATGAGCATTGCCCACCGTTGAAATTCTGTTGCCCTCCCCTCCCCCTCCCTCTCCCCCAAATCCCTAGCTACGCCCATGATGAAAAAGTAGTTAACTTATATCTTTCGCTATCTATTTTATCTCCTAGATAACGAGTGATGAATTGAATTCAGACCTTAACGAAAAGTTGATTTTGGCGCGTTTTCCTAACTAGCCGTTAATAGCCCATGAATACGGGCTTCACTGTATTTAAAAATGCACAAATTCGACGTCGAGTATTATCAAAAGTAATAATAAAATAATATTGATTTCAAATATAATTGATGACCTAGTGTTGCGGGAGAGACTTAATTTTTACATACCGCATTTTAATTCCAGCGGTTTTGTATTTTACTAATAATATACCGAACATCATTGCTTCTCCCTTGTGTAGATCGTATAACTCCTCCAATTATATACATGATATTTTGATGGTGTTTATAAACAATTTATAAAATAAGGAATTCTGTATTTTGATTTCTCTTTGTTTACTTTTGCATGTATTTTTTTTTTGTTTTAATACAATATAGTCATTATTATATATGTTTTTTCGGCATTCTTTCATCTATGAACTCGCGTCTTATTGTTTCCTTCCTCAAACGGTGCTTGTGTAATTTGGGTACAAACCAATCTAGATCTTGATTTAAAGTTTGCGCTAGTAAGTAGAAATACCAAAATTTTAAAATTACGATCATACATTTTCCTCCTACGTACTAGTATCGGGTGACTTTCATAGAAATAAAGTCTCTACTCAGATTAAAGGTAGGAATGCACGGTGAACGATACTACCATACATACATATTATAGCTCAGTAGTGAGATATAATATAATATAACATAATATTAGGAGACATACAGACGACAAACGATATTGCAATATATTATAGGTGATTGCAACCTGAAAAGTAAATTAACAGTGTCTGTTTTTCGTGAATTGAAGTTTGATTTGGTTAGCAAACCACATTAGGTATAGAAAAGGACGTGTTGAATTTGCACTCTTGTATGAATTAAGTGACGAAAAATTTCGTAATTATTTTCGAATGGGAAGACCAAAATTTTTCGAACTTCATACGTTAATTAAAGACAATTGACGCCAGGGAGGGGGTAAAATATATCAAGATGTGCTATAAAATATCGCTCAAAGAAGCAGTGTCGAGCTCTATCAAGACATGTTGCCTGAGTATATACATATATATATATATATATATATATATATATATATACCCCTAGTGGTTCAGTGGTGAAAATCACGTTTCACAACGAGAAGATCTGGGTTCGAAACCCGGCCGCGGCGGAGCGTCATAGTTTAAAATCCTAAAAGCCGTAATACACGATCACAAATTGCATGCATGAATTTGACCGTGTATCGTCACCGTGTATTTTTGCATCAATTTTTACACGCATTATTTGACATTTAGATCATGTTCTATTTTTCAAGGTCATTGTCGTGAATTTTTAGTGATTTTGGTATTTGCTATTGGTAGGTAATTGACGTCTTTGACTTCCGACTTGAAGTAGATTGTTGTTATAAGATTATATAAGGTTATGGTATGCATGCACAACACATTCAGTTTCCTTTTATCAATTTGTCTGGTTTCAGTTGTTATTAGATATTTTAAACGTTTATAATACTGAATTAATAATGTGGACCCATGGAAATACCACGGTATTAATACAATTATATGAACAGTACGAATGTTTATCTTTAACAAGCAGTGTGCACTACAAGAACAAGTTGAAGCGTAGAAAGGCATTGCAAGAAATTGCTACGCAGTTGAACGAACAATGCAGTATCAACGTTTCTGCGAATATTGTGCAAAAAAATTAATGGACTCCGTACTACGTATATGTCGGAAATGAATAAAATAACAAAAAGCGATCATTCAGGAATGGGCATTGATGATGCATATAAATCGTCCCGGTGGTGCTTTGAAATGCTGTTTTCTGCATAGCAACAAAGCATTGCCCACTGGCTCAGAGAATATTTCTTCAATGGAAATAGTAAGCTATATTTTTATAAAGATAAAATTAACTTAATTTAACATTAATAATATTTAAATACTAAATAAATTATTTTGACAGATTAATAACACCAGTACTGATTACACGTCAACGATTCAGTCAGTAAGTGAAGGGGAATTCTTGTACGAGGGCTCCATAGAGGAGGTCAATAATTTGGATGTACTTCATATAGAAGGGGGCAGCTCTACTTCAAATTTAAATTTGAAAATCAACGCTCCGTCATCGACACATACTGTAACAAATTTGATAATACAATGAAATTTATATATGCTTATATCATTATTGTTACAATTAACTTTTAGCCGACTTCAAAGAAAAGAAAAAGAGAATCCGAGGATTTACACTCCGAATTTTTTAAAGCCTCAACGTCTGCACTGCACAATCTCTGCAACGCAGTGAATTCCAGCAGTGAGGGTGACACTATCAAAAATTCTGTGGCACCCTGGATGCTGAATTACGGGCAATACAGGCTCCAGCAAACTTAAGACAGCTAAAGCGAGATATTCTAAAGTAAGTGTATGACATGCAAGATAGGGAGCAGCAGTAAGGATGATAATAAGTTTAACCATATATTTTTGTATTTATTAATAAAGTATATATGTATACATAACAAAAGGCTTTATTTTATCACATTCTTTTGCCGCTCCACTGTACCAACATCATTAAAATAAGTTTTAAATTCTTTTCTTATCTGTATAGCAGTTGCTGATGGGCGATTTCCACTTTGTTGTCCCAATCTTAGAAGTGGTACTTGTTTATTCTCAACAAAGTTTTCCATATCTGATTTGTACAAGCGCGATTCCTGAAGTATATAATTATGCAAAGCACAGCATGCTAAAGTAATATCTCTTGCTTTATCAACAGATAAGTTTATTTTCCCCAAGAGAATTCGAAATCTATTTGCAAGAATCCCAAAAGAATTTTCTACTACCCTGCGCGCTCGACTCAAGCGATAATTAAATATTGCATGACTATCTGTTAAGCCTCTAAACGGATATGGCTTTATTATATAGCGTTTTAATGGAAATGCGACATCTGCTATGATCACATAAGGCAGAGGATTGTCACAGCCAGGTAATGATTTCTCTGGGGGTATCTGTAAGTCATTATTTTCCAATGAGGAATACAGAGAACTTTGTGAGAACACCCACCATCGGAAACCCTACCGTTAACACCAACATCAATATAAATGAAACGGTAATTAGCATCAGTTAAAGCAAGCAATATGATGCTGTGAAAACCCTTATAATATATATATATATATATATATATATATATATATAACAGGTGCTGCAAATGCAATATGTTTCCCAACTAAAGCTCCGATTGTGTTTGGAATTTGCCAAAGTCTATAAAAGTCTTCTGATATTTCCTTCCATTCTTCCTGAGTTTTTGGCATCCACAAAGGGAACCAATGTTGTATTTGAAAGTGAACTACCATTAAAAATAGAACATACCTTAATATAGTCCTTCACTAGAGTAAAATAAATTGCTCTGCATACTGCCGGTACAAATTGAGCTATTGTAGATTCGTGAACTTTTGTAGAATACATTAAATTTCGGAAACTTTCTCCAGTTGCCAAATATCGCGACGTTATCATTAACTTGTATTTTGTCGAAATACATTCCCTCATTATGGTGTTCTGCTTCGCAATATGAGACTCTACTTTGGCAAGTAGTTTTAGAAAGGAATCATTTGTCATTCGTAAATAGTTTCTGAATACTGCAGGATGTTCTAGTAGTAATTCGTTATTTACTAAATTCATGGTTCCTTTCTTTTCTCTTCTACCTATCCACGGGCGTACCCAAACTTTTCGATTTCGTTTTTGGGTTTTTGTTTTAAAATCCACATTATTGGTGCAGTACTTTTTATAATTGTAGCTACTGCTGCAGCAGTATTATTGTCCATTATACGATAATAATCACTGTATATAGAATGTAGAAGTTTGAGGTTAAGATACCAATGAAATAGATTAATTTCAATAGAGTGCGTAGGGATTTCCTTTTGGTGCTACAGTAAGTACCAACTGCATACATAAAATATTGTGGGGGCATATTGAATCGTGTATTGCGTTCATTTTTACATGAATTTTTACATGTAATATTTCATGAATTTTACATGTAAAAATTTAGGTCTATTGCCTGCTTAAAATTAATCTGCTACCTCCAGTATGCTACGGAAAGTAAAAAAATGCCACTAGGCGGGCCAGGAGCGGTACGGAATACACATACGTACATATACGGCTCCGTGGTTCCGAACAAGCCCTGGGCCTTTAAGGGACACCTATGTATTTAAGGTTTAGTGTCTTTGTACAATTTTAAAGGAAACGAAAGTACTTTTCTTGCTATAAAGTTTTTAGAAATGAATAAATATGAATACTTAAGGCATACCACTTGCATTTCTCCGATTAGTCGCATACTAGCGAGCATGTAAATAGGGACAGTTGCCATGTATTTAGTATTCTTTAAGTTCTTCCTCAAGTAACCCACTATTTATATTATTAATACGCAATTATACAAACCAGATTTTGGTATATTAAGCGCACAATAATAATCGCCACAGCACGAAGTGAATTAATTAAGATATGGGCCTTGGAAATCATTGTACACCTGAACTTCAAAATATTATTGTTAAACTTTGTGAAGGCGGTTCGAGTTTTCGAAAAATGGTGAGCCATCTTTCTGTGTTGAAAAATATGGTTACTTATCAAATAAAATATTTCCAAAAATCCAAAACTTGCAAAAAATTAATAAAAAGGGAAAAAAAGGATAAACAAATAGTACGTCTCTTACGTTCTAATCTATTGAAAATGGCAGTAGACATTCATAAAGAGATGAATAGAGAAGATAAAAGATCGATTAGTGTATGGACAGTCAGATGAACATTGCAAGAAGTTGGATTACATGCTAGAATCGCCAGAAGAAACCGCTTATGAGCAAAATAAATCGAATGAAACGGTTAAACTTTGCCAGAAGTCATCTGCACTGGACAACAGACCAATGGAAATTTGTATTATTTAGTGATTAGTCGAAATTTAATAGAATGGGATCGGATGGTAAAGGATATGTACGGAAATGTGCCAATACAGCGATGACTCCTAAGTATACAATAAAAATCGTGAAAGGTTCCAGAGGAAAAGTTTTAGCACGGGGTTGTATGTCGTGTAGAGAAGTTAATCCGTTGCACAGAATTAATGGAATAATGGATCGACATGTGTATGTTGACATTTTATTACAATGATCCTAATCACACTGTCAAGACTACAAAAGAGTGGTTTCAAAAAAGTCAAGTAGATCTTCTTGAATAGCCTTCTTAGAATCCCGATTTGAGCCCCATCGAAAAGTGGCAACATATAAAACTCGGTATTCGGGATAAAAATATTTCAAATCTCGACGAATTGTATCGTTAACGAGGTCTGGAACAATATTCCCGTGACAGGATGTCAACATCTCATTGCCTCTATGCCTAGTAGATGTGCCGCAGTGATTAAAGCAAAGGAATATCCCACAAAATATTAATTTTGAATGAAATTTTTCAGTGTCCCTATTTATGTGCTCGCATTATACATATGTATTTATTAATATGTATTACTATGAGTTTGTCTATTTCAGTATATGTTTCAATTTATTTCTACATATTTATTGTCAGTAGTTTATAATATAGACGTTTGTAAAAAAGAAAAAGGCGAGTTCTTTGAAAGACTCCAGAAAACAATAGACGAGGGGAGAGAAAATATTATAGTATTGGGAAACCTCAATGGCAGAGTAGGAAATCTGAATGAAGGAATCGAGGATATTATGGGAAAAGAGGGAGAACAAACAAAAAATAACAATGGAAGCAGAATAATAGAAATTTGTATTGAAAACAATCTAGTCATAGAAAACTCGAAGTTCAGACACAAGGACATTCACAAGTTCACGCGAGTCGAAGAAAGCAGGAGAGAAAAATCAATTATAGACTATTTCTTAGTAAGCAAACACAAAGAGATACAAGATATTAAAGTAACACGCAGTGCAGAGATAGGAAGTGACCACTACTTGGTAAAAATGGATATGAGAGGGAAAGAGAAAAGAGAAGAGAAAAGAGAGGACAAAAGAAGAACCAGGATACAAGAAAAAATTAAGAGTTACAAATTGAAAGAAAGAAAATATCATGAAAAATACCAACAAATATTAGCTAAAAGATTTGATGACCCTGAAGGAAGCGGAATTGAAGGAAAGTGGAATCATTTCAAAAACAGCTTATTGGAAGCAGCAAAGGAGAGCTGTGGAGTTAAAAATATCAAACAAGACCGGAAAAAGAACAGAGTGGTGGACCACTGAAATAAAACATATTGTAAAAGAGAAGAAAACCAGTTGAAAAGATATTTTGAAACAAGAAACCTGGACGATTTGGAAGAATATAAGGAGAAACGCAGAAAGGTCAAATATGAAATTAAGAAAGCGAAAGAGAGGTCTTGGACAAAATTTGGAGAGAAAATGACTAATAATTATAGAGAAAATCAAAAATTATTCTATGGAACACTCAAACAATTAAGACAGAAAAGAGAATATAACATGGTAAACATAAAAGATAAGTATGGTCGTATAATTACAGAGGAAGATCAAATAATGGAAAGATGGCGGCAACACTTCCAAGAGCTGACAGAAACTAATGTCGAGACAAGGGAAAAAGAAGAAGAGACAGAGGAAATACAAAATATAGAGCCAATTCAAGAAGAAGAAATAATGGAGTTCGTAAAGAAGCTCAAAATAGGAAAGGCTCCAGGAAGAGACAACATAACACCAGAAATGATCAAATATATGGGAGAAAAAGGGATAAGACAAATAACCAAGCTAATGAATACGATTATACAAGAAGGTAAAATACCGAAGGAGTGGAACTCGGGAATAATATTGCCCATTTATAAGAAGGGGGACAAGAGGGATTGCAATAACTACAGGGGAATTATACTAACAAGCGTCCCAGGTAGAATATTAGCGAGTATTATAGAAAAAGAATAAGAAAAATAACTGAGGAGAGCATAGAAGACACTCAATGTGGATTTAGAAAAGGAAGAAGTACACAAGATTTAATATTTGTGATAAGACAAACAAGTGAAACGATAATTAACAAGAAAAAGGAAATACATATACATATGTTTTATAGACTTAGAAAAAGCTTTCGACCGGATAAGAAGGGAAGATATATGGAATGTCCTAGAAAAGAGAAATATAGACAAACGAACAATAGAGTTAATAAAAGAGATGTATAGGAATAACACAAATATAGTAAGAACCAACAACGAAGAACTAAAGAGTTTACAACAAAGATTGGGGTAAAGCAGAGCTGTGTTCTTAGTCCACTGCTGTTTTCTATGGTACTAGATGAGGCCATAAAAAGTGCTAAAAAACAAATGAAACCACTAAAAATGGGTCACTGGAAAATGAAGGAGACTAACTTGTGTGAACTGATGTTTGCGGATGATATGGCAATTCTGGCTGAATCAGAAGAAGCGCTACAAAGGAACCTTGAAATCCTAAATAAGGAAATAAAGAATATAAACATGAAAATAAACATTGAAAAGACCAAATCAATGATAATAGCAGGAGAAAGGAAAAGACATAACATCAAAATCGAAGGGAGGACAATAGAACAGGTGAATAACTACAAATATTTAGGAACAATAATTCAATGGGAACGGAAAAATGGAACAAGAAATTAATGAAAGAATGAAAAAGGCGGCAAGAATGTTTTATATGATGAGAACTACGTTTCTGGGGAAAAAGGAAGTGCCAAAACGGATTAAAACGGAAATTGTGAAAAAAGTGATACGACCAACAATAACATATAGTAGTGAGTCCTGGCCAAGGTCAGGAAAGGTAAAACCGAGGGTGAACGCCATGGATATGAGATTCCTAAGACGAATAGAAAACAAGACCAAGAAAGACAAGATAAGAAACGAGAATTACTGGCAAAACCTAGGAATAAAACCCATATGGAGAATAGTGGAGGAGAGTCAGCTGAGATGGTTCGGCCATGTGTGTCGAATGAGTGATGATAGACTAACAAAGAGAGTGTATGAGACACGAGTGATAGGAAAATACAAAAAGGAAGGCCAAGAAGAAGATGGAATGACGATGTCAGGGGAGCAGCGGCAGAGAGGGGAATTGAGTGGGAGGGAATAAAGGATCAGACCGGAGACAGAAAACTGTGGAGAGAACTATATGGAAAATAGGAAACTTGACCCCATCCAAGCCTTACACCGAAAGGTAGATAGGAATATGATTAAGAAGAAGAAGAAGTTTGTAATATATATATATTTTCATGTTTTAAACTTTTGTTCATTCGAAAATATAAATGAATAAACACTTTCTGTCATAATTACATTAGTGTTGCTACTCTTTTTCTCGCCACTGTATATATATAGTCATCTCTTCTTTCTTGCACGTTTTCCCGCAATGGGTGATCTGAACAGCGCGATAGCAGCAACTGCAAGAGCCTGACACCACAAATTTGTTCACTCTTGTAAAATAAAATAGCTGGAAAACTGCGCATTTAAATACATATTGGGAGAATTCTTAATTGAATTCTCATATGTACAAACATTAAACGCACTGACATATATAATCCTTAAATTGAGAATGAAAACTACTTCTCACAAAGTCGCACTGATGAACGATATCCTGAGACAACAAATTTGTCCACTCTTGTAAAATAAAATAGCTGCAAAAATGCGCATTTAAGTACATATTGAGAAAATTCTTAATTGAATTCTCATATGTACAAACATTAAACGCACTGACATATATAGTCCTTAAATAGAGAATGAATACTACTTCTCACAAAGTCGCACTGATGAACGGTATAACCACGAAATGCGTCTGCGAATGGTGAAATTAGTTTTCTAATCATATTTCCTAATTATGTATATATATATATATGTATACATGTATATATATATATATATATATATATATATTATCGCTTAGTGCGCTTTGCTTCTTCTTCTTCTTCTTCTCGTCAATCCTTATGCCTTTCAGCGTCGGATTATTTTTGGATCTTACGACGATTTAATCCATTCTTTCCATTGTGTCCGGTCTGTACTCATTTTTCTCATTTCTGCTATGGTCTTCCCTCGCTTTGGTCCCAATTCGTTTACTCTGGCAATCCATTTTTTGCTTGGTCTTCCCTTTTTTTTCTCCCGTTATTTTTGGCTTCTATTATTTTCTTTGTTAAACTCTTTTGTTCCATTCTAATTATGTGGCCGTACCAATTCAGTTGACATTTTTCAATTCTTTTTAGTATATCTTCTTGATTTATCATATTCCTTATCTGTTCGTTTTCTATTCTGTCCATTTTTGTTTTCCCCACGATCTTTCTCAAAAATTTCATTTCCATAGCCGTTATTTTGCTTTCGTGTTTTTGCTGTATTGTCCAGGACTCACTTGCGTACATTATTGTGGGGGCTACTACTGCATTGTATACTATCTGTTTGATCTTGGGTTCTATTTCTTTTTTCCGAAGATGGTTTGATTCAGAGCGTAGTATATGTTTGTGGCTTTCCGTCCTCTTTTTGCTATGTCTAGATCAATTTTTCCATCCTTCGATATAATAGTACCTAAATATTCGTATGCGTCGACAATTTCTTCTTGTTTATCGTTTATTTTAATTATTAGATTACTGGCTGGCTCTTTATTATTTATCACCATTAGTTTGCTTTTTTCTACGTTTATTTCCATCTTCATCTTTTCTATTTCTTCTGTCCATATCTTTGTTAATTTTTCCATTTTTACATAACTGTCAGCCATTAGTGCCAGATCATCGGCGTACAGTAAATCATCTACAGCTACAGGTTCCAGTCTGTTATATCCTAACAGTGTCTTCACAGTTTCGGTGCGTTTCCTCGTATTTTGCAGGATTCTGTCCATTACTATAATAAATATTAATGGACTTAAGCTGTCTTCTTGTTTTGTTCCCACTTGCATTTCAAAATCTGCTGATCTTTTCCCATTCACTTGTACTATCCCCCTAACCTGACAGTATAGACTATTGATTATTTGGCGCGTTTTGCTTCAATTACTTTAATACCGTGGGATATTTTCACCGTGCATTCCTATCTTAAATGATTGACACAAATATCACATCGGTAAACTCCTTGCCACACAATTGTTTATAATAAAATCGGTGACACGTATCTCGCTAGCTCGAGGCAAGCATCTTCAACAAAACCGTATAAACCGAACTTCGTCACTTCGGTTTATACGGTTGTTGAAGATGCATAAGTCGTCTCTCAATTTTCCCGTCTTCCGTTTTTCCAATGTAAAAGTAGAATGTTACTTAAACGGACGAGAAGCAGCCAGGAGTAATACAGCCAAGCCTCAAACGGAGCAGAATAAAAGCGGCCCAGTACTAAAACGGCTCAATATAGAAACGGCCCGCTACTAAGACGGCCTGGCACTAAAACCCTTAAAAAATAGAACATTCTCAGCATTCGATTAGGATAGAGAAAACCGCTTACCGTTCGAACGGGGTTAATTACATTCAAAATGGCTACGGCAACACGTGGTTCAATTAATCCGAAAACATCGGTTCTTCCGCCCCCTTCTCAATAACCAACGCCGGTTTGGCGATCCAAAACGATAATACAGCGACGGAAATGCAAAGTATTTTTCCCAAATATCCAACGCAAAGTTGAAGTTCGCAGGAACCCAATCTTGGAGGAAAATTCACGGAAACAACGTGGTTACTCTGCCAAAGGTCAACGGTTTTCTTACCTAACCTCCAAATAATCAAACCGGAAACGGAAATTAGTTCTGTATGAAGATTCCCTCTACCGTGAAAATCGAGAAGCTATCGATAAGGATATTGATCGCAAGATGATCCCCAAGACCACGAACAAAGATTAAATGAAACGATAATTGTAACGATCGACATTACACGAAGAGAAAAGGAAGAAAAGAAACGTAACAATTTGAAAGATATATTTGAAATAAAATAAAATTACTTTAAGCGATGCACTCCATCGTGTAACAACAGGTCCAAAAATCACTGATACATCTGGTAATGTTTCGTTATATACTTTTAAAGGATCCTTAAAAACTTTTTTCATAATATTAATTAAATAATTTACCAACGGAAATTGAGTTCGTATTTCTTCCACTATTCTGTTAACATTGTGAGACAAGTCCAAAGAATCAAATTGGGATAACATATTTTTAAATGTGTTCTAATGTTGACTATATATGACGCAGCGTCAGAAAGCATCAATACCATTTTATGAAATGGTATAGCTTTGGATAAAAATATGTTGGTTAAATTTTATTGAATAAATCTACTTACTACATTATTCGTTTTTTCTAATTCTTTAACTTACTACTTTACTGCAAGGTTTGCAAAAAGAAAAACACCATCTCCATATAGAGACAACTCTGAGTATGGCCGGACGAATGATAATAATTTAAAAGATATTTTTACATAGTTTTTGTGGGTATTAATTAGTATCACCTTTCTGACACAAAGTTCGCACATGAAATGTTAGCGGTCGATGTCTCTTACGGATGCAGACTTTCGGGAACTATCATGTGTCTCTTCCGTCATAAAAGAAGCCCGTCCCAGCGTCTAGCTACTTGAGCTACTTTCCGTTCAGGCGGAACTTGGTCCTTTGTATTGTCAAAGAATGGTAAAAGTAATCTAGAGAATTTTGAAAACTAGTTTCGATTGCGAAGAGAGGAACTGGTGGCACGAAAGAGACCTACAAAGATACCGACTCGATGTATCTTATCGATTAGACTCTGGTGCCAAACCTCAAAAACTTTAAGTAAGATAGCGCCAGTGAATTCGGCGAGAGGGGAGGAAACGCTGTGCTTCTCTTCCAAGGAGTGGAAGAAGACTGATAGGCCGCTAGCTTTGGGGCTAAACTGCCGGTCGACCGGGTTTTGAGATGACCACGATGCCGGGGCACGTTCATTGATACGGTAAGTGACGAAGTGACGGTCCGTAAGTTAGATGACTTGCTCTTAATTTTAGTGAGCTGATAGGTCACAGGTGAGTCGGATAGACTCCGTATGTCTATTTTTCTATTTAGCTTCTGGTAGTGGCTGACATGCTAGCAGTGTGAGCAGTATATTCCTCCGCACCTCCATGAGTTTGGTCCAGTTGGCAAAATATTCCTTGTTCTGCAACCGGCCGGGAGTCCAGTTTTTTGAGCTGGTGCACAGTTAAATTAGAAACCACTGCTTAGCGCGTCGGACTATAGCTCCCAAACTAATAATCTGTTTTTCAATCTCTTTTGGCAGGATGGCGTATGTTTATAAAAGCCTTAATTAGAAAATATTGTCATTTATACAGAGCGCCCCAAAAAGGCGCTAAGTATCAAAGTTATGTTTATTTTTATGGAGCACTATATATTTTTTACCTATTTCGAATTGTGTAGAAGAAATAAAGGTGAGTTACTTCCATGTTCCCTATACCTATCGTTGACCGTTTTTTCGTTTACCGTCGACTAAAAACAAACTAATTAAAAATTTCAAATGATGTTTTTAGGCTTGATTTAGAATATATTCGGCTAGTTATTTGCACATATGTAATTTTTTGCCTCAACTTCAATAGTGTATAGCTTAAACTATATTGGGTTTCCCTATATCTATCTCCCTTTTACTATATTGTTAATTTAGTTAATATAGCAGATTCTATTTTACAAAGCATCGTCAAAATATAGCACAATTATTTTTTGTATAAAATTTATTCAAATCAACTCCTTAGGGAAACATCACGTCAGCAAAAACTTTCTGTATTTAGTTAAAGTAGAGATTTTCTAAGTTCCGTTGCACGTCATTCATTGCAAGTGACGTCATAGATTTATATGTTGTCAAATTTAATTGAAATCAAACATTCAAACAGCGCCACCTATGGCTGTTATGAAGAATTAAAAATTTGAACAGCACTTGCAATTACTACCGATTTTTGTTGCATATCGTTTACAAACTGCAATATTTATTGTTAGATTTGTAATTTTTAAACGTATAGATATCAATATTAGGATTTCGATAGTTTTATTTTAATAGCAATTCACATAAATGCCGACTTTCCTTGCAAGTTAAACAACTATTGTCTTTTAAAAATTAATAACATTACACATATAAAGAAGTCATTATTAAACATCTTATGTAGAAGATTTTTATTGTAAATATATTGACAAAACTTACATCTAAACAACAACTACAACTTTATGACTGTAAGATTCTGCAAGTTGGTCAATAATATAAACCTTTTCGGGTTTGTTCCTAAAATGTATGATAAATGAATAAATATATATATATATATATATATATATACATTGGTGGTATACTTACAATGAGACCAATTGAAGCAACTGTGTTTTCAACATATTTGCCTCAAAAGAAATATTATTATTTCTCAACCAAGTCTGAATATCTTCTTTTCTCCAATTAACAGTAGGGCTCTTGATTTCTAATTTAGAATGATAAGACGCATTTTCCATAAAAATCATAGATTAATTAATTAATAGATTAATTAGTAATTGAGTTTCAAACAATAAGCATCTAAAATATGTGGATTACCTTCTGCCTTCACTCTTAATTTTCTTATTGCTTTGTCTATTGCTATCTTGCCAAGAATAATTAATGGAGCCGTTCTCAAATATCCATGTTTCATCAAGGTAAACAAATTTCCAAGAATAATCATTGTGCATATTCCTGACGTAAGTCTGTAGGAAATTAACTCTTGCGATAGCTATGTGTGTGCCAACTCCATTAATCCTCTTCGAGGATCATCCTTCTTCCATCGGAAACCAATTCCTCTCAAAACACTTCCAAGAGATGAAAGACTTCCGCCAAAAATACCTCTTGCTTTTAATAGCCCCAAAACAGTTTTCCGTGTAACATGTTGTTCTACAAGTAGTAAATATTGTAGTAATAAATTATAAAGTAAACCTCATATTGAATTTTCTCACTAGTTCGATATATTTCATATATGTATAACATTTCTGATGGAGCATTGTGCAGCGTTATCAATTTGACAGATAGGTCTTGTTCTAATTCTAGTTTTTTCGGACCTCTCAGTGGTTCATTTTTAGCAACAGTTTGAGAAATTGTGCTGACTGTCGATATATTAATATTTAAAGCTGTAGCAACACGCTGAAATTGAAGAAGTTATATTTCTGGTATATATTATCGAAAAACAAGTATTACCTCTCTTACAGCTTCAAGCGGAATTAATGGTTGTCTGTGAAGCCGGTAATTGTACTTAATTAGAAAACTGCTTTCACTATTCGCAGACGCGTTTGGCGGTCATACCGCTCATCAGTGCGACTGTGTGAAGTAGTCTTCATTTCTATAGAAGCTCTATGTAAGCCTGGGTGTTAGATCTTCGTACATATGAGAGTTCAATTAGGAAATTCGGCCATAATGTACTAATTGCGCATTTTTGCAGCTATTTAATTCTACAGAAGTATATAACTTGTTTTGCCACAAACTGCTGTAGTAGCTACAATCGCGCACTCGGCTAGCCCGCCGTGGGAAATGGTCGAATTTCGTAATTGAACTCTCATATGTACGAACATCTAACACCCGGGCTTATATAGAGCTTCAATAGAAATGGAAACTACTTCACACAGTGGCACTGATTACCGGTATTACCGCGAAACGCGCGTCTGCGAATAGTGAAAGTAGTTTTCTAATTAAGCACAATTTTCCCACGGCGGGCTAGCCGAGTGCGCGATTGTAGCTACTACAGAAGTTTGTGGCAAAACAAGTTGTCTACTTCTGTAGAATCAAATAGCTGCAAAAATGCGCAATTAGTACATTATGGCCGAATTTCTAATTGAACTCTCATATGTACGAACATCTAACACCCGGGCTTATATAGAGCTTCTATAGAAACGAAAACTACTTCACGCAGTTGCACTGATGAGCGGTATGACCGCGACCGCGGGGGTGAAAAGGCGTCCGAGCCGTCACCGAGAGGGAAAATATTTGTGCATGCACATGGTCACAGTAAAAATTGGGGTAAAAATGCATGTTCTAAAATTTTTAATGCTAGAAATTTGTCACTTCGGTTTATACGGTTGTTGAAGATGCTTGCCTCGAGCTAGCGAAACACGTGTCACCGATTTTATTAAAAAATTGTGTGGTGAGGAGTTTACCGATGTAATATTTGTGTCAGACTATTAAAATGAAAAAGGTCGTAACAATAGCAGTGGAAACGACGATAGCAAAGACGAAACTAGATGGTCAAGCTCGTCTAGAGCTGACACCAAACAACTTTAATTTTGAGCATCTATAGAAGAGGTTTCTGCATCTGCCGTCAATCCCGAAAATGAAGGCCATCTATGTGACCTAGGTCGTTATACAGGACGAGGTTTCTTGCTAACGGCGGAGAAACAATTGTTTAAAAATTGCAATTTTGTAAATTGGGCAAGCTATTTACGAAAAAAATTAGATATGCTTGGCTAGATCAATAGGCACTGTGGTTGGTGTACTCTAAGCGGCTGGAGGGTGTTCTCTGTATGCACTGTGTTTTATTCTCTCCTGGCACTGGCATAGTTAGAGGGCTTTCAGAATCATCGATGCCATTCATGAAGTGCAAGTACAGTGAGAGCCCTACTCGCGGAGAGCTCTCGTATCCGGACAAATTCTCTATACCCAAGTGTTTTGTTACGTTTTTAGTACAAATTATTATCCGTTAAGCGGACGCTCGAACTGACGGACGCGGACACTATATTTATATATATTTCGTACAAAACATCTCTTATAAGCGGACACAAAACACTTTGGAAATCCAACAACTTTAGCGACAAAAAGTGAAAATTTACCAGGAAAAGTGTCCTCGGAATGGCGTTCACATGTCCCCAAAAATGCAAAGCGAACTAATAGGTGTGTGATCAGACCATGGCTTACGCAATCTTAACTGATGAAACAGCCGGTATACCAGGAGTCCAAGAAGTCCAAGAAGAATTTGCAGGTTTTCTAGAGCTGAAAGTTTAAGCCCTATCAATTGCCATAGTAATTGATAATTTTTAGGTCAACTAATTTTCCATTAAATAATTGTGCAGAACTAGGGTTTGGAGGCTGTTGTACAGTGGGAGGCAAAGTAGGAAGTAGTAACAGTACACTCGAGCATTATTTTCCCAATTGGTCAATCCGCAAAATAAATCATGTGTTTAAAGACCGGAAATTAAAAACGCAATTGGCAATGTAGGGGATGTTATAAACTTAGTAGAAGATGATGACGGGTTCCTCAAATACCGCTCCACCGCTCGCTAGGTAGTATTGATCCGTGCGTGTATTCTGGAAGGTAGTCAATCATTCAAGCAGGCATGTTCGGAAGGTAGTCAATCGCCCGGTTTGTAGGATGGGCAACCACCTCCGAAATTCCAGATTGACGGAAGGTATCGTTACCCAGCCGACGTTGGAAGATATCGGTAAAGCAGGCAACTGTAAGTAACACCTCAAAGATATTAGCCATGTCACAAGGTCGGAAGGTGTCGGTAAAACATAACTAGGTAATGTCCAAAGAATAATATCCGTAATAACGCATGATGTCACAAGAAGGTGTCGCTGTTGATTCGAAGGTGTTGCTCTTGATCAGAAGATATCCCTCTTGGTCAGAAGATGTCCGTCGTGGTCAGAAGATGTCGCTCTTGTTTTTCTAAGATCTGCCGATCACTTTTGGAGCTAAGATTCTAAGATCCCTCAGCTCATACATCTCTGGAACGGCGGATGCTTCACACCGCAAAGATTATTAAGAATTATTAAGGACTGTGAGAAGATCATCAGAGAGAGTTAGAGTTAGAGTATGCGTATCAAAAAGTAAAGAGTTTTAAATACTGGCAATACCAAAAAACTACTAAAAGATAAAATACTCAGCACACACACGAAAATAAAACTAAAAAACAATAATTACACCAGCAATAGCCTACGCAGCTGAAAGAATGTGCTTTACACAGAAGGACAAAAAAACTCACAGATACTAGAAAGAAAAATCTTAAGGAGAATAATGGTAAGTGGAAAACGAATACAGGCCACTGATGAACTACGAGAAAAGATAGGTGATGGAAGGAAAGGAAATCGTGAGATACATGAGTGCTCAAAGGTGGAACTGGTTAGGACACATACAAAGAAGAGACCAAGACTCACTAATAAAAAAGTACTCATCTGCGAGCCGTCAGGAAGAAGACCAAGAGATAGACCAAGAAGCCGGTAGGAAGACTAAATCTGTGAAGATATGAAAAAAACATCACAAACTGGAGGAAAAAAGCCAAAGAAAGACGAGAATTGAAGAAAAAGTGGAATTGACAAAAGAACTACCTCTGACAAAGAAAGCAGAAAAACAGAGAAAACGGCGTGATCCACCCAGTAGAATGGATCAGAAGAACTCAAAAATGAGCGGTCGATACTTTGTATTTAAAGGTTTAAACCCAATATATGGTATATATGTATTTGTATACAGTAGATGGCCATTGAACTAGAAACTTCTGCCGATGAATATATTGGTTCATTTTTCCATGCTGGAAAAGTGTCGCAAAAGCAGTAATAATAAATATCTAGTTACTAAGTTGCAAAAGATGAAATACAAATTACGTTTGTCAAGAGAAAATTCATTTATCTCTACGTAATTACTCACACTTTTGAGTTAATTCTACCAATATATTGGTAATACATTCTGCACAATGAATTTGTAGCTTCCATTGACTTCCTAGAGTGAATGACGTGATTCAAAAGATCTACTCAAGATGAAATGATGCTTTCTTAAAAGAACTTTCTAATTCAATGACTACCTACTGTATACTATATATATACATACATATATAGGTGGCAATATCTCGAAAAATATCTACAGTGTAAATTATATATTATCTATCATTTCTACTGTATGGGATTGGCGTTTAAAAAATATATATTAAGAAAACCCCTCGTGACACAAAATACAATTTTATTAGAGTAACACATTTTCACAATCTAATATCATTTCCAAGATATAGCTAATGTATAAATTACCATGTGTCACTTCCCTAAATTCGTTTTACATCGCGTACCATTGTAACGCCCTGTTTTCGAAGTTATATCTGTGATAATATCAAACGTTTTGTTATTCGTTGCCTTGTGGCGTTTGAAATAAATTCAGCGGAATATTCAATAGTATCAACCGTAGGATTCCAGCATATACCTAAGGTTTTGTTTCCTTCCCCCTTTCCTTTTTTATCCTTATCTCTTATCTAGCGCTACATAAATATAACGATAGCACCCAATAAATATAACAATGGCGCTCAACGGAAATTAATTTAAAGGTCATTGATATAGGAGTATCATAATTATTTTCTGACCCGTTTCACTATATTTTGGACGGGGTGTGACGTGGCTTTGCCACTATTTTCTCTTTTCCTCTCTTTAATATATATTTTTGAATCAGTGTAACTTCACGATAATATTTTAAATACGTTTTGCTGTTTCATGTGTCAATTTTAAATAAGTTTTGCAGTTTCAAGTGTTAATTTTCAATTTTATAATGTCGTCCCTACATATCGAAGTCAATTATCTTAGAAAAGGATGAACTGATTTATGAATTGAAATTTCGTGGTGTGTCAGTTGAAGAATCGCAAACTGTCGATGAAAATTAGTAGTATAGTAAAATTATAACGACAAAATAGTTCTTATACGTACCCCGAATATTTGATCGAAATTAACGACGAATTCAATGTTCTCGAGTATAAACTTTCCGATTTAAGGTCCTTAGTTGACGACGTTTCGGCTCCCGATAAACATCCTCAGTTGCTTCCAACCAGAATCCATCCTTATTTGAACCGGATTAATCGCATGCAACATACAGCATTATCAACCGAACAATCGGCACATCGTACAACCTTGTTATCGAGTTTCCTTCAACTATTAGATACCGTAGATACTTCCAACATTCCGAATTCCCACACGGGACCAGCAACGGGGGATGACACGCGAGATACTTCGATGATCCTCTACTATAAGAGACAATTCCTGGAATTTTCTCGAACGTATCCGTGACCACTGGTACGTTGATGTTCAGATGCTCGTTCACCGCTTCCAGACACGCTAGGAACTTCATGTCAATACTAGGGCCGGTGGGGATTCCTTACGGCCTTTTATCTTCAGGTGTAGGCTGCTTCGATCACGCAGCCTGGGGAGAGATGAGGTTGGTTAGCGAAGAGCTAACTGGGGAAGATGACTTTTCACCTGTAACACATACGAGGATTTCAGACTGAAAAATAGCCGTTTATCAGTCGTTTAGAGGACGATGATGGTCGTCGAAGGACCTGTGGGAATTGCCTTAGTCCAGATCGATGACATCTGCAAGGCGACGGACCTTCTTTTTGGGAGGGGGTCGATCTTGGGGATCGACGACCATCTGAACGCAGAGATTTTGGCTGGCGCGGGCTCTTTCCCACGCGGACTCAGGAGTTTCGTCAGAAATTCACGTAGAGTCGGAACGTTCAGTTCTCGATGAATCTGAACGTTCCTTACGAAGTAGGGGGCGTCAACGATGAGGCGGAGAGTTCGGTTTTGGAGTGCTTCCAAATCTTTGATGTTAGTCTCACTCGCTGTTAACCAGGCCATAGCGCCGTAGGTTAAAAGCGGTCGAAGCGTCGTCTTATATAAGAGCAACTTGCTCCCTAGGTGAAGGGGACTCCTTCGCCCTATGAGGGGCAGAAGCAAGTTGCGGGCCTTGATGAAGCGATTTCGGATTTCGTCAGTTTGTTTTTGGAATGTGAGCATTCGGTCGAAGATGACACCGAGGTATTTCACTTCGGAGCTTCCAGGGGAGCTCCGAGTTTCCTACCTTAATCGGCTGACCGGGGTTTGCGCGATCGTGCGAGAATCTAACTGCCACACACTTAGATTCATTTACCTTCATACCCCAGCGAGAGGTCCAACTCAGAAAACCGTCAGTAGCGCTTTGGAGGCGTTTCCTGAACAGCGCCTGCTTCCTGCAGCCTGTGTAGATGACAGTGTCGTCTGCATAGATTGCAATCTCGGTGCTGGGCTCTCGGGGAGATCCGACATGTAAATGGAAAACAGTTGCGGGCCTAGAAGTGATCCCTGGGGAACGCCGGCGTGGATTTGTCTGACGCTGGACTTCACGGAATGGGATTTGGTGCAGAAGGATCTGCCGGCTAAATAGGACCTGATGAGTTTGACCATGGGGGGAGGGGAGGGGTTGATTCCTGAAACGATCATATTGTAGATCAGCCCGTTGTGCCAGACTGTGTCAAAGGCATTCTTTAAGTCGAAGAAAACTGCACCTACGGGTACTCGCCTTTCGAGTCCGTTTCGGATGTATTCCGAGAACCGGAATAGTTGTAGGTCGGTGGACAGTCCGGCTCGGAAGCCGAACTGTTCATCTTGGATGACATCGTCGCTGAGTTCTTTCAACCGAGACAGGATGATTGCCTCAGCTATTTTCGAAACATTGGAGAGAAGGCTGATCGGGCGGAAGTTTTGTGGGAATTTGTGATCTTTCCCGGGCTTGGGGATGTTGCAAACTTCGGCGTGCTTCCAGCAGGAGGGAAAGTACTGAATTTGGAGCATTGCGTTGATGATTTCGCAAAGATGCTCCGTAGCTTCGGGGGTAACCACTTTAGGGCCAGATTGGTGATACAATCCGCCCCTGGGGCCTTTTGTTGTTGCGCCTTTTGATGAGGGCTCGGACTTCGTCGGGGGAGGCGGGATCGAGTGGGGTTCCGATGAGCTCGGGGATCCCGTGCACCACCGTTTCCACTTCTCTTCGGAAGATTATTTCGTCGTCGCTGATTGGGGGCGGAATGCCGCGGAATACTTCTTCGAGGTGGTCGGCGTGGATTTCGATTTTCTCCTCGGGGAGAAACCTAAACCGTGGGTGCCGTGAAGAGGCCGGTTTGGGGGCTTTTGAGGGGTTTCTCAAGGCTTTGGATAGTTTCCATAGGGAGCCATCCTCCGTCGTGAGAGACTTGACCTTGTCGTCCCAGTTCTCCTGCTCGAAGGTTTTGAGAGCCTCTCGGAGCTGTCGAGCAAGATGATTTGCTCGGAGGCTGTCAGCGGGGTTGAGGGTGGTTTGGGCCCTTTTCTTGGCTCGTCGTCTTTCCCTAACTAGCTTCCTTAGGTCGGCTGGGAGTTGTCGAGAGTGTCTGCGGGGTCTGATGGTAGAAGATTCATCGAGGGCCCGAGAGATCGCCTTGGTGAAGTTGTTAGCGGCTTCCTCTAAGAGGGCCGCTTCCTGAAGATTTTCGTTGACACTGAGGTTGGTGAGCTTCCAGACACCGAGGTGGGTCGAGTCTATATTAGTCGCCCTCTACGCACGTCACACTTTTTCCTTTATATGATCCCCCTCCTGCGGGCAGCATCAACCACTTGTTTACAACTTCACTCATAACGTCTACAACTCACAATATTACAAGATAAACAAAACAAAGTGACGACATACATCTATTACAATTACATATTTGCAAACACTCAATACAGCAGTTTTAATACGGTAGCACATATAGAAAACAATAGGTAAATCGGTAATTTTAATGTTGCGCCCTCTGTGGGAGAGCTGCACTTATCGAATGACAATAACATAGAGTATGGTATCCGCTTATAACTAAACACAATATACAATTATCATAGAATACAAATTTAGGGAAATAGGAGAAAACAAAAAAAAGGTGCAACAAATAATCATCACGCCTTAACATTATTTTTTTTTTTGAAAACAATCATTCTGTGTAAGTTGTAAAAGAAATTAATGTTATTTTCTTTTTGAATAAAATATTTTATTAGGCAGGTACATTAACTTTTTTCTTTTTGAGTACAAGCATTTTATGTAAGTTGTCAAAAAAATTAATGTGCGTTTCTAAGAAAGTATTTTATTAAAAAAAAAAGAAAAACTTGCATTACTTTTTTGTTTGACAACTTACTACCCTAACTACAAAATACCTGTTTTTCTGTAGTTACAATGCAGCAATAGGAAAGATACACTGCTTTAGTCAAAGTGATCTAGTATTTATGAAATTTTGCATAAAGTCACAATTTTATATTCTGGACAACTGGACCCACCGTTCCACCGCTCCGAAGGTAGCTACAACCCCGAGCGTATATACTGGAAGGCAGTCAACACTCCGAGCACGCGAGTTTGGAGGGTTAAAACTCATAACAACCCCATGGAAATTCAAAATTCGCGCACCTCTGGTCAATAAGGTAGATACTTAGGTAGTGTCGGTAATACAGATTTCGGTATGTAGTGTCGCCTTCGACCGGGAGGTGTCGCTGTTGATCGGAAAGTGGCGTACAGGTAGCTGTAGGTAGTAATAGAGCTAACAGGTCTAAAGGAAACTAGGCATTTCACCAGAAGATGTTTCTCTTGATCAGGAGGCGTTGGTCGGAAGGTTTTCTTCAAAAGATAAGTAAAAGATAGTGATTACGTAATACTATGATGTCACAAACAGGTTTCAACGAGAATTTTGGATGCAGGCTAATGAACGCGATTACAAATAAGATCACGTTCACCAGACAATCGTACTCGTCTAAGTACTAACCGCGCCCGATGCTGTTTAACTTCTGTGATCGAAGGAGACCGGCTGTAGTCAACGTGGTATGACTGTTGTATTTTTAAATAGACAGGGGTAAACCATCCAAGTATTGACTGCGCTCGACGTTGTTTGTCTTCGGCGAACGGACGAAAGTTGGTATTGTCAACGTGCTATGGCCGATTATTACAGAGCGACTCTATACTATATACTATATTACGTAATATTACGTTATAAACAGGTCTCGGCGAGAATTTTGGATGCGAGCTAATGAAAGATATTACGTAATACCATGATGGTATAAACAGGGTGAATGTTAGATGAGAAGAGTGTTCTGATTGATGGTATCATATAAAATGCAGCGTTCTGATTGGTGGCATCGTATACAATGCCGCGTTCTGATTGGTTCCCAACTCGAAATTCAAATCCCCAATACGTATAGGAATGTAGTTCACCCAACAACATCCTTAGCATGGATTGAGGCGATGACGTTGGATAGTAAGTGATAAAGTCACTGCGCGTGCTCAAGTAAGTCCTGGCGAACACTATATACTCTCGATCGCTCGTCAGTAAGGTGAAAAACCGGTTTATCCGTTTGAACGTAAAACACACCAAACTGAGGAACCGGGACATGACCCGAGCTTCATACGATTGATCGACCACAGTACGATACATCGTGAGAAATCACAAACAGGTTTCAACATTATATTGTAATATGAACAGGATGAATGTTATGCTATGTATAGGAAAGTACTTCCGCAACAACTTCCTTAATGTTGATCAAGGTGTTTAACGTCACACAGTAAGTGATGAAGTGACTGCGCATGTGCAAGTTAGTCCTGGTGAATACTGTACTTTCGATCGCTCGTCAGTAATCGGTTTATACGTTGGCAGGTCAAACAGATCAGAACCAGGAATTCGGAGGTACGCGGGCTTCATACGATTGATTGACCACTAATCACAGTACGATACATCATTAGACATCACAAATAGGTTTCGATATTATAAGCAAATGGAACGTAAGTCAATTATTTTGTAATTTATTAAAACGTATCACATAGGCTTATGTTTAACTGGAACGCTTATACCAACGATAATCGATGGTAAATCAACGAAGTCAAACATACAACGCTCGGTCAGGTCGTAGACGGAGAGAAGTCAGTGCCATTCAGTAAGATATGTGGATTTTCTATAGCAATCCCGTATAATAGGCGTCTAATAAAGTTGCGTAAACAGGGTTCCTTTGTCTATTGATACGAGCATGTAACGTTACAAACAGGATTCAACTAGAGTTCTGTGATAAATATGTAAGCTAATATAAAATCAAATTTAATGAAAGCCAAGTTCATTATTTATTAAGATACATGTAGAAAAACATCCAGGAAAGTTTAATTGATCGCATCCTATGAAATATCGCATTCCAATTGGATATCGATAAATCATATAAAAGGGACTTCGTTTCCATACTTTTCACAATCCACCAACAGCTTTCTATCAGTTAGGTCGTGAACTTCAACATCTTTGCCTCCAGTATATCGTTTTAGTGTTTATAGTTACGTATTGATTTCCTAGTAGTTTATCGTTTTATTATTATTTAGTATTCATCGTTGTTGGACAGGCATATTTTAGACCAGTTATTTAAATTTTACCGCATACCTTCCCTAATAGGATGCAATATTATAGTTAAATATGGAGTGCGAGATATGTCACAAAACGTTCGCAAGAAAAGATGGCTTGAGCAGACCATCCCTGCTTAAATAAGAAATCTTACATATGCTCCATATGTCAAGAGATCTTTACGAGATCGGCTAGTCTGTCTCGACATAAGAAAACGCATAATATCGACCCCACTACCAAGAAACGAGAGGTTTCAGAAGAGAAGCAGTCACCAAGTAAAACGAACCATCCGCTCAGTAGCATGTCGGAAGAGGATTTTCGATGCAGCGGCCAAACCTTACCGACGGCTACTTTATACAATGGACATATTTGTTTCCATGCGCATCCGAACAGCACATCTCTTAAACTTGAAGAGGATATGTTCATCATAAATATCACCCGGAACAATAATGTAAAAATAATGATAAAGCAGACACCCCATGACGTATTACAACCTACAACATGAAAAATCACTTAAACATTTAAGAATACGGGGTTTCATCTGAATGGATCGATGCTTCATGTGATTGTACTGACCAATTATTCTAGACAAAGTATTCATCCACCTATACAAACCTCTCCAACTGAATAAATGTGTAATGTTAAGCTACCAACATTATTTGACAGTCCTAACTTCGCAAGGAGTCGAGTTCCTGGAGAAATTATACGATACTGAACCTATCAAATACATCTGTACAGACACGAAAATCCACGAAGTTGTATGAATCGTGTATTTAATAGGAGGTGGAAAGGGATACATATATCTATATACTGTTGGTAGAAGTGGAACAGAAGTCTCATTATAACATGATAACGGAACTATCTCGTTCGATATCGACATGATGGACATACCAAAGGTGAATGTAATAGGATGTTTAACGTGATGTCTACGACGTAGACGAAAAAAGACAAGATGATACCGGAAAATATGATATTTGCAAGCCATGAAAGAAAATCCTCATATCAAACTCACCAGTTAAATAAAGAACAGGGTGTGCATCTAATGACGCATTACAACCTTTCTTTACGTTGCACTTGAAGTCACGTAAATATAGGGTGATATGTTACCAGTACTATTCGACAATCCTAAACTTGCAAGGAGTCGAGTTCCTAATGAAAGTTGCTACACGGGTGGCGTAGCGCGCAGGAAAAAACCAGGCCGTGACAATCTAACAAAATAAAAAAAACGGTCGGTGAATCCTTGTTTGGTGCAACGCCCTTAGCGGACCTCGGGTGGCCGGACCAGACCAGGGGACGGAAACGGGTCCCAAGAAAACTTAGAGGGCGCCACCACGTTACTACCTCTCCGGAACTCCCGAACGTAGAAGGGAGGGGAGAAAGCATTTACCGACTTTTGCAATAAAAGTAAAATAAAAGTATGAAAATTCAGATTCAAAAAGGGGGCGGGCAATTCCACAAATCTGCCTCTAACAAAATAGCCGAACTCCTTTATCCGATAACTTCGGCGGATCCCTCTCTAGTAAGAAATTAATCTTAAAAAATTCGCCAAAATGGGAGCTTTCCGAAAATTTGGAATTTACGACTAAAACTGCTTTTCATCAGCGAAACTTGCGAGCGAGTGGGACGAGAAAACCAAAACGGTCCTATATATAAGCTCGGTACCGAGCAAAAACCAAAAATCCAAAGCTGATGATTAAAAAGGAAAAGAAAGCACAAAACGGAAGAGAAACAACAACATACATAAATAACAAACTAAATTTTTACAAATTAAACAAGAAGTTAAGAAAAATAAAAATAAAAATACAGATTTCGTCAACAAAATTCCAGAACGTAGCACTGCATGCTGCGCTAGGAAAACGGAATATCGAGACACCGGAAAAATACAGACATGGTCAAAAATAACATAACAAAGGAAAAATATCAATCCCATCGACTTATATGGAGACGAAAACGCACGAATTTGTGTCAATCCTGTATTTAACAAGAGCGAGAAAGGACATACATATCAATCTGCTATTAGTAGAAGAGGGACAAAACATCATTGTGTTCTCATAACGGAACTGTCTAGTCCGATGTCGACATCATAGGTATATCGAATGTGAATGTAAATATTCCAAATAATGAATAAGTGTGCGTCCCAGGGTGAACTACTGCAGTCTTTCGTTCAGAATGAAAAATGTATATAGTGCGACCAATTATCTTCACTGACACTCCTAATCTTGCAAAGAGTAGAGTTTTTGGCGAAATTAAAAGGTATTGGTCACATCGAGACCCAAAACAACCGATCAATATGTAAATGTATACGGACTTGACTTTATCATAAAGACGAAAATATAGGAAGTTCTATAGATCGGGTATTTAACAAGGGCGAAAAGGACATGCATATCAATCTACTATTGATGGAAGACGATCAAAGCATCATTATGTTCTGATATTAGGATGTTTTTCAACATCATAGACATATCACAGGTGAATGTAATACAGTGTTAACCGTATTGACGATAACCCAGACGCAGAAAACAAAGAAGGTTGTTGGGATGATATCATGAAATTTGTAAATGACGAATAAAGAACGGTGCTACGTTTTATGGTCTACGCCGACTTTACGTGTGAACCAATAGAATCGTACTAGTCCGAGTCTCAAAGAACAAATACAAGTGGAACGCCTATCCATCAAGCACACAATTTTACGTTATCATAGTATTATGCATAAACATAACAATGTACACTGGACCGGACTGCATCAATGTTTTCGTGCAACGATTGACGGAAAGACATCAAACAACTCCGCATCCATCATATGGAATTCCCCAAATGCATGAACCGCCTCATCGACAACGGGCGCAGAGCACAACACTGAAGTCGAGAATAACATATATGCGAAAAGGCATTAAACGGAATAAACTAACGGAACATTTCCATTTGACTTCACCATTTAGGTGTGCAGTGCATTCCTGTTGTAACATCAACTGCAAAATATCTACACTTGCTCCGATTTTCTTTTATAATTTAAGTGGATATAACAGCTATCTTCAAATACGCTAGCTAGCCGACGATAGCGAAGAAATCAAAGTTACCCGCTTAACAAAGAAAAACACACCAGCTTCATCAAGAAGTTTAAATCGAATCACTATGTCGATAAGGTAGGTGTATTTCGAAATATAAGTATTAAAATAGGATCCGTGGACTCGTTCAGATTTATGGCGGGATCTATGGACAAGCAGGATGAAGATCTTTCTGAAAATCAATGTAAATATGTTCAGGCATATTTGGACGACTAACAGTTGAAGTTCATAACAAAGAAACGTATGGCCCCGTACTAATATCAACAAGTACGGAAATTAAATAAATCGACTCTGTTGCAATTTCTACAACACATTGACAGGTAAAGGCGTTACCGATCAAGACTAGGAATACGCTATAATGGTTTAGAACACGATCACTCGTTCCAACTTACTGGAATATTGGAATATTTACCTATAAACAGATCTCCTGCTGTTCGCAGACGATTTGAAAATTGTATACAAGTATATCACGATACACACACGATTTGAACCCAACCCACTATAACGACAATCGGTAATTTCATGAATATGAGCATTCAGTGTGTTTTACCTCAAGTTAGTTTTCACTATACAAGAGTCAACAATAAATTCATACCGGCTATGACAGCGGCACCTAATTAACGTACATGTCTGAGGTGCTAATAATTTATGTGGATGAGTTATATCTCAATCGCTGTCCTACGACAAATTCGAATGGATAGATCCCGATGAAGTCGATCACCTCGACATTAGCAGCATAGCGGAAAACGATGAAACGCTACTGAACGATGCCCGCCACGACGATCAGTTCCTTCCCAAAAACATAATTCCTACAAAATCTATAACAGACAGCATTACATTATACATCATCGCAAGTTTAAGCAGACCATATTCAACGGTCTAGAACTCCTACTCATCTATCGAGTACTGTGATTCAACCCGTTCACATGTCTGAAATTGATTACGACACCTCCCTGAGGCAGCAATCCGAGAATGAATTCTACAGGGATTTTTAAAAATTAATGAATAAATCCGTTTACGGAGAAACGAAGGAAAACATTGATAAACAAGTATATGTTAAGCTGCTAACGTATTGAACGGATTTGAGACCAAGACGAGACGCTGGATCTCTGATTGCAAAACAGAAGCTTAAAAATATCAATATATTTAGCGATAATTTTATAGTAATTCAAATGAAGATACTTAAAGTCGTGTACAATAAATCCGCATATATCGGATTCATTTCACTTTTACTACAACTACCTGAAACGGTTGTACTAGAATAAAATACCATTATGCTATACGAATACAGATTGCTTCATAGTATATATTGAAACTGAGAACGTGTATGCCGATCTTAATCGAAATTCGTATAAATTCAACACATCTGATTATGAATACGATATAATTCATACGAAATAAGGTCGTGCAGGGGTGTTTAAATCGAAGAATTTGTCGATTTTCAATCAAAGATGATCGGACTTCAAGTAGATAACCGACCAATTAAACGTGAGAACGGATCTGACCAACGATAGCTTGTTGTATAGAACGCAGCATATATTCAGGTCAGCTCTTCAGGATATCTATCTAATGTTGAATACAGGAAACCGGCACTCTCATGCTTGAACGATAAGAGCTACATCCATACTAATACATTCCTACGCCTAGGGGACAACAACGCCATCAAGATTGAAAAAATAGAAGTTTAAGGTAAAAATGCGATTAGCATCCAGAAGCAAACCGACACCTGTTGTTTCACGAATTTCCTCAAAACCAGATTTGTCTTCATCGCGTAAACAAGATGGACGTAAATGTCTACAGGCACACATGACATCCCTCGTACTGGAGCAAGATGAGATTTTAAGACATCTGTATCTTTATGAAAATATTAACGTTTATATGTTATTAAGTTCCATGAATATATCGAAAACTCTCTCAAAATATGAAAAGGCGCTTCTTTGACAATTTATTTTGGATAGAAGAAAAGGCAACATGATAATAATATTAGGAAGTTATTAAGCATATATTTAAGTATTCGAAAAAAGAACTATCATCGATAAATATTTAAAAATGGTGGCGCAGGAGACATTCTCGCGAGGCATATTGAACTTTAGGCGCTCCGCGACACACAGTGTAACTGGTGCAAATTTGAATTCAGAATAATAACAAAAAATCCACCTAATCTAAATGGTTATAGCTAATGAAATACATATGCGATTTTAAAAATATTGAATATAATTGACGAGTATTTGAAGTAAAACATTCCATTTTCGGCTACAAAAAGGGCAATCATTTGTTAATAACTAATGAAAATCCCATATGTATTTCACTAGATATGCTTATGCTAAATAATAATAATAATAATAATAATAATAATAATAGTCACTTTATTCCATAATGTTGTAAAACATAGAACACGTTAATTTAAATACAAAAATTTCAATTACATTACAAAATTCATACACTACAAATATCAACATCAAACAAAAAAAGCAAAAGTACTTGTAGGTACAATAAAAAAGTTTCTGATTTCATAGAGCTCTTGTTTTATCAGCCAAAGTTTGAGAATGCGCTTGAATTTTTCTGATGACAAACATTTAATACGGGCGGTATATAGTTGTATATTTTAATACACTGATGTATTACGTTTCTTTGTACTTTTGTTAGGTGTGTTGGTGGTGGTACAAGATGCGCATTTAACAGGCTTCGCGTTGTGTAATCATGATTGTTCTCATAAGTTTTAAAGAAATGTTGGTAATTAGTTTTTACAAACAACGCACATTGTAGGATATATAAAGATGGCAGGGTAAGTATATTGTTACTCTGAAATAGACCCACACAACTGTCCCGATCTCTTTTACCGTACACTGCTCTGATGCATTGGTTTTGAAGAATAAAAATTCTTTGGGTTTCCACTGATCCACCCCAGAAAATAATACCGTACTGAAGCCTCGATTGTACGTATGCGAAATATAACGACAGAGCTGCACCATTGCCAACGTTTTTAGAAACTGCTCGCAAACAATAGCAAAAGCGCGATAGTTTCGCTGAAAGTTCCCCAATATAGGGCTTCCACGATAATGCGGTATCCACTCTTAGCCCAAGAAAAGGCGCACTCTGTTTAAAGCTAAGTTGCCTATTACCATGGACGATTCTTTGTGATGCAATACCTCCAAAAACCAGCAGTTGTGTTTTGTCTAAGTTTAGGTTGAGCTGATTGTCAGCAAACCATCTCCGCAAGAGCATGTGTCTTTCTAAAGATTCCTCCAGTTCACCACTCGAGGATCTTATGACTGTGGATGCATCATCGGCGAACAGTATCGTCAGGAATGTTGTTGTCTCTGGTAGGTCATTAACATACAGCAGGAACAGCAACGGACCCAGAATAGAGCCCTGCGGAACCCCCACGTCAACAACCTCAGGGGTAGATGTAATTTTACGTCTCAGGTCATCCGATCCATGCACAAATTGCGCTCGATTACGTAAATAGAATCCAATCCATTTGACCGCCAGACCACGAAAACCCATTATCTCCGAAAGCCCTCGACAAGTCCATGAATACACAAACAAAAGTTTCCTTTCTGCTCAAGCAATCCACAATCTCTTGAAGAAGCTGAAAAATGGCCCTAGTTGTTGATCGTCCTTTTATGTACCCATTTTGAGTGTTGGTCAATATGTTATGTTTTTCTATAAATTTTATCATTCTTGTCAAGACAACTCTTTCAAAGATCTTGGATACAGACAGAAGTGCTATCGGCCGATAACTTCCAAAACACCCTTTCTGTCCCTTTTTATAAACAGGCACAATAATCGCTTGTTTTAAATCGTCTGGGAATTCTCCCATCTCGAATGACAAATTAACTAGGAACACCAGAAGAACCACCAATTCAGATGCACAGAACTGTAGTAGTGACACAGAAACCTCATCCATACCTGTCGCTGCAGTCTTCTTGAGACTTCGAATAATTCCAGTTAATTCTTGTTCATCAGTAGGATAGAAATAACATGTCTCTGATACTGACTTTACTGTTTTATAGTTTTTATACCCTGATAATCATTCTTAGTACAGATGGTAGCAAAATATTTATTCATGGCGTTTAAAGCCTCTATTTCATTTGCATATGTGTCCACTATATGGTTAACACAGGAATTTCTTCTCAACGTAGATCCATTTACTTTCCTTATTACATCCCATGTAGCCTTTACTTTGCTATTCGAACTCTGAATGTAATCCTCAAAAGACCTTCTCTTAGATTCATCAATTTCACCTCTTAAAGTTTTACAGAAACTGGTGTAAGTCTCCTGTGGTACATGCTGTTGTAACATTCCTTCATATAATTGGCGTTTTATACTGCTTAGATTCTTTATATGATCATTCAACCAAATAGTCTTCTCCATATTATCTTCTGAAATGAGCTTTATCCTGGAGTGCTCGCCCATAATTAGCGTTAATTTTTGTTCAAACTTGTGATAACATGTTCCTGGTTCAGTGGATGCCAAAGTCAGCAGCCAATCCTCTGCTGCCAGTTTCTTTTTGATATTCATATGATCTGTTTGAGTGAAAATGCGTTTTTCTCTTCTTCGTGGTTTGTTACTCTGATCGGTGTTCAATTTAAATGACACTTTGTGGGCCAAATGGTCTGACAATGCAGAAACTATCACATTCGATTCAAAGTCTGTAAAGTTGACAAAAACATTATCTATTGACGTCTTGGAGGTCCGCCCTATCCCAGCGGGTTCCATAGTAGTCGGCGAGAGATTGTATGAAGCCATGATGTCAAGGAGGGTATCCTTTGTTGTACAATCTCGCCTCAGATCGATGTTGAAGTCTCCGCCAATCAATATCCTATGTCTCCATTTATCATTCAGCTCAAACAGCATTTCTTGCAAGATCTCAAAGAATTCCCCAATATTTGTTTTTGTCGGTGGTCTGTATATACTTATAATTGCGATCTTCTGTTTTATTAGTTTTATGGCGCTTATCTCAATAATTAACTCTTTTCCTTTCTTTTTAAGTATTCCATTTCCAGGCATTCAATATCATTGGCCACTAAGATAGCAGAACCACCATGCTGACGATTTTCTCTTGCAAAAATAGACACCAGCCGATAACCATCTACATGCAAGTTCTCATTACTCCTTAACCAGTGTTCTGTCAATATTAAAACGTCTACTGTAATTTTTAAGTGTTTAATAAAAATTATTAAGTCATCTATTTTATTTCTTAAGCTTTGTATGTTTTGGTTGATGATAGTGAAAGTACTGTCCTTCTCTATCTCGATTATGTTGTTATCAATGAGGCCGGCGTCTTCCGAAAATTTCTATGCGGTCTAACAATGGCATTTGTTGGCCATAACTCAGGATCAAACGCTTTCGCATAATCATTCTCACTTATAGCTATTTTGAAAGCAGCAATGTTTGTATTCTTAATATTTAATTTCTCACAACTTAGCGGGTTTATGGCGCATTCCAAGAGATAATCGTTTTATACCGCTGATATTGCTGTATTTAGACGGTTACCACGTATTGTTTTTCTTGTATTCATGGAGTTCAATGCACTGTCCTTTTTCTGATTTATGTCGTTTTTCTCAACTTTGTCATTTTTCTGGTCACTATCCTTTTTAGTTCGAGTTCACAGCTTTGGATTTGTTTATGTTCTTTCTTGTTGTTATTCTCACATTCTGGTTTAGATTGTTTATATTCTGTTGATGTTTTCGAAGAGAGCGTAGGTGACACCTTTTGCAAATCATCACAATTAAGCAAGCTTCTTGCTCTCGTTGTTGGTCTATAATTTCTTTCTTGTCTGGTTATTGCGACGTTGTCTATAAGCCCTTTTTAGATCACGAACCACTACGCCAGCTGCAAGCTGTTCCAAAATCTCGCAATTTGTTTTCATTTCCTGCAAATAAGGGGTCACATATCGTGCAAAGTAGCTAAGCTATCATGAATCAACATAGAGGACAGGCGTGTTTACATCTGACTGTTATTCATTCCTACTTATATGAAGTTTTGGTTAGCAGCAACCAAATTCACAATTTTAGCCCTAGATTCGTACTGCGTAATAATACCCAAACCTACCACCAAACCATGTTATTTACCTGATCGTTCGTATATAATCGCCAAAATAATCAAGATTACTATAAACTTTATTATTCGTATAAACGGAAACAAAGAATTTAAAACAAATGTACACTTCATATTACTCATTATTATTAATTTACAATTATACCAGAACTTAGAAGTTATAAACTTGAGCTAAATTGCATTAGTTTCAAGTTTCAAAAGCGACTTTCCTAGCTATTCTGGCTCATAGTAGACCTGAAATAGTTTTTAATTATTTTCAGTTTTGAAAACGTTTAATTAATTCTTGTTTATCTATAGATAGATCTAAATTATTTAAAAATAAAAATTGACTTCAAAATTAGTAGATTATTTGCCTCATTAAGTATTGCTGCAAAACTACTATCAAATCGTATTCCAATGAAAAAATTTTGAATTTCTTTCAACATTTTTACAGCCTCTCGTAAAATAGTATTAGATTTTTGCATGATGATGCTTATAGGGTTTATTTTTGATAAAATATTGTACCAAATTACTAGAGAATTACTAGAATATGCCAACGATAGGTGTAGGTTGAAAAGGAACCGCATATTTCGTGAATAATAGCAAAGAACTTCAAGGGAAATTTTGCAGCATCATTTACAACTAAATTAAGGCTATGAGCTGGACAAGGAGCAAAAAATCTCAAGGGTTTATATTAAGAATTCCTTTTTGCCGGCCATTATATTTGCCTTCCATATGAGTGCCGTTGTTGTATCCCTGCCGTCGCCTGTTCATAATATCTATATTTAATTCTTTGAATAATCCAATAAAAAGGTTGTTCATCTTTCACGAATTGTATCTGTAACTAGGCAGAATCCTAAAAAAGGTCTCTGATTTCTGTATTCTTTGAAATATCATTAATCAAAACAAATTTGCCAGTTACAGTCATTTGTTCCTCGTGACTATCATCAGGAGTGCAATGTAATGTAATTGAATATTTACATAATTTCAATGTTTCGATTACATTTTGCTTAACTTTTTCACCTATCAGACAAATTAATTCATTTCGGATTTTATCATCTAAATAATGTGGTATATTATTGCTACCTTTTGAATTTTGCCAATATGTTCCGCCATTATATTATTGAATTTTGCAATTGATTCAATTAGCTGCAAAAAATTAGCATTACCTTTTTCAAGAAGTTTCTGACTACTTCCTCTAAAAGCAAGATTTTGCTTAGTTAAATATTGAATGAAAGTTTAAATGTATAACTAAACTGACTATATATATGAGTAGTAATGATTAGAACTTTCACCATTCGCAGACGCGTTTCGCGGTTATACCGGTCATCAGTGCGACTTTGTGAGAAGTAGTTTTTAAAGTACATATTGGAGAATTTCCTAATTGGATGTCTCATATGTACTAACATCAAGCATACTACCATATATAGATACATCGAAATGAAAACTACTTCTCACAAAGTCGCACTGATGACCGCTATAACCGCGAAATGCACCTGCGAATGGTGGAAAGTTGTTTTCTAATCATTATTACTTATCCCTAGAGGCCGGATTATATGCAAAAAAAGTGGAAATATGCATAAATATGCAGATGTTTTGGCCTAAATATACACTTCCTTATGAAAAATATGCAGATAAAAAATAGTAGTAATGCTAGAAAATATAATACTATAGAAAAAAAAATATTCTATTATGTTTACTACAAGTTTATTTATAACATTTTACAACAACTATGAAAACAATTTACAATTACATATTTCTCAAAGTTTTCAATAGAAAAATTGTGGCGCTTGTCTGATAACATGTATTTATATATTGAAAAGGTTCGTTCTACGTCCGCGCTTGTTATAGGAGCATATTTCAAATTAGAAATATCCTCTATTGTCAATTCAATATTTTCTACTGACATACCACACAAGATTTTAGCAATATGCGTTCGCTTTTTAAAACACTCATTTCTTTCTATTACACTTAAAAATTTCTCATACACGGATTTTCCCACCCTTCTTTTAACATCAAAACATAACTTTTCCAATTTGTTTATTATTTCAACGCTCTCAATTAGCGACATAAATTGTTTTTCCAATTGCAATATAGAAGTGGAAATAGAACTGTACTTAGCTTTAATAAACGCCAACTGTTGAGGTATTTCTTTACTCGAATACACATTCTGGGCGTCTAGCACAGATTGTGTATCGCTATCAAGATCCATAATAATTGTCTTTATTTCTTCATAATGATTTGCATGAAAAATAGCAGCTTCCAACCACGTCCCCATCGTGTGATTACTGGTTGAGGAGGAAGCGGAATACCGGGTAGATGTTGTTTGTAAAACTGAACTCTTAATGGAGCCTTTAAAAACACTTTCTTAACACTTCCAATTAAAGTATTTACCAAGGGAAAATGGTTTCTTACTTCTTCTGCAACACGATTTAGTCCGTGCGTCAATCAAGTTGTGTGAATTAAATTTGGGTAAAAGATTTTCAAGTTGCAAGCTGCCTTCACCGTGTATGGTGCGGCATCCGTTAAAAACAATAGAATTTTTTCTGTTGGAATCGATTCCGGTAAGAAAAAGGTTGCCAGTTCTTCCTGTATAAACCTTGTTATTATCAAATTATTTGCCTTTTCCAACTTTTTGGATGAAATTAAATAAGATTTTGCTGGAACCGATACGTTAAGGGTATCTATCATTAAATGAACTATGTATCGGACCACACTATCAGTAGTTTCATCTGCGCATATGTAAAGGTAATTGTTTGACACAGCCTTCTTAATGCTACTCAATGTTTCTACATAGATACGGTGAATACAATTTTTTCTTAAGGTGCTCTCGTCGGGAATATTATATTTGCTGGTGTAGTTTTGCAAAAATAACTTGACATTTAAATTGTTTATTTTATGTAGTGGAATATCTGCCGACACAAACATTAGGCACAAATCTTCATTAAATTGTTCTTGTTCCGATTTTTTGAGGTTGATGGCAAACATTGCGGTAATGTTTGCTGACCCTTCTTCGCCAATTTCATCTTTGATAGTTTTGCAGCATGAGATGGAGTTTAAATATGCTGGTCGACTTGAAACTTTCTCTCACTTGTAACCTGCATAAAAAATATCACATTATCAGTTGTTTTCTTATAAAATAAGTGTTAGTAAAAGATAAAGCAGTAATAAGAAACTAATGTGTAAAGAGTTTGCGAAGCATTCGGAATAAACGACATTTAATAAAATAACCAACACAACACTTCGACAAATAATTTTATTTTAAAATGATTTTTATTTAAAAATCATCAGCAGAATACGGAATATCAGATATTCCGTATTATGCTGATGATATGCGAAAAATACGCATGAAATATACATCTCATTTTACTCATTTTCAAATAAAATTATTTGTCGAAGCGTTGTAAGGTATTAATAAGAGGAAATAAACTTAAATTTTACTTACAATCTTGCTGTATGCTACGCAAAATACTTTTTCTCCATCTATACGCAATTCTGAATAAGGTGCAATCGATCCAGGCACAGTCGCTATTTTCGGCATTTTTGCTATTATAATTAATAACAACCCACAAGTTTACACTTCGAAAAACCAACGTAAAATGACGTTTAAAATAAATAAGATTGCTTTAGGACATGGGAATAAATTTCTCCGAATAACAAAGAAACATCTGTGCTCCTAATTTTCTGGTAAAATGTATTTTTGTATTTATTTAGAAGTTTCAGGGAATTAACTTCTCCTTGAATTCTGTCCCGGTCCAGATGTATGGGAACATCATTAATTAATATTTGGAAGTCCTTATCGGAAAAGTATCGAGAAGAAGCTTCATAGAATGCTATTTTTAATTTAAAGAGGGCTGTTTAACTCTTTGTTTGTTAGAACCACGACATATATATATATATATATATAAATTACATCCAATAAATAAATAAAACTCGGATACTTCAAATATGCTGAATTACTACAAAATATGCAAATAATATACAAAATGCATATATTATGCAAATATGCAAATTTATGCAAACTGCATATTATCCAGCCTTTACTTATCACTATAGACCGGACCGACGACAGACCCTATCGAATATGAGTAACACTAGATCGCCGAGCTACAGTCGTCGCATGCGTATGCGTATGCGTTGGTGGTGAGGATACGCGTGTCAGGCAGTACTACCTGCATGTTCGTTTCAACGTAAATCGTACGCCAACGATATGCAATTCTTCAATAGCGTAGATGTGTATTGGGCGATAGAAATAAATTTAAATATGATTTGATCCCGCTCATTTATATTCATATTTTTATGCATCTAGCGTGTCATAGGGATGTACGAACAGAATCGTGCTGAACACCGATTTTCGGGTTATCATTTTTACTTCTTTCAGATCCTTTGTTAATACAACTTTTAGTAAATATAATTAATCTATGTGGTTTAGGATTAGCAAGGTTTGGTTTATTCTATTATCTTATTTTATTTTATTTTCGAGTAGACATCGTTTGATCTCTTTCTTTCTTTCTTTCATATTAAGAGGACTGTTTTTATTATATTTG
The DNA here is from genome assembly GCA_038088585.1 of Chrysina gloriosa. Lineage (NCBI taxonomy): Eukaryota > Metazoa > Arthropoda > Insecta > Coleoptera > Scarabaeidae > Chrysina > Chrysina gloriosa. Next base: position 48,046,829 of record CM076088.1, read on the forward strand.
TTGAAAATAGCAATACATATTATTCATCATTGCCATTTTCCCGTCAATATTACGGCTCCTCACAAACGCCCTCGACAAGAAATCATGATTTCTTGGATCAAGAATCATGATAGCACCACAATTGTTAATAATACGGAAATTTACTGCAATCTATGTTCGGTTACTTTGAAATGTGTAAAGAAAAAGAAGATTGGTAGATTATTTGAAAATTAGAATTCACCAGAATCCATGCACATCAGGTGATAATTTTTTAGCGATCTTTGCGAAGCACATGTGACCCAAAAATGGGCGTTTAAGTACATATTGGGGAATTTCCTAATTGGATTCCTCATATGTAGTAATATCAAGCATATATATATATATATATATATATATATATATATATATATAGAATAATGCGATCTGGTAAACAAATGAGCAAAAACAAATATGTAACAGTGACAGAATATAAGTTTGAAGAAGTCGAAAAATTTAAGTACCTGGGCATTATGATATCTGGTGATGGAAGTAGAGTACAGGAAATTAGAGAAAAGATTATAGCAATGAACAGAGCGTATCACGCAAATAAAAGACCCTTAAAAGATAATAGATTATCCAAAAAGGTCAAGACGAATATATATAAAACAATAATAAGACCAGTTATGTTATGTACTCGGCCAAAACACTCACAATGACGAAAAAAGATGAAGAAGATCTAAGAATACTGGAGAGGAAAATTTTGAGAACAATAATGAGACCAGTTAAGGTTGGAGAAAATGAATACAGACACAGAAAGAATCATGAGGTGGAAAAAGAAATTGAAGAAGACATCGTAAAGAAAATAAAACAACAAAGGGTAAAATGGCTGGGACATGTATGGAGAGCGGAAAATACGATAACAAAAACACTGTTAGAATGGGAACCGAGAGGAGTCAGAAAGAGAGGTAGACCGAGGACAAGGTGGTTGAAGGAAGTGGTAAAGGACCTGAGCAAAATCGGAATTAGGAAATGGCAAGATAAGACAAAGGACAGGAAGGGATGGAGAGACATAAGTCGGAGAGTGTGACCACGAGAGGACTGGATGATGGGAACTGATCTGCCCCTAACGCTGGATTTAGAAAGCTTCTAGAAAGCGCCATTGCCCCTCCATGGGGCGTCTATAACTATATATATATATATATATATATATATATATATATATATATATATAGGTATATATATAGTTCAGAACTACATACGGGAACACAAGTTTAAACAAAAACACACCTTCACGCACAATTCCCCAACCCGACGGGCAATTGTGGGCATGGATTGGGTAGTGGTGCACAGTTAACAATAATTTGAAATGAGAAGGAAATTTACCAACGAATCTATTAGTATAATATATTATATAATAGTTATGGTTTTTTTACTTAACATTGCGCACCATAACTCCAAACCTACTTTCCTCGTAACTTAATTTTTAATTAAAGGCACAATGAAAGGAACTGAATAGCACCCATACGTATAGTGTACTAATACAGCACACCTTTCGCTCTAACCAGATTTGAAAGAATAAGTTGAGCATTAATGCCTTACCTCCTTATTTTCTGCAGCCACAAAATAATAGCGAAGCACAACAAAACATATCTGCCCACCACACAAACAACAGACGAACTGGCAGTGGGGTTTGTAAGCGGAGTTACTTCTGAAGAGGTGAGGTAGATCTCAGCACTAATTAACATTTGTTAATCTACGTCTTACTCGAGGAAGCAAACTGCGCAGGATTACCCGTTGCGGACTGCTTCCCCACTTTCCCCTATATGATGAAATAGGTTCTTGACTGATGATAAATGTACAAAAAAGAGGGCTCGGAGTAAACAGACATATATACTTTAATTAAATGTCCATGTGACAGACGTTTCGAGGTTAAGTTCACCTCCTCTTCAATGTCCGTTAATTTCCGATGATGTGGTGGGAAAATCCCACTAACACACCATGCTGCTATTCCAAAATCCCAATAAAAATTCCATCACAACAAAATTTCCTTAAAATCATTTTTTAAAAAACCCCAATTAATTAAAATTAATTTTGTCCAAAATTTAAAACACTCCAAATCTCCCAGTCACAATGAAAACGTGTCGGCCAGTAAAGCACATGGCAACGGACCAAAGCACATCATGTGCTTTACCGGCCGACATGTTTTCATACGACTGGGAGACTTAGGGTTTTAATTTTGGACAAATTTAATTGAAAATAACTTTAGTTTATTGTGGTGAATTTTTCAAAAAATTAAAAAATATTTTCATTGAGAAATTGTTATAGTGTTATCCCTGGACTTTTAATTTAAAAATATATCGACTGTCTACGCAGAGAATTTTTCTTGCACCTTTCTCATTGGTCAAGAATCTACATTATCATACCCAGAGTTCTGGTGCTTTTCTTGTTGCCCGATCCTCATGTCGATCAACATGTCTTTTTAGCAACAGATCGAACAGTCGCATGGATTGAGGGCTGTAGAATCGTTGAAGAAAACGTTGAACATCTTAGGTTGCCTGACCAGGCTGAAGAACCACAGGATGTTTCTCTTACGTTGTAAGGATGAGCACATACACCCAGCATTTTTGGATTTCAACACATCCATATTCAAGCAGCTGAACAGTAAGATTCTTACGAAACACTTCGATGATTTAATACACAAAATTTTATTGTTGGGAATTTCACATTCCATAAAATTAATGACTAAATTACAATATTAATTAGATTTTAAGAGTCTCGGAGGAATGAGAAACTTACAAAAAGAAACGGACTTAGAAATTAAATAATTTAATTCGTAATAGTTACAATACTTGCCAGTTTGATAATCTTTTTAAAATAAATGCATTGTAAATACCTCCAATGTCGACATTCCCTCGGAGTTTAAGTTGGCTCTCGGCCCAAAGTTTTCTTTTCCTAATGTACGGTTGATTCCACGAGTTTGGTCAGTGTTTTGAGTTGTCTGGAGTTTGGAATTAAGTCCCTCAAAGAAAATGATGAAATTAATATTAGAAATAATATTTGTAACCTTTTTCAAAACTACATTAATAACCTGAATGAAAGTGGTGCCACCAAATATAAAAATGTCACTAATCAAGAATATCCTGAGTTGTTGGTCACCATAGCTGACAAGGGGGCAAGGGCGGCTGTTGGACCTTATACTAACTAATTTTAAAACGGCATCTGTGACTCACGAAAACATACCGCTGATTAAAGAGGACTTCGATCATCCAAGTCTGACGCTACACCTTAGTTTTCATGAAGACCATGTCATAGGTCTAAATCCTCATCTCAAACATAAAAATTTTAATTTCCGGAAAGCTGATTTTATCAATCTTTACCATTCCAAAAATAGATTGGTCTTTTATATTCAACTATGTGAACGTCGACGATGGATGTAAAGCATTTTACGATAAAATCTATCAATGTCTTGATTTACATGTTCCTCTTAAACGCCATAATAAATCTAACTACTCTGTTTGGTTTACCCATGAGCTTATTAGGAGTATTGAACTAAAACACCATTATCGCCTAAAATTCAAAGAAACTAGTAATATATATGAGCTTAATCAATTCAAAGAGCTAAGAAAACAAATTAAAATAAATTCGAAAGCACTATTGAGCGATTATATATCAAGCATGGAATCATCCATTTCAACTAATCCAAAGCAGTTTTGGCAATTAAAAATCTGGAAAAACTAATGTTAGTATACCCAATTCTTTAATTAATCCAAATGGAGATACTTTAAGTGACCCTTCATCTATAGTGAATGAATTTAAGGAATGTTTCTACTCTGTGTATCTTCCAGTTTCACAGTTTGATCACATCACGCCATCTTGCTTGAACACTGTGCCGATTAATGTCAACCACTTTATCATGCACGCAATAAAGAACCTTAAGAACGATTTCAATACTGGATGCGATAGTATACCGTCATTTATTCTAAAAGACTGTGCCAATGTTTTCGCTTACCCTTTGTGCCACCTCTTTAACTTATCTCTAAACACTACTACTTTCCCTGAGCTTTGGAAGATAGCTAGATTGACACCCGCATTCAAGAAATGAGATAAACACACTATTGAAAATTATAGACCTATTGCAATAATTAACAACTTTGCTAAAATATTTGAAATATGTCTCTACAATTCCCTTTACTCCAAAGTTAGAAGTCTTATCTCTCTCGACCAGCATGGATTCATGACTAAACGATCTACTACTTCTAATTTGACGATCATAACTCAATCTTTTTCAGACAATTTGGATAATAATAAACAAGTTGACGTCATATATACCGATCTGTCTAAAGCGTTTAACAGAATAGATCACGCATTGCTTCTTATGAAACTACATGATGGGCTTTTCCAACAAGCTAATAGCATTTTTCAAATCCTATTCCTATCGAAGATATTATGTTGCTTTCAAAGGTCACTTTTCTGATAATTTCTCTTCTTCATCTGGAGTACCTCAAGGTACTAACTTAGGTCCTCTTCCATTCCTAATTTTTGTAAATATCTATGTAACAGAATCGGCTGTCCTAAGTTATTATTTGCAGATGACCTTAAACTCTTTGTCTCAATTGCTGATATTGGTGACTGTCAATTCTTACAAAGCCAGCTATCCATTGTCCAAGAATGGTATACAAGCAACAGGATGACTATGAATGTAACCAAGTGTAATATTGTAAGTTATTCTAGGAAGTCAACCGCGATTATATACAATTATATTTATGACAACACAATTTTAGACAGAGCAAAGTCTATAAGGGATCTGGGCGTGACTTTTGACTCTAGATTAACCTTCGGTGAACATATTACTCAAATTTCTAACTCAGCACTGCAAACATTGGGTTTCATTATACGAACTACAAAAAGTTTGCCTCTATCAAACCTTTGGTATCACTCTATTCGTCATATGTACGGCCTAAACTTGAATATGCATCCATAGTCTGGTCGCCTATATATAAATATCAAGTAAGTATGTTTGAGCAACTTCAAAGGCGTTTCCTAAAATACTTATACTATCGTCTTCATTCCATTTATCCCACTCAAGGTTTTAGCCACGCATTACTTCTTAATATGTTCCATTTCGAGTCGCTGGATTTACGTCGCAAATGAGCAGATTTAAAGTTTCTGTACGATTTGATCCACAATCGTTTAGACACACCAAGGCTCTTGGAGAGTATTGATTTTGCCATACCACGACAATCATTGAGATTTTCAAATGTATTCTATTGTCCTGGACAGAAAACAAATAATATGATTAGATCTCCTGTTTACCGAACTTGAATGACGTTCAATACCCTATCTGATAGCAGTGTAGATATTTATTACACACCATTGGTAACACTGTTGAATTCATGTACAGCATCCAGTCTTTCCAAAATTATATTGTCTTCCAAAAATCCATAAGAAGAACGTCCCTCGTCGTCCAATAGTTTCTTTTATATACAGTCCAACTTATAACATTTCCAAGTATCTTGCTTCAATCTTACGTAATGTGGTTATCAAATTTCCACATTTTTAAAAAAACTCCTCTGAGTTTGTTGAAGGAATAAGAACTTGACCATTACCATCAAACCATGTGTGCATCTCGTTGGACGTAGTATCTTTGTTCACTAGCGTGCCTCTTGAACTAGCTTTACAGGCCATAGAAGAAAAGTGGATTTTTACATATAGAAGTTTGGTACTCCTATGGGGTCTCCATTATCTCCTGTATTGGCCGAGATGGTATCACAGAGGTTTGAAAGTTTTGTTATCACAAAACTCCTTTTATTCCTGTTCTTTATTTGCGTTAGGTGGATGGTACTTTTATGGTACTGCCTGGAAATACATTCAACTTCCTTTGAACTCTTTCAACGCGTACCACAATAAATTTAAATTTATTTTGGGAAAGGAGACCAACCACTCCATTAACTTTTTGAATGCTGCCATCATTAGAAGGGACACAACGTTGATGACCAATTGGTGTAGAAAGGAGACCTGGTCGGGTAGATATATCCACTTCTTTTCTTACGCTCCTAAGAAACAAAAAACTACGACCTTAATCAGTCTGATTGACAGAACGATTTTACTCTCCAGTTCGATTTTTGTTAAGGCAAACCTTAAAATTATTCCAATGTACTTTCTCAAAAAACGGTTACCCTCTAGAGTTGATCAAATCTGTCATCAAAAACAGAACAACTTTCCTGGCTAATAAAGTCAAATATTCCAGCATGACAAATCGGTAGAAGTCATTGGAGCAAAGTTTATAACGATGCCTTACTTTGAGCCTATTAACCGGTATAAGGGTCTTTTTAGCAAGTGCAATCTTCTGGTGGCTTCTCAATCAGAAAGACTTCCACACCTTCCCGGAAGCTTAAAGCCAAAACCACACTTTTGAGTAAGACTAATATAGTTTATCAAATATTGTGCAATGATTCCAAGAAAGTTTATATAGGTGGAATGACACAACACTAGAAAAAGCGCTTAGCACAACATAAGCTAAACAGACTTCATGCCAGCCAAGCTCAGAGCACTTTGTCCGACCATATTGTTAGTCAAAGCCATACCTATTGCTTCGGTAATCCGATAGTTCTATACACGGAAACGAACAACACGAAGAGAAACTTGGTGGAGAGTTGCTTTATTAAATTGAGCTCTAATATTGTTAACAAACATTTAAAAATTTACATTTACCTTATCAACATTTTTTGGATACGTTTGCTTCTTCCTTTTCTTCGAAGGTTATGTGTACCTTCAATTTTTAATTAAAAACATTTCGCACGTCTGGGAGACTTTAATAGAAGACTTTAATTTTGTATAAATTTAATTTAAAATATTTTAGTTTTAAGTTTACTGTGATGACTTTTTAATTTTTTTTTAACATTTTCATTGGGAAATTGGAATAGTGACGTGTGTGACAACGGGATTCCTCTCACGACATCGGAATTAACCGACATTGAGAATGAAGGGACATAGCCTCGTAAGGTCTGTCACATGTTTTATCCCTGAACTTTGAATTAAGGCATATATATATGCCGGCTGTCGGCGTGATCTGAAGAGCACAAGTACAAAATTTCCTGATTATTTTGCTCTCTATAGTGCGCCGCTTGAGCTAGCGATTTCTCCGAATTTATATAGTCTCGTATTTTATGATGCCGCACTATATTGACAAAGCGGTAACTCTTGTGTCAGTAGCCAACACAGTCGGCATAATCACCGTGCAAAACTCTGTATTTGCAACAGTCCTCGCCACCGATGTGTTTCCTAACGAAAATAGATTATCAGTAATAAATTATTGAATGCTTGCCCACTTTAAAAAAATGCAATACTTTCTCCTGAAGTTACTTTTATATGAAAAAAGTCAGCCACATGTAGTAAATGCTTTTAGTTTTTATGTAGTTTATTTTTCCGCCCCTAGTAAGGTTGGCGTCCGGGTGCTGTTATCCATTGCACTCCTGGCACGGCTCGGCCCTGATAATATAGGCAAACGAGTTGACATAAATCAGAACAGTTTACAAAACAAATGGAAAACCTAGCCACGGCGTAGGAAAAAATGTTTTGGAACCGCTGCGGTAAGAGATAGAGAAGAATGGACGAATGTGGTCACATACATCCATTAGTGAATACGTATTAGCTGAAAAAGAATCTGAGATAAATTAACTGTGAAATGCAATATAACTGCAATAAATCAGTAGGAGCAATCATTATTTTGTTCTTATTTTATTTCTTCTTTCCTATGTATGTAGGTCCATGATTCTATATCCACATATGAATAAATTAATTGGAAGATATTTATCTCAATTGCTGTTATAAATACAATGTATATATATATATATTTCGTGACCTTTTTATACTTATCTTATATGATAGATCTCTACCACTAATAGGTCAATAAAACAAGGCTGGTTTGAACGATAGTTATATTTTCAGAACGTTTTTATTGACCTATTAGTGGTAGAGATCTATCATATAAGTTATAAATACATAGATATTACATATGCATATGTATACAATACAATTAGACCTCACGCAAATATTGTATCTGATGTACTGATGCCAACTGAAGACATGATATAGTTTTATTATTTTAGTTTTCATCAGGATTAAATTACTTTTAGTGCTCAGTAGATCGAAAGTTTTTATGTAAATATGTCTAAATTCCCAACGTACCATTATTGTAATACTTGAGCTTTTTATTTTAGATTCAGTTATAGACATTTCGTTAGATTAATGCTTGCGTAACTTACAGCATACGTAATCCTGATTCTTAGATGTAGACTAGACTTGTGTATGTATATACCACAGTCATAATGTATTGTCCGCCGTGGTCGACCTGGGTGGTCCGTTTACTCGCGACTCTCGACGGATTCCAATGAGCTATTATATTCGGTCGTCTTGCATCGTACCGCAATTGTTTGTATCACTGAAGAAGCATTGACGATCTATGATTGCCAGATTTTTACAATTATTTTGCTTCTTAAGGTTATTACGGACTCACGCCTCAATTTCTTTGTCATATTTTCTGTTAATCTGCGTTATATACATATGTATATACGCGTTCTCTGTTTGTTTTTGTATATTGATCGGATTTTATTTGCATTAGATGCGAAATCTATAGCAGTCTCCCACTTTTAAATGTTGTTGTTTGTTACTCTCTATAGATGTGATTTGCGTAAAAACGTTTGAATTACAGCTGCTTCCGAAGGAACTCAGAGCATTTGAATTCCTAACTTTTGTCAATATATTTTTTTGACTCTTGGCCAGGAATCAATATAACTGTAAGCAATATACGAGTAATTTTCTTTACAAGGATTCAAAAACGTCTGATTGTGATACGAGAATACGCTGCAAAATTGTAAAATGCGCCTTTAAAAGCGTTAATTTATGTTTACGCATACTACACTCCTGAAGATAACTTAGTACATATGTATGTACATATTTACATATGTACGTATTTGAAAGTAGGCCAAACTGTGTGCTAAACCAGCGCATTTAGCGTTTATAATCTATGCCATGTTGAATTTCTACAATTCCTAGTTTTAAACAATAATGTTGGGCTAGTAAAAGCTAAGCTAATTTATTAACCAGTCCAGCTTCTTTTCACTTAGAAGAAGTTCTTTTCTTTCATTGTATCTCCCATCATTGGTTGTTGTATATTGATTATCATATACCTCAACAATTTTTGCTTGTCCAACAATATACGTATTAGTGATGAAATACGAACTATTTAATACCAACAGCGGCCAGTGCTGATGTTTTCGGAGGGCGTATATCGAAATAGCATATAGTTTCTATATGTTCGTACATTGTCATATATTGGTGATGAGTAAAGGCCGGATAATATGCAGTTTGCATAAATTTGCATATTTGCATAATATATGCAATTTGGAAAATTATTATCATATTTTGTAGTAATTCAGCGTATTCGAAGTATCCGAGTTTTATTTATTTATTGGATGTAATTTATTATAGGATAGGCATTACTAAAAATATGTCGTGGTTGTAACAAACAAAGAGTTAAACAGCCCTCTTTAAATTAAAAATAGCATTCTATGAAGCCTCTTCTCGATACTTTTCCGATAAGCGCTTCCAACAATTTATTAATGCTATTGCCATACATCTAGACCAGGACAGAATTCAAGGAGAAGCTAATTCCCTGAAACTTCTAAATAAATACAAAAATACATTTCACCACAAAAATTAGGAGCACAGATGTTTCTTTGTTATTCGGAGAAATTTATTCCCCTATTCGAAAGCAATCTTATTTATTTTAAACGTCATTTTACGTTGGTTTTTCGAAGTGTAAACTTGTGGGCTGTTATTAATTATAATAGCAAAAATGCCGAAAATAGCGGCTGTGCCTGGATGGATTGCACTTTATTCAGAATTGCGTATGAATGGAGAAAAAGTATTTTGCGTAGCATGCAGCAAGATTGTAAGTAAAATTTAAGTTTATTTCCTCTTATTAATCGATAGTTTTTAAACGATGTTGATGATGACGCTTCGACAAATAATTTTATTTTAAAATGAGTAAAATGAGATGTATATTTCATGTGTATTTTTCGCATATCATCAGCATAATACGGAATATCTGATATTCCGTATTCTGCTGATGATTTTTAAATAAAAATCATTTTAAACTAAAATTATTTGTCGAAGCGTTGTGTTGGTTATTTTATTAAATGTCGTTTATTCTGATTGCTTCGCAAACTCTTTACAAATTAGTTTTTTAATACTCCTTTATCTTTTACTAACACTTATTTTATAAGAAAACAACTGATGATGTGATATTTTTTATGCAGGTTATAAGTGCCTAATGTTTGTGTCGGCAGATGCTCCACTACATAAAATAAACAATTTAAATGTCAAGTGATTTTTGCAGAAGAAATATAATCCCGAGGAGAGCACCTTAAGAAAAATATATTCACCGTATCTATGCAGAAACATTGAGTAGCATTAAGAAGGCTGTGTCAAACAATTACCTTTACATGTGCGCAGATGAAACTACTGATAGTGTGGGCCGATACATAGTTCATTTAATGATAGGTATCCTTAACGTATCGGTTCCAGCAAAATCTTATTTAATTTCATCCAAACAGTTGGAAAAGGCAAATAATTTGACAATAACAAGGTTTATACAGGAAGAACTGGCAACCTTTTTCTTACCGGAATCGATTCCAACAGTATTATGGATCTTGATAGCGATACACAATCTGTGCTAGACGCCCAAAAGGTGTATTCGAGTAAAGAAATACCTCAACAGTTGGCGTTTATTAAAGCCAACTACAGTTTTATTTCCACTTCTATATTGCAATTGGAAAAACAATTTATGTCGCTAATTGAGAGCGTTGAAATAATAAACAAATTTAGATATGTTCTAATTTGAAATATGCTCCTATAACAAGCGTAGACGTAGAACGAACCTTTTCAATATATAAATACATGTTGTCAGACAAGCGCCACAATTTTTCTATTGAAAACGTTGAGAAATATGTAATTGTAAATTGTTTTCATAGTTAATTATGTTGTAAAATGTTATAAATAAACTTGTAGTAAACATAATAGAATAGTTTTTTTCTATAGTATTATATTTTCTAGCATTACTCCTATTTTTTTATCTGCATATTTTTCATAAGAAAGTGCATATTTAGGCCAAAACATCTGCATATTTTCATTTTTTTTGCATATAATCCGGCCTCTAGTTATAAGCGATACGATATTGGTTGAGCTAGAATTTCCAGAAGGCTGCTGCGTTATTTCTTGGAATAAACCCCACTCGACGTAAGGGTCTACCGCTATTAGATATTTGCAAGCAGTGCCGTGCCTTAAAATTTCTAGGAGTTATGGCTCAATAAATATCGGAACAGTAATACGTAATGTGAAATACGTGATTGAATTAGTGTATAAACTCAAAAATTATGAAAGTTTAACAATTTCATTAACTTTTAAAATAACGAGTACTCATACCATCTATTAACGCATTCTCTTGGTTGTCTACTGTGAAGTTATTACATCTAGGATTAAAAATATCCTTACATATACATACATATATAGAGTGTTGGCGCTACAACGTTCAACCCGTGAGGCTGGAACACATATTTGCCTGGAAAAAATTCAGTTTGTAATAATAATAATAATAATAATAATAATAATAATAATAATAATAATAATAATAACGCTTATTTACCCAACAGCAATTATCTACAGGTAAGTTAACAAAATAAAGTAAAGAAAATAATGCACATACATACAAAGATATACACAATGGCTTAAAAAATATAAAAAGACTTAGTAAATACTTCAAATAAACAAGTTCTCATAAATTTTATTCGTAGAACGACTCATACGATGAAGAGGAGAACTGAACAAAATATTTGTTCTGGGCAAATCTGGAAGACTGGCGTGGCACATGAAATTGTAGTTGAGATAGTGTAAGGGCGAAAAGTCAATTGTTCCATGATGTATCTTCTAAACAAAGCGAAGCCCATGAATATCGCGGCGCGCAGCAAGGGATTGCACGTTGTGTCTGACAAGCAAAGAATCATAATCAATGCCTCTTGGACGGTAGGCACCATCAAGTTTGTAGAACATATATTTGAAAAATTTTCTTTGAAAACGTTCAATAGTGAGCTGATGGGAAATGTAGTAAGGTGACCACACAGGAGAACCGTACTGCAAGCTGCTGACAATAAAAGCAAAGAATAGAGACTTAAGTACGTCAGCATTAGTGAAATACTTAGAAGTTCACATGACAAATCCAAGCCTTTTAGAAGTAGATGAACAAAGCTTACACTGTGCTAGTCGAAAAGGTCAACATTGATGGGTCCTGGGTAGAAAATACAATTCGAGTGCGCTGAATCCAACGCTATCGGCCGCTTTGCGAAGTTGACTCTAGTTTTCGAGATATTTACGAGTTACACGTTACACGTTCTTCCGTACATTTCAACCATTCTTCATCAATCATCATGTACGGACGAAATTTCAGTATAGATCTTTACATCATCAGCATATGCAACTACATGGCAAGCAACACATTCAAGCAGGTCATTAATATAAATTATAAAAAGCAAAGAGCGCAAATTGGACCTTTGAGATACGCCAGATGTAAATATATATTCATTCGAGCAGAATCCATGAACCGATTGCTAAGGTAAGAGGTAATTAATTCAAGGAAGTCAGGAGTAATTCCAAACTTACTGAGTTTTACTAGTAATATTCCGTGATCGATGGAATCAAAGGCGGATGATAAATCGGTATAAACCACATCCAACTGCCATCCTTGCTGGTCCAGACAAACACTGACATGCTGAGTAAAGACAACAAGGTTGGCCATTGTCAATCCGTCAGGCTAAAACCCGTGTTGGCGAGAAGAAATATATTTCTGTACATTTACCAATAAACATGTGTAAATGAACTGTTCATATAGTTTGGTAAACTTTGATGAAATTGTTTTAAGATACTAAAGACTTACTGACAATTTACAGATGGGCAGGACAATAACTGGCCAATCTTACGGTAAACTAGTGATTCCTTTCGATGACGAATTGAAGAAAAAGGGAACATATTGAGCTAACAAGAAAATATTGTTTCAACATGACAGTACACCCACTCACACATTTGTTGTTGCAATCGCTATATTAGTCAAATTACTGCCTGAAGTGTTGTTTCATTTACTACATATATTCTAAAGTAAATCGGTGAACAGGGAGGTAGTCGAAAAACGTGTCTCTTTTGATGATTTCCCGAGAGATCACTCGCTGGACGGTTTAATACAGTTGGAAACACTCTGTTTTGAACAAGTACAGTTGCAAGGGGGTATGTTGAAAAATTCAATATTCTGATTCTTCAAAAGAAGTAGAGAAATCACTCTTCGGATACCAAGCAGTCCTTGTTTCAATAATTTTCAGTATGCTTGTTAGCTGTGATAATGAATTTATTTTGTATGTTTGTATTTACAAACATATCATATTTTATTTACGAGTCATTGCAAGATCGTATAACATTCATATATTTATTTTGTGAAAGAGAGATTATGATTTTGTTGATTCGGAGGAAGTCACATTTGTGTTGATTTTAATTTACGTATGTAAAGTAAAATCAACATACATACGTAGAAGCACGTAGAAGCTTATGTATACTTGGAATTTAGTGTAGTGTTAGAGGTTACTGCTCTTATTGTTAGATAAAATCAAGAGTCGATAGTATTCCTTATCCAACAAGCGTATAAGAGAAAGATTTTGATCTTTTTCTTATATGTTGAATTACATAAAAGTGCTCATGTTTTGTCTGAGCTGAAGGCAGTAACTTGCGACAGTGCTGAACTTACCTGATTCCAAGTATATACGAGAGTTTATAGCCATATTAGTACATATGATGTACTAATATGGCATTTGCTGTTACTCCGAGTTAACAATTTTGTGCAGTGTATTTTGGAATTTAATTACATTCACATTACTGAATCAGATCTAATAGAAGCATTGGAGAAATAAGCAAAATATACATTGCTCATCAGCGAAGTAATGATAATAACAGAGAATATTAACTAGAATGTTTCTTCTTGATTAACTACATATATGCAATATACTCTGTTACACCAGATCAGAAAAATGCACAAAGTCTGGGCAGATAGTTTAGGATAGACAAGAATAGTTTTATGTAATTTGTACGGATTGAAGTAAGAGATCATTATCTCATGAAAGCCTATACTGTTAGCTCGAACAGGTGGAACTGACTCAAGTAAAATCTAAAATTTGTGTATGTATGTAGGTATACACGCAAATCTATAGTATTTTGATGTGACAAATTGTTACTTTAAGATTAGCTCAAAAAAAAAAAGAACAAATGAGCTTCATGAAATAGTCTTGGTCAAAGATCAGTGTTATTTTTCATCGGTCAACGTTCGTATCAAAGTTAAAATTTTAAAGATTACGACCACCCACCTTCAGCAAACAGACTTAAATACCTTTAACACCTTAATACTCTTCCGAAAACATATTACACAACGATAAAATGCGGACGTGGACCGCACACCTTTAGGTGATGTATTTATAGTCTTGTTTGAAATAGAAATACATACATATGTGTAGTATATGTATATGAGTAGCAGTCAATTCGTATGTCTACAATATCTGGAATGCAGACCAGATGAAGAGGAATAGAAGATTAAGATAGCTTCACATATTTAACAATAAAAATGAATGATAAATTGAGAGTTGACAATTTCTTCATATAATTTAAAAACTAGCAGGCCCGTTGGTGTACAGTGAAGCGAATTCTTTATGATTTGTTGTGTGATGTATCTATATATGTTTATACGTTTTTTCATTTTAAGGTATAATAACTTGTATTTTTGTAACATGTGCTGGTATGTATACGCGGAATAACTTCAGAACGGTCAGTTATCTTCGATATTTTCAAAGCCACTAATTTTTATATGGGCATTCAGCAGTTAACACAGTCGATTTTTAAGTAGTTTCTAATAAGTTGAACATCAATCGAGCGCCATCTTATGTTTCTTAATAATCGCGATTGTAGCATTGGCACAGCTTTCCAAATTTAGAACATTTCTTATCTAAATAACACCTAACCTTTTTGTAATACACTCAGCCCATAAATGGAATAATTTCATGCAGTGGCTAAAATAACATCTGAATGACTCTCTATACAACGACCTGATT
Organism: Chrysina gloriosa; assembly: GCA_038088585.1. Classification (NCBI taxonomy): domain Eukaryota; kingdom Metazoa; phylum Arthropoda; class Insecta; order Coleoptera; family Scarabaeidae; genus Chrysina; species Chrysina gloriosa. Next base: position 48,061,981 of record CM076088.1, read on the forward strand.
AAATTAGGTACGGTAATGGGCAGCTACCAAGTAACATTGCAAAACCTTACTAAGTAAGCATAATTTACATATGCCAATGACCCATGAGTGTGGACGTAATACGTCGTTTTGTGAATACGAGAAGGCAGGTGATGCGCTATGAGTGCGAGTTGGAGCTCGCAATAGTCACATTGTTTGTCCGTAGCAATTTTTTGGGTGAAGCAGATTTTGCTTCTGCGGTCTGACAATGAGTGATATGAACTTCGAACAACGGTGTGCGACCCGCAAACCAAGCGCCAGAGCATGGAATGGCACATGCCAAGCTCTCCAAGGCAAAAAATAAGCAAGTTTAAAATGAAAAGCATGCTGATTTGCTTTTTCGAAGGCCAGGGAATAATTGACAAAGAGTTTGTGCCTCCACAGCGGAGGGTTAATCAATAGGTTTACCGACACGTTTTTGAAAGACTTTGAAAACGGGGCATGTGTGTGAAGCCAACCATCAAAAATAACTAGACGTTGCTTCAACAATACCTCAAGGAACGGCGTTATGGGGTACTGGACAATATTTACACATTTAGACGGCTGTAACCGACCAGGTGCAGCATATCCAGTGTCAAAGTTCTAGCACTGCTATGTGGAGTGGAAGAACCGTCTCCAGCGCTGTGTGACTTCCCAAGGCAGCTATCTTGAAGGGGACAATGTTGAGTTGTAATGGTACTGGAATAAAACAAGTGAAAAAATTGATCTCATCACTTTACTTACACACCTCATATACATATATACCTATTCAATAATATATTCATTGTATATATATCATGATTTTTCATGATTTTCCCTAAGTTGAACAATTTCAAATGGCAGATAAAAATTCGACTTCGAGGTTTGAAAGCATTACGTAATTAAGTAAATCAATGACATTTTAAATTTATTTTTGCATTTCTAATTTAACAGGTATCTAAGTTAATTTACTGAAATGCAACAGCCTGTATACTATTTTTGATTTTCAGCTGCAAAATTAAGAATTACGTTAGAAACACTAACAAGATTTCTATTGGAATAAAAAAACAACGTACCTACTCACATATTTATATGTATGTACATACAAGGCTTTCCACAACTAATGCATCAAATTTATTTATATGATTGTTTGAGGAAAAAGTAAGTCGATGAGCGTAAAAGAAAGAAAAAAATGAGCAAATAAAATTTGAGTGTTGGGTCGACTTACTTATTTAGTCCTTCCTTTCGAAACTTGAAAAACTCTTTTCGGCCTTCCCGTGATGGGATAATACTTTCCCTCACAAATTTTCTTTTATTTGTTATGACTTTTCTTTTGTTTTAATTTGACGTATAAGTGGCGGTAGGAGAGTAGGATTTTCTACGATTATATGAGGTAAAATAAGTCAACGAATGTAAAATAAAACAAATTACATAACTTGTTCTACTTAAATGGACCGGCGAATTGCTTCCGTCGCATCCGAGAATGACTTGTTAATTTATTAAAACCTATATACACTTGACGTTACTAAATTTATGGCCTGAATTTTGCAAGTGTTATTTCTCCGTCTAAATAGTACACAAATCTAATTTCAGGGGTAATCTAACTGGTTCTGGTTCTGTTCCTTCAAACTTAAAAAAATAATTTCGGATTTCCGAATTGTAGCTCTTACAAATTTTGTTTTACTTTGTTTGATCTTTCTTCTGTTTTAATCTGATGCGTAAGTTGTGAGAAGTCTGGTATATATTACATCGGTCACTAACGTTTTTAAATTGGAAAATTTGATTTGTCTGTAGTTGACATTTCAAATTATTTGAAGGTGAATAGCAGGAAACATACACGTTGGCATGAATTTGAAATGGAATTTTTACACTGTTTGTAAATCGAGTTCCATCCCATTTCTTGAATGATTTTGATCATGTCACTAATTATATAGGTACAGACAACAACCTTTAAGTTAACTTCTATATATAATATTTTAGTCACTTCTGAAGACCTTTAAATTAATTGTTGAAATATTGAGTTGGAAATCAACGTAGCTTTATTTATTACGGCGTACCGAATTTCCCAAGAATGAATTTCTAATTACATACATATATACATTAAACCGGTAGATCAGATTATTTTTCTGCGGTTTTATATAGTTAGTACTTTTACTTTTGTGCTTAAAAATATAGATCAAAGAAAAATTCTACTAGCAATAAAGTATGTACAAGGACTGTGTTATGTGTATGGTCATTTTTAGCAAGGAAACCATTACATCGTGTTTATTATGTTTCAATTTTTATTTGTAAATAAGTGTTAAATGAATAACCATATTTATTCATACTCCTTTTCTTCCTCATATTTTTATTACTGCAGTTTTACAATACTTCTTTCTTACTTCAAATATCTATGTGATCGTATTGATTTTATACAGAGTGTTTACACGTTTTCGTATGTGGTACACTTTTTGTGACATAATGCTCCCTTGAAGTGAACGCATATTGCATGTTACATACCCATGTATGAGATGCGATTCTAACATTTCACTGGTGCCTGATTCAGTAGTACCTATTATTAGTTGCTATTGACATGAAATTCGGGGAAATACGAGTTCAGTTGATATGTTCACGACAATAGAGCTATTCCCTTGATGTCAATTCTTCGGCCGTTTAGAACAATATCGTAGATTGTATTCATCATTTCGGGAGTTATAGTTTTTGATGCCGTTGCTCGGTGTTGCATCACAGCGTTGGGCAATTCGGCTACAAATTTTAGGTTTAGAAGCAACATTGTCGGCCAAACTTTGTTGTATATCATCCGAAATTTCAGATGCGTTTAGTTCTTTTAAAAATAAATATTGGATTGCATTACAGGGATTGCGAGTTTATGCATTTTTAGATTTTCCATTTACAACACTATTTCACAGTATTTTCAAAAGAAATATCAGAAATTAACCAGATTTCACCTGTCACCATAAAAAGCCTAGCAGAATTAGAAAGTTGGGGCTAGTAGTCGAGTCTCATTTCCCGTCAAGACATCCTTGTATAAGTAGGGGAGATTGAGGAGTTGTGAGACGGGTATTGTTTTTGAACTTAAACTACTCCAAAATCACGCATATTTGAAAGCTTTAAACTTTATTTCGACACAAATGGCAGCTATTGGTAAATTTTTTTCGAATTTAATAATTTTTGTCAACATTTAAATTGCACGAAAAAGACATTCAGTTTTCGAATGTTAAAAAAGTTTGGGGAGTCATGAGACACTACTTGAAATCAAAGAAATTACGTATTTTGGTATTTTTTTATTCAAGATGGAAAATAAGAAATAAGAACTTTTTCGGCATTACACCTTTGCAGTTAATGCAGAAGTTTTCGTCTTCAGAATCCGATGAAGATAAAAGATGCGTAAAAACGTCAAAAAATAGTGTCTCACAACTCCCCAAATCTGTTGTCTCACAACTCCCCAAATCTGTTGTCTCACAACTCCCCAAATCGTATATATTCTAAATGGCCGCATAGTTATTAGCACATTGTATTTGCATGCAAGAATGAAAGTGTGTCGAAAGTTAATTAACTAACGATTCATTTGTATGTACTGACCTTTGCAATTCGCTTGAAAAACTGATCGAAAGTATCAAAAACAAAATTGGTCAAGAAACTTTTGGAATAATTTTAACACATTATCTGGAGAGACGCTCAGAATGCGTGTTTACTTGATGAATGGTAGCTAAAAAGTGAAGTTGCATTGAAAACAATATTGACAATCATAATCGAACGTCAACCTTGTGAAATATGAAGGAAAATTACGCTGTCTCACAACTCCCAATGTCTTACAACTCCCCAATGTCCCCTACTATTGCGACAAGAAAAGTCCGGACAAGTATACTTTGATTATTTTTGAACAATATAAGCCAGTCGCTTGTCATGTTCATGTCAATTTTGATGTATCCATTTATATTTTATTTATATTTTTATTACCATTCACATTTAACATCTTGGTCAAATCTGCTTAATCGCTTAATGTATGTACACCTAATTCTGTGTTTACACGGTCTTTTTTACACGGTTTTGATTTAACACGGTTTGAAAATAAAAAAATTTAAATTTTTTTACACGATTTTATTCCATTTAGCACGATTCAAAATATTCGTGTTTTTGTGTATACATACATACAAGCAAATTTACTGGTCAGAGCAATTGTAAATAACACAAATTTAGTGGAATTCCCTTTTTGTGCATACAAGCAAATTTACTTGTCAGAACAATTGTAAACAGCACAAATTTAGGGGAATTCCCTTTTGTGCATACAACCTATACCTATTCTTTGTGTTAACAACATAGCTGTTTTACATACATACGTAATTGTTTTTAGTTTCTGAACTTGTCATACATTTAATTTACATTACATACTTTTAAGCTTAGAGTGCATATCTTTTTTTTTCTTTAATAACTATGCTTGTGTAAATACACATTATATACAATGTGACTTAATAAAATAAACATGAATACTTGTTCTTAAAATATCCTTGTTTTTCACTAATTTTAATAGGTTGTAGAGATAAGGAACCAATCACCTATTTTTGCATACGATCAATGTCTTTTTGATATGGTTTCTTCTGGAACCAATCTACCGTGTAAAAACAGAATTAGGTGTACATATGTATACGTTCTGGTTTGGAAAAACGTTTGTCATAAATTAATGTAGTTTTTAATTGTATTTACATACAATGTTTCTGTTCTTCATAAATACTGGGCTTGCTCTTTTGGTTTTTTAAAAATATCTTCTTCGAAGATCGACACGTTTGCTTACGCTGAAACCAAATGCTAAAGCAGTTGGTCTTCAGTTGAGATAGTTAAAATTGTTACATAGGAAACACTGACCATGCAATTCACACTTGATCATTGGGAAATGTAAAACTCGTAGAGATCTAAGACTTCGTCATTACTCAATACGCTGCTGTTTTCTGAGCTTCTGTTGTTGAACCGCTCCAAAATTTCTTCCCACCAATTGGCTCCAATCGTTTTCTAGTTTTCAATTAAAAGGTGGGGTATTTAATGGAAAACTAACTTTCTCATCTGACCTGCTTTGGAATATGTACTGAAACTGATATTTCCACGTTGAAATTCGAAGTATCAGCATGGAATTGTCGATTGATGGAATGCTTCATCACTAAAAACATACATCAAATCGTTGATGGATTGTTGTAGACATAATCAATCCAAAGTTGTGAAAAACTGTTGCGTAATTCATTTCTGGACGTATTGCTAGCTCCATTTTCGACAGTGGGTAAATTTTAAAGGTGTCATGTATGTACATGATGACAATACAAGACTACACACGTTTTAATCACATGAGGAAAATAATTAGAAGCTGTCACCACATTCATCACCAATATTTCTTGAATCACAACAATTTTAATAATGATGACGTCAAATAGAATTTGGTTCGCTCTTTTTCTAACATTTTTAAAATTAATAAGAAAACTTTGGTATAGCTGACTAAATAGAATAAAATATGAAGGGGTGAAAGGCTCCCCCAAAATATGGAACCGTTTTTGCCAATTGCTCTGCAATTCTTGAACTAAGAGAATATTCAAAATATGGATATACAGCGGATCAAGAGGGCTATTAAAACATGTTTGAATTAGTAACCCTTATTTTAAAAAAAAATCACCCTCTCTTGCCCTCATTGATTTGCGGAGATACCGATTTCGATGAAACTTGGTGGTTATGTGGAACTACACCATGTATAAAGCCTGTTTCTGTTACTGCTCCAAAAGCATTTGAAGTGGTTAAAACTAGCTAAATAAATATTTAGTCATATGGACGTGTGAGCTTCAACAGCGCTCTCGAACTATATCCTGTATGAATCCGTTATACTTATGTTAGTTATATAGGTATCCTATGTACCATAAAAAGAAGATATAAATACGTTTGAAATGTAACTATGTTATTATTATAAGAAGTTAACAAATTAAGACAACAAATCAAATACAAAGAATAGGAATCATAATAAGTTTCTAAAGTTACAGCACGTAGAATATTTGTTCCTATAGAAGTATTAAATCACAACGTGTGTATAATGAGATGGTGTATGTATGGTATATACGTATTTTGTGTCATTCTTGATGAAAATGATAGTCTTCGTAAAAATGTTGGAAACATAAATATTGATTACACCTTGCACATCTACTAAAGGCATGATTTCCGCGTATGGAGCACACAGGGGAAAACGCAGCATCGTCAGCAGTGAAGGCAAATTGCACTGGATGTTCGAAACGCTCCGGTCGAGTATGCAGATATCCACTGTTGTACCAAGCATACGCAAATAAATTCTGAAACCTCAGTGCAGACAGTTGATTGTAAATTAGGAATTGCATTCTAATCACGTCATTACGTTGATGCAAATCTACGTCATCATTTCGAGGATTACTAGATCTGAAAATTTTCTAACAAATGCTTTCCATATCTGAAACTCATACACATGTAAGGGCTGAATTATATCTGTTGTTTCTTTAGCGATAGTAAGTATTTCGACTTCTTTGTGAGTAGGTGCATATGTTTTCAGAGAAGCCGGGCAATATTCGGTCCAGGAATCTAATACCAGAAAACTTCGAGCACCAGTATTTTGCAAATATATGTTTGTAAACCAATGAATAAACAGGTTCGTAGTTAATTTTCCTGAAGTAGAAGCTTCAACTTTCACGTTCGATTCCTTTCGACTTTCTTCGTATTTACAATGGTTTACAAAATATCAAAAGCGAACTGGAATCAGCTCTCCCTTACACTGGGCCCAAACTGCCCCCTCCCCCCTCCGCTACCCTTAAAACAATAAACAAGGAAGATGCTAGTTCACCTGCCGCTGATATCAGTGGCAGTACTGTGTAACTGAGGGTTGTAGCCGAAACTGATTACCAGTATCAAATACATTCTCTGGACCATAGTTTTCTAAACGCGGCTTAACTAACTGTATTAAACTGGCTGCCGTAGCTTGTACCACATTGTTGTCCATCCCGTATGAACGACTAGCAAACTGTAACTTTCCGTGATACGATCCCATGTGCTTGTTTAAAGTGCACTATCCCTTTTCTTGAGGCTCTAAAATTTTCCAGTTCAATTTCTGCATTAGCCCCCAGAGCCCAACTTCTTATATCCATATCGTGAACGATGAGGTTTGCATCCAAACTAGCAGTATATCGTTGAAGTGTAGGTTGATAAATTTGCATTAACTTTTCACGTTTTGTGCCACCGTTCTGCAATGACTGCTCCCATCTATATAGTTGTCGTAGAGACTTAACTTTTCTAAATTTTTGTTGAACTATTGCTAATTTTATTAATTCTTGTTTTGCGCTTCTCCAGAATTCCACTGCTTTCTTTTTGTATTCAATATCAATGAAGCCACCTACATCATCGCTGGTACAAGCTTCTTCCAATTCTTCTTGTGTAACATCTCTTAAGTCTTCTCGTGAAGGTGGCTCATCTTCCATTACGACATCAGCAGCAATTGGTAATTCGTCGAAAAATTCCAATCTACAAATTTGTCTAGAAATCAAAGGAACTGTCTTGCACACTCCTGTCTATTATATCTTTTATAGCATCATGCAGTTGTTGCCTTCCATATGGGCTGCAAATACAAGCTGTCTCTTAAGAACCACAAGCGCTTGTGAAGCGTTTCATTCAAAATTTAATGTATATTGTGGTTCCCTCCATCCCAATATTCATATATTTCTGAAGGTGCTGAAAAATATGCAAATAGATACATATAAAAATGAATTGGGTCAATGACTTTATGTCGAAGAAAATTAAACAATTAAACAATAGCAATATAAGTAAAATTGATTTTGTCAAGAGTGTTTCATTTAAATTTACCTCAGTCGTTTTAAATTAATATACATAAATATATTTTTGGTTTTCATATTTATTCTCGGATTTGATTTTTGTGTTCTATTATTATTATTATTATTATTATTACTATTATTATTATTAATATTATTATCGTAATACTTTATTTTATTTTTTATTTCACTGTTTTTTGCTGTTATAAATAGTTTACTTCATTAAATGAATTAAATTGCTATAAATATCAAATTAACGATAGAACTTTACTTTACCTTTTGTATTTTATCACTATTTTCTTTATTTTGTAATACACTAGTTTTATGTTACTGTTGCAAACATATATTTAATTACTATTTTTATTATTTAGCAGGAAATTTGTATTAAATCCTTTAATTCTTCTGATTCTTTCGTCGGCTTGACGATATTTCCGAAGTTTTAAAGGTGGTTCATTACCGGCAACAAGCTATTCGCAATAGGTATCACGCCCTTTTTGTACTTTTCGCAATCCATTAATAAGCTTCCAAGTGGTCGGGTGATTGATTCCTAATTTAGTCTATAGTCGTCGGTATCCAGCTTCCGCGTGGTTGTTGGTTCAATCTTGTTCATAAAATTTCAAAAAAGGCTACATGGTTTTTATTACTAGGTTTACAAACTTTGTGAACACAGATGCTGTCGTTTTTAAGTTACTAAAAAGAAAACAAGTTTTAGCGAAAAACGTTTGACCGAAAAAAGTATTAATTAATAAATGAATATAAATGCTATTTTCTTTTAGTACGCGTAAAATACCTGCAACGATACCTCTCACGAACCTCACAAGGTCTTGAGTTGCTGCATGTGTATAAATTTTTTATTGTATATTGCGTTCCAGTTTCTAGTGCTACTGCAAGACAAATTCACTCTGTTTCTGGCATAAGTCGGTCATGTAACACGTGTAAGGGCTTGAATAGTGATATTAATGGTTTGAAATCTATAATGTTGGATCTACAGCTGGAAATCGCTACATTGAAACAAATCATTTATTGTCTGCCTCGTGCTACTACTTTCGCAGTTGACACTGAAAAGATTATCCACGAGATCATTGAACGCGATAAGCGTAAATGCAAATACGGCGTTCCTGAATCTGCTTAGTCTAAAAAAGACTGTAAGCGAACTATGTATATCGGAGCGTTAAGTTTGACACGTTTAGGGCGGGGAAAGGGACTCGCACAATATCATTTTACTGTAACAAAGATTAAATCGGGAAACTAAACCGACTCCAACAGTAATGATAACTAATTCTAAATATTTATTATCAAAATACCCGCGGTCTTCACTCCAAAACCCACGAAGCTTACATCAACGTCTTGCAACATTCTCAGTACCGGACCGTTACGCTTGTCACTTATCTCTTGGAGTCTCGTAAGTCTCCATTGCAAGTGGAGACTCAATAGTTTCCTCAGGCTTTGGGTTCTCGTCAACCTCTAGCGGTGCATTTTTGTTTGTTATTCTTAGTAATATTTTCCGTCTCGGTCCCACGAGAAGAAATAAAGGTCGATGTCTGCAGCGCTTTCAATGCAGGCACAAGGCGTACATACAAGGGGGCCTGGGGCCATTCAGCTCTGACCACGTTGCCTTAGACCGTTGCTTGGAGGAGCTGGTCTGCGGCAATAGTTTTCGCAAAGGATTTTGGAGGTTTTTAGGCCTCCTCACCCTACTTATAGCTGCCACTGATCAAGCCCTTCATAAAGAAAAGTTGGCCATTCCGTTATCCGCCACCTAAGAACGCGCACGGTAGATTACTCAACCTCCGAGTGAATCATTCTAGTCACCACTTCAAATAATCACAGCTTCCAGACCCTTTTTATAGTTTTCTTTTTAAATATATGCATATACAAAATTACACACACAATAAATAAACATACAATTTCTCGCAGAAGTACATATGTACATACATATATACAAATTAAGTACGTGTTCGCAAATGGGGATTGTGACTTAACAAACTGTCTTTCCAGTTTGTGTTGACTTATTTCAAGCTTCATTACTTTCATGTCAATCTGCATCCAAGATGATAATAATAGTAATAATAATTATTATTATACGATGAAATATTTCACGTTCTAATTCTCTTCTATCCTTGTCTTGGGTTTTGCGCTCCCTTGTAACTCGTCGTGCTTTTTATAGGACCTTCGAATGAAGATATTTCACTTCCAACGCCAATGATTTTGTAGTAGACTATGAGTGGCGGTGAAATAAAACAATGTACAACTCTACTATAATTGTACATTGAAATAAAAACAAAACAAAACGGGGCAAATTTACATAGTCACGTCACGGCCTTCTGAGATGTCTTCAGGATTGTCAAACTTTGGGTTTATAATACTATTCAATATAACAAAGGTTTCACGAGATATTCAAAACAACAAATAAGGTAATGTGCAACGTCTTAATATGTAATACATACAACAGGAAATATACATAGTAAACATAACATAAAGTCGCGAGTTTATAAAATTGTTAGACCAAATGCGGTGTGATCGCATCATTCATGTAAGATACGCAGCACGACATTAAAATCGAAGAAGATTTAAACCGTATAGTGGTTATGTTAATTTTAGAACATATTCTTTTTAACCTTAATACCTTCTGGAGGTTTCAAATTTTGTAGTTTCAGAACTGGTGGGTATATATCTTCTGTCATTTTCTTTTGTTGATATACTCGTACTACTAATCGTGCTTTGCAAATATTTTTCTCGCTTATGCTTTAGTAAATACCAACTTGCTGGTTCTGGTACTTTTCCCCAAGTTTGATTTTCTTCTAATACATCTATTTCTTCTTGAACTGCTTTTAGCCAATCATTCTTGTTCTTTGTGCTCAGAATCTCTTGATATGTCTTCGGAATATTGTATCCACATGTCAGTAAACTAGAGATGGGACATTCGAATCCGCGAATCCTCGAATCCATCGAATCCTGAAAAAGATTCGAGATTCGAAAACTCGAATCTTCGCACGATTTTCGTAATTCGAATCTTTCGAATCCAAAAAGAAAAAATAATAATAATGATGACTCATGTAATCACGACACATATGAATCACTGACTAGAAAGATCTCGACGATTCTCTTCGGTTCTCGTTCTTTCAGCCACAAAGTATTTATAAGCTGGCATGATTTCCTAATGTTTGTCGTATTTTAATAAATAAATATCTTTATTCCTGAGACCAGAAAAGGTATGGAACATGTCAAATAGGTGTCACATACAGCATCTGCTATAGAAACTTTCATTAGCAACATAATAAAAGAATGGCATCTTACAGAAAAAGTTGTATGCTTCATGAGAGACAATGGTCCTAATATGGTTGCAGCTTTAGAGCGTAGCATCTTCACCCACTTGCCTTGCCTAGCCCATACGTTTCAGTTAGTTATAAAAGATGGTTTACTGAATAAGAATGAAATTAAGGAAATAATGATATCCTGTCGGAATATTGTGGGACATTACAAACACTCTTCTAAAGCGACAAAAATGTTAAAAACTGCTCAAGCTAAGTTAGGTCTTAAAGGTCGTCGTTTAATACAAGACGAGCCGACTAGATGGAACTCTCAGCTTCACATGCTCAATCGACTTGTGGAACAAAAGCAAGCCATTTTATTGTCTGCTTCTGACTTGAATATTCAGATAGACCTTTGTCCTCGACAGTGGAAACTTATTGAAGATATTATACGAATATTAGAAGTGTTTGATAAAGCTACATTTGTGGCCAGCTCAAGTAAAGTGACAATTTCAGAAATAATTCCTTTAGTGAATAGCACCATTCGTGCTCTAGAAAATTTCAAACCAAAATTAGGTTCAGTACAGGGTTTCCGAAATGATTTGCTTGCGTCACTAAAAGGCGCTACCATTCTGTTGAGACAGAGAAATTGTATACTATTGGTACTTTACTGGATCCCCGATTCAAAGGGAATGTATTTTTTGAATAAAGAAAACGTTGAGCAAGCTAAATTGACACTGGCTAATGAAATTTCATCCATCTATATGCAAACAAATGGTGATCTGCAGTCATCAGAGAAAACTCAAGCAAATGCCACAGATATATCTTTAACTGAACAAGGTCATAGTATGTGGAGTTACTATTCTCAGTTGATGACCCCAGCTACCTGCAGTGATGTGGATTACAGTTCATCTCCTGAAGAAGAAATAAATGCCTATTTAGCAGAACCACTGCTCCCACCAACTGCAGACATCTTTAAATACTGGAAGGGCAACACAAAATACCAAAATTTGATGAAACTAGCAAAAACATTCTTAATTACACCACCATCAACAGTGATTTCAGAAAGACTATTCAGCACATCAGGCATCATAGTGGATAAAAAACGTAGTCGGTTGGATCCAGAGCGAGTTCGAAAGCTGGTTTTCTTAAATAAAAATCTGAATTAAAATTCTCACTTATTTCTTTTAGGTTGAGTGTTTTCTTTTATATACTAAAATATGTGTTTAGATTTTCATGTGCAATATTTGCTGTTTATCTATGTTAGCTCTCCCTTATTCTCATTCACAAAAGTTTCTGAAAAGATATCGGTACTGTTATTGATATATTAATTTCCATATGCTAAGGAAATTAAATATAAATAAAAACTTGTTGCATAATCATCAAGATTTTAACATAATTTATCTTTTAATATTGTGTAATTTGTTTTTTTTTAATTTCATTTTGTAATATAAATATGTTCAAAAAAATCTTTTTTAATAAATATTTTTAAAACTGTATCGTTTTTAATTAAAGTAGCTTTAAAATTTTCCTGTAAAATTGTTTTTCCTCTCTGTCCTTTCTTATTATTGTAATTATATGATGGATTCGAGAGATTCGAGATTCGAAGGATTCGAGAGATTCGGAGAATCCTTTTAGGATTCGGATTCGGATTCGGATTCGAGAAAATTTGGATTCGTCCCATCTCTACAGTAAACTGTTTAAGGAACCTCTAATATCCTCTTCACCTAGATTTGTAACATAGTCTTTCTGCCATTTCGGTTTCTGAACGTTTCTCTTTGCTCTTTCTGTTTCTAATACCTCTTCCTGGTTCTGCTCCGTGTTTACTTTTGAATTGTTTCCTTTTCCTTTATTCTCTAGTATTCTTTTATATCAAATGTATTTATGTCTTCTTTCCTATATTCCTTTAATTTCCTTTCATCTTTTTGTACTGTGTCTCTGTACGCTGCTTCTGTTGTTTCGCTTCAGGTAAGTCCAATTTAGGTGAATTTCGTCCAGGTAAGTATATTATTTCATTATTTTTTGTTTCGTCAAATACCACATTTCTTGCTATTTTCACACTATTTGTTTCTTTGTCATAAAACCTATACCCTGCCTTTGCATATCCTACCATAATCACCTTTTTCTCTAGGCTATTAACTTTTTGTCTTATTTTTTTGGTACATGATTGTAGGCAATGCTTCCAGACGCTCGCATATTTGCTACGTTTGGTTTCCTACCTTCCTATAACTCGCTAGGAGTTTGATTTTTACAATAGTAGGACTTCTATTTGTCACATATGCCGAATATAAAACAGTATCTCGCCAAAACTCTAGACTTAATTTTGAATCCAACAAGATCGATCTAGTTTTTCTACCAAAGTTCTATTCATACGTTCCTCCACCCCATTCATTTCGAGATTGTATGGTACTGTACATTGAATCTGTATTCCGTTTGTTCTGCATAATTGTTGGAATTCCCTAGTCACATATTCTCTACCATTATCTGAACGTAATTTCAACATACCACAATTAAAATGTTTAGTAGCATAGTAATAGTAATCATTAAATTTTTGAAAAACTTCTACTTTTTGTTTCAACAAATACACTACGACAAAATGTGTGTTAAAGAAAAAGAATACATTATTTAGATATGTAAGTTAGTAGATATGTAAGTTCGTAATGCGGAGAGGTAGAGTAGAGGAAGAGTAGGGAAATGGCGGCGGAAGTAAAATGAGTCGTTAGGGTTATAAGATTAGTGAGTCGTTTTATGTAATACAAGGGGTAAAAGAACGATTTCAGAATAGTTTGGACAGTGATGAAAATAGACGAGAGAAGAATTTATCGAAACGCGAATCGGAGGTGGATTTACAAGAATTAATTAAAAATTTGGTTATGAAAAATCAACGAAAAGACAAATTAGTTGAAAGTATGTTGTAGTTAATCGAAAGCAGAAGGAGCAATGTAGAAAATGTGGGTATTATTCCGCAAATTCTAAATAAAGTACCTGCTTGACGGTAATGTAAATGAAGCAAGTGATTGGTTACAACAATTAAACGGAATTCAAATTCTACATGAAGTCACAGACTAAAATATGCTAGAGATAGCTCGAACTAGACAGGTTGCGGCGACACGGCAATGGTACCTAACCAAAGCACCAGATATCCACACGTGGCAGGAATTTACCTTAAAATTTAAGAATATTTTTATTGTTAAAGAAAGCCTATCGACAAAATGGAAAAGGATGGAACAACGGACGCAAAAGAGAAACGAACGCATCGATTCATATTTCCATGAGAAGGTACGTCTTTGTAGAGAACTCAGTGTAGAACTAAAAGAAATAAAGGAGCAAGTTTTAATCGGATTATGGTCTAGACATTTGTGTAATACCATGTTCTCTTTAAACCACGTCACATCTAATGAGCTTTTGCATGATTTGAAAATGACCAAACCCTTATACAACCCGAACAATGAAGGGAAGCTAAGGGAAGATACAGTAAAGGAAACTGGAACTGTACCGAAATCAAGGAACTTTATTAATATTTACTAAATATGGCCACATTGGAAGAGATTGTCCGGAAGCCAAAAAAGAATCCAAAATGTTACAAATGTGAGGAGATGGGACATATTGCTAGGAACTGCAGTGTAAGTAAACAAGGCAGCATGCATGTAGTGCAAAATAATCAAAGTATTGATACATTTAGAAAGTATATAAAGCATATTTCAATTAATGATATTCCACTTATCACAATGATTGATTGTGGAAGTTTAGATTGCACAATAGGGGCATCGGCGGCACTGAAGTATTTTGACATCCATAGAAGTGTAAGTGAATTGAAATGATAGAATCAAGTAAGGTGGTGCAATTATACCTAGTTACAGAAAACGAATGTGTATTGTCGCAGCACAGAGAACATGGATGATGAGAGCAAAGGTTATTCTAAAGCTAATTAAACTATAAATAAAATTTGTAGAAATTGTATATATATAATATAATTGTATATTATATGAAAACCAATTTTATTAAACTTACTAAATTTGAAAATGATACAAATTGAAAGTGGAACAGGATAACAGAGCACAAATTTACAAACATGTCATTAAAATTTAGAAGATAATATAGCACGGAAAATGAATAAACAAAACATGAAATTGAAATGTTGTTACGAGTCTGTAACAGTTTTCTAATTAGATTCTAATTGTATTGGTAGATGGGTAGCTGGTGACATAAATTAATATAAATAATTGTAGAACTTGCGCACGCGTTGTGTAGAGAACTAGTACTTGGAGGAAGTAAAAGAAAGTATTCCATTACGCAAAGAATGAAGCAGGTCCAGCAATAATTTCACAAAAAAAAAATTAGTTAAATTTTGAGTGATTAATATTTTATTTCTGCACAACCGATTACTCCAAATCCTAAATCACTTTGACGTGTGGCGCAACAAGTTTGACCAGCGAAAGAAGTAAAGAAAAAAAAACGGCTGCAAAAAGTCACGCGCACGCGCACATGGTCCTTCCAGTCCGATACTAACAATCAAAAACATTCTAAGTGCAGTGCAAACCAAGTAATCAATCACATAAAACGTTACATGTGAAACTTTAAGTTGAAGCAGACGCACGATTGGACACCCGTCTGGAAGCAGCCAATGTAGCAGTCATCAAACATTTCGCACGATTGGATATCCCTCTTTGGAAGCAGCCAACGTAGCAGTCACCAAACATTTCAAACAACTATTTTGTGGACATCCCCCACATTCTGGGAAATAGAAGAAATTCAAAACAAATCACATTTTTCAATTGAGGAATCCGCTTGTGAAACACATTACCCATTAAACACATACCGCAAAGACGCCGGTAAATATGTAGTGAAACTAGCATTTAATAATAAAAAGAATGAATTCGGTGATTCATACAAGATAGCACTAAAACGATTTTATGCTTTAGAGAAAAAACTAGAATCTGATTCAAATTTGGCCTCTCAATATAGAGCATTCTTAAGAGAATATATAGATCCCAAACATATGAGCGATATTACAAACGCAGATGATAAAGGGTTAGGATATTACCTACCTCACCATGCCGTAACTAAACAGTCAAGCGCGACAACAAAGATTCGCGTAGAATTCGATGGATCCGCAAAATCAACAACAAACATTTTCTTAAATGATACACTGATGCAGGGTCCTACTATACAAGATAATTTAGTTGCCATTATAATGCGTTTTCGGTCACATCAGTTTGTTCTAACTACAGATATTGAGAACATGTTCCGACAAATTTGGGTAGATCCAGATCATGCATGAAAATAAAACCCAACCGATTAAAACATATGGAACAACATCGGCGCCATTCCTCGTAGTATGATCGTTAAAACAATTAATAAAGGATCATGAAAGGGACTGTTAGGTTTCATTTCGTAATTCGAATACATTTCAGAAATTATAAGTAGAGTTAAGAATTTTTAGGTAAATCTTTATAATTAATTTGTAAAACGATGGATTTGGTGCATTCCAATTTTATGATACAGTTGGTTTCAAAATATTTACTAAACTTATTGAGCATCGTGCCGATTTATTAGGGTACGAGGCGATGCCTATACCGACCTTAAGAACCGCGATAAAAGAAATCATCCCTCTGTTTCTAATATGTTAAATTCTCAGAACTGTGAGATGGTGAAAGTCTCAGGACTCTCAACAATTATTCATTGTTAGAAAAACTCTAACGCCTATTTTGAGTAGTATTTGACCAATAGCCGAGGAGCAAATAATTCAGCAGAAAAGTAAAATAACAATTACAAAAGAGTCTTAAATCAACAGTCAAACAAGAACATTCAAACAACGACAGTAAACCACAATCGTTCAAATAAGTTGTAATAGTCTGTAACATAGTGTATATAGTTCAATAGTGTGGAAGTGTGCCGCGACTCTGTTGTATTAATTGTATACATAAGTATACTGGTCCTTCGAAGCCAAAAACAACAAGACGTACCACCAATAAACCATTTTGGAACCGTCCAGGAGCACAAGCCGCACCCAGTGATTACCCACTGGCTGCCGAAATACTCGATCGCGATTTTTATGTCGATGACTTACTCACCGGCACAAATTATATCAATGCAGCTAATATCTTAATTGAACAGTTAATTAATTTATTAACGTTAGGCTGTTTTAATTTACGACAATCGATATCAAATGAGCCATCGCTTTTAATGACCCTAAGAAATTCAACTACTTTATAGTTTCTCTGCCTGGATAGCGAGAAAATGAAAAAGGTGCTTGGGATACAGTTGAATCCTCAAGAGGATACTGTTAGTTATAATGTAAATTTACCTAAAAAGTATACATCTGTTACAAAAAGAACGATATTATCGGATATCGCGCAGCTGTTCGAACCACTAAGTTTGTTGGGTCCAGTAATTATGAAAGCTAAACTAATTATGCAAGAATTATGGAAGGCCAATTTAAATTGGGACGAGTCAATCCCACAATCATGATTTATTGAATGGATTAACTTTAAAGATCAGTTAAAACTATTAAAAAGTTTCTCCGTGGATCGAAAATTTACATATTTCGAACAACTCTATTGAAATACAATTACATGGATTTTGCGATGCTAGTGAAAGGAGCTACGGCGCCTGTTTTTATGTAAGATCAACCAATTAGGATCAGCAACATACAAGTACGTTTAATATGCGGAAAATCCGCGTAGCACCTATAAAAACGATATCACTGCCCCGCTTAGAACTTTGCGCGGCTAAATTACTAACAAATTTATATCGATCCGTCATAAGCGCGTTAAAACTAAAGTTTGGCAAAATCAATTTTTATTTAGATTCCACGATAGCTTTATGCTGGATTAAAACTGCACCACATCTCTTTAAAACATTGGAAGCCAATCGAGTATCTGAAATACAATCGTTAACAAATCAACACAGTTGGTATCATATTGTAACACATGATAATCCTGCTCATCTTATATCTCGGGGGCAATTGCCATTAGAATTCCTTCATAATGAAATGTGGTTATATGGGCCATCATGGTTGACCAGTGAAGAAACATTTTGGAGAAAAATAGAAATGCCATCCATCAATGCAGCTGAACGGGAAGGTAATATTACCATGACTGCATTAAATAAAAAATGGAATACAATTAATTCTAATGGTCAAAATAACCTTTTCAAACAATTTTCGACAATAAATAAGTTAAATTGATTTGTGGCCCTTTGCCATCGATTAGCAACAAATAAAGATACAACCAATAAAATTACAGGAGAACTTACTGCTGAAGAGATACAGGATGCTCATTTCCGGGTAAGAAATTTAATACAAAATGTAGAATTCTCTAGGGAAATAAATAATTTACTAAAGGGAAAACGGGTACATAATGCCAGCAGCCTACTACGATTAAAGCCCTTTATTAATGGCCAAGGAATTATCCGGGTAGGTGGAAGGTTAAAGAAAGTCATTGTTGATTATTCCCAAAAATATTCAATTTTGCTACCTCGAAACAATCACGTTACTGATCTCATCATACGAAATGAACAAAATTGGCAAACTGGAATTCAAAATACTCTAAATCTCGTTAGACAAAGATATTGGCCTATTGACGGTAAAAATCGGGTAAGATACATAATACACAAATGTTTTTCTTTAAAATGAATCCTAAGTCACCTGATTACCTAATGGGTAATCTACCGAAACATAGGCTCACCCAGTGGGGATCTTTCGAAAATACAGGGTTGAACTATTGCGGTACGTTTCTAATAAAAGAAAAGAAATTTAGAAATGGAGCCGTAATTAAATCAGACGTAGTTATATTTATCTGCTGCTATATGCAGTCGTGTTTTGCGGCAATTGGAAGATTTTTTGTCGCAGGGGCAAATCAAAAAGTATGTACTCCGATAACACAACGAATTTTGTTGGCGCTAAAAATAAAATTTTAAAGACAAGAGCATTGCTCCTATTATCGGTTCACAATAACAAAATTACACATGAGTTGTCTGATGAAGGTATAAACTGGCACCTTATACCTCCCCGAGCTCCCCACTTTGGTGGTCCGTGGGAGGCAGGGGTGAAGAATCTCAAAACGCATTTATATCGAACCGTGGGCAAGGGTTTCTTTACATTGAACAATTCAATACATTTATAATTGCATCCAGTCAATTTTAAACTCACGTCCTCTAACACCTTTATCATCAGATCCTAATGATTTTTCCGCCTGCAACCCATCACATTTCTTCATTAGAAGTTCTCTAAAAACATATCTCAACATGATCTTCAAGAAGCGCCAATAAACCGGCTACCTAAATATCAACACATCCAAAGGGTCAAGGAGTATTTCTGGAGACGCTGGCATAAGGAATACCTCAATGAATTATTATTAAGAAGCAAGTGGTACAAAAACGATGCAAATCAGATCAAGATTGATACTCTGGTCACTATAAGGGAAGAAAATATCCCACCTATGCACTGGAGCATGGGTCGCATTATAGCAGTACACCCGGCAGAAGATGGTATTGTACGTGTTGCAACAGTGAAAACCGTGCGTGACACTTTTAAGCGATGTGTTAAAAAGCTATGTCCCTTACCAATCGATCAGTGAGCCAGTGTAATTTGAATTGTATTACATAAATTAATGTTTTGGTCATCAATTTTAAGATAAACAAAGTTGTAAATAATTCTAAGCACATTGATGGAACTCCTTTTTGAACGTTCAAGGCGAGTGGCTATGTTACAAGGTCGTAACAGTTTTCTAATTACATTCTAATTGTATTGGTAGATGGGTAGATGGCGACATAAATTAATATAAATAATTGTAGAACTTGCGCACGCGTTGTGTAGAGAACGACTTAATTGGGGGAAGTAAAAAAGGTATTCCATTAAGCAAAGAACGAAGCATGTCTAGCAATAATTTCCCAAAAAGGAAGTTAGTTAAATTTTGAGTGGTTAATATTTTATTTCTGCACAATCGATTACTCCAAGTCCTAAACCACTTGGACGTGCGCGACAAGTTTGACCAGCGAAAGAAGTAAATAACAAAAACGACTAAAAAAGTCACGGGCACGCGCACAAATGTCGTTGGTTAAAACAGAATCCATACATCGATCTTTACGATATAAAAAATCTTTTATACATCTAAAATAAAATAAGACAGGATTTCTTCCAAATGCGGTGTACAGCGCAACCAAACTAACTTCATTAATATCGGCGGCACTATCGAAAAAGGGGGAAATGGGAAGGTACGGAAGAGGTTACTTCAACGTGGGGCAGTTTGGCGAGAATTTACCTAGGCCTAAGGCAATGATGACTACAAAGGCGATCTTAGGTGGTGAATGGTGCTAGAGGAGTGATTCCAATATGAAGGCTGGGGCATTATGGGGCTTTTAGCGCAAAGTAGGAGGGGTATTGTATGTCCCCAGCCGGGTCGGGAATGAACAGATACGTGGGACCACATAGGCCTAACAAATCCAGAGAGTACGATAGAAAAGAGTAAAACAAGAGAGCGTCACTGAAAACTTCCGAATAGATATTCCAATATAAACGAGACTAGTCGATATCGGGATTGGGCTTCAAATGTTCCATATTTAAAGTTCCGGGTAAGAGAGTTCAATTGTAATCTTTCAACTCATAGCTCGTAGGGGAAATTCGTTTATGGATCAAAAATAGATCTTTGTAAATAACGAAATTCTTCCTCCAGGCGACTTGATTGGAGTAAAAGGTTATGGAAAGATGTCGCAAGTCATAGCTGTCCTCGGGCTTTTCATATCGCATTTTGGAGTCGAGACTGAACATTTGTGTATAGTTTACTAAAACAAGAATATGTCTTGATGGGATCTGGCTTATCTGACTCATGTCGAGACTGACACGGTATTCTGAACCTAACAATATTTCTTTGCCAAAATTGACGACATACGGCTAAACTCCAGTCGTTTCATGTCTGGCTGTATGCAAAAACACCTTAACAAGGAACTTGTCTCATTATCGGTGGTTGTCCCAGCCATCAACATTGTTTTCATGACCCTATTTACTCTCTCTGATAACGATTCCAATAGTTTTGATATTCACCGGATTTAAACTGGACTGACTCTATTATCCGAAATGACCTTTTGGGAACTCTAAGTATCAGGAAAACATTGTTCTCCAAGTATTCGACAATCTTCTTACATTTCGTATCACGTAAAGGATAACATAAGCTAAACTTGCTGAACAAATCACAAACTACCAAGATTTAAGTGAAATCTTTCTCAGATCGAGATTTGGTTTTAATATCTATACATGACCAGTCATTTATCAGCTTGTTTTTGGTCAGGTTTGGAACGCAGACAAGTTTGACATTTCCGTACATAGACCACAACATCGTTTGGGCCAATAATAGTCGTGAGTTAGCTTATAATATGTCTTGAACGTATCTAGGTGTCCACTGGTGGGGAGATCTTGTTATTGCTCAATAGCTCAAAACGACGATCTTTAGTCTTCCAGTTTTCGGTTCCAGAAGGCAGATAGGGTTCTGTGCCTTTGAATGAGCGAATTGGGATACTTGATCGGGTTGACTCGAAGATTTTTCACTAACTTCAATTTTTCAAACTTTTACCTTTCGATGAATAATCTCGAAACCGTATTAGGATAAGCGGACTACCCAGCGAAGAAGTTAACCGGGGAGGGGAGGGGGAAAGGAGGGGGGACTTGTGAAGTTCACTTAACCATAAAAGAGAGCAATGGTCCGTTACTACCTTACAATAGATTTCCTTCTATATAAGGTTTAATTTCTTCGACGCTGAAATCTAAAATTTCCCTTCACCTTCTTTCCCAAAACTTCTAACTTTAAGTAAACACGTTCATCTTCACGGGCATTATCCAAAACAAAGTCCAACAAAGCAGACTGTTGTGATGTCACCGGTTTGTCGTGAGACAAGCAAAGCAATAGACGATCTCCTGCTGCGTCCTTTGAAAGACTTAAAGAACACTTAGGGGAGGTAGCAACAGTGACATAGACTTTTCCGCACCTAAGACAGTATCTACGTTTCGGTTGTTCACATTTGGTAGACAGATGACCAGATTGTTTACAATTCCAAATTTCCTATTGTCAGGTTTCGGCGAACCCGAAGATGCTAGGCAAGAAATGTCATTAACACAGGCTAAATCAGATTCCATAATCTTATTACGAGACGGAGGAAGCGTAAAGTTTTTCATGGACACTCGACGTGCTTCTAGCTGACGACAAAGCTTAAATAACTG
This sequence comes from Chrysina gloriosa, assembly GCA_038088585.1. Taxonomy (NCBI): domain Eukaryota; kingdom Metazoa; phylum Arthropoda; class Insecta; order Coleoptera; family Scarabaeidae; genus Chrysina; species Chrysina gloriosa. Next base: position 48,084,237 of record CM076088.1, read on the forward strand.
CGGTATGGAACTGATCGCGGTAAAAGCGAACTGGGTTTGATACAACGAAAAATTTCCTCGAACAAAATCCATCACTGGGTCGGTCCTGAAACTTTGAAATTGAAACGCAAGAAGAGGTTTGTCATCAGCGACATGTACATCCCAATGGATTCATCTACACCTTCTTCTAACATTTGCCAAAAATTTCTGGTCATAATCAGGAGGTTGGAACTCTTCATGAAGATCTATCATTAAATCGCTTCAAACACACCAAAACACCACGAGCTATTCGTATTTCTTCAACACGGTCTATGTTTGCTATGATTGTATGGAGCGAAAGCGAACCCCTTCGTAGACTGTTTCGAGCAGTCTTTTAATTATTTAAAGTTCGAAGGTAAAGTTCCATGCGGAAATAAACGCTGCGTTGTACTTTAATCTATTTTAAGAGTTACACTTAAAAACATTGTATTTCTGGTATGCTTTTACAAGGGAACGTAAATGTTTGTATGCTTGTCTTTGCTCCAAACGCTGTTGACTCATTTTTTATATCTACGAAAAGGAGGCAACATTAATCGCCGAAGAGACAAGCGAAAATATCCCAATCCGAGAATTTCCAACTGATCAATTATATGTACTGGTGCGAAGATAATCGAATGTATCAGAATATTTCGTTTTACAACGATTATTTCTTACGCACAACGTAAGACAGCAGAAAGAGGATAAAGCAAGGGTACGTAAGAATGCTGGATAGTGGAAGTACTATCAGGAAAATAAAAATCTTATCTTAGGTTAATAGAGTATAAATGCTTAGGTATAAATAGAAAATGATAGTAAAACTAATTGCGTATTTCTCTCTTAAACTTATCGAGATAATTAGTAATTCAAAGTATTTTATATTTAGAACGACACTTATCTATGTACATCAATCAATGACAACTGAAACTTTATTATCGTTTTTTAACTAAATTAATTAAATTTAATTAAAAATTAAAAATATCTGTGATAGTTTTCGAGGTATTTACACAAATTCAAAAATCGTTCCAATTTTTGAAGGAGTTGTACCCTGTAATCTGGGGATTCGGCCACTAAAGAAATTGTGTTGTTCTTATAGGAAAGTACTCTTTCAGTGTGTACAGTTTCATCGAAATCAGAATTTCTCAGTTGCCGGTGTACCCTGCTAAGCGAAAGATCACGAGGGTTATCAGAATAGTTCAAATTCGCAACAGGCACAGTTCTGGACAAAAAGGCGATTTCGAAGATTACCGAGTTTCATTCTTGTCAGATGATTCAGATGAAATCTCAAGTTGTCATCCACTAACAATAATGATGAAGACGCGGTAAAAGTGGCACGAATAAATTGCTTTACTTAAATTTTCAACAAAGATGATGGGGATAATAAACGTATTAAAAGTGTTGACCAAACTGAATTTTAATATTCATTCTTCCATGTACGTCTGTTTATACGTGAAATCGCAAAATTTAATTTTGATGACACTTTTCTAAAATTGGGGGACAGACACCAGAAAAATAATCAATACTATCTGCAATTTCTCGATTTTTTGCCTTAATGGCTATTACTTTTTCAGCGAAAGTAAAAGAATGCAGTGACGTGATGAAAGCGGAAAATTTCTGTAGCTAGAAGAGCTGACGCTGAAGGCTCTACGCATAGTTTAAAAAGCTATTATCACGTTCGTAAACAAAACGAGAAAAAGCCTACCACTTTTGCGTCAATTTTGCTACGCGCTTCCTTATCAACCCGTCATGCCAGACAAAAGTAGCTAAAACGAACCAAAAAAGAGCTCGAGCTAGCATCAATGGGAGGACCGTACGACCGACGTTTCCTCTCCCTGGAGTGATTCCGCTGCGAGAAATTATCTATCTAACTTGAAATAAGCTAGCTCTTACATTTACAACACCGACATCGACGACCAAATAATTATCTTCAGTGGAGAGCAGAAAGGAAATAATGATCAGCATCACATACAAGTGAAAATAATAAGTGTTTCAGTAAAGCTGCTAAAGGTAATTAAATAACATTATTGCTCTTGTATGTAGAACAAAACAAATACTTACACATTAATAAGTGCAAGATGTATTGCTTTGTCCTTGAGCAGATCACCGAGGACTATGTTTTTTGCTCTCGCATCCGGTTGCTGCGTACCAATTCGTGCTGGACTGATTAGTACAAATAGTACATAGTGATGTGGTAGGCATCATGTATTAGACAACAACATTATTACTCCTTGCTTACAATAACGTCAATTTTGTTTGGTGTGACTAACAATAAGTAGGTCACACTAGCGGAACACTTGAATTTTAAACGCATCCTATTGTTGATGTCTTGATTTAACATTATTATGGTAAAATATTGTTTTATAAAGTCATATAAATATGACTGGAACTTTTTGAAGTACTTTGAAATAAATACCTCCCGTACACCGTTAACACGTTATTGAAGCTATAAGCTATTTTCATTGGTGAGAATGATGCATTCACGAAACTACATATTGTACTGAGAATTTAGTTAATTTTTTTCAAAGTAAATTGCACCGGTCTAGCTCGTAGATAAAAATATAAAAGCATAAATTATAACAACTTAAAACTCTTTATTTTATGAAATATATTTTTAACCTTGACTTTTCTTAATTGTCAATTTTATCGTCGTTAACCAAACAAACTTTTATTTCTTCTCGAAACCAGGACTACAGTCGTCTATTTCACCGTTGTCCCCGAAACGAAACTTTAATTCACCTTGACTTCAGCACATCCAAATATACTGCTGTTATAGAAACCTGTACCGTACGTCGATGTATCCTTGGTTATTTCCAGTAAATTTATGTGAATTCTTGTAATGTATAATTGTTGTATGAAATGTGTTTTAAATGTTAACAAAGGCCTTTTTATTCATTAAATTATGCTTTTATAAAATATTTAACAAATTTTTATTTCTGGTGACATTATTTCTCCCATTAAACGTCTCTGGCCGGAGTTAAATTAATGAGATAACTCCCGTAGGAGAATAAAGTGCTTAAAAGGTGGTGGGCGTGATGTCGAAAAGGTATAAATAGAACCCCAACACTAGGCTAAATGTCAATCCAAAGCGCTACTGACGGTTTTCTGAGTTGGACCTCTCGCTGGGGTCTGAAGGTAAATGAATCTAAGTGTGTGGCAGTTAGATTCTCGCACGATCGCGCAAACCCCGGTCAGCCGATTAAGGTAGGAAACTCCGAGCTCCCCTGGAGCTCCGAAGTGAAATACCTCGGTGTCATCTTCGACCGAATGCTCACATTCCAAAAACAAACCGACGAAATCCGAAATCGCTTCATCAAGGCCCGCAACTTGCTTCTGCCCCTCATAGGGCGAAGGAGTCCCCTTCACCTAGGGAGCAAGTTGCTCCTATACAAGACGACGCTTCGACCGCTTTTAACCTACGGCGCTATGGCCTGGTTAACAGCGAGTAAGTCTAACATCAAAGGTTTGGAAGCACTCCAAAACCGAACTCTCCGCCTCATCGTTGACGCCCCCTACTTCGTAAGGAACGTTCAGATTCATCGAGAACTGAACGTTCCGACTCTACGTGAATTTCTGACGAAACTCCTGAAGTCGGCGTGGGAAAGAGCCCGCGCCAGCCAAAATCTCTGCGTTCAGATGGTCGTCGATCCCCAAGATCGACCCCCTCCCAAAAAGAAGGTCCGTCGCCTTGCAGATGTCATCGATCTGGACTAAGGCAATCCCCACAGGTCCCTCGACGACCATCATCGTCCTCTAAACGACTGATAAATGGCTATTTTTCAGTCTGAAATCCTCGTATGCGTTACAGGTGAAAAGTCATCTTCCCCAGTTAGCTCTTCGCTAACCAACCTCATCTCTCCCCAGGCTGCGTGATCGAAGCAGCCTACACCTGAAGATAAAAGGGCGTAAGGAATCCCCCACCGGCCCTAGTATCGACTAGAAGTTCCTAGCTAAATGTCAAATGAAGACCATAACCCCAAACTTAACTATGATTTTGATAACTTGAATTATAATAACTGAATCTTCTAATGGTAATTAACCATTTGTGTATTATTACAATATGTTATATATATATATATATATATATATATATATATATATTAGGGCGGGTTAATTTTTTTTTGATGAAGCGTATAGCAAAAACGTAATCTATAGGTGATTCTGAGAAATTTTGCTCCAGAGACCATAGCTCTAAGTCGGATTTGGAGCCTCCCAAAATTTCAAAATATATATTTTTCCATATATACATAGAATAATTTAATTAAATTCGTCATAAAATCGGATAGAATTATAGTAGATTTCTCAATCTGGGCTTGTTTGAAAGGTATTTTTATCACCTTTCAGAATCTGTATTGATACCAAAATTTTCTTATATTTTTAGTAGAGATATTAGGAATTTTTGTCGAAAAATAGCCTAAAATGAACTTTTAACTAATAAATTCTGAATTTTCTTCGATTTTTTTTTGCAGATTATGAACAACTTTTATTACGATCAATTTTTTGTTTTCGAACTCCTTTTTGTAGGAAAAGCGATCTGAAAAAATCAACATTTTCAAGGTTTCAACAAAAAACACTATTTTTACATTTTTAATTCAATTTATTTTTAAATATTATTCTCGACCTACAATTTAATGTTTTAACGTGGTAATATTATTTTTTAAAGTCCTTTTTACTTTCCATTCGAGGAGTTTTCTTACGACTTTCTAATGTCACTGCCAGAACTCCTTCACGATTCTTTTCTATAAGTCGTTTTGAAACACTCGTTAATAATTGCACATGTCTTTCTGTTCCTTGTATGTGCATTGGAATTTGTGGATCAGCCAGTGGTGGTTCATCGAAATCTAAGTATTCTACCAAGTGATCATATGGAATCTGTCGAGTAAATGCTGGTTCAAATAATATATCGTCGTTATTCATATCAACCATATTGACATAATCGGTAGCATTGAAATTTAAGATATATTTTTTGTAAACTCTGAGTTTAGTTGGATCGTGCAATTTTTCTCGATAGTGTAAAATCTTTTTGATAGCTCTATCCCGTATTGCTTTTCGATCATCAAATAACATTGTTAATAAGATATTTTCTGGATGTGCGTAATATGAGTTGTTTTGAATTACACCATCTACAATATTACGAAAGTTTGGTTGTAAGTATCGTGTCCAACGTATAAATTTTAATAAAAGTGCACTACCGTACACAACAGAGTTATAAAACTTCACATTGAAGTACATTGGCACATAAACTGTAATAATATAAACTGCCAAAGTTTTTAAATTGGTCGATGGTGTATTAGTTGTTACATATAATCGTAGTAATCTACTTGCTTTGGTTAACCAACGAGAATGTGCAATTTGTCCTGGTTTAATGTTAGCTAAATCAAGTGGAACAATACCATTCGAAATTGCTTTAGCTATTTGATATAAATATTTAACATCTGCTGATAGTTCGAGCTCATGTTCATGATCCATCATTGCAGGCATATTCTCCAGTGGTATTGGATCAAAATCAGCTACTACCTGAAAAATTAAATGTTTAGATCAATTAAAATGCAATTATTTTATTTTAACTTTATTCCAATCGAAAAAGTAAAATAATGACAATAAATAATGATAATAAATGATGATATTAAATAAAATAAAGTGTTACATACTTGCAATTTTTCACATTCTTGAATAGCTTTGAATAACTTTCCACTTGCTGCTCGTGGTCCACTGGTGCCTGTTTTGTCCAATGCTTCATATAAATGACGAAATGGCAGTTCATTGAAATGAAGCAGACATATAAACCAGTGAATTGGTCTATTTAACTGTTTTTCAAATAATCGTAAAACACCATTTTCTGTTCCAGTATTTGCTGGCTCACCATCACTGCATATGCCAATTAATTGATCAACTGTTAATGCTTTATTGTTGAAAAATTCATTCAGTTTTCTGTGTTTGGTTTTTGCATCTTCTTGACTACCCAAATTTATATATCCAAGTAACTCATTATAGGGCTCTTTCAGAACAACTAAATGCGCTTCTTTTACCATAGTGGTATGAAATTTGTCATTAATTTTCTCTGTAGTTAATGAGTCGTCTTTTCTACCATCGAAAGAGAATGCAGTTATGGAAGAATTTGTATGTCGTGTACGAAGCACTGCATCTCTAGATTTAACTTTTTCTCTAGCCACTTTTGATTTATCCATAATAACAAGATTACCATGAACATCTCTAAAATTTATATCTTCGAATAGAGCTGTTGCTAAACATGAAGCGACTCTATCTGAAACACCGAATCTATCACACATCATACCAAAATTTAAGGCATCGTATCTTTGAGTATAATGACCTCGTCTCATTTGAACAGTTGCTTCTGGAACTTCTGTTGTTGCTTCATTTTCATCTTCATCCATGTGTAATTCAGGTGGTTCCTAACTTGGATCATCGGTACCAGTTGTAAGTGTTGGTATTGTTGTAGCTACTTCTTCAACGTCTTCCGTATATTCAGGTATTGTGAATTTTTTATCATTATGCTGGTCCATCATAAATTCTTTTAGATGTTCTGGAATCAATCCACACGAGCATTCTGTTGTTTTTAATTTGCAATTACATTTGCCAATATAAAATAATTCGTTTATTGAATCAACAAATGCTTTAAATTCATCTCTTTTGTTTCTATGTTGTACATGTTTCTGGTATTTATCAAGCAAACCAGTTAATTTTTTTAAAACACTCTTTCTATTAATGATTTCAATATTTAATTTACACCAAATTTGGATCAATTTATCTGTTATGTGAAGAGTAAAAGTTTTATACGAGAATATTTTGTTTTCAAATTTAGCACGATCACTTAAAAAAATAATATTTTAAAATGTCACATTTAGTAGGCAAACTAAGATCATTTAAATCACTTGATAAACCAAAAACAACAATATCTTGATGAGGCATGTTAGTCAATCTAGAGTCAAAACTTGTTGATGTTGTTGCTTCCATTTGCGAAGACACCGCAGACGATGTTGATGGTTCTTGATTATCCATAATAACTTTGATAGTATCACAAACAACAAAATTGATCGTAATAAAAGTTGTTGGAAATTATCTGAACTTTCATAATCTGCAAAAAAGAAAATCGAAGAAAATTCAGAATTTATTAGTTAAAAGTTCATTTTAGGCTATTTTTCGACAAAAATTCCTAATATCTCTACTAAAAATAAAAGAAATTTTTGGTATCAATACAGATTCTGAAAGGTGATAAAAATACCTTTCAAACAAGCCCAGATTGAGAAATCTACTATAATTCTATCCGATTTTATGACGAATTTAATTAAATTATTCTATGTATATATGGAAAAATATATATTTTGAAATTTTGGGAGGCTCCAAATCCGACTTAGAGCTATGGTCTCTGGAGCAAAATTTCTCAGAATCACCTATAGATTACGCTTTTGCTATACGCTTCATCAAAAAAATCGTTCCATACAATTTGACCCGCCCTAATATATATATATATATATATATATATATATATACATGTAATTACATATCTGTTATAAGTAGTTTGTGGTTCAATAGAACGTCAATATCCAATAATAATGACTTTATTTTATAACACACATGACGTAGCTCTGGGCGATATAAAACTTACATAAATGGTGTTAATTTAATATTCGTGGTTAGGTACAAACTGCTTGTGCTGACAAATACAATCGGTTGCCTTCAATATACAAGTACAATCAGTGTCAAAGAAGATGCTAACAGAATTCAATTAGTACTAAATAATCCTCCTTAAATACGCTTAATATGTGAAAACAGTAAAAGACTATGGAACTGGACATAGATAAATCAATTTAATTGAACAATCTACAGCAATTTTTTCTGTAAAAAAATCAATATCTCTTGTTCGACTATCTATCTAAAAAAGGTAATCTTAGAAGTCTTTTTTTTTTGTTTTCTTATTATCAATAGTAAAAACACAATAAACATTTTTCTTAAATTAAAATTTACAATAATTAGAAAAAACGCAAGCAGGATCTTGAGAAACCACTTTTTGCCATTGAATAGAGGAACAAATATCATTTGATCTCCCGTACTATTTGCGTTGGCTTTACATTACATACACACGCGTAGTATTTTGTCGACGGTATAGATTTCATGAATTGTCTTCCTTAATTTCCATATTTGCTGGATTAATTATCAACAAAATAACTAATGACTAAGACTTGATATAGAGGATATGTAATTTTTATACCTATATATATAAATTATAAATAACTAATTTAATGTCTAAACACACATGCAAACTATGAAAATACCTAGAAAAACTTTATATCAAAAATCTTTAACGGAACCTTAACAATTCTGTTCAAGTACTAGGGAAAACCCAAATCAAAAACCATGACAAAGGTTTCCTTCTTAAGAAATGTAAATGTCATTTTAACAAATTTCTGTATACATTACTTACTTTTTATAATTCTTCACATTACTTTGCTTTGTTTATTTATTTTATATTTAGTGTTCGTAAAAAGAGATCTGTTACTATAATTTGGAATGAAAGTAATGTTTATCTTGCTTTAATTAAATTCTTTTTTATTTGTTCGCTTAAACCTCTTTTAAAAGGAATAGCGTTATAACATTTATTGTCATTCTCAAATCTTAGATAAAAATAATCCAAATAGCTTTTACGAAACAGTAATAAAAAATAGAATTAAAATTATATAATAGAGGCATTAAAAATAATGACAATAAATGTTATAACGCTATTCCTTTTAAAAAAGGTTTAAGGAAACAAATAAAAAAGAATTTAATAAAGACAATATAAACATTACTTTGATTCCAAATTATAGTAACAGATCTCTTTTACTAACACTAAATCTAAAATAAATAAACAAAATCAAAGTAATGTAGTTTATAAAATAAACTGTGCAGATTGTGATGGTTGTTACATCGGTCAAACAAAACAATATTTAAAGAAAAGGTTGTAAGTATTCTTAAAATAATGATTTTGGTGTAATGACCCTAGTCCTTGAACAGATTTGTTAAGGTCAAAGATTTTTAGATAAGGTTTTTCTAGGTATTTTCATAGTTTGCATGTGTGTTCACACGTTAAGTTAGTTATTAATAATGTATATATATATAGAAGAAAAAAATACATATCCTCTATATCAAGATATCCTAGTCATTAGTTATTTTGTTGATAGTTCCCAAATAAAAAACAAATGTTTGTTTATACATTTATCTAGTTATATTTTCACTGAAGAAGGTGTTCCGAAAACGTTTGTAAACGTTCTGGAAATATAGATAGCATTTGAACCAGTCTTGTTTAATTGGCCTAATTGTGGTAGAGAACTATCATATAAGATAAATATAAAAAAGCTCACAATATATATATAATATATATATATATATATATATATATATATATATAGAGAGAGAGAGAGAGAGTAGAATATAAAAACGAGCGAGAAACTCTATTGGGGTGGTCGGTCCGTGAAATAACGTGGTATTAAACGATCAGATTTTGTACGTGTAATCACATGAACGCGTGGAATATGTATACATATACGAAATATAGAGGTTGAACAAATGAGACTTTTTATTTCACGGACCGACCACAGCAATAGAGTTTTTCGCTCGTTTGTATATTCTACTCTAAACAGTACGGTCGATATACATTGTTACTATATATATATATATACGTATAACTTAATAGTATTACTAGGCGTATTGATGATATGTTAGGGGATTTACATATTTGATAGCCTACGTTCACTACTGTGATAATGGATCTATGAGCGAGGACTTTTTGCAAATAAATTCAGAATAATACAGGTGCGAATCTGGTTTAAATCACTAATAATTATATAGTAAACTCTGGCATGGAGTGAAAAAACTGTGTTGGTGGGGCACAGGCGATTGTGGGAAAATATGGTTTACCAGCACTTATATACACTTCATTTGGAATTATCCCTTGTAATTTCTGTTGTAAATTATATGATAACAAGGCTTTAAAGGATAATACTATTTTCCTCAATGTGCGATGATATGGATGTTCATCACTCAGCACTAATGTTTTATTGCGAATCTCGTTGGTTATCACGTGGAAAATTACACAACGGGTCTTTGAGTTTATGCGCTTTTGATAGAAGAAAAAATCACATACATGCCGAGAATTCTGTTCATATTGAAATTTATTTATTTCACTGATATTTTTGAAAAATTAAATATTTTGGATATTCAGTTGCAATACTCATATATTCATTATCAGATACCTAAAATTAACCGCCTTTCGCGAAAATTGGATCGTTGCCGAAACAAGACAAACAGTGAAGACAAAGAAATATTTATTTCTTTAAAAGCATTTATTAACGATAACAAACCAAGTCAGAAAAATATGCGCTTGATTTCTAAATGTATTGAACACCATTTCAAAGTGTTATCTAAAAATGTTAAAAGTTGCTTTTTCAAAAACGATAGTCTTCTGTCCAAATATGAGTGGATAGAAAGCGCATGTCAAGTTACACCTACAGATTTATTTTTGGAAGAGGAACTATTTATTGATTTCACATAAAATACAGAAAAAAAGAAACCATCTTCGGTGACAACGCTGTCGAAGCCTTCAAAAACCATATTTCTAGAATGGCTTGAACGCAGGCAAAAATGTATAAATCTTAAATGCGAATGTTTCAAAAGCAATAAAACAGTTTCTTCCAAAAGACTCCTTTCTTCTAGTTCTTCTAGTATTTATAATTTGAAACGCCCTCCTCGTATTACAATTTCAAACTGCCCGACTTTATAGATGCAAAGGTTAATGTTGATTTAACATCTCCGCGTTTTGAACAAATCACTTTTTATCACGGAAGGACAATAAATGGGTTGCTATGACTTTTGGTAATGAAACAATCTAATTCTAGAGAATTTTAAGAATTTGGGGTTAACATAAGATAACACATTATTCAGATATCGTGAGCAAATTACTAAAAACATGTCCGTTGGTTATTCTTTGCTAAAAAGGTTCTACTTGCATACAACATGTTCTATACTCGACTCGCCGAACAGATGCAGTAGCAAATTATGGCAACCTTGCAATGCAAATGTCCGAGTGACACAGCATAAATCACATGTAAACATATCAAAATAATAACCTCATTTTGTATTTGACATAAATAAAAATTGCAAAATAAGTACTAAAATAATTTTCTTATTTCTTCAAGTATGTTTTGTTGAATTAAATTATGCATCTCCAATATATAGAATTATATATAGTAAATAAAAAATACACAATGGTTTTAAGAAGATCTATGTAATATATAAATACAAAATAAGGAAACAAATAATTAATATTTTTTTTTTTTTGGTACGTATTTATATAAGAAACAGTACCCTAAAAATTAACTTACTGTACAAATAGGTATAATCAAAAATAATAAATTTTATACATATTACAAAAATTTAATACAGTAAAGAAATTAATTATGACACACTAAAACGTTCTTAACATGTATCTTCTTCGCTATTAGATGATGTAGACGAATCATCATTAATTGTAATGATTAACGGCTCTATGTGTATATCTATGAGATTGTCAAGTTCCCACATTTCCTTCTCTGTTTGAATAACATGTTTAATAGCATTTTGCCAATTTTCAACAGAAATATTGTCAATACCTCGTTGGAATAATTCTTTCACGTCTGCCAATTTAAATGTGGTGTTATGTCTCGCAACATACCCCTTCACTTGTGCCCATATTAGTTCAATCGGGTTTAATTCACAGTGATAAGGGGGAGTCTAAGTACCTTTCTATTACTGTTTTCTATTAATTCATTAACAGCATATTTCGGAGGGCCAGATAAATGTTCTTTAATCAAAGCTAACAATTCTGCTTTTACCATGTTTTCTTCACATGCAATACTATTTTCCCTAATCCAGTTTTGCATTTCTAATTTGCGACTATTAGTTGTAGGTGGCTTATTCAATTTACGACTATGGTACGGAGCATTGTCAAAAATTATAACGCAATTTTCTTTTAAATTGGGGAGAATACATCTCATCCACTCTTCAAACCTTTCTGCGTGCATGTCTTCATTATAATCTCCTGTTCTCTTTGATTCAAAGAGGAGCAAACTATTTTCTACAAATCCTTCATCCGAGCCAATGTGTGCAATTATAAATCTTTTGCCTTTGCCTGAAGGATTTTTAAGACCTGTACTTAAATCTTCTATAAATGCTTGTCTTGCAGTGACAACAGACATATCTGTCCATACTTTATTTACGGTATGTCCAGCATTTACCCAAGTTTCATCCAGGTAATATATCGGGGTACCATTTTCACGATATGTCTTAATTTCACGAAGGTATTTCCGTCTCCAGGTAATAATGTCATCTTTTTCTTTTAAAATACTATTTCGAGCTCGCTTATTATAACTACAAACATAATTATCTTATGATTAGTATATAGAATTTAAAGTAATAAATATTTGTACCGAAAGTTTAGTTCCTTTAATAATGATCTGAGAGTCGTAATTTTGAAATTAGGAATGTCATCTCTTTCATTTATCATTGTGAGAACTTTTTGAACTGTTGGAGCTTCATTTTTAAAAAAGAATGAATGTACAATTCTTCGTATAGCATTTTTCATTTCATCATCCGCCATATCTAAAACAGCCCTTTTTCTATGATATTTTTTGGTGGTTGTAATTCGTGATTAGTGTTATATTCTTTCACAATATTGTAAACACTGCGTTCACTAATTCCTGTAAAAGATACTATAATAGTTACTATGATTTGGTTATCGCTTTTGGAAAGATATCTGCTGCTTTGGCAATCATTTCAACACTAACAATTTTAGAAGTGCTAAGCTCTTCTTGAAATGTTTTAAATATATTCAAAACCTTCTGTTTATCTTCTACCGTAAAATGTTTTGAAACTCTCTTCTTAGGAGGTGAGTTTTCCATAATGTAAGTATATACGATAATATAGCAAGAAATAATGTATAACCTACAAAACAATAATGTATTATTGGTGCACTAGAACGATCGATAAATAGTCTTCCGAAACACTGGTTTATGAAATATAATAGATAATGGATCATTTACAAAGAAAGCTAATAAAATCTAATATTCCAAATGCAATATGGACTCGATTTTTATTCTATTGTAAGCGGCCACCCTGATCGACCAATTACAAACGTTATTGGTTATGTGACCTATTAAACACACATTGTTGCCATAATTTACTACTGCATTTGTTCGGCGAGTCGAGTATAGGTTTGCTGAAGCGCGAAGTTGGAGCGACATCTCGCGTGATTCTTGCACAGTAGCGGGATGCACAAGTCAATCCTAACCGCATTATTGACGTGAAAAATTCACTGTTTTCTTTTGCAATAATTTAAAAGTTTCTTATTGAAAAAATGTTTGAACATGACTGTGATAAGAAAAAGTCATATCCAAGCCTTAAAAGTAGGTCGTTTTCGTCGCAAATCGCTAAAAAAGGGAAAAAATTATTGAATAGTAATCATGTCAGCAACGTGTTTGAGGAACGACGGGAAAGTTATATCTATATTCAAGGAAAAGTTTTACGCGAGACCCCCGGGGCAACGAGCACCCGAAAACATCAAAATTATTATTATCCTGTGATTGAGGTTTTTTTCAATGTTTTTATAGTGCACATACAGTATTTTTTATTTTTTTAAAAGTTCAATGCTGACCGGTCAGTTGAAAATTCTGAATGCAGTTGCAGAGCCGGATCGTGGTTTTGCAAACATGCTGCTGCTGTTTGTGTTTACGTTAACGGGGAAAGTACTCGGACGAAAACAGATCAAACATTGGTTTGGAATCGGCCTCCTGAAGCCCAGCCAGAATTATAGAAGAAGCGTTGCACAATCGAAGAAATGATTATGAGGGCGAATCCGGAACAGATCTTTCTTTGTATGGTCTACAAGTAGACCAAAATTGTAAATATTATCACGCTAATTCCAGTATTGTAACCGGAAATCATTGCTTGAAGCTTTCTATTTTGTCCTGCCCTGACGATTGTAAACAATTTTATAATTCAAATGTAGTAGTAAATGAAGACAAATGAAAATTTATTTTTGCTAATTCGGTTCAACAATCAGAAAGTGCAATGCGGTATAAGGAGCGACAGATACGCGTGACAGCGAGCACATGAGTGAATCAAATTAAACACGGCAACAAAATTTCAAAGGTTTAGCGCGCCAATTTTGTAATAATCGCTACAAATCCGTTATGAAAAAAGTATGGCTCATGGAATTAATACGGAACCAGAGGCAAAATCAAAAGTTTCACAAGAAATGGGCAAAAAAGTTTACGAGTTTTTGGCCTGTAGTCCCGATGGTTTAGTTTTTAATAAGGAAAACTTTGAACTCCTTCTAACTGCGCAAACTCAGAAATCTTTGACTATGAATTAGATGAATCTAATGTTGAATATTTGATTGCAAATTCTGAAAAAAACGGAATTTAACAAAAACACCGCTATTACATCGAAATTCAGACATCTTTGTACGTCACTGGTTTGAAACTATGTCACTTTTTTGTATATTCTTCTAAACAATTTATTTTGTTGCAAATTGCACGGAACGATGAGTTTCTGTAAGACTTGATTCCAAGAGTGGAAAACTTTTATTTTACATATTTCTTGCCGGCTTTTCTTTGAATGACAGGTTTGCGAAAAAATGTTTACATGATACTCTTCAATTATTTTTTATTTAAAGCACATACTAGGACTGTGGTTGGTGTAATTTACTGACACAAATATCACATCGGTAAACTCCTCACTACACAATTGTTTATAATAAAATCGGTGACACGTGTTTCGCTAGCTCGAGGCAAGCATCTTCAAAAACTGTATAAACCGAAGTGACAAATTTCTATTACAAATCTAAAACATGCATTTTTACCCCACTTTATTACTGTGACCATATGTATGCATGGACAAATCTTTTCCCGCTCAGTGACGGTTAGGACGCCTTTCACCCCCGTAAATGGCCCTTTTCTTACACCTATGTCAAGTGGATGGTCAAAGGAAAAAATACCTGCTAACCCGAAGTTTGAACGTTAAAGATTTACAAGTACATTGTGTGAATGCCCGAAGAAATTAAATTATAGTTAAAATGCTAGTTGCCCTTTTGTGAACAATATTACTCAATTCTTTCGTTTGATCAATCGGAATGAACTAGATTGAATCGGTCCCGCGTCCCGATTTAGAAGATTCATATTTTTGTGTATGTGTATAGCTTCATACGCATCGAGTTCTCGCGGTGAATCGATCTGTTTTAACAATTTTAAATTTTCCATTTTTATGTCGTGCCCCGTGTCGTGCATATATTTCGCGATACTTGACGAGTCTATTCTGCCGTAGCGATAATGTGCCTCATGTTCTTTGAATCGTATTGCTATTGCGCGTCTCGACTGTCCTATATATGCTTTATCGCATTCACTACAACCAATTTTACAGATACCCGACCGTTGTTCCGGAACTGTTTTGTCTTTCGGATTATCTAAAAGATTCTTTAAGGTGTTTTTACATGTCAAGCACACCTTCATGTTTTGTTTTTCTAAAATATTGCTAATCCCTTTTGAAATCTTATGATGCGGTAGTTTTATAAAATTCTTTTCCCGCATAACTACCGGGGCCAAAGTTGTTGAATTTCTTACATGCGCTTTTCTTTTAATTCTTTCTAATCGTTTTTCAACATCTCTTACGGAGTAACCGCTGTATACAGCTATCTTTTTGATATATTCTAATTCTTTTCGAAATCTATATTGTGTGAGCGGAAATTTAATTAACCTATTGAGTAACAAATTGATAAACGACATTTTATGTTGCATGCAATGGTTCGAATCTGCCATTATAAACCTATTAACGTTTGTACTCTTCCTGTCCACTTCTAATTAATTTTGTGACAACATACATACATGTTCCATAAACCTACTGTGATTCTTGATTTACATAATTAAACTTTATGGCATGAAAAACGCTTTTATATTTACCTCTGATCCCTTTTGATAAGCGGTTCTTTAGTATTTGCCAAAGCACAGGCAACATGCATGATTTTATCAATTTTTGACAACATTTCTAAGTTGATGTGTGACAAAATTCTAAAAATTTGGACGCTTTGAATAGCTCTCTCCACGTGAATTCTGACACTTGCTATTTCATACCACTCTATGACTTCTTCTTTACTAAATTTGGGATCAAAGGCAAAAGGAGGCATAGTCAACACACATCTGCGTTTGAATCAGTTTTTATTTGAGGGAAACCCTTATCTGCCAAAATTTCATCACCAGGTTCAACTAAATTAATAAATCCAGAATCATTAACAATGTAACCATTTGTTGATCTACCCCTTTGAAACAAAAGTAATCAATCCCGCCGGGCTGATTGCAATCAAAAATTTGACAGTGAATCCGGATTTATTCGACGAATACATTACGCAACGCGGGTCAACAGTCGGGTGAGTACCGCATCGAATTTCTGTGCAACCAATTATTGCTCGGCAATTTGGATATTTTTTAAAAGAATCCGGCATAGTATCTTGAATTACGTCTTTGCTTGGCCAAAAAACCCACGGCTGAATTTTAGAGAAGAGTGTTTCCAAAACATTGCCGAAGATTGTTGAGGCTGTTTGTCCACATACATTAAAAAACAAACCAAGTGGTCCAAACGATAAGCCGAGCGTCATTTTCATTAGAAAAAGTAATAAGCGATCTTCGGAACAAAGTTCTCGATAGTACGGCCGGGTTGGCCGGATTCTTTCGGTTTAACAAATCCTTGAAGAATGTTAAATATTGGCAATGCAATTCCTGCCACCTGTTTCATTTCACTATCGCATGAAATGTCGGCAAAGCCCATAAATCCCCTTCGACTGTGTTCATCAGGATCTACTGATTTGGTCTTTGTTTCAACAATCTTCGGTGTAATGATGATCTCCTTTTGGCACTCACAATTATTGGGAAGAGCGATGAAAGTTTGCGTGGCTGCTTCACAAGTAACAGAATCTTGCCAAACATACATGCATGTCCCCTTCTTCTCGGTATTTAAGAAGTAAGATTCTGTTTAAATGCCAATTTCTCCAGTTGACATTGTATTCTCTCGCGGCGTCTCTTGTACTGAATCTTCATTAACACCTACAAAACGAACTGAAAATTAAAATTCACATGAATACATGCAAGTATTAATTTTAAAAAAGTATCGATCTTTAACATGCCAGCTAATTCCATTGATGTACTGGCAATGTTTTTCTTTCTTTCTTCTCGTGCAAGTAGCCTCTGACCACGATTCCCATGGGAAGATCTCTTTCTGTAGACTTTAGGGAAAATCGTTGGATTGTAGGCCTCCTATCGAGGGCCTTCGGATTTCTTGCCCCCCCCCCCACAAAGTGTAAACCACAGATTTTTGAATTTTTGTTAGGCCTCCATGGCTTCCCATCTTCGCTAAAAATTTTCAAAACATACATTGCATATGTACACTACAATCCACGAAACCAAGTTCTTCTGGCTCGCATTGGTAGAAACATAGTATGTATTACAAGTGCACTTCAGTTTACACTTCAATTGAAAGGCTAAAAAGCATTGTGAACGACCGACACTTACGTTTTGCGTTGCACTGACGCGATCCACTTTCCCGTGGATCTTGTTCCCATAATTTAAAAGGGAATTTCTAAAAACTCAATCCATGATTCACTGTACTTCGCGAATTACATCCAACAATGCAGCAAATGCGTCCGCCTAACATTTTTCGCGGTTTTCCGAACTCATTTTATCAATGTCAACAACTGGGCTTTATCATTTGACAACTGATGCGTGAATCCCGCTACTTACGGATAGTGCAGTGCGGTGGCGCCACAAGAGATACTCACTTAGCGTATAGGCCAAATCTTACACTTCAACAATAGTTTTCCCGTTGTAGATGTTAACAGAAACACTGTAACTGTACCTCACAATTTAATTAAATTGTTCGTTACAATGTACTTAAGCACTAAATTACAAATTTAACTTGAACAAATACATGGCGCACTTAACGGCTACTTACTTACTAATTGATTGTAATCTCCCGAAATATGATACCGGCGTACCCGAAAGATTTATTGCCCGAATTGGCTGTGTTAGACCGAGTGTTGTACTCGAGTCTAACAATGTAAAACCGAAACCTTTTGACTAACAAATTGCACTGGTTAATGTGCAATCATCTACCCTTAAAGAAGGTTCGGAGGGTGGTGCTAAAAATGGTAAGTATTTCCCTATTGGTGCAAAAGTGAAAGTTTAGAAATTGAAATTAAGGGAAAGTACATGAAACGGAATTTTGTAGAAAGTTGGGGTGACAGCAAAGTAATAAAGTTTCAGCGGGTGTTCCTTCTAGGTAAAGGGCTACTAAAATCGGTTCCGATTACATTGAATTGACAACGTAGTTTTACATGAAACATAACAAGGGATGTAAATTGTCCACCATAAAAGTAAAATACAAACTATACCGAGGTCGCTAAGAGTTTTCGGCGAATTGTTTACCTCGAAGTCAAGTGACGTTGACGTGAACGAAACCGAGATATCGAATATTTAAAAACGCTTATTTAATGTCTCTTAAATTTATATTACTAAAAATAACGCACACTATTCAACATATGTCTAGATAATAAAACTAAAACTTTGCTGTGTGAATTGCTCGTTCTTTCACAGTTGTTATTGTACACCTGTCGCAAATACTTCTTTAGAATCGGTGAATGATACCGTGCTCAAAGGATACAAAACTTCTGCATGATATTTATCTTCGCGAGTCGAAAGTATAGACGTATTTCCTATAAAAGTTAAAGGAACCAAACCGGCTTAGTGGTTACTTATATAAAAAATAAGATTCCGTGCGGCCGTTCATAATCTTAACGTTAAATAAATTAAAACCATAGAAATCAGTGTCAGTAACACTAAATATAAATTTAAAAGTTAATACGATATAGTCGGAAAGGCAGTAATATTGTTACTGATATGCACAAGAAAATATAATAATAATCTAAAAATTACAAAAACCCAAAGAGTGTAGAACAAAGCCACAGGCATCTGTTTTCACTTTAACCTTGGATATGATAATTGAATGAATTGTTAAAGTGGTAGACTTCTACATGTATTCCTGTGTGGACGCGTGTGAGTAAAACACTTATTATCAAACCGCGTTTCGATCTCCGTAACTTCATCGTCCTTCCGTACGCATATTCGTGTACTCGTATACAGTACCGTCACAAAGTTTGGAAGCAACTACGGATTTCTTCGAAACATGAATAACAGTAAATGTACACTAAAATTGTTAATTCCTATTTTAAATAAAAGTACATTAAAATATTATCAATAAATATTTCTTACAAATTCTAAGTATTACAAAAGAAATTAGATTTAAATCGGTGTATAGCTTTACAATATTAAAATGTTATGTTAGCAGATGGAGTGGAATAACAACGAGGTGGCGTCAGATACTATAGTGGAGTGTTCAGGTAATAGTTTGACTGTACTGCAAACCATTTCTATCGTTATGTCTGGCAAGTTATCCCTGCAAATCTTTTTAGCTTGAACTCAGTGTGCAAGTTCTAAATTGGCGTTAAAATGAAATAAAAATGGGAAAAATGCCGAAGCGCAATCAAATAATTTTTTAAAAATGTTCGGCTATCTGTACCCTACGAGGTGAAGGATATTCGGAAAGGGCTGTCGCTACTAAAGTGGGAATTTTACCGAAAGGTGTTCATTATACCTTAGCGAAAAGAAAAGAAAGGAGGCAGTTTTATGACGAAGTGGACGACCACGGACAACAACAGCAGCTGAGGATAGATTCATTGCAACGTTAGCTAAACGGGATCGACGACTTACGGCACCAGAAATCACCAGGCACCTTAATGCCACACGAGAAACGAAGGTGCCTGTGACTACTGTAAAAGTTTTAGAGGATGCGTTACCGCAAAAAGGCCGTATTTAAACGTCAGTATAAAGATAAAAGATTGGCATAGGCAAGAGAACATGCAAACTGGACAGTAGATGAGTGAAAAACCGTGTTACGAATCGATGAAACTGAAACTATTTGGTACTAACGCAGAGTTTTCCTTCGCCGTGGCACGGGTGAACACCTTAATGAGGCTTGCTTAACACCTTCCGTGGAACATGATGGTAGAAACGTGATGGTTTGGGGTTGCATTGGTGGTATAAGAACGGGCGATTTGGTGAAAATAATCGGAATAATGCGGAAAGAACAATATTTAGATATTTTAAAAACTAACGCTTTTCCATCTGGAAGTCATATTATGGGGTAAATCGTTCATTTTCCAATACGACAACAACCCAAACACACACAGCTAGGATACGTAAAAACTATATAGAGGAGAAAGAAGCAGCAGGTGAGATAATAATGATGGTCGGCCTCCTCAGAGTCCTATCTTGTCGCCTATTGAGCTTTGGTGGCATCAACTTGACCGAAAGGCTAAAGAAAGAAAACCGCAAAATGCTCAGCAGTTGTGGGCTTATTTACAGGAAATATGGCAGCAAATTCATACTAGTATTTAGAAATGTTAGTTAGCAGAATGCCCAGAATTTGCGAATCTGTAATACGGGCTAAGCGAGGACATATCGATGAAAGTAATTTATAAATTATTTTTGAAATATTACTTGTATTTCTTATTGCTCGTATACATTCTTTATAAATTAAAAAAATCGACAAAAACGTGATATATATGTATTTTTTGTAAAATTGCTTACTGCTTCCAAACTTAGTGATGGTAGTGTAAGCGCTTGGTGTGGAGTAAATTGCGAGCAATTCTACATCCTACACGATCATGTCTATCTGGAAGTCGTAGAATACCATGTTGCGTGCGTTTGCTTCGATCATTTGTTTATCTCTTTTCTATTCGAGAAAACGAATACGCGGATGAAAGATGAATAGCGTTGCCGGCGTGGTTTATGTTTTATTTAACAAGTTTTCAATGTGTGTGGTCCGCGGCACGCGATGTATTGCTAAACCCCTACATGTGTGTGTGTATGTTGATTTAGTCATTCTGTACGTCGCCTGGACGTATATATCGTTGGTTGGTTCTCTTTTCAATTATTTCAATGAACGTATCATAAATAACCGATACTACATACGGCGGTTTTGATTAATAGACCCTTTCTGCATTGAATATCAATTATTGTTTGTCATTATTTGGTGTTATTATCCCTTTCTCTAACACCTATGAATATCTTTATTCTTCAACGGTACAATTCTTACTTTAATTCATATACTATATCATACATTACATAAAAAATTAACGAGCGTACTTTATATAAGATAAACTGACTGACTAAAACTATAGTTAACGTTGATTATGGTTAGTAGCTAGAGAGTTCAAAGTTTAAAAAATCTTATTCCATTTAATGTTGACGAAATAATGCTAAAGTTATTGATTAAACTGTGCACCGTCTCCAAGATAAAGAAAGACCAGTACGGATACCTTCAAAATGGCAAGGCATGTTATGTTATGCGTATGATTTTCTGTTAAAAGGAACCAAAGTTGGAGAATTGAGGAAAAACATAGATATAAGATACAAACAAATTTTAACTATATAAAAAATTCAATTTTGCCATTTTGATTTTATTTTTTCCGACGTTATTTTAAGTTCCGACGCTTCTTTTCTGAGATAACATCATCAGATTCATTTTTTAAATTCACTGAAGAAAAATAAATGTCATTTTTGAATATAACTTTCTATTGCAAAACTAATGGTATATAGCAAATAAGGATTGCTTATTTATTGGGCTTAAGTTTTGCACAAAGTGGGTGGGGAAATACTACATATAATAATACAAAATCAATCATATAACAATTTAATTAATTCATATTTAATGCTACGCTTAAAGTAGAACGAAAATCAGATACTTATATGGTTAATTAAAAACAACGAAACAAAATTTTAGCAAATGTTTAAATATATAGCTATTATTTTCTAAGCAGAATTCCGTCCTTCTTCCAATTGATTCCAGAACACATCTGTGGTGTTACCGTGACAAAAGCCGTTGTAATTAACCTTCGCAGCTTTTGTTCAGTTAAATAAATACCAATCCATCTATGTTCTAAGCACGTATAAACTGCCCTTGTATCATGTACTGAAGCACTCCCCTGCTGACACCTAGTCTTGGAATACACTAAGCGGTAGGTTCTCTAATTCCATACTATGCCGGAGCAAGTTTAAATGCCGTTCAGAGTTTAGCTAATTGTTAAATAAAAAGAGCAATAATCTTTCTACCAAAAATTCTGATCTACATACAACAACTAAAACGATGTTGATGTAGGAATTCTTTCTGCAAATACAATTTTTTCCGGTACCAATAACGGGTATTTAGCCTACTAAAGACGCTGTTATTATTTATTAAATTATTTTTAAGTGAAACTTTCTATATCAGCCTTATATATTCTCGTGCTCCATTCACACAAAGATCTAGGTTTTGTTTGGTCGCCCAAATCGTTGATAAATTATAAATTTGTAGGGATAAAATTTATATTTATTTGACATAAAGTATGCTGCAGATTTTGCCATCTCGGTATTAGACTCGGTACACCTTGATGATGTTGCTGTATTCTCGGTAACGACTAGTAATACATTGTTTAATTTGCCGCCCTTCTGTAAGTTGATGTGCATAAAATGTAGAACGTTAGCATATCAAATTTCTTCTTATTCAATCACCTTCCATATTTATAGCTAAGAGTGTATAAACTAATGATTTACACAGAATATTATAATGGGCTACGACTAAACGAAAAACTGACAGTATTATATTATTAATATTATTTTTACCGCCTATTTTGTCCAAAACTTAATGACTACAGCCCATTGTAAAAAGTGGTATGCCTAACAAAATAGATAAGAAATCCTTATATGTAATATATCATTGATTTTTAAAAAATATACATCAATATCTATTTCGATATTCACTATTTCCTGACGATTTCAAAAAGTTAAAATCGAAAATGGCAAAATTTTAGATCCCGAAATCGAGCCAGACATTTGTTTTAGGCTTGTTGTTTTATATGTGATATATGTATATATTATATAACCCTACAACTTTCGTCCTATTTAACCGATTTCGTAACTCCTACCGTTTCCAGGATTCCCTGTTGTTCATCCTTATCTTGGACAGAGTATATATACGAGTACCTAAATAAGAGTTTGAATATTTAGTTATCTCAAGTTGGCGAAGAAAAATATTTGAACGTTACTTCTATTCTGATCAAAATTAAAATTTTATATGCAACAGTATTCTTGCCTTTCCAATTCGATTGTGGGAATTATCAATCAAGATTATTGATTTTCAAGTAGAAGTCGTATACAGACGGTATGACAGTTGTAAAATCTCTGTTGTGCCATCTTCATTCCTGATATAAATTATAGACGACCTACTATATCATCTAGCCTACACCTTTTCTCTTCCTCTTTCACAAACTTTTGCACACTTCTTCTATACCAGCGATATAACATTTCTAATAGCTTTAAACAAATGTATTTTGACATAACATGCTTTGCTTTTCTTATACTTAATCAAGTGATTCCCAAAACGTCAATACCTCCGTTATTTAACAACTTCTATTAAGGTAATTTTTTGTTATGTTAATTAAATTATTGAGTGGATATTATTATCTGTTAAAAATAATACCCCAAAATTAAAGTCATCATGTCTATAAAATAATCTAACGCTGTTCTTTAAAAAAGTAACTTCTTAGTCCTGTTCTCAATAAGTGCTCTTTGCAAAGTGTCTACATGGGTGCCTATCCAAATGCTTAATTTAGTATTTTCATTCTTATGATGTGACGTAGTGTTCGAAAAAAACACTACCACATTCAACTTAAAGCATATTTCCATATATAAGCAAAACTTTTGAATACATTGAGAGTACCAACGGGAATTAATTAAATTAAAACTGCAAAAAATTTAAACGAAGTAAAACAAAATTATGGGAGAAAAAGACTAGCACAGGAAGCCGAAATGCATTTTTGAAGTTTTGGTAGGAAATCGTATGAAAAAGTTCGAATACCAATGGAATTGCAAATGTTTATAGTTTAGACGTGGAAAAACAGTAGTAACATTCGGGCATATCTTCAGTAAGGTGAAGTGGATGTTATATCATACGAACCCTCCAGTTTACCGAATTTAAACTATAAATCTGTCGTGAACGTTTAGACAGAGAAATGTAAACACTCGTAAAATGCGACGAATATGTACCGCAAAGTCAAGAGGGTTTCAATTTCTGAATGATGCTTTCTTACACCTTGCCTGAAAGTATTTATCAAAATTCATTTATGAAATCATTTTCCAGTAAATACGTTCATTTACCAATACTTATTTGGTTCGCAGTAGTTTCTGTTTCCTGCGGACCCTTCAAAAATCCGTATGTCAATTGCACGCCCTCCGCGCTTGTGTGACTTAAATACGATCGATTTTTATTTATTGGAACATCTTAAATCATTAGTTTATGAGGTGAAAGTGAACACATTCGACAAATTACAATTTGTTGGTTACCTAGTTGTGCGTGCGGTTAATAATTATTACGTCAGGCAAAATTGTGTACCGAAACAGATGCTAATCCCCTCCAACGTTTCTTATGATTAGTAAGTCATTTTATAGCTAACGGTACTTTCATGTGCCAATGTTTTTGCAATCACTTTTTATTTCTTTTACACTGATTGATTTACTGTTACCTCATTCGGTATTCTACATCAATTAAACCCAAATTGCGAAAAATTGCTTACAACTTATGTATCGAATTAAAACAAAAGAAATATAATATCAATTGTAACCGAATTTGTAAGAAACAACAATTTTCTACTGTCGTAGGAAAGCTGGAAAAATGTATAAATTTTGGATAGGAAATTCTTTGACATTCAAATCGAGTAAAATACTTGCTTGCTTACTGTTTAGACAAAGAAATATAAGCTATAATAAAATTAGGTCAATATGTTCACTAGGGTCAAGTGTATGTATATTTACACTTGGAACTTCTATTCACTTCTAGGGGCGGCGAGGACCACCTTGGACCTTTTGGTCGTTGGTGAGGCTGCGAAGAAGATGAAATTGTTTAGTGGACTAACGGAGGAGGAAGATTCTTTCGCCTGAAACAAATAGAAAATTTTGTAAAACGGTTTTATTGGTGAATAAATGAATTAGAACAGATTTGTGAAAACTGATAGTCGTAATAATTGCATAATATTGCGCAACAGATGAAATCAAGTTACAGCACAATAAGCATAGGTAAATAATGCACAATTAAACTTGAACTCTTAAAATAATGGAAATAAAATATGATTATTTTGAGCTGTTCAACCTCATATACGATTTCAGTTAGTTATTCCGCTTCTTACCCCAATAGTTCGGCCATCTTATCCCATCCAAGGGGTAAGATCACGAAATAAGATGTATACGAAATATGTGTATGAATATTTCACTTTATTTCATACATCAAATACACAGTTGATTACTTTATATATATATTATTTTATCTTACACATAAAACTTCAAAATCGATTTCCTCAAAAACTAGGGGCCGAGAGTCTAATATGTTGTTACTCCTGAAGTATAAAATCCAATAATGTAATACAATTGAGTAATAAAAGGAATGGAGCGGCAAATGTCATATTAGTGTGGAGCGGTACACATAGATGAAAGATAGAATAGATGGCTTACCCTTTCACTGAAAAGTGAAGCAAGTTTCAGAACCATCTATGATTCCCCCAATAAAACTTTGCTGCAACCATCGTACATGAATCTGTAAAGAACGGACATGCGGAATTTGAATATTTTTGGCTGTCAATAATTATTAAAGTATGAAATTCGTATAAAAATCAGCATCAGTTTTGTTCTGCGATATATTTGTTGAAGCATAAGCTCCAACGTTTCGTATACTTTAAAATATGTGTATATATTTTGTTGGTGTAGTGTGTTCTCATATGTCTTACAGGCGTTACAAACATGCTTTTCTTGTGCTTTTTTAAAGAGATATCCACAAACATATATCAGTGCATTTTGTTCTGGCAAACTTTCATCTCTATAATCACCTATGATATCAGTTGCAAAAGTATGAATATTATGTTCAACAGCATATATTTGTAAAGGTTTAGATTGTGAAGGCATTTTATTCAAATTTGTCAATATACTATCAAAATCATCTGCCCAGTTTGCATGTCCAAAGTTCAAAAGTTGTGCAGAATAATTTTTTGAAGGCTCTCCGGAACTGTACAGGTGTAGGATTTTCTGCATTACCCCGTTGTTGCCTAATGGAACCAAACAAGTTCTTCAAAGAATCTTGGTTTAACCTGCGTGTTAATAGAAAATGAATACCATTTATTTGTAGTTCTTCCCACAATAACATAACACTGGCTATAGTCAATGGATTTGATTGACTGAGTAACATCTCTTCCTTTATCATTAATGATTTTAAGACTCCTTAAATGCAAAAGCGTATCGTTTAAAAAATCCACTTGATATTGTTCTCCTACGATTATATTTCTTTGCTTTTGATGTATGTGATGAATTTAAAATATCAAACAACTTGTCAAATCTTTCAATAAACTGCACCGTTGCATGTGCTGCAGATGGAAGTGCGTTAAAACTAAAGTCTCCATTCCTGCAGCTACAGTTGCACTGAGTAACTGCATTGCCAATGTTACCTTCATCTTTTCAAAATTTGAAGGATTTTTATGAGAGTCGGTAAGTTTAGGAGCAAGTCTTAGATGTTTTTGCTTGTCCGACTCATAAAACTGTTTAATATGATTCCACGATGTAGTTTTCCCATCCAAACAAAACCTATGTTTCATTAAGTTATTCCTCGTTGCCTTTAGCAAATGTGGAGTATCAAATAACTAGAATACTTTTTTCCTTGGATTTCATGGTACGGCTTTTCTGGAGTAATTTTCCACAATTTGGACAGTTGCAGGAAATTGGAACCCATATCAGTGATTATTCCACACACTTTCAAACTGATTGCTTCCAGTTTGGGAATTGCAATTTCCAATATACTGCTCATTTCGATAGCTTGCATTGAGGAAGATATAAGAAATAAGCTATTGGCTGTTTCCACTTGGTATAGATGCCCTTCGCCATAACAGCAGCTACATTGTGTGCGGGTGTAAAAGTTTTTGTCTTCCTGCCTGTATCATGGAAGCCGATAATTTCATCCAAATTAATATTATATAATAAATTTGCCTTCAGTTACACCTCGTCCATACATAACACACAAAAATTTTCTTGATCAGTCATAGTATCGACTAATGTCATTTTATGAAACATGCTATCTGTTAGGCCAATTTCAAATTTAATTTTTCTGTATATCGTTGTAGACAACGTACCGAAGGTGAATACAAAGTTTTTCATAGCAACTGGTACACCCTTGGTCCTAATAAACACACTGATAGTGCAAATTCTTTTACTTGTGATGTATAACGCCGAGCTTGTCCCGTTTTATTACGGTAACGTGCTTGGGATATAACTAGCGTAGCCAAAGGTTCTTCTAAATATGTGACATAATTTTTCGAAATTTTCGAGGGAATGACAATCTTCCATTGCAATTGACTGCAATAATTGAGTTTATAGTTTTGCCAATTTGGTTTCTCATACTTTTTTCCTCGGTGATTGAGCAGAAAATGACTGTGGTGTTTGAGTCTCTATCTGCCATAGCTGTTTTGGATACTCAGTGCTACTAGTGGCAACTGCATCTACGTTCACAGCTTTTAGAGGAGGTTGATGTCCTGCAACATAAAATTTCTTCATATATTCACAGCTGCAGCGTGTAGCAATGCTGATAGTTACTAGTAGTCTGAAGTCACACTTTTTTTGTTGTTGTGGAGTTCAAAAACTTATTCCAGTGGATCTCATTATTCAACTAGTAGGTATCAACGTTACAAAGTACCTACGCATATAATGTATGTACATCTCCTGATACATATTCCAAGCCAGCAGATAGATCAGCTATTTCTGTACGTGTTTGTAAAATAGTAGGTGTAGAGCTTTCATAAACAATATCTTCTAAAACAAAATTTGTACATTGATCTTTTGATTAGAAATTCGTTTATTCATACTATTGCATAACAGAAGTTAGTTCTCTTGAGTGTAGCACTGGTACACAAAAATATCACACTGCATTCCATTAAACTAAAACAACACACAGTGATGTTATGCGTGTAGTGAGTGCCTAGCTTTTTTGCATTGTATATACATAAACAAACGCACAGAATAGGCTATGAGCACAGAGAACTTCAACCCTTCATTTGTCTAATATTTATTATACTACAGGGGCAATAGATTAATTTCATACCTGTCTGTGATAAAGTGCAAGTACTGGTAGGTGAATTTGCAGAATCAATAAATATTGTTGGAACAGGTGTAGGTAGAAGATGGTTTTTAAAATGATTGGCATACTGCCGATTGTCAAAATGTAAGCTACATACTCTGTATGACTTGTATAGAGCATCTGGATTCTTCTCGGATAAGTCAGGACGGTTATATTCTAGCATCCAAATCCTAGCTACAAAACATTTGAATAAGCATCTGTATTACATAAGACACTCAAATACAATAAGTCAGCAACAAGTCCAGTATACAATACTGCTTGTCACCACTATGTTATTATTACTCCTTTATTCCTGTTTGTAACATACCTCGTTTCTGCTTTTGGAACTCGAAAAAATTTTATATTTTCACATAACCAAGCTCTGCTTTTACAGTTATTTACTGAACATACATGTCCTCCACTGTTCTTATTCATTTTTAACACTAATACACTAAATACCTAATTAAATTAAATGTTATACACTACATACTATACTAAAGTCACGTAAAAATATTCAAATTTGATCAAACACACCAGCTGTTCAAGCAAATTGAAATACAATAAACATACTAGCACGCCATTGGCGAGCCCAAATTAACGGCGACTTCCGGTACCCCCACCACTTTCAAGTGTCGCTTCTAGTTTATTCTGTGGATATACTTTGCAGATCTCGCCAGGGACAAGTATCTCACTAGTTTTAAGATTTATGTCTTTATATTTCTGATGTTGATAATTATTTTTTATGTTCCTGCTTAAGAGTCATAACTTTCTTTTATGTTTATATTTCTATTTAAAAATCTTACCCAATAAATTTTAAAATGTGTTTCTCATAGTCATTCCACAATAACAAAGGAGTATTGTAGATGTATTAACTTTTTTTGCATCTAGGTAAAAAGTAACATGTAGGGGTGTCGCGAAAGATTGAAACGTACTTTGGTGTTCCCAAAGGAAAAAAGGTTGTGAACCGTAGCTATAGTGAGTATAGTAGCTATATTTCACTGCCTAATACAGGGGTATGAAAGTGGCATTACGAAACTGGCAACATAGTATGTGGGCCACTCCGGCGGGCCGTAGCAAGGGGATCTGACAACCAATAAGGGTCGATGCTTTTACAGCCATGCTTTAAATTTTCGCAGATATTTGAAAAAGCCGCGTTAATTTGTAGAGCGAAAAGTGACATTCGTTCTGTGTTGTGTTGTCCGTAAGAGTCTCGTCGAGGAATTGGATTCCATAGAATGTTAATAATTTGGTAAGTATGAATTTTAAAGAAGAAAAACGAGGCAAAAATGCCAAAAACGTTTCAAACTAACCTTTTGTTTTATTCGTATAAGTCATGATTTGTTGTCAGCGGTTCGAACGCCGGCCAAAGGTAGAGTTTTCTGACTGCCTCATAGTTCTAATTTAAACCGAAAGTTAAGAACATAATGATGGTGTTAAGAATTTAAAGACTTTAGTTTAAATAGAATATCATATTAACAGTTTTTCTATATAGTAATATTTTTCATTTGTTTTAACTTCAATAATTGTCTTTATTTTTATCAATGTTAAGATTAATATTCATTTTCTCCTGTATATGTACGATATTTAGAATAGTTTTATGTGTAACTTCTTGTAAATGCTTATATTATGTTTTAAACGTTATCTAAAATTATGATGAAAATATGATCTGTTTGAACAACTGTCTTTTATTGTAAAATATATGTCAATCTATCTGTTTAAATAAACTGGCATGAAAACAGAACAACCTGTTTTCTTATTCTCTATTTCCCACGCAAACGGGTAACTGTTTGGTGCTCTCTCCAAACCAGGAGACCGTAACAGATGGTTTCTACTTAGCTCTAAATAATTTTTTTCTTATTTTCACAGTGTTGTCATCAGAGCAGTTCTCATCCTGAACTAGGCTGTTTCTGACCACCCGAACACAACCCCACTACAGATTGATACTGTGTAGTAATTTTCTTTTCTTTTTCTTTTAGGGCTGTAGCCTGTAGTATAAGACACATCAGATAACGTTTTTTGCTTGTGCTGCTTGATTGTTTGGTAATAGTAGTTAACTTTAATATAGAAGTTGTTAGCCGTAAGAAGTATTGTTCGAAGTACTCAGGCTGCACAACTGGTACTGCAGCAAAGTGTCCGAAGGCTTTGTTAAAAACATCTTCTCAGCTTCTCCGCAGATCCATACTACATGTGGAGAATGATTTACAACATAGACTCTTCTCGAAATTAAAAATTCTGGCATGAGGATCATTTTATAAATTCAGATTTTGTAAATGAGGGGAAGATCATATCCCCAACTACTTGTGGGTGCTTGGAGCAAAGTTTCTTCCACATTTATAAAATAATGACGTAATAAGCAATTTTGGTAATGATTTTCAAGACCATAATTGCACACAGCACAACTGCGTTAATTTAATTTTAGAAAAGTGTGTCCCTTTTTTGATCTATAAGTTTTGCAGGGACAGGTATAAGCGAAAAGCTGTATCTGATGGACACTATCGCAAGATAAAGAGGTTGAAGAAAAATAACCTTGTTTTGTTTATTTATATAAACTTGGGGAGGTCAAGGCGAGAAAACTTAAATTTTGTTATCGTTTATTGGTGCTACAATATGCCGCATGTAGCAGCAATATCTTGGCCTCTCCGAGAGTCTAAAGGCCGATGGACACTAACAAGAAATTCTTGTACAAGTTTTCTCTCTCCTACAATTACACGCGTTAAAGGGAGATAGTTGCAATGTACAAGTCCGACTTTTAACCTAAAACTTTGCCAGTAAAACTGGTGCATGTTGTATTTTCTATACAAGAATTTATACAAGTTACAAGTTGCACATGCGCATTTGAGAAAAGACAGGTTGGCAACTAAAAAAGAAAGTTGAAATAGTGGCTTGGTTCAGTCCAGTATTGTTATTTCTTGGTTCAGTCAAGTCTATTTCATGTAGTTTGATTACTGTTTGAGTGACAGTTTTGTATTTTGCATATTGAGGTTAAACATCGCACGTTGAAAATTGTACCTATTAATTTCGTTAAAAAATTAAGAAATGTTAAATTAACAAAGTTTTATAAAAATTAAATTTATATTTTCTATAATAATAAAAAGCAGCACACAAATAGAATACACATTTATACCTATCAAACGATTTAAATGTCATAGATTTTAGAGGTTGGTTACACTGCGTGACTTTTAGGAAACAAATTTAAATATAAATAAGTTGGCAGTGTCCACGGACTTTGCAAGAATTCTTTATAAGTTACTTATAAAGAATTTCTTGTTAGTGTCCATCGGCCTTAACACGTTGTTACTTCTGAAGTTTGCAGCTACGTTGTGCTCGTTACTTCAGCCTGCATTTATTTATATATTTATTCTTGTTTTATTGATGGTGCAATATGTATTTATTTCATTTATATTTTACAGAATATTTATTTGTTTTCTATTTTTAATTTATTTTATATTCTTATGGTTATGTTTTGTAGAATGTATTTACTTATTTAACAATAAAAACGTGTAAATGATACATATAGAATGAGAAAGTATATAATTTCAAAATTTACCGCCATATAATTTTAAAATTTATTGCCTTGGCGTTTATTTTGCCACTCCCCTGCCAGAGAGCGCTGTGATTTTTGTTGCCATGGCCTAAAATGGGAACTTTCATTTCTTATGTTAGTGTTCTGTGGCGTAATACTTGCTTAAGTACGACTGTCTGATCGAGACCACACTTGGTCGTGAATTACAAAACATACCGTCGAGATCGCTTGACGGGCCGCGGCGGCGGGACAGCTGTACTCGTCAAAAATTCAATCCGCCACTCCGAGGTCGTAGTGCCGCCCCTGAACTCTCTGGAGGCGGCGGCAGTCATTATCTGGACCGATTTCGGTCCGCTAAAACTCTACGCGACGTATAGGCCCCCCTTGGCGGAGTTTCGCGCCAGGATTTCGACCAAAACTTCACCGACCCCAACGCGGTGTTGATGGCGGGCGATCTGAACGCGAAGCACCACCTCTGGGGTAGCCGGATCATACGAGCTGAGGGCAGGCAGCTGCTTGACATCATCCAAGCCTTAGGGCTTTCGTACCACCCTCCCGACGGCCACACGTTCTTCCGTACTGGCGTCCAATCCGATGTCTTCGACTCCGCCATATCCAAAGACATCCCGGTAAACGTTACCGTGGAAAGCATCGCTGACCTTTCATCAGATCACAACCCCATCCTAATCACCCTAGATAGTGAACTACTTCATCTGGGGGAAAAAGTTCGGCGGCGTACGAACTGGAATCTTTTCTCCTCCAAAGTTCTCACCAACCTCAGTGTCAACGAAAATCTTCAGGAAGCGGCTCTCTTAGAGGAAGCCGCTAACAACTTCACCAAGGCGATCTCTCGGGCCCTCGATGAATCTTCTACCATCAGACCCCGCAGACACTCTCGACAACTCCCACCCGACCTAAGGGAGCTAGTTAGGGAAAGACGACGAGCCAAGAAAAGGGCCCCAACCACCCTCAACCCCGCTGACAGCCTCCGAGCAAAACATCTTGCTCGACAGCTCCGAGAGGCTCTCAAAACCTTCGAGCAGGAGAACTGGGACGACAAGGTCAAATCTCTCACGACGGAGGATGGCTCCCTATGGAAACTATCCAAAGCCTTGAGAAACCCCTCAAGAAACCCCCAAACCGGCCTCTTCACCGCACCCACGGTTTAGGTTTCTCCCCGAGGAGAAAATCGAAATCCACGCCGACCACCTCGAAGAAGTATTCCGCGGCATTCCGCCCTCAATCAGCGACGACGAAATAATCTTCCGAAGAGAAGTGGAAACGGTGGTGCACGGGATCCCCGAGCTCATCGGAACCCCATTCGATCCCGCCTCCCCGACGAAGTCTGAGCCCTCATCAAAAGGCGCAACAACAAAAGGCCCCAGGGGCGGATTGTATCACCAATCTGGCCCTAAAGTGGTTACCCCCGAAGCTATGGAGCATCTTTGCGAAATCATCAACGCAATGCTCCAAATTCAGTACTTTCCCTCCTACTGGAAACACGCCGAAATTTGCAACATCCCCAAGCCCGGGAAAGATCAAAAATTCCCACAAAACTTCCGCCCGATCAGCCTTCTCTCCAACGTTTCGAAAATAGCTGAGGCAATCATCCTGTCTCGGTTGAAAGAACTCAGCGACGATGTCATCCAAGATGAACAGTTCGGCTTCCGAGCCGGACTGTCCACCGAACTACAACTATTCCGGTTCTCGGAATACATCCGAAACGGACTCGAAAGGCGAGTACCCGTAGATGCAGTTTTCTTCGACTTAAAGAATGCCTTTGACACAGTCTGGCATAACGGGCTGATCTACAAGATGATCGTTTCAGGAATCAACCCCCATGGTCAAACTCATCAGGTCCTATTTAGCCGGCAGATCCTTCTGCACCAAATCCCATTCCGTGAAGTCCAGCGTCAGACAAATCCACGCCGGCGTTCCCCAGGGATCACTTCTAGGCCCGCAACTGTTTTCCATTTACATGTTGGATCTCCCCGAGAGCCCAGCACCGAGATTGCAATCTATGCAGACGACACTGTCATCTACACAGGCTGCAGGAAGCAGGCGCTGTTGAGGAAACGCCTCCAAAGCGCTACTGACGGTTTTCTGAGTTGGACCTCTCGCTGGGGTCTGAAGGTAAATGAATCTAAGTGTGTGGCAGTTAGATTCTCGCACGATCGCGCAAAGCCCGGTCAGCCGATTAAGGTAGGAAACTCCGAGCTCCCCTGGAGCTCCGAAGTGAAATACCTCGGTGTCATCTTCGACCGAATGCTCACATTCCAAAAACAAACTGACGAAATCCGAAATCGCTTCATCAAGGCCCGCAACTTGCTTCTGCCCCTCATAGGACGAAGGAGTCCCCTTCACCTAGGGAGCAAGTTGCTCTTATACAAGACGACGCTTAGACCGCTTTTAACCTACGGCGCTATGGCCTGGTTAATAGCGAGTGAGACTAACATCAAAGGTATGGAAGCACTCCAAAACCGAACTCTCCGCCTCATCGTTGACGCCCCCTACTTCGTAAGGAACGTTCAGATTCATCGAGAACTGAACGTTCTGACTCTATGTGAATTTGTGACGAAACTCCCGAAGTCCGCGTGGGAAAGAGTCCGCGCCAGCCAAAATCTCTGCGTTCAGATGGTCGTCGATCCCCAAGATCGACCCTCTCCCAAAAAGAAGGTCCGTCGCCTTGCAGATGTCATCGATCTGGACTAAGGCAATTCCCGCAGGTCCCTCGACGACCATCATCGTCCTCTAAACGACTGATAAACGGCTATTTTTCAGTCTGAAATTCTCGTATGTGTTACAGGTGAAAAGTCATCTTCCCCAGTTAGCTCTTCGCTAACCAACCTCATCTCTCCCCAGGCTGCGTGATCGAAGCAGCCTACACCTGAAGATAAAAGGGTGTAAGAAATCCCCCACCGGCCCTAGTATTGACATGAAGTTCCTAGCAGACCACACTTAAACTACCGTAGGAAAATAACTGTCGGGCGGTAATTATGGCACTAGTTAACATCGAATCGGACGTTTATTATAGAAATATTTTCTAAATAATTGTATGCATTGAAATTATCAAATGTAAAATAAAAGAAAAGAACAATTTTGTATAAACAAATTATTTATAAAAACTAGAAAAAAGTTGTTACATAGTATGGAACAAAATAACATAATTCTAACATAAATAAATAAATAAAAATAAAACTCAGCCTATAATATGAATTAATCTTCAGAAACGACAATGTTGTTATCGTGTAGACCTGTTGACTACGAAATAACGATAATCTGTTATTTTGCAGCCGTTACTTCAAAATAACAATAACCATTAAAACTGTTATTTTAAATAAATAAAATTGCCACAGAGCAGTAAGATTTGTGGAATACGGACCGACTTGGCATTGAAACATTTTGCAAAACTATGAGTTATAATCGGTTCAGTTTTGTACTTCGTTGTTTACGTTTTGACAAGAAAAACCACCGAGCTGAAAGGCTATTACAAGATAAATTTGCCTATATTCGCAATATTTTAGAACACTTCAAAGAGAAGTGTAAAAAAATTATCGTATTATAGAATATGCCACAATTGATGAACAGTTGAAGTTTAGAGGTAAATGCAGTTTTCGCCAGTAAATGCCAAACAAACCGGTATAATGCGGCATACATTTTTTTACTATTAATTTAAGAAAATTTACATTCTACATTTGACACCCCGCAAGTAACGACGCGACGTACCAAAACAGTTGTGCGAGCAAGGGCGGGCTAAGCAGCAGTAAAGCCGATGCGTAGCTTCCGGTGGGTTTCCTTGAAAAGATCATCGGACTAATGTTAGCTGTTAACATCGATAAAGTGACAACGAGAGAATTTAAGATGTGTTAGCTGCCTATCTGTGCTGGATACTCAATTCACTTAGATATGTTGTGTAATATCAATATGAATGTACGTATACTATACGGTACCTCAATGTGATGCGAAGTATCCCGTACCCAGTGCCGAGCTCTGCTTACAGTATTTGATTAAAGCTATATTGCGAGCTAGATCAATGACCTATTGATATGGACATCAATAGAAACTATTATAAATAACGATGATAGGGGATGATAGGGCTGAAGACGTGTCCAAATAATAGAGAAAACGAAAGCAACGTGATGTGTGTTAGTAGACCTTATAAAATGTATCATTGTGATAACTAGAGGCCGGATTATATGCAAAAAAAGTGGAAATATGCCCATAAATATGCAGATAGGAGTAATGCTAGAAAATATAATACTATAGAAAAAAATATTCTATTATGTTTATTACAAGCTTATTTATAACATTTTACAACATAATTAACTATAAAAACAATTTACATTACATATTTCTCAAAGTTTTCAATAGAAAAATTGTGGCGCTTGTCTGATAACATGTATTTATATATTGAAAAAAGATCTTGCTGGAACCGATACGTTAAGGATACCTATGATTAAATGAACTATGTATCGGCCCACACTATCAGTAGTTTCATCTGCGCATATGTAAAGGTAATTATTTGACACAGCCTTCTTAATGCTACTCAATGTTTCTGCATAGATACGGTGAATATAATTTTTCTTAAGGTGCTCTCGTCGGGAATATTATATTTGCTAGGATAATTTTGCGAAAATAACTTGACTTTTAAATTGTTTATTTTATGTAGTGGAACATCTGCCGACACAAACATTAGGCACAAATCTTCATTAAATTGTTCTTGTTCCGATTTTTTGGAGGTTGATGGCAAACATTGCGGTAATGTTTGCTGACCCTTCTTCGTCAATTTTATCTTTGATAGTTTTGCAGCATGAGATGGAGTTTTAATATGCTGGCCGACTTGAAACTTTCTCTCACTTGTAACCTGCATAAAAAATATCACATCATCAGTTGTTTTCTTATAAAATAAGTGTTAGTAAAAGATAACGGAGTAATAAAAAACTAATGTGTAAAGAGTTTGCGAAGCAATCGGAATTATCGGTTTAATAAAATAACCAACAAAACGCTTCGACAAATAATTTTATTTTAAAATGATTTTTATCTTAAAATGATTTTTATTTAAAAATCATCAGCAGAATACGGAATATCAGCTATTCCGTATTGTGTTGATGATATGCGAAAAATACGCATGAAATAGACATCTCATTTTACTCATTTTAAAATAAAATTATTTGTCGAAGCGTTGTATTGGTGATTTTGTTAAACATCGTTTAAAAACTATGGATTAACAAGAGGAAATAAACTTAAATTTCGCTTACAATCTTGCTGCATGCTACGCAAGATACTTTTTCTCCATCCATGAATCTGAATAAGGTGCAATCCATCCAGGCACAGTCGCTATTTTCGGCATTTTTGCTATTATAATTAATAACAACCCACAAGTTTACACTTCGAAAAACCAACGTAAAATGACGTTTAAAATATTGCTTTCGAATATGGGAATAAATTTCTCCGAATAACAAAGAAACACCTGTGCTCCTAATTTTCTGGTAAAATGTATTTTTGTATTTATTTAGAAGTTTCCTTGAATTCTGTCCCGGTCTAGATGTATGGGAACAGCATTAATAAATTTTTGGAAGCGCTTATCGTAAAAGTATCGAGAAGAGGCTTCATAGAATGCTATTTTTAATTTAAAGAGGGCTGTTTAACTCTTTGTTTGTTACAACCAGAACATATTTTTAGTAATGCCTATCCTATAATAAGTTACATCCAATAAATAAATAAAACTCGAATACTTCAAACATGCTGAATTACTACAAAATATGCAAATAATATACAAAATGCATATATTATGCAAATATGCAAATTTATGCAAACTGCATATTATCCGGCCTTTAGTGATAACCAAAAGAAGTGGAAGTTACTGGTGAAGTTAGATAGTGTGAAATACCTACAGAGAATACGAGTAAACCGTTGATATCCTGAAAATTTTGATATAGAAAATTTATAGGTTAAGAAATGTAAACAGTGACTTGATGTTTAACCTTCCTATACTCACGCATACGGTCTGTGAGACCGATTTATATAGTATAGTATATGTCTTTCATTTTGACGTGAGTATAGGAAGGTTAAATAAGGGGAATTAATACTTTATTTCTCAAATATAGCTAGTATAGCAAATAGATACGAAGAAATAATATGTCTAATGCAATTGACCTAACTCTAAGCAGAGGAAATAGGGGCACATTGATACAGGAGGCATATTGATGCACTCAATCTAATTCTAACTAAATGAAAATCAGGTCTGTTTACTAACACATAGAGAGCCCAGCGACACAACCATATATGTATCTATTCCTGCTTTGCATCCAGCGACCATGTGATTGTCAGTCGACTAAAACAGATTTTGTGTTGCGTCAAGCAAATTTTACAATTCACTTTAAACCGTAACTTGTCGTAGTGTTTTCTTTAATAGTTGTTGGAACTGGCATTGGAGGTAAGTACGAGTGTATAGTTTACTAAATCGTATTGAATTTTGAGTTTGTTTTGTTTTTATACGACGATTAAAGCCCAACGCGCACTTGAGAGCAGCGCACCACGGAGCAGCGCAGCACGGAGCAGCGCCCCGACCGGTAGCGACTTCTCGGCAGGGAATTCTGGTCGCGGCGCTGCCGTGCTCTGCCCATCGCCGCGCTCAGGTGCGCATTAAGCTGCGTATACATATGCCAGCCGAGCCTCACGCGAGCTTCACGCGAGCATCCCGCGAGCCTCCTGCGAACCGCCCGTTGAAATTATTTTCACGACCTCGAGCAGTAGTGCGTCATCCACCGGCGCTTATACACACTTGTAACCATGTCTTCACACGAGGAAAACGGCGCGATTTTGATGACGAGTGGTGCCGCTTTAGTGATAGCTAGTTTATGTAAAAAATGAGGAAGCAACACTGTGGCACACTGATTTGTCGCCCACTGATTTTGAGAATCTGCTGCAAAAGATTGGACTCTACATTTCCAAACAGAAAACACATTTTCGCACTCCAATTGCCGCTGCAGACAGGTAAGTAGTTTATACCGTTTACGCTAGTACCTAGTTGATCGAATTTACAAATTTTATTTCTCTATGTATGTTAGATATGTTATTTATCAAATTAATTGTTCTAGGTTAGCAGTAACAAATCGATTCCTCGCCACGGGAGATTCATATACCAGTCTCCAGTACCTGTTCAGGATTTCGAAGCAGTCTATTGGAGGCATAGTAGCACGAGTCTGCGCAGCACTTGCAAAGGAATTATAGGGATATATCAAGGTAACAGATTTGATAACTCACTATT
This sequence comes from Chrysina gloriosa, assembly GCA_038088585.1. Lineage (NCBI taxonomy): Eukaryota > Metazoa > Arthropoda > Insecta > Coleoptera > Scarabaeidae > Chrysina > Chrysina gloriosa. The sequence goes on from CM076088.1 coordinate 48,123,335, forward strand.
TACTTTCTTCAGAGATCATTTTAATATCACAAATGCGACATAACAATAGTTAAACAACAAGGCACATTAAATAAAGTCGTCCAACGTTTCTGAAATGCTCAATGGAGCAGGAGATGGTTGAGCGGAGTTGTCCGAAAAGTGTGGTGAATCGTAGATAGGGGGTATCGTTTGAGGTGGTTGCGAGGTATATGGTTCCTCATAATGCACGAAGGGAGCAGGATAACTTTGTCAGTTGCTGGGGTATGGAATATTTACAGGAGGCCAATCAAACACTCCTCTATCAGCATCCATGAGTACCTGAAATACTGCATGCTGAACCTTTTTCTGGATCTCCGAGGAGTATTTATTTACTTTAGTTGCGACGTAGGTGAAAAACGTATCGATTTCATTCGATTGAGAGGGCATTTTCTCCAACTTTTTTGCAGCAGTTTGCAACATGCCAAACGCACTTTTTATCATCGATGCATCTGCTTCATCTCGTTTTCCGTTTGCTCGTTTAGTAGTTTTAGAACTACAAGGCGACGTTTCTGTCTCGTGTTCCCTTTGTGTGACTTCTTGTTCCCTTTCTTCGCAAGGCATGACTGCTGTCTCGACGTTATCTTCAATCTCAAGTATCTCATTCATCTCCTGTGAATTAACAAATAATTTCATGAAACAGTACATTATAATAAGGTAATATCTTCTTTTGAATTCAATTTTGTATGAATGATTTGCTTCGGACGGCAGTTTTCGTTTGATTATCAAATAAGGTTTTTTTGTTGCGAGATAGGACTTGAAGTAAAATAAATAATTCAATCAAATGAATCAAATTTCGCTTCTAGTATTTTCATATACTGGATGAATATAATTTCTATTCTAGCTTCCCACGACTCCTAAGGCTTGGGAGGAAGTTAGCAGGACATTCCAAACACTTTGGAATGTGCCTCACTGTGTTGGTGCGATTGACGGAAAGCACGTTGCAAGCACCATTGAACTCGGGAACTGAATTCTTCAATTACAAATCCACCTTCAGTATTGTGCTTTTTGCATTAGTGGATGGGAATTGTAACTACATTTTTGCCTACATCGGATGCCAAGGGAGAATTTCGGATGGAGGACTTTTCAAAGCGAGCATACCCTGGAGAATTTGCTAGAGGGACTCCTCAGAGGATGTTCAACTATCGTTTAAGTAGGGGTCATCGAGTAGTCAAAAATGCCTTCGGTATTTCAAGTACAGTGTTTCGAGTTTTAAGGAAACCAATGCCTTTGAAGCCCGAAACAGCGGAATCGATAATTATTTAAGGATGCATTCGCCAAATTTGTACACACCTCCCGGCGCGTTAGGCCACGAACTGAATGGAGTTTTAAGTGAAAGGTCGTGGAGGATTGAGGGAGAAACGACGTCTCTGTTACCTTTAACGAATACCGCCCGAAGGTCTAAAAATTATTGCCAAAAATCAGTAACGAATTAGCTGATTATTTTATGAACAAAAGACGTCTGGAGTGGCAAAATAAATATGCTTGAATACCTTAAATTTACTCACCGTGTTAATTCTTTTCCGTGACACATCCCCATTCTCTAAAAATTTTAAACCTTCAAAGGCAAACCACCTACTTTCGTAAATTTCGTCTCTTCCTGGAAAAATTGAATAGAAATCGTGCCGATAAAATAAAGGAGTATAACAATTGTGAATTAATTAATAAGGTATCCGTACCTATAATCTTCAATTATGAACCATGTACATACTTATACGTGAGTGAATGTTGTAAACAGAACGAGTGTATATGAGTTATAAGTGAATATAAAAATTCAACATTTTTTCAAGAGTTTAATTCTCCGCGGTCGCAATAGGACGATCTTGTGTGGAGCCAAATTTTGCTTTCACATTTGTTTTAGACCCCGTCCACCGCGGAAGCAGCGAAATTACAGTGTGACCGCGTAGGGTTGAGTTTTAAGCTTTCCACGGCGGTAGCTAGCCAGCAAACTTTTTTTTGCAATTATCCACAGGAATGTCCAAACGTCGTCTTGTAGTTCTAAAACTACTAAACGAGCAAAGGAAAACGAGATGAAGCAGATGCATCGATGATAAAAAGTGCGTTTGGCATATTGCAAACTGGAACAAGGAAGTTGGAGAAAAAGCCCTCTCAATCGAATGAAATCGATACGTTTTTCACCTACGTCGCAACTAAAGTAAATAAATACTCCTCGGAGATCCAGAAAAAGGTTCAGCATGCAGTATTTCAGGTACTCATGGATGCTGATAGAGGAGTGTTTGATTGGCTTCCTACAAATATTCCATACCCCAGCAACTGGCAAAGTTATCCTGCTCCCTTCGTGCATTATGAGAAACCATATACCTCGCAACCACCTCAAACGATACCTCTCCCTATCTACGATTCACCACACTTTTGGACAACTCCGCTCAACCATCTCCTGCTCCATCGAGCATTTCAGAAACGTTGGACGACTTTATTTAATGTGCCTTGTTGTTTAACTATTGTTATGTCGCATTTGTGATAAAAAACGATCTCTGAAGAAAGTAAATAGTGACTTATCAAATCTGTTACCTTGATATATGCCTGTAATTCCTTTGCAAGTGCTGCACAGACTTGTGCTACTATGCCTCCGATAGACTGCTTCCAAATCCTGAACAGGTACTGGAGACTGGTATATGAATCTCCCGTGGCGAGGAATCGAATTGTTACTGCTAACCTACAACAATTAATTTGATAAATAACATATCTAACATACATAAAGAAATAAAATTTGTAAATTCGATCAACATTGTGTACTAGCACAAACGGTATAAACTACTTACCTGTCTGCAGCGGCAATTGGAGTGCGAAAATATGTTTCCTGTTTGGAAATGTAGAGTCCAATCTTTTGCAGCAGATTCTCAAAATCAGTGGGCGACATTTGCGTGAAATTCTTATATTGGCCACTTATTTGCTGTGACTTCAAGCCCATCATAAGCTCCGTACCAGCGCGTTTCTTGTACAAATCAGTGTGCCACCAACAGTGTTGCTTCCTCATCTTTTTACATAAACTAGCTAGCACTAAAACGGCACCACTCATCATTAAAATCGCGCCGTTTTCTTCGCGTGAAGACATGGTTACAAGTGTGTATAAGCACCGGTGGATGACGCACTACTGATCGAGGTCGTGAAAATAATTTCAACGGGCGGTTCGCTGGAGGCTCGCGTGAGGCTCGGCTCGCATATGTATACGCACCTTTAGGTAGCGGCAGCGATCGACGATTTTTCGTTTTTTTAATAATCGTCTCGATCAGTTTACATACGAATCTTCTGGGCCCCGCTATCAAGAAATTAATCCGTCGCAAAATCGCGCAGAAAGTATATTGATGGTTACTGCAGGAACCGTGATACAGCGATGTACAGTCTTTAATAACCTACATATTCTTTTTATTTTTGTGATATCGAGTGCCATTTTAATCCGCATGATTCAATTGAATTAGTGTATCATATTTCTTTGCGTGTTTTGTTTCGTGAAAATAGTTAATCTTTATAAAATTGAGTTACCAAATTGTAACGGTTATTATAATTACCGACTTCAGGTTTAAGACTGACGTCAAATGTTCTCTACCGGTCGCAAACGGTCGCTACAGTGCGCGTTACCTTGGTCGCTGCGCTGCTCTGCGTGTCGCTGCCGTCGCTCCAGTGCGCTCAGAGCTTAAAGTGCACCTTGTGACATTTACATTAATGAGTATTCCCAGAATGCTACGTTGCACACATATTTCCAAGCTCAAATAAAACGAATCCTTGTTTAAGCTAATTGTTATATATACAGACGTGTTCCTGCTTGTATCAATGTACCCCGTAGGATTTGTTTTCACAGAGAAGAGCAAATTAGACTAGTTTTAATGATGTAGTAAAATGTTAACTATTCTGTACACAATTTCAACGTTTAAGCAAAAAAAAAGAAAATACAATAGTCAAACCCGCTCTACCTACTTCACTGACTTTCGCTAGTTGATTACCTAACACAAAATTTAATGTGCTCTTCTCTAAGACAGGGTCTCCTAACTTTTCAGCCTTTGGGGCCATATTGATTACTTCAGTGAGTTTTCTGCGTATTATACTTGTCATTAAGCTTTACCTAGCAAGTAAATAAATCCGAGTTATTATCATTCTGTGTTTTTTGATCCAACTTATCACAACAACAATAAGCTATTATTATTACTTTGGAGACCCCTGCTCTAAAGAAGCAAACTTTACCTAGGGCACATTGATTCGAATCTCACTTTTGAAAAACTATGCATAATTTCTTATTGTTTGTTGAACTATAGCAAGAATGTGTTCAAAACATAAAAATAGAATCATAAATCTTTAAGTGAAATTTTGGATACATTTTATGTGATATTTTTTTAATCTTCTTTTCGAAGATCATTTTAATATCCAACAATAAGGTGTATATAGGTCATAGCTCTTATTTTAAATAAATTTCAGACTGCTTTACTCGAATTTGTTAATATTTATTATTTTGTAGTTGGTTTGAATTAGTTTTATTCGTATCAAATCCTTTATTTATAAATACTGTCGGGTGTAATGGTAAAAATACTGTAATAACAGTAATTAATCAAAACAAATTATTTCAACATCGTAGTAATTAAATTTACGAGAAGCCCAAACTGTATGAATAATGTTTTACAATAACCATAAGGTGGTTTCCTATCATGATGTCGTCATCGAATTTTAGTGCTACATGATTGTGTTGGTTTTGTTGTATGCATATTAAATAAACAGGTTCAAAATAAATATTGTACGATATGTAAAAGTCTCAAAGAATCTTAAAAGAAGTACAAACATAGGTTTTAGGACGGACAAACAACAATGTAAATTAACAAGTTGCTTAATGCTCCCTTTTCTCAGTTTGCTTTAAATATTTCCTGCATAAGGATACCTATACGTTCTCATTCATACTAGATGGCCTTTTAATTTACACTTCTGTGTTACGTCAGCCCCACCGAAAAAAATGCTATTATTGATGATTTGTTTCCATTTTAACAACTTCCTCTAAAAATGTAATGTGTAAACTGCGCTAAGAAGAAGTTATTATACGTGTTACAATAGCGCAAAAGGATAACAGAAACAGCTTGCGATCCTTCGGAGTTTCCACTGTAGTAGGTCTTGTTAACAAATTAATTCACAGTACAGATTAGGAGCAGTATCTGGAAAAGCACAATATCAATTCATTTGAGCGAGAATGTAGGTAATATGTAACTAAATAAATAACTAGCAAAGAATTAACAAATGTTATATAACAAAGATATTGGCGAATTACGTTTAGCATTATTTCCTTCTTTATATCTTTGATCATGTTTCTCAGTTGTTTGCTTACCCAGAAAAGTTTATGACTGATCGTTCTTCACGACTTATAACTCCCCTTATGTGTTTACGGATGTTCTTCTGTTTAAAGTATGTATTAGCTATAATTAATTCATTCTCACGGCATAAACTTATTATTCTCTCACCATTACGCTGTTTACAATCCTCACCCTGTTTTACCAAACACAATTCTATTCTATTGCCTTATTGTTATTTCGTACCCTTCCATTTAAGTCTCTGATTATTATTACTTTGTTTCAGTTTTTGCCAATTTCCAGCTCCAGAAAATTTTGTCTTTCTCTACTTGTTTAACGTTCTCATTCGGTCCGTATACTACTATTACTGTATATTTTTCTACTTCTCTTTTCATGTTTATCGACAAGAATCTTTCATTTACACATTTTGTTTATTTATTCCCTTTTTCACTTTTTTATCATTTCTTCTCTCAATATCACTATCACTATATCATACAGTATCCCTCCTCACTTCTATTATTCCTGTGCCGTACTGGTTGTCTTCGTTTCTTCCACATTTTCCTCTCCTATCTGTTTTTTTTGGTTTTGTGGCCGTCTTTTTGTGTTCAATGAGCTCTTTACTCCCACGCTCCTAGATATAGTCTCCTCCATTGATTATGATTTTGAGTCTTTTTTGGCTATTCATTATAATTTCTTTCTCCCATGTGGTTCCTAATTCTATCTTGCATATTTTCTTTCCTATTTTCATTATCTCGTTTATCTGGATTTCTGTGCCTAAACTTTTTCAATGAAAAATATACAAAATCTAAATTATAAATGATTGAAGACAAGTACAGATCGCGGATACACAAAGACTATACGCTAATTTAAAAATTAAATTAAAAAACTCATCAGTGCTGTATAAAACATTTGAAATTAGCGGCCGCTTCAACTTTCTTACTTAATCCTGAAACCCGTTTGACGTGTCGGGTTGTGTGGAGTTGAGTTTCCTGGCTCCCTCTTCCATATTTGTTTCCACTCTTCTCTCTCCCTGCATGTTGTTCTCATATCCTCCCATTTCTCTCCCCTTGCCTCGTATGCACTTCGTATTTCTTGCTCCCATGTCTTCCTCGGTCTTCCTCTTCTCCTTTTTCCCAATTCCTTTGATTCGTATATTTGTCTTGCCAACCTTTCTTCGCCCATTCTTAATTGCCTTCGTTTGAAGTTCATGACTCGCATGAGTGTGTCAGTACTGGTTTCACTGCCTTGCGGATCACACTGCCTTTACTATCTCTGGTATTTCTTTGTTGTTTAAGAATGGTGTTTTTATCATGTTGTAAAGTTTTGCAGTTTTTGATATTCTTTCATTTATTTTATCTTCTAAGGATCCCTCGCTGTTAATAATCCCTCCCAGGTATTTAAACGCGTTAGTTTGTTCTATTCTATGTCCTTCTATTGTTATGTTATGTCTTAGACTTTCTCTGCTTATTGCCATTGTTTTGGTTTTGTCTATATTAACTTCCATGTTTATTTCTTTTAATTGTTCATATATTATATTGACATTTTCTTGCAGATGTCTCCCCGTGTTTCCTAATATCACCATATCGTCCGCATAGCTTAACTCAGTTATTTGTATTTTCTCCATTTTCCAGTATCCTACATTGTATGGCTTCAGTTGGTGTTTACACTTCTTAATCGCTTCGTCCAACATTATATTAAATAATAAGGGCTCAGCGCGCAGCCTTGCTTTAGTCCATTTCTACATATAAACGTTTCCGATTTTTCTTTTCTTACTCTAACGTAGTTTCTTGTTCCGTAGTATGTGCTCTTTATATACTCTATTAATTCCTCATTCACACCTCTTGTCTCTAACGTTCTCCATACATCATTTCTCCTTATACGATCGAATGCTTTTATTATATCTATGAAGCATATATGTATTTCTCTGCCTGTTTTTATTGCTTTTTCTATTACTTGCCTTAAAATTAATATTTGATCTTGAGTCCCTCGTCCCTTCCTAAATCCGCATTGTGTTTCTTATAATGTATGTTCTATTTCTTTCCTAAGTCTACTTTCTAATATCCTTGCATACAATTTCCCTACTGTGCTACCCAGGGTTATGCCTCTGTAATTTGAACACTGTTGACTATCTCCCTTTTTGTAAATTGGGCATATAATTCCTATTCTCCAATCCTCGGCTGTTACTTTCTCCATTCTGACCTCTTTTAGTAGTTCCAGTAGTTGTTTTAATCCTAGTTCACTAAGTCCCTTTGTCATTTCCACAGTAATTTCGTCGTGTCCCGGTGCCTTTCCGTTCTTTATCAGCTGTATGACTTTTTTAATTCTTCCCTTATGTCCTGTTGTACCTGCCCTTCTATAAAATTCTTTTCTTGATATATTCGGTCTAGTTGTGTATTTTTCTCTCCTTCTGTTTGTAGTAGTGTCTGGAAGTATCGTTTCCATACTTCCATTATCCTGTCTTCTTCAGTCACTACCTTGCCGTTTTCATCCTCCATGTTCTTCAAGGTATATTGTTTTGGCTTCCTCATATTTTTTATCGCTCCATAGAAGAGTTTTAGATTTTCTTGGTAGTTTCTAGTAATTTTCTCTCCAAATTGTCTCCAGGATTTTTCTTTGCTTACCTTTATTAATTCCTTCACCCTTTTCCTCTTCTTCTTGTATTCCTCGTAATTTCTTACATCTTTTGTATTTATGTGAGCTTTCCATGCTGCCTTTTTCTTCTTTACTGCTTCTTTTATATCTTCTGTCCACCATGCCGTTCTTTTTCTTTTCCTGTTTGTTAGTTTTGTTACTCCGCCACTTCCTCTTGCTGCTTCTATCATGCCTTCTTTCAGGCTTTTCCACTTTTCTTCTATGTCTCTTATCGTCTGCGTTTTCCCTAACTCTATGTCTAGTATTTCCTGGTATTTCTTTTCTATTTGTGGTTCCCTTAGTTTGTAGCAATTAATCTTTCCTTTTACTATTTTTCTCTTTTTATCCTTTTTCCTTTAGTGTTATTTTCCATTTGCTCAGCAACACATAGTGGTCGCGTCGTATTTCCGCTTCTCTATTTACCTTTACATCTCTCACATATCGTCTAATACCCCTGTTAGTCATTATGTAGTCTATGATAGATTTTCCATTCCGAGATGGTTCCTCCCTTGTATGTATCCATTTGTGTTTAAATGTTGTGTTCATTATTATACATTCCAGGTTCCTATTTTTATTTCTTTCGCCTCTCGTCCTGATCTCTTAGACTTTGTGTTTATTTTTCTCTTGTTTATAATCTTACTCATATCCTTTATCGTCGCCTGGTCGCCTCCATTTCTTCCTTCCTTCTTTCCTTTCGGTGTTAATTTTTGGTGAGCTACTTGTTGTTTTATCCTTTTGCTCTTTCAAGCCGTCCACATTTTCGTCCCATTTCCATTCTTTACCGTCTATGTAGGCCTTTTGATGACCTACTCTTACTCGTTTTCCCCTTCTCCGCTGCTCTTCTGCCATCTGTTTTGTCTTTCCATGTATTCCTCGCTCTTCTCTCGTCATCTCATTGTTTATGTAATTTTTTTCCAGTAACTTCCTCAAATTTTATTTTCCATTATATATTGCTTTGTATACGATCCATCCAGCTGTACCTTATACACCTGCATTCCTATTTTTGTGGCTTCCTTAATTTGTATTTTTGCTCCCATATTCCTCTCTAAAAAGTTTTCCATTCCCGTTTTTATATCGGCTCGTTTTTCTGTTTGCATATCTATCCCCGATACAATGACATTGTTTCGTATTTGATCTTTTTCTACTTTTCATTCTTGTTTCCATATTATTCATTTCTTTCTTTAATTGCTCGTTTTCTCCTTTTAATTATTCTTTTTCTTTCCTTGGCTCTCTTAATTCTTGTTGGTATACTCTTTGCTCTTTTTTTACATCTTTGATATCTCCCATCAGCTCCTTCATCATCTCTGTTAGTTTATCTATCTTTTCTTCATTATCCTTTTTGTCTTTTTGTAGCGCTCTTCCTGTTTTTCTTGATTTTTTAAATATGTCCTCCAATTCCTTTTCTTCCCTTCTTCTCTTTCCATCTCCTGATGTGTAATCATCACTATCCATCCTTTTATATTGTTGTTTACAAATACCCAATGTCACACAATGTCACTAAAAGCGCGCACTCCGCGTTATCCCCACTCGGCGTACGATCTCTCTCACACTCGTCTATTTCTTCTCTTACGACTCACTCATACGCTTATTAGCACTAAATAATTAGTTTTCATTTCCCATATGAATCCTAAATTAATTTCCACTTTCTTCTTTCCACCTCAACTGTCTTTTCTTCGGTACTTACGATCGGTTTACCGGAATAAGGCTCGTACACGAGTTAGCTTATCGCCGCACCGCACGTGTCCTACGCCCGTATCGTTCGCCGTCCGACCGGCCGGCCGCTTCAAATTTGACCTAAATGCAGCTCGCGTCGGTACACTTTTTTAGATTATAAATTAATAAACAATAAAAAAAGAAATATTTGTTATTACGTTGTTGATAGATCTTTCACTATTTTTATTTAAAATGGAACTCTAGGTTACCTACTATAAATTTTGTTTACATTTCTTCGCCAGTAATATTGATAACCAACCCCAATTTCGCAACTTTCGCATCCGAAACTAAATACATTTTACCGTTATCGGAACAGCAACGTTTTATCGACTCCCCACTATTGTATATATATATATATGTGTATATATATATATATATATATATGTATGTATATATATATATATATATAGCATATTAACATATTGTATACAGAAATTAATAAAGAAGTTTGAAATTGGTTTCAGTTGTCAGTTTTTGCTTATCGACTCTTAAGGACTCCATAATACAGCCTGTCCCAGAATTGCTGGGACATAGAGCTACTACGTATTGTAGAGGTCAAAATAAGTCGAATGGACGCAATTTATATATATACCAAAAAGTATCGTTTGTCCGTGAGAAGAGTTCAAAGTTTACTTAAAAATAACGTTTTGTACGCTGTTAAGAAATGCGCGAAACAAATTTAATGAAATTTGGGAAAAGTACATTTTAGAGGATTACACTACTTTTAGTAATCAAAGAAACCGAAAGGAAATTGTAGAAGGGTTAAAACCACCCTCACCCCTGATGATGTTTTAAAATTATTTCTTAGGGGTGGTAATACGGTTCTAAGCCTTCTTTTAGCGGGAAGGCTCATTCATCATCTTCATTTTTTGACTCTTATAAAAACTCCGTATTTCGCATAGTTTCGAAGGAAAAATATTTTCTCAAATACTGATCACCTACATTCTTAGATGTATATATATATATATTTCGTGACCTTTTATACTTATCTTATATGATAGATCTCTACCACTAATAGATCAATAAAACAAGGCTGGTTTGAACGATAGTTATATTTTCAGAACGTTTACAAACGTTTTCGGAACATCTTCGTCAGTGAAAATATAACTAGATAAATATATAAACAAACTTTTGTTTTTTATTTGGGACTATCAACAAAATAACTAATGACTAGGATTTCTTGATATAGAGGATGTGTAACCAACTTTTATATATATATAAATTATAAAAACTAAATTAATGTGTAAACATACATGCAAATTAAGTAAAACCTTATATCAAAAAATCTTTGTCGAAACCTTAACAATTCTGTTCAAGGACTAGGGAAAACCAAATTTAAAAACCTAGCCAAAGGTTTCCTTCTTAAGAAATGCAAATGTCATTTTAACAAATTGCAACATACATTACTTAAATTTTGAATATCGGTCCTGAAATTAATAGTTTTAGTGTCTTTTTGTATATTTATCATTTCATATATTAGTCTTTTTTTATAATTATTCTCTGTTTTTAATATAATTGTGTTTTCAAAATCAAAGTAATGCCCAAGATCTTTGTAATGCTTTGTTACAGCGGTCATTGCACCGAAATCATTATTTAAAGAATACTTATGGCTATACAACCTTTTCTTTAAATATTGTTTCGTCTGACCGATGTAACAACCATCACAGTCTTTACAGTTTATTTTATAACCTACATTACTTTGATTTTGTTTAATTGTTTTAGATTTAGTATTAGTAAAAAGAGATCTATTACTATAATTTGGAATGAAAGTAATGTTTATGTTGTTTTTATTGAACTCTTTTTTATTTTTCGCTTAAACCTTTTTTATAAGGAATAGCGTTATAAGATTTATTGTTATTATTTTTAATTCCTCTATTGTATAATTTGTTAATTCTATTTTTATTATTTTCATCAATACCATCCTTTCTTACGGAACAAAAACAGTCATCCACATAACGTCTGTAAAAACTTACACTAGAATTTAGTTTTGCCAAACAAGTTTGCTCTAGGTCCTCCATTACCAGGTTTGCGATAACTGCTGATAATGGAGAACCCATTGCAGTACAGATCTTCCAAAGGAGGAATTCATTGCAGCTTCGAAACTTTGTTTAAATTCTACTTATTTTACATATCAAAATAAAATTTATAAACAAATTTTCGGTACTGCAATGGGTTCTCCATTATCAGCAGTTATCGCAAACCTGGTAATGGAGGACCTAGAGCAAACTTGTTTGGCAAAACTAAATTAGTGTAAGTGTAAGTAAACTAGTGTAAGTTTTTACAGACGTTATGTGGATGACTGTTTTTGTTCCGTAAGAAAGGATAGTATTGATGAGATATTAGATTCATTTAACAGTTATCATAATAGATTAAAATTTACATATGAGAGGGAATCTAATAACTCATTGAGTTTCCTGAACGTGACAGTCATGCATAATAACGGCATTGTAAAAACAAATTGGCATATAAAGTCTACCAATACAGGAAGACATTTAAATTATTTTTCAGAAACATCAAAATTACATAAAATTAATGTAGTTACCGGTTTAGTTGATCAAGCGGTTAGATTAGCTAATCCTGAATTTAGGGAAAAGAATTTAAACAAAGTTAAAGAAATCTTAGATAAAAATAATTATCCAAATAGTTTTTATGAAAAATAATAAAAAATAGAATTAACAAATTATACAATAGAGGAATTAAAAATAATAACAATAAATCTTATAACGCTATTCCTTATAAAAAAGGTTTAAGGAAAAAATAAAAAAGAGTTCAATAAAAACAACATAAACATTACTTTCATTCCAAATTATAGTAATAGATCTCTTTTTACTAATATTAAATCTAAAATAATTAAACAAAATCAGAGTAATGTAGTTTATAAAATAAACTGTAAAGACTGTGATGGTTGTTACATCGGTCAGACGAAACAATATTTAAAGAAATGGTTGTATAGCCATAAGTATTCTTTAAATAATGATTTCGGTGCAATGACCGCTGTAACAAAGCATTACAAAGATCTTGGGCATTACTTTGATTTTGAAAATACAATTATATTAAAAATAGAAAATAATTATAAAAAGACTAATATATGAAATGATAAATATACAAAAAGACACTAAAACTATTAATTTCAGGACCGATATTCAAAATTTAAGTAATGTATATAGCAATTTGTTAAAATGACATTTGCATTTCTTAAGAAGGAAACCTTTGGCTAGGTTTTTAAATTTGGTTTTCCCTAGTCCTTGAACAGAATTGTTAAGGTTTCGACAAAGATTTTTTGATATAAGGTTTTACTTAATTTGCATGTATGTTTACACATTAATTTAGTTTTTATAATTTATATATATATAAAAGTTGGTTACACATCCTCTATATCAAGAAATCCTAGTCATTAGTTATTTTGTTGATAGTCCCAAATAAAAAACAAAAGTTTGTTTATATATTTATCTAGTTATATTTTCACTGACGAAGGTGTTCCGAAAACGTTTGTAAACGTTCTGAAAATATAACTATCGTTCAAACCAGCCTTGTTTTATTGACCTATTAGTGGTAGAGATCTATCATATAAGCTACATTCTTAGTACAAGTTTAATAAAATTATAATACAAAATTTACTTGGCGGTGAGCACAAAGACAAAACTTTTGTTACAACAGTTGTTCAATGTGACCTCCATCTTCGTTAATGCAGAGGTCAATTCGGCGTAAAAAATTGAAATGCACCCTTCTTAAAACATCTTCGTTATCTCCTAATGCGTTTACTGCATTTTTGAATTCTGTCCCACAGTTGTTCGGAATTATTAATTTGAACTTGGTACACTTGTGTTTTTAACGCTACCCAGATGAAGAAGTCGCAAGGATTTAAATCTGGAGACCGCGGAGGCCATTGGGTGCTTCTTGTCCCCTACCAATCCATCTACCAGCAAATTGTTCATTAAGATATTCTCTTACGGCACGTGCAAAATGAGGTGGTGCACCGTCGTGCATAAAGAACATGTTTCGATGCAAATTAAGGGACAACTCTTCTGGCAAAATTTCTTGAAGGAAACGAATGTAATTAGCGCCATTTCGGAACGGCCCAACCAAAAAATTGTCAATAATTCCGACCCAGACATTAATTTTAAATTCCCATTGATATCTACCTTTAATAGCATGTGGATTTTCATCTGCATAAATATGCTCATTGTGTAGGTTCGTCATGCCACGACGTGTAAAACAAGACTTATCAGTAAACAAGATATTAGTGTGGAATCCGTTGTCGACTACTCAGCGCTCCCGAACAATTTGTGAAAAATTTAAACGTGAAACCTGATCAAGTGGTAATAACTCTTGGATTAGTTGGATGTGGAATGGACGAATTAATTGATTGCTAAGAATCCGTCTTACAGTGCTTTTTGAAATCCCAGTCTATCGTTGTAATGTTCTGGTAGTAGTCTCAGGATTGTTATCCATCATTTGAAGAACAGTTTCTTCCGCAATGGGTGTTCGGGCTTGTCGAGATCTTCTAGCGTTAATTCTGACTGGCTTCAACATTCCTGTTTCTCGAGGACGTCTTTCGATTCGGGCAAAAGTTTTGTGATTTGGAATTATCCGGTTTGGACACCACTCTGGATACACGCCCGACACCTTCGCGGCAGTTACCTTGACAGTATCCAAGAACTAATAGCCTGTCTGTCTGCTCATTAAAAGGGAAATTCATATTTGATAGCTGCCAAAGTAATTGCAACAACAACAGAAATAGCAATTAAAGCAAGAACGGTGATCGCGATAAAAACAATACAAAAGCAACTGAAAGTGAACAAATTATTGATATTATTTACTGTCAACAATAAACTGGGGCGATTATGAATTTGTTTCCTCTCAAAATCATGACTTATGTCTTTGTGTTCACCGCCAAGTAAATTTTGTATTATAATTTTATTAAACCTGCATTAAGAATGTAGGTGATCAGTATTTGAGAAAACATTTTTCCCTTCGAAACTATGCGAAATACGGAGTTTTTATAAGAGTCAAAAAATGAAGATGATGAATAAGCCTTCCCGCTAAAAGAAGGCTTAGAACCGTATTACTACCCCTAAGAAATAATTTAAAAAATTATCAGGGGGTGAGGATGGTTTTAACCCTTCTACAATTTCCTTTCGGTTTCTTTGATTACTAAAAGTAGTGTAATCCTCTAAAATGTACTTTTCCCAAATTTCATTAAATTTGTTTCGCGCATTTCTAAACAGCCTACAAAAACGTTATTTTTAAGTAAACTTTGAACTCTTCTCACGGACAAACGATACATTTTGGTATATATATAAATTGCGTCCATTCGACTTATTTTGACCTCTACAATACGTAGTAGCTCTATGTCCCAGCAATTTTGGGACACGCTGTATTTCAAAATATTTAAGATTTCTTAATACTTTCCGAGTTGGAATCCGTGCCTGCCTGAACAGAATCTAATTGTCTGCGGTAAATGGCTATATACGAGAGCGAATCAAATATTAACTGGAGTTTCCTTTTTAACACTGAGTAACGTGACGTCTTGATATATTTTCGGTGGGGATGTAAAGTGGAGGGGAGTAAATCGGTTCGGTTCGCCAGAGCAGATTGACCCATGATAGAAATAGGTATGCTCATAAGTTTACCAAAATAGGATTTTCTTGCGCATTTACCAAAGCGCGTCATCACTTGCCTTTAGTTCTGTATGTTGCGTTATTGGTTGCCTATTTCGCTACTGTATTGACTGCTATAACTATATCAGAATTTCTCAAAGCGCGTCATCGCTAGATGCGCACGAGCATACTAAATGTATTTCTATCATGGATTGACTGTCAGCAGATTCATGTTTGAGCAAGAGGTGCACACGTCTGTCGAGTAACGCATTATTATTAATTTTTTGCCGCGGGAGGGCATAAAACCTGCCGAAATTTTGCGTCAACTAACTGCACAGTTCGCTGAAAAAACGCTTTTACGCTTCCAAGTCTACGACTGGCCGACCGCGAATAAGCGATTTCTTGAGATTGCAGAGGCATATTTCCCGTTGATTTTCTCCATGAACGGCGTACAGTTAATGCCGCGTACTACTGGCTACTGCTTGATGAAGCGAAGCTGGCGCATCGACGAGACATGCCTATTCGAAGTGCGATTCTGCTCCATGGCAACGCTCGGGCACACACAGCTGCATTAACCTAAAAACGGACAAAATTCATTGGAAAGCACTCGAACATCCGCCCTACAGTCCACCATATTACTACCACATGTTTGGGCCACTCAAAGAAGAACTGGAAGATCATCACTTTGACGACGACGAAGGTGTAGAAACGTTTGTGCGCAATTGGTTACAGACACTATCAGATTCATTCTTTCATGACGGAATTAAAAACTTCCGATTCGTTGAGTGAATAAAAGAGGAGGTTATATAGAAAAATAAGAAATATTCAAAATTTTATTTCCTGTATCAATAAATGTTCTAAAACAAAAGTCTCGTTCATATTTGATTCGCTCTCGTAGCTTCAATTTATCCCTCAGAATCAGATGTCAGATGTCATCTAGCTAATTACGTACATACAATCCAGAGTTAATTAAAAAATAAATTAATATTAAAGTAGCTCAACTCAAAAGAGATATTATATAGATTATTGTAAAACTTATAAGCATATACAATTATTAATACGATTGAAATTATTCCACAGGTATGGAAAAGATAATACGGCGACTTTATGGTTCTTATTTTAAAAAAACCTTGACAATCTTTGAAATAGAAATTTTGACTATTACAGCCCGTCGATAGTTCCATCTGTAATTATTACAAAGTCCTTCTCATTAAAAGCAACTGTCAATAGCAGCTGTGCGTTAGGCGTCACAAATGATATTATCCTAAAATCAGGTAAGTGTTTCTTCCAAAATAGTGATCCACCACTACTCTGACTGTTGCACGGAACCAACACCCGTGGACGCATCTGCAGGTTGTCACCACAATTCTCCCGAATATTGCCAGATAATCTTCTCTTGAAGTATTCGTTTCCTTTATCTTCTGGTCCTGAGTTGCTGCTACTAATAAACTCGGTTTGTGAATACGGAATTCCTCACATTGATCTGATTGGTCACGGTGACAGCCACCTTACACCTAATTTTAGCTTGCGTTCTTATGTGCTTCACATAGCAGACTTGAGGTTGAATACAGATAATAAGTGGTGCTAAGTTTTCCTACTGTATTTTTTTAATGTGTAAACATTTCTACTTTATGGGCAAAATGATCTTTAAGTTTCTGTATTTAATTTATATGGGTTAAGTTAGTCTCCTTAATTTTTTCATATTCAAAAGTTAGTGAAGCTAGTTTGTTTCTAGGAGTGGTGGTGGTGTCATCAATTGTTTTGCTAATTATCAGAATTTCCATTTTTTAAATTAAAATTTGAAAAATTAAATTTGTTTTAAGCTGCATGTACTTTTGCGATGTTGTGTTTATCGCAATATTAAATGCACACAAGTTATGTTTACACGTAATAATAGAAGCAGTACACTAGGATACACGATTCATCCGAATGCTGTTTTCGCTCAAATTTTCAATAAACACACAGTAGGTAGGCAACGATAAAGCTACAGAAACAATCGGAAATAAAGGAAGAGGATGTATCGAATCTTTGCGCGTAGCAATACGTATAAGGTGTGTAAATTAAACAATGAGATCGACTTTTTCACTTGTTCCATACAATTCAACAACCGCGCTGGAGACGGTTCTTCCACTCCTCATAGCAGTGCTGGAACTCTGATACTGGATAGACTTCAGCTGGTCGGTTACAGCCGTTTGAACGTTGTCTAGTGCTCCAAAACGCCATACCTTGAGGTGTTGTTTCAATCTCGGGAAGAGGAAAAAATCACATGGACTCAAATCGGGTGAATAAGGAGGCTGAAACGCAACAGAAATGTTGTTAGGGGCCAAAAGGCGATTTACTGAAGTAGCTGTGACGACGCGTATTGTTCTTATGCAATACCCAGTTCCTTTTGATGTTTGGTCTCACACGCATGACCCTTTTTGAATTCGTTTAACATTCTTTGAATCCAAGTCTGAAGCAAAACGTGAACGATTCCCTGATCTTCGAAAAAGCAAATCAGCATATTTTTCATGTTCGATTTACCTATGTTGTTGCCTTGGAGACCTTGGAGTGTGCCATTCCATGCTCTGGCGTTTGGTTTCCGGGTTACACACCATTGGTCGAAATTCGTGTCAGAACGCACAAGCAAAACCTGCTTCACTAAAACAATCGCTACCGACAAACAGCGTCACTGTAATGAGTTACAACTCGCACTGATAGCGTATCGTATGTTCACCTGCCTTCCCTCCAAGTGCGGCGACGCCAGTGTTGGCCGATTGAACACTACGCTACTAGTCTCATTACTTCTATGTCCATATAAGACAAAAAGGTGTGATACATTGAAAATTGAAGAACGGCTGACAAGGAGCAAGAAAAAGCAGTGTCGGCCCAATATAATATTAGATTTATCTAATTAAGGGATACTACAGATAACGACCAGTAATTGTCACCACCATTCATTATGGGTAGAGTATAAAATACCGACACTATTAAATGGCATAAAATCACCTAATAACAAGTGTTTGTATGACTAGTAAAACCATGAATTTGTAAAACAAACAAATACTCATGCTGCGGTCTCTCTACTTTATGTTAATGACAACTTTGTATTCTTTTATGAAACCATGGTATTGAGTTCTAAGGTTTAAACTTTACATCTTTCTCAAGCCTTCGTTCAAGGTTAAGAAAACGATTTGTGGTCTTGAATCACCAAAGATTGCGGGAGATGTTTTTAACGGGATAGCAACGACGAAACGGCTATTCGTTAGGGAAAATTTTGTTTTGGTGTATTCTTGTAGTTCGCAGGACTTTCGCAATTGTGTTAGAAGCGTCAATTATCGTTTTGTGAAGTACAGGACAATATCTACAAAGTCAAATTTGACCGATACTCACAAGATCCCAGAACGTATCTGCTCCTACGAGTAAGTCCATTGATGCAGGTTGCGTAAAATGTGGGTCAGAGACAATTAATCTATTTAGAATATTAAATCTAGAACGACAAAAAGCTAGAGCGAGTAAATATCAGGTAATTTCTGGTCTAACTAGGCAAGGTATATATCGCTAAGTTATTTGTCACATATTTTAAGGTAATATCTGCTCATGTGGTTTATGCCAGAAACAATATGTTTCTTTCAGACAGT
Source organism: Chrysina gloriosa (assembly GCA_038088585.1). NCBI lineage: Eukaryota > Metazoa > Arthropoda > Insecta > Coleoptera > Scarabaeidae > Chrysina > Chrysina gloriosa. The sequence continues at coordinate 48,142,199 of CM076088.1, forward strand.
TGTAAAGTGTTACAAACGCTCTCAACTTAACATGAGAATTACATACAGAGTTAGTTAAAAGTATGGAGACGGCGATTAATTGGCGTTAATATTCATTTTAAGAAATTATATTCAATACAAAAGTTTTTTATGAAATTTCCATGTACTTTTTAGAGTGCTTCCATTTTTTTTCTTCAACTATTTTTGATTTACGCCTGTTCGCGTAATTTTTTAAATGGCAACTTGTTAATTTTTTTTTATCTTTACAATAGCCTTTCAGTTTTTAAAAATTTATTTAATAACATTTTTACAAGAAAAGTTGGCCTAGTCGGTGGCGTTCTAGTCCGGTACTCACGAAATCGCTGTTTCGAACCTATCTAATTCTGTATGTGAAGCGTTTTTAGAGTTTAAATAGCTATTCGTATTTTAAAAGGGTAGTATTGTATGATGAATCTTGACGCACAATCTAGTTTACTGATTTAAAACTTTGTTACGATTTTTTCCTCATAATATCGAACTAGCTCGCGTTGACAACAACAACAAAAAATAAATAAATAAATAGATTCCTTGATTATCTCGGTTTAAATACTCCTACCGTTTAACCTTCCTATACTCACGTCAAACTAAAAGACGTATACTATACTATATAAGTCGGTCTCACAGACCGTATGCGTGAGTATAGGAAGGTTAATGAATAGGCTCTACATACGGGATGTCGTTAGCTAGCCGTGCTAGGGGTGCGGGTTCGATCGAAATCAACCGATGGTATTGCCGACGCCACCTGCTCAAAAAAGTCCCTTCAGAGCAGACCGGTAAGCATGAACCTAGATGGAAACACTTAGGAGGAGGTATCTAAGCCGGTATGGTCCCAAACATCTCTCCAATAACGACTAGTTACTTGCGAGACCAGAAACGTATATTACCCAAAAAAATTTAGTTACAAGGTAATATATAAATGCGTTATGAAATTAATAAAATCTGATGACAACCAAATGAATAGACGCTAAATATTGTTGCGACGCGGAAGGTGACGTATTTACAATTTAATAGCGTCGGAAGAATGGTACCATGCGACCGTACGCGAAATAATTCTTCAGGCGAACGTAAAAACACATATGTAAAAGTTGAATCCGAAACCGCAAGTGTTTATGCGCCAACAATTATCAGGTCTTTACAAACAAAAGAAAACTGAGAAATTGATCTCGTAATACAACTTTCACTAAATAAGAAAAAGATTAAATCATTGGACGAAAATCAGAGCTGCTTTACACACACGTTTCGATCGCTTCCTAAAATAAAACTCGCCCAAGGTTCCGGACTGTTCCCCAAACTCTACTATTGCAACCGAAACTTTTGTTCCAGACCCTGTATCTACATCTATAGCGACAGCTTTCTGGTAACTATGTACACATATTTCCGCATGAAATTATATGACTTTCCTGATTCAAACTATAGTGCAAAAAGAAAAGTTACATCCCTGTCGTTAGACGTTCGATTTAATTTATCCCCCCAAAAGCATATCTTCTAACAAGAATTGATAATCTTGTCGACCGCTCACCTTTTTCTATCTGCCGGACCTCGGCGTCAAAAATCACATTCACCTCTGCGCGACCTAACGTGAGCCGAATAAGCGGCGATGCACATCCCGCGCATGCCAAATTGAAATCTCAAAGGAACAAAAAAAAAAGACTAATAGCTAACAAGACAAAAGACGATTACAAATATGGAAGAAATGTATGAAATTCTAGTCACTAATATTTCCAACAATACTTAGCGAAAATTCACAAAAACCATTCGGCTGCCAAATCCAAGTGTTAAACAAAATAAACCATATATACAAGGGAAACAAAAAAACGTAACAACTTTTTGCGATTGATTGTTACCGAGATAAATGATGTACAAACGCAATCAAGAATTGAATTGAAAGCGAGTAGGTATAGTATGTTCGTCTTTGCATGACGTACATGTATTTTTGTTGACTGTAAACAAAGATTTTGCTTTGTTTATATGTTGAGGCATAGGAAAACCTTTTTGTTGATACTCTACATATTCATTATTGGTTGCCATGAATTCTGAGTCGAATGCGGCATTGTTCTTTCAATAGGTTTAGAAAATTGCCAATTATTTGAAATTTACCTGAGCGGTTGCGTATTTCTCACACATGTCATGTAGTACTATCAAATTTAGTAGAAGTTAAATATATAATCAAGTTATCCTAGGAATTAGTGGTACATCCTGAAGCATTTAGAGAACGTAAGTGTTTCTTTGTGTTCCATCTAGAAGTTGTCTAAGACATTCATGTGATTCTTTTGTAAGTGAATATAAAGTAAAAAGTGCTTTTATGTGATTATTTACAAATAATTGTTAGTTGCGAAAATGCTTCATAAGACGATTCCAAGCAATAATGTTGTTATCACTTAACTGTGCCAGCAGCAAGACCTTGTGATAATAAACCCAAATAATGAAATGTTTGTGTAAGTTCAGCATTTTTGTAATTATTAAGTTAAAGCTGTCACGATGAAATGAGTGAAAGTTTGTAACATTAATAGTTTCCTTGAGTTTAATGTTAAAATGATTGATAAAACCAGTAAGAGAGAGTAGATCCGCGTTTAACTGTATTGTAATCCTCAGACTTGGGCGTTACCAATTACTTTTCAATTACCAATTACCTTAGTTGTAATGGGTAATTGAAAAATACCAAATTCCAATTACTGGTAATTGCAATTGAATTTTGCCAATTACAAATTAAATGACATTTCGTAATTGGCACCTCTCAATTACCGATTACAATTACAAATAATTTGTAATTGGCTTTTACCAATTACCAATTATTGTAAATAGTAATTGGAAAATATCAATTACATGTAATTGGTAATTGGATTTCACCAATTACAAATTACACGTAATTAGTAATTGATGATTTCCAATTATTAATTACACGTAATTGGTCCTTGGCTGTGTAATAATTACAAAATGCAATTGGTAACGTCCAAGTCTGGTAATCATCCATTACAAATCAAATAAAATCTGTTCAAATAAAAATTTATGATTCTTGGAAAGTCTAATTAATAAATGCTGTTTTGTAGTGAAACAGTTTGATGTAACAATTAAAATAATAAATACAATCCTATATTTAACTACTACGAGAACAAGTAATGTATGTAAATAGTATGTAAGTCTAATGTGAAACCACTCTGTACACTGGGAATCATAAGAGATGAGCTCTGCGTCATCAATAAATCATCGTCTGAATTAAATCAGTACTTCTCGGTCATATGAGGGACATATTTCTCGTGCTTTCTAATCAAAATAAAACACGCATGCGCTTGAAAAATCATAAAGGAGAAATATTTACCATCGAATTCCATGGTTTTAGGTTATGTGATTAATTTCAAATTCTATCACTAAACAAGATATTTATGCTGCATTCTATAAAACTTTTTAAAATAATTTACTGAAAAAAAAAGACAAAGAAGAATATATAAATATATGTAAAGATACTCGATATGGTGTCATAAAATGCATTACAAACAAAATAAGCGTTTGAATTTGGTTTTCCAAAATATTCAAATAGGTAAGAATGGCGTAATAATACATTTTGTTTCAATAGAATTTCACTTTCTTTAGATGCATAGTATGGAGAGCACAAACACTGATAGAGACGATTCACTATCCATTGAACATAAGACACGGTATAACATGAAAACTTGTAAAGTATTATAAGAATAAATAGGAGCTTTTGATTAAAACTTCTTCTATTATATAGTGTTATACCTATGCTTATTTTAATAAATATATTTACTATTTTTTGAATTCGTACAAAATTTATTTAGATAATAAATTTATAAATGTATTTCCAGCATTTACTAATATAAAAATTCCTTACTGAAGTTTGTTTGTTTGGATATATAATTTAAAATTAAATTAAATTTCCTCATACAAGTTATATCTTAAATTTAGATTTGCTGTCGTAGTTACAAATAGAAAGGTTAAGAATATTAGTTCCATGTTTCATAATTTATTATTATAAATTTACAATAACAACATATACACATTTCCCAAGAAACAAAACAATATTGACTTATCTTCATATTGATTAACTTACAAATACATACATCACTATTAAATGCATCGTTACTAACAGGAATGTAAATGAAAAATACAGATGAGCTAAAGAATGAATTTTGTATATATTTACACACAATCATTAGTTAGAGTCACTATCGAAGTCGTATTCACTAGAAGAACTAGAATCATCACCAAGCGGATTATTATTAATTCATTGACTCTTATGTCTAATATCTTCTCTCTCTCTCTCGCGCGAGCTCTCTCTCTCTCTCTCTCTCTCTAATGCTTCATTCCACATTGCATACACTATCTCATCCCCATACCCATCTCTTCCAATGCGCTTGTCGTAATAAGATTTTGCATGTGTCCATATCATTTCAATTGCATTGAAATCGCAATGATTGCTGGTAAGCGCAGCACTGTATGATCCTTGTTTTTTAAAATTTCATCTATTTGGAACTTTTTCTTTTCGATTTTGTTTTGCTAATGCGAGCAATTCAGTTTTAAATAATGATGAATCGAAGGGTATATTGTTTTTAGTTAAACATGTAGCAATATCAGCTCTCTTCCAAGATGATGATGGCATTTTCTCCACTAACGTGGAATGGTACGGTGCATTATTCATAACTATTATCGAAGGTTCTTTAATAGGTTAAGGTTATTTACTAATTTGTTTGTAATCCAATTTAGAAAATTGTTCACATCTATTTCCCCATGGTAGTCATCTCTTTGAGATTTTGAAGCAAATAATAATGATGCATTTGACACAAACCCAGATTTTGAACCAGCATGTACGACAATAAATCTTTTGCCTTCGTAGCCCCCATGTTTTCGAACACTCATTACATCATCATTTTGTCATGATCTTTTTGTACTTCCCCTTGACGAGACATGGATATGTTTCGTCAAGAAAAACTACTGGTTTTGGTGACAAGGAATTCATATTTTCTATGTAGCTTCTACATAGCATTCTTGAACTCGCATTTCAGCAATATATAATTTTTCAATTAAAGCCCTGCGATTGCTGTTCTTTTTAAACTTAAGACCTATACAGTGGAGTGCACGATTCACGCTGCTGTTACTTAAAATTGTTCGGTTTATCGAAGTTCGTCATTTATATATATTAATTGTATTACTATACAATTACCTTCATTAAAAACTCACTTTGTGTACAATGTATTTCTAATATTCATTTTAATAGCTTTTGATATATCTTCAATCTTTGTTTTCTCGCGGGGTCTTTTCTTGCCTGGACTGAAAAGTATCGAATTAGGAGCACTATGAGCTTTAATTTGTTTTACTGTAGATACACTAATTTTTAACGCATCTGCCACTTGCTGTAATTGAACATACTTAATAACATACAAACTAAATGCTATACTGGTTCCATTTTACCTCTTGCACGGATGATAATGGTAATAAGGGGCCATTGTATTCTTTTTCTTTCTGTATATACTCCAACAAATTTAATATAAACTGTGGTGTTTGGAAACGCAAAGTGTTCTTGCGTCGATTGACAAACGTTTATATAGCTATTTTTGTTTTTACAGGGATTAAGCAGATAATTTTCTAAACGTTTATCTTTACCAAGTTTGCACATCAATGACGTAGGGCTCGTCTTTCCTGATTCTAAGTGTATGTAAAGGAATGGGTGAATAAGTAGGCAGTAAACACAAAAATGTTTATACATCTATATAGTTATGAAATAGAATGCAAATAAAGTCTTTAATGACCGGGATTGGACCTGTACATCTATATAACCATCTTCATAGTAAGGATATGTGCACCTTCGTTTGTTGAATAATATATCTGCGAATAGCTGTTATACATTTCGAAGGACCACTGTCTATGTTAAATAATATAGTGAAAATTTTGATAATTTTACCCGTAAACCGGCGATAACAAATTTTTAATATGTGATACGGGGCAGAACAAGAATAAATAAAATATGTTACTTTTTGCTGCTATTTACAAAAACTGTATATTAGTAGTCATGGTGTTAAGCAACAAAGAAGTTCAGACGGTTACTGTATACAGGTTTCCAATAAAAGTCGTCATATTAAATTAAATAGAAAGCGATTTTTTCTGAAAAACTGATTACATTTTTATTTCAATATAAAGTTAAAACTACCGTTTGATGAGACACACAATATCTGGTAAATGTCCACCTTGAGTTTTAAAATAGATTAGGAAAGTGGTCTAACGGACTCAAATCGCAGGACCTTCGGCCAGTTGAAGAATTTCGAGAAATCACACTTACTGCAAACTTTGAATTCAATAACGTGATTGTTTCACGATTTGTGTGGTATGTAGCGCCGCCCTGTTAAAAATAAAGGTCATCAGTGTCGGAAGCATTTACTTTAGGCTAAAAGAAGTCGGTGAACATGGTTCGATAACGGATTTCAGTAACTGAAACGGTCGTTTCAGTGTCAGTTTCAAAAAATACCGACGAATGACGCCACACATTCAAAAAAGCTCACCAAACTGTCAGTCGTTTCGGATAAAATAAATTGACTAAGGTTTTCGGAGTCCCAAACGTCACAATTTTGTTTGTTAACATACCCATCAAGGTGTAAATAGGCCTCGCAGCTCAGAATGATTTCTTTGCAAAAAAAAAAAAGTCGTCCCGCATTTCTAACACCTCGTTAACGAAGGTAGCGCGTTGTTCATGGTCAGCTGGCTTTAATTTTAGCGTTAGGTAGACGTTGTAAGCTTTTAGCCCAAGACCTTTGTGTAAAATACGCTGCAAACTGGTTTGTTATATGCCCAATTCCTGCGAAGATTTTGCAGTGGATAGACCACGGTTTTTTTGCCACACTTGCAATTGCAGTGGTTATTTGTTCAACTAACCTTGCCGAACAAGCAGCTGTTAGAGTCTTCATATCATAAACTTATCCAAGGTGTTTGAATTTGTTGATTAAATCCACGATGGTAGAGCGAGCAGGTGTCTTATTACTAAAGGCCGGATAATATGCAATTTGCATAAATTTGCATATTTGCATAATATATGCATTTTGTATATTATTTGCATATTTTGTAGTAATTCAGCATGTTTGAAGTATCCGAGTTTTATTTATTTATTGGATGTAATTTATTATAGCATAGGCATTACTAAAAATATGTCGTGGTTGTAACAAACAAAGAGTTAAACAGCCCTCTTTAAATTAAAAATAGCATTCTATGAAGCCTCTTCTCGATACTTTTCCGATAAGCGCTTCCAACAATTTATTAATGCTGTTCCCATACATCTAGACCGGGACAGAATTCAAGGAGAAGCTAATTCCCTGAAACTTCTAAATAAATACAAAAATACATTTTACCAGAAAATTAGGAGCACAGGTGTTTCTTTGTTATTCGGAGAAATTTATTCCCATATTCGAAAGCAATCTTATTTATTTTAAACGTCATTTTACGTTGGTTTATCGAAGTATAAACTTGTGGGTTGTTATTAATTATAATAGCAAAAATGCCGAAAATAGCGACTGTGCCTGGATGGATTGCGCCTTATTCAGAATTGCGTATAGATGGAGAAAAAGTATTTTGCGTAGCATGCAGCAAGATTGTAAGTAAAATTTAAGTGTATTTCCTCTTATTAATTTATAGTTTTTAAACGATGTTTAACAAAATCACCAATACAACGCTTCGACAAATAATTTTATTTTAAAATGAGTAGAATGAGATGTATATTTCATGCGTATTTTTCGCATATCATCAGCATAATACGGAATATCTGATATTCCGTATTCTGCTGATGATTTTTAAATAAAAACCATTTTAAAATAAAATTATTTGTCGAAGCGTTGTGTTGGTTATTTTATTAAATGTCGTTTATTCCGATTGCTTCGCAAACTCTTTACACATTAGTTTTTATTACTCCGTTATCTTTTACTAACACTTATTTTATAAGAAAACAACTGATGATGTGATATTTTTTATGCAGGTTAAAAGTGAGAGAAAGTTTCAAGTCGGCCAGCATATTAAAACTCCATCTCATGCTGCAAAACTATCAAAGATAAAATTGACGAAGAAGGGTCAGCAAACATTACCGCAATGTTTGCCATCAACCTCCAAAAAGTCGGAACAAGAACAATTTAATGAAGATTTATGCCTAATGTTTGTGTCGGCAGATATTCCACTACATAAAATAAACAATTTAAATTTCAAGTTATTTTTGCAAAAGTACACCAGCAAATATAATATTCCCGACGAGAGCACCTGAAAAAATTGTATTCACCGTATCTATGCAGAAACATTGAGTAGCATTAAGAAGGGTGTGTCAAACAATTACCTTTACATATGCGCAGATGAAACTACTGATAGTGTGGGCCGGTACATACTTCATTTAATGATAGCTATCCTTAACGTATCGGTTCCAGCAAAATCTTATTTAATTTCACCCAAACAGTTGGAAAAGGCAAATAATTTTATAATAACAAGGTTTATACAGGAAGAACTGGCAGCCTTTTTCTTACCGGAATCGATTCCAACAGAAAAAATTCTATTGTTTTTAACGGATGCCGCATCATACATGGTGAAGGCAGCTTGCAACGTGAAAATCTTTTACCCAAATTTAATTAACACAACTTGATTGGCGCACGGACTAAATCGTGTTGCAGAAGAAGTAAGAAACCATTTTCCCTTGGTAAATGCTTTAATTGGTAGTGTTAAGAATGTTTTTAAAGGCACCATTAAGAGTTCAGTTTTACAAACAACATCTACCCGGTATTCCGCTTCCTCCTCAACCAGTAATCACACGATGGGGACATGGTTGGAAGCTGCTATTTTTCGTGCAAATCATTATGAAGAAATAAAGACAATTATTATGGATCTTGATAGCGATACACAATCTGTGCTAGACGCCCAACAGGTGTATTCGAGTAAAGAAGTACCTCAACAGTTGGCGTTTATTAAAGCTAACTACAGTTTTATTTCCACTTCTATATGGCAATTGGGAAAACAATTTATGTCGCTAATTGAGAGCGTTGAAATAATAAACAAATTTAAAAAGTTATGTTTTGATGTTAAAGGAAGGGTGGGAAAATCCGTGTATGAAACATTTTTAAGTGTAATAGAGAAAAATGGGGGTTCTAAAGAGCTAAAGGATATTGCTAAAATCTTGTGTGGTGAGTCAGTAGAAAATATTGAGTTGACAATAGAGGATATTTCTAATTTGAAATATGCTCCTATAATAAGCGTGGACGTAGAACGAACCTTTTCAATATATAGATACATGTTATGAGACTAGCGCCACAACTTTTCAACTATTCAAAACTTTGAGAAATATGTAATTGTAAATTGTTTTCATAGTTAATTATGTTGCAAAATGTTACAAATAAACTTGTAGTAAACATAATAGAATATTTTTTTTTCTATAGTATTATATTTTCTAGCATTACTCTTATTTTTTTATTTGCATATTTTCATAAGAAAGTGCATATTTAGACCAAAACATCTGCATATTTCCACTTCTTTTTGCATATAACCCGGCCTCTACTTGAAATGTGTAAAAAAGAAGAAGATTTTTAGGGATCTTTGTGAAGTAAATGTGGCTGCGAATATTCCATTTCGGAAGCTTAATAATCCAATTTATAGACAATTTCTTGCAAAATATACAGGTAAACATATTCCAGATGAATCAACTTTACGCAAAAAATATCTTCTAAAAATATATGCCAATGTAAAGAATAAAATTCGGGAACGTATGGGAGTCAACTACTTTTGGATTAGCACAGATGAGACCATGAATATATTAGGCAGAAGCATGGTTCATGTTATGATAGGTGTCTTGCATTCTGATCAGCCAACTAATTGTAAGTCGTATTTGATAGCGGCCAAAATAATCGAACTGCTGAATGCAAATACGATAGCTGATGGCATTGATGATATATTCTAAGATGCTGTGTACAAAAGGTTTACTTTTTGTTAGTGATGCTGCCGCTTATATGCTCTATATTACATGCATCGCCCATGCTTTGCATAGAAATGGTGAATTCGTGAAAGAGCAATTTCCAAACGTAAATGAATTAATTAGCGGCCCCAACAAAATCTTTTTGAAAGCACGAGCAGGAGTTACTATCTACAAAGAAAAATATCCTTTACTTCCATTACCGCCGCTACGTATCGTAATTAGATGGGGAACCTGGTTAGAAGCATGCCGTTTTTACTCCAAGAATGTAGAAAAAGTTGCAAATGTCGTAAATAGTTTAAAGGAGAATGGACAAAGTGTAGTGAAATGCAAAACTGTCTTACAAGACTCATTTTTCCAAAATAATTTGGGATTTATTAAAAAATATTTTGGCGATATACCCTAAAACATAAAATATTTCGAAACGCAAACGTTGAAATTGGAAGAAGCAATGATAACATTAAACAACATTTGAAATAAATTAAAGAATGTTTCTGGTAATTTTGGTGTTTCTTTAAGTATAAAGATTGATGCGGTTTTTGCTCGGAATCCTGATTTTAAGATATTAAAAAATCTCTACATATAGTGAAGATAATGAATGTGATTTTAAATATCATATTCATAAATCTCATTTTCAATATGCTTAGTTTCTTTTTTTTTTTTTAAATATAGTAATCAGCACGCGTATAATGATTTTTGTAATTTTTTATATTTATGGTACGTGTAGTTTGGACCTTAAATAAGAATATTTTGGAGTAGTTCGACGCAACGTTCATAAATTACCGAGATACTCGATGTTGAAGTTTCACCCACCATTTAAATCCACTAGATATAATACGATAGTCAACTAAACTCGTGGCCTAGTCGATAGCGCTTTGGTGCGATACTCACGAGATCGCTGGTTCGGGTCTCGTCACGGGACATTTCTTTTTTCCATTCAAAACGCACCATATGTTTTTTTCATTCTTCTTCTCATATCAAAAATTATGAACAAACGAAATATATGAACTATATGCAGGAACATTCTTCAAGTACATCATTAAAATGCACAATCGCTTGATAAACAATATTTATTTTGAATTAACAATAATGTTTCTTCAAAAAAAAAAAAAAACGAACGGAGTCAGGTACGAAATGAAAATTTTTAATTAGTATGCGACATTTTACGCAGTGTGGCACGAGGCAGAATGGTAGTCATCATAGAAACATGGGAAGCAACATTGTTTTATTATTACCTTATTGTTAAGTTAATTCAAAATGAATATTGTTCATGTACTTGGCGATGCGTGGGTCCTCGGTCCGGTCTATACTTATTACGTCCGAAAGCAGTGTGAACTTTACAGCGAAATTTTCACAGTGCATCTGTAGTTTCTTTTGAGGTTAGTATCGATGTATGTCGCTATACTGCAAACCACCACATTAAATACGCTGGGCGCTTATAGATCCAGCTCTATACCACCACAGTATACTAGTGGCATAGAACGTCGGCAGCTCTAATATTCGCGTCTCTCGGTTGTCGCGGTGAATTAACCCAAGGCTAGCTACAAAACTGAGCGGCTAATTCAAATAAGAGTGACACTATTAAAACATTTTGATCCTATAATAAAATTACACTTGTGGCAAGGGATATATTATGTAGCATATTTACACATTGAAATACTACAAATTATGAAAGAAAGGATATAAGACAAAAAAGTACGATTCATGCCTGTATTCGCTGCAGAAAAACAAAATTGTATAGTTTTGACTGATATTTTAAATTTAGTCTATCCTGATAGACTAATTAATTAATGTACTTTTATCATTTGTTCAGAACAAATTATTTGTCAGTAATCAGGCTACCTTGCGACGTAGTTGCAGTGCTGGTGCTGGGTTGGGGTTCATGTTCCAACGGATTTAAAGCAAAATTTCTATTGTAAAATATGAGAACTTTATATCAAATTTTGTTAAATGATTGAAGTAAATAATAAAGCTACCACTGTAAGAGAGTATGAGTACACGTTATTCTTTTATTTATTTCAAAACAGTTTAGATGTAGAACATACTGTTCCAATAATTTATAACTCATGGAAACAATAACACACCGTCAAATATACCATGGTCCTTAATGTATGGGTAAATATGTATGAAATACTATTACAAGTTTTATTTATATTAATCAAGATGTGATACGAACAATACAACCAAAAACCGTTTTTAATACAAACACACCTTCCGAATAACATAACCAATAATTTACAATAGTCCCGTGCGCAGATAGTTTTATAAGCCCAGAGGCAACACAGTCTAAAACATTACGTACAATAATTCCCATCGATGACACTACTGGATATAATATATTGTGATACCACCTTCCTTGTGGTCTGGGGTTTCTTCAGTGGAATCATTCCACTGCTGCCCGTTTTGATTCAACTGTATAGAGAAGTTATTCTCAACTTCATAAGTTGCACAGTCTTCATACCCTGTTTTTCACTGTATGTAGCTTTATTCTTCGCTCTCAAGTTACTGCTCCGTATGTGATCATTGGCCTCGCAGAGATATTAGAGTAAGGAACCTTGTAGTTTGTGAGTGCTACACTTCTTGACAGAGCAACATATGACACGTGCTTATGTTAGTGATGCAGTGTTAGAGGTGATGAGACCTAGTTATTTAGTCCGATGTTCTAACCAAATCGCAAAACAAGAAAAAGGTTTTTGAATGTGCAGATACACCTTTCGCAGTGTACGTCATGTCAAGAACAAATTGCTGCTTTGTGCTTTGTCTAATATGAAGACCCGACGATTTCTATATATCGGGGCGTACACTGTTTCTCACGCTACTCATTACTTTTCCGTTACTGTCCTGACACTTTTGTTTTCTTGGTTCTAGATATCTTTACGTAATACCATGCGTAAACTCTCTCAAACTCCTGTCTTCTTTTTCAATCGGACTCGAAACACCCCCTCTTCGCGCTCACTTCTTCCCATTCTTTTCCTTTTTCTATACAACCATTGTTAATTAAGTGTAAAATTGAAGTGTTCTACTATTTTGTATTATTAGTTTTAAATGAAATATTTAATAAGTATGCATAGACTGAACTTAATTTATCAACGTCGGATCTAAAATTCATAGTATTATGGTATTTATTTATTTCTATCATTTCTAAGAACTCTCTGTTTTTCTGTTTCCCACAGTCCGCAGGTTCCCGGCGTTTTCAAAATTAGGTGTGGTTGATTATTGATCATATTTAAATCCAAGGCGCATCGCAGTTTGTTGATGTTTAAGTCACTTCTGTGTAAAGTTATTTTGGTTTTAAGCCAGGTTGATGTTTGACTGATGCTTTCACACCGAAGGTGGGTCATACCAAAAGGTGAGACAACAATTCGTTAACAAATACTATATGCCACTCAGTACGTATGCGGAAAATATGCGCATAATTTATTCATTTAGCTTATAGAAGAAAGGTTTACGCATATATATATATTGAGAGCTAATAATTGCTTGCGCTAATTGTATTATGTTTATTTCAGATATGTTGTATATTTCTGCGAGTACAAATAAAAGAAACAGGAACTATACTTATTTCATAATTGCGGACTACTAACTTCTATAAAGCAATGTTAACTACTACTCGAACACAAAACTAAATTCAAATAAATCATTTAAATTTTATTCAACACTTCTGATTTTACTAGGGCGGACAATAAGTTTGTTATTGCATGTAGATTGTATGTAGGTAGAAGATTATTTTCATAAATGAGATCTTAGTTTACAATTCTGAAGAAAATGTAAATGGCGCCATAGAGACTCAATAATTATCCGCAGTATCATTATTAACCTTCCTATACTCACGCATACGGTCTGTGAGACCGATTTATATAGTATAGTATCCGTCTTTCATTTTGACGTGAGTATAGGAAGGTTAACTTTAGTTTAGACCGAACAATTAGCCACCATGTATCGCTTCTATTCAGTCTGACGGAATGAATTGATGATCAGTCGAGTAGAGTTGCCCAATTGCGGCAACAGTACTACAACTATCATAAACGACTGCACTAGAATAGGAACATTGCGCTATACGAATACATAATACATAATAGCTTCAATGTATAGTATTAAGCCTTTTGTATTCGTATAGTGTAATGTTGCTATTCTAGTACAGTCATTTATGATAGTTGTAGTACTATTGGCGTTAATTGAGCAACTCTAAACGTGAGGGATTGTGGTGTCCAGGTGTGAAGTTCTAAATCACGCTCCTAACTTTTAATATCAATTTGAATATATGCCATTTAATGTACGGCTTACCAATAAATTTATTTTTGTTTTGCATACTGATGCAAAAAGCAGCAAAAAATAGGAAACAATTCCTAGAAACAATAGTAATCAAAATCGGTAGGTAGGAAAGGTATTTTACTCACAGGAAAATTTAAGGTTGTGTGTAAGTATTTAGAATAAAGCAGTGTACCTATAATTCCCTGTAATAGTTTTCTTTTGTGTCGAGTGTGAGGTTTTGACACATTGCAAATACCATTATTGAAGTCTAACACAAGCGTTTCTACATAAATACACATTATAAAAATGTGTTAATCCAATCTAATAATCAAATATTCGAAAGAGAAAGGCAAATTTGAGTGATAGAAACGTATCTATATAACAAATCATTTGTAGGTAAGTAATTTATGTAAGTAACTAAAATAGCAAATATATTACAGTCCCGCTAACGTGGACACAAAAAACAATGGCTCTAGTATGTCGAGTGTTTCGAAATATGTGTATGATACGGGACACGACATTAAAATCGAGAATTTAAAATTGATAAAATGTGTAAATTGGCCGCGATAACCAAATGCGTGCGAAGCGATACGTGCATTACCTGCCATAAGTGTTTACCTACATACCTGAAAATATTACAAAAACAAATCAAATACTAATTATAAAATAAAGCTATTCGGTTTTATGCATATAACTTTAACAGTTAAAAACAATCTGTCAACTTGCTGACAACGATAAACAACTTAAATTTGCAATTCGTCAATATGCCCACCTTTCGCATTTAATACAACCGCACACAATCTCCGCATTCTTTATGTCAGTTTCGCCAGTGTTACTGGTTCTATTTTTCTTCACGCATCCTGTAGTTGCGCTCAAAGTACTGTTGCTGATGTTGGAGCAGATTTTCGAACCTGTCGATCGAGTTCCTCCCAGAAAAGCTTGATCGGATTGAGGTCCCGACTTTGAGGCGGCGACTGTATAATAACAATTTTCCCTCTGTGCTCCAGTTGTTCTGAATTCATTATCGTGCTGGAGCACGCAGGTTTCGCCGATTATTCGTGTTCCAAATAAAATGACATTCCTCTCCAAAATCTCCTTATAGCCTTCTTTTCTAAGGATACCATTTATTTTGGTCAAATCTTTCTCTATGTTTTATTATTGGTGTAACACAGGGTTTAAGTGCTCGTTTCCCTTTCGATCTACTGACAAATGTTCTGCTGTTTGAACCAAAGCTGAGAAATTTAGACTAGTCAGTCTTTCTTTAAACCAGCTTGGCGTAAACGCCTTTTCACAGTGATGACGCAAACTGGTTTACTTCTATCTGTGTTGTTATTTTTGGTCGTCCTGGTCGCTGTTCATTGGATATACTACCAGTTGTTTGATACTTCTTAACATTATAATCCACGGTTCTACGGTTGAATTTTAGTAATCTAGCAATTTCTCGGTTATTTTTACCGATGTTGTGGTATAGCACTATTTGAGCTCGCGTCGTTCCTCTGCTTCACTATTGTCTACCGTACGTGTCTTGTCTATTTCTCTCTGAAGTCGCCGTGACGGACCCTTCTGGCGCATAGAGTGTTTTCCTGTTTTCTTCCCAGTCTTACTTTGGGTCATTCCATGTCAAGTGGACCAGTTTTGAAAATCGTCCCCACTCGACCATCTCCAATTTGGCTCAAAATTTATGCGGATGTACATATATGTTTGAAACGAGGTTCTGCAAAGTTTTAGCTCTAGGTATCATATACCTGGAGCTCCACAGCCCTTTCTGTGGAGATCCCACCAACCCGGTCCCGGTCCAAGCCCCCCAATATGTGGCCATTGCAGAACTATGGTAACTGAGATGCTGAAATTCAACATACTAGCTCAACCTGTGCCTGTGAACATGAAAAATTTAGTATCAACATCCGCAAAACAATATATAGATCTCAATTTAAGCTCAAAGTGGCTTCAAAATTACGTCGCGTAATGCACAAGCCAAGTTTTGACATTGTACAAATCAAAAACAAAAACAGTTGGTAGGTTCTGCTTTTACCAGTACACTTCCCACCGGCTAGACAATATATTGCTGCAAAATTAAAACAAGGACTCGCATACTTGTGGAGATATTAACACATAAATATGGTACAAAACACTGAAAAGCCAAATATAACCTATTTCCAAAGTCAAATATCTCAATGTAGGACCACTCCAAATTCATTTATTTTTATACCTCTGGAAAGAACAGATTTTTTTTCTACCAGAATCATATTTTTCTATTTCAGTGTTTTTGGTTTAAGGAAGAAAAATCCCTTTGAACATGGTGCTATTTCTTTCGCGAAATCAATATTAATTACTGCACTTTTTAGATATGGAGATTTTGCAAAGTTTGTCATGTCGCTATTAAGGTACCACAGTAACTGTGATGCTGAAATTTAACACACTAGCTCAATATATGCCAGTGAACAAGAAAAGTTTACTGATGTGACTCACAATTTAAGCTCAAAGTGGCTTCAAAATTACATCATTTCAATCATCATTTTCAATTCATCTATTATTGATTGCTGTATTGTAAAAATTTAAATATGAATTTTCTTTGCTCTGTTTGTTCTGCTGATATTTCGTCTGACAAAGACATTGCATGTGATTTATGTAAAAATCCTGTTCACACTGTATGCAGCGCACTATGTCGGAATGAGATGCAATATCTGAAAGCTAAGGATCGCAAATTATCCCTGTGCAGAACTTGCACTGATTTTATGGTATAACTAAAGAATCTACACGAACTTAAATCCTTAGTTGGTGCATTACAGGATGATATTAATGTTCTGAAATCTAGAGCTACTGCTAAGCCCGCTGCAATGGATTGGGATGTGCTTAATTCTGAGAAAATTATTCAAGATATAACTGATCGTGAACATCGTAAAAGCAACATCATTATTTTCAACGTGCCTGACAAGGGAGGGCACGACGAGTGGGTCACGGATTTCAAAGACCTTTTGGCATAAGAAAGTACTCGACGTCAGTAATCTATAGACCTCCTCTTTTGGCCGCCAACACTCAGTCGTTTTTGAGAAAAATCGGTTTGAAAAAGTTACGCGCTTTATATACCCGTGCCTTTGCACAAGTTATTGCTAAGGCATCGTGGCTCCTTGGGAGAGAACTCGATTACCAACCGGACGATCAGGGTTCGATTCCCGGCAAACAAGTTTTTTCATTTTTTTACTTATTAAAGTGTGTTGGCGGCCAAAGGGGGTATGTAGATGACTGACGTCGAGGACTTTCTTATCCCAAGAGGTCTTTGAAATCTGTGACCCACACGTCGTGCCCTACCCTTGTGAGTTGGATAATGGCTCTAAATCGGAGCAGGTCGCAGCCGACCTAACCGGTGTCCAGAAATGACAACGACTCTAGGAACATAACAATAATTATTTGGAGATCTTCAGAGGAAAACGGGAGCATGTCACATACAACTTTAATTTCTATTTCTTCGAACATCAGAAAAAAATATTCATTGTTCATGCACTTACGTTTATAATAGTTTCATTATTAATTACTTTAGGAAACAATATTTATTTCACTCTTGAATACATTCATCATATGTTAAACATACTGTATTATTATATGTCACTCAAAATTGACAAGCGAAATAAATATGTAACCCACTGGAATGAAACACTTATCTTGAGATAGTGAAAGCTATTGAGATAACTATCTTGAGATTGAAGACCAAACAAATATTTGATACACATGTATTCTTCTTCATGTCTAAAATTTTATTTAAAGTAGGTATTATTAATAATTTTATTTCATTTTTATAATTGCCTTCCCAAGCAATAACAAAAGTAGCAACATCGTATAATACAACGTCTATTTTTTCATTTTTAACATAAAACGAATTTGTTAAGAAAAAGTAAGTTTGTTTTTAAATCTTTTACGTGATACGTACCTTTCTGGAATTTTCCACATCACCAGTCAAATGAGCAAATATATAAATTTTTAAACACTAATACTTTAAGTGCTCCTGTATTTAAATACCGAAATATAACATTTAAAATACTACACAACATAAAATTATAGCAAGAAAATCTTTACAATGATATAGCACATAGCGCAACTTTTTTAACTACGTAGAAACTGTAAATACAAGTAGTACTTGACACCTTAATTTCTATAATCCAATATAAACATTATAGAAATTAAGGTGTACAAAAATTGTTAGAAATGTTTTCTCTTATTCGTTTATTTATATTACAGTCTGCATTTCTCTATCGTCTTTCTTCCCATTTTTAGTACCCTGATTGGTGACTCCTTCAAACGTTTTCTAGTTACGTAGTTTCAATGACATGACAGATGTTATAAGTATATAAGACATATTTGAAATGAACACATAAAGAAGGCAAAGGCGGACCACACAGTAAACTTAATTAAAAGAAATTATCATATCAATTCTGTTAATTTAGTTTCCGTTTTCGTTTTTCTGTTTTTTCTTTATTAAGTAAGTGGAACTGGTTACTTATTGCTTGGAAATGTGTTGAAAAACAAAGAAGAATGCCGTCTCTTTCTTAATTATCTGCGACATTAATCTATCAGCGTGCTTATTGTTTTTTGGTATATTTATATATATTAATTCACTAATTGTAAGCTCTATAGTTTCCATTAACACATGATCCCTATCGTAAGATGATGTTCTGTCTTCTTCTGTCTGAAGATTCGTGACGTCATAAATAGTTTCTTGATGAAGACATCTCATCCAGTCGATGACGATGTGTGTGGCATTCGTTGTAGTGAACTCGAACGAGCTCGCGTAACGACTTCTATTTCTTTCCGACAAAAACCGACAACCAGTATGTCGAGGACATACCGTTTATATAGCACTAGGTATGTGGTGAACAACTTCTCGACATTAAAAGATCGACCCGCGGTTGTTAGGTTATACGTGTCCAAATAAACGGTGATGTCGCTACATTTCTAGCACTTTTGCTCCCACTTTGTACGTCACATAAATATACGTAAGTTACATACAGCATCCATACAAGCAAATATGGTAATTACATTTTCGTAACGTTTTCGGAAACGGAATTGTTTGTATAGAAATAGTAATAGAGAATTTAAAGAAGATTCAGATAATTTTTAAGTAAAGCAAACATTTAAAATTTGTATTTATTAAACAAATGGGAGAATTGATACATACTTTTCAAATATACACCTATATTTATTGCTTACCAGGATACAAACAAAATTAGAACTTTCAAGTGCATACTTCAAACAAAGTTTGAGAAAAAGCTTTAGGTAGTAGAAATTTATTTACATTTGAATCGAACGCGACGGTTTGAGTTTTAGAATACCAAATGTTTTTTACCATTTATATTAGCTTCATTATTCATTATTATTATACAATGTGGAGTAATTAAACGGAATTTAGAACCTCGAATAACTTTGTTGCTTTGCTAACTATTTAATAATTTAAAAGTTAGTTTGCTAATGAATTTGTTTGCTTTATTTTCGCCATGTTTTACCACGCCTTCCAAGAGTACCTGACGTATTTTACTGTTAACTTAGACCGTTAAGCATTTTTTGTTTCTTATTCTTTACCACTTCGCTTGTCTCACTTAATAAACTCTGAGTTTGTTAACTTTATTCGGTTTCCTTTTTGCTTGTGCAAAATGTTGAAAGAGAGGAAGCGAAAGCAAAACATCTTCATGTTACTTTATGTACCGTCCTGTCTCTTTGACGAACCGTTGTAGTAGTAAGCTGGTTATTATTCTCGTCTGTGTAGAAACGCTAAATTTACCTATTTACCGAATCACTGGCCCACATCTTGAACCATCATCCTAGGCTGTGCTAGCCGAAATAGTTTCTTCATATAATTGGATATGCTTCGTTTTTCTGACAGCCACTTGCTTCCTTTTATCATCGTTAAGTATCCTAGGGACTTATTCATTTCTGGCAACTTTACCTTTCGGAATACACGGTAGGCGGAAGCACCTAGCAAGTTATTTGGTTACTGAAAAACAATATTTCTTTCATGTGATGGGTTTCAGACACTCTAATTTGAAACTGGATTGGCAATGATGTGAAGTTCTAAATATCTCTAGAAAGGAATCAGAAAATTATATGTCCTCTTTGACTAGGACTTATATTCTGTCTGTTTTTCCTCTATTATCAGTTGATGACAAAGCCTAACCTCTGCAACATCTTTTGAAAATCGATATATATTAATTATTACTGCTTGTTGTTGGCCCAAATTTTACTAGAGTCTATATTTCTTTATCTAAATTGTAAACATTCGACTTTATTTTTCAATCAAATGTTACAAGCTTTTCCTGGCAGTGCTGACGCCTATACCTATTTCCTACGTGCTAAGACGAGCAGAATCCACTTGACCTTGCTCCAGATATGGCCAGAATCTTACTAACGTTTACATTTCCCTGTCTAAATAATAAACATCCTTATTGGTAGCATACTGTCAGAGATTCTCCCGATGTTGCTTGCAGAACTTGTGAAACTTCAAAAAGTAATTCGGTGTTCTTGTGATGGTAGGTAAATATTTGTTCTTAGAAATATTGTTTTATTTTGTTCGAGCTTTCTTTCGTCGTAATTTCATGCATAAGTTTTGGAAAGTACGGTATTTACATTTCTTACTCGTTTTCTATTCCTCATTACTGCAATCAATATTTTCAAATTCACCAGATTCCTAGGTATATCTAAATTTCTTGGGGGCATTACAGACATACATCTTTAAGCTCTGAGCGCACTAGAGAGACGCGCAGCAACGCGCAGAGCTGTGCGGCGACCAAGTAACGCGCACTGTAGCGACCGTTTGCGCCGCGTAGGGAACATTTGATGTCAATCTTAAACCGGTCAGTAATTATAATAACCGCTACAATTTGGTAACTCAATTTTATAAAGGTTAACTATTTTCACGAAACAAAACACGTATAAAAACATGATACACTAATTCAATTAAATCATGCGGACTAAAATGGCACTCGATATTACAAAAATGAAAAAAAAAGTATGTATGTTATTAAAGACTGTACATAGTTGTATCATGGTTCTCCGTAGTAACCGTCAATGTACTTTCTGCGCGATTTTGCCACGGATTAATTGCTTGTTAGCGCGGCTCAGAATATTCGTATGTGAACTGATCGAGACGATTATTAAAAAGAAAAGAAAATCGTCGCACACTGCCGCTACCCTAACGCGCACTCCAGCGCGGCGACGGCCAGAGCAGCGTAGCGCCGCCACCAGAATTCCCTGCCGACAGCGCTGCCGGTCGCGGCACTGCTCCGCGCTGCGCTGCTCTCAAGTGCGCGTTAGCCCATTTGAATACATGGATTTGATTCTGGTCGCTGCTCAGCGCGTTGCTACGGATCGCTCTAGTGCGCACCGGGCTTGACACATATATTAATTCAAATAAATAAGTAAACGATCATACAATAGATGTGTAACGACATTTTTATGGAAGTAAATGATTATTATTACTTATTTCAAACACTACAACTTTTGACAAAACCAACTACATTAAGCTGTTTTGTCAACAGATATTTATTAGGATGAAATGTGGCGGTTTTAAAATTATTGAGTATTATTCTTGAGCTTTTTCAGTAGAATTTTAACCAAGTGAATATATCGACGTATAACACTAAGTTCACGATAAAACGAACAAGTTCGATAGAAGCACTCACTAAACGTTTCAAAAACTGCTAGAATAGGTCAAGCTGAGGTCACCTATTTGCCCGGAAGTAACATTAACAATTTTGTTTTAAAAATTTTCAGTAAACCCCCTAATGACATGTACCGCGTGTTCACTGATTGACTTCACTATAGGTACAATTGATCAATCATTTTTGAATTTCGTTTTAATGTTTCGGGACTCCGCCCTGCGTAATCTGAAAAGAATTTACAGCGCATTTCTACTTTTTAAAACAGAAGGCCGTCATGACAATTGAGAAAAATAACATTGTTAAAGTAAAGTGCCATTATGGTCAATACTATGCCAAAATGTTATTGAGAAAAGTTGTTCAGAATATAAAATTATGAGTATATACAAAATTCTACATATATCGGATCACTTTCATTAAATCACTGTTTGTTTTGTATTATTGCATTGTACAGAATTCTTATTTTTCTTTTTTCAAAACAAGTACCGATTTAGTCAAAGTGATATGTGTGAAATTTTGCATAGTCATAATATTATATTCTGAACAACTTTTCTCAATAACATTTTTCCGTATTATTGACCGAAATGACACTTTACATCCACAGAAAATATTTTTTCTTAATTGTCATGACGATCTTGCTTTTTAAAAAGTAAAAATGTGCTTGGAATTTTTGTGCAATTATACCTATAGTGAAATCAATCCGGGGACACACTATATGTATATTTATTGTAATTACTTAATTAAATATTTTCAACATAGCCAAGAAGATATAAAAATAACTAAGAATTAAATATTACTAAAATTAACTGACTTAAATTAAATGTGGAAATTGATGTCCATTCACGTCATGGTACTTGTTAACACGATAAGTTATTTTTTCTTGTACATTATGAAGAGAGATTTGACGAACTTCCTAGCGAATGCTGTTCTGTAAGTCTTCCAAACTATTTGGGCCGCGTAAACCTTAGACTTAAAACAATAATAATAAACAAAAGGAGTATCTCTTTTATTTAGAATTTTAAATGTATTTGTTGTTTGCAACATAACAAAGAAATAAATTATCATATTAACAAGTGGTAAAAGAATTTACGTGCAACTACGACATTTTATGAATGACTGCATTTGAAAGTAGGACATCCTCATTACAAGTGATCAGTAGATTAGAAGAGAGCAGATACAATCGTTATAGTGATAGTCAGAATTGTAGTATGTAGTGATAGTAGAGTAGTCGTCAACATAACATCACAAACCTCTAACATAAGGAAGTAGTTATGTAGTGTAAAACAACGAGAATAAAATATGTGCTGTGGGGAACTAACGAGTTTCAATTGCAAATAATTTACTACGCTTTCATAGGGGCTTTACTGAAAACTTTTTCTGATCAGCTACCCAAGTACATAAAACATGCAAGATGTTCTATTTGAAATAACAAAAGTTTTTGCTATTTTCGGGAAAACCGGAAGTGGTATCAAAAATAGCAATTAAGAAATTTTAGTTGACCTTGTCGAACATTTTTCGAAGCATCCAGTAAATATCTTTTATCGAATTTGTTCCCTTCATCGAAAAGCACACTGTTGATTTAACTAGATAATGTTGCCTTCTCAACGTTTCGGTTGTATAATTATACTGTTGCAGTGTTAACGCTAACTATGCAAAAGTGAAACACTTTCCCCTTGTGTGACAAAAGGTTTAACAACTTGTAAGTTTGTTATATTTTACCCTTTGGAGTTAATTCAACACGCAATAATATAGGTATCAAGTAATGTTGATAGTAAATTTGACATTTGTGAACACATTTTTAATACCGTCTCATTTGACTCTATAAATTTTTTTGTCAAGTTGGAGAGGATGAAAAATGAAATGCAGTACATCACCTCTTCAATAATATAGATCACTTCGCTTTTCCTGGTTTTCAAAATCTGTAACAGTGTTCTTAGATTACTTTAATTAGATGTATGTATGCATGTTATGTATATGAAACTAGGTACACTTTCAGACAGTCTAAAAGGGTGTGGTGAAAAGCAGGTTAATACCGCGGATTATGTCGGCCCTGATAAGAACTTTACTTTAACAAGTGTTGTTTGGATGTGATCTCACTCATCTTCATTTGGATCTCATTCTACTACAGATTGGAGAATGAATTTGGATTAGCCCATCTGACGCCGAAAACTCTGTCACTCACAAATAC
Source organism: Chrysina gloriosa (assembly GCA_038088585.1). Taxonomy (NCBI): domain Eukaryota; kingdom Metazoa; phylum Arthropoda; class Insecta; order Coleoptera; family Scarabaeidae; genus Chrysina; species Chrysina gloriosa. Next base: position 48,166,233 of record CM076088.1, read on the forward strand.
CCGATTGAGTCTCCAATCTCTAGTAGAACGGGAGCAAGGAAGAAGATGACTGGGATCCCATCGAAACGTCGCTCGTTACAGGTACGTCTTAATCAGGACCGACAGAATACGCGGTATCAGACTAAAAATAACATGACATATCTAAGTACATATATGTATATTTGGTGTGTATATGCATTACTGTTTGTAATGTGTAACATCAATTACGGTATATGGGCACGAAGTTTAATTTTTAAGAAGTAACGCTTTACTTTCACTTTATGATGAGTTTCTGTACTTATATTATAATATATCAATATGCATAATAATCGTCTTCATTCGATCTACATGTGTCAAAGTAGTATATTTTAAACGAGTTTCATTGGGTGCATATTTATCGCACGCGCCTATGCTTTGAATTCAAATGGCCATGTTACATTTGAAGTTTAAAGTTTTAAATTAGTGTTTTGTTTGTTTGAATATCGCAAACTGGTGGCAGCGAGTCATTGATCATTTACGTACTAAATGATATAGACTTACAGGTACCAATTTTATGAACTAATTTGAAGTCATGCGTACTGCTTGGCACGATGTTTCTAAACAAAACTTAGCACCTGGTCCAGTCCTGAGGTGAATTCACCTCTCAAAACTTTAATTACTGCCAACAGATCCTTGTCAGTTAAACAGCCCAACTGAAGAAAAAGAGCGTTATTGTTCGTGAAGGTGCGTCATGGCGAAGGAAAGCAGTGACGGCACCATGAGGCGAGACCGCTGCTCACTGCAAAGAGAGATAAAAACAGGATTCGCATTAGCAAGATGGCAAGTTTAATCCAGGATACCAACCTAACGATACAAACTAGCTGAGGGCATAATAAACTTCAGTGCAGTAGGCCAGAGGATCACAGCCTTCAGAAAAAGGTTACAATAAATCTGTCATATGGGGGTTTACTGAACACGTTTTCTAACTTGCTATCCAGGTACATTAAAATATGCAGTCTTCTATTTACAACAAAAAAGTTAGTGTCATTACCAGAAAAGCCACAAATCATATCAAATTAATGTGTAAACCTTAACAAGTAGCAACCTTAATTCCAAGAAAAATGTAGATGACTCTTCCAAACGACCTTGTTAAGTGTGTGATTAGGCAGCTCGTATAGCAAACTGTGCAATGCCTTACTATGCAAGCACAAATTGCATATAAACAAATAAATGAATAAATAAACTTCATTGTGCTCAACGGTATAACAGCACTACAGACACAAAACAAGGAAAAAGAAATGCAAATCCGTAAGGTGCGTATATATCTACAACTTATGTAGCAATTAACTATCGCGCTAAGAAAGAAACCTTAAATCAAAACAAAAATAAAAAATACTAAACATAATCGTTCGCGATATTTAGGTGACAGGTACATACATTACGTTGGATCGACATCCAGCATGCAGCGGCATAACGCGGTAGTAAAAATAATCTAGGAATGTTGAACGACACACCAATAATATTGTTAGGACTCTCCGAACAACAAGCTATTCGTCACATTCTAATTACTTATCTTATATGATAGATCTCTACCACTAATAGGTCAATAAAACAAGGCTGGTTTGAACGATAGTTATATTTTCAGAACGTTTACAAACGTTTTCGGAATACCTTCTTCAGTGAAAATATAACTAGATAAATATATAAACAAACATTTGTTTTTATTTGGGAACTATCAACAAAATAACTAATGACTACGATTTCTTGATATAGAGGATGTGTAATCAACTTTTATATATATATAAATTATAAAAACTAAATTAATGTGTAAACATACATGCAAATTAAGTAAAACCTTATATCAAAAAATCTTTGTCGAAACCTTAACAATTCTGTTCAAGGACTAGGGAAAACCCAAATTTAAAAACCTAGCCAAAGGTTTCCTTCTTAAGAAATGCAAATGTCATTTTAACAAATTGATATATACATTACTTAAATTTTGAATATCGGTTCTGAAATTAATAGTTTTAGTGTCTTTTGTATATTTATCATTTCATATATTAGTCTTTTTATAATTATTCTCTGTTTTTAATATAATTGTGTTTTCAAAATCAAAGTAATGCCCAAGATCTTTGTAATGCTTTGTTACAGCGGTCATTGCACCAAAATCATTATTTAAAGAATACTTATGGCTATACAACCTTTTCTTTAAATATTGTTTCGTCTGACCGATGTAACAACCATCACAGTCTTTACAGTTTATTTTATAAACTACATTACTTTGATTTTGTTTAATTATTTTAGATTTATTATATTAAACATTTAAGTTGATTACACATCCTCTATATCAAGAAATCGTAGTCATTAGTTATTTTGTTGATAGTTCCCAAATAAAAAACAAATGTTTGTTTATATATTTATCTAGTTATATTTTCACTGAAGAAGGTATTCCGAAAACGTTTGTAAACGTTCTGAAAATATAACTATCGTTCAAACCAGCCTTGTTTTATTGACCTATTAGTGGTAGAGATCTATCATATAAGATAAGTATAAAAAGGTCACGAAATATATATATATATATATACATTTATTCTAATTACTTAGAAATTTTATTTATTTTCAATGTTGTAACTTTCTCTCTTATTTTTCGAATTGTTACCTTCCGAGAAACTCGGCTCCACAAGCGTCATGAATGTTAGAGACTTTAAGATTATAAAAGCTTGTAAATTTAAATTGAGCGCAGTGCAGTTTACCATGTCATAACGCTAAAAGGGGTTCAACGTATTCGTGCGCGTTATTTTACTTGTTATTTTAAATTGTAATGTAAAGTTTAAGTTTTCAAACCGTTCAAAGTCATCAACGTCTCGTACGTGTTCGGTTTCTTTCTTTCTTTCTTTCTTTTTTTTTATATGTTGTAATTAGTTGTAAATAAAAAACGTAGCGAACTACCAATTGTGTTTCCTTCAACCAACTACAAGAAGTGAAAACCCAGCTCATCATCGTACAAATATAGGGTAATTAATTTTGTTTGTGATCAATTTTTCAAATAGCACAAAAGATCTCTCAGTTCTTTTTCCTATTAATTTGATATCGTGTAGACCAAGGATCAATCAATTGATGATAGTGATAGTGTAGATACCAAACGATGTTAGCGTACTTCAGTTTACTTCTTACTGATTTGCAATATAACAACTTGATTGTGGCCACCTTAGGAAAATCTCTGGCATATCACATTACAAAGTCAAGTGATTTGTGAAATAAAAAGTTTCGAATAGGTCAACTGAGATTTTTAATAGGTGCTTTTTGACATACACATTAATTTGATATGATTTGTGGGTTTTCTAGTAATGACACTAACTTTTTTGTTGTAAATAGAAGACTGCATATTTTAATGTACCTGGATAGCAAGTTAGAAAACGTGTTCAGTAAACCCCCATATGACAGATTTATTGTAACCTTTTTTCTGAAGGGTGTGATCCTCTGGCCTACTGCACTGAAGTTTATTATGCCCTCAGCTAGTTTGTATCGTTAAGTTGGTATCCTGGATTAAACTTGCCATCTTGCTAATGCGAATCCTGTTTTTATCTCTCTTTGCAGTGAGCAGCGGTCTCGCCTCATGGTGCCGTCACTGCTTTCCTTCGCCATGACGCATCTTCACGAACAATAACGCCCTTTTTCTTCAGTTGGGCTGTTTAACTGACAAGGATCTGTTGGCAATAATTAAAGTTTTGAGAGGTGAATTCACCTCAGGACTGGACCAGGTGCTAAGTTTTGTTTTGAAACATTGTGCCAACCAGTACGCATGACTTCAAATTAGTTCATAAAATTGGTACCTTTAAGTCTATTTCATTTAGTACGTAAATGATCAATGACTCGCTGCCACCAGTTCTCTATCTCAGTGTTTGTATGCTGCACTGTATTAGGCTACATTTCTGATATTATATGCTCAAGAGCGTTCTTCCACATATTGACTGCAATTCTCTCTCCATATCATCATAATATACGAAAGACGCCTGTTAGGTCCGTTTCAGTATATTCGCAAATATATCATTGAACACGAACCTTCCATCCTTTCTTAAATCTCTTGTAGCTTACTTGTAGCTCTATGATATTATCTGAATATTTAATAATGTAATTATAAAAACGAAATTTTGAGACTAACTTTTATACAATACATTTTCTTTACAGTACAATCTGATTATACAGCAAATTTGATCTCAGAGCTATATGAATTGCGGTAATTTAAACAAACGGTAGCATTCAACTTAATCAATGAGTGATAGCACTGTACATCGATAGCAACATATAATCGTTATTGTCCATTTCTATCATTAAAACCATTTAGTAACTAACCTTACAAATAACCGGTTGATACAATCTTTTCTTTTAAAAATCAAAAAGCCGTTCCATTTCCGAAGGTATACAATGGTATCGTAACATATTGGCGCTCAAAGTCGTTAGTCTTCAAGAAACTAAACTTAACATAGTATCAAAGTCGAATATTTTATGTCTTATGTTTCTTATTGGCGTTCTATTGGCGGTTTCTGTAATATTTATAATACCGAAAAAGAAGTAATAAACGGAACAGTAATAAAAAGCTAATCAAGAATTATAGTATCTGTAAGGCTGTGAAATACTCTTAAGCAGCGTAATGAAGCAGGCTGGCGGATTGTATTGGAATTGCTGAACATGAGAAGTAGAAGGACCATCATCAGTATCGTAACCCAGTGGATAATCGTAAAAAATTGATAGCATTAAATATTGTTCAATAGTTGTCTCGTGGAACCGTGTTCGCAGTGGTGACAAAATGTGTTTGTATTTAGAGAAAGATCGTTCGACATATGATTAAAATAAGCTTTGAACTCAATTAATATGTTAGTCGAAGTACAAATTTGTTGTAATATGATAAAATTGGAATCTTTTCCTAACACACTTTCCAACTTTTTTAAAACGCGAATATTTATTGCGTCATCTATAGTGCGTGGCAGAGTATGCATTTCGTCCACTATTTGCAGTGACTTTACTACCGACAACGCTCTATTTTATAATTGCTCCAGCGTGTCATGTAGGCATTTATAGTAGCTATGCATACTTTGTAAATCTGTTTCAACAGAAGTATTTTGAAATTTTGACTGGCTGTCCTTAGTAGCTGCAGCTTCGGCAGGATTGAATTGTAGAATAACAGCTTTTACTTTTTGGAAATGCTCAGCATAATAAAAAGCTGCCTGTAACCAGGTTTCCCAACGTGTAAGAATTTGCTATGGTGGTTCATGAATACCGGGACACTGCGTGAAATATTCAAAGACGTTTTGGGGATTTGAGAAACACTTTTTCTCTTGATATTAATGCATCTACCTCGGGATAACATTGTCTAATAGTTTGTGCCACAAGATGTAAAGCATGCACTTCACCAGTTACATGTAAACAGACGCAACCGTGTTCAAGAAGAGAACGGCCTACCGCACGTATTGTGGCTGCACCATCGCTCATAAACATCAACATTTGAGTTGTTGAGACTTAAAAGTTTTTTAACGTAGTAAGTATCACAGTTGTAATTGCTGCACTAGTACAGCTTCGTAATTTTCTAAGCTAGTAACAGTGGAAATGTCGGTTTACATCGATCCAGTACACATGTATAATAGATTTCTTGTTAATATCTATTGTCTCGTCAACACACAACCAAAGCAACTGAGTTTTTAATGTAGATATGATTTTATTTTCCACCTCTTTGCGTACAAATAAAACATGCTTACGTGCTGTTGTCGTAGTTGACAACTTCAGCTCCGGGTTGTATTTGTTCCAAAAGTTCTTAAATGATTTCTTATCCAGTACGTTAAGTAACAAATTACAAGTTATCGAAACAAAGCATATCGAAAACAAAGTTATTTCTATTTTACACGTCGTTTTTTCTATTTCTGTGTTTTGCACTACTTACATGCTTTCTACAGTCGTTCTTTTGCCAACACATCAACGTTTTATTGTACACTTTACACACGCATCGCATCAGATAGGCGCGCCGAGTTCCGTTGGCTACTCCAGCTGTTACGGTTATGCCGAGACGGCACGATTATCTTACCTTAATAATAAGTGATAAGCCTTATATGATAGAGATCTACCACTAATAGGTCAATAAAACAAGGCTGGTTTGAACGATAGTTATATTTTCAGAACGTTTACAAACGTTTTCGGAACACCTTCGTCAGTGAAAATATAACTAGATAAATATATAAACAAACTTTTGTTTTTATTTGGGACTATCAACAAAATAACTAGTGACTAGGATTTCTTGATATAGAGGATGTGTAACCAACTTTTATATATATATAAATTATAAAAACTAAATTAATGTGTAAACATACATGCAAATTAAGTAAAACCTTATATCAAAAAATCTTTGTGACAAAACCTCTATATCAAGAAATCCTAGTCACTAGTTATTTTGTTGATAGTCCCAAATAAAAAACAAAAGTTTGTTTATATATTTATCTAGTTATATTTTTACTGACGAAGGTGTTCCGAAAACGTTTGTAAACGTTCTGAAAATATAACTATCGTTCAAACCAGCCTTGTTTTATTGACCTATTAGTGGTAGATCTCTATCATATAAGATAAGTATAAAAAGGTCACGAAATATATATATATATATACATTTAATAAGTAATAAGGAAATATGATAGGTGGTAAGAACGAAACGAGAATCGAAATCGAAATCGAAAATCATTTGAGAAAAGAAGTACTAGTGCAGAAAGCTAAAGAAACATTAGCATATTTCAATGAAATGAAAGGAAATTAAAGAAAAACAGGAAGAGTAATGAAGAAAAGAAAAAAAACAATGAATTAAGTTACAACTGAGTTAACCTTCCTATACTCACGTCAAAATGAAAGACGTATACTATACTATATAAATCGGTCTCACAGACCGTATGCGTGAGTATAGGAAGGTTAAGAGAGTGGCGTGATAGTTTAAAAAACACAAATTGGTTAATTGCTAAATTAAAAGGTTGGAAACAATAAGATGAAGATAATACAGAAGAGGAAGAAATTACAGAAGTAGAAAACAAAGTGGAAATTTAACAGGATAATGTGATGAAGGCAGGCGACGCAGTAAACACTTCAAATTAACAAATCTTAAGAATTGGAAGAAACTAAGGAAATGCAGACAAATAATATTAAGAATAGGATTAGCATAGGAATAAATAAGTATATGCTAGAATTGAAAAATATGTAGAGATGCTTATGGAAAGTATTAGTATTAAAATTCATATATACGTAAGAATACGAATACAATACTTTTCTGTAGTCCGATATATACTATTTTTATTGAAACACAACTGGGAATAAAACTACGAAAACAGAAATAATATCAAGAGATAGAATAATGTATATATATAATATATATGTTGCATGTAAATATTATTCAAAATGGTAGTTACACCCAAAACTATGTGATGTCCAAATTATTGATTGGACAAAAACAAGTTAATCCAAAGAAGAAAAAGATGAGATATACACGAAACGTAAACATCAAAAGTAAAATATAGATTTTATCACTCTCAAAGAGAAAAATATTTGAAATTAGGTGAGCCGGCAAACTTCGTTTTGCCCAAAATAGATTTTTTATTGAATTAATTTTGAGCATTCGCGATTCCACCCAAAATTTGTTATTTCGACCGAAAATTAGCGATCGTTAACAGATGACACAATAATATAATTTTAAATATAGATTGAATGAAACACTTTTCGAATTCAATCATAAATATATATAAAAATGGATCGTGGTTTGTTCGGATGCTTAAAACTGTAAATGATTATCACTTTGTATAAATCGCACATAAAGTTTTCACTAATCAATAATTTACCTTTAAAACAGCCAAAAATAAAGGAAGCAAACGAACGAAAAAGATGCAATTGAAATTTGGAAAACAACTGGAAAAACAAAACAAATCGATAAATAATATTACTCAAAAATGGATAATCCACAGATTTGCAATGAAATATTTCGTAAATGTAAACTATTTCACTCGAAAAATCAATACAAAATTGTAAAAATATCGGAGTCATTTAACTGTGACCACACAGCTCAAATTATCAAATCGAAGCTAAGAAAGAACATATGCGGAGCTGCCAAATGGAATAGCGCCACCTGTTAAGAATTTTTCGACTTTTGTTTTTTCCTAACCTTTCGCGCAGCAATTACGAACAAACCCGCAAAGGGAAGTATCCAATTTGGTCCAGTAGTTTTCAAGTTTTAAACATCCGAACGAACCACGATTCATTTATATATATATATATATATATATATATATATATTGATTTTTCGACAACTAACTGACACTTTTACACCTCATACAACAACTATGAAAAAGAAAAATTTCTGAACACACCTAAAAAAGACAAAGACAGAAGACGTCAAATGTTTCACAGCATTAACATTTTCTCTTGGAAAATTAAATTGCCGTTTTTAGTATTTTCCGTTACTTATTATTTATGTTTCTCACCGTTTAAACCTTCCCTGAACTTCCATTTTCAAGTTTTAGCGAGACAAATGAACAGCAATTGATTTATATATATATATATATATATATATATATATATATATATATATATAGATGTGCTAAAAATCCTCCATAAATACATAAGAAATAGGTATAGCTACGAGAAAGGAAGGTGGAGATTGAATATGTAGTAGTACAAGGGTACTAGGGAAGTTGTGCAATACAGCTTTAATTACTTATTCTTTTCAAAATAATTTCCACCACATTCAGTATATCTCTTCGTCCACCAATCCTTAAACCAGATCTGCCAAGTTTCACTAGGGGAGCTGGTTGAGATGTACCATCACGGACTTTAGTTATGTCCGGTATTTTAAGGTACAGCCTGTGCTCCTGTTACTTTATCGGTTTTAGAGTCAAGCAAATTTGGCACATACAGCCGGCCTTGTTATCTATCCATTCAATACGTTCGCCTAAAGTAGGTGTGGGCAACCTTTGATATGTTGTGGGCCAAACTTTAGTGTGCAAATACGTTCGCGGGCCGCGTTTAAAAGTAGTACATTTTAAAGTAGTGTTGTAGTGTTCATAATTTTTTGCGATAGATATCAGACATGAAATAATACGACAATGTTATTATAATATCAATTTATGAAAATAACAAAATGAAATAATAACATTATAATTAAATCGTTAAATTTGGAATTGTTACAAACTACGAAAGTTAAATAGCGATACCGAAATCAATGAGACACTTGAGCTTGAACTTGGAAAACTAATCCATCGATGTTTGGATTAATTCCACTGATACAAAGACGTAAAGAATTTTCCAAATTATCGTGAGTCAGCCTTGTACGATATTTCGATTTATTAACTTTCATCAGTGAAAAGAACTGTTCGCATTTATAAGTACTGCCAAACGCACAAATCAGTCTTCTTGCGAATTTTCTAAGCCGCGGAAAATGGTCTTCTTCGAGGTATTTTTTGTAGAAATCACACAACTCCACGTCTTCAAATTTAGATTTTAGGAGTGAGTTTTCTTGAATTTCGATCAACTCCATTTGCAAGTGTATTGGAGCATTTTGTACATTACTTTTTGTTGGAGTAGCAAATAAATTGAAACAGTTTTCCATGTTTCTGAAATCGCTAAATCTGTTCGAAAATTGCTCCGACAGTACCTTGAGTTCTTCAGCATATTGAGCATAAGCAATATTCTCATACGCAGACAGCGTGGTGAAATGGTAACTGTTTCCAGACAGCATCTGTGCCTCCCACAAGCGGATTTTATTCTGAAACGCTTTCAAATGGCTGTACAAATCATTACCTAACTGTCCTTGTTTTTGAAGTTTCAAATTTAAATCATTCAAATAGCCAGTAAGGTCGACCAGAAATGCTAAGTCCCATATCCATTTTGGGTCATTCAATTCAGATAGTGGTTTATCTTTTATTTGCATAAAGTCTTTTATCTCATTTATAAGCTCGTAAAATCGTTTCAGCATTTTCCCTTTGCTTAGCCATCTGATTTCAGAATAATATGTTACGTCGTCATATTCGGCTGATATTTCATCCAAAAACGCCTTGAATTGACGATGGTTAAGCCCTCGGGATCGAATAAAATTGATGGTTTTTACTACCACATTCATAACATTCTGGAGTCGAATGGACTTAGAACACAAGTTCTGTTGGTGGATAATGCAGCGAAGGACTATCAAATCATCTTTTTGCACATTCAATTCAGTTGCTTTTTCGTTCAAAATTCCGATGAAACCTTTACGTAAGCCGACCATAGAAGCTGCACCATCTGTGCATACTCCAACTAATTTTGACCATGGCAAGGCAAAACTTGTAAATACCTTTTGAACTTCATTAAAAATGTCCTCTCCTGTAGTGGTTCCTTTTAGCGGCTGTAAAGCAAGCAATTCCTCAGTAACAGTGAACTCTTTATCAACACCTCGAATAAATATAGCCAGTTGAGCTGTGTCCAACAAATCGGTGCTCTCGTCTAATGGTATGGAAAATGATTCAAAACCAGCCATACGGTCAGTCAATGTTGTTTTTATATCATTAGCCATCATTTCTATACGTCGAACAACAGTTCGTCTTGCCAAACTAATTTTTTCAAATTCATTTTTCTTTTCAGGACACAAAACACTGCAAACTTCTAACATACACTCCTTGATAAGTTCGCCTTGGGAAAATGGTTTTAATGACTTTGCCAATTTTGAACTAACTATATAATATATTATAACTAGCTTTCACAACATTATCAAGTAGTGTTCTTTGTTTATGAAACATTTGCTGCTGCTTTTCCAAATTTGCAGTAAGCTTCTGGATTTTGTCTTTTCTTATTTGTCCTGTCAGTGAGTGCAGCGTAGGATGCTTAGTTGAGTAATGCCTCTTTATATTGAATTCTTTCATCACTGAAATGGATTCATTACACAGCAAACAAATAGGCTTATCATTGTGCAAGATAAAAGAATTCTTCAGTCCATTTTTCTTGAAACTGGCGACCCTCTGCATCTACTTTTCGTTTCTTTCCACAAGACATCATTTTCGTATACAAAATATAATTAGAAAGCACCCAACATGCACACAAAGTCACAAAGCTGATTGACGGCACTAGCAGTTCGCTAGGATATCGCTCGTCGAAGTTATCACCTCGATAGCTCAAGTAGAACTGAACTAAAGTTCGGGCCATCCGCCCGCTTATATAGGCGAAATGAAGGAATGATCTAGAATCGTCTAGTGTAGAACAGTTGAGAAGAAATAATCTTTTGTTGCGCCGCCAGTGTCACTCTTTGATGATCGCCGACACTCGGCTTGCTCGTTTACTTGATTCCGTGAGTTTGAGTAAGTAGTGTAATTTTAATTGTTTTTTAAATCAGGTTTTTCAAAATGTCTCGCGGGCCGGATCAAATCATACAGCGGGCCGGATCCGGCCCGCGGGCCGGCTGTTGCCCACCGTGGGCCTAAAGCGATAGCTAGGGAGTACAGCAAGATAAGACGTAATTGCCGAATACCAAATGTATCAGAAAAGGAGCGCTATATACACAGACACACTTCTTCGTTCTTGCCTATTGATATGTTTCTCTGATTTTAAAAATACTGCAATTGTGTATTTGTATTTGAATATTACGTATAGTTATGGATTTTTGTTTTCTATAAGGTTTTGTATTCCCATTTAAAAATTATTTTGAGTTAAGAAAGCGTTTTTATACTTGTGTTAGGTATATAGAGTGCACGGTTAAATTATGGAACAAATTTATTATTTTGCAGACAATTAACTTTTGACAAAATTCCTGATATAGGTCGATTTTTAATTTTAAATGCGAACTTTTTAAATAATATACGAAAAATGTAACGTCATTGGTGTCTTCTGAAATTGATGTATGGGTCGCGTAATACTTCTCTTGAAAGGTCTTTTAATAATGTATTCAGCAATAACTTACTTCTTTTTATATATATTGTTTTAACTTACCTTATTTCCTGTATGCGACCACTAAGTAAGCTTTTCTTAGATCTTTAGAATATTAAGAAGAAATTGTGTTAAATATTCTATTACAACTTCTTAGCGCATTTTCTATGTAGTATTTATTATTCATAGTTTTTTTTTTTTCATTGGTTTTAGGTTTTAAGCAGATATGAGTATGTTTCAGTTGATATCTCACATGTTAAATTGAAGACACTATGATGACATATTAACATATGTATATCAGATAAGTTACATTTATAGATTCCACAATAGTACGTCGCCATTATATTTCTTATTGTTAATGAAATGATTAAACATAACATTGCGTTTTGTTTTGTCATTATGTATGTTTAGAATATATAAGTAATGAAAACACACCGAGTTTCATTAAGGACTACAGCTGTTACACAAGTTATTACTTGTGAGCAGTGAAACATTGTGTTTATGTCAGTTTAATTATTAAATTTGCAATTCATAAAAAATACGATCGACGGAAATATTTTTTCACTCACTCGTGCATTGAAATCGGACACGTCTCATTACGATTTTGACATTCATTTAGTTTTGTTATTAAGTCTGTTAATACAGTGCGCCGCTAAATTATTGAACAAATTTATTCTTTTGCAAACAATTTACTTTTGACAAGAAACCTGATATACGCGACTTTTAATTTTAAATGTCGACCTTTTAAATCATATGCGAAAAATGTAACGTCATCGGTTTTGACGTGGAGACGTAATCAGTGATTTCTTTAAATTGAAATATGGGTCGTGTAATACCTCATTTTAAAACTCTTTAAATAAGGTATGGAATAGCTTATTTAGCTAACTATTGTTTTTACTTGGTAATAAATAAAATTTATTTTATTTTTCAGTTTGGCTTTAGTAGTAAATTATGGCTACCTTAAGCGAATACCAACGTATAGAAATTTTAATTTTGATAGGTTGTGGAGATGATACGAGATCGCATTTTTAATATTTAAATTAACAGAAAAGTATTATGTATAATTTCATTTAATACTGCATTTCCTTTATTGTAAAATTATTATCTGATTTAATTAAATTGGTTTTTCTCTGCCCTGTTGAAAGATTAGTTAATTAAATAAGTTATTGCTGAATACATTATTAAAAGACCTTTCAAAAGAAGTATTACGCGACCCATACATCAATTTCAGAAGACACTAATGGCGTTACATTTTGCGTATATTATTTAAAAAGTTCGCATTTAGAATTAAAAATCGACCTATATCAAGAATTTTGTCAAAAGTTAATTGTCTGCAAAATAATGAATTTGTTCCATAATTAAACCGTGTACTCTATATACCTAACACAAGTATAAAAACGCTTTCTTAACTCAAAATAATCTTTAAATGGGAATACAAAAGCTTATAGAAAACAAAAATCCATAACTATACGTAATATTCAAATACAAATACACAATTGCAGTATTTTTAAAATCAGAGAAACATATCAATAGGCAAGAACGGAGAAGTGTGTCTGTGTATATAGCGCTCCTTTTCTGATACATTTCGTATTCGGCAATTACAAACGTCCTTTCTTGCTGTACTTCCTAACTATCGCTTTAGGCGAACGTATTGAATGGATAGATAACAAGGCCGGCTGTATGGTCGAAATTTGCTTGACTCTAAAACCGATTAAGTAACAGTAGCACAGGCTGTATCTCAAAATACCGGACAAAACGGACCAAAGTCCGTAATGGTACATTATACTGCTTTATACGATGAAAATGTATGAGCGGAGGCTTGGGCTCCAGTCAGATCGGATGACATCGGGAAGTTGTCGTCTGTTATCGTTCGTAAAACATTGGCAGTTCGCTCAAATATATATGATGGTGCATCTGTTATGGCAGGTCATTTAAACGGTTTACAAAGTAAAATAAAAACAATTGCTCCTCAAGCTGTTTTTGTACATTGTCATGTCATGTCATTAAATTTACTTTGGGTGAAGCTTGTAATTTAAAAAAATAATCTAGAGTTCTCTTTTCTAATTTAAGCGGATTTGCTGCATTTTTGCAAAATCAACTAAACGAACAGACATTTCAGATACAATGTCACAGTAGCTCACCAACTAGCTCTAGATGAAATTTTACATCGTGTGCAGTATTTACGGTACGTTACCCCTTATTCAAACTTTACAAGAATATAGAAATAATGATATATGTAATAACTTACATTTTGACACAGAACCCAATCGGAAATACAAGAGTATAAACAAATTTTTAACGAAATTCTAGATGCGGTAATCGTTCAGATATAAGTTATATGTTAAGATATACAAAAGCTATGTTTTTCGATTTATTGACTTTTAACAAATTCTTAATATACATATTCAAAAAACTTTCCGCAAAATTTATTACAGAACCTTTCACAACAATATCCTTGTTTTGATGAAATTCAAATAATGAATTATCTGTATTGTATCAAGATCCGCAAATGTGCGGAGAATGTAAAACGCCAACTGAGATATTAAATTTTATCAATAAAAACGATTTATATGAATGTATGCCGGAACTGAGTAAACTTATAAGCATTATCTATAGTGATACCGGTGATAATTTCTGCTTCAGTCGAGAGCAGTTTTGAAACACTAAAAAGAATGAAACATTACAGCCGCAGCACTCTGAATCAAAATCGATTGAGGTCTTAAATTATTAACTCAAAATAATGTATTTTAGAAGCTGGTAATTGATTATTTTGCTAGTACAAAGAATAGGCAAATTCCTCTAATTTATCGAAAAGAGTAAGCAATAGAGTTTTCCGTGTAATATTAGAATGTTAATTTTAGTTGTTAAAAAACATAGATCTATTTAGTTGTTATTAATAACTTATTTTTTATTTACTGCAGAATTTTATGAGTTACTATTATATTTGTTATTTATTATTAGTTTGGTAAGAGTTTGTTATTATTTTTAGAGTTTGTTTTTTGTTTAATAAGAATTTATTTCAAGTTTTTATGTTTTTATCTATCACCGTACACCTTTTATCCATTTCCCTATCCAGGCAGGATTTTACTTTCACCTTTACGTGGTTCTTGCTTGACAATAAATTATATTTTGTTTTGATCTCTTTTTGTATTAATTTTTATTCCACACTTCCAATGATATAGTAATAGGTATAAAATTTTCTCTTTTTACTAATACTAAATCTAAAATAATTAAACAAAATCAGAGTAATGTAGTTTATAAAATAAACTGTAAAGACTGTGATGGTTGTTACATCGGTCAGATAAAACAATATTTAAAGAAAAGGTTGTATAGCCATAAGTATTCTTTAAATAATGATTTTGGTGCAATGACCGCTGTAACAAAGCATTACAAAGATCTTGGGCATTACTTTGATTTTGAAAACACAATTATATTAAAAACAGAGAATAATTATAAAAAAGACTAATATATGAAATGATAAATATACAGAAAGACACTAAAACTATTAATTTCAGAACCGATATTCAAAATTTAAGTAATGTATATAGCAATTTGTTAAAATGACATTTGCATTTCTTAAGAAGGAAACCTTTGGCTAGGTTTTTAAATTTGGGTTTTCCCTAGTCGTTGAACAGAATTGTTAAGGTTTCGATAAAGATTTTTTGATATAAAGTTTTACTTAATTTGCATGTATGTTTACACATTAATTTAGTGTTTATAATTTATATATATATATATAAAAGTTGGTTACACATCCTCTATATCAAGAAAGCCTAGTCATTAGTTATTTTGTTGATAGTTCCCAAATAAAAAACAAATGTTTGTTTATATATTTATTTAGTTATATTTTCACTGAAGAAGGTATTCCGAAAACGTTTGTAAACGTTCTGAAAATATAACTATCGTTCAACCCAGCCTTGTTTTATTGACCTATTAGTGGTAGAGATCTATCATATAAGATTAGATAATTTATCACTATTTAGGTCAGCTTATATAAGATATGTTTTTTTTTTGCTAAAATCGAATGCGCCTCGTCCTCAACTTACTCCTAATATTGTATCATATATAAGAACATTTTGCATACTAAGAAAAATGTATATATGTAGAGTGAAGTTCAGAGAAGTGATAGGGAATGTCAGTTTTGTAGGAGTAAAATATATTACCGTTATTATCGAAGCCGAAGCGTTATATAAGGTGCAAAATTTATAGATGCGAAGAGAGTAAGAGTACCTATAACATGTACTACAGGAAATGCGGACTTCTGACACCAATTGTAGTAATTTCGTAGTTCGCCCGATAACTAGTCGCACGCACTGCTTTTGACACTTGACAACACCAAATGTGATTCTACTATCATCGGGATAATATATTTGTTAGAATATAGATCGATTGTGCCTGCGCTTGCTTTATTTTCAATGCCATGACCTAGTATTATGAATATTATAGTTAGTCACGAATCACAGTTCAAAGCGGGCATGTGCCCGAATATAGGTTAAGCAAGTTTAGTTTGTTCTAATAAAATAGTTTAAGTAGTTCACATTACTTTTATCTTCCATTAACCCCAACAAAGGTTATGGGCTCAAGTGCGCGAGTGGAAAATATTAGTGGAATAAAAGTATAAAAGTTATTGGACGTGTAACTACGAATGAAAAAACAAAATGGCTACAGCGAGTGGCATCGGCAATATCGAGAAACTAACCGAAGAAAATTATGAACTGTGGAAAGTACAAATGAAAAGCGTGCTTGTATTTAACGATTTATGGCAATATGTCGAGGGCACAGAAGCGAAACCGACCGAAAATGCCGCCGAATGGACGAAGAAGGACTCCAAAGCTTTAGCACTTATCAACCTAAGTATTAGCTACAGCCAATTACATCATGTGAAGAAAGCTACCTTTTCAAAAGAAGCATGGGATGTACTGAAGGCAACATTCGAATCGCGTGGGCCAGTAAGAAAAACAGCTTTGTATAAGCAATTGTTGAGAATGGAAAAGAATCCAAATATCACGATCTCCCAATACGTAGCGGACTTTACGCACAAGGCGGAACAACTCGAGGAAGCAGGAATTAAAATACCAGATGAGTTATTATCTATTATATTATTAAACTCTTTACCGGTCGAGTTCGAACATTTTTGTATCGCTATAGAATCTCGTGACGAAATTCCCGCGCCGGAAAATTTAAAATTAAAACTAATTGAAGAGGAAGCAAGGCAAAACGATCGCCACGCGAAGGCAAACGGTAACGAAAATAAAAGCGACGCGTTATTAACGAAAGAACGAATTAATCATTCAAAATATCGTCATTTAAATTCCAAAGATAATAAACAACAGTATACGCGAAAATTTAGTGGTAAATGTTTCAATTGTCGAAAAATCGGACATCTAAGTCGTGATTGTAAATTAAAGCAGTCGTATAATGAGAGCAACGCAATGACCGCAATTGCATGCAATACCGGGTTAGTTGAAAAATCAAACATTTGGTGTCTCGACAGTGGCGCTACTAAACATATGTGCAACGATGAACAAAATTTCGCGACTTTGAATAAGCAGGAACAATCTAAGGTTTACACAGCCGCGGAACATTATGTTAAATCAATAGGTATTGGCGAAATAAATATAAATGCAAGAGTGAACCGAAGTATAACTAATTCCGTCAAATTAAAAATACACTGTATGTTCCGAATCTTCGCAATAACCTTATATCGGTGTCAAGTGTAACTAATAACGGCTATACGGTTACGTTTGCAAACAATCGAGCAACAATTAGTAGGAAAGACGGTTCAGTGGTTCTCACGGCAAAGAAACGCGACGATCTATACGTAGTAGATGAAGAAAGGGAACGCGCGGCACTCGCAAACGAGAAACAAGATTTGAATTTTGCAAAGTGGCATCAGCGTTTTGGGCATCTCAATACGAATGATTTGAAAAAGATGAACAACATGAATATTGTTTGCGGTATGAATTTTGCATCAAAAGCGAATCAATTAAATTGCGAAGTGTGTGCGAAATGTAAAATTCATGTACAACCATTTAAACAATCGGAAAATCGGGCAAAAACAATCTTAGAACTAGTACATTCTGATATTTGCGGTCCGATGAGCACTGAATCAATTGGTGGTGCAAAATATTTTGTAACCTTTATTGACGATCATTCTAGATACACCGAAACAGTTATGCTCCGCCACAAATCCGACGTCTTTCTGGCTTTCAAAAATTACAAACAAAAGGTGGAAAAGCAGACAGGACAACAAATTAAGAGACTTCGTACGGATAATGGGAAGGAATATCTATCGAAGGAGTTTAAAGAGTTTCTTAAGGAGGAAGGTATTTCGCACCAATTGACAGTTGAATACACACCACAGCAGAATGGTGTAGCGGAGAAAGCCAATCGCACTTTGGTAGAAATGGCAAGATGTATGATGTTGCAGGCACAACTGCCGGATTCCCTGTGGGCCGAAGCAGTAAACACAGCTACATATCTAAGAAACAGATGCGCAACGAAGTGTCTAGAAGGAATAACGCCAATCGAAGCATGGTCTGAAAGAAAGCCGTACGTAGGTTATTTTAGAATTATTGGAAGTAAAGTAATTGCGTTAAATAAACGCCAAAGAAGGGGAAAATTCCAACCCAAAGGCGACGAATACATTCTAGTAGGTTATTCGGAGGAATCAAAAGCATATCGACTTTGGAAGCCGGGTACGAAAACTGTTATCAAAGCTCGCGACGTAAAATTTATAGAAAACATCAGGCCGTCCCAAGAACCTCCGAAAGAAATTCTAGTAATTCCTCACCCAATTCTAGACCAATCGAATAGTGAGCAGATCGAAGATGAAGTTGACGGTAATGAACAACAAGAAGAATCCTCTGAAGACGAGGAAAAAGATTATGAACAAGAACAAAGGGGAATAGGTCGTCCAAGGATTCTACGAACAGGCAAACCGGGAAGACCGCGAAAAATTTACAAACTGAAACAGTCAGATCCCATGTCACCATCTGATATTCTGAATCGAGAAGACAAGGATAAATGACTAGCCGCCATGAACGTGGAATATAACATTTTGCAGCAAAATCAGACATGGATTCTAGTACCAAGGCCGGCTAACAAGAAAGTGTTAACGAACAGATGGGTTTTCAAAACAAAAATAAGTGAACAAGGAAAAATTGAAAAATACAAAGCTAGACTAGTTGCTCGGGGACACACTCAAAAATTAGGAATTGATTACGACGAAACATTTGCACCCGTAGCAAGATATGAAACAATTCGCACGTTACTCGCAGCGTCTGTAAATGAAGAGATGCATATTCATCAAATGGATGTAATTTCAGCCTATGTACAAGGTGAATTGCACGATGAAGTATATATGGAACAACCCGAAATGTACATAGAACCCGGTCAAGAAGAAAAAGTTTGCAAATTAGTGAAACCACTATACGGTTTGAAACAGTCAGGTCGCGAATGGTATAGAAAGCTCGATGGCTATTTCCTAGAAAATGATGGAAGGCGTACGCTAGCCGATCCATGTGTCTACGTATTTGGCAAAGATGAAGAACGAGTTATAATTACTATATACGTCGACGACTTAATTTTGGCATCGAGAAAAATTCAGAATATTGAACTTCTCAAATCAAAACTGAAGTCAACATTCAAAATGGTGGATCTCGGTCAAATAAATAATATCCTGGGAATCAGTGTAAGGCGAGAAGGCACAACTGGACGAATCCACTTATCGCAAGAGAGATACGTCAGGGAACTCTTAGAGAAATTCAATATGGAGCAAGCAAAACCAGTATCGACTCCCATCGATACAAATCTCAAGATCACAAAGCAAATGAGTCCAACGACAGAAGACGAGAGACTTGAAATGAAGTGTCGACCTTATAGAGAATTGGTAGGTGGCATTATATACTTAGCAAATGCAACTCGTCCCGACATTGCATATGCAGCAAGTACATTGAGCCGTTTCTGTCAGGATCCAGGTATAGATCATTGGCTTATTGCTAAACGCGTGTTAAGATATTTAAAAGCAACAGCACATTATGGTATCACATACATCAAGGATCAAGAAAATTTAATGGCCTATACAGATTCAGATTGGGCTGGTGATACTGATGATCGACGATCATGTTCAGGCAACGTATTGGTACTGTCTGGTGCTCCAATCAGTTGGAAATCCAAAAGCAAACATCGGTAGCATTATCAACTATGGAAGCCGAATACGCTGCACTATCCGAAGCTTCCCGCGAAATTGTCTATATAAAACGACTTTTAAGTCATATGGGGTTCAATAACCTTGTGAAATCACCGATTCATGTGTTTTGTGACAATCAAAGTGCAATAGTATTAGCTAAAGATGCAGTCTTCCATAAATGCAGTAAACATATTGATATTAGTTTCCATTTTACCCGAGAACTCGTAGATAAGAAAGAAATTATTATTCAATATCTGCAAACACAATGTATGCCTGCTGATATCTTAACAAAATCATTAACAAAGTGTAAACATATTCAATGTGTAGAAATGTTAAGTTTGAATCAGAATGTGAAATTTAATATCGATTAACTTTTAGGCATCTATCGATAGAAGGGGTGTTAGAATATAGATCGATTGCGCCTGCGCTTGCTTTATTTTCAATGCCATGACCTAGTATTATGAATATTATAGTTAGTCACGAATCACAGTTCAAAGCGGGCATGTGCCCGAATATAGGTTAAGCAAGTTTAGTTTGTTCTAATAAAATAGTTTAAGTAGTTCACATTACTTTTATCTTCCATTAACCCCAACAATATTATATTAAGACATTATATATATATATATATATATATGAAAATCAAGAAATTTCTTAGAAATACGGTTATGAATTGCAAATAAATGGAGAGCATCAGAATTAAATAAATCCATACACGCATATATAGAAAATTAACATAAAAGAGAAAGAATAGGAATCAGAAAATATAGAAATTGTGAAGAAACATTTATAAATGAATAAAGAAAAACGGAATTGATAGATGAGAAACAAAGGCTAGCAATGAATTATAAATATAAACTTGAAATTACAGATGAAAAGAACATTTGTACAAAAATATATGTCAATCAATGTTGAGAAACAAGATTATTGAGGAAATAGACACTGCATTTATATACATATGTATATTATAATCCCTTGGTTGTAGCAACATATGTTTAGATGCAAGAAATGTAACCAAAAGACAATATAATATACAATACCACAAGACATAAAAAGTTGTTGGGAAAAATGTGTGCACATGGTGGAATATTATATGAATGAAACATCAAACACAATAACAGAAATGAAGAACCAGATAGGCCATTATAGAAAGAACAACATGTAGTGAAGTGAAAAAAGGGAAAGAATATATAAAGGAATATGTATGTATATGTCAAATTTGTATTACCATTTGATATAACACATGAAATTAATGATATGGAATGTACTTCTTAACTCCACCACTTACAATTAGAGGCTAATAAAAAACTACAATTTAAATTATATAGAATGTATTTTCAAAAGCTTCACAAACGGTTTCCTAATTACAATCAAGCAAAATAGTTGCTTTTATTTTGATGATTAGTAACATAATGACTATATATATATATAGGACTTGAAACAAATTTTACATAATAGTAGTAATAATAATAATAAATAGTAGAGGCCATAAATTTATGGTAATTACTCCTTTATCAAAAGAATGTTCTAAATGTCTATGAGTTGCTATAACACTTTGAGGTGGCGCATTGTCTTGTTGAAAGAAACCGTGCTGCAATTCATTATAATCTAGTTGTTCTATAAACTCATCTAAAATATGACCATATCGCTCAGCACTTATAGTATGAGAGCTAGCAACGTTTTCGAGAAAGAATTTAGGTCGGCTGGTTTTTTGATATTTTTTTGTCTATTGAAATTAGGTAGGGATGTAGTACGTCTGGCACTTGGCAACGGTTGCGTTTTACTGTGCGCATACTCTCCTTACAGGCGAAAATACCGGACTGTAAAATCATCTTAACCCTTTTCTTTTTCGTCATTACGGCCACATTTTTCAATGGATGTCAACCAAATTGGTATTTTTCGACAAAAAACAAATTAGCACTATCAAATTTGTATTAAAACTAACGTTTTGGATCTTCAGTTGCACTTGAGGGAGTCTCAAAGTCAGCATATATTAACTCTCACTGAATGCCGACCAATCACAAAGAAAAGGGGTGTGACAGAGTTACGCGGACAAATTCAAATTTAGAAAATCAAATACATCATAATTTTTCAATGATAATACCTAACAGACGTGATATATTTTGGAAGTTATGAGAATTTAACAAAACATTTGGCACAATTTCATGATGGTATCAATTTATATTCCAGGAATCTTGTAGAAATTTAAACGTGGGGAGGACTGAACTTTTACTTTTACTACAATATTGTTTTATAAATAAATTTGAAGAAAGACAAAAGTTCTGTACCCAACAGTTTAATTTCATTTCCGCTTTTCTTTTTTAATACATTTTGTTAATTGATGAGCAGTGTATAAACAAAATGTAAGATAAAAATACAAATATATATTTATATATAAAAGACAACAAAAACACAAAATAATTGTTTTTCTTCACAAAACATTAAATTACAATTTCTACAATTACACAAACCAGAAAATTAAAGCTACACTTATTTTAGTCTAAATAATATACAATAAAACTTAACACGTCCGCAGACAATAAAGAATTTCAGTTAGCTACAAAAATAGACAAGTGAATTTTTTCTTCTGAAATTAATTGATATGGGAAAATTGATTAGACACATTTAGTAAGAGTAGTCAGAGTACCACACTTTAATAGTTATATACAGCATCCACATTAATGCAGATGAAATTTTTAACAAGGATGGTGTGAATCCTATAACAGTGGTTCCTTCATCATTACATTATTTATCTAACATTAGATCCTTATTTTTTAATACGTAAAAAGAAAAAAGATCAAATAACGCAATGTAGCAGATTACGAAAATTCTTAGATAAAAAATATACAATGCAACAGATAACGAAAATTTTCATCATTTAATCCTTCAGTTTTTTTCCATAACCGAATTCATATACCCTACTGCAAATTCTTCTACCTTAATGTCCGAGTGACCTTCACCTAAATATAGTTAGTATGTAAATCAAACCACCACCACACTACATTCAGAGAAACCCTAGTTTAGCTAAATACAATTACTAAATTAGACCACCTCCATAGTATACCCACGTAAAACCCTAGTCTAGCAACACCATATACACTTACCAATTTGTTTAAATAAAAATGCTGCACTTTTCCCTTCTTGATCCCATTCCTCTTAGCATAACTAATCCTAGCAATAAACACACACATTAGAATATAAAATACTTATAGATTTAAGTCATAATACTTGCCATCCTTACATACTGTAGCTGTTATTTTTGAGGGACACGCTCCTGAAATAAGAATGCTGCCACCACATTTCATACTACGCTTTTCAAATGAACTAACAAATCCTATAATAATAATGTAAGTAATATAGGAATCGGTATACAAATAACCCTATTATAACCTTTAATATTGCTTCGATTACATTAGTAGTATATATGCTCTTCACCGTTAGAATCCGTATAATATCGATTACACATATAATCAACTTCTCCATTTTCCGGTCCTCTCCAGGTTTCAAATTCTATAAGATTCCAGAAATATAAAATAGATTCATTGATACTTATATCATGAAATTGTGCCAAATGTTTTGTTAAGCTCTCATAACTTCCAAAATATATCACGTCTGTTAGGTAGTATCATTGAAAAATTATGATGTATTTGATTTTCTCAATTTGAATTTGGCCGCGTAACTCCGTCACACGCCTTTTTTGTGATTGGTCGGCATTCAGTGAGAGTTAAAGCATACATTAACTCAAAGTCGGAAATTCGTATTATTTTTATCAGTTTTAGTTTTCTAATATTTCGGGTTCTAATTGATACTGCTGGATAAACTTTTAGTACTAAATGTACCAATACCTTATGTAAACTTATTGATAGACGAATTTCGAAACGGTTTTATGCTTTTCTTAGAAGTACTTAAAATAAGATGGGACATATGTGTCCCATTCGTCATCAAAGGTGAAAATGAAGGGTTTTATTTCGTATTTTATTGTATTTTATTTAATATTTCAAAAACTTAAGAGTGAGCTGGACAGCCGTATCCAGCGGGGCGAAAGTAATCTAGTTCTTAAATATGAACATGGTATCCCTATAATTAAGACTTTAAACTGAGTATGCCCAGCAGTTCCGTCCGATTGCAGATATATTATCAAAATGTTAATGGACTTCGTACCAAAACGAATGAGTTTTGTTCTAGTGTTAGTGATGTTTACTTTGACATTATTTGTCTCTTTGAAACTTGGTTGTCTGATGATGTGTTCAACAGTGAGCCCTTTCCATCGGATTATTCTATACACAGGCAAGACAGGAACTTTGTGGACACCAATAGGAGGCGACCGATAAACCTATTCTGCACTACGAATAGACCTCTCACCTATTACACAGAATATACCACTAATTGACGTGATTGGATCTATGTTTAGTGTTGGTTATTTTAAATTTTATTTATATGTAATATATATTCCACCGGATGTCTCTGTGGCTGAGTTTGAGTACTTTTTTGAGCTCTTTGAAGAGCTCAATGCTTATGTAACCTCCAGAATCCTCATACTTGGTGAGTTCAATGTACCTCAATTTAATAATCCCTCCGTTAACGACAATAACACTAACATAATTTCCAATTTTATGCATTTCATTGATGTTACGCAAATTAATTCAATTGCTAATCATCAACAGCACCTGCTTGATTTGGCATTAACTAATATATCAAGTGTTGATGTTGTCAGAGATTGCAGTCCATTGGTAAAAGAGGATATACATCACCCAACCCTTAATCTTGAAGTAACTTTGGAATATAACCGCTCATTCAATATAGTGCCGCCTGATTTAAGTATTAAAAATTATAACTTCCGAAGGGCAGATTTCCATAGTCTCTATGACTCTTTATTCATACAGATTGGTCTTTTTTGTACACTTTTGGTGATGTCAATGATGCCTGTAATGCATTTTATTCACGAATTTATGAATTATTTAATAATTTCATACCACTTAAAAGAAACACTATATGTAACTATCCTGTATGGTATACCAGTCAACATATAAGTAATATAAAAACTAAGGACTACTATCGCCGAAGATATTTAAAGTATAAAAATAACAGTGACCTAATTAAGTTCAGGGAACTTCGCTTAAGGATTAAATTGAGTTCCAAGGAGCTTTATGATGATTATATTCATCGCGTGGAGGCGTCGATTAAGAGTGACCAAGTCGATTCTGGTCATACGTGCGTTCGAAAAAGACCAATGCCGGAATACCCAATTTGCTTAGATCTGCTGACGATCAAGTCCATGACGAGCCTGTATCCATAGTTAACGGGTTTTCCAACTACTTTCAATCAGTATACTCACCTTCCAGCAATTCAACCCTCACATCGGTTCATTCTTACCACGCATCAATAAATATTTCCAACTTCTCTTCTGACCATGTGCTAAAATCACTAAGAACTACTAAAAACTGCAATACTATGGGAAGTGACAATACACCAAGTTTTCTTGTAAGAGATTGTGCTTACGCTTTTGTGGAACCACTTCACTTTCTGTTTAATCTTGCTTTGAGTACGTCAGTGTTTCCTGATATCTGGAAAACTACTAGCCAGTTTTCAAAAAGGGTGACAGGAGGTTTGTTGAAAATTATCGACCAATAGCCATCATTAATAATTTTGCGAATGCCTTTGAGAGGTGTCTTTATGTGCATTTATTCCCTAAAGTTAGAAGTTCTATATCTATATATCAACACGGTTTCGTTGATAAACGGTCTACAGTGTCAAATTTAGCATTTTTTTCACAATGTTTATGCGAGAGTATTGATACTGGTGGTTAGGTGGACGTCGTTTACACGGACTTCTCCAGGGCCTTCGACAGGATTGATCACCGATTGCTACTTTTTAAACTCTCTTCTTATGGCTTCGTGCCCTCATTGGTATCCCTTTTCCAGTCATATCTTACCAACCGGAATCATTTTGTCAACTATTTAAATCATCGCTCGGACACTTTCTCTCCGCCTTCAGGTGTGCCACAGGAAAATAACCTGGGACCATTACTTTTTTTAATATTCATTAATGACCTGTGTGACCGGCTACAATGCGAAAAAATACTCTTTGCTGCTTCAATCTCACATTAATATTCTGAAACTGTGGTGTGACACCAATAGGTTACAAATGAATGTATCCAAATGCCAGATTTTAACATTCACAAGAAAAGTGAATTCAGTAATTCACACATACTACTTTGGTGATCTCCCATTACAGAGGTGTGAGTCACTTAAGGATTTGGGTGTGACCTTTGATACTAAGCTTACTTTTTGGAACCACATTTCTGAGATAACTTCTTCTGCATTAAAGCTACTAGGATTTTTAATAAGAATTACACGGAGTTTTGGATCTATTGATACAATTTTACATATTTATTATTCCTTCGTACGTTCCAGGCTTGAGTACGCTGCTCTGGTTTGGTCCCCTATTTATATCAATCAGGCTCGATTGCTTGAAATGGTCCAGAGGCGCTTTCATAAATATTTATACCTTAAAGAAAATAGTTCATATCCGGCTCGGGATTATCCTCATGATCTACTGTTGCGACAATTCGAAATGAACTAATTGGGAACGCGGCGGGATCTGTCAAGTATTCGTTTCTTGTATAATTTGCTTCATAATGGCATTGACGCGCCAGAACTGTTGAACAGAATAAATTTTTATGTACCTAGAATATCTTCTAGATCTAATGTGACTTTTCTCTGTCCCCGTGCATGTACTAATATAATGCGCAAGTCTCCCATATATAAAATGTGTAATACATTTAATGTTATATGTTATGATGCTGATATAAACCATATGTCACTACCGGTAATATTAAATTTATCTTCTTCAAGGCAATAGAATAAAATAATTGTATTTATGTTTTTCTTTATCCTTTTATCTTAAGATTACATTGTATATATACATATGCTTGATATATCTCTTGTATTTTGTCCTGTAAATGGATTGTTCTGTAGGGCAAATAAAATAAATAAATATATAAATATTTTATTATTAAAAAACAAAGTAAATATAACAATTCAATGAAAAACTCTCAGTTTTATAAAACCGACGCAATCTACTAATTTTCAAAAATAATTTGCCCACTTACTCACAAATTTTGACAAACTCACAAACCTTTGACGACGAATGGGACACATATGTCCCATGATTTTTCACGTAGGAGTAAAAATTTAGAAATTTTGACGACACTTTAGTCTTGAAATATAATGCTTTCGAGTAAGAATCCGCAAAAAAATTTTAAAATTTTCAGCAGAAAATTCTTCGTTGTCAAAGGGTTAAGATAAATTTTCTTTTTTTATCGTTTTTCATGTTTTTCTGGCAATATTTACTTATCGTTGCCAGGCAATTTTGCCACGCCTAACACCCCGCCAGATACAATTTTAGTAATAAAAAAGAATTATTTCCAAATTATTTTAGTATAGCTGAAATTTATATATGTTTTAGTTCTGTAATCGGAAAATGTAATATTAATTTGTCAGACAGAAATTCGGTTGTTTAATTAAGAGCCAGACGGATTTAAGCCTCTGAAAAAATAGGTAATTCTACTAATAATTCTAATTCTAATTCGCTGGTTGCGTAGGAGAGATAGCTGCGATAGAGGACGTCGGAGAGAGAGAGAGAGAGAGAGTGAGTGAGAAATTTTGAATATAATACATACCACTTGTATAGATCACGATTTTATAACAAAATAAAACAAAATCCCAATTAAAATAACATTAGATATTAAAAATAGTAAAACATATCAGCGAAAAATAAAAATGAAATTGGTTATTGTAAATATTTTAACAATCATACATAATACATAAGAATTTTCATTCAATAATAGTATCGCAATAAAATGATGCATCTTCAATGTCATCATCATTGTCACTGCTATTATCGCCATTACTACTTTTATTACTATCATTGTCTTGAAAAGATTGGTCGTTTTCTAGAACTTGAATGTCTGTAAAAAAATTATTGAATATTAGAAAGTTGTTACATACTTGTTAAGAATTTTTATTTTTTATTTCACAAATATTTACCTTTAACCCTCCGTCCGATAAATGGTTCCAGCCAGACCCTTTTCGTTTGCAATCGTTAATTAAGTATATTTCTTGTTTATCTATCGACTTGGGCTTCCAGGTACCTTCCTGGAATTTTATTCGGTATCGATCTAGACATATAGCAATAAGGATTTGGTCTTCGCGAAGGACGAAACAAGGACGTTTTGAAATCTCATCTTCCGACAGATGGTACCTGGCTGGATCCCTTACATTTTGTACGAAAATGCATGGAATATGATACATTTTGGTGATTCTACTTGTTTTTTTGCACTTTTATGTTGTAATTATCCACTCTAACTTCCTTTTAAGTTCACGCATATGGGCCTCGTATATATATACATACATGGTCCGTTATGAAAGTAATGCGCATTTTTGGGAAAAATAGATTCATTGATCTTACCGGTACAAATGTTTAAAATTCTTCGAAATAATCCCCTCTTGCATCGATGCACTTGCGGAGACGTGCTTGGACTAGCTTGCGTCGGCACTGTTCGGTCCAATAAAAAATTCCTCCCTGAAGAAGTGAAGAAGAATGCTTCTCGTCCTATGCTGTCATCTGTGTTTGGTTTTCATGAAAACTTGGTTTCGCTTTGTAGCTACGTGCCGAAAAGGAACAGGGCTGTGAATTTACTTTCCACTGTGCATTATACGAAATGTTGTGAAGGCGAGGCATCGAAACCAGAGGCAATTTTGTGTTACAATGCGAATAAAGCCGGCGTCGATTGTATGGACCAAATGGCTACTCATTTTACAACAAAACGGCCAACCAGACGTTGAACTTTGGCATTTTTCTTCAACATGTTGCATGTTATGGCATTGGCTGCCTATTGCATTTGCAAAGAAATGGATGGGACCAATAAAAATGACGCTAGACGCACTTTTCTATATACTTTATCCAGAACATTGGTCCTTCCAGATGTTGAAAATCGCATGAACGATATTCACGTAATGAAGCATTTTAGTGTTCGTTCGGCTATTGAATCGTTCTTCGGTAGATCAATAAACATTTCCAAGAAGTATTGTGGCTACTCCTGCCAGCGGCGCCGATACACTCACAGCCAAGAGAGACTGCAAAATTTGTTCACACGGAGAGGAAAAAGTTCGCCTAAAAACTCGTTTTTTCTGTTCTAAAGTTCGATATTCATGTTTTTCATGCATTGTTTGTACTTCTGAGAACCCATGAGAGAGTTCCAATCATAATTAATAAAAAGACGTTGTAATCCCTTCTTATAAACATCAAACAACATTGATTTTAACTCTGAGAATAGTAAGAAATAAAAATATATACCTGGTTTCTACTAAAATGAACTTTGCACCACTAATTCGCACCAAAATGCAAAGAAATGCATGTTAATGTATAGGGGTCCGGCCAGACACCATCCGTCGGACCGAAGGTATTAGAATATTTGTCGGACGGAGGGTTAAGTATAATATCAGCAACTAATGATGGCAGTTGATTATTGTTGATAGTGCAACCACAAGTTTCTGGAGATAACGATATTGGATATTTTTAGTAAGCATTACTCCAAAATTTTGTAACGCAACAAACAGGCAATAAATGCTGTCGTAACTCAACTTTACATGAAGGTAGGTTTTATGCGCCAAAATTTTTAAAAACATTTTCAAAGTTGTCATCAGAACTTTTGGACTGATATGTAGTCGAAAATAAATGAAATCTAACATAATTAACATTGCTACTGTTACAGACTCCATATATTTGATAAACGAATTTTTCTAAGGTATCAAATGCATTCTCGAGTATTTAATCGTTATCAGCAGCTAGATTTTGAAATGCTCTTTGAAAGGCCGGAGTTTGCCTTTATGGAAAAAAGGTGGTGTGCAATCACAGCCAGTCATTGCATTAAAGCCAGGTAGAGCTTTATATACAATGCTACCCAGTGTATTATATAATTTGTTGATATTGATATAACGTTGGTGATTTCCAACACCAATATTTATCCAAAGTTTCAAGGAAGCATTGACATGCTTCATATTTCCGTGAAGTATGATTATAATATCAGAATTCCGAGCATCTTACTACAGCTTCCGCGTCAAAATCAATTTGGCAAATATGATTTACAATTGTAAAATCGGCTTCTTTTTATTCTGTTTTTCAAACGATAATAAATCCTCTTCCAATAAACTTGTTATTTTCAACACGATAGCAATAGCATCCACTTAAACTCAAATAAATTGTTTTGTTGTCAATTAAAGGTGCCATATCGTCAGTAGATCAGTGATTGATGACAAATTTCATTATTGCTTCTTTGAACTTTTTATTTTTGAGTTGAGCAGTGAAGTTATGAGGTTGTATTTGATTGGGTCCAATTGAAACTGGGCTAGTCAATTTTTCTTGAAGTCTACGCTCGCATTTAAAAAAATTGAGGGCGAAAAATACTTATCAAATATAATATCAATGCGATTTGCTTGAAATTGGGTAATCATACTGAGACATTTTGTAGATATTGCAACAAATATTTTAGGTATTTCTTTCACTACATATATAATAAAATATTATTATTTTACCACCTTTATCAGAAGAAAATACACATTTCTTTACTCTTTCACCTATTGTAACAATATTTAGCTTTAGCTTTATAAAACACAATAAACACAAAAACTATAAAATGTGAACGCCTCTTTGACACCCTCTGCCGCCGTTATCTCTCTCACGCAACCAGCGAATAGTTGGCGCGCTTCTCTAACTTACCTATTTTGCAAAAACTTAAATTCGCCTGGCTCTTAATTAAGCAACCGAATTTCTGTCTGGAAAATTAATAGTACATTTTCCGACTACAGAACTGAAGCATATATAAATTTCAGCTATACCAAAATGATTTGAAAATAATTCTTTTTTATTACTAAGATCATATCTGGCAGGGTGTTAGCAATGGCAAAATTGTCTGGCAATGGTGAATTAATATTGCTAGAACGGCATAAAAAACGATAAAAGAAAGAAAATTTATCTTAAAATAATTTTACAATTCGGTATTTTCACCTGTAGGGAGGGGATGCGCACAGATAAACGCAACCGTTCCCAAATGCCTGCAAGTATGCAAGTACTGCATCCATATCTAATTTCAATTGAAAAAAATATATCGAAAAACCAATCGACCTAAAATTCACTTTTTCGTGACGTCACTTTTTCGCTAGCTCTTATACTATTATAGCGTCATAAAAAAGATTGATGCCACTATTCTCTGTGTCGACATAGCTAACCAAATTCAAATTTTTGTAGGATGTAGATGTGTTTCGGCGAACTCAAGTGAATTTTCTGTAAACCATAATTGACATAGCCCGGTAAATGGAACTACGCTTCATCACTAAAAAGTCACATCCAGTGTGGCATTATTATGTATGTTCTCATTAAACCATTGACAAAAAATTTATTCGTTTTTAAAAATCAAGTAGATTTAATGGGTGAACAACGCCTACTTTATAACAATGTTCCCACAGAAAGCCCTAAACGTAGTATTGATAAGGATTTAAAGACATTTTTTTAAATGCAATACCATGTTATCAATTTTCCTATACGTTAGTATTTCCCATTGCCATTACCCATTGTGTAGACTGCGGGTGGAATGAATCGACCGATTACTGGAGCAACAGTCTGCCGCCTTATAACATACAAACGTACTTTAATATCTACGATCGGGAGATTCGCTAGCTAGGCATAAAAGTGGACAGGTCATCGGGTCTTTGCCTTCGTGTATATGCACCAAACGTTTAATACAAACGTATTTTGAACTCTCCTTGCGAGATGCATATTTCACCGGTTCTTCCGGAATTAATAGAAACAAACCGTCGCGTCGTTTGCTTTATTAGTGCTCATTCCTTAAGCGTTTAATATGTACAAAAGTATTTTAACTTCTCCTAGCGATATATATATATATATATATATATACATATATATATATATTTGGGGAACATTTCTTGGATCTTATTGGAAATAAACTTGTTTTTCTTCAGATTGTAAATTTTAAACACAAAATTACAACTGAACGTAAATAAAAATGTTAAGAATACTCAGCATATTTTTTCTCAAAAATCATTGTATGTTACCTATCTGAGAAATCATTGTTCTGTATGCAAAAAAATTGTTCTCCAAATAGTACTATCAAAAATTGGGGTTGGCATTTAAAAGAAAAGTAAATGACGTCATATCTGCGAGAATAATGACGTCACCAAATACATTTTTGTAAAAAGTTGCGTATTTAAAAATTAAGGTTGACCTGTCCGGTGTATTTTTTACTATTTATAGATTTTATTGAGTTTGTTCCAACCTATACGTACACACTGTACAGTTTGACATTGTGTAATAGCTACGACCTACATACATACACCTGTACAACGTACATTTGTTCTATATATATATATACCGGGTGGAACAATAACTATTAGCACCTTAGATATCTTCGAAACTATAAGGTTCACAGAAATAATTGCTGCAATAAAATTGCACAGTAAGAAAGGGGGCATCTGATAGCGATAGTAGTCTTTTTTGCAGGTGGAGGTGCTTTGGATACTTGAAGGTTACCTCCATTTTTTTAAATGGCATTCTTGAGTCACTGCTTCAAAAACTTCCACATAACTACGGCACATTTTATTTGGCAATAGACAGAATACCAGCGGAATATAATGTGAATTAAATAATCAATAATAATCAATAATAATCAATAATCAAAAGTTCCATCAACATAAATCTTATTACATTTACTGAGAAACTGTAGATTTGTAGTGGACGAAAATATCACAATCTTTTTAACTTGATTGTTATATATCTACTAGAAAATGTTCATTTTTAATGGTTGTGGATATTAACATTTCTAATTTTACTTGCACATCTTCTATACTAGTTGGTAGAGTAGGTAGAACAGATCTTCTTGCTTGACTTTATTAATTTCGAAGGCTTTTCGGTTACGTCTTCCACACATTTCCCTTTAACTGAATTTGAAATAATTTCCATGGTGTTTTCTTGGAGGAGAATGATTTTGATTTGTTTCCGCTTTTAGTAATACGGATAACATCACTATCTACATAAAGTTTAGTTCTTCTTTTTACACACTTCCACTTAACACCACAAAGAGTTTCTTCCGTTTTGTAAAATTTGTAACCATTTTCTACAATTAGTTTTTTGATTGAATTGAAAAATTACTCATTTTGACAGTCTATATCTACTATCAAACAAAATGCAAGATCAAATGCAACTATTCAACATTAGGACATATTTATGTTATAAGGAAAGGGATGTTTTTCCTCGTTAACCAATAAGGGACCAGGATAAGTTATTAACAGGTTACCAAGCAATAGGTATTGGCAAATTCCATGTATGTCATTAATGGATTATCAAGCAATCGGTATTGGCAAATTTCATGAAAAGTCATTAACAGATTACGAGCGCGCTGGTGCAGTTTGACAAACATAAATCCCGCCAAAATTTAAAACTTACCTGTAGTTGTCATTAAGCGATGCAGTTTGACTATAGCCAATCGACCTGGGTGGCCATTTACAGGGTCCTTGCCTTCCAAACCACTTATTTGAGAACATTAATTTTAAATCGCTTCTAACAGCTGCGTGAAAATGTGTAGGGATCCCGTCTAACTGCAGTCACATTTTGCCTCTTGTAGATAAGAGAACATGTTCTAAAAGAGTCCAGGAATCTCCCTGTACAAATTGTAAAAAACAGTGCCCATTAAATCGTTCTTCGAAAAAGTAAGGTCCAATAATATAATCACCAATAATTGGTACGTAGAGATTTAAACTCCAGCGATGTTGGTGATCAACAGTCTCAAATATGTGTAGATTTTCTGTACCATAGTAATTGAAATTATGTCTACATACCAATCCATTATTGTGGAAGGTAGATTCACTAGCGAATAAAATATATTCAGAAAAATCCTCTTCTTGTCGAACACAATCCAGAGCCCACAAGCAAACTTCCAGTCGATGGTCAAAGTTCATCCCATATTGGTGTATTTGGATATGATATAGGTGATACTTGTGTCTTTTTATGTCTTCTGTACACTAGTACTATTTATATCGGTTTGTGGGGTAATTTTCCATGTATTGGTACTAGGATTTTCAGCAATTGAACCTAATACTAGAAATTTATTTTCCTCGTTGTCAACGACTGATTTCCTTTTCTTTTGTTTAAGAGTAGGAAGTACTACCTATCCATTGAAACCTTGCGAAAAGCTACTCAAACGCCTGCTTTTCAGGATGTCTTGGTTTAGGATGCTTTTGCGCATAAGCTCTGGCAACCAAAAAACAATTTTCATGGCATTCACCTACGCTCAAAATCATATCCACTCGTTCTTGGAGAGACTAATCCATCATGGTAACAATTCCTCTAATAAAGAAAAACACAACACCTTGATTGTTTCACTTTTTTTTTAGATTTCTCTAATAGTAGTTACGTAATATATCTCCTTATCAAAGAATAAAATATGCTATAGTAAAGTAGAACTGTACTGATATTTATAAGGTATGTCATTATAACAATTTAATTGCTCTAGTTAGTAGCGGGGTGCTTGTGAACTATCTACTACTTTCGATGTTAAAACCCTTTGCACCTCAATACGTACTAATGGGTTATAATTAATCAAAAATAAAATACATAGAGGAAAATAGCGATCATGTAGAACATTTATTATAATACTTGTCATTTAAAGACATATGTATGTATTTCATTAGAAAGTTTTTCAGATAATTATATAATATAAATTAAAACAAAAATGCATTTCCAGATTTAAATTCAATCAAAGTTAAATTTAACATACTTTCAAATTTCCAAAACATTCCAAATGTACCATTGAAGTTGAGACAAATAAAGCTGATCTATGGAATCAACTGTACATTATTGTAAAATAACATACCTGAAAATAAGTAGTCCAAGATATACCAAATCAAGGCTAAAAACATGATTTGAAAATTACAATTAGTTCCTTTTATACAATACTAGGTGTCTTTTTGCCTAAACCATTGCGTAGCAATTGCGAACAAACCCGCAAAGGAAAGTATCCAATTTGGTCCAGGCGTTTTTCAAGTTTTACGCATCCGAATAAACCACGATCCATTTTTATATATACAGAAGAAGAAGAAGATATAGTGTTCCGCTTAAAAAATATAACTCTGATACTTGGCGCCCTTTTGTTGCCCCCTGTATAAATGACAATATTTTCTAATTATGGCCATTATAAACATACACCATCTTGTCAAAAAAGATTAAAAAAGATTAGTTTGGGAATTACAGTCCGACGCGCGAGTCCTGCGGCACACTGTATACATAAATATTTCAAAATCTTTTATAATGGCACAGCGGGTAAGATATAGCATTTAAGTTACAGTTTTGTGTTTTATTACGTTAAGAAGTTTTGTTAGTGTTTTATGAGAGAATATTCTTTATATTTACTTCATATGCTACAAAGTGGGTGTCAACTCCGATGTTTATGTATTAATTTAATTTAATTCATTTTGAGCTACCTATTTGGTATTGGTTTTGTCAAACTAGGAATGGAACAAAACGTATCAGAAAGCTTATTCACCTTCAGTTGATAGCAAATAATTTAATTTGAATAGGATGTTAATTGTCACGCTGCGCTGCGGGACGAATTGCATGATATTTGTATATCTATACCAGTTTGAGAAAGTACCTGCGTTTTAAATACAGTCATCTGTCCACTTTGTCACCAACACTGTGGTGGGTCCGAGCTATCAATTCATATTGAAGTCAACTAATCGTATCGTTTCTCTCTGCACGATATGCTGACACACACTTCTCTTCGTTGAACATAATTTGGGATAGTCTGGTTGATATACGAGTTTGTGTTTGGTAAGAGGATATACACAATTGGGTGTTTTGATCGCGGTTATTATTTACGAGTAAAATTTGACAGTTGTGGAGAGATACTTATTGTATTTCATGTAAATGGTTATATTTTCGTTGGACCTGGCGCAATTGTTACTTTTTCCTTTTGGCCTAAGATGTAGTGTGGTATTTTATGTGAAATAACCTGCGAATAACACTATTGTAAATTAAATTTTATTATTTCTAACGATGTTCATGCACTTGAAAATCGTAGAAATTGGACGAATGAATTAAATAAAACATTTTACGCAACGTTCGCTTTTTCCTATGTTCTATGCATCGTTCTTTAACAAAGAGATGAACACAAGGTTGTGACAACAATTTTGAGACCTTTTACATTCAAAAGAGTCTATAATGGATTCGATTGTAGGGCTATCAGATCTGCGTTGCGTCATTGTTAGAGATTTCTGAAAATCGATGTTTGAGATGCTGCAAACGACGCAGCCTATGAGCAGTCCATGTATTATATGGTCTAAGGTAAAAAAGTAAAAATGATAGACATATCATAATTATAACCTATAACTTAATGCCATAAGAAACTTCAGAGTATGTAAAAATGTAATTGGACAAGGAAAACAGTGTTAGAAGAGATAATTTATAGCGCTGCTTGCTTACCCACAGTTTATTTGTAAAGAACGGATCCAAATGTAGACGATATTTCTCGCCAAATTACTACAGATCTCCAAGTAAATACGAAAAGTTATCCGGTATAGTTATCTTTGTTTACTTAATTAAAAAGATCATAACCTTCTTCTTTGTAAGCACAAATGCATGATTGTTAAGATGACGGAATAATTTCCGGGATTCATTAAGAATCGGGCCCCAGTCGTAGACAATCGTACTTACTGCTATTAATACGTTGGCGTTGAGTCAGCGTCGGTATGTGTTGTTTTTGATTTTTTATTCGATATTTTCTACCGTTTTTCGTCATCTTGCACCATTTTTTACCATCGGAAGGAGGGACAAATGTGTTTTGTGTGAGAAGAGCTCTATGGAGTTTGCAAAGATATATCTTTTCCGAGGAATTTTGAGAGGTACGTATTGATTTGTATACATAACCTTAAATGAAATAAATAGTTCTAAAATTATATATCTTTAATAAAATCTAGACATAATCAAAATTCTTGACTGTAAAGTTTACAAAAGAATAATGAAGTAGAAGATATAGTTCATGAAAATAAACATATTGATGAATATAATTGAATCAGCAAACCATCTAAAATTATTTTTGGTTTTATACTGTTTTTCCACTCGCCTATTGAATTATCAATTACGGTAAAGCTGAAGCTCTATCATACTGTCAAGAAAGAAAGATTTTGGATCCAGAGATGTAAGGTTTCATTTATTATTATTAGCAGTATTTTCAGTGGTATTTTCCCCTATACCCTCATTTTGTACACTTCGATCAATAAAATGTTGAACGCATTAGAATTACTACCTATGAATAATACTACTATCTATAATTTTTTAAATTTTAAATTTTCAGCAGTTACCACAACGCACTGGGGACTGCTGCTTTCATCCATGATATCCACTAGCTGTTTGATAGCTTTAATGCAAGTGCTCGAGTACCACCAGACGGGAAGCCACTCTGCTGCTGCGTTAACAGAACTTACAAACATGGGGACTTTTGGAACACAGCCATTTCCAAAGTCGAGATGTGGAATTATGTCTGCAGCAAAAGCAGACCGGTTGGAAACTACCATCATAAATTGGCTGGATGCACTCCATTAAAGCTATTACTTTAATATGGTAAAACATGAAGAGTCGCGGAATAACTAGTATCTGATCCCGAAGTTTTAATCCTCTCGGTTGTGGCTGAATTGGTAATCCAACAGTTCCACAGTTTGTTACTTCTTTGAAGATTCAAGTCATTAATGGTCTCACAAATCTAAGGTTGCAATAAATCAATTGTGAGCAAGATCATGAGAGTCTCTCAAGTAATTTACACACTTTTCTCAACGAGGCTGCGGTGACTGGAAGAAGTAATCTGGTAAATTACGATGAAACCCATAATACATGCGATAATGATATAAGTTATCATATTGTCGAGGAAATACATAAAGCTCTTCTTATGGCAGTATAAAAATTGTATCAGTGGCTTATCTTACTTAGCGGTTTTATTGCCAAGTGGATTCTCGCTGATATTAATTATGATACGTGTTTAAGTGTTTTAACGTCTGATTGGTCACTATTATGCCATCAATTTCTTTCTTTCAGAGAGTTCGCTGAGCAGCAGAATAAATTAGCATATCCTTCAGAGAAGTAAGTTATGTTTGTTGGTCCTGGAAATACATTGTTAGAACATAAATTACAAAATTAGCAAGTAGCAAACATTCAAAAGGATGCTATATTGTTTTGAGCGTTTAATTATTTTACTTCTGTCTACTCCAACTAATCTAGTAAATATTACGCAATATATCAGTGAGTCTTTGGATTAACGCAAAGAAGATGAAGTTATCTACACCGATTCTGCAAAGGCGTTTGACACAATTAACTATGCCATACTATTAGCCAAACTCAAATCCATCGGTTTCTCTTTCACTGCTGACGTTAATGAAATCATCTGACTATTTTCTTTTATATTGTTTTTAGCGTTTAATTATTTCACTTCTCTACTTATTAGATATTTGTTTGAATATTCACCCTTTATTTAATGTAAAATTCAACTGTAATTAATTTTTGTTTTCCTTTATAATATACATTTTCTTTTCAAATTTTTGTTTTTATCTTGTATCTATTATACCTACATATATTGTCGGTTTGTAGGTAATACTCGTTAAGTTACATTTTAATCCAAAATAAATTATTACTATTATGTTAATAAATTAAATAAATTATTAACATAATAGTAATAATTTATTTTGGATTAAAATATAACTTAGTGAGTCTTACCTTTAGATATAGGATGTTTCTAGGTGAGGCAAAAAAATTTCTATGCCCCTTGCCAGCTACGCCCATGATTATCACCGACTGGATAGAACTCGAGTAAATATGAATTTTAATATCACAGATTGCTG
Organism: Chrysina gloriosa; assembly: GCA_038088585.1. Classification (NCBI taxonomy): domain Eukaryota; kingdom Metazoa; phylum Arthropoda; class Insecta; order Coleoptera; family Scarabaeidae; genus Chrysina; species Chrysina gloriosa. The sequence goes on from CM076088.1 coordinate 48,205,239, forward strand.
CTTTCTTTATAGGATGCATATCTTCATACAGTTACCAATTTAATTCCAGTTTTTACTTCAATGCTGAGAGCTTATTATGTGCCACAAAATATTGTGCCTCTAATACAAAATATATATATCCAACTAAACTAAAGGGATAGCAAATTTAATAGTGCAACTAGTACAAATGGAATTATCCCATTATGGCAGAAACATTTTAATTCTTATACTACGGTAAAGAATTTTTAATATCGAAGCGGAGAATCTTCATACCCGTGTGATAGATATTTTAATCTCACAAGATGAAGTTTTATACAGAAAGCCACGTATCCTAAAGTTTTAGTTGGGAGCATTCAGATGGTAGTAGTAAAAGCATTTGATAGTAAACATAAATAACACACATAACCAATTTACCACCAAATTGAGATTCACAAGATTTTCGATTTTCATTAATTAAGATAACATAACTAGAGACGGTAGCTATAAAAAATTTAATGTTTCTTTAATGACTAGTATCAAATTGTTCAGATATACCACTGATATGCGACGCATTAATATTATGATTGGTTGATGAATCGGATTGGGAGGAAGACCGATCACCATTCATCTTTACCATATCATAACTTACTTCAGACTAATTTTGTAATGTAATCTTTTAATAGAGTAATATTTCACTGATTGACCAGCAAAAGATTGCTTCAAATTTCTTTATTTTAGGTGTCATAAGTAGAACATATATATTTATGGCATGATTACGAGATATAAACAGATCTTTTGCAATGCACACATTTATGTTCCTCTTCACACTTTGAAATACGTTATGCAAAACTTCTTTGGAAATATTATTTATTGCTTCAACAATTGCATTAGCTGGTCTAAATTATGTAGTCTATTCTGAAAAATGTTATTTCTCAAGTAGCCAAATAAAAGAAATCGGGAGGGTGCACTAATCAGTTTCCTGCACTTCTTAGTCTATTTTCGTAACATTCCTGTAAAAAAGCAATTGTTAGCATCAGCTGTATGTAGCTCTGTATTGTTGGAAATATCCATATTGAATCTTAGTATGTAAAGTATGTAACAACGGTTTTAAAAATATTGTCACGAAAACGTGCATTGCCACCGACATACCAATTTTAATTGGATGCCAATTTGTTTCTTTTGGTACATGAGGATTCTCTGTTGTCTTGCGTACCAAGATTCTGGTTGTTAATACAACTGGAAAGATGGAACCATGCCTTATGAACAGAATACAACGTCAAATCAAAATCTTCATTATTATGTCAATTTTGATGAAACCAATGGCAATAATTGTCACATTTTCAGCTACAACGGTTATGTTTTTAATTGGTTTTGCTGAACGAGCACAAGTTGTAATCTTCACGTCACTAATTTCTCCGAAGCGTTTGAATTTGTTGATTAAATCTACCATGGTTGAGCGAGCAGGTGCCTTATTACGTTCGAAAACGAACTTTTCGAACTGTTTCTATGAAATTTTCAGTGTTTATAGTAAATCTTCAGCATTTCAATGCGGTTTAAGCGTACATCGTTCCGTTCTTGTTAACCGTATAGTTTTTACTACTAAAATGTCAAAGAACTACTGCTTCTAATTTTACACATACAACAGCGCTTACTTTAAAATAACGATTCTTAATGGAAAACCCGTTATAATCTAATTAAACCAGTTTGCCCAGATAATTTCCTAACAAAATAATTTGCCGGGTTAGTATGATCTTGTTTAAAACATCCTCAACTACATCCTCCGTTAAAATGTTCACGATAACGCATGTTTTTGTACTTCTTGCTTTTCTTTTCTTGCTCTACTGCTGATATTTTTATGTTTATTTGTTGTTGGGAATACAGTACCGTTTATTATTTTTGGTACAGATTTAGAATTAGTAAGTTATCCCTTGCTCCCTATTGTTTTACCTTTCCGTGGTCCAGTGTTCCCTTGTGCTGTTAGTCACCGCAAAGGATCCCGCAGATATGAAGAGTTGGTCCTTTTTTATCCTTTATCCTTTTTTAATTATCAATCCATAATATGGTTATTTGCGTGTGTTGTAATAAGGAGAGTCATGCGCATAGATTAATTACGTGTGAGATTTAGTACACTCAGAGCTATGATTTTCGATCTTCGCCGTCAACTTGTTTCTATTAAAGAAAAATCAATAGTTTCTCCTCAATCGACTCAATCATTGATCCAGTGGAAAAGGTGGTTCAAAAAGTCCAAGAGCGTGAAAATCGTAAAACCAATTTTGTAATCTATGGTGCTCTTGAATATTCTCCATCTGCTCCAGGTGAAGATCAGAAGGAGTTGGATTCCATATTGGTGGAGGATGTCCCGTTATTTCTTGGTGAGAGGCATGAGGTGATTGCGCCAGTAAGATTGGGAAAGGTTAAACTTTCAAGTGAACAGTTTGATATCAGCTTTACAGAATAGTCGCAAATAAGATTCTCGTTGGTCACATATCGCCTTATGCTCCGATGGAGTCTGAAGTATATCGTTGTGTTCGATCGGATATACAGCAACGCATACATAATGGCGAAGCTAATCTGAAAATCAAATATATTTCATCACACATCTTAGAGAACACACTATTAGATTACCTTCAGTCATGATTAACGGCAATTGCGTTTTGGATGACCCTGCTGAAATTGTTAATAGATTTGCAAATAATTTTTCAACTATATATTGACCGCCGGATACTCGTGAGTATTTACCTGAGGTAGGCCCGTGCAACAATTCCTTTGGTGTCTGTTCTGTATCGGATAATGGTATTTTATATATACATATATAGGGATATCGCAACACTGCAGTTTAATTTTAGGCAAAAGCAACTATAATAAATAAACTTTACTCCAATTTGAGAATTCATACCGTGTCATAATAATTTTCATTTTTATAATAACCCAACTACTAGATAGAACACAAAGTATCTACTTGTTGTGTGATCAGTCTAAACCAGGTATGGGCAACCTCCGGCCCGCGGGCCACATGCGGCCCTCGAGTAAGATTTGCCCGGCCCACTACTGAATTCTTTCGTTGCATATTAGCACGGCCCGCCTAACTTAATTCATAATGAATCATAAGGATACTACAAAAATGTATATTTTTCAAGATTACTCGCAGCATAAAACTTCTACAAAAAAGGTTGCCCATGCCTGGTCTAAACCCTCGTTCCCGTCACTCCCTACATCTCGGCCATCCTGTAGGTGGTTCGTCTCGAACTGCCCGCTTTCCTGAACCCAGAGCTTCAGATGGTCGGCGCTGGTAGTAGTACGATTTGGGCCTTCATGACGTCCAACCTTTTCTACATCGTAGCGGTCTGGTCCAATATTCTTCAACTTTGTTTTCAAAATTTTCCACGAAGTTATACCTTTTTCGGCGCGTAAAAATAGCAAGGCTTCACCTTTTAGCAACCTTTTTCCGTATATGAGTTTCTCCACGTCGTTCCAATGCATTAACAAGGCAGTTTCTTCAAACTCCGAAATCCACTTAGCAATTGGATAACTTTCTTCTCCATTGAATGTCGAAATGGTTTCCTCTACGTCTTTAAAAGTCATCATAAATCTAGAGGTTTCTCGTCGTAATTGTGGCGGTACTTCATTTTTTCTGTTACGTAAGTTTCCATCACTTTCATCCTCGATTTCGTCGTCATATGACGCAACATCATTTAAGTCGTCATCCCCTTGTTTATCGTATTTGCGTTCGTCGTCGTTGATTTGTGCGTCTTTTAATATTTGTAAATCGGACAATGTTGAATATAATTTATCGATTAGTTCGTCTTTATTTTTTGCGTCGTTATCGATCCCTATTATGTCACAAATATTGTTCAAATCTCCTAAGTTATAAAATAAAACCTTCTTTAATTACAATGTTAAAAATGAACATGAATAACTTTTTTCGATTATAATGAAGCGAACTGGAAAACTGATTATTGTTCTATTACAGTGTTGAAAATCGGAAAAACATGAATAACATTATAGAATCTTTGAAATTGAAAAACATGAAATTAAAAAGAAAAAATGAATTGGAAAAGGGACGGATCTCTAGTTTTCGTTGTCAAATTCGCAGTTCGTTGGGCGTAATGAACTTTGTTACGAATGAGACGGCAGGTTTAATCCATTTGTGGAAGGCTGCGGAGACTGGTGTTCTCGTTTTAGTATTTTTTCTGTTTTTGCTCGTTTGTCTAGTCCTATATTGTTCTTTCCTTCGGCGTTGTGTTGACGACGCCGTTCTTCTTCAGCAATACGGTTGATTTCGGCATCAGATGTTACAATAGTCGTTCGGCAGAAACAATATCTAAAACAACACAAAGAAGCAAAAAAAATAGGTACCGACTCAGGACCACCGGTTTGGTGCCGACTTAGAGCCACTATGATTGTCTACAAGTTTCACACCATCACGCTAATGATAAAAACTCGAATAAAAAATCGACAAAACCTATCAGTTAGAACATCGAATAAAGGAAGCAATACACTCGCTTATTCGGAATTCTTGAAATATTTACTTACATGTAGCTGCTTCCGTGTGAAGTATGGAAATTGAATCAGATTTGACAAAAAAAAAAAAGAAAAGTGCTCACGCTGCACAGAATAATCCTAACTGGCATCTGTAGACATTAATTATGCCTACCGAGGTATCATACAACAAAGTGATTGAACCCACATACACACCATTTCTGAAACACGTGGAGGTGCCGACTTTGCCCACAGTGCCGACGCAAGACCACTCTCCCCTACTTGGGTATAACACTTTCGTCGTGTTGCAGAAACCTGCTTATACTATTAGACATTTTCTATTTTCTCTGTTGTTTAGTTCTTTTTTTTTTGGTTGTCGCCCACGCGAAACACACCAAAACAATGTTGGCAGTGACACTGACAGTGTCATAGCACAGCGCCTTGAAAATGGACCATCACAATAACAGCGTCTTGTTCAGTGTGGTAAACGGCATCTTTTCAGCCAGGTGCGAAAGCAGAATTAGCGTAAAAATGCATACAGAAGAAACAAAGGAATGGGTAAAATAAAACTACGAATAACTACTATATTTATAATAACGAAATGGAGTACCTTTAACAACTACAATTTCTGTTCCCGTTTAACATCATTTACCGCGTGATGGTGTTGAAATTGCACTGAAATGGTTTTTTTAGTTGTATTTACATTATTCATGTAAATTCCATCGAATCTTTTCAGATGTTCAGAAGTTGTTATATTTTTTAATATTTTCTTTCCGACATAATTTTTAGAGGTTCCTACGTTATTTGGTTATTACCAATCAAGACATTTTACTGGCAAGTTATTTGACCGTAAACCACTGGCTTTAATCCTTGTGCTACATCTTGTCTTCGCGCACACCAATTAATAGTAAGTGAAAATAATTTTTGAAAAGGAACATTTATTATTGTGCAAGAACTTTTGCAAGAAGGCCTACTTTTATGTAAAGTTAACAAACCACATGACCTGTGTTGCAGTATGTACAAATTTAAAACTTTGCTCGAGCAATGTTTTTGCTGTTGGAAAAATTCAATGCAAATCTGATGGAACATTGGTTTATAATTATAATATTAATCGTATTTCGCTGCTAATTTATTGATTTCTTCCAGCTGGAAAGATAAATGTAAATCAACAGTCCACGCTTCAATCAGTTAAGTAATCTGATCTCTGTTTTGTAAATGAAGTGCATTAACAGATGCCAATCGCCAAAGAACTACAATCAACTCCCTTCGTAAAAAATATCATATTACAATGGTAAACAAAATGTAGAGACACCTTAACCTGACTTGACATGTTTATTAAACCAAAAATCAAGAATTTACAGAGTGAACTAGAAGTAGGCTATCGCTGACTATTCATTGAACTGTCAATTACAATTAAGTTTTAATTCTAATATATTTCACGTCATCAAAGCCACCAAGTCTCTGATTCTTATATTGTCGTTGTAGTAATCTTAATGAATTTTGTAATTTATGCTATATGCCTACATATATTTAACTTAATTTGATTACAATTTCTAATTGTAGTTTAATAGTTGTTGTGTTCGAATTCTGAATCCTGCCTATTACGGTATTTTCGCGATTAAGTTCTAGAAATAACTGAAATTTGAATTTTGTCATATTTTTGGGCGTATCTGCTTTGAACAATATTCTGCTGAACACTATGTTATATAATTGCAGCAGTTTAAATTTAACTCCATCTTATGCAACAATGGGATATACTTACTATCACAGTGTTAGCTTTATCAATTTCTAAGGACTTTCTTCTATAATTAATTTTAATCCGAAGTTTTGGATAAAGTGCGATCCACAAAGCAGTTAAACAAAGATGAAAACGAAGAAAAGCCTTAGTTTATCTGTTCACAAAGAAAATTCAATTAAATTTAATCGGTATTTATCTAATATTTGTCCACGGTTATGTCTAGATAGAGTGCTGGACTACCCACGTGACAAATAAAGTCAAACGAATGTGCTTACATATGGGAATAACAGAGATGAAATGGGCCACACAGCTAGAGAGACCGACCACCAATTAAGGATGTAAAGCACATTAATTTGCCGATTGGACCTCCTATACGTGTAACATAGACCCAATTTAGATAAACACAGGTATAACTTTATCTCTATCGCACGCCTAATTGTTACTATTACGCGAAGGAGAGAGAATGCATTGTCGTGTTTCAAAAGAATTATGGAAGAGCAGAATGGATACGGAAAGAACTGATCCGTCGTTCTTGAATTTTTATGTCATCTTTTCGTTTCTTATTTTAATATTACACTGACATTTGATTTTGTTGATTTTGATTGCCAATTTACATTTGGTATAATGTAGAATGATGCTCGTTGCTTGTTTCTAGATTCTTCATCATGAATTAGAAATAATTACAAATAAGATGAAAAATTATCTTCAATTATTCATTTGATTACTATTTGTAATGCAATATGTAAGTACATTCTCTTCATTACAATCTCCAACTAATCTGTGAACAAATACTTTCATTATATACGGTTGATAAAAAAGAAAGTTAACTTATTGATGTAGATGTAATACACACAAGATGAATATCGTTTATGTTTAGACATACCATATGTAAAATAAAGCCGTTACTGGCTGTGATTGTTTTATAATTATGCAGCAAAAATATGGTACAGCTTTTACTGTAATTCTACCGTTGTAGCTAATGAAATACTCAGGTAAGGTCCTGTAATAATTTTAATTACTTAAATTTTTCATTAGTACGAATTGTATTTCAACATAAAGAGCGTGTTAATGTGTAATAATAATAATAAAATAATCTTTATTTCAAGGCGAATATATACACAATATTTTTTCAACATATTCAAAAGAAATGTCCCTACAAAACATGGTGAAAATAGAACTCCTCGGCATTGTACAAAACAGATATCAAATAAGTCTTGATAATTTTCTTGAAGTAGGTATAACATAACCGGTGGTAGATATATAGACTATGGGAGATCATGATTCCCAAGTTTGGGAAAATATTCCTACATGAATCACGTAAACGTAAACGTCCCACGGTTTTTATTTCCTGTTTCTGTAGTCGGTTGATGTCAATCGATCGTCCTCGAGCTTTAAAACGAATTTCAACAGCAAATGAAATGATCCAAAGTAATACGTTTTCACGATTTCAGTATCTAACGAGTATATTATTGTAGCCAGTTGTTTTTATAGATTTTCTATGTGCTGTTTCTGTGTCAAGTTTCTGTCCACGAATAACCCGAGCAATTTAACTTTGTAGGTAAAAAGTACTGCGAGACTACTTAAATCGATGTTCTTACAATTAGCATACATTTAGCTAACGTGGTTTTAATTTTCTACTCTAGCTGATCCCCGTCATTCCCCTAAAGAAAATAATCATATCGTCAGCATATTTCACAATAAACACATTTTCACCATTTAAAAAGTCTTCTAAATGGACAAATAGAGCATTACCAAATTTACTGCACAAACAACAGCATCCTATTTCACTACCACCTGGCAAAAAATTGAAGTGGAATCTAAGCATATGTTAGTGCCGGATGTCGCTTCATTTATGTTAAATACCAGTAGGATATTGAAAACAAGTTTGCCTAGTCTCCTTCGTATAATGTTTACCGCATACTGTGCAGCTTGTATCCCAAACTATTAGACAGCATTACCCTGTAATTCAGCAATGAAACAAAAAGTTCTTCTGAAATTTCCTAAGCGAATTCGAGAACTTTACAAGTTATGTGCAGGAATTTTGATAGCATCGCAGACTGTTATAATGAGATGGTAGCCGTGGCTTTATGCACTTTTATATTATAGCAAGCATTTCAACAAAGTGAAAAACGTAGTAACTTTAAACCCCCAGATGCGAACGCGGTTAAAGAGTGCAATAGATATACAACTTACTGTGCAACATTACGCAGTTATCTCTGATTCCCTTAAGAGTTTGCTGGGTTCCTCTTTCTCATTAGAACAATCAATACCATTTATACGAACGCTCGAAGCCATATTAAATCAACTAGTTAATTTTAAAGGTCAACAAACGGCTGAAAATTATTTTCGGTTTTGCCGAAAAATCCTAATTATGGTGTGTTTTCGAGTGAGGAACATTCCTTTTTACATATAGAGGCATTTTTATTGATAAACTTCAATGCTTCAATTTTCCATCAGGCTTGGAGATTATCTGTTTACACTTTTTCCATAACAGGTAACCATTTTTCACTTCACATTTATTAGTGTTAGGTAATAGTTGTCGCTTTTTGTAATGCTATTAAATTTCCGGTGGAAGTAAATAACCAACATATTTATGCGAGTGAATGTTATGAGAATTTAATATTAGCAGTACAAGCCCACAATTACTACGTTTGTGATGCTCATGTATTCTTCTCGTGTTAGCCAACTCTAATAATGACACAGTGATTAAACTATGAGAATAGGTCTGGAAATTATTAAATGCCACAGAAAGTCACACAAACATATTTTACTCAGTGCCAACATTTCTTTATCATAATTAATTGTAATGGGTACAAGTGCAACACAGTTCGACAATTGTTAGAGGGAAGTGATCACGTTAGTAAACGCGATAATTCTTATTTTCTGTATGTGATCTTTAATTATCCAAGCGAAGCGTGAATGACCCTACCCAAACTATGCTAGTCAACTGACTGCTGTTCTCATCTAGTCATCTCCAATACTATTTGGGTGGTAAGTGTGTAGGTAGTGTATGTACGTATATGTGTGTACCGCTGTACCGCTTTCCGTCCTTTCGTATATGTTGAATAGTATTAAATAAATTGATATTCGCTATAATGGAACAATTAACTATAGTTTCTGTATTACTAAATCTATCTCATTTAATTATTGTTTATTTATTGTTAAACATAAATGTGTATTCTCTTCGATCAAAATATTATCACCGTACGTTGCCATTTTCTGGTACTTTGGCTATTGGTGCGCTTATTGCTTGAAGAACAATTTAATCAAGGACACAATAATTGTTGTAACGTCAGACACTACGGGTATGAAGTTGTCCTGGGAGTCTATTGAGTAGCTTCTAAAATAATGGGTTACAGTTATGTTAATTATTGTACAATAATTAAGCTTCAATGAATAATAAATAATAACTTAGTGTTGTTACTAGGCTTAGATGCGTGTGTTGTGTTTAATATATTGGAAGAGATAGATTCTATTAGTAATATGTGTTCTACAGAAATTGGATTTATTAATAAAGTTTGGATGTTTTAAGTGTGCAAAGCTAATTCCTTTTAAATATGTGATTGTTTTGAAAAAGAATGTTGTTATTTATGTAATCTCTTGTCTCATAGTTACAGACAGCTTAAGAGAACAGACATTGGATGACTTGGTAAAAAAGGGAAATAATAATGAAAGTACATGGGACAACGGAAGGGGTCAACAATATTGTAACCCAATTCCTACAGTAACTGACTTAGCTGTAAAATTACAGAGTAAATCAATCTTTACCATGTTCGTTTGGACCATGAAAGCATGAAATTGTGTATTTTTATCACGCCCTTTGGAAAATATTGTTTTAATAGGTTTACCTTTGGATTCAATATAAGTCCAGAATATAGTAAAAATAATAAAACACTTGATATATCTATATATATATATATATATATATATATATATATATATATATCAATATAAAATTAAGATTTATTACTCTATGTACATTTCGCATTGTAGCATCATCAGGCGACGATCTGTACATACATTGCTAAATCTTAATTTTGTGAAATATACCAAGTGTTTTTTACTGTATTTCAATAATGTTTCACCAAGTACGTACGGTAACTCAATCTAGTATTAAATAAGTCCAGAAGTTCTTCAAAAATAATTATGTGGGGATCGTGAGACAGTTTATCATAGTAAGAGTAACATTTTAAGTGCACATTAAGAGGTGCGATTTAAAGCAAGCGAAGTTGCAAGTTAAAGCAAGTGTTGATCAAATCTTGTCTGTAAATTGAATTATACAAAATTCCGAGTATATAGGGGCAATTTTAAATTTGGAAGATCTGCAAACCAAAAGAGAATTATTAAGAATTTGAGTTTGTTTTATTAACAAAATACATTCCAAACTTGTATGGTTCTGTAGCGCCATTAAATTTAATTAGAAACGATATGCCTTGAGAATGGACTTCTGATCATGCACTTGTTTTAAATGACATTAACACTAGATTTACCACAGAGTCAAAATGTCAAAATGGTTTTACAATTTTATTTTCAAACTCCACTTCACCTTACTTTCTTTTTTTTGAAACGATGTCATTACATTTGTAGCAATAATTAAGTGAATAATATTAGGCGGCTAGATTAATTTTTTTGTTCAAAATCAAAAAGTTTGTGCTGACACTATATCACGTCGGTAAACTCCTCACCACACAATTGTTTATAATAAAATCGGTGACACGTGTTTCGCTAGCTCGAAATCTAAAACCGAAGTGACCAATTTCTATCATTAAAAATTCTAAAACGTGCCCCCACTTTTACTGCGACCACGTATGTACATTGACAAATATTTCCCCGCTGGGCGACGGCTAGGACGCCTTTCAGCCCCGTAAATGCCCTTTTTCTTATATACTATGTCAAGTGAACGGTCAAGGCGAAAATACCTGCTAAACCCGAAGTTTGAACGTTAAAGATATACAAGTACCATTGTGTGAATAAATTGGTTAATGCCCGAAGAAATTAAATTATAGTGAAAATGCTAGTTGCCCTTCTGCGAGCAATATTACTTAATTATTTCAGTTAATTATACTAATCGGAATAAACTAGATTGAATCGGTCCCGCGTCCCGATTTAGAATATTTACATTTTTGTGTATGTGTATAGCTTCATATGGATCGAGTTCTCGCGGTGAATCAACCTGTCTTATCAATTTTAAATTTTCCATTTTTATGTCGCGCCCCGTGTCGTGCATATGTTTCGCTATACTTGACGAGTGTATCCTGCGATAATGTGTCACATGTTCTTTAAATTGTGCAGCTATTGCGCGCCTCGACTGTTCTATATATACTTTTCGGCATTCACTACAATCAATTTTATAGATATCCGACCGTTGTTCCGGAACTGTTTTATCTTTCGGATTACCTAAACGATCCTTTAAGGTGTTTTTAGATGTCGAGTACACCTTCGTGCTTTGTGTCTCTAGAATATTACTACTTCCTTTTGAAATTTTATGATGCCGTAGTTTTATAAAATTCTTTTCCCGCGTAACTACCGGGGCCAAAGTCGTTGAATTTCTTATGTGGGCTTTTCTTTTAATTCTTTCTAATCGTTTCTCAAAAAGTTTTTGATTATTATTATTGGTACTTATTTTTGAGCGGTATCGGCTGTAAAATTTTGTTGAGAATACTGGAGAAGAACATGTTATTGGATACTGAAATATTTTTGGTAAGAAAACTAAATACAGAGAAACATATTATTTTATTATTAGTTTTAATTTATTTTTATAAATATCGTTAGGCTCAAAAAATGGCAAAACGAAAGAATTCTTCTATGTTTCTGTAATGTATAAGCGACATCTGTATGGAATGTTCGGATGTTGAAAATAATGAGCTTTATGAGCTTTATTAACGTTGACAAAGAGACAAATTTGCTTTAGTTTCAATAGTTTGGAATAAAGTTATTGGAAAATAGCCAAAATTGAATCAAACTACGGGCATATATTACGGTGGATGAGCAACTCTTTCCAACGAAAAAATGAGACACGACATTCATCAACACCTATAAATGAATTTGTTGTTCACAAATTTTTAGAACCATATACTATGAAAGGTAGGTAGAACCATAACAACGGAAAATTTCTTTCCAAGTTTTCCTCTGCCGTTCATATTGCTATAAAAATACTATATTGGTTGGAACAATACGTGGAAATAAAAAGAACTCCCAACAATTTGCAAGAAAAAGAAAGATAGCTTGGCTCGTTTTTCAATTTTGTTTTATCAATAAAATGGATGTATACATACTATTTGCATGTGCAAACCACAGAAGAAAGTACTTTCACATACTATGTAAGTACAAACACGTCAACATTGATAAAACTAACAAGAAATTACCCGACACTATAACAATACGAAATTTGGCGTCGATATGACTGACCAAATGGCACGGAAATATACTGCCAAATCAAGCTCCAGAAGATGGCCAGACAAGTTTTTCCAATGTTCTAGATTTAGCTGGAATAAATGCCTGGATATTGTACAAAAACACGGCAGGTGAAAATATATCAAGAAAAGAGTTTCTGTTTCGTCTAAATGAAGAACTTGCTTGTGAATATCAGATTTCAAGTGAAATCTATAAGAAGCTTATATACCAACAGGTGATATACTAAATTCATGTAGCACCCTTCATACGCGAAAATGGTGTCAAATAGGACATAGATGTAGACGAATTAATTGTCCTATTTTAAAAATTTACCATTGCAAATTGAAATCACGCAAGAAAACTGTGGATCTTACTTTGGTAGGGGTATGAAAAAAGATCGTGTAATTTAGGTTCTTTAGGACTTCACCGCTTAGGGCCAGCTGTGTGTATATTTCTAGACGCGTACATTTTGTTAAGGCTGTAGTTTACCTCACGGAGATCGACTTTCTGAACTGGGGCCGAGACAGAAGCCACCCTGGCCCCCCAGTCCTCATTTTGGCGGCCACAATCTCACCGCTGGTAATTGAGAAGGTTTGATCCTGGGGATCCGGTCACTAGATTTTTCTTCTGGATGAATACGGGTTGACTCTTTGGTACCGTCAAACGTCGAGAAGAGACTGCACCCTCCGCACTTGGGTGTTAGGCGGGGGCCTGTCCTGGTCGAGCTCTGCGATATGTTGGAGCACCGGGTTGTCAGATCGGGCTATTCCTCTCCATCGTACCTCTCGCGAGCTGGGTGATGAACTCGCCGAGAGGAGGAGTTTACCTGAAATAAATTTCTAATTTTTGTATATTGAGTTGCCTACTAACAAAATGTGATATTACGCTCATTTTCACTATTATGTTTTGCTTATGAAATGCTAACGTTACAGTGAGAAAACGAGACATTCTTGCTAGAAAACAATAAACATAGTGGATGGCTATCTGTGTTGTACTCATTCAAACATATGAGAGGTAATCTCACCTGGCTCGATAATCTGAAATAACGCTGCAACAGACAAAATTACAATGAAAGGGAATACACGACAAATTTATTTAATAGAAATATTAACTATTTACAAGATATAAAAAATAGGCCATTTCTACCTACTGTAGACATAAGATATAAGTACAGGTAAAATATTAGAAACCTTCCTACTACGTGAATACATTGTTTTCTCTAATTATCTGGTTACGATAAGAAAAGCAATAACAAAAATAAATATATTTAATTTAGCTATATATAAAATATTTCTTAATACTAGTACTATACGTGGTAGAATAAAGTAGTGTGTAATTTATGTCTTATATTAGCCTTATCGCCTAATATGTGTGACGATTTTTTCTTCGCATGCGTTTGAATTCTTACCTCCGCATATGTACTGCTGACAAACTTTATAATTTGTATTTCATGTAAATATTCTGAAATATCGCCAACTGGATGTGAAGGATAAAATAATGTTTTTATTTCAGTTATGAATTGCTGTTGAACTAAATTCATAATCCTTTTTTAAATACGGATCTTTGCATGTGTCTCAAAATAACTTCCGCTCTGAAATTTTTCTCCGAAAATATGAAGATTTCAAAATAACTCTCGACAGAAAATATAATTTTCCGTTAGAAACAAATATAGTAACATTTCTATAATTATTAATATCTAATAAGGAATAACTATGCCCGTCTGTAATAGTTTCCTTAGAGGTCATTACAATAGCATGACAATGACAACATGCATTGTTAACCAACATCTTGTTTAAAATGTATCCATCAATTAAACTTGTTATGTTATTAACAATCTGACTTTTGGAATGTGCAAAGTCTGCAATATGTCCTTCAGAAAGTCCAAGGTCAAAAATCGGTATTGCATCATAGTCATTATTAGTGCAGTTAGCATTTATACTTGGCATTTTAAACGGTTACAAACACATTTTTGGGGAACACTCTGATTGTGCAAAATATTTCTGTACCGGCCCAAAGGAAAATGAAGATAACATGTACCCCGGGTTTACGTCAAATTCAATTTATGAAGATATTGTCAATGCGGTTAATAGAGTAGCCATGCATGCGAACAGCTTGATAGAAGATGTTGACACTAATATTGTGGAAAGTTTCAAGCCCGTTGTTGCAAAATATGTAGCCGGAAAAAGAATAAATTATTCGCAACGAGAGTCTTATACCGCACGATGTGGAGCTGCAGTTACTTCTTTTAACAATAGCGGGGAATTAAATTATAAAGTGCAGAAATTATTAGCTGGTTGCAGTCATTTATTCAGAAAAAGAAGCAACATTCCTTGAGAAATTGAAAAGTGAAAATCCAGAAGAAATACAAAAATTAACTGTAGGCCACTTTATGGAAGACGATGAGGGTTAAACGATTAACTGCATACAATTTTGGTAAAGTTGCAAAACTAAGAAAAACCACTTCAATATCGAACACAGTAAAGGCTCTTGTTTATGAAGACTTTCTTGGATCTGCAGCAACTCAGTACGGCATACAATGAAAGCAGAGCATTGGCCCAATTTGAAGAAATTAGAAGTTATTATATTTTCTAGTCATCATAGACATCTAAGAATATGTCAATAAAATCATCTTTCGAGAAATTTGTAAAATCTGAAATTAACTCCCATTTATTATCTATTATTGTAATTGCTAATTCAGTCGGGATATTTCTAAATAAAGAAACTACATCTACACTAAATTTGGTACATACATAAATAAAAATCTACTCATTCCCAAGAATTTTGTATACTATAAATCGATTATTCATGATATTACTAAGTATATGTGCCAAAAGCTTTTCCATAAATAGTTCTAGAAATAAATTTACAATTGGTTATTTCAGTTGAATTCCGTTCACAACGTTTCCCGTAATGAAATCTATTATGTTTTGTTTATGAGTATGACGCATACATGCTATTTTATAGTTTTAAAAAATACCGATTATTATAATAATTTTGTTACATTATTTCGGAGTTCATAGATAATGGCGCTGAAAGTAGTATGTTAATAAAAGAAAAATATCTACGAAAACTAACAACGACATGTAAATTCACATATTTTTAACCGTATAAAGTTTTAATATATATGTGCTACTATATATACTTGGAATATACAATATAAATTAAATATGAAAACTAAAATAAAGGGCGTTATTATTTGGTTCAAAATTATTCAAGAAACTCCAAGCAAGGCTCGGTCCATCAGGTACTTCAATTTAATCCTTCATCGGAGAGTTAACCCTAAATACAATAACAATCAGCAAAAGCAGCACTAATCACAGAGAATGACCATTAATGGTTATCCAAAGAATGTAGTACACAAGATTGCCTACTCCAATCCTATTAATTCCTTTTCCAGTTGCGATCATGCTGCTGCACCATGCTCCACAGATAATGACACTCTTGTGTCTTGACGGACTTATTGTCGGACGCGTTGCATTTACAGTTGCTTCTTGCTACTTCTCCTCCACTACATGCAATACATATAACAGATAACAATGGTACTATACGCTCTTTTAAATTTCCACACTTCCAATTTCTGATAGAAAGGATTGCAGACCTATTTAAGGACCAACAATACATTAAATTAAGGAAATATAACCTCATGCCCTTTAGTCGTTTATTTTCCAACACCAAATGAAAGATTTCACTTGAATTGATGTCTAATGTGGTATATAGTATACCGTGTGGATCATGTAACAAGTCATTTAGAAAGTCATACATTTTAAGATCGGAGAAAATGTAAAATTATTGGTAAATTACTGAAACTTATATTAATAATTGAACGTATATTTGTAGAAAAAGGATAAAAGTTATTATAAATGTATTATAAATTATACTTATGCAATTGAATACATTAGAAGACTCCGTTTGAACGTAACGTAAACACTTCAAGGTAAGACCGTTTTTCTGAAATTGTGACTCTGGGAGGCATTTCTCACAAAACTGTTATTAAGATAATTTGTTACTTGTTAGGTCACCACGGTGCTATATATATATTTTTTGTGAAAATCGACCGAGACGCGTCCTCATATTTAACCCAAGTCTTATGTAGACACAACAGGCCAGTTTGTCAAGAGTCGTATCGCTCAACCCAAAAGGAATTGCGATCAAACTAATCACTCAAAAAACAGCTCTCTGCGCCCACCATGAGCAGACGGGACATAGTTTTAATTTCGATAGTATAAAAATAGTGGACATGGAATACCATTACGGAAAACGTATGTTTTTAGAAATGTACCACATTAAAATGAATGACAAGTGTTTGAATTTCAGAACTGACACTCAAAATTTGAGCGAAATCTAGTTTCCTTCTAAAAATCAGTTACACCCACTTGCGGTGATAGTTAGGTGGTAGTTGTTGGTCGTTCGGGTTCTTGGGCTGGGGTTTGGTCTTCTGGCTTACTTGAGTCCGAATTGGTGCTTTCTTGTCTTAATTATCTTTATATAATACACTCCCTAAGATATGAATTTATCCCGTCTCGCTTGACTCAGGTTTGGCTTCTCTTCGAAATTTTGATTTGATACTCTTTCATATTATATTTTATATTACTTTATTTGGATTGAATTTATCCCGTCTCGCTTGACGTAAGTTTGGTTTCTCTTAGGAAAAATTTGTTTTAATACTTTTTAATATTTTATTTACATATCTTCAACTGGTTTTGGATCACCAACTTGACAGTTCCTTTCGACTTCCTGTTCTAATCTTATAAAACATGTTCCTCGACGGCCAGATGGTCAACATGCGCAAAGCTTCGATTTATTTAGAAGTCAACTTAGTGGCTCCCGAGTAGTATGTGTAATGACAAAGTTTCTATTCAATCATATTTTATTACATCTAAATTTTGAAAATACTGCGAATTTTAACTTAAAAAATGTTTTACTTTGAATTTGAATTTTAAATATACTACAATGGATTTTTGACATCCTTCTGTTCAGTTGCCGACAAACTGTTTTCTCAGCTCTCATGTAACTCATTCTCTGTGATTAGTGCTGCTTTTGCTGGTGATTGTTATTGTCTTTAGCGTTAACTCTCCGATGAAGGATTAAATTGAATTCGAAACCTTAGAGTTACTAAAAGATACTTTTATTTCTACTCATCCTTTGCTGCTATCCCCAACAGTTTTTCCATCTGTACTTTAAGTCCTATTGTTCTTTAATATAGTACTTTTTAGAAAATATCCCTGATTCCTAAGTTTGCGGAAAAGAGCCTTTCGCTTTCTGTCCGTACGTTACAGGCTAAAATTTGCTGGACCTCAATTTCTTGTTCATGGTGTCTCAAACCATGTCGAGACAACTTGAGGTCTTCAGTGTCGCAAAAACAACAATAATCTTTTTGTTCCAGGCTTGTTTTGATTTTGTTGCCTTCTTTTTGATATATACCTCCTATAAAAATACTTTATTATTTTTGTTATCGTATACCTACTTTGACAGAATTTATAATTGCAGCGGGCGTATGGATGATTATTGTCACCCATTGGAGTTTCTGGGTTGTTAATGTCTAAACTAGTAAGTGTGCACATCTGACGGTTTTAGTGGCTTATTCTAAGCAAATATGCAATATTTTCACAAACTTTCGCAACAAACGGTTAATTAGTTGTGATGTATTTTATATGAGTGAAGTTTGTCCCCAGGTGCCATTTTCTTGTAACCTCTAAAATTCCAGTAAGTTCAGAATTGCTGGCCCATTAACTGCTTTAGGGGAAGATTCTACAATTATGGTATAAATCCCGATAAAACATCAGGACGTTGGTGTAGAAAGTATAAAGTTTATTTGTAAAAACACTAACAAAATTGCTTGCTGAAGTAGTTGTCGCATATTTAATCATTTTACTTATTTTTTTCAACTTAATATATGTTAATAGTATTCATTTACGAAAATATTGCTGCATTTATGTTAAATACTTATATATTTAGTTACTTACACCTACGTGTGGTTGACATCCAGACGCCTCTAATGTATAAGTTGTAAACGCGTCTGCTGCAGAGTAGAATTCAGTTTTCGACTATTCGATACAGGTAAATTAAACAAATGCAAAGTACCTGTAATATCAAATTTTGTTCAATTTGCATAAACTCATTACTAGGAAAAACATCTTGGAAATGTTGCTTGCTAATAGTTTGGTCGTTATTTTGTCTACCTATGCCTTGCTCATTAACATTTTGCTGCATAGCACTCGATTCGAAAGTATCATGATGACAAAATCGTTTCTTTTTGGTCGGGTTACATTCAATTTGAGGTACTTTACAAATTTCAATCGATGAATTGCTACAACTAGTTGAAGTAGTTTCATCTGCAGAACTAGGGACATACTCATCTTCAACAAAAGATCCAGATGAACCTATAATTTTCTGATCCGCAGGTGAAGTAATAACAGAGGATGAAAGAGCAGCAGATTTTGTTTCTTTATCCTCATCATCAGATTCGTTGAATAATTTTGTTTTTACTGCAAGTCTAGTTCTATAACTGCATGACTTTTTGTGTCGAAGAAACTCTTGGAGATTGTAACAGTTCAGAAACAGGAGAACACCAAGAAGAATATTGTTGCCTTGAGGGTTTCAGTGGTTCTCAAGATCCTTCCTGCTCCAAGCGTTCTTTTTGTCCTGAGATTTTATTTATGAACATTTTTTGGCGATCTGTAGCGTTACTAACTGAAACATAAAAAGAACTTGAGACTACCACTAATTTTAACATTTTCATGAAAATTTCGTCGTAATTCACAGGCGGTATACAGGACACTTATCACTTCTTCCGTAGTAAAATATTAGTTTAAGGAGACTTTGAAAATCCACATAATTTTTAGTATATCAAATGTATATGGGTTTATAACTTATGAACGATGTGATAGATAATCTGATAAAAACATTCAGCAACTAAAGTGAACTAAGAATCAACTGTGTGAAATCCTAATATTCGTTTCTATAGAGAGAAATTAAAAATATTTTGAACTTACATGAAAGCTGCGCATATACAATTACATAAAAGAACTGATGATATTGTAAATATGTCAACTGTTTTCTTAAATAGGTTATAAAATCCATTTCATTACTGTAATTTCAGTTATGCGATTTATTTTTAGTTAAAGCATGTTATTATTTGAAAAATGATAAAAAACTCTATGGAAAAATAATAACATCCATTTATACAGATAGCGCAAAGTTTAGTCTCGGAGCATTTTGCAGATACAAAAAAAGTTAAAATTCTTAAGATTTAGTTACAGTTCTAGAGAAGCTAAGTGCAAAGTATTTCAATGTAGGGTTACATTACATTAAAAGGAGCATTATATTTTATTGCTATTTTCAATTCCCTTTGAACAGTTAACTTCAATTATTATTAGCATTAGAAACAATTGTCAGCCGAATTCGTAAGTAAAATTAATTAGAATGATTTAAAACCTAATTTTTACGGAGAAACAAATACATATGTATATGCTAAACAAATGACATTGGACTTTCAATAACGAAAAATACAATTTATTAAAAATAACTTTACCAATAGGTAGCTTTTGTTATGAGAATATAAAAACTATTTATTTGATAAAAAAAAAAAGCGGGATAAAGAGATAAGTTAGGTGGAATAGAAATTTTACGCACAACTCTGTAATAATTTTAAAAAAATTATTAAAAGTCTGTACTACAGTTAAATGCCCTAGTATTGTATAATTGTATAAACAAGTTAAATTATTCGAAAATTGAGAAGTGAAAAATATAATCTTTAAAAATGAAACAATTTTAAACTTATGCAAATACTTTAAGGAACGATAATTATTTTAAAAAATTAATATTGAATTAGCTATAGTATATCTACTTATTTTTTTATATCAGCCATAATTTAGTAGGTAATTAAATACTAATGGACTATTAAATATTGTAATTTCACTAGAAAGTGTCTTACCATCATGATCATTAAAACTTCTAATTCATATTTCTTTCACAACATTGAGAACATTAGAGGTAATCGGTAGAGTAGTACCTAATTGCAGCATTGTAATGTCCGAAACACAAATTAACCAAGTATTTTATACTCACTTGTTAAGTAAATTTCTATATCCTTGACATCTAAACCCATAGTAGTTTCTTATTTTGGGATGTGTAGTTGTTCCATGGTAGTTTTATCTTTATTACTCAGAGCCTTCATTACAATTTTTGTTTTTCGATCTATACTTGAAACAATTAAATTGTTGGTACATTTTAAACTGACTAATTAATATTAAGTATAAACCTTACCTTAAGTTTAATTCGAAAGCACTAGTTCCTATATAGAAAACCGTGCTTATGTCTTACAATATTACACATGTATCACACACATGCAGCCAAACATATGAACTCTTCAAGATTTTACCGATACAAAAACTATTTACATTGAGGTGGCACACTACATTCAGAATTCTTTAAAAAATACATATATTTTAATTCGTTATTTGTAATTCTCTGATAAATATTAGTTTATATTCTTTAAGTTTGTTTGAGTTCGTTTAAAATTAATTTATAGTAAAATCAACATGGGAAGGCATGACATATTTGACTGTGGATAATTCGCACATGTTCGGTTCATGCCGATTGTGTACGAAGTATAATTTGCCAACGTTCAGTGGTCCTTGCTTTATACGTTCAACGCTTATATTATTATACAAGTTAAACGGATCTCACTTCGATAGAATAACGTACAAAATATACGAACTTTAATACTACGAAAGTGCGGTCCTCACTTTGTTCAAGTATACTGTTAAAAATTAAATCTAAAATCTTTAATATATTAGGAGTCTTTGTCTTATTTTGCCTTGCATTAAATAAGGAGAAATAGATATATGACAAGTGCCTAACACCTCTCCTTTTGGTGGTCTTAACAGCGTCGGTTGTGTGGTGTGTCCTCACTCTTTCTTTGGCTTTTCGGCCAAGTTGATCCCACCAAAGCTCGATAGGTGACAAGGCAGGACTCTGAGGACGCGATCATAGTTATTATCTCACCTGCTGCTTCTTTCTCCTCTAGATAATTTTTACATAGCCTAACTGTGTAATTTGGGGGTCGTACTGGAAAATGAACGATTGGCCAATAATATGACTTCCAGATGGCAAAGCATCAGTTTTTAAAATATCTAAATACTGTTTTTTCGCATTATTCCGGTTCCTTTTACCAAATCGGCTGTTCTTATATCACCGAAGCAACCTCAAACCATCATGTTTCACGGATGGTATTACGCACGTTTCATTAAGGTGTTCACCCAGTTCACGGCGAACGAAAACCCTGCGTTAGTACCGAATAGTTTAAATTCCGGTTCATAACACGGTTTTCCACTCATCTACTGTCCAGTTTGCATGTTCCCTTGCTTATGCTAATCTTTTATCTTTATGCTGACGTTTCAATAAGGGCTATTTTGGGGCAATAGACCTACTCAAACCCGCGGCGCGCAAGGCCCTTTTTACAGCAGTGACATCTTGGTTTCTCGTCTGGCATTAAAATGCCTGCTGATATCTGGTGCCGTAAGTTGCCGATCCCATTTAGCTGACGTTAAAATGAATCTATCCTCGGCTGCTGTTGTTGTTCGTGGTCGTCCACGTCTTCTTCGGTCATAAAACTGCTCCGTTTCTCTTCTTCTCGCTAAGGTGTAATAAATACTTTTCGGTGAAAGTTCCCGCTGTAGTAGCGATAGCTCTTTCTGAATATCCTTCATCTCGAAGAGTACAAATAGTCGAACATTTTTCAAAAGTTATTTGGTTGCGCTTCGACACTTCTTCCAATATTTTATGTACTTTTCAGACAAATTTAAAACTTGCACACTGATTTCAAGCTAAAAATATTTGCAGGGATAACTTGTCAGACATAACGATAGAAATGGTTTGCAGTACAGTCTAACTACCTGAACACGCCTCAATAGTATCTGACGCACCCTCATTATTATACCACCCCATCTGTTAACACAGACAACCTCTTTATTTTAACATTGTAAAGCAATAAAACCATTTAAATCTAATTTCTTTTGTAATTCTTAGAATTTGTAACAGATACTTTTTAAATACGTTTTCATATACTTTTATTTAGAGTAGGGATTAACAGTTTTAGTCTACAATTACAATTATTCATGTTACAAAGAAATTCGTACTTGCTTCCAAACTTTGTGACGCTATTGTATATACCGATTAACAGAGCTTTTGTAACTAATGCGTTAAATTTATTTATAAGATTATATGAGGTAAAAAGTAAGTTAATGGACAGGACAAGAAAAAATTAGCTTTGGAACCGCTGGCGTATTTATCACAAGAGGTATCCTGATACGCACTCGACGTTAGATGCATTGATCGAAGAAGTAAATAAACACGTACTGAAACATCTACTTGACCTTCCTTAACGTATCGATCTAATTTTACTAGCGTTTACATTTGTTTGTCTAAACCAGGTATGGGCAAACTCCGGCCCGCGGGCCACATGCCGCCCTCGAGTAAGGTTTGTCCGGCCCGCTACTGAATTCTTTCGTTGCATATTAGCACGGCCCGTCTAAACTTAATTCATAATGAATCATAAGGATACTACAAAAATGTATATTTTTCAAGATTACTCACAGCATAAAACTTCTACAAAAAAGGTTGCCCATGCCTGGTCTAAACAGTAATTATGTCTTTATTTTATTCTGGGTATGTGAAAATACTAAATAAAAGTACCTTTACCTTACATTAAGGTGTGGTAAGTGTATTTTTATTTATTTTATATATTATTTTAGCCACAGTCTCATTATTCTTATTTGTTTTCTTTGTTATGAACTTTGTTTTGTTTTAACTTGATGCATTTTGCACAAGATATGCGTCAAATACATTCGTTTATTAAATTCTATGAAGTAGAAATAAGTCAATGAAAGTCAAATTAAAAAAATTGACATTGCCTATCTATTTAATCGTTAACATTCCAACTGGCGAGTTGCTCTCATCGCATACGTGATGCGATGTTTAAAAACACATTTTGGGTACCGCGTAAAGCATGCGATACGTTGTTTGGTCGTAGATACGTTGAAAAGATTCGAGAATAAGCACCCTTAAAGCTGCTAAACATATGACTGGATTTTAAGTAGCGTTTACGTTTGTCTGTCTAAACAGTACACAGTGAGAGTTATTTAACGTGACTTATGACGTGATAATGACTTAAAATAGTAGAAGTTGAATGAACTATGCGTTGGATGGGTATTATCGTAATATCCCACTTGAGATCGCCAGCCACTAATAGTGTTTATGCTTCTACGTCTAAATAGCAGACATCCTACATGGAGATATAAGGGTTTAGTGGTACTGAAAATCTTACATGTCAAACCTTAGTATTAAAAAAATAATTATGGCTTTCCTGTAATAGTAGGAAAATCCTTTTGCTTACAAAATTGGTTAATTTTATTTGGAGTTTCTTGAGTTTTAAATTGATACTGTGTACTGTATACGAAAGCCCTCGGATAGACTTTACTATAAGTATATTTGATCAAAAATGTTTGGATATTGTTTTAATGTTTTGGGATACCTGGTTGGTTCAAAAATAATTTCAGGCACATTCTGACTTTTTGAAAATAATGACTGTAATGACAATTATAATACGGCATAACATTTTGCAGTAAAAGTTGTTCAGAATATGAAATTATGACTCGATACAAAGTTTCACATATACCGGATCGCTTTGACTAAATCAGTATTTGTTTTGTATTTGGATTACATTGATGCGAATGTATCCTCTTGCTATTTTTATTGACTTAAATTGGGGTTTCGACAGACTTAACCACTTAAGGAAATACAATTTCTATGAAATGTATCATTTGATTTTCAAACGGTTTGCTTTTTTGGTGCAATTCAATCTGATGCATCGGAAATAAAGCAAGTAAGGTAAGTAAGGTTAAGAGGGCATAAGAAAACTCAGCCAGAAGGAAGAGGTAAGAGAGGGAGACCGGGAAGAACACGAAAGGAAGACGTTGCGAAGGAAAGAATAAGCCGAAAACAAGCATTTATTGTGTTCCGTACTTCATTGGAGATTATAATTCGTTGGTGATGGTTTCTCCGGAGAACTTTAGTTTCAATAAAAATTTCACGGCATGCGATTAGGCATTTATTAAATCCGGTGACATGTTTCGCTACCAACGGGACTATAATCTTCAAGCCATACTTTACTGAATGAAGAGTCAGTTTTTAAATCCGGTTGATGCAAACTTAGCTTTCCTTCTATCACTCCAGGTTGTTTTTGATACCCACTTTGTAGGGTGAAAGATTATGTCGAAAACGGTCACTCCATCGCACAGCCCTTAAAGGTGATTATCTGACTTCAACCGCATCGTGTTCTTCCTCGAATACTTTCAATTTTCAGATCACCTTACTCCTGGGTTACTTTTAAGTATAAAGTACATAACTATCATTCTAATTTACTCCCTTCTTGAATACGAATATCTTATTTTGCTAAGCAATACTTTTTGACAGACTTTTCGGTTTGGATGAATACTATTTTTCTTACATCGTTTGGGAAATTGGATATCCGTGGGAAAGATGAGGATGATGTTAGCAACTAACCATGTCTAATGGATTTGTGATGTGACCTTCCTCAGAATAATCTTATACCTTAGAAAGTGAGTATGAAGGACTTACCTGAATAGTAGAAAAGAAACTAAGTTTGCATGAATAGAATTTGCGGTTTGCTGGTCTTGTAGCTAGTAAAACACGGTTACCGGATTTAATCAATAATTGTGCTGCGAGAAGTTTACGTATGTAATATTATACATATGTATAGTGTTAGTAACACTACACCACAGTCCTTAGAAGTCATAAAGTCATTACTAATCAAATTTATCAGTTGATTATGGTGTTTCGTATATATGACAAAAGATCAATTAGTTATGTTCTAATTATTACCTGCAGTTTTTGCTTTTTAACAATAATTAATATTCGCTTTAGTAAGTCCTGATTGTAATTGTATCCGTAAAAGATTTATTTAGTATTTTTAATAAGATTTGTGATTGATGTACAAATTGTATAACCTTCTCTAAAGTTTAAACCATCGATAAAGTGGTATTACATATAGAACTTCTTTAAAGGACAGATTTAATTTGGGATAAATTTACTTCTACAGTCCGTCCCAACCTTAGATACAGTATGGAATTGAATAGGGGTTGTCCGGTTGCGATGTTGCTGTTGTATCGAACACAAGTGTTATTAAACACATGACACATGATAAGATGATTTTGCTTCTGCAGTTTTGGAAAATTTATTAGAATTTCGAAAAGTTTAAAGCAACTAAGGTTACCTGAGTATTAGAATACCTTTGCATCTACTTGGAAACCAAATTGTTCAGAATTTCATTCAGAACAACAGATATTTGCTGACACCCATCAAGAGGGAAGCTTACAGCTATTTATCAACAGGACAAATATATTAAATATATTGTACAGCTCTCGCAATATAAGTTGGCGGGCGGTGGGGATGCGCCGTAAACATATTTAGGACACATACCTCCCACCTGTCTGATTCAGATAGTGCATAGGATACGGGAACGTTGCAGGACGAATGATAGGCAATCTATCCCTCCTCTATCTGCGCGAACTCACTCCCACCCTTCGCCAACTTATATTGCGAGAGCTGTATATTCAAATAGAAAATAAATAGTGATGAGAAACGCCATATATCAATTCAGTTTGGCTTCCATTGTTTGATTGTTTTATTTTGAGTATTAATAGTTTACGGGAATCCATATCACTCTGAGATTGAGTTTTTGACTTAATTGACTTGATAACGTATTCTCCAGTGAGAAGACCTTGTTAAACATCTTTTAGATCTGCTGGACAGTTTCTTCTAAGCTTCCTACGATCGTTTACTTCGGACAGTGGATGTTTGAGTGACTGGTTTATTTTATGAATAACCCATCCATGATTTCCTGGATAGTGGAGTGGTTATCTCTGCCAAGTTGATGTAGAGGAATCCATTCTTAAGCGTTTCAATGGGAGTTTATTCTTGGCAGCAGAAGTCTTTCAAGTAGTTTTGAAATAATCAACAAAAGATTTATAGACTTTCCAAAACACAAAATTCGTTCAAGTGTTTATCTATCAAATTTATTAACGTGTTACCAGCAGCCATAAAACATTCTACTTTAAATGTTTTTAAAAATAAAACGAAAGAATTATTATTGAATACCGCTTTCCAATTTTGACTGAATTCTGAACAATGCCGATCTGCTTATATTTTGTATTAGGCTGTGTTATTTATTTATTTATTTTATACAGTACATATGCAAGTTTTTAGAAAATTTTTATTTCGATTGATAATTTCTGACCTGTGTTTTGCTATTATTGTAGTTGCACAAATAATAAGAATAGTTCTTCTTATTATTATTATTATTATTAATAGGTTTACGGATTGGGATTACTGTAGCTGTTTGGGCCAAAATTTTAAATATTTTAATTTAGTTACACTATATTTTAAAAGGGGAATCAAGACAGCAATATTTATTTAGCACTCTGAACGTAGGAGAAATCACAACAGAATGTAGTATATACATATATACATATCTTCAAAACAAAAAGAAATGTATAATAAGAAGCTGAGAATATCTACCTAACAGGAGAAAATGCGATATGATACACGAATGTATGTATCCGACGCCCGGAACCGCCTTGTTGCATAAAAGTAACAAGCACGTTGAATATGTAATATCTAATAAATGCACACCCCTGGTATCTTACACTGGCACGCGTAATAATCGGGGAGGGTGTCGCACTTCGAGACAATAAATCCGCAATGTGTAAAATCTTCCGTCACCCTTTATTACATCCCGCGTTGAACAAAGTGGAAAATCTGTAGAACACGAACCGAGGACTTGCGAAATCGTTGAAATTAATGTACTACACGCTCGGCGGTGACACCTTCAATATTACAGACCCCAACTAAGTCAATAAAACAGCGTGAGGGATGTTGGAGATACCGCATAAGAGACGCCCAATTACTGTACTAGATATATATGGCGAGTGTTTTGAGTTGATAGTGATAATCTCGTATAGTCGAAAAGGTTATAGAGTTATAATTAAAATGATAAAATTTAGAGAAGGTACAGTTTCTTTATATATTTATATGAATTCTTCTTTAGGCCAATGGCAGTTTTTTATTTTGCACGTCACTTCAATAATTTCTAACCCAGTTCTTACACAGTTCCATATCACCATATCAACAGTGAGTATTTCCTGCACGTAAGTTGAAATAGTTGTTGTTTTGCAGCAGTCTAATATTAGCTTAAGGAGATATACGCAATTTCATCCTCTTGAAAATATTTGAGTTTAATTTGCCTCAGTATGCGTCTGGAAATGTCTCTACATATTTTCTACTTATGGTTTGAAAGAAAGATTACAAGAAAATAGGAAGTCTTGCTTAAAATGTATCAGTGCATTAACTACATCCACCTCTCTTTCATTAGAAAATAATGTTTTGATCGGACATTTATAGTGCAACTTTTTATATAATATATACTTGAAAATGATCGTGACGTATTACACGTCCTTATAACAATCAAGGTTGTGATTATTACTCTTTGATTTCATCTTAACGGCTTATTTGTAATATGAGTCTAACCCAAGCCAAAAGATTCATTGTGTTACTTTTGAACATTGAAACATCTCTAATTATTGTTGTAAAGTAGGACATTAGGACAACGGATGTAAGAAAGAATTGCGCATTTGGCAATATTCTTAAACTTATCTTATTTAATACACACCACTCCTTAATTTTATTAAGATTTTCCTGAAAGGCACCCACAATTACGACTTTCCAGTAAGTCATTGATGTAAGAAAGACATAGCTCTTTCGGCGAGTCAGATATGATTTCATTAACGTCAGCCGTGAATGAGAAAAACCGATGTATGAGCATGGTTCATTGTGTCAAACGCCTTTGCAAAATCGGTATAGATAACGCCAACTTGTTTGCGTTCATTCGACTCACTGATATATTGCATAATATTCACTAGATTAGTTGCAGTACATCTACCTGTCATAAAGCCAGGAGAAATTCCTTTATAGAGAATGTGCCAGAATATTTTAGAACAATTAGAATATGTATAGTTACCTACTTTGGAGCGATCGCCTTTTTTAAATATTGGCAGTCTCCTGCTAATCTTCCAACTGTTAAGGAATACAGATGTAGCGTATTCGCGAACAAAGAGACCAGAAATATTATCATCACCAGCAGTCATATCGTTCTTAATACGGTTAATAGATTCCAGGACCATATCTTCGGTTATTGGGCCATAGAGAAAGGGCAGTGCAATGGCGGTTTGTGTATGGGGTTGAAAAATACTAGCAAAATTATTCGCAAACGCATCAACGATATCATTTGGCTGTTCAGTTGCAATGTCATTGTAGTGTATAATTCCGGGTATTCTAGGGGTAGTACATCTACGTTTATTAATAAATAACCAGAATACTTTTGAATTATCAATAATGTTTAACTCAACCATAGCTCAATATGAAGAAAATACTGATTTAATTTCATACTTGACTAAAGCTCTCAAACGCTTGAATTCATTGTAAAAAGTAAAACCTTGTGTTGACTTCCATTTTCTACAATAGTATTCTTTTAGGGCAATAAGACGTTTAATTTTATTATTGAACCACTGCGGATAAGATCGAATAGACCTAGTGGTCATGCAGCTATCTATAATAGGAAAGACGGCTCTGTAAAAGCGTCAGCTGCAAGACTAGAACCAATATGGTTAGAGAGAAAGGACTAGTCAAAATCAACCAGAGCAGTACGAAGTGCTGAGAAATTGGCTTTACGAAAATTATATTGTATGTTGGTACTAGACGCAAAGTTAGTAGGCATAAGTTAAGAGCTAAATTGCATTGTTATGTAAAGTGCTGGACGGTGTGAGCTCTTTGACACTATGGTATTGAGGTCGTGTATAACTGTAAATTCGGTTACTAAATTAGAAAATACTAAACGAGCATTCTACCATTAGTGTTAATTACATTGTTGTATTGACATAGATCAAGAGTATTCATAAAGTGACTTAATATCACACCTGCCATCGTAATAACAACCAGTGTGGAAGAACGGTGCATTGAAATCACCAATCACGACCATTCGTTTATTTAAGAAAAATTGGGATAATGTGTGAAAAGGGTTTCATAACCATAAAGACTAATATTAGGTGGTATGTATCTGTTGGCTATATAAATAGATATAATGTTGTTTTAATCTACACCTTATTATATCGATTTTTCCTCTCGAATAATGAATAGAATTTGTTTCTGTTATATAGCAGAAACAACATTCAAAGTTATCATTCACAGAGGATGTTTCTCGATTACTCGGTTACTTTTGCACCAGCCACGTGTCACCTGTTACCTCCTTGTTGGGAAAACGTCAGTGGTACAACGGGTGGCCTAACTTGCCGATCCAGTTTGTGCGCCAAGTTCAATAAGATGAAAGAATATTTTCCTTACATCTCCACCCCCCTCCCCTTCGGTAAGATTTTGGTATGAAAATTTTGGTACAAAGTCACTCGAAGTTATGGCTAGGCGCCTTTGCTATCTCTTTCATTTGTGATGCCAGGAGTCTAGAGATATGGAACACGTTCGATTCTGAATTTTTGTGTCCTGTATCAATCTCATATATTGATTTCGATATTTTTTCAATATCTTGTAAGGTCCAATTCTTAGTTCATCTAATTTTTTCCGGTTCAGTCGGTTCCATTTTCGACATATACCAGGTCCCCGACATTGAAGTCACGGACTTTTCTGTTCTTATCGTATAATTTTTTATTATATTCGTGGTACTATTTTCTAAGGGAATTATACTATCGTTCTTTAGGTTATTGTTATTTTTCGTTGTTTTCAATTCATTTGGTAATACTGTGTGCATTGAAATAGATATAGTAATGGAACGCGCACGTTAATGTGTCTATGGAACGAAAAACGTGCCGTTTGTGTTGGAAGAGTGCAGATATATGTAAGGTATCTCTATCTTCTTCTCGCTCATTGACTGTTATGTGTCTATCAGACTCGGATTTGGCTTTTTAGCAATATTTATAGTTTAATAGTGAAAATAGTTAAACAGAGTGCATATGGTTGTAAAAATGAATGGACTCCTTCTGGAAATATCAAATTTCACAGACAATTATTTTTTAATTAGTTATCAGCCCATTATCTAACCTCGATATTGGTTATCTCAAAAATAAACATTGAAAATTGAATAATATAGATATTTACGATATAGTTATTTTCGAAATCGTCAAATTTACAGAGAAAGCCTTCAGAGCGGGTGTTATTTGGGGACACATGCAAAGACCCTTATTTAAAAACGGATTATAAATTTAGTTCCACAGCAATTCATACCTGAGATAAAAACATTATTCTATCCTTCACATCCGGTTGATATTTCAGAAGATCATAAAATTTGTCGGTAGTACATATGCGGATGTAAGAATTCAAACCTATCCGAAGAAAAAAATTTACAAAATTAGGCGCTAAAGCCAATATAAGACAAAAATAAATTACACAAAACTGTTTTATTCTCCCACATATAGCATTAGTATTACGAAATATTTTATATGTATATAGCTAAATTAAATGTTTTTTAATTTGTGTTTGTTATTGCAACAGATAATTAGAGAAAGCAATGTATTCATGTAGTTAGTAGATAGGTTTATCATATTTTACATATACCTATATGTTACGTCTATAGTTTGTAGAAATGCTCTACTTTCTTATGTTTTTTGTAAATAGTTAATAGTTTTATGGAATAAATTTTTATACATTACGTGGCGTCATTTTTATATTTATCTGCATTGTATTCATTGTAGCTTTACCTGTTGCGGCGTTATTTCAGATTATCGCGCCAGGTGCAACTATCTTGCATATGTTTGAATGAATACAACAAGGATAGTGATACCTTAAAGTGTGTTAATCCTTTTCTAGCAGCAGTGTCTCATTTTCTCACTGTAACGTCAGCGTTCCAGTTAACCTTATACTTCATTGAGTGTGTGTTCAGTCGCATTGTACTTTTTCACACAGTCATGCACTGTATTCGTCCACGCGCATGTTTTATTTTTTTCATTCATTGCACATCTAATCTTATTCACTAAAGTTTGATTAAGCCTTTCGTTTAGCTCATTGGAGAATGGTGCGTTTACAGCCGTAAACGTCATTTTGATATTTTTCTTTTCTAAATAATCTTTGAAGTCTTTGGAGTTTATACCTGGGTACTGATCTGTCAGAAGCATTCCGATATTATAATCTCTGAGTACTTTTTCTGTTAGTGTGATGAAGTCACTTGAATTTTGTGTTTTTGATGTTACTATGTAAGCAAATCTTGTGAAGTGATCTACTAGAAGATGTAAGTATTTCTTAGTGGATCGTAAGCCGCCGAAACCACCGATCGTATCTACGGAAACCACTTCAAACGGTTTTCGCCCAGGACCGAAGTGTGACATTAGACCAATTTTTCTTGTCCCCTTGATTTATTTTCTATGCATACTGTACAATTTTTGCAGGTTTTCTCTATATTTTCTGCTGTATAATGTTGCAGTATTTTGTTTTGCATTTGTTTTATCCCTATGTGGCAAAATTTCGTATGCGTGTTTTCTATTAGCTTCTTAGAAAACTCTTCTGACAATACGATCTTTTCTTTCTTTCTTATTATTCTATAGTACAAATTGTCTTTATAAATTAATCTATCTTTGCTCGTTTTTATATCTTTGTTTCCTTTTTGGTCTTCTAAAATATCTGTTATTTTTATTAAATTCACAATCTTTAATTTGTCTTCCTCGCCTTCCTGAGACTCTAATACCGGATTTCTGCTTAAGCAGTCTGCTTCTAAGTTATCTTTACCTGGATGGTATATTATTTCAAGATTATACTGTGATAGATAGTACGTGAGGTCGCCTAATTCTTCGTCTGTTTTAGCTTTGATGTTCATTTCTTCTAGTGGTTTATGATCTGAGAATACTTTGCATGGTCTGCCTATAAGCCAGTGTTGCCAATATTTTACTGCTCCTTTTATTGCTGGGCATTCTAGGTAAATGGCTTTCTTTTTTGTGATTCAGTTAGTTTCTTTGAAAAATATGCTACCGGTTTTTCGACTTTTGGATTATCATTTAGTTGTGGCTGTTTCAATGCAGCTCCTATGCCCTGTAAACTCGCGTCTGTATATATGTGTACCGGTAGGTCCGGGTCGAAGATAGCTAAGACTGGTTGGGTGCAGAGGAAATTTTTCATGTATTCAAAGGCTTTTTGACATTCTTCGGACCAACTGAATTTTTGTCCTTTCCTTAGTAGATTATGTAAGGGTTCTAGAATCAATGAGATTTTTGGTACATATTTCATTATAAAAGTTGATTTTGAAAAAATTAATATATCATCTATATAGTTTACCGTAAAATCCGATAGTTGTTGTTGTTTTCTTATTATATTACTCAAAATTCTTTGAAAAATGGCTGGTGCCGTTTTTAATCCGAATGGAAGACAGTTCCATTGAAAGGCGCCTTCTTGCGTCACAAATTCCGTTTTTCTTCTGTCTTCAATTCGTAAGGGGATAGACCAGAACGCTGGATTTATGTCAAGTTTTGAGAAATATTTGCAATTCCTTGTTTTTATAAGTAAGTCCTTAATTAATGGGAATGGTTGCGATTGAGGAACTATTATCTTATTCAAATCTCTGAAGTCTATACACAGTCTCGACTTTGTGTTTTCATCTCTTTTGTATGCTAGCGCCACTGGGACGCCAAAGGCACCGTATGATTCTTCGATTAGATTTCTTTTAAGTAATTCTGAAGTCTGTTTCTCTATTTCTTTTTTATCTTCGATTGCACATCGATAAGGCCTTTTGCTACAATATTTATCTATTATAAGATCTATTCTGGCTTCGTAGTCTTTTACTGTGCCTATATCATATTTGTCTTTTGCAAATATATTTTTATAGTTATCTATAAGATTTTCTATTACGGTTTCTTCATGACGATTCAAGTGATTTGTTACGACTTCGATATCGTCTAAATGTACGTGTTCATTGAAGTTTATTTGATATTCTTGTTTTCCAGTGAGATTAGGATTTTCCTGTTTTATCTCCAGGTTCTCATTTTGTGTTAACTTGAACTTTTTTATGCAATCTAATCCTATTAGAAAGTCGTAATCGAAATTCTCGTCGTTAATTATGAATAAATTTATGTATTCTTCTATATTCATTATTTTTACTTTTATTTTTATCCATCCTTCCGTTTTATTCACACCATTAATCGTTTTCAAGTTAGCTTTTTGCATTTTACTGATTCCTTTTCGTTCGTGCCGAATTAATTTCTAATTTATTATTGAAACATTTGAGCCTCAGTCATAGATAGCGGATACTGTTAAAGTGTAGTTTAATGTTATCTTGATTTTAATTAATGGTGGGATTATTAGTTTTTTGGATCCGTGTCGTCTAGTTTTACCTCTAATACTGAATTGTTGACGCGGTTTATTCTGTCCTTAAACCAGCATTCAGTTTCCGGGGGAAGCGTGAAACTTTGCCTTTACTTTTACAAATTTCGCATGGTGTTTTTTCTGTTTTTTCTCTGCTCGTGCAATTCTCATTCTTTTTTGTTTCGAAGTTCCTTCTGTTAACTAAATGTTCCAGTTTGCCTATTTCATTATATAAGTCTTCGGTTTCTTTCAATCTTTCTCTATCAATTCTATTGGCTACAAAGTTTGGCAAGCCCGTTGCAATTAGATCAATCAATGTTCCATTATCGATAAATCTTCTTGCATCGAGTAGAACTTTTTCTTTTTTATCGCATATTTTAGTAACGAGCCTGTTTGATATTTAAGTGACAGTGCGTATCTTATTTGAGAGCAGCCTTTATTGGCGAATGTTTCGCAGAACATTTTCCTCCTTTCTTCCCACTTTGCTTCAATAGTGAGTTTCAATAATGTACAACTGTACCAATCTGTGGCCCCTTTATCCATAAATGACTTTCAAATTTCTTCTTCTTCTTAATCTTTTACCCTTTCTACCTTTCGGTGTAGGGGTTCGGAGCCACCGAGCCGTATATGTAGACGCATATACCGTACCGCTCCTGGCCCACCCAGTGGCATTTCCTTCATTTTCGCAGCTTATTAGAGGTCCAGATCCATTTTTCAGGATTTTAAACTGCTACGCTCTGCCGCTACCGGGTCTCGAACGCCGGCCCTTCGCACTGTGAAGCGCGAGTTTTACCACTCAGCCACTGAGGCACTTTCAAATTTCAATCTTTAGAAATGTTAAATCGTTCGCATTCTTTTTCAAAGCTAGCCATCCATTGATCGGCGTTTGAATTTTTACCATTAAATTTTTCAATTGTAGATTCTTTTGCTATTTTGCCTATGTTTCTAATTTCTGGTTGTTCTTGGCTTCTTGCAAGTAATTCTTCCAACATTTTTACGAGTGGTTGTTCTGGGACATAAGCGATTTGTGGTACGTTGGTTATTTCTTCCAAATACATGTCATTGAATTGCAAACTTTCACCTTCGTGTAAGTATGTTTCGGATAGCTCTTCCGTCAAGTTAATCCATACCTTTCTTTCTTGATGTCTTCTTGTAAGTGTTTTTATTATTTTGGCGTATGCTGTTGTTCCCATGATTTCTTCGTGACAGCCTGCTGCTTGAAGCTCTTGTGGGATTCCATACGTCTGGCCATCCGGTGTGCCAATTGAGGTTATGCATATTAGATTAGATCTTCCATCTGCTTTGCCGCGAACCACGAAGTGGAAGCGGAGCTTTTCCATTGTGAAGTTCAGCGGGAATGTTGTTTTATAATGTTGTTTTAATCTGCACCTTATTATATCGATTTTTCCTCTCGAATAATAAATAGAATTTGTTTCTGTAATATAGAAGAAACAACATTCAAAGTTATCATTCACAGAGGATGTTTCTCGATTACTCGCTCGCTCGATTACTCGGTTACTTTTGCACCAGCCACGTGTCACCTGTCACCTCCTTGTTGGGAAAACGTCACTGGTACAACGAGAGGCCTAACTTGTCGATCCAGTTTGTGCGCCAAGTTCAATAAGATGAAAGGATATTTTCCTTACATAGATATAAGAGAAAACTCACACTTACATAGAGTAACATCAATAAGAGGCGCAAGCTCTGTCAAAAAGGAAATATCGATCGCTGTTGATTTAATATGTTCATAAATTGCCGGAAGAGCACCACTATCAGTTGAGCGTTGAACTAATTCGCGTTTTCTATCTGCACGGAAAACAGTATACGATTCATTAGAGCAGAAATCTCTGACGTTAAAATGTCTTCAGAGAGCCAGTTTTCAGTTAAAAAATTAAGTCACAATCCGAGGAGTAGCCACATGTATATATCTGATACAATTTAGTGCGTAAGCCACGAATATTTTGCTAAGTTAGCTGCAAACTTGTAATGGATGCGTTGGACAAATTATGACCTATACACGTAAATTGTATAATAGGGAATATGATTATAAGATTAATGGCGTTAATCTTGGGAGGTGCTCCAGAATCAAACATCTTGGTATATATTTTGATCAAAAACTGTCTCTTAGTGATTATGTTCAGGTGTTATATTCGGATTGTTACTTCATTTTGCACTTAGTTCCACCCGGAATTTTCAGAATGCAGATACCATCTTGTTATACAACATGTCAATACGTAGTAACCTTGAACATTGTTCGATAGTAGACAGACAATGTAAATTTTCTAGAGAAATTAAATTTTTATGTGCTATGTTTGGGTTTTAGAAACGCTATTACTTTTAGGAATGATGTACCTAATTCCGATAATCTTTAAATTCGCTATTATATATGTGAACATCTTATAATGAATATTGAATTTTGTTTTATGAATCTCTTAAATAAGATAATCGTAACATTTTTTTCTTGTGCTTTAATATTTATAATATATACAAGATATTATAATCATTATACATAGCGACGAGTGCACAGTAACGTGACAAAGGTTACAACACTACTTTTTGTCTCTGTCTAAAAATGCATTTTGTTGGGGTTTGTAGTTCGTGCGCCGGCGCCACCTGGTTTACGCGGGAAAGATAAAAACTGTGTAACATAGCTCCCCCGTTGAAAGCTTCTAGGATTTCAAGATGATGGGTCCACACCAGGATCGGGTAAGGTGACTAACTTCACAACAGGTCGTTAGTATACTCCGTTAGCAGTCTTGAGCATTACGGTGCGTATGATACCATCTTTACCAGGAAAGGTTTCGACTACTCGTCCTAGAAGCCATTTTAATGGAGGTAAACCATCTTCCTTCACGATGACTAATGTACCAAGTTTCAACAGCTGCTTATGCCCCGATTTCCATTTTACACGTGATTGGAGTTGACATACATATTCTTTTGTCCAGCGCGTCCAGAAATGCTGGACCATTTCTTGAATTTGTTGAAATCGCCTCACTGGAGTTACTGTACCGATTTTCCAATCTTGGTCAGGGGCACCGGTCAATGTGTCACCTATGATGAAGTGCGCGGGGGTCAAAGGAGTAGGATCGTTCGGGTCATTTGACATTGGGTATAATGGGCGCGAATTTAAGCATGCTCCGATTTGGGCCAAAATAGTTACGAATTCTTCGAAACTTAAAGGCTTGATGTTTTATGGCCCTAAGAGAAGCCTCCCAAAGCCCACCAAAATGAGGGGACCGAGGAGGTATAAAATTCCAAATAATACCATCCCGACCAAGTTCAGTGCCAATCTGGTTCTCATGAGCTTTGAAAAATTCCTTAAGTTGAGCCTGGGCACCTACAAAATTAGTGCCACGGTCTGAATATATTTTCTAACATTTGCTACGTCTAGCTATGAGTCGTCTCAATGCCGCTAAAAACGACTCAGCAGTCAAATCGCTCACGGCTTCTATGTGAATTGCCTTTGTAGCAAAGCATACAAAGACGTAAATATATGCTTTAGTTATTTTATAATTTCGTGTTTTACGATCCTTCATTGAGAAAGGACCGGCGTAATCGACGCCTACAATCAGAAATGGCCGGGAGGGGGTTAGTCGATCTTTTGGAAGGTCACTCATTAAATAATGTAATTTATTGGCGTTGAATCTGGCACATCGAACGGAATTATGCACTATCTTACGCACTAAATTGCGACCAGATAATGGCCAGAATTTTTCTTTGATTGTTGCCAACAGATGCTGTGGAGTTGCATGCAGAAGGCGCGTGTGTTCGTGATTTGCAATTAGTATCGTAACCTTTAGGTAACAAAGCAGAATGCTTCTTTTGAAAGTCAAAATCTGAATTCTTGAGTCTACCACCAACTCTCAAAATACTATTGTTGTCTAAAAAAGGATTTGGACGTAGAAGACGACTCCTTGCGCTAACTTGGCCAGTTCTTTTAATTTCGGAGATCTCTTAAATAAAGCATTGATTTTGTACAACACGAGTCAACACCTGTAGAGAATGTTCCAATTCGGCAAGGCTTAAAGGGCCTATGGTCTTAGAGGTTTTGTGTTGGAGATTATTTATATATCGTAGAACGTAACCAAAAACACGCTGAAGTTTCTCCAATGTTGAGTATTTGTTCAGCCCAGGGATAGTGTCGAAGGACGTTCGATTCAAGCAAGTTACAGTTAACGATTTGGGTTTGAATTCAGGAAGATCAGAGAAAGGCTGTGCATCATGTTTCTCGGTGGGCCAATGAACATGATGCTGGGAATGTTGGACTATACCACTATAGCTCAGAGGCAAGTAAATTTGTTGCAGATGATCCTCGAGATAAAATGTCGGCAGGATTTTCATGAGTATTTATATATTTCCACTGTTGGCCATTGGATAACGTTTGTATCTGAGTGATTCTATGTGCAATGAATATTTTCCAAAAATGTGGAGAAGACTTGATCCAAGATAAGGTTACAGTTGAGCCCGACCAATAAGTTACCTCGTCAATGCTTTGCTGTAACGAACCTTTAACTTTATCCTTTAATTCTGTCAGCAAAACGGCAGCACATAATTCTAGTCGTGGAATAGTTAGAACTTTCAGTGGCGCCACTCTTGATTTGGCGCACAGCAAATTAGTTTGAATATGACCGCATTGGTCCGTAGATCTGATATAAATGTAGGCTCCATATCCTTACTCAGAGGCATCAGCGAAGCCATGGAGTTCTAAATGAACAGGATGTTGACATACTGCTCTCCTAGGGATAGCCATGGCGTTGAGGTCTTCGAGATCATCCCTAAAGGCGACCCAATGGGTATGCAAATTCAGAGGTATGGATTCATCCCAGGATATGTGCAATTGCCACAGCCTTTGAAGTATTACTTTGGCGTTTATAATGACCGGAGCTAGTAATCATAGAGGATCGCAGATTTGAGATATAGTACTTAATATGGATCTTTTAGTAAATCGCTTGGATTGATTAATAATCCTTATAGAATATGTCACAACGTCTGAAGATTGATTCCGTAATAGCCCAAGAGTTTTAGTTTGTTCATTATGATTTATATCGACAACAGATTCGGATATGGGAGAAATGTGAACAGAATCCATGTTTAGCAGGTTAAGTTCAAAACCATATGATAAAAGGATCTTTGATAACCTTAGTTTTATGTTGGATATCCCTTCCTGGGTAGAAGCACCAGTTAGAAGGCCGTCAACATAGAAGTCATTGTGTATTATGGAACTGATTGTGGGATTTGAATCTTTAATTTGGTTACCAATTTCCTAAATGCAACGAATAGCTAAAAAGGAAGCAGATGTGGTTCCGTATGTGACGGTGTTGAGCTCATATGTCGACAATGGCTCCGTGATGTTTTCTTTCCAAAGTATTCTCTGCAAAGATCGTTGATGTTCATTAACAAGTACCTGTCTGTACATTTTGCTTATATCAGCGGCTAGTACAAAGTTGTGCTTTCTGAATCTAATTAGAATGGAAACTAAATCATTTTGAACTGTTGGAGCAGCCATCAAAATGTCATTAAGAGAATAACCAGAAGATGACTTTGATGAGCCGTCAAAAACTACTCGTAGCTTAGTTGTTGTACTAGATTCCTTTAAAACACAATGGCGAGGAAGAAAGAAACCGGCATCAGCATTAGGTTCAGGGACTTTAGTCATGTGTTCAAGTTGGATGTATTCGTTTATGAAATTTTGATATTGCTGTTTCATTTCACGATTTTTTAGAGTTTAAGTTCTAGGGCATAGAATCTTTTCTCGGCAGTTTTCCTAAAGTTTCCTAATTTGGAGATACGGTATTTTAAAGGTAAACTAACTACAAAACGACCATCTTTATTTCTGAATGTATGTTTTTTAAAATGTTCTTCACAAAGGATTTCTTCGGAAGATAATGGTTTATCCTTAGGACATTCTTCGATGCTCCAGAATTTCTCAAGGTGAAAATTTAAATTATTAGTATTAAGATGGCAATTAGTCCTGGTTTGAACGTGGTTATTGTAATATATAGGACCAGAAATAATTTATCCCAATTGAGTATTTTGTAAGGAAGATGAATTTCGACCAAGTTTAATTTGACCTGCGCATAACAGGTCCCAGAATGTACCTGCGCTAATAAGAAGGTCGATGGATAAGCTTACATTGAAACCAGGATCCGCCAATATTACATTATGAGGAATGTTTAAATGTCGTGCATCAAAGGACGCGCATGCTATGTTGGCTGTTATTGTTTCGAGAACCAAACATGATAGTGAAGTAGTAAAAGAATTTAAACGAGATTGTATTTCAACTCGAGCAGAAGAATTTTCGGCAGATGATGTTTGACGAATTCCTTGCACAAGCATGTTTATTTTCTTGGTTCTTATATTAAGTTGGGAACATAAATGTTTAGTGATAAAGTCGCTTTGTGAACCATTGTCCAATAGTGCTCTGCTAGTGTGAATATTTCCGAAACCATCTCGTATATTGGTAATGGCTGTGGAGAGAAGAATGAGTGTTTTGTTGTCCGTACTACATAAAGAGTTAGACGATGTTTGAAGGTTAGGTGTCGTTGCCCCTTCAGAGTGTTGTGAATTGATGTTCAAATTTGGAGTCATGTTTTGTCTTGAATTGGATTGCTTGTCGTCAAAATGCAGCAAAGTATTATGCATTTTTCCGCATTCCCGACATTTACTAGCAGTACAGTTTTTAGTAATATGATTTTTACGCAAGCAATTTATGCAAAGTTTTAGTGTTTTTGCTTCTTCATACCTAACATTTGAGTCAAGAGAAGCGAATTTTTTGTAATTGTATACGTTATGTTCGTCATCGCAAATTACACAGCGAGAAATGTTGGTTGTTGTATGAGTTTGTACATGTTTGGGTCTAACGTAGGTATTAGAAGTGGCATTAAAATATTTTTGAAATGGTTTATTGATTTCTAAAGTTTCCAATAACCGACATTTCTCTTTTAAAAATCGCAGGAATTCAAGAAAAGTTTGAGTGTTTCCCGTTGCAATCTTTGTTTCCCATTCACGTCTTGACACGTTATCTAATTTTGTTGAAATTAAGTGTATTATAAGTGTATCCCAATGTTCTGTTGGTTGGCCAAGCACCTTTAATGCACGCAAGTGTCGCGACATGCCATCTACCAACTGCCTCAAATTTACGAGAGATTCTTTGTTACTAGAGTTTAAGCTGAATAACGCTTTAACATGATTGGATATTAGCAGTGGTTTGTTTTCGTATCTTTCTGTTAAGCAATTCCTGGCGATATTGTAATTGGAATCAGAGATTTCTAATGAATTTATTGCTTGGGCGGCTTCTTCTCTAAGAGAAAGCCTTAAATAATGAAATTTTTGGATTTTATTTACCTCGTTGTTATTGTGTATAACTGACATGAATGTGTCTTTAAAAACTAACCAACCACTACATGCACCATCAAAAGATGGTAAATTTAATATGGGCAACCTTATGTGGTTAATATCAGAAATATTATGCAGCATGTTTGAATTTATATTTAAACTTTGCGAATTTTGACTACATTGAGAGACCTTATTTGACATAAATTGCTTGGCATTACAAATAATTTAAAACAAAGCATTTTCAAAGTTCGCGCGCTTAGTATCGTCCAATACTAGTTCGAAATCGTCTTCCGTAGTAAATTTTTCTATTTGTAATTGAACGACATTGAACTCGTCAAATAATGGCTCTATTCTATCTAACCTAGTTTGCAACTGAACCAAGTCAGGATTCTCTGCTATAAATACTTTATTGTAAAAATTCTCAAAGCGAGTTAATTGACCTTTTATGTTTGTGCGTTTGGTTTTACTTTCTTTAAGTTCAACAGCCATGATTTTATTTGTTTTTCCCAAATAATAGATGAATATTGATGCTTTTGTGATAATATTGCGTAAATAAGGAATTGAGATTGAATATAAGTGTTTTGCATTAAATCGAGTCAATGTATGAATATGAAATGAGTTAGAATAAAGGAAACGTACTCACCGTGGCTGTAGTGAAGCAGTGTAGTTTTTTTTTTTTGCATAAGGCACATTTCTGACAACGTTACAAGATGGAGGTTTTTTCTAATGTTGTGTTTCGCTGGATTCCCACTGTATCGGGTGATCGAAGGACCATGAATTTTGTTTTAAGAACCTCTTACTTATGTGTATTAGTTTGTTGCACAAAAATGTTAATTTTGCTCCAGCAGCAAAAGCCACTCCCTTGCATCTATCACAGCATATCGTCCACAGCTAGATGATAAACCAACTTAAGCTTGCCGGCTAGAACAAATTGTACTGTCTGCTAATACTTTATTCATAAAGAGTCCTGTGTTTACCCAAGTTTTATTGATGCAAACAGTATTTCCCATTTCTCCTTTAGCTTCTTCAGAGACACTGGCACATGGACTACCCGCCATATGATGGTAACGATAGAAGAAATGTGAGAAAATCAACATATAGGAAAAATAATAGTGTATGATTTGATGATGTATTATCATGGAAATGATTGCATACAGTAGATTCATAAAAAATATAGTAAAACCAATTTTGTAAAAGTATTTAAGTTTTTGTCGAAATGTCCGCCTTTTCCTAGAATAACGGTAGGCACATCTTTGGCATTCTTTCCACCTAAGAATGTATCTCCCCTCCTCCTCCCCCCACCCTCTCAGTAATATGCATTTACCGGATTCATAGATTTTACCTTACGATCTACTTCGTCCCAAATAAACTCAGTGGGGGACAAATCGGGTGATTGCGTGAGCCAAACCATTCTTTTTATCAATCCGTTTTCTCTTTGTTGGCTTAAATAATTTTTA
This sequence comes from Chrysina gloriosa, assembly GCA_038088585.1. Classification (NCBI taxonomy): domain Eukaryota; kingdom Metazoa; phylum Arthropoda; class Insecta; order Coleoptera; family Scarabaeidae; genus Chrysina; species Chrysina gloriosa. The sequence goes on from CM076088.1 coordinate 48,248,025, forward strand.
CATATTCTGACTAAGCATTTGGGATTGTTATCTTCTTGAAATGTAAACCCGCTTCCCCACATACGCAGTCCGGATGGAACTCCATTGTGACTCAAAATTTCCAAATCTTGAGTAAACCCCTAACTTGGTTGTTTTCAAAACACCCCCATACCATTACACTACTATCCCCGTGTTTCACTGTAGGACTTAACATGTTCACGCCGGCGCCGATTTTCATGTTTTTCGCTTGTACACGCGTTCTATGTATCGAATTTGAGTTAAATTTATAATACTGAATTATTATGTTTATCCTTTTGAACAAAAGTTATGTTTATAATACGTTATTAATTATAATTGTCATTAAAAATAAATGTTTATAATGTATATACGTTAAACTTTCATTATTTTAATTTTTTACTGTGGGCCACCGGTGGTACGCACCGCCCGATGAGACAGTCTACTGTGGGCCACCGGTGGTACGCGCCGGCGTGTACGTGTTAAACATTCATGCGGATGTCGTTGAACCTAAGCGCGCCTCCGAGAACCGTATATCTAGAACGGTCCACAGAACGGGTTTCAAGCCTTCGATTATCAAATTTTTGTGTTCCTTTGCCCAGTCTAACCTCTTTCTCTTATTTTCCTTCTGCAGTAATGGCTCCCTTACTGCCACACGTCCAATAGGTTCGGTTTTTAGTCGACGACCAACGGTAATAACCGAAAATGGCCGTTATTTATCTGTATTTACGATACTCGTTATTTTCGTTTCAGTCCTCCACGTTTCCGATTCACTAATTTTCCGGTAGTTTCTTTACTCTCAAGAGTATTACGTATACACTCCATGTTTGGAAATATTCAACCGCGCCGAGATTTGTTTGTAGCGCGTTTCTCTATTGGTATTTCTCGTATTTTCGGTATGCGAACAACTACTTGATCATTTAGAAGCAAAATGAGGATAAACAAATTTACCTGGTATTTATAATACATCTTCAATATTTGTATTTATTTTCAAGAACTCATAATAAATACTTCAAAGATAATATTTCCGGTTTAAAAACTTCATTGCCAACTCTTTATTATCCGATTTGACCGTATTAAACAACTCCTTTGTAATTGGCAATAAAATCTTAATGTCGCGTAAAATTGGTGGAACCATGTATACATTTCAAATATACAAATATTTTGTGACAATTGGTCCTGCATAATAAAACGTACATAAATATTAATGATATTCTTTCTGATAAACATCACTCGTTTTTATACTTATATCTAGAGTTGCTTAATTTGCGCCAATAGTACTACAACTATCTGAAACGACTACTGGAATAGTAACATTGCGCTATGCGAATACAGATGACTTCACACTATACATTGAAACTGCGGCGTCGCATGCACATTGGTTGGTGCTGGTGCGTTTTCTTGGTGAAAGTGCAAACGTGCAACGTTTGCTGTCCCTCGTGCAATGCTGGAGGGACCTTGTCACCGTAGTACTCTTTGAAACGCAATGAGTGAGGATTACGCCTTTGCTGTCCTAGAATATGGCCATCATAATTTTAACAGCACTGGCGCTTACCCGAAATTTCTTTGGTGGCGGTGAGTCTATGTGCTTCAACTGGGCTGATTGGCGCTTCATTTCAGGATTAAAAACTGCATCCATGCCTCATCCATTGTCACAATCGATGAAAAGAAACTCTCATTCAGGCCGGCATTACGGGTCAACATGCCTCGCGCGTAGCCTTATGGTTGTCCGTCAGCGTTCGTGGCACACGCCTGGAGGACACTTTTCCCATTTTCAGGTCTTCATGCAGGGTTGTGTGCACAGATCCCACGGAAGTGCCAATTTTGGAGGTGATGTGTTCCACACTCCAAAACAACTTCCTCCACTCGCTCGATCATGTCGTCAGACTGGCTGGTGCGAGGTCGAGATTGTCTTGGTTTGTCGTCACACGTGTTACATTACTCAAATGGAGAAAACGAGTAGATTATACGCTGTTCTTGTGATGAACGCGTCGCCATTTAAAGTATCAAAAAGAGTTGAGTTGTCACCCTCGCTGCTGTCGCAAGAGTTCTATCTGCCGTATAATGCTGCCATCTGTCTCACGCATTTACGAAGAGTGTACGCGTATTTTAAAACAACCGCATGTTTCTATCTCCAGTTGTGAGAAAAAAGTTGGAGGTGTTATAACTTGAATGCACCTCGTATTATCGCTGATGCAATGTCATGATAGGGCTTGGAAAATAAAAAGATATTTGCACTACATAAACAACCACGATATACCAGACGGATATGATGATATTTTTATTAAAAGGATATGATAATTAGACATGTTGTCAGCAGATATCCGACAAAGTGTTTTCTGTCGACTTTAGCGCTCACAGCGCTGCATATGCACGATTTACCAGTGCCCCACATAATAGGGTACATTGATGCATGGCGGACGCTAAGGTCAACAGAAATTATTTCGTCGAATCTCTGGTTATCAGAGACTTTTGGAAATGCCGCGACGCTTACTGAATTTCAGGTATATAATGAAATGACTATACTATTCAAAAGAAACTACAGGGACAATCAGTACAAGTCCAGACCCAAGAAGTGAGATTTCAAATCTACGGTCAGAGCACCACACAATGGGTATATTTCCAAATTTGAGATGCATAAAAAATCTAGAAATATTAGTGCAGAATTTGGTGTGATTGAAGATATAGTACTCAAAGGAGTGAAGGTATATATATTTCTACACCTTTATTCTTTGGATAATTTATTTAATCTAATAAAACGTCTACGTATTGTAGGAACTAAAAGGCAAAATAATACCTGGTACTTCTGTAAGCTCGTTCCTGCATAGCTTCTACAAAAGCGTGAATGAATTTCGGTTTCTATTGCTACGTGTTCTGAAGACATATGATAACCGTAGTTAGAATTACTGACGTCACTAATAGTAATGACGTTCTTATTTTCTATTGGTCAATCTACGCGTGGTGATTTCCAACGTTATACGGATAAGCCGTTACACCATTCTTGAATAAGGAATCAATTATATACTTCTTTTCCAATTTTAAACATATTCTTTATTATATTTCACTTATCTATTGGGCGAATATAAAAATTTCAAAAGTATATTTAATATATTGTTGAATAAGGTAATTTTCATCCAATGTTAATTGTTAAAATAAATATTTAATAGATGCATATTAAATTAATATATTACTTACATGAAATCATATTGTCACAATACACATATTCCTTTTCACTTTATTTAAAGAAATGCTATTTCCATACATTGTCGGTGTCTTCGGAAACCATAACAGTATCTAGTTATCAAAGACAATATTAATCATGTAGTTCATTATTATCTATGCCTATTGCAACAGTACATCGTATATACATATACATATTTCACTGGCATCGCAGTGGCATATAACTATGTTCATGGAGAGCAGTCGGCACGAGAGTATGCCCACTTAATGTATTAAAAGATGAACGTTCGACTAGCGGCTTGGGGAATAACTAAGCATTGCAACAAACCAAAAGATTCCAGATTTCGTTATAGTATATTTTTGTTTAGAATTTAGAAGTAATTCGAAATCATATTTAACATGCTTGCGAAAGTATTATATAATAAAGAAGCTTTATTTACAATACTTTGTTAGTTGTTTTTGTGATTGCAATCTGTACTATCAATACGACCATAAACAGCATAGTCGCATCATGTCGATTTAATCTCAACACTACAAACAACCACAAACAACTAATCTGGTATTTCCTAGCGCAAGCGCAATACCATGTTATGCTAGATCAGAGCCACCAATCGGTTTGGGGAAATATTATTACGAGAGTCCAAGGTCACATATTTAAGTGAACAGGGCATGGTCCGCACCCCCACTTCTTCGTGCACAGACGTAGCCAGTACTTCCAAACATCCAACGCAACGTCGAAGGTTCACACAAACAACTCTTGGAAGAAAATTCACTTTGCGAAGCACGATGTGTACACTGCGAAGGTTTACGATATTGTGACCCAACCCCCGAATAATAAAACGGAAAACGTAAAAAAGGAAACGGATGTTAATTCGGCATGAATATTCACTCTATCGGGAAAATCCCTGAAATATAGATAAGGATATCGACCCCAAGATGACTCCTAAGGCCATGAACAAAGATTAAATAAAATGATAATTGTAACGATAGAAATTACGCGAAGAGAAAAGAAAAACAAATTAATAGTTGGGGTCGCCAATCGATGAAGTACACATCCCTGCAACTCCTCCATTTGTTTGTAGAACGATCAATGTTCATTGATATCTGACAATGAGACTAATTGTACACCGTTTGCGGCCATGTAGTAACTAGTTCCTGGAACAGTACCCACCCATTTAATCAAGGGATGCACCTGCAATCTCACATTAATTGGAAACAACGTTAGAAACTAAATTTTGCAACTTCCAAGTATTTTATGTTGTAGTAATTTCTTTTATAGTTCTCTTTTTCTAACTTACTAATTCCAAAGATATCTGAATAGTGTAATAAATAGCTTCTCAACTATTATAGGCAGTTTTAATTAGTGGGAAAGTAATGAACTGTGCCGTTTTAAGACCAAAACAAAGTTCAAGTCATGCATTTATTCCTTTATATTTTCTTAACTCAGGATAACAATGTCGTCATCAAAATATGTATTTGGAATTCTCAAGCTCGTTGCTGCTACGATAACAGTTATCAAAGTCATTTAAATACACAAAAGCAATATGAAAATATTTATTACAACTTATCTTTCAATGTAAGAAGTGCCACAAAAGAAAGTATTGCAGAAAGAAACAGAACTATGCCCTGATGATCTGGGTATTTAACTTCTCTGGTTTTATTTTCATTATTAGAAAATAGAAATTTAAGAGGTAATAAGAGAAAAGTAATATATTTACGAGGGCGCTTTCTATGTTTATACAAACCAGCACGTGGTGGCGCTATTGAGATTTGTTATTACCATTTTCGTAAAATTTGACATATGTTCTTGTGAAAACAGTGACAGCTTAAAAATTGACCGAGACGTTTGTTTACAGTTTGAACAAATTATTCTGTGAAAGGATGGAAATTTCACGTGAAGATTTTCGTTAAGTGATTTTCTTACAAATTCAGTAAAGACCTATCTCAACAACAATGCACAGAATCGCTTCGTTCAACTTTTCGTAATGCAGTATCATCAGAAAACACTGTTTGCAATTTGTTTGCAGAATTTCGTCGTGGTCGTGCGTCCATCATGCATTGCGTGAAGGTCAGCCAAAATCCGTTGTTATTTCAAAAAGGATCGATGCTGTGCGCAACATGATTGAAGAAGATCGGTATGTGACTTATAGTGAGATAGAGGCATTCTTAGGTATATCGAAGACTGCGACACGTTCGATTGCATGAACATTTAGCTGTGCACAAGACGTATTCAAGATGGATTCCGCACAATTCTTCAGAAGCTCAAAAAAATCTCGGGTTAATTAACGTAAGGGAATGCTCAAAGAATGCGAGCGAGTAACTGCAAAATCTGTGTAGTCGTCGTATGAGATAACGAAACTTGGATATATTCGTATGATCCGGAAACTAAGCAACAATCAATTGTGTGGGTGTTCCAAGGACAACTGCATCTCACAAAAGCTGTTCGTTCACAAAGTCTTTCCAAGAAAATCATCGCTTGTTTCTTAAGTTATACTGGACATATCGCAACCATTTCTTTAGATGATCGAAGAATCGCTAATACAGAATGGTATACAATCATTTATTTATCAGAAGTCATCGACGAAATTAGGAAAAACGAAGCGTCGCATCCTGACAATGCCAGTTTTCACACAGCACGTCAAAGAATCAATTAGTTGGAGGAGAACAACTTCCAGTTAATGTCGTATTGCCCGTATTCACCTGATTTGTCGTGTAACGACTTTTTCTGTTTCCGAATGTCAAAAAAATGTGAGCAACGGTTTCTAGCACCGCAGGAAGCTGTCGAAACCTTCAAAAACCACGTTTTTCAGATACCAATTTCAAAGTGGAAAAAATGTTTGGCGAATGGGTTTAAACGAATGCAAAATGTATCAATCCTAAAGGCGAATATTTTGAAAAGAAATGAAACAGTTTGTTTCCAAAGAATTTTTGTCTTTCTTAGTTTTTATAGCAACTTAAAAGGCATTCCTCGTAGAGTGTGTATCCGTCTGAATAAGTAAAAAATTCTGACTTGAAGTTTCAGGTTGTGATGTTCAGCCCTGTCTGGGTAGAAACTAATTTGTACCATGTTTTTTTAAAAAAATCAAGAACGCCGCGGAAATTGAAGAAAAAGTAATTTGTAAGGGGTAATAAAGTACATTTTCTGTAGTAGAACAACAAAATATTAAAATAAGTTGTTTGTAAGGTAAGAAACTATGTAGAATGAATCATCAAAATATCACATAAGATCACATAAAGCTATGAATCCTATATATATTTTGTAATTTAATTTTATTTGAAATTGAAATAACACTTTTATTATAGAAAATTATTTAAGGTTTATTGACTTTTGTTTAATTCTGTATTATATGTTATTGATCATTGTTTTTAAGTGTACTTGTTATGAATAACATACATGCAGCTTCGTTAACTACGATCACGCTTTCCTGATATTCTCACTTTGCAGGACAGAATTTGATATCTTTCACCTCCAAAAACATTATTAGCAGCTGTACATTCTATGTCCATCGTACCTTGTTCTTCGAACATCTTGATAATGAATGTTATTGATTGAAAATTTAAGGAATTAGCTACTATCAACGTTATCTTGTCATTTTAGTGAGTTAGAAAGGGGGACATGAATAGAACATTTCGGATGATGTAGGGATTTTGAAAATCGTGCTCAATATGTACTTGTCTTGTTAAGTGTCAATTCGCGGTTTAATTAAATGGTGACGCGTCAGGGCCAGACCGTGTTTGCTATACAGTACATACAGCCATGGGTGACAGATATATGAATGCTTTTCGTCTATTTACGTTGCAATGCTTTTACCGCTCAGTTTGTTTTTTAACAATCGATTTGGTATGCACATAAAAACTAAGTTTGATACAATTTTGTTTTACATGAGAATAATTAATACTAAGTACGATTTATAGTTTCTTTTCATTTAATACAAAATTTTCAAACCATAAACAAGTTGGAGAACATCTTGCTCTTTCTGACACTCAAAGTAAACCGGCTTACAATAGTTATATTTGTTGACCGTTTTGCTTTAGAAACTTCCGTCCCACCCCATGTTATTGTTATTGTCCCAAAAATTCTTAAAAGATATTAATGCATATTATATTATATATTAAATTTTACAATCGTGTTATTGTAATACCGGTGTCGTTTGCAATTTGGCGAATAAAGGCTCGCGCGCACTTACCGACTACGGCCCACTACACTACGGACGGCAATTTATTCTTTGCATGTGTACTAATGGAGAGTCGTCGGTAGGGCTGTTTGCGATAAATGAGCTCAGCTCCATTAATATACATGCAAAGAATAAATTGCCGTCCGTAGTGTAGTGGGCCGTAGTCGTCCGTTGCCGGGAAGTCCGCTGGGGCCTTAAAGGTTCACTCATTTCAACGTACGAACAAACATTCATCTCTTTCTTCTTCCGATCGGGTTTCATTCGAGGAATTTGAGACTATTCATCAATTTTTTGTGAATTCTTTCCAATTCTTCACACAGCAAAATATTTCCAGCGAAATATCAGTCAATGATTTGAATCCTCTCTTCAGTTGTATAAGCTGACTTGTTCTTGTTCTATTTATACAGTGATTTTAGTAACAATATATTTTTAAAGTATTTGGAAACAGGTAATATGAATCCCAGAGATTTAAAGGCCTGAGAAGACATGTTAGTGATATGTGACTTGAAGGATAGAGTAGACTCAAGCAGTACTCCCAAATCTTTAATTTCTGTTACACGGTTTAGGTTGTTGCCATTAGCAGAGTAAGTTCTCATACAAGGTGTACAGGACCTAGTATAAGTAACTATGCAACATTTGTCAATATTTAATCTAAGCTTAAATAGGTCGCACCAATTGGAAGTAAAAAGTAAATTGGAGTGTATCTAGATTATGCTGAAGTTTATTTACATCATATATCGAAGAAATTTCGGAATATATTTTAATATCGTCTGCATATACAAGAATCGGACAATCGATCTCAAGTAGCAAATCACTAATAAATAATACAAACAACAACGGACCGAGGTTCGATCCCTAAGGTACACCTGACGTGAGGGTTCCTTTGAGACATACCCGTTGAAGGTTACATAACATTTTCTACATTGCAAGTATGACCCAAGAAGACAAATAGAGGCATAGATATATCGACGTATCACCTGGAAATTTTTACTGTGTCACTCGCAGAACGATATACTGTACTGACGAGTCCTTACAAGGACGAAACAAGACGAAATTAGTTTGCAGTTGCGTTTTGCGATTGACATCGTCAAAATTTCCTACAGGATTATTGGCATATGCAAATTGTGGTTACTTTGTAAGCTTTTGCACGGTTACTTAACTGCCCATTAACGAATCTAATCTATTATTATGTTGTTTATAGAGAGTCCTCGACATTTTATTTTATTACTGAGGTAAATGCTTTAAACGCGCCTATAATAGCAGTGTTTACCAAATCGCCGAAAGGTATTCGTGAATTACACAGACTGTGCCCCGGTAAGCCTGAGCCATCAGAGCCGATTCTTACAGGTTGGGGAGCATGGTCACAGGAAGCTGCAGATATCAAGGGGAGCCAGTCGAAATTTCAAGATAGTCAGGTTAAAACGGATTTAAAAACTATTTAGGTAATAGAAAAATTACAAAATCCTACGGTGTCGGTAGTGGAATCTCTGCAAATAGTGCAACATTTTAACGCACAGCTCTGTGCGGTAGAAGACGCAAAAATGTTTGTGTTCTGGAATGGTTTGAAAGTGTTTTAGAGAAAAATTTTGATTGTGGCACATAAGACAAATATGTGAAGGTGCTTGTTGACGATTCTGTTGAGAACCTTTAAGTTGTTCCAAAGTTGATCCAAAGGAAACACATTTTTCCTCAGGCCGCACCCGGTTTGCTGAAACAACTCTGGAAGTATAAGTAATGTTGCAAATATTTTACAGATGCTATTCACTTTGTGATTTCACTAATGACTCTTAAGGCAGCAAGTATTTCAGCACGTATTATAATTTATTTTGATTTTTATGTATAAACGCTAATAATCGGACAGCGCCAACTCATGTACTAACGACGAGACACTAGTAGCCTGCGAGGAAGCATGGCTTACAAAACGAAGTGTTAAGGATTATGTATCTTTGATTTCACAACCGTTTGCCGCATACCAATATATTCTGGAGTAATACGTAGTGCCATGGCTATCACGCATTAAACATTGGCATTATCATCTCTTGTTCACAATGAATGTAGGTACTCAGTTTTTTATAATAACGGAGTGAGTCACTGGACGGGCCGGAACGCTGCCCGTCTATATCACAGCCTTAACCGTTCGATCACTGTGGTAGAAAAAACCTACTTACATAATATATTTTTGTAAATCTATTTGTTAAACTACTTCTGTCCTATCTGAAGTTCTAGTCTCACAAATATAAATAACGACTCTATATAATACATACATAAGTCTTGATCCTAAACATGAGTGACAGTAATGAAAACTACTCCTTCAGGAAGCGGTTTTCAAGTGGTTCTTACATGAAATTTGCACTTACTGCAATTCTACTCTTCGAATGGGATTCGCGGATTTTCTTTCGTCCGTCATTGTCCTACCTATACCCAACTATAATTACAACAATTACTTTTATTTGATTATTTATTTCAGTATATAAAATTAATAAAAGTACTCACCTTACCACACCTTTCGGAAATAATTCCATATACCTATTTCGGCAACTAAGTTGCCATCCTCAGTGGGCGGCTGGGGAAATTCAGGATCAGTTGCGATATACGGTTAACGCCCAACACGAACACCACACAAAGAGCACTGTACAACTCTAAAGCACTGCACAATGAACATTACACTGAACGCCTGCGCGAAACACACCGAAATACTTGTCACACTGGGGAAGGCTGCGATCAGTCAATGATTAGGTATTCGCTGACGTAGATGCAACGCAGTGTAATGTTATAGATACTTACGAATATGTAGGGAGTATATATGTATTCGTATCGGGTGGGTGGAAATGGTACGTTACTCCTACTACTACTAATTGGGAATACACTAACAAGAAAATAAAAGCGTATCGGTTTTTTTTGCAAGAAACTTTTACGTAATACGAAATATGAATTATATGCTGACATAATATAGATTAGATAACATGGGAGTATCTTCCGATGTTTAGTATGGGGATTTCGGAAACTAGCGGAGATATAGGGACGATTAAATGGAGAAAGAATTGCAGTCTTACGAGCACAATTTAACGAGCCCTTATTTTTTTTTGAAAAAAGCGCGTGGCTAACTAGATATCTCGCAAAATTTCTCTTCTGTAATTTTTTCGGTGCCTTTGACTCTGCCATTATTAACTTCAGCAAAAATATGTAAAGGGAAAAGTTGTCGGCAATTATATGCTTAATTGCGGGCGACAGACGAGGTCATGACGTTGATGTGGTGAGGGATGTATTGGGCGCCGTGACTGCGGATGTTGATCTTCAGCATATCGGGGTTCAACGTATTGGCAGACTGACTGTAGATGGTGGACGCCGACGCCCTCTAAAGGTTAGGCTCAATGAAGTTAAGGATGTTCGCACCATTATTAAAAACGCTTCCAAGTTACGCCACTAACAAGCTTACAAACATGTGGTCATTTACGTTTACTATAAGAAAATCAAGGCTGAACTGGATTCTCAAATCGCAAATGGCGCTACAAATCTAAAAATAAAATTTAAGTAAGGAATCCCTACCATTACTACTTTAAACCAATAAGGCCCAACAGAGAAGTGTCCATCTACTATGAGAATGTTCGCGGTTTGGACTTTTTTGTCAGTGTTAGTGATTGTGATTTTGATATTATTTGTATTACCGAAACTTGGCTTGCCGATGATATTCGCAATAATGAATTGTTTCCTACTACATATGATGTATTGCGTGCCGTTAGAAAGTTTGACATCGTCGACAGGAGTCGTGGTGGCGGCGTTATGTTAGCAATCAAGTCTGAATTTTCTTTCCACCCAGTTAATGTCTCTAGTCTTACTGATGCGTTTCCGTTGATTGATGTTGTTGGATGCTCTATTAAGTTTGACTACGTGAAATGTGTAATGTACGTTGTATACATTCCACCAGATGTCTCTGCTGTAGACTTTGAACAGTTTTTAGTTCTATTTGAGTAGATCATTGTATCTTCCACTGCTGGTATAATTGTTCTGGGCGATTTTAATGTCACTCATTTCAGGGACGATTCGCTTACTGACAGTAAATGTCGAGCTGTGTTAAATTTATTGAGCTTCTCTGATATTAAGCAAGTCAAAATGTGGTTAACAATAGGGGAAGACTGCTTGACTTGGTACTCACCAACTACAGTGACAATTTAATCGTTGACAGAGAGCAGCTGCCATGTGTGAATGAAGACCTAGACCATCCTAGTCTTAAGCTTTCTCTTTGTTACACTAGTAGACATAGTGCCAATTTGCATGCCAACACTAATACTTTAAGCTATAATTTTAGGAGAGCCGACTTTGTTAATCGTTATAATGCTTCTTTACATAAGGATTGGTCTTCCACTTATAGTTGTAATGATACTAACAAAGCTTGTGCTGCTTTCTATGAGGCTATATACAGTAGTATTAATTTATATGTTCCTTTTAGAGTTAGCTGTAGATCTTCCTATCCGGTTTGGTTTGATCGGGATCACATTGCGAACATTAGACTTAAAAATCATTATCGGCGGAGGTATACAAGAACGAAGTCTGACTATTTTCTCAAACTGTTCAAGGACCTTAGGAGAAAAATTGAAAATAAATCCAAATTATTATTCAAAATGTATATCTCAAGTATTGAGATGTCCATTACAACTGAGCCACAGAAGTTCTGGCAATTTGTGTGTTCTAGGAAAAAGAGGCAGGAATTCCTAATTCTGTTATTAATATGCGTGGAATGGCACTAGATGATCCATCATCTATTGTTAATTCTTTTTAAGAGTTCTTTCAATCTGTATACATTCCGGATTCATCTACGCTGCGTGATTTTCCAAGTGCCTATTCATATGACTCATCAATTAATCTACTTTCCATTACAGAATCAGAGGTTTTGAGTGTATTGCAGGGTCTGAGGGTTACTTTCACTTCGGGTTCTGATAATATACCAGCATTTATTTTAAAAGACTGCGCAAATGTGTTGGCGAGTCCATTATGTCACATATTTAATTTGTCGCTTATGAATTCTACCTTTCCCAACATTTGGAAAGTCGCTAGATTAACACCAGTCTATAAGACGGGTGACAGACACAATATTCAGAATTACAGACCCATAGCCATTATAAACAATTTTGCGACAGTGTTTGAACTGTGTATGTACAAGGCTATCTACCCCTAGATTAAGTCTCGGATTTCTGTTGATCAGCATGGATTCATGGCTAAACGCTCTACGATTACAAATCTGACTATTATAACGCAATATCTCTCTGATGCGCTAGATAACAATAAACAAGTTGATGTTATCTATAGAGACATGACTAAGGCGTTTGATCGAATTAGTCATGACCTTCTTCTTACCAAACTTGATATAATTGGCTTTTCTCAATCTTTAACCTCCCTTATTAAGTCGTACCTTACCAACCGAAGACATTATGTAGCTTAGAAAGGCCATATTTCCAAAGACTTTTCTCCGACATCAGGCGTACCTCAGGGAACTAATCTGGATCCCCTTTTATTCTTACTATCTATAAATGATTTACCTTCAATACTTGATTGCCCGAGCTTACTTTTTGCTGATGACTTAAAATTGTACGCTACTATCAACAACATTGATGACTGTGTATCGCTTCAGAATCAGGTGAATACAGTGTACCCATGGTGTGCAAATAATGGTTTGAGTATGAATATATCTAAGTGTAGAGTAGTAAGATTGACGCGGAGACTAAATAATGTTGTATATGATTACCACTTAAATAATATTACTTTTACGCGCAGTGAAACTGCATGATCTGGGTGTAACTTTTGACTCCCGACTTACATTTAACGATCACATCAATGGGATATCTTCTTCTGCTTTAAAAATGCTGGGTTTTATTATAAGAATTACACGGAACTTCACATCTACTGATCCGATCTTGTCTTTATATTTCTCCTTCGTGCGCTCTAAGCTGGAATATGCATCCTTGATTTGGTCCCCTTTTTATAAATACTATATAAACTCACTAGAACAAGTTCAAAGATGTTTTCTAAAATATATCTACTTTAAGGATTATTCTATATATTCCTGTTCAGAACTTTAGTCACAAATTACATCTGGACTTGTACGGGATTGAACCTCTTGATCTGCAGCGAACTCATGCCGATCTTAAATTTCTTTTCAATGTACTTCACAATACTTTGGACGCGCCGAAAATGTTATATCAAATTAATTTCGTGGTACCTCGTCCAGCTTCTAGATCTACAAGGATGTTTTACTGCAGTAAACCAAATACTAATATTTTAATTAAATCCCCTCTATAGGATGTGTGTGAATTACGATAACCTTTCGGATCAATCCATTGATATTCACTTTTCGTCATTGGTTTCAATTTTAAATATTTGCACTACTAACTTTTGGTATTTGTAGATGATTGCTGTGTGATAGCACCTATGTATTGTTGAAATAGATTTAAGTATATAATATAATAATAATAATAATTGGGCAAAATATATTATTATTATATTAATAATACAGTCCAACCGATTTTTTTATTTAAGCTATAATTTTTTAGTTATGACTTATGAACTTGTATTTTTTCTAATAAAAACCATAATCGACAATGACTATACGAAAGACCCTTCTCAACGATTCTAACGATACACCACTTGACATAGTTAACTTTATATATAAATAGGTTATTGCCATTTTTTTCTTGTCGTTTTCGAACTGTTTAAGTACTATGGTATGGAGGCAATTGCTAGATACGCATCGCGTTTACCTAATAATAAAATCCAAGTTAGCTATTAAAATGTTTTCTTTAATTTCAAAACTACAACCATAATTAAGTCGGTGTGAAATGTTTATTCCGTTGTAGTTGTAATTTAAAATAAAAATAATATCTGAAAGACTATTAAACAAAGAATGACAAACGATAAATAGTATATAAATAAAGTAGTACCAAAACGACGTAATTAAAATAAGTAAAATATTTTAGATAAGTGAACAAAGCATATCTAGATAAAAATAAGTACTTTACTCCTAGATGTAATTAAAAACTAAAAATGCTGTTATTTTAATTAATCGTCTCTCTACCTCCGCTAGTTTCCGAGATTCTCATACTTAACATCGGATTAAACTTTATATATGTATATAATGATTTGGATAAAAACAATTGAAATATAATAATAGCAGCGCTATTGCGAGAAATTGTTTAACACAAAAGCACTTTATACCACTGCAAAATTGAGTGCACATTTTTGTCACGTGATATTTGGTATCTATTAACTTGGTCATGATTTTTCAACATGACTTCTATTTACCTCCATAAAACTGTAATTTAGGACAAGTAATAATCAATTTTTGACTGCAAAATATTGCATGATTATTTAGCAATAAACAGACATTATCCTATACCATTTAAGGTTGTTTTTAACATTATATATTTTTATATAGATATATAATTTTGGTTTGTCCTATTGATCCAGTTGCCCCGTGGACCCCAGGTTATATTCTATAAGAACACTGCAACAAATGTCTGGGATAAGCGGACCTATTGTTCTACATTCAATTGATTTATAAAAAATATGAATTAATTACACATTCCGGATGTTGTATCGGAACCCTAATAAAGGCGTTTGAAAAAAAGGACAAAGAAACAAATTCAAATAATAAGAAAAAGTAATATGTATATTTATGCATTAATTTAAAGAAACATGTTTCTTACCAGGAAATTACAAAAAATTCTATGAAACTGCAATCATTTCTGGCCATGAAGTTTCAAAAATTACAAAAAAATTACAAATTAAATTAATTAATTAATTTAAAAAATTGGAGGAGACAATTACTATTTGGGTCCCTTTACATTAAGGAAAACTTAGTTTGTGGAAGTTTCCGTACGATGTCAAACTATCTAATGTAGAAAGCCTTTTGTAGAAAAGAACCACCACTTTTTGTAAAACCTTGCTACGTATAATCTGAAGCTATTCTGTTTTGCAAAAAACTTTTGCGATGCAAAACTCACCAGGGTCAAGTGTAATTCTATCTTCATCCTCATAATCTGATAAGCTCTCGAGGCAGCCTTCTTCATTTTCTTGGATAGAATAAGCATCACGATCATTTTCATCACTAGAGGAAATATACTCCAGATGAGTTTATTAACAAAATAAATAAACTAAATAGTGACTGTGCCATATTTATCCCAAAAAGTCAGAGAATCATGCCACTATAGTGGAACATTGAGATAGAGAATAAGAGGAGAGAGTGCCCTAGGATCCGACACACAAAAACAAGAAGTAACCGAAGTCAGAGTGGTACACTCACAATGTCAAATATAGAGCTAGCATACAAGAAAAGCAAACCGGAAATTAAACACTTGATTATGAATGCCAAGAGGAACCACTGGAAAGAGATACTATAAGATCTGGAGGATAACATATAGGGTGACGGGTACAAGTTGGTGATGCGCCGTTTGGGAACACTTTCTCCGCCTTTCAATCTGTATACTGCCCAAAGGAAACATATAACTACAGAATTCTTTTCATCTGGAAATGGAGGAACTCCAAAGCGCTGCAGTTAGAATAAAAACTGACAAGGAATCGGGTCCCGACCACTTGACTTCTGAAGCTATTAGGATACTGGTTGAGGCGATTCCGGACGTTCTATTGGATATTTCTAACCAACTGGCCCGGCTTCAAAAATTATCACAACGATTGAAACAAGGCAATGTCGTCTTATTGTGGAAGGGGGACCGATGGACAATCCCTCGTCGTTTAGATCAATATGCTTGCTCAATGTAATGGGAAAGCTATACGAGAGAATGATCAAAGAAAGACTGGAGAAGGAGTTGGAAAGATTCGGTGGGCTCTCGAAAAGACAGTTTGGATTTGATAGGGGAAGATCGACGGTACATGCAAAAACCAGTAATAGAAAAAAATAAAAAAGGCACAAGAAAAGTGGATAGCGGTAGTGACAATTGACGTAAAGAATTCCCATAACTTGGCGTCCTGGGCTGAAATACTAAGAGAAATGAAAAGAAGAAATATGCCAGTGTATCTCACAAATATCATTGTGGACTACTTCAGTTATAGGGAGATCATGATAGACAGTAAAAGCAGATTAAAAGTAGACGCGAGAGTTCCGCCGGGGCCATTCCTGGTGTCCACGCTATGGAACATCCTCTACGATGGTGTCTTAGATGTTGAAACAATGGAGGGTGTTATGTCCGTGGAATATGCCGACGACCTCATTATAACAGTAGAAAACGAAGACAAGAGAGATTTAATGTATAAAACAAATGAGACCTTGGGGGAAATCGTCGAATGGATGAAACGGAGAGACCTTTAAATAGCTCTCCATAAAACAGGAGCAGTAATAGTTAAGGGACCCATGACCAACCAAGGAATTTATTTCGAAATTATGGAAAACCACGTGGTACCCAAAAAGGAGCTAAAATACCTCGGTGTGATTCTGAGTGAGAAATTAACGTTTGGACCTCATGTCAACGATGTGATCACAAAAGCCGAAGCCACTCTGATAGCCATGCTAAAAATAATGCCAGTGGGTGGACCCAGCTATAAGAAAAGAGGTATATTGTATGCAGGCACCCTAGTAGGGATACAAAGAAGAACTCTTTTAAGAGTGGCGAGTGGGTATAGAACTGTGCCAACCGCAGCGATACAAGTGATAACGGGCATATCCCCGATCACGCTATTGATTGAGGAACAGACTAGTATCTTCATGACTAGGTGCCGTGCCGACAGGAAAAAACAGACAGAGTCAAAGTGCGAAATATCACCATGTGTAAATGGCAGAAAGTATGGAATAGTCCAAGCCCAACAAACACGGACAAGGACTCTGATCCCTGATCTTGGCCCATGGATAGCATGTAAGCAGCGAAGGGCAGACTATCATCTGACACAGTTCCTGTCGGGCCACAGTGATTTCCGCTCGTTTACAAAAAGGTTCGAGCTGACGGAAGACGATATGTGTGTGTGTATTGTGGGGGTACAGATTCACCGGAGCATGCAGTGTTCGACTGTGGTAGATGGAGTGTGGACAGGGAGAGATTGGTGGAAGAACTCGGGCAGAGAATGGATAATAGGAACGTGGTCATACTAATGATGGAAAACCAGACCCAATGGCGGCATATACATCGATTTATCATCAAAGTACTGTCGGCCAGAGAGAGAATTGAAAGGCAGATGAAGGGGAGCACATTGCAAATGTAACTGGCAATAGAAAAGACTCTAAATGTACAAAAGTGAAGAAAGGAGGTGTTTTGATGGTTAGCCTGGGCTTGCACTTACTGGACAGGAATCCCACACAATCATAGCGCGATAGACCCTAAGCGTGTGGCGTCCATAAAGAATTTCTCCTCGGAAAAAATATACCATATCGGGAAAATGAGGATACAGGAACTTTTTACAAAATCAGAGAGACAATGGGGAGGAAAATAATAATGTGGGACCTGAGCTGGCGCGTTGGTAACGGAAATAGTGGAATGAAGGACTGCCTGTGCAGAGAGGAAGAAGAAAGGTTTTAATAATAACGGGACAAGAATAATAGATTTAAGCATAGCAAATAACCTAATTATAGCACATATGAAGTTCAAGCATAAAAACATACGCAAATATACAAAAGTATATGAAAACCGAAACGAGAACTCGATTATCAAATGGAAGACGTAAGAGTCAAGAGAGGTGTAGAGATCAATAGTGACCACCACCTATTAGTAATAGGTGGACTAAAATATACAGAAGAAGGAAAACATAAACGAAAAAATTAAAAGAGTAGGTCCGCCAGAAAAATATCAAGCTATTTTAAAAAATAAATTCAAGGATAGAGATAAAATCACAAAGGAGGAGAATGAGAATACCTCAAGAATAGTATACCGATTGCAGCTAAGGAGAGCTGCGGAAAGGTAAAAATAAGAAATAGGAATGCCAAAAAGGCGAATTGGTAGATATATAAAATAAAGAAATCAATAAAAGTAAAAAGAAAGTTAAAAAAATACTTATATACTGGCAGAGTTGAGAACTATGGCATTTACAAAGTGATAAGAAATTTTTGAAAAAATAAATTAAACCGACTTCCAATTAAAGGCTACAACCGAAAAAGCAGCATACAATAATTTTGCTGTAAAAAGAAAAAAATAACTATTGCTTATTTTATTTCATTATTTCTTACATAGAACGGATCAAATTTAACTTTTGGGAGTCGGCGCCAAATTTAAAGTAACCGCATAAACAATCGAACCGATACCGCTCGGATAGATATTGAAACTGCTTAACGAGCTTGTTCGCCATAGATGTCGCTTGATTACGCGTTGTAAACGTCGTGCGATTATGCAGTCGGCAGTCAATTATTGTCGTATTTTCCCGCTTATTACGTATATCCAATACATATAGGGTGACGGGTACAGGTTGGTGATGCGCCGTTTGGGAAGACTTCCTCCTCCTTTCAATCTGTATACTGCCCAAAGGAAACATATAACTACACAATTCTTTTCATCTGGAAATAACAAGCTGGAAGTAGGCACTATTAGGATTGAGGAAGCGCCTCTTTTTACAATGCAGGAACTCCAAAGCGCTGCAGTTAGAATAAAAACTGGCAAGGAACCGGGTCCCGACCACTTGACTTCTGAAGCTACTGGGATACTGGTTGAGGCGATTCCGGACGTTCTATTGGATATTTCTAACCAACTGGCCCGGCTTCAAAAATTTTCACAACGATGGAAACAGGTCAATGTCGTCTTATTGTGGAAGGGGGACCGATGGACAATCCCTCGTCGTTTAGATCAATCTGTTTGCTCAGTGTAATGGAAAAGCTATACGAGAGAATGATCAAAGAAAGACTGTAGATGGGGTTGGAAAGATTCGGTGGGCTCTCTAAAAGACAGTTTGGATTTGATAGGGGAAGATCGACGGTACATGCAAAAACACAGTAATAGAAAAAATAAAAAAGGCACAAGAAAAGTGGGCGGCGGTAGTGACAATTGACGTAAATATATCCAAGATATTCGTAAATAATAGTAGCATATATTAGTAGAATAGTAGTAGTATAGTAGAAGTATAGTAATAGTACAGTAATAGTAGTATAGTAATAGTATATATATCAGCACTAACAGGCCTTAAAGGCCCATGGCTTGTCCGGAGCCACCGAGCCGTATACATATGTGTGTATACCGTACCGCTCCTGGTCCGTCTAGTGGCATTTCCTCACTTTCCGCAGCATATTGGAGATAGCAGATCCATTTTAGGATTTTACACTACTACGGTCCGCAGACCCTCTCGTTGTGAAACGTGATTTTCACCACTGAGCCAGTAGGGGTTATAGTAATTGTATGGTAGTATAATATTTTATTAGAGATAACCTCTAAGGAGTGTTTTCTGTTGTTTTAATAAAGAAGGCAAATCATAGGTGTTATTTGCTTGCATGACAATGTCTATGTTGCAAAGTAGCCATGACAATGAAATTTATTATTATTATTATTATGAAAACTTAAGGTACTTTATTGTTAATAGTGTATGATTATTATTCTTTCTTTTGAATTGTGTTTTGAGACTCAAGTTTTTATGAAAATAAAATAATAAATAAATAAGCGACGTGACCTTTTACTGGATTGCAGGTATGTAAAAAATACTCTTCAGTAATAAATATATAGAATTTTAATAACAGAACGTGACAGAACGGTAATTCCGTTAGATTTGAATATATGTAGATTTGAGTAACGTATTAGATCGCATACGAATACAAAGAAAATAATTTGGTGCCGACTCCCACAAGTTAAATTTGATTCGTTCTATGTCGACTCTGTTCTCGTAATGCTAGCGGACATATTTTCTGGACAGTAAAATTGCCTACGGTTTACTTTATGTAACCGCCGAAAACAGACTAAATAAAAAACACGACCAATGCCTACGAGATTACTTATAAGAATCGCCGCTTGATTGTGCCTGATTTTTCCATTCGGGCATCGCTTGCTTGTTGGGTTGCTAACACCGATATACCACACATATAATAAAAATTCGACTATTGCTTTTTTGTTACCATTAGCCCAGCACTAATCCGATATCGGCTCAGATATGGGACGATCCTGGCCGCACGCTTTATTAAATGCACCCAGAATCATTAAAATCGGTCAACCCGTTGAGTAGTAGTAACATATGTACATGACAAATTGATGACTTCCTCCGTTTTGGAAGTCGGTTAAACAGGAAGGAAGTTAAACATGCAGTCAACGAGGCAAAGAGGCAATTGTGGGAGGATTCCGGGAATAAGATGATCGAAAATTATTGTGAAAATCAGAAGATATTTTATAGTACACTACAACAACTTAAACAAAGGAAAGAATAACAATAACTTATACATGAAATTCAAAGATTGGGGATGTAACAAAAGCGGACATACAAAACGAACCAAACTTTAAAAAAGAGGGAGAAGGGAAGGGGAATAAACAAATGGTAGAAAATATAAGTGAAGAAGAAATAGAGGAAGAGGATTAAACTAGGAAGAGCTCCCCAAAACGACAATATTACAGAGATGATAAAATAGATGGAAAGAAAACGAAGTGGTGAACTGAAAGAAAAGATGAACGATATACTGAAAAACGGTACCCAAGGATTGGAAAACAGACACCACAGTGCCAATTTATAAAAAGGGAGATAGACGAAACTGTTCATATTACAGAGGAATAACACTCAAGTGTCCCAGGGAAAGTATTCACATAGTGTTAGTTACACCATTTATAACTCAAGAACGGCTGGACCGATTTTCATGATTTTTGGTTTGTTGGATTTGTCTCCGCCAGGAATAGTAGAACAACTATTAAAACACTTACAATATTAAGAAAAAAATAATAAAGAGTAAACAAATTGACGACGTTGGGTTTTAGGTTATGACAGTTATCATGATGCGCGAAAAACCAATTGAAGTTATGACATTTGTGATAGTGCGCGCATGAATAATTGTTATGTCGTAATAGAAGCAAAGTCAGCAATATCCATTATAGTCTTATTTACAATGCCGCGAGCGAGAAGATCAAATCTTTCACAACGAAGCCGTAATGCAATTCGACTGCGGAGTATTACGAATCAATCCACTGCGGATAAAGAAGAAATTACCAGAGAGGAGGGTTAGTATTGTCCGAGTTCGTGCTTCACAAACAGGAACAAAAAGAGGCCATCTGTAAAACGGCTCGGTTGGCAATGAGAAATCGTCAAGCAGAACACAGAGATCAACATCGTCGAGCCGCAAGAAGTAATGCTTCAAGTGTTAATTTGAATCGAGGAGCGTTTCAATACGATTGCACAATTGTCATTTGACTACAGCTCGCACTCTTTCTTTAGACTTGACCATATGGAGATTGTGTGCGTCCATTGCGGTGCATTGAAGTTCGCTGGAGAAACACCTGGATTGTGGTGTCTCAGTGGAAAGGTTAAGTTGCCATTGTTCCCTCCTCCACCTGAGCCATTGTAGTCATTGCTTTGTGGCGAAACTCCAAAATCACGACATTTTCTTTCGAATGCTCAAAAGTACAACGCATGTTTCCAAATGACTTCATTTGGAGCAAATATTATCGAAGAACGCGGATTCAGTCCGATATTCAAGGTAATTTCTGTTAATAAGAGAGTAACCTTAATTTTTGGTGATCATAAATCAGTAATTGCCACTTGCCTTTCGACTATAGAGAAACAAGGACAAATTCACTATAGTATTGGATCATTGCAGCCGGTTGAAGACGCACAGCATAAATTCTTACAAATTCACTTTATGGCTAATATGGCGGGCCAACTTGATCGGCGTCAAACGATCAATAACGCAATGAATATCGTGCATTGAACCGGTTGTTCAAAACTGCGTTGACTCGCAATTGTGACTGTCGGTAAAAACATGGAAAAGCGCGACAATGGACAACTGCAACGAATATACGGAGAAACACACCGTTTATACGACGCATTGCAATACTTATCTTAATATAGACAAGTTAATAAAACTCAAGTAATAACTTAAGACAACCTTTATTAATTCTAAGGCGGTACGAAGTTCGTCTGGTCAGCTAGTAATAATATAAAATAGAAACAAACTTGGAGGACACGTGGTGCTTTATAGATCTTGAAAAGGCATTTGACAGAGTATACAGTAGTATACAAGTAAAACAAGTGGAACACTTCAAATATTTGGGCTTAATCATAGAAGGAAACGGGGAAATGAAAAGACACGAAGAGTGGGAGGTGTGTTCAATATGATGAAGACCATTTTTCTAAGGAAAGGAGAAGAACATAAAAACCGATGTGTGGGGAAAGACGATGAGGCAGAGAAGCAAGAATCCCGTATAAATGTAATGGAGATGAGATGTTTAAGATAAATAGAAAACAAAACTGGAAGAGACAAAAATTAAAACACGACATATTCAAACAGAATCTAAAAATAGAACTCATAAAGGAGAAAATCATAAAGGGCCAACTTGGGTGGCTTGATGTGCCAAATGACGGAGGACAGGTTCACGATAGTAGTGTCTGAAACGCCAGTGCCGGAAAGGAGCGGGATAGGGACACCGAGAACACGGTGGATAGACAAAATTGTAGAGGAATGTCAAGAAATGAAATACGTACAATAACAAAGGATAGAAAACAATAGCGACAAAATTACAAAACTTAGCTCCTCGGCCTTAAGCCTCCGGGTAGAAAGGCTTAGGTTTAAATCGAAAATTAATATCGTTGATAGTAAGCAAGTGGATGACATTTACATGGACTCAACTAAAGCCTGTGATAGGACTAATCACAGATTGCTTTTGGTCCTACATGTCAAGTTTCCCAAGGGAGCAATTTTGGACATCTTCTATTTTTAATTTGTTCTTTGCGGGTGGCTTAGAAGTATATTAATTAATCACTAACAATAACGACTGTTTTGACCTTCAAGCTAAATTAGATATGGTATGGGAGTGATGTAATCGAAATAATTTAGAAATCAATCTTCCGAAATGCGAGATAGTTAGGTTCTCACGTAAATCGAATCTCGTCGAATTTAATTACTCTGTTAATAATATTACTCTCACGCGAACATCTTAAATGAACGATCTTGACGTTTCTTTTTTTATAATAATTATCTGACTTTCATTATCATCATACTATCATATTTCTAGTATTGTTGACTCACAACGGAAAGTGCTGTATGTATTTACTAGAAATTCCTAGATTGTTTCTTACACTATAGTGAGTATGGCATTTATCTCGCACAAACTACTAGCTACAATCATCTCCCCAATTAATTCCAAGTGGATGATATGTCGTACAATAGAAATTAATTTACAATGCAGTGGATGCTCTTGAATTGTTTTATCAAACTACCATTTTAGTTCCCCATCGCAATAGTGGGTATTCATAAATATTTTGATGCAATAAACCAAGAGATAATGAGATAACAAAATGCCTGTGAAAACAATATGTACAATCTTTAATCCACCTTCCAGCACAGGCATAACTTTACAGCATCTTTTGTCCAAATACCCTCGGTACTTTCACTATGTTTAAGTCAGTGTTCGAATATTTACTGAACATTATTTAGTGTATTGTACACAAACCCAGAAACGATATCTATTTTTTTAGTGTTTGCGTATTTTTACACAACCCGAATACAGTACATAATGATTTTATAACGCAAGTAACAAACATTACGTAGCGATCTCTTTTTCGTCCTAAAACAGTACAATTTTATTAGTTGTGTACTACATTATATTTTAGCGTTCTGTAGTGTTTTTGCTTGCGGAATTTGTCTGTGCATATACCAAGCAGTTTAGTTTAGCTTAGTTATTCTGCTTTATAACTAGGGTTAGTAAGATAATACCTATATTATTTATTATCAATATTTTATATACATATGTTTCTATCTTAAGCTTTGTCCAGTAACTGGATCTTGTATCTGTTGGATAGATATACAGATAAGCAGCCTTTTCCACAATTTATGCATCACATTGAAACAGAAGAAAATCTATAATAGATACAACAAAATTTGTGCTCAATTAAAAAACTACTTTCACTATTCGCAGACGCGCGTTTCGCGGTCATACCGCTCATCAGTGCGACTGTGTGAAGTAGTTTTCATTTCTATAGAAGCCCTATATAAGCCCGGGTGTTAGGTGTTCGTACATATGAGAGTTCAATTACGATATTCGGCCATAATGTACTAATTGCGCATTTTTGCGGCTATGTTGATTCTACAGAAGTAGACAACTTGTTTTGCCTCAAACTTCTGTAGTAGCTACAATCGCGCCCTCGGCTAGCCCGCCGTGGGAAAATTGTGCTCCAATTAGAAAACTACTTTCACTATTCGCAGACGCGCGTTTCGCGGTCATACCGCTCATCAGTGCGACTACAGGAGTTTGTGGCAAAGCAAGTTGTCTACTTCTGTAGAATCAAAATAGCTGCAAAAATGCGCAATTAGTACATTATGGCCGAATTTCGTAATTGAACTTTCATATGTACGAACATCTAACAACAAAATTTGTAAGAGAAAAGATCTTGAATGTAGGGTAAGAATGCGGTGCTGATGGTAGGATCGGATACGGCTCGTAGTTTGGGGTTGCGATGCCTGAATATGGTGTGATGTATATCACGACCTTTGTAATCGTTTCGAATTAGGGTGTTACATATATGTTTGAGTTCTTTGGGAAGAGTTTTGGGTTCTGAAATTGAGAAGGCACGGTTGACAAGAGTATTGATGACGGCTTGTTTGTATGCGGGATGATGATGAGAGTGAGCATTTAGATATCGGTCCGTGTGAATTGGTTTTCTATAAACTGTGTGACCCAGTTTACCATCGAGATTGCGGGTGACTAAAACATCTAAGAAGGGGAGACGGCCGTTAGATTCCACCTCCATGGTAAAACGTATGTCGCTGTGTTGGGTATTTAGGAACGTTAGGCATCCGTTTAAAGTTCAAGTGACAGCAATACGATTAACATTGGCAAGCAGTCCTGAAGATGTCCCTTGCAAGTGGACGAAACGTCGGCACCCACGCCAAACCAGGCGCGGTTCCAACCCGGAAACCAAGTTAGACATTGTAATTTCGACCGCGGAAGCCTACACCTGAGAGTGACAAGTAAAGTCCAATGTATATTATTTAAACAAAGAAATATAAATGCTAGTGAAATTTGGCCCATTTGCTAAGCAAAATCGTCAAGTGGATACTAGGGTAGGTCGGATATGTTTCAATTTACGCCCATCGCGTTTGCCTACATAAAACGTTTACTCGTGCATACGGTGAATCTTTGTTACGTCGAGCACATGTGTTTATTGGCGTTGACGGCAATATCTGTTGCGGTAAATAAGTCGATGAACCCAAAACAAAATTTATTTGTCTAGTTGATTTTCTAGTCCATTTTCTTTGTTTATTTGACACCTATTGACTAAATTTTACCTCATATAATCTTATGAATAAACTTGAGGCACACCTTGTGAAAAAGCCGGTATCTAGCGTCCATCTCTCTTGCAGTCTGCGAAGTTCATCCATCTGTAGGTTTCTATTTTAGATGATTTCCTGTATTCCGTTATTCCAAGTTGTGTTGAGTCTTTCTCATTTTTTATCGTCTCTGATAAGATGGGTTTCAATAGAAAGAAAAAAATAAATTATTATTATTATTATTATTATATAACTTCATAATAAATGCCAATTTCAAGGTCAACAACATTTGGGTAACTATTTTGCAGTTTGCCACGTTTGTGTTTCAGGATCGTTGACCGAGCATGAAATATCTGAACGTCTAAAGTAAGAAAAGGAAGACAGCTCCATTTTACACTACCGTATCAATGCACATTTGCCCTTGAAATACAAACTTAGGTTGCCAAACTATTCAGGATTGAGAATCATAAAATTTTTAAGTTTCGGTTTGTTATTGTTAACTTCAAAGTTAAAAGGTGCACAATTTGGAGTATAAACTGCGAGTAAACATTTTAGAGATCTATTCGAATTTGAGAGACAATAATTACAACAATGTGAAAAACAAAGTACTTAATAATATGTGTGATTACTACAAGCCGCTAGAAAACTTCAAATCTTGCAGGCATGAAACTAATCACAGTATCTTTTACCAGCAGTTTTAAAAAATATCCGTTAATTCTTTTGAGCTAATCTGAATTTGTATTTCGACGATTTTTTAATGTTTTCAATTTAAAACCAAAATATAGAAAACATTTTTTTAAATAGTGCTAATATCAATGAAAATATAAATAATCTAAGAATATGAGAAATTAGTAATGTTCTTTACCACATTCAATTTAAATAAAATACATTTACAACAGCTGCCTTAGTTTTCCTTACAATTTATAAATGTCTTTAATTTAATGGACTAAAAAAATGTTATTAGAAACTTTCCAAGCGTAATAAAAATCGCGAATGTTTACGCTACATTTGCAAGAAGCTCTCTGAGCAAGAGAAGCAGGCATATCATACTGTATAGATTAAAATGCCGTATCTCAATTCACAGTCGAATATAGATTGCTGCTCAAAATGAGATAAACTAAGTAGAAAGAGGGTAAATGATCTACTCTTTTTATTTTTTGTTACGGTTTCTTTTTTCAATTGCGTTGTTTTACTTTGACTTTTATCCTTGTTTCTGATGTTACTAATTGTTTGTTTTCTTTTGTTTTAGGACGAAGTAAGTAAAATATCCATTGGTAAGAAATCCGAAATCCAACATAGAGAATGTGAGAAATAATTTGTATTGTCGCATGTACTCGTAATTCTCGAATTTATGTAATTACTGCACTTGTTTTCATATCTGTACGGTAAATTAAATTCCAAATCTATAAAAAAAAAAAAACTAATAGTAACTGAAACTAAAATTTCATACCCTGGTACACCTATAATGTGCACTTACTTACAAACATTACTAGTGTCGATTTTTATAAGTCGAATCGGTAATATTTGTTACATATACTGAATAGAAGCATCAATATACATTCAAGTTCCGTTCAGTATAGATAAATTGCAATTTATATTAGTTCAATAAGTATCATGATAAATTACCTTACCTTTTAGTCTTCACTCTAGTTAAGTTTATCTCAACAATAAAATGCAGAGTGATGTAATTAAATATGTGGTGCATATTTTGAGTAAATTCTATGTCTTGTAGACGACTAGATCTCGAAAAAGAATAGTCGTATATTTGATTTGGACATGTTATATAATATTAGAAAATACAATCGAGCAAACTAACGATAGTTACAAAATAACTTTTAAATCTCTTTATTTCTGTATTTTTGACATTACTTGCGAAATAATGTTAAACACACTTTGATGTGCAGATCTAAATATAAATTCCTCTTACCATTTTTTCTTGCATTGTATTATTTTACAAGAGCTGATTGATAACAAAAGCCTTTACTGATTGTAAAGTTCTGTAATATCTTATTGAATTAATCGTTATTCCCTCATTGCCTAGTATGCATATCAGAAATCGAACTGGTGGTAAATGCCACTATTGCTCAACTGCGCTACATAGACTACTAAAAATTTCCATGTTTAGACTGGCCACTCGATATTATTCCTGCAAGATATAATTTATTTCTATTCCTACTATTCATACAGCAGCGTTGTTGGGGCACGTCTAATTGTAAGAATAAATACATCAACGAGCATTTCCAAACGGTTGGCGAGTAACGACTTACTCAAGAAATGCATGTGTTAATGAAGGATAGCAAATTACAATGTAGTTTTTCAATATATACGTACATACAATACATTTAGTTGAATATACCTATTTCAACGTAAAACTATTTTGCTTAAACCGTTCTCAAAGAACTTTATTGGAGTCTCTAAAGTTCATATATCTATAGTAACTTTTACCTCATTTAAGGGCTGAAGTCAAACACCCAGAAGTAGTTCTTTCCAATTTGGGAACAGATAAAAGTCACTAGAAGCCAGATCTTGAGAATAAGGTGGATGTGGAAGCAATTGTGAGCGGAATTAGTTAGCATTTCTTGCAAAGCGCATGTTGCAATAGGCTTGATGAAAGATTAGAATAATATTCGGCAGTAGTTGTAGTACCTTTCGGGGGATATATATATATATATATATATATATATATATATACTAGCTGTTAAGCCTGTCCCTGCCAGGCAGGAAGAAAAAGAATATCTGCTTGGCAGAAAAAAGCAAAAATTATATGCCACGCCCTTTTTCGTCTTAATTCTCCGCTCACAGGCGAAAAATCAAAAATCCGGCTACGTTAGGATTTGGCCTAGGCGTTTTACTATATGCATGCCAATTTTCAGCTCTCTAGCCCATCAGTGGGCTTCAAAAGCTCTGGATAGACAAAGAAAGAGGAACACACAAATAAGGAAATTATATATATATGCCGTATGCCTTACAGACGCAGCGCTTCGTCATTTCTTTCGATAGTTTTCTATTTTTGGTTTCCTGTTTCCATTCTGTTATTCCCTTATCCTGTAAATCTTCTAGTGCTGTTTTTCTCAATCATCTTTTTGGGCTTCCCCTTTCTCTGTTATTCTCTGGCACCCTCCACGCCATTTTCTTCATTGCTCAGTCTTCCCCCATTCTTTCTATGTGCCCGAGCCATAGCAACCTCCTCAACTTGATCGTAAATATCCTTATTTGTTATTCTTTAGTATCTTTCTTCTGCTTTTTCCCACCAGAAATCCTTCGGAGTAATTTTCTTTCCCATTTCTTTAATGTTCCTATTATATTTTCATTCAACATCCATATCTCACATCCACATAACGCTGTCGGTCTTATTATTGTCTTGTAAATTTTTAATTTTGTATTCTATAACAAGCAGTTTAATCTTAATAGGTGGTTCATGATTCCAGCTGATCGGCTGGCCTTACTTAATCTTGCATCTTTTTCAGTTTCCTTCCATTTGTTCGATATTTTTGGCATTAGATATATGAATTAATCTACTTCTTCAAACTTAAAATTTTCCACTTATGTAATTCGCCTAATTCATTAATTTTGCCTACCCACATAATTTTACTTTTCTTCTCATTTGTTTGACGTCCTAATTGATACGCCTCTTCCATCAATCGCTTTGTTGTTTGTTTAAGTTCTTTTCCTCCCCTCGTTATAATTGGCAGATTGTCTGCATAGCACCTTTCGGTAGACAATCTATAAAATAATTTGCTTGTAATTCCGTAATACAGTAGGAATTTCTTTTTCCAATCGACTGCACGTTCGTTAAGCGGGGCTCTTCTTCTGGTGTGCGCCATTCGTTCAAAACTGTTGACCTTCCCATTTCAGTAAAAATGTTGACGAAACAGGAAACTATTCTGTAGACGTGTAAAGTACAACAAACAAAACAGCAATTTTTAATCAGAAACAGCAGAAGTCAAATTAGGGTTAGGGTAAATAACATCATTGGTATAGATAATCCCATAAATGATTTAATGATATTATATACATAAGTATTTCTAAACATTAGAAAAACTGAGTTCATAGATTTTTCGATCTTCAAATTAGTACATATTACTAAATAACCTAAGTAAGTTTCATTTGTTTTAAAATCAGGCAGAAGTCCTCAGATAGATCTTACTATGTTGGACATTAAACGGTCGCTATTTCGAATAATGTATATATATATATATAATGTATATATATATATATAATGTATATATATATATATAATGTATATATATATATAGAGCAACCACATGTATGTTATTGGTCATAAGAATAAAAAATATGAACAATATATTAAAAAGATTAATCACAAATGCTTAAAAAATTATTGGAACTACCTACAATGCCAAAGAAAATGCAACATAAAAATATATTAAACATAACAATATTGCAATAAATGAAATTGTAGTTGTAACATGCAAAGAATGACTCCGATTTTATGTTTCCCTCAAATTTTACCTGTTATCAAGGTTGGAACTACTTAAGTTTACAAAAGAAACTATAGAATCACAGCTGTTTACATCAATTGGGAGTGATTGCAAAGTCCGTGGTATAGTTACTTACAGTATAGTACATCGGTAAACCACACAATTATTTAATTAAGTTCGGTGAGACGTGTTTCGCTAGCAACGACGCAAAAATTTTTATGTGGTAATTGACAGTCACCAAATTTACTTTAATACTTTTGTGGTGAAAAGTTTACCGATGTGGTATAGCGAAGCGTACATAAAATATTAGACACTAAGTTGGAAATTCTCTTATTGATACAAAAATACCGATCGAAATATCACTTATGTATATCTACATTCCCAGTTCCAGCAGAAGCAAGAATCATAAATGATTCTCAATTTATAAGCAACATTATCGGTAAACAAACATGTAAAACGCACTACTAGTTTTATTTTAAAATTTAATAGTGTAGCAAGAATTATTTCCAAGTGCGGATACCTTAACCACCGGTTGTGTGTGCGCAAGTAGACAGAGAGACTGACGAGAGAGATAGAGACCAATGGCCGCTGGCCTGTCTCACTAATGTGTATGTACTGTGCATTTTTTCTATTTAGTTTTACCTTAGCTTTGTATATTTTATTAAATAAAGTGATCAACATGTGAATGGCGATTCAGTCCTACATAAAGAATTGGCGCCCAACTTAAGGCCTCTTGAACGTAAATGAAGTTTTGTTTATGCAAGAGTCAGAAGAACCATTTTCCCGCCTTCCATGTGCTATCCAAGTGAATAAAAGCAAGGTTAGATGTAAAAATTAAAAGAAGAAAAACTGCAAGTACTGCTTTTCAAGTCTTAATTGCGACAGTGCATTTTCGGAAGAAAATGCAATCCGTGGTTTACCCATGTTGTTTGACAGCAACGCTGCAACCTGGTGGCAAGGAATCAAGTCGAGTATATCGACCAGGGATGAAGCTTTGGCAGCTTGGCGACATTCTTTCGGTTATAACATGCCGCCGTATCAGATTTTCAAAGAATTGTTTTCACGACAACAACATGACAAGGAACCTACCGATGTCTTTATAAATTCTGCTCGTGCGCTCTTAGTACGCATACCTAACGAACCAAAACTGCATGCCACTCATCAGATTGACATGATTTATGGGTTACTACATCGCAGGATCAGACATAGGTTACCAAGGGAACAAATTGATACCTTTTCGGATTTAATCGAGAAAGCTCAATCCATTGAAGATAGTCTCTATGAGGTTATACCTATCGCTAAGCAACCGAGCCCAAATGATGACAAGACACAAATTCGTCCCAAATGTAACTTTTGCAAGAATTTTGGTCATCTACATACAGATTGTAGGAAATATGCTGCTAGTCAGTCCAGAGTAGCTTCACCAAGCACTACTGCAAAACCTGCTACGTCCACGTCGTTGTTTTGGCTGTGGAACGCCAGGATATATACGTTCCCAGTGCCCCAATTGTCGTGTTCGTACTTCAGCACATAGTACGCCTTCTTCAGCTGTAAATGCTGCCGATATTTCTAGTGCAGATACATCATGCTTAGATGTTCTCATGACAGAAATTTGTTCAGTTGGCATGAAATCTAGGCCGATGGTTCAAGTAGAAATCGCAGGAAGACGATATCGATATCGATTCTGGTGCGAAAAGCACCATTGCAGGAAATTTGTTATACTTTCATTTTTGTGAGCGAAATTTGCCTTACAAGGAAAAACTTGTACAGATGATTCTAGCTGATGGACAATTACGCCAAGTACATACGGAAATTTTTGAAACCGACGTCATACTTCAAGGGAAAAGAATCCCTACTACATTCTTAGCGATGCCTGAGCATAAGAATAGCAAAACACTGCTTGGAATAGACTTCATTGTCGATGCCGGTATAGTTTTAAACATTTCTGAGTGGCAATGGTGTTATGTATTCTTGGGTTGTAATGTATCTTGTTGTTTGCTTTCGAGGTCGAAGAAGAAATAAAACTCTCTTACACTGGATTTTATATGTGTATTGCTACATTCTTGTTACTATATGGTTATCTCCTTTTTCTACATTTTAGGTTTCTACATTACCGCAAGAGCGAAGCGGCGCCAAATTTTAAATTTAAATAAAGCTTGAACATATACCGCCCGCCTTGAAATGACATGGTTGTTTCAATGTTAATATAATAAATCATGAGGTATTGATGTATAGTAATGGTTAAATTACAATTTACATACAAAAGAAAAACAACAAAGTTTAGATACTGTTAGCACGTTACATGTATGTATGTCCATGAGTTATTCACAGTTCATTCATTCATAATCTTTACCTCTCGCTTACTACTGCCTACTCGCTAGGTACAAGATAAGTATCACCTTTTGTTACTGGAAGTGGACATAGTTTTACAACTGGTCGTTTAATTACACCTTTCTGACATTTTACATCGACGACTCGCACTTGTCCATCGGTTCCTGGGTAGAATATCATTACGCGGCCGATTTGCTATCTGCTTGGAGGAAAGTTATCTTCTTTCACCAACAGCAGTGAACCAAGTTTGATGTTTGATGTCTGTCTTATGGTACTCAACAATAGTGTTGGTCCTGCATGTAAAAGCTCTTTATGGTTGGCTTCGAATACGAGTTTGGTTAAAACTGCATTTTTTGGCAGTAAAATAGGATGTCGCGTATGAAATTCAAGAGTTGACTTGCTTAAACGTCCGCCCACACGCATCAAGCCACACTCATCAAGAAATGGATTTAGACTTAAAATTTTGCTTTTGTTATCAAGTTGATTTCCTTTCATTAGGTCTTCGTAATCGTACGAGAACGCTTGCATCTGTGTCAGTTTAATAATTATCGTTAATGCTGCATTTGATTCGTGCAATGACAAATCGCCTTGACGCTTCTGCGTTCTATTCAGTGCATTATCTTTAAATCTCAAACACCAAGCAAATGTTCGAATTAAGTTAGTTAAGTTTGAGAAGTGTTCGAAAGGAAATTCCGATTTTTGAACAGTTACCAGTGCTATCTCCTTCCGTTCCTCTGGTACAACAATTTCTAAAAATGGTATATCTTGAATATCTAATTTTACCTTCAAAAATGGTGGACCATTCCACCAAAGTTCGTATTCCTTCAACTGAGATGGGTAACAACCTCTAGATACTACGTCAGCTGGGTTGTCATTCGATTTCACATGATGCCAGTCAGAAACATTACTGTGTTCTTGAATTAGTGCAACTCGATTGGCTACGAATGTGTTCCATTTGGATGGGGAATCTTTTATCCAGCTGAGAACTATTTGTGAGTCTGTTCAGTAATGTATAGATGAAATATTCAAACGAAGTTGCTGTCCCAGGTTTGACACCAATTGTACCAAGAGAACGGCTCCAAGCAGTTCTAATCTTGGCAGTGTAACTCTGTTTAATGAAGCTACTGTGGATTTGGCGGCTAGAAGTTTAATAACATATTCCTGCTGCTTACCCTTTGACCGTAAGTACATGCAAGCCCCATAGGCGCTTTCACTTGCATCACAGAAGCCGTGCAATTGGATTTCATTCGTAGTTGTTGCCAATACCAATCTTGGTATTTTGATATCCTTTAGTTTTTGTAATTCTCTTATCCATTTAGTCCATATATTATACAAATGGCTTGGAATACTTTGATCACAACTCAGTTTAAATGCTCAAAGTTCCTGCATGACCAATTTTGCAGTGACAATAACTGGTGCAATTAATCCCATTGGATCGAATAATTGTGCTGTGGTTGACACTATACTCCTTTTACTTACTTGACCCTTTTGAATGTTGACATCAAATGAAAATGCATCAGTCTCATTATTCCAATAAAGACCGAGGACCTTGTTATTCTCGGGAACCTTGATTAACGAATTTACGGAGTTGGATGAAGTACTATAATTATCCTTTCATATCCTTAACTTGAATCCTGCTTGTCCTAGTATATTCATAATGTTTACCTTAATTGTATCCAAATTCGCAATAGTGTTACTTCCAGTAAGAAGATCATCAACATAGAAATCACGTCTAATGATCCGCGCTTCAGTAGGATACCTTTCTTCGTTGATGTTGGCTATTTCTCCGGATTGCTAGAAGTGGTGCTGCTGTCATTCCAAACGTTACCGTGTTTAATGTCTAACTCTTCAGTTCATCGTTAGGATTTTCGCGCCATAAAATCCTTTGGTATTTGCGTTGTTCTTCCTCTACCCATACTTGTCGGTACATTTGAGCTATATCAGCTGTTACCACATATTGGTGTGTTCTGAACCTGGCTAATATTGCGAAAAGATAATCTTGTATTGTCGCACCCGCATATTGTGCTTCGTTAATTGATATTCCGTTCTGTAGTTTACACGATCCGTTAAATACCACACGCAATTTGGTGGTTTTGCTTGAGGTTTTGACAACTGCATGATGAGGTAGATAAAATCCGTCTCTTTCTTCTGTATTTATTTCGGTCATGTGGTTCTGGTTGATATAATCATTAATGACATTAGAGTACTCTCTTTTGAATTCAGAATTGCGCATGAATCTTTGGTCATGTGATAAGAATCGTCTTTTTGCTTCATAATGTGATTCTCCTAGTTCAGTTAGGTTGTCCTTTAAGGGTAGTTTTACAATGAATTTTCCGTCAATGTGACGTGATGATGATTTAGCACTTTCCCTATTTTTAAAGTTTTCTTTAGTTGCATAGAGTTTCTTTTCTCTTGTATACGAATTTGCACGTAATGAAGCCATGTTTTCAAGTGTATTTTGCTGGACATTCAAAAACGAAGTAATTCCTTAAATACTGGCAGTTCATCGTCATCCCTTGCATTTATTTTACCCCCCAATCTTGAGTTAATTTTATATCTAATTTACACAAAATTATTGGCATCAGAATTGCGTCCCAGCTATCTATTGCTAGCTAGACTCCAAACATCGCATATTGTTTTCCAAATCATTAATAAACTTTCTTAATTTCACATGTGATTCCTTGGTATATGATGAAACGGTTTCTAAATTTAAAAATTTGCGTACATGTTTATCTTCTATCCTTCTTTTCTTATTGTAACGCTTACACAGTGCGTTGAATGCTATTTCGTAATATGATTCTATTGCTTTTAACGGACTTAACATGTTCGCAGGTTCATCGCAAAGTTGAGCATTAAGGTAACATAATTTTTGAACATTAGATAGTGAATCATTGTTATGTATCATCGTAAGAAAATTATCGTAGAATTGCTGCGCTGTATAGTCACCATTGAATTGTGGTAGTTGAATTTTAGGCAATTTGACGCTAACAACCGCATTTTGTGGAGATGTATGGGATACATTAGATCTAATAGAACCTGAACAAATACTGTTTTTACTATCATTACGGTCATTATCAACCTCTATAATATTTGTTGTTTTAGCGATAATTTCGTAATAATCGTTTTCAAAGTTTTCGCGATCTTGTACGTTTCTACTCTCATCTTTTTCTAACAAATCTATTTTATTTTGTATTTCCTCGAAAGTTTCAATGATCGTTTCTATTTTAGCTAGTCTCTTTTTGACGTTCGTTTTGTCTACTTTAGTGGGACTGTCTAACGCATTTACAAATTTAGCAAAACTTGTTAATTGACCTTTAAGAACTCCGCGTTGTTTAACGAGTGTTATTAGATCCGCCATATTTACCGCGATACATACACAAAATAGAGTCAAAGAAGGAATAAAGGAAAAGGTACTCACAGTCGTCTATGTTCGAAATGACGAAATATGTTCCTGGAACGTGATTCAGCACAGCTTATTCTTCATATGGCACGTCGCGTTCCACATGTCCAAAAATGTTTTGTTTCTAACCTCAATGTCCAAACGCTCTTACACTGGGTTTTATCTATGTATTGCTACATTCTTGTTACTATATGGTTATCTCCTTTTTCTACATTTTAGGTTTCTACATTACCGCAAGAGCGAAGCGGTGCCAAATTTTGAATTTAAATAAAGCTTGAACAAATGGTTCGAAGAAGAGTATTCGACCAAATTTTGTTTCTTCTCAGAACCTCTAGTGAACAAGGACAATGGTCCCAAGATTGAAGTTGAAATTGCTCTTAAGGATGGTGATGGTCCACACTTGACAACGGAGCAAAACGATCAACTGACTGTGTAAGTAAGTAAGGAATTAACACCATATGCAGAGCATTCCATACAGTTGACGGATGACAATCCTGTTTACCAGCCGCCGTATCATCTTTCACCTTGTAAGAAAGAAATCCTACAAAAAGAACTCGATAAATTATTGGATGATGGGAATCAAGAAATGTGAATCAGCTTATGCCGCCCCAGTAGTTTTGGTACCTAACCCTAATGGATCTACTAGGCTTTGCGTTGATTACAGACGCCTAAATTATATTACCGTTCCAGTTCAGTATCCTTTACCTAGAGTAGATGATTTACTTCATTCCACAGTGAATGCTGCCTACATAACTACTTTAGATCTAAGAAGTGGTTATCATCAGATACCGGTCAAGAAAGCAAACCGAGATAAAACTGCTTTTGAAACTCCTTTTGGTACATTCAGGTACAATACTATGCCTTTTGGGTTACGAACAGCACCTGCAATATTCCAGCGTTTAGCAGATCGCTTTCGCTCTGGATTACCGCACATTTCCATCTTAACATATTTAGATGATTTGATTATTATGTCTCCAACCTTCGAGAGACGTCTTACTGATTTGGAGGATGTCTTTAAGAGATTCCACTTATTCAAGCTTCATGTAAATCGTGCCAAATGTACTTTCTGTGCCGATAGTGTCAAGTACCTTGGTCACACAGTGAGTAAAGATGGTTTTAGCCCTAGTCCGTATAAAATATCCGCCATTATGAACATGAGAGCCCCTCAAAATCTAAAACAAGTTCTCAGCTTCCTACAGACCTGTTCATAGTTTCGAAGATTTGTCCCCAATTTTGCTGAAATTTCTAGACCATTGAGTAGCCTAACAAGGAAAACTTCTAATTGGAAATGGGGACCCGATCAAAACAATGCTTTCAATCAACCGAAAAAGTTATTGACTACTGCACCTGTGTTGCATCAAGCTCACCCAACCAAACCCTTTATTATTAGAGTGGATGCCAGTTCCTATGCATTGGGAGCAGCTTTACTCCAGGGGGAGGGAGCCGACGAAAGAGCCATAGAATATGCTACTTGTCTGCTGACGCCTGCGCAACAATCGAGCGCGAAGCCTTGGCTTTAGTATGGGCATTTTCGAAATTTCGTGGATATATCGAAAGTTCCAAGGTCATAGTGAAGAGTGACCACCAACCCCTTTGATGGCTAATGTCGTTGAAGTATCCAACAGGACGTCTTGCTCGATGGTCCCTGGCTTTACAACCTTACGATTTAACGATTGAGTATGTACCTGGACGTCAGAATGCCCTGGCTGATACGTTAAGTCGCCCTATCTGTCATGATAGCAGACAAGGTGATACTTGTGATGTATGTCTCGTAACCGTCAATCTTCCCGTTGATGACATGAAGACAACACGAGAGAACCAGCTTTCTGATCCCGATCTCGCCCAGATTATCAAATGTTTGAATCACCACAACGATGTTCGGTCGATATTAGAAGATGGAGTGATCGAGGTTATTTAATGATGAATGGAATTTTGTATCGCTACTCAACAGATCATGATGGTGAGGAAGCACAGCAAGTAGAACCTAAAAGCTTGGTTCAAACCGTGTTGAAAGAGACACATGATTCTTCACTTGCTGGCCATTGTGGTGTGGAACGCACCCTTCAGAGAATCATTACCAGATATTTCTGCACCGGAATGCGTCGCGATGTCACTGCTTGCGTATCTCAGTGTATCGACTGCCAAAGATATAAATCTTCCAATATGAAACCATCTGGACTGCTTCAGACGCCCATTCAAGCGATTTGAGGTTGACGATCTCCTCGGACCTCTTCCATAGAGGCCAACTAATGAAAAGTGAATTTTCATTGTGGAAGATACTTCCACAAGATGGACAGAACTGTTTCCCCTCAAAATTGCATCTGCTGAAGCCTGTGCTAGATGCCTAATTGACGAGATCATTCTCCGTTTTGGAACCTCAGGGAGGTTATTACTGACGGTGGAGTCTAATTCGTGAGCGCAGTAATGCAACATGTAGCCCAAGCCATTGGATTTACTCAGAGCTTAGTTTCATTGTATCATCCTGCTGCAAATCCTGTAGAGAGGAAAAATAGAGATTTGAAGACGCAGTTAGCCATCCCCACAGCGATGGATCATACCGATTGGAAAGACAAATTGCCTTCTATTCGCTTTGCTTTAAATACTTCCGTATGTCAAACTACTGGATATACGCCAGCATACCTCACCTTTGGTAGAGAATTGCGTACGCCTGATGATGTACGCCGAGATTTCAAGGCCATTATCGATAATGATAATTTTGTCGCGCAAATAACTCCGTATCTCCGCTTACTTGCTAGTACTCCCCATGAAGCGCGAGATAATCATGAACGTCAACAAGACGCCCGTAAGAAATACGCTGATACTAGGAGAAGAGATGTTTCCTTCAAAGTATCCGACTTAGTCCTAGTTAACACTCATGTCTTGAGTAGAGCTAGAGATGGGATTACTTCGAAATTTGTACCCTGTAGAGATTGTCCTTACAGAATTTCCCGAGTTGTTAGTCCTACCTCTTACGAAGTTGTGGATCCATCCAACCCATTGGTACCCTGTGGTGTATACCATGTCTCTGCACTGGCTCTGTATAAACCTTCCACATCGGAAATGACCCCGCATGTGCCAATACATCCACTTCGGACCAGAGGAAGACCGCGAGCGAACCCAGGAGCTCCGCCTGGGGCTCCCAGTCGTCCCAGAGGAAGATCTCGAGCGACCCCAGGAGCTGCGCCTGTGCCTCCCAGTCGTCGCAGAGGAAGACTTTGCCGAGCCACTCCGGAATCTTCATCGACGCCTGCATCTGTTTCGGCTTCGAGTGAACCGCGTAGTGTACCACCGCGAAGTGCCGTTTCACAAAAAGCCGTGCGCGATCAACGAACCACGTAGATCCCTCCGGTTAAAATCTCGAATCACTTGAAATAATTCTTTGATCGTGTTGTAGCACATCCGGATCGGTTGTGTGATCCAAAGGGAGAGTGTGTAGCAAGAATTATTTCCAAGTGCGGATACCTTAACCACCGGTTGTGTGTGCGCAATTGGACAGAGAGACTGACCAGAGAGATAGAGAACAATGGCCGCTGGCCTGTCTCACTAATGTGTACTGTGCATTTTTTCTATTTAGTTGTACCTTAGCTTTGTATATTTTATTAAATAAACTGATCAACATGTGAATGGCGATTCAGCCCTAAAAAGAGAAATTTTGTAAAATCTAAAAATTTTATAAATGCCAACTAAAATCATTTTTATTGATTCAAAATCCGCAGGGATGCGTTTGTTTTTATGATTTGCATATTATTTCCAATATCTTAAGCAAGAAAAATTCAGATAAATATATTCATTTCATTCATTCTTTTTAGGGCTGGTCATCTGGGTTGATGTCTTGACCATTATGCCGTTTTTGCTGTGCCCTAATTACACTCTTACTTTAGTTCAAGCAACCCGTGTCCCCCGCACTATTTTGAATGTTGTCGTGGACTCTAGTAGATCCTTACCGAAATGGTTCCGCTTGAGTTTCTTCAGTTACCCACAGCCCCAGATAATCATCTGCGTCTGTGTGCGCGTAATATGCATGCAAGTTTCCTCCTATAGTTCACCTCTCTTGCAACACTTATCGCTCACCATTCCCATGTTGAATGGATGCCAGCTGAAACATGAACGACTAAACCATATTGCTATTCAAAAATGCCCATATAAGTACAATATCGTATATATGTTATTAGGATAATTATTGAGCAATATACAAATGTGAGCACAGAAAGTTAAGAAATTATATATCTGTACTAGAAACACTTATGGTTGCAATATTAGGAGATTTTTTACACACAATACATATAGTATACACGTGTATTCCTTAGCTGGTATTTTCAAAATAATGAAGTTATGGAAATTATAACCCTTTGTATGAAAGATATATGAGGTTTTAATGTAACATAAAGAACCTGTAATTAAACAACAGCTAGATACTGCATCCCCAATCCCCCTCGCTAAATTTCTCGGTATTATGCCATTTCATCATTCAAATGCCTTGTATTTACAGCATGTCTAATCCCTTTGATCCAGCTACATATCGGTTTGCCCCTCTTTTTCTTTCCTAGTGGGGTCCGTAATCATCCTCTTGGCTACCATCCTTCTGACATCCTCATTAAATGTCCGAACCATAGCAGACTTGCAGTTCAATTCGTTTCATTGCTGTCATTGTAGCCGTTCTGATCTTGGTACTCTTGTGTTACGAGTTAGACTGCATTTATTGTTCTTCTAGTGTCTACATTGTTCGTCCACATCTCACAGCCCTGACATAAGGAAGATTCCACCACCGCTAATGCAATACGTTTCTTTTTCTTTACGTATGGATTTGTTCCGCCACAAAGAGTTCAGATATCTTATCACACTTCTACCTTGTTGGATACGATGTCCTATTTCTCTTTCTACCTTTTGGTATGTTATAGCTCCCAATTATTTGAACTCGTTTACGGTTTTTATCGTTGTCGTCATTGGTCCAGACTTCAAAGTTAGTTTCAGTGTTACTAAGTATTTTGTTTTCTTTTATACTGACCTGTAGTCTCATTTTCTTATATTCCCAATACAGTCGTTTCAAGATAAATTCAAGATCAAATGGGTCTCGACTGATAACCTGGTCATCAGCAGAGCTTAAGGTCAAGAATGTCAAAAGTGGTCCTCTATAGGTATTCCCATATACAAACAGGTTGGTTTCCAATTTTCTAGATCATTTTCTTAGTTTTTTCCATTGTCATTTATATTTTCTTGGTGGTTTCGGATTTCAGTTAGTAGGGTTTTGTAATAATTATTCCATTTTTTCCATGCTAATTAAGTTAAGTGTTAAGTATTTCTTTAATTAGCCTTCATTTGTTTAATAGTTCTCCATATCTCCGTGGAACTTAATTCGCTAGATGTGTTGGCAGCAAATTCAGATGGTGGATTGAGAATATTATTAGATATTAAACAACCAACCACCTTAGCCGACGCGTGTGACGTAGTCTTAAAATATTTTCATAACAAATCACGCATTAATACCCTAACCGAAAGTGCACGTGCCCTACAAAAAAAGTACCTAAACCTACCTCAAACATGCGACAATACCACCTTTCACCCCGTTCATCAATTACGGTTCCTCAATTAGACCGACTTTGAATTCTCAGTTTTATCAGCCCTACGCTCACGTACACCAACAACCACGAAGCCAATTTAATCAACCCTACAGTTATTGGTATCAGGGTCCCCAATTTTTCCAACCGTGATCTCAACTAAACTCTTTTAGATCGCAATTCCTTTCGAAGTAAATACCCTTACAAACTCGACAAATAGCATACAATTCCCTGCCAAAAACAGGTTTTGGAAAACCAAATGCGGCAAATAACGTATTTGCCCCTAAAAACTCACACAAAACAACAGCAGTCCATGAACCAATGGATACTTCCTCCGGTCGTACAATAAGATCAAATCCATTTCAATCAACAGGTCCTACTAACTGTACGTTTAAAGAACTCCATAACAACGAAGTACCTATAGAATCGTACGAAAATCAACAGTACACATATAAATCTCAATATCCTGAAACCGATGACACTAATCTACATTATATGGCAGAAGCTACATACATATTCAAATTTTCACGATGTCCTAGACTCAACCCAAATCGGGTAGACTTAAACAATATTAATTTAAATAATTCGCTACCTTACATACAATTGCAACAAATTCCCATAAAATTATTAATGGACACTGGCTGTCACGGTTCATTACTAAGACCATATATCGCCGAAACATTATTCCCGGACTGTATATATCATAGCAATACACCAATTTCCACTTGCGCTGGAACTAAATCCGGTAAATTTAAAGCAGATATACCTCTCTTTAGTGAATTATTCCCATTCCACGAATTTCGATTGTATAATAGGGTTACGTGATGTACGAAAACTCGGACTAAAAATGGACTTAGTGAAACAACTTCTAGCTAATGATACGATCCGAATCCCCTTCCCATATAAGACAAATTTCCGCACTCAAAACATCGAAATTCCACCCGAGTCAATTGTCCCGAAAGTTATAGGAACGACTCTTCCTGAAAACACAGAAATCATAATCAGAGGATTAACGTATGGTGATAATTTATTGAATATACCTGCTTGTATAACCAAAGTGAAGAATCAAACCGCAAAAATAGAAATCTAAAATACAACGAAAGAAAGTCAAATTTTAGTATTAGATTCCAATTTTTTAAACACTTCGGAACCATTTTCGATGAAAACGAATTTGAATGTATTCACCTAGACACGATCCAACAAACGACATACCCTCAAAGCGATGCTTTCATTCAAAATTTACGAACCGATCACTTAAATATAGAAGAAGAGCAAGCGTTAAATAAGATTATTATTGAATTCTCTGACGTTTCTCACGATAATTCCGACAAACTCTCCTTTACAAGTAAAGTAAAACATGAGATAAAGACAACCGATGACGTACCAACTCACACAAAATGCTATACATATCCGTACGTATACAAGAAGGAAGTTAAAACTCAAATTAATAAAATGTCAAGCGACAAAATAATTCGCCCAAGCCAATCACCTTGAAGTTCCCCAATTTGGGTTGTCCCAAAAGAACTCGACGCGAGTGGACAGCAAAAATGAAGAATTGTGGTTGACTATCGTAAACTAAATGAAAAGACAATAGACGATAGATACCCGCTGCCAAACATAACAAACATACTTGACAAATTCGGACGATGCAATTATTTCACGTCTCTCGATCTAGCTTCGGGTTTCCACCAAATACAATTACAACCAGAATTGATCCCTAAAACAGCTTCTAGCGTAGAGAACGGACATTACGAATTCGTTAGAATGCCTTTCGGTTTAAAAGCGCCCCCGCGACTTTTCAGCGCGCAATAGATGACGTACCCAAAGATCTACAAAATAAAATCTGTTTTGTTTATATGGACGATATCATTGTATTCTCGATCAGCCTTCAAGAACATACATCAAATTTAAGAAAGGTTTTTAAAAAATTACAGCAAGCCAGATTCAAAATATAATTGGACAAGTCAGAATTTCTTTGCAAACATTTCGAGTTCCTCGGACATGTAGTAACTCCCGAAGGTGTCAAGCCGAACCGTAAGAAAATAGACGCGATACAGAAATTTCCGATTCCTAAGACCGCAAAGGAAATAAAATCATATCTTGGCCTCATTGGTTATTATAGACGCTTCATAAAAAACTTTGGCCATCTAACTAAACCTGACTCAATGTTTGAAAAGAAAAACATTCAAATCAAATATACGCCAGAATGTATTAATTGCGTTGAAATTTGTAAAGCTATTTTAACTGAAGACCCTATATTACAATATGCGGACTTTTCTAAACCTTTCAACGTAACCATCGACGCGTCTAAATATGCAATTGGTGCCGTTCTATCGTAAGGTCCAATCGGCAAAGACCTACCTTCCGCGTACGCGACCCGTATATTAAATCCTGCCGAAAGTAATTACAGCACTATAGAAAAAGAACTTCTAGCAATTGTCTGGGCTGTAACATATTTCCGGCCATACATTTAGGGTACCAGATCAACATCGTTACAGATCATAAGTCGTTACAATG
Organism: Chrysina gloriosa; assembly: GCA_038088585.1. Classification (NCBI taxonomy): domain Eukaryota; kingdom Metazoa; phylum Arthropoda; class Insecta; order Coleoptera; family Scarabaeidae; genus Chrysina; species Chrysina gloriosa. The sequence goes on from CM076088.1 coordinate 48,291,989, forward strand.
GTTATTTTCGCTCAAAGAACCCAACTCTAAATTAGTACGTTGGCGCCTTAAACTCGAAAAATATGAATATAACACCATATATAAAAAGGGCAATGCTAACAATAATGCAGACGCTCTCTCTAGAGTAGAAATTCATCCATTAGATCTGATTGACAACCAATCAATCGTAGCTAATCTAGATGACAAAGAAATACCAGATTTAGACGTTGACGAAATAATTCAAAGGAATATTAAAATTCAAGCATCAGGTGAAATTGTAAATGATAACGATACAGCCCATTCATCTATCGAAAATCCTACTTTTACCCCCTCCCATTACCGCAAGATCGCTAAATACACAATCAAATTAAATTGTAATAGGTAAATCTCCTAGCAATAGACGACCGTATATAACCCCAACAGTAATAGTCTGATTGAAAGATTCGATTCCATAATAATCGAAAACATTAAGACCTTGAAGGAGGAAAAACCAAATATTAATATAACAGATATAATGAATTATGCCCTGTTGTCTTATAATAACAGTATACCTTCAACAACAGAATATATACCTTTCCAAATCGCCAAAGAACGAGTAGACTTAAAACATCCGTTCGAACTTACAAAAAATGAACAAATCTCGAATTACGTTATTGAACATACCAGATTATTAGAACTATTATCCAGTCTATTATATAGCAAGTTGAAAGAGAAACAAACACTCGAACGCGAAAATCGCCATCGTAGTCGAAACTTACTTTTAGACACCGCTCAGCCTATTTTTAGTAAAAACAATAATAAAACTCAAAAGGACAAGCTACCTTTTATTAAGTTAAATTACCCAAAAATTATCAATGACAACCAAATAATATCCGACGAGAAAATGACCCACCAAAGACAATTGAAACCTCAAAGAAAAATTGTTTGAAGGCTACATGTTGACGGTGACGATACAGAATCTGAGGATAGTATCCCTTTATATCATTTACGTAGCAGATTGAGACTCTAAATATTAGCATACAGATTTCCTTAAAAAGTCACATATTCATGACAGTATAAATTCACTCAGAGTTTTGAACATCTACTTACGTAAATCATTTCTAATTACTATTTAAACTCTCTTCTTGAAACTCGAACATTGCAAAAAGCGTTAAATCATACCATCAATGATGCGACATATACAAAAGGGCAGCTTTTGATTACATTAGTACCGTCAAATAATCCTGGATACATACCTAAGTAATTGACAAACAACAATATAATTTGTCAATTTACCTGTACTACATAATACCTCTACTATTGAAACATACTGACTGTTCGAGTTACTTCGAACAGATATTTTATTAGTTTTCGCATTTATTCTGTACAGTCGCCGATAGTTATGAATGTATTTATTACTTGCAATTGTGAGAACGATCTGACCTGCGTTGGGTGATTTCCAAGCATTTTAAGATTTATTATTTATTGTACCTTTAACTCTACTACCCTTGTTTATTGCCCAGCAATAAGTTCCGAGGATTCTATCAATACCTTAATTCTGCGACGGAGGTTACCTACCCTGTTGGACCATCCACGTAACTATCGGCGATGCAATATCAGATAGTCCTATTTTTATATAAGCATTCTGTACAATTGTTATTGGTGTCTGGAGGACGCCTCATTATTTTGTAAACCAATGAAATCCATTTGCTTTCCTGCACGAAGCTTAGCTTTGTAGAAAAAATTAAAACTTCAGCGAGTTCGATTGCGAATGCAAAGAGGGGCAGTTTTCTCAACAACAATAATTATCCAAGCCCTTTCTATATATTTTATTAAAATCTTAGTAGGTAAACATAACAGTATTTGTGTTTCATTGCGAACTCCCGCGGTCCTTACAAAATCGCGATTCAAAGAAGTGTAAAAACGCCAGCGAACTGTGCCTCCGAACATGGTCCTTCGAGCCGGATCTTAAATCGCAAAACGTGTGTGATTTAAGCGCGAAAGTAGTTTTCGAAGCGAGGGCACATCTCAAATAGTGTGTAACCATCCCAACTCATCCGAGGAAGCCAAACCTAGAAGTCGCTTAGAAGACCACTGCCGAAACAACAATTCTGTAAGTCCACTCCATTTTCCATACTTGATACTCTTCCTCCTTTATTACGCATTGCCTCTATTGCGCTAAAATGTCTTCTATCGGAACGCTCACACAGAAACGTGACTACATTAAGGCCAAGGTAACGCGCTTTTCCAAATTTATAGCACAATTAGAAGCATCAACAGTAAATAGTGCCGATCAGTTGCAAATAGAAACGCGCATAGAAAAAGCGTGGTCTGAATTTGACCAAATTCAATTCGAAGTAGAAAGCTTAGTGGAAAATTCTGCTGAGCAAGCCGGAGAAGGTCCGCAGTGCGAAAACTCATATTTTAAGGTATTGTCGAATGCTCGCGATATATTATTAGATATTATTAGCAATGCCTCGTCTTCTAATACTACTAATAAACAAGTAACGCTACCGACGATTAATCTCCCGAGTTTTGACGGTTCGTACGAAAACTGATATAATTTTCGCGATACCTTCAAGGGATTAGTTCATTCGAACACGTCTATCACGGATATACAAAAATTTCATTATCTGCGCATGTCTTTAAAAAACGAAGCAGCCCATGTAATTCACTCCTTAGAGATATCTGAAAGCAATTACGAAACCGCGTGGAACTTATTAAATGAGCGGTTTGAAAACAAAAGATTGATAGTATACAACCATGTACATTCCCTCTTCACGCTGAATAGCATTAGTCGAGAATTGCATGCAGCTTTGCGCGACTTATTAGATAATTTGTTGAAACATATGCGAGCCTTGGAAAATCTAGGACAAACCACGAACGCGTGGAATGTTTTAATAATCTATTTAATTTCATCCAAATTAGATAGCGCCCCTAAACGCGAATGGGAAGCTTCCATCGCAAACAAAGTAAATGAAGTGCCTTCCTTAGAACGATTTAGAACCTTTTAAGAAATCGATGCCGTCTCTTAGAAACATTGCGTCCTGTTACAAAAAATTCAGGTCAGAAGGAGACCAAGGTAAAGCTGAATAGTTTCGTTTCAGCAAACAAACTAAATTGTAGCTATTGTAATCCATCACTACATTTTATCTCACGATGTGAGACCTTTATAAATTTAGATGCCAACAAGCGTATTAGTGAAACTAAGAGAAAACAGTTATGCTCAAACTGTTTAGGCAAGGAGCAAAATGCGACCGCTTGCAAATCAAAATTTACGTGCAGGCATTGCAATAAAAGGCATAATTCCCTCATACATATTACGCCAATTACCCCAAAGGAAACTGTCGAGCCATCGCTGCCGTCCACCTCCGAACAATTAGTTGTAACGCACATAAATGCCAATAATTACAAAAATCAAATACTTCTAGCAACAGTTTCTATTTTTGTGTCGGATTCAGCGGGGAAATTGGCATGCTTGTCGAGCATTACTGGATAGTGGGTCCCAGTCTCATTTTATCACCGATGAGTTGTGTAAAAGATTAAATTTAAAACGTACTCCCATAAATTCGCCTATTAGCGGAATCGGGCAAATCGCCCTAAATTTAAATCATAAGACTAAGGTATATACGCGTTCTCGGAATAACTGTTTGAAGAAGGCAAATGTAAATCGCCTTATAGTGACAAAAATAACGGATAATCTACCAACGATGTCCTTTGATGCATCTTCATTAAATATACCGCAAAACATTAGTTTGTCTCATACCTGCTTCAATAAAGAATCATGTGACATGTTAATAGGCGCACCAATCTTTTAGCAGTCACTATGCGTGGGACAAATTAAGTTAGGGGAAAACGAGCCCATTTTGCACAAAACAAAATTCGGCTGGATACTATCGGGACCTCTATCATATAATTGTACCCAGCCAACAAATAGGGTTGCATGTCATCTCGGCGTGGACATAGACGACATAGACGAACAATTACAGAAGTTTTGGTCAGTGGAGGAATGCCATCCTCTTCGAAAATATTCTTTACATGAGCAAGAGTGCGAGGATCACTTCACTGCCAGAACTACGCGCTCGCTTACTGGGAGATTTGTAGTACACATTTCTTTTACCGAAAATAGGGTCAATTTAGGCGAATCACATTGCTCTTAGGCGCTTCTATGCACTAGAACGGCGCTTAACCCACAACACCGATCTACGACTAGAATGCAATAAATTTATGCACGAATACGAACAATTAGGGCACATGAAACTCATCGATGAAGTTCCGGGACGTAATGCTAATCAAAGTTACTATTTACCACATCACGCGGTAGTCAAACCATCTAGTAGTACAACATAGGTTCGAATAGTTTTTGATGCTTCTGCCAAAACTACAACGGGAATATCACTAAACGAAGTACAAATGGATACTACTACGTTTTAGGCAGCACTCTTATGTCTTAACCGCGGACGCTGAAAACATGTATAGGCAAATTCTCGTGTCCGAAACTGATCGCAGGTATCAACGCATTTTATGGAGACCGAATCCTAATCACATTACCGCAATGTTTGCCATCAACCTCCAGAAAATCGGAACAAGAACAATTTAATGAAGATTTGTGCCTAATGTTTGTGTCGGCAGATACTCCACTACATAAAATAAACAATTTAAATGTCAAGTTATTTTTGCAAAAGTACTCCAGCAAATATAATCCCGACGAGAGCACCTTAAGAAAAATTATATTCACCGTATCCATGCAGAAACATTGAGTAGCATTAAGAAGGCTGTGTCAAACAATTACCTTTACATATGCGCAGATGAAACTACTGATAGTGTGGGCCGATATATAGTTTATTTAATGATAGGTATCCTTAACGTATCGGTTCCAGCAAGATCTTATTTAATTTCATCCAAACAGTTGGAAAAGGCAAATAATTTGACAATAACAAGGTTTATACAGGAAGAACTGGCAACCTTTTTCTTACCGGGATCGATTCCAACAGAAAAATTCTATTGTTTTTAACGGATGCCGCACCATACATGGTGAAGGCAGCTTGCAACTTGAAAATCTTTTACCCAAATTTAATTCACACAACTTGCTTGGCGCACGGACTAAATCGTGTTGCAGAAGAACTAAGAAACCATTTTCCCTTGGTAAATACTTTAATTGGTAGTGTTAAGAAAGTGTTTTTAAAGGCTCCATTAAGAGTTCAGTTTTATAAACAACATCTACCTGGTATTCCGCTTCCTTCTCAACCAGTAATCACACAATGGGGAACGTGGTTGGAAGCTGCTATTTTTCATGCAAATCATAATGAAGAAATAAAGACAAGTATTATGGATCTTGATAGCGATACACAATCTGTGCTAGACGCCCAAAAGGTGTATTCGAGTAAAGAAATACCTCAACAGTTGGCGTTTATTAAAGCTAACTACAGTTTTATTTCCACTTCTACATTGCAATTGGGAAAACAATTTATGTCGCTAATTGAGAGCGTTGAAATAATAAACAAATTTGAAAAGTTATGTTTTGATGTTAAAGGAAGGGTGGGAAAATCCGTGTATGAAATTTTTTAAGTGTAATAGAAAGAAATGAGGGTTTTAAAAAGCTAAAGGATATTGCTAATATCTTGTGTGGTGAGTCAGTAGAAAATATTGAGTTGACAATAGAGGATATTTCTAATTTGAAATATGCTCCTATAACAAGCGTGGACGTAGAACGAACCTTTTCAATATATAAATACATGTTATCAGACAAGCGCCACAATTTTTCTATTGAAGACGTTAAGAAATATGTAATTGTAAATTGTTTTTATAGTTAATTATGTTGTAAAATGTTATAAATAAACTTGTAGTAAACATAATAGAATATCTTTTCTATAGTATTATATTTTCTAGCATTACTCCTATTTTTTTATCTGCATATTTTTCATAAGAAAGTGCATATTTAGGCCAAAACATCTGCATATTTATGCGCATTTTTCCACTTTTTTTTGCATATAATCCGGCCTCTAGTCATCAGCATCTTTCCTGGCCACGCGATGTCTCTATCAATTAGCTGAAGATTTTAAGTTACTATTTCCCAATGCGTCTCATATAATTAAGAACGATTTTTATGTAGATGATTTATTGACTGAACTTCATAAATAAAAATAATCATAGAGTAGAAGTAGTAGATCCCCTATCAAAGGAAGGAATTACATGGCATTCTATAACTCCCCGCTCTCCGCATTTCGGTGGTATTTGGGAGGCAGGTATTAAATCGATGAAAGCGCATCTGAAACGCACGGTAGCCGGGTGTATCATTAAACTTCGAAGATTTTTGTTCCGTTTTGACGCAAATAGAGGCTGTGCTAAATTTTCGTTCTCCATCTCCATTATCTGATGATCCTAAAGATCTAATTCCATTAACACCTGGACACTTTCTGATTGGAAAACCATTAACGGCAATTCCGGAAACGAATGTGTTGGAAATAAACGAAAACTGACTGTCGCGATTTCAACGGCTACAAAGGATCACACAACATTTCTGAACTCGATGGAGCAAGGACTATGTAACAGAATTACGGCACCGCTCAAAGTGGAGAACATCCAAGGACAAGGCCTGCTGTGGGCGATTTGGTCATCGTGCGGGAGGAAAGGCTATCACCGTTACAATGGAAACTAGGTCGCATTCTCCAAACACATCCCGGTGAAGATGGCATCGTAAGGGTGGTGACAATAACCACAACGGATAGAGCCCTGAAGCGTGCAGTGCGTCAAGTGTGTGTGTTACCAATGCGCGATTACCCTTGTTTATTGCCCAGCAATAACTTCCGAGGATTCTATCAATACCTTAATTCTGCGACGGAGGTTACCTACCCTGTTGGACCACCCACGTAACTATCGGCGATGTAATATCAGGTACTCCTATGTTTATATAAGCATTATGTACAATTGTTATTGGTGTCTGGAGGACGCCTCATTATTTTAAACCAATGAAATCCATTTGCTTTCCTGCACGAAGCTTTTATTAAAATCTTAGTAGGTAAACATAACAGTATTTGTGGTTCATTGCGAACTCCCGCGGTCCTTACAAAATCGCGATTCAAAGAAGTGTAAAAACGCCAGCGAACTGTATCTCCGTACACTGACCGTATTAGATACAGAATACAATAGCGATCATTTACTGAAGCCCATTCACATTATTCCTTGCTATTCACTTGCTTCAACTAACTTTCTTGTAATAAATTACGTAATCTTGTTCAAAATATATGTAGTAATAGTATCCGAACTTTACATTTTCATCTTTTCCCAGTGAATTAAATCAATTATACATAATCGTCGAAACCCTACACCTTTTGTCCGACAGTCGTAATTATTGGAATTCTGGACGAAGCGGTCGCCGTTCATGCGATGTATCCCGGAGATGGACTCGTTGTTGCATCAACCGTTACGAAGATTTATCCGACGAAGAAATATTAAATCTACTTGGGTTTAATAGAAATTTGGTTCATCATTTCGAAGTAAGAATTCTACAAACTTCACCAATCCACGAAAAGGTCATCACACATACAGGTCAAGGACAAAATGAGCAATTCGTGGACCACACTATTTGCTAATCTTAGGGATGGACGAGTTATGTGACCTTACAAATATGGAGAAGGTCGCCTCACAGACGTACTGATTTACAACTTGTTATGTGAATAGACCAAGGAAACCCATCTATACACCCTTAGCCTTAAGAAATAACTTTACTAATACAGAAAAGTCCCTCACAAACGTAATGATTTACAACATATCACTTCTCGCATAAAAAACCCGAACGTATATATGTATGGTCAGTTTTAAGAAATAAAGCGTTGCTGTTCGAACCTTTGACTTGTTTTCCTTGCTCGTGTTTTATTTAAAAACCCCAAGTAAAAATCAAGCCCTTTAGTTTAGTTTCGCATTAAAAGTCTTGTTTCTTCTTGTCGCGTTAATTAAAAAAACCTCAAGTGAAGTACAAGCTATTTAATTGCATGTCTGTTTTGTCTTTTTTTTTCCCACGTTACAAAATCTGTCGTTTTATTTTCAATTACTTTTATGTCTATGTCCACTAAAACTCAAATTTCTAGTAAATTCTTTGGTCTTAGTTGTTCTTGTGTTTCCGTATCCATAATTTAAATAGGTATATATATATATATATATATATATATATATATATATATCGAGTGTGTTGCACCGGCAGATTTGTTTGTCTTTCGCTCCGTAATAAATCCCAACTATTTGAGAAATTACGAGCAAATAAAGCAAGCAAACAAATTGTAAATGCTAAGTAGTGTGCAGTGAATGGGGAAGCGTAAACGTATCCCAAACGTGGGTGTTAAATTAGTTAAACTAAGTTATATTAAGAGTAAGTTAAACTAAGAATAGTGCATCAGACAGAGAAGTGGCGGAACAAAAAGTGTTAGACGGAGAAAGCGGCAATACGCACAGATAAGAGCCGCAGGTCAGACGGGTCGACCGGTCGTGGCTTTTACGCAGTGCGATAACAAACGATCTCGGTCAAAATAAACAAAGGCAGAGCCGTAATAAATAATCGAGATATAGAGCGGAAATTTGGTTACTCCGGGACAAAAAATATACCAGAGAAGAGGAAGTTGTAACGCAGAGAATGGCAACTAAAGCGCAAATGAGCAATACGTCGGCAGATGAATAAAAGAAGAAACGGGAAGAACAGCAAAAAAACGGCTAGGTCGCCACTTAAGAACCAAACAAGTACGGAAATGGAAGAACTGAAAGAGATGCTGAAGAAATTATTTACGGAAGTGAAAGAAATGAGGAAAAAGCAAAACCAGTTTAAATGAGAAATCACGGAACTACAAGAAGAGAATAGAAAACTAGACGAAAAAGCGAAGGTGCTGGCAGGCAGAATATGTGGATGGAAAGGAGAAAACGGAAAAATAATATAATAACAAAGGGTACGAAGACGGCCAATGAAAACCAACTGCAATATCTAGATGTAGAAACATTTATAGAGATCGACCTAAAGACAATGGTGAAATTAACATGGGCCAAAGAAATTAAGCGTAACGAAGGGCAGTGTATGGTGGTAGCAAAGTGCGAAACCTTTGAACAGAAGCAACAAATTATGAAGACAAAAAGTAAGTTGAAGGGAACGCAATGTTTCATTGGAGATGACCTAACAAAGGAAGAAAGGACAATACAAGCTACGCTGAGAAAAATGGCAAGAGAAGAAAATGTGAAAAGAAATAACATAAAAGTGAAGTACAATAGGCTGATTATCGATGGTCAAATGCGGGACTGGAGTGTGGAGGACGGAAGATCGCGAGAAGACAAGGAAAAAATTGCACAGAATAAAATAGAGACAGGGAGGATGATTACGACAGTGGCAAGGGCAGTGGACAAAGAGTATGGAACAAAGGGAAATGGGGGGACATTATTTCTAGGAACTCTAAATTTAAAAACACTAAATGAGGAAGGAGCTATTAGGAACGTAACGAATGAAATTAAACGATACAAGCTGGACGTAGTCGCTCTCCAGGAAACAAAACAAAAGAACACGGAGATAATGGGAATAGATGACTACATAGTTTTTGGTAGTGGTGGAAAGGATAGGAGAATAGGGATGGGATTCTTCGTAAACAAGAGATTGCGGGAATTAATAACAACGTTTACGTTAATTACGGATGTTATCTGTTACATAATATTAAGGGGCCGATACCAAAAAATTACCCTAATAAACATCTATGCTCCTACTGAGGATGTAGATATTATTGGCAAAGAAAGAATTCTATAATCAACTAGAGAGGGAGTATGAAAACATACCGCGCTGGGATATGAAGATGAAAATGGGGGATGCAAATGTTTAAATAGGTCAGGAGGAAATATATAGGCCAACAATAGGAAAGTACAGTAAACACGAGAAATCGAATGGGAATGGGAGACTGCTGATAGACTTAGTAACGGGAAAGGAAATGTTTATCAAAAGCACGTACTACCAAAGGAAAGACATTTTTAAAGGTACTTGGAGGGCTCCTGATGGCAGATGCACGAACCAAATAGACCATGTATTAATAGACAGAAAGGATGAACTATCCATTACAAATGTGGGAACTTACAGAGGAATGGACACAAATAGTGATCATTTCCTGGTAGGAATCAGAATGAAACAGATAATACCGACAACTGGGAGGAAAATGCAGGAAGAGATAAAAGCTTAAATATCAAAAGGTTACATACTATAGAGGAAAAGGAGAAATACAGGAGATTAATAGAAGAGGCGGGAGAGATTACAGGAGATGGAAACGAAAATACGGAGGAACTATGGGGAAAATAGAATAACACATGTCACGAACGACTGAGGAAAGCATGAGTAGTAATGAAAAGCGGAATGTAGACTGATATGATAATGAATGCGAAAACGAACTAGGACTGAGAAATAAGGCATGAATAATGAAATGAAATGAATGTTGCAAAACGGAAACTGGAGAAACCAGCAGAGATATCAAGACCAAAGAAGGAGGTGTAAGAGAATATTGAGGGAGAAAAAGGAAGTTTAGGAAAAAATAAATAGAAAGAATAGAAGAAGTTTACAAATGTAAAGAAATTAGGAACCTGTACCAGGGTTTAACAAAACAAAGGCAAGGATATACGCCAAGAACAATTGGTTATAAAGATAAGAATGGCCAACTATTAATGGGAGACAGTGCAATTTTAGAACGATGGGCAGAATACTTCCAAGAGGTACTAAACAACGAGGGTGAAGGCGGCGAGGATACATTAGAGGACCAAGAAATTATGCTGGAAGAGGAGGAACAAGAAACAAAATACCAGAACTCACCAGATACAAACGAGACAAGACAAGTAATAAAAATCCTGAAAAACAATAAAAGTCCTGGTGAAGATGGTCTGACTGCAGAATTGTTTAAAGAAGGGGGAAGAACTGTAAGAACTGATAAGGAAGATATGGACGGAAGAAAAGATGCCATGTAGTTGGAACAAAGCGATACTATACCCAGTACACAAAAAAGGGCGCAGAAACCGACTGCGAAAATTACAGAGGCATAGCCCTACTTAGTGTTGCATATAAAATTCTATCAATGTGCATCAAGAATAGATTGAAAGATGAAATGGAGGGCTTGGTGGGGGAATATCAAACAGGTCTCCGCAAAGGAAGATCAACAACGGACCAAATATTTACACTAAGAGAGATCCAAACAGAAAATTAGGAATATAAGAAAGACGCTTTTTTATTGTTCATAGATGACAAACAAGCCTATGACACTCTAATACGAGAACAATGTACAGAGCTCCGGAGAACCTAGGAGTCAATAAGACGCTAATAAAATTGCTACAAATGACTCTAAAGGACACAGAGAATGTAGTAAAGATAGCAGGAGGAATATCGAAAAGCTTTAAGGCGAAAAACGGACTACGGCAAGGTGATCCACTGTCTTCGCTTTCGTTTAACCAGGTGTCAGAAAAATAATAAAAGATACGCAAATAAATAGTTCAGGCCTAATGTATCATAAACGTCATCAATGTCTGGCATATGCAGACGATGTGGTGATAATGACCAGAAGGAGAGGGGAACTCCAAAGAGTGGCAGAAAGTATGGCGAAGGCGGCGAGGAGAATGGGTTTGGAAATTAATGGAGGAAAGACAAAATACACGACGTGGACAGATAAAGAAGACAATAGAAGGAAAAGAGCTCAAATTCCAGGAGGTAGAGAAGTTCACATACTTGGGAAGGATATTTGCAAGGAAACTAAACCTGAAGGAAGAAATACAAGCGAGGTTTATGGCTGCGAACAGGTGTGCGTTTGCAATGGGCAGTGTGGAACATGGAAAACGACCAAGACATTACTCAAACATGCAATTGTGGGACAAAGAAGGAGAGGAAAACCAAGGATGAGATGGGGAAAGAAGTAAAGGAGGACCTGGTAATAATGGGAACATCCGAATGGAGACAAAAAGGGCAGGATAGGAAGCGATGGAAGAAGGTAGTAAAGACAAGACATGGTCTACTACGCCTGTACAGCTATTAATTATATGTCTATATATATATATATATATATATATATATGTATATATACACAGGATGAATTAGAATAACGTTTCAAAATGCGTGTTAATGGATAGTTTTTGGCATAAGAAACTCGTATCCGGAAATGCCTCCTTTCAGAGATATGAGAACAACAACGGCAATGGCGATAGAAATTAAGTCTCAGCAGTACGATGTCTAATGGCTTGTTCGTGATGTAGGAAAACAGATTATTAAGCAAGTAACAGAACTGTATTATAAATAATGAGAACTTTTACAAATCAAAATGTTAGAAGAATTATTCGAAATTACGACCACCAGTTCCAACCCAGACGTTATAGCGTCGTACTGTGGATTATCGGACTCGTTCGAAATTTTGGGATGTATCATATCTCCAAAGACGGTAATAATTCGGGCTAATAAGTTTTGATAAATGTTTCGGTTTGGTGTTTCGTAAACCAACGTTTTCATGTGGTCTCAAAGCTAAAAATCCATCTGTGGCTGTTAGGTAAATTAACAAACCCATCCTTAGGAAAACAGGTCTCGTCTGTCCATAAGATCAGTCTGGAAAATCTTGAGATGTCCGTAACGTTACGCAAATACCATAGCGCAAATTGCATCCGTTGAGGATAGTCATTTGGATTTATCATCTACACTTTTTGCGGCTGGAAGGGATGCAACAATTGCTCTCGTAACACTCTACTTACTGACGATTGGCTGGTGTGCATTATCCAAGTAACAGCCCTCGTTCGTGGATCGTTTCTAATACGATGCAGCATTTCTTCAAAATGTACACTTCTGGTGGGTTGTTCAGTGGTTGAATCTCTCTTTTGAACCTTCAGCATGCTTGTTTCTCGCAGACGTTGATTGAGGTTTGCAAACATGCTACGACACGGAATACGTCGCCAAGGATGTTGCTCCAACCACACAATCACGTTTCGACTAACACTATATTGAGAGCGTGGATGTGATGTCATTCTACCACACTCGAACCTGGATAGTGCTCTAACTTGACGGCTGGTTACAGCCGACAGATTCCTTTAGTACTCGCACTGATCGCATTTCTCCGTAAGGCATTTCCGGATATGAGTTTCGTATGCCAAAACTTTCTATGCCCAAAATAATACTGCCAATTATATCGTTTACAGAATATTTTCGAAATAGTTATTATACACTTAAATGGTACTACACCCACGGAAAAAGATTTTCCATCTATAAGACCTTTCAATAAATTTATTTTTCTAATTATTAAAGGGAACTTTACAGAGAGGTTAAAAGATCGGCTGTGTCATTTATTTTTCTTCCAGCAAATATATCGACATCTAATAATATTATTTAGTGCATTTAAAATCGCTTTTTCTTTCTACTTTTCCATGAACAAAGCCAATGTCTAATAAGAACCGATACAATGTTGTTGTCTTAAACTTGGTATATATGGACCATTATTGGTGCTAAGGAATTTAATTTAGAGGACAGGTTTGGTAGAAAGAAGCTGTGCACGGTACATCTTACTTATATGGTCGAGTTTCTTTTTGCTACACATTTTTGATATTGACAGCGTTATTATTTGACGTTCTCCACTGCTAAAAATTACACCGTTGTACACGTTCTTCGATGGTGTATCACTCATGGGTAAGGTAAGATAGTCCTGTCGTCCCAGCATAGTTGTAACAGCTGGAGCAGCCAACGGAACTCGGCACGCCTGTCTGATGCGATGCGTAAACATCTGCCGGGTGGGAAAGCAGTTCAAATTACTATATATTCATCATACTCGATCAAGCGGTGCTCTGATCTGGGAGGCTGCTTTGGATAGGATCGCGGTAGTATGGAACGACTATCCAGCCACCCAGATGGAGCCGGCAAAGCTTAAGGCAGTCCAGGACTCTATTATGGAGGCATATTACAGCATTACGGAGCAAGGGCTTCAATTCCGCTTTAAAAATACACATATATGCGGACGAACCGCTCTCAAAGCTGTTAAGTCTAATTAAAGGAATAAAGCTGGAGAACGTACCTACTTTAAAGAGCCATGAGGACCACAATAGATCTGTAAAGGTCGCAGTGGAACAGGCATCATTGCCACCTCAAGTAATCTTATCTTATCTTATCTTACATTTATCATCACTAGCCGAGCGGAAAACTAGTTATTCCAGAATTTTTTTAATTAAAAATGTCCAGTATGCGCAAGGCTAAACACCGACCCTTTGCCGATCAAGTGAAAAACATTATCTGTAAGTTACCAGATTTGTTGTACGACGGTTTTGAAATAGTTTGTGAAGTGTGCGAGAAAACTTTGATGTGCTGGCAAAAGAGCGACTGTAGGAAGCATGTAAATAGTGCAAAACACAGAAATAGAAAAAACTCTCACCAGCTCACCAGCCACCTGCCGCATATCTGGTCTTCATATTGTGCGATGGGAGGTTGAAAAAGAACAGCCATGGTAATATGGACAATAGTAATATGAATTTGTATACATCTGTCAAATTATTTACGATTTTCTATGAAGCTGATAGCGCTTCATATGTTGGGTTCTCCCCAGATATGTCATTTACGTATATTTTTCGAATTAAAGCTCGGCAAATAAACTTTGGAGAGAAAAGGTTGAGTTTATGTAATTTGTACGATCTAAATAAGAGTTCAAGAACCCATAAAAGCATATACTCAGAACTTGATTACATTCTATTATATCTCTATCTTGATTACACTTTCTACATATGTATATCAGGGTCTATGGCTTCTTCGATTATGTATTTTCTAGAATCTTTGGGTACTATGGCGTTATCTTGTATTGCCATGATATATTCCTCAGTTTGTGGGTCATGTTTGATGCCGTTTGTATGTTAGTTATTTATCTACCTGTGTATCATGTGCGATGTTATAACCTGATACTATGCTTGATAATTGTTGCTGGTCTTTTCCGTTATTTTTATATTAATTATGTTAAGTGGTGTGCATGTTTACCTGCTTTGAAAATTCCTTTATGGGCAGTTATACTTTTACCTCCAAAGTATTTCCTATATATCCAAGTGGCATGGTTTTTAGCTTTTTGCAAATTGTGACTCTCTTAGTATATGTATTTCAATGCTGTTCATGGGTACTTCGGTGAGTTTATTTCTATTAAGCATATTTGTTTTCTGCAATTTCTTTTCAATTTCGTTATTAAATGCTTGTTTGTGGTGTGTGTTTCTAATATTCTCAAATACTGGCAGATGGAGCCGGTAAAGCTTAAGGCAGTCCAGGACTCTATTATGGAGGCATATTACAGCATTACGGAGCAAGGACTTCAATTCCGCTTTGAAAATACACATATATGCGGACGAACCGCTCTCAAAGCTGTTAAGTCTAATTAAAGGAATAAAGCTGGAGAACGTACTCTAAGGAGCAATGAGGACCACAATAGATCTGTAAAGGTCGCAGTGGAACAGGCATCATTGCCACCTCAAGTAATCTTATCTTATCTTATCTTACATTTATCATCACTAGCCGAGCGGAAAACTAGTTATTCCAGAATTTTTTAATTAAAAATGTCCAGTGTGCGCAAGGCTAAACACCGACCCTTTGCCGATCAAGTGAAAAACATTATCTGTAAGTTACCAGATTTGTTGTACGACGATTTTGAAATAGTTTGTGAAGTGTGCGAGAAAACTTTGATGTGCTGGCAAAAGAGCGACTGTAGGAAGCATGTAAATAGTGCAAAACACAGAAATAGAAAAAAGGAGCGTTAAATAGAGAATACTTGGTTTTCGATTTACTTGTCATGATGATAACATGTAATTTGTCACTTAACATACTGGATAAGAAATTATTTAAGAACTTTTGGAACAAATATAACCCGAAGTTGAACTTGCCTTGTTTTCTCCAATTTTTTGCAATTTTGTTATTAAATGCTTGTTTGTGGTGTGTGTTTCTAATATTCTCAAATACTGGCTGGTGGATATTGGTTTGGTTGCGCTTTTGATAATTAAATCAAGTAAGACGACCCCTAGAAAACTACTCACTTTCTTAGCCGACAAGCAGTATAAAGTTAAATTTTTCTACATGCTGTATTTAAATGCTGTACTTATATTTATTACTGTATGTATTTTTGTTTCAAATGTTGCAAACATTATATTCAATATTCCGAGTAAGCAAAGTGCATTCATACATAAAACCGTTTTTATATGAGTTTATTTTAGGTGGATACAGATATTGCTTGTCGTTGAATGTATGTAGTTATTTTTATGTAGTACATTATCTTAAATCGTTACTTGTTGGTAAATTATAATCTATACTAATAAAGAATAACTTATAGTGTTAATTTTGGAGCAGGTTGTTCCCTTATTTGCATTTCTCAATGGCACTTCATAAAGTGTGTGGGTATGGGTTGACTTCAAACTAATTGACGAAATTTGCTAATCACAAACGCGCAGACAATTGTCTAAGGATAATCCAATATAACTGTCACCACTCGCATCTCAAATACTTGCTACACCACGAGTTCGTTTGTAGAGCTCCTTAACAGATACTTAAGTTACCATGTCACGTATCCCCTCACGACGTTGGTTTCTTGAATTAAGAAATAGGAAATGCCTATAACTAAGAGAATTAATTTCAGCGAAATGTGGGATAGCTAAATTTGTAGCGAACGATATTTGTATATGTGTTAATATGTTCATCTATTTATGTATGTCTGTATGTTTGTTGTATGTTGTGTATGTTGTATGTATATATGTACTACATATATGTATCTGCATGATATAGCTAGGAAAATTCGACTCGAAATGTCTCAAATCTGCTTGGTTTTGTATACCACTTATTTTAATCGTCTTTAACCAAATTATCAATTTGGGAAAGAATAAGCAGTAGTCGTATAAATATGATGAAACAATTTGCTTATATGATTTATAAAAGAAATGTTAAAAGTAGATAGGGGTAATAGAGTAGGTGATTGCTTGAATTGAAGTAACTGTACACATTCCACTCACAATCAGAATAGGCGTTTAGGGGCTATTCACCTCTCATTTATTTCGTACAAATTACATAAAACTATTCTTTTCCCTCCTAAATTTTACTGCCAGGTTTTGGCACACCCCACATTCAATATTTTCATGTGAAGTTCATATTCAATTCAATATCATGTTAAATAATTTAAATAACAATTCAGAACTTCTCACTTGAAGTTTAAGTAAGTGTGGATTCGAATATTAGTTGCTTGAATAACACTTTGATCGTATCTACAAATCCGACTGATAATGATAAGATAGCAAATAACATCACAAAAATTGCATTATCTCTTATGGAAGTAGTGTGGACAATAAGTTTGAGACCTGTTATAAAACGTAATTTTTCGGTTACTCGTGGACCATTAGAACCAATTAGTTGCTTTAAGGTGGTGTCCAGCGTTCGTACAAATGCCATAGATTATTCCAATGACTAAGAAGTGCCCTGCAAATTCTTAACGCAATCGGAGATAACACCATGTTGCGTAATAAGTTGTACATCTGTTGCAACTTGGGAATTCTTAAACTCCTTTGACTTTCTTTAATCACTTTCAAATCTATAGTATAAAGCGGCATCCCATCTCGTTATAACAGGCTGTAGTGATCAAAGTTCCTAGACACAACTTGCTAACAAGGAATCTAAAGTTGTCCTGTATCATCTTCGTAATTCTGTATATCTACCTAGATAAAGAATCTTTTATTTTGTCAGTGTCCAATCGCAGTTAACACTATATTCTTACTGCAAAAGTGGGACTTCATGTAAGGAATACTTTAAAGAAATTAAAATAATGGCTTTCTCCTCACTCCACATATACAACCTAATACCATTTTATTTCAAACATGGAACTCAATTTAAAATCGACGTCGCCATATCCAATTCTGTTATTGAAACACGCAATGCCAATAAAGTGTCAATTCCAAAATTTAGGATTAAACTTTACGAAAAGGGTCCATACTATGCTTCAGTTTCAGAAATAACTTGAAACTTTCTTTAAATGACAAGAGTTTCCACAGCTCCGAGGAATATGTATCCAAATAATTCAATACGTGTATATATCGTTTACTTGAGATTTTATTGTGTTAGTGTTTATTTGCACATGTGTATAAGTATATATTCGTTAATTGTTAGGTATTGACAATGTCTTTATTGACAAATAAATATATTATGGTTATTATGACGTGTATAATTCCGAAACTCGCTTAGGAGATATCAGAAAAATATATTGTTTCATTGATTAATACATCAGCTGCAGGGTAACGCTGTCTTATAGTTTTGGGTACACAATCCACAGTAGGCAATAACCATGTGCAAAAATGTAGTTAGATTGCCCTACTGGCGTGTAACATATATTTTTGCAGGGCAGCTATGAAATGAAACGTTCGTGCAGTATAAGAGGCACGGCACAGAAGGTCCATTTGTTTTCAATATTCGTACTAAGATATGAAGCACGATATTTGTTGGCATCTGTTGTTTAATCTCTTGTGAACCATAGTGTTTTATTTTTACTTCAAATTTTAAATTTGCTTCTACTTCGCTTTGGTAAAGTCCAAGCAGGTACATATGTCTTTTAAAATATTTTCAAGTGTTCCTTACAAACTACATGTTGCGGAATGCACGCCATTTACCTACATGATTACTGTACTTTTCCACATTATAAAAATACAGTACATCGAATTACTTTTACACGCCAACCCCGGAAATCACCCAACGGGTTTTGTAAGTAAGCAATAAAGGGCACGCCCTTTTTACACGACATCGGTAAATTTACGTAATGCGAAACATACAATACGGATGCCCTCTTAAAACTACAATAGAAAGTGACATACCAACAACATACATGCTCCGCGGCGCCACCAAAACCGATTTTGACTGATTTTAGCGATAATGCAATCAACGCCGTGTCACCAGACGTAAAGAAACACATAAGTTTATATTATTGAAGTGAAAACTTCTTTAGTCTTTAGTACCGTTGTGAGTGATTTGAAACCTGATGAAACGAAAAAAAAGCCACACTAAAACGAAACAAACGTATACATCTATAGGATTTCTCCTGCGAGAGAATGAGATGGATAGCTTCCCCAGTTTTATATACCAAGCGTTGTATATATGTGTACTTGTGTGCGCCTGCGTATCGCTGTATAGTAAGTATAGCAGCGATATTTCACTGCCCAATACTTGCCTAAGTACGACTGTCTGATCGTGACCACAGTTACAATTTCCGTAGAGAAATAACTTTCGGACGGTAATTATAGCGTTAGTTAACATCGAATCGGACGTTTATTATAGAAATATTATCTAGATAATTGTATGCATCAAAATTATCAAATGTAAAATAAAAGAAAACAACAATGTTGTATAAAAAATTATTTATTAAACAACAAAAAAAAACCGTTAGATAATATGGAACAAAATAACATAATTCTAATATAAATAAATAAATAAAAATAAATAAAACTCCGCCTATAATATGAATTAATCTCCAGAAACAACAATATTGTTATCGTGTAGAACTGTTGAATACGAAATAACGATAATCTGTTATTTTGCAAACGTTATTTTAAATAACAATAACGGTTGAAACTGCTTTTTTAAATAAATTTAATTTATTTAAAATTTATTTAAATATCGATTTTTTCCCATTACTACTTGCTTTGGTCAAAGTGTTCTATGCGTATGTTTGTACATGTGTTAGTACGTGTGTGCGCCTGTGTATTACGATGCTTTGGTAACAATATTATAATAAATAAACCCTATAATTATCCAACTCCTGATACTGCATTCGCCTCATTCTCTCGTAGTTTACTTTTCTGAAGGTTTCACTTCTACCGCGTGTGAACTGCAAACATAATTTTATTATTATTATTATTATTATAAACTTGTAAGGATTCCATTTATATATTAAGTCATCGTATCAAACGTTTGATCTTATTTTTATGATATATAATTAGTAGTTAATTCAGTAAATTATTGAGTAGAATTATAGTCTCTGTGTTGTAGGTTTTTGATATTAGGAAAGCAGATGAAGTTGATTTTGAAGCAAATACATGTATCCTGATAGCACATTTCGGAGAAACTTATTTAAAGAAATGTAAACCCGAAGGTGTTGTGTGTAATAATTAGAATGCGTGAGCTATCTCGCTTGTTAATAAATTATAAAAAGTTAACAAACAATAACGATATTTTACTCAATGATTTTATTCGACAGAAAACCTTCGACACTCACTGTAGGTTACAATCCAGAAAAGAAAACATTTAAAGCTCGCAGTCGTGCTACGTATTACGCCCTGCTATATGTAAATCCGCACATGAATAAGAAATTCGGCTACAAAAAGTAAAATATTAATGATTACACGTATTAACATAATTATACAGATAGAAAAAATAACCTAAACAAATTAATTATATTATTGTAAATAAAAAAGAGTTATTTTAAACAAAAAAACAAAATAATAATAATAAATATATACAAAAATACAAAACTTAGGAACTAGACAAAAATATCCTCAAAGTATGAATTCGCAATATTGAGCATCCGGTTCATGGGTGCATTTCTCAAAACATTAGTTTTAGCTGTTTCTAATGAAAACGTCACAGAGAAACGACCAGATGGCCGAGGCACTTGAAAGCCAATGAGACACAGCAAATGAGATGGAGTCGACGCCACCATGGAGCAACTTATATATAAATCGAATACCGTGTGCATTACGACCTTCAGATAACGATGTCATATTATGCTAAGAGCGATGTGTAGTCAATACCTCTGGGAGGATACATACCAACAATTTTGAAGGAAACAAATTTGAAGAAATTGCGTTGGACACGTTCAATTACTAATTAATGGCAGAGATAATAAGGTGCCCAAACAATAGGCGCATATTCTAGAAAACTAAGAACAAAGGCAAAATATAGTGACTTCAGAATAGAAGAGTCAGTAAAATATTTAACACAGCGCATAACGAAGCCTAAGTTTCTCGAAACTCGCAAACAAAGTTGATCAATATGAAGAAAATGTAAGGCAAGCATCAAATAACACACCAAGGTCTTTAAAACTGTTACACTTTTCCATGGTGAAATTATTAATACTATATGAAGAGCATAGAGAAGTATGTTTGCGGGTGTAAGATACTCAACAACTTTTATTCACATTAATAGTCAAAGAATTAACAGAACACCAACCAACAAATCATCCAAACTAGACCGAAGAAGACTAATGTCAGTTACAGAATTAATAACCGAATAGAGTTTTATGTCATCCGCATACGCAAGAACAGGACACTCTAGAGCAGATATGGGCAACCTCCGGCCCGCGGGCCACATGCGGCCCTCGAATAAGGTTTGTCCGGCCCGCTACTGAATTCTTTTGTTGCATATTAGCACGGCCCGTCTAAACTTAATTCATAATGAATCATAAGGATACTACAAAAATATATATTTTTCAAGATTACTCACAGCATAAAACTTCTACAAAAAAGGGTTGCCCATGCCTGCTCTAGAGTCTGAAGAAGATCATTAATGTAAACCACAAATAGCAAAGGTCCCAAGTTTGACCCTTGTGGAATACCAGATACAGAGGCGATCTGGTTCCTGTGAGCTAAATCCATTAAAGCATACATAATTCGCTCTTCCATCCAAATAAGATGCTAATAACTTATTAAGACAAGGACTCATTCCTAAAGCACTCAACCTCCGGAGTAAGACTTTATGATTTATGATATCGAAGGCACAAGATAGATCAGTGTAGATCACATCAATCTGCTTCTGATTATGCAATTCTTCAGAGATAAACTGGGAAATAGTGATCAGATTTGTACCAGTTGACCTCCCAGAAATAAATCCATGTTGAAAAAGTGAGAGATGCTGTTTTATGTTGGTTAAAATATTCCAGTATATGATGTGCTCAAACATTTTAGCAAAATTTGGAAGTATCGACACAAGCCTATAATTTTTCAGTTGTGTTCCATCACCCTTTTTATACACTGGAAAAATTCTAGAACGCTTCCACAAATCAGGAAAAGTCGAGGATTTAATAGACATATTAATGACACTAGTCAAAGGATTCGCTAATACGTATCGAGCATCACGTATCAAAAAACTAGGGAGTGAATCATCTCCAGCAGTAAAAATGCAGACTAAAATGAAGACATTATATTCAGTACATCATCTTCTGTGATTCTAGAAGAGCCTTACTTGGAATTAATAAATGCAAACAATTCCTTAGGATTTTCTCTTACAGATCAATCGGCATGTTGAGCAGAAAGAGTGTAGGAAGCAGAGATCTGATTTTTGCAAACAAGCCGCATTCGTTTGAATTCGTCTTCATAATACAAGATGTTCGTTTTCTTCCAACGACGTCTTCAAAATTCTTAGTTTAAAATTAGCAATAATTGAAGAATTGAACCAAGGTGGATATTTTCTCTCTTTATTAGATTGAAGCGGAACTGAACGTCTCAGCACGTTATACATCGTAAAAGCAATTAACTGCTAAATTAACGTCACTGAAACTACTAATACAAGTCCAATCAGTATTATGAAGATCATCATAGAGTTATATAAAATTTGCTTTACTAGAAATTCATCGGTTCATGGGTGCATTTCTCAAAACATTAGTTTCAACTGTTTCTAATGAAAACGTCACAGGGAAACGATCAGATGGTCGAGGCACTTGAAAGCCAATGAGAGACAGCAAATGAGATGGAGTCGACGCCACTATGGAGCAACTTATATATAAATCGAACACCGTGTGCATTACGACCCTCATACCAGCAATTTTGAAGGAAACAAATTTCAAGAAATTGCGTTGGACACGTTCAATTACTAATTGATGGCAGAGATAATAAGGTGCCCAAACAATAGGCGCATATTCTAGAGTCAAGTAAACAATCATTACAAATTTTAATACCATTAAACTGCATAAATTGTTCTAATCTACAAAAATTGCGAAAATTTTTGTTTTGGTACAATTAAAAGAGACAGACGAAAATTGGGGCAAATTAAAATCTCCTATAAGTAAAATAATTGTGCTTAATAGCATAATCTCAAGAGTATCAAAGAAAAGTTCAAAATCACAAGCTGTAATATCAGGAGGAATGTAGAAGTATCCATTATTGTATAACTTATATCATGAATCAAAGCTAACAAAACATCACCCCCATAGACCTATCTATACAGTCAAATTTCCTATCCGCTCGAATGATATTGTAATTATCAGGAAATAATTCATAATTAAATATAGGATCATTAAGCCAAGACCCAGTTATAACTATAACATCATACATGAACTCACATACATTTGTATAAATGATAATAGAAATTAAGTTTAGTTGGCATTCCGCTGGGCAACTTCAGTTTAAAGTTGACACAATGCTAGGGCTGCCATTACTATACTTGATCATCAGGTTAGACTCCTCATTCTCAAGACGATTCACCAACTCAGCCTTAACATTCCTGTATAATTGCATTTGCATCGGTGTGCAATCACGAAATATTGATATGCCTCTTAAAGTAGGTGACGATTTTAATTTCTTAAAATTTCTCAGTATGGTTAATACTGCACTCTCCGACGAAAGAGAAACTTTAATCGGTCTACGGCGAGGTGCCTGAGTAGCATCAAATCTCCTCAATCGCTGAGGTCTCAAACTAACATCACCAACCCCCAGCTTCGTCGTAATGTCCAATATTAATTTAGAATCCACATCGAGTTGTTCTTTATTTGAAGATTCATTTTCCACAGAACTGTAAACAATGATATTGCATTTACGTCGTTCACTTTCCGAAATCTCTTGAATTCTATTTTCAGCATCCAAAAGTGAATCGGTGGTAGGGCGATTATCTATAGCTGACTTCAAAACCTTAATTTCATCTCTCAGCACTGCAACAACAGATTTGAAACAGTTGAGATCTCTTCTTAGCACACTCAGTACACTTCCACAACAAGCTAGAATTGGAATGTATTTTTCTAGCCTCGGCATTAGATAAGTTTACGCAATCTGTCTTATACGAATTGTTACAAACAACAAACATTCACAATTAAATGTGATTCTGCTGCAACATTACAGTGGGAGCATTTTACCCTATTCATGATAAATAATTTAATTAAATATGTAGTGGGAAAAAGACAGAGACACAAACTTCACACTAGCGCTACCGATTGTAGTGACTAATAAAAATACAAAACACAAAGGATAACGCGGCAACGGAAAGGATTCTCGAACAGATAAAAAAGGATAATGATAAGCACTTTATATTAACTAAAAATAACAGATTTCAAAAAGAGAAAGTAAAAAGCAAAGAGAACATCAATAAAAAGGATGTGCAAAAACATTAGAACCAAGATATTGAAAACTTACCAATAGAATAAAATTAAAAAAACAATAGTAATACCGTATCTTTAACAATGAAAATTACACCAAATGAAAACACTGAAAAATACTACTCACTCATACAAAACACTATAATTAACGAACTCAAGAACATATAGAAAATAATGAAAAACACGGAGCAGAAAAATACGTGTGCATACATGTCCATACACCGAGCGATTTATTTATGAATATGAGTATATGAAATTGATGTATACGAGTATAATATATCTTGAAACCAACATAACGTCAGTCCCTTATTCATCTTTGTTTCAATATTTTAGGTTACCTATTGATGTACTACATATACCAGAAGGCTAAAGCATCAAAGTGTTTGCTTACCATGTAAAGAGACACAGTTCCTGCTGAAATAGAGAAATGGTTAGGAGAAATAAATTTTGATGGAAATTTAGAGTACATCGAAAAGAACGATAGCAGAGACAAATGAAACAATGCACTTACTCACAAACTGAAATTATTTTAATTAAGCAAAGGAATAGTATATCCCGATAAAATTAAAAAGCTAACAGAAAATGTTTTAGCTTCCACACCAAGTACACTGCCATTACTTACTAAAGAAAATTAGAATGAATGAAGTAATCTGCGATGTTTAATGAGATTTGTGTGCTTTATATATAGCTCTCTGAATTATGCTCCCAGTTAACGAAAAGCACTCCAAAAATAATTAGGAATTGGTTTTGTTTTCTTTTTCTTTTTGACAGTTCAGAATTCATTATTTTTTTACTTTTCAATAAAGTTTCATTCATGAAAGAGTGTGTCGTGCATAATACTACGTCAGTAATTCCAATGTTATACTAACAACGAAAGGTTCTCAGCCGGCACACGCCGATTTCAACGGAACTTGGTAATTATGGAGAGCTGATAGGACTATGTAAGAAGCCGGTTTTTGTTTCTGCCAGTGAAAGGGTGAAATGCGCCCCTGAAAATTGGTCTGCATTTAGTTTACTGCCAATTACTCTGGAATTGTTTTGAGAAAGAAATATTCAAACATATGAGCATATAGCACTTCAAGAGGGGTACTTAAGCATTTCTCAATTGGTAACCCTTATTCTTCAAAATATTACCCCTCCCACCCCCACCGATTTCGATGAAACTTGCTAATTATGTAGTGCTGCTTGAACTATGTAATGGCCGGTTTCTGTTTTTGCCAGTAACGCCTTTTAAAGGGTGAAAAACTCCCCAAAACATGTGTAAATCAGAAAATTGCTCTGCCCCACCAATTTGCAGAAACACCGATTTCAATGAAACTTGGTAATTATGTAGGGCTGGTTGAAATATGTAAAAGGTCGGTTCCTGTTTCTGCCAGTAACGCCTTTAAAGGGGTGAAAAATGTTCTCAAGGATGGAACCATATTTGACCAATTACTCTGCAATTGTTGCAAGAAGAAAATATTGAAACATATGAGTATGAGTACTTCAAGAGGACTACTAAAATATATCTGAATCGGTAGTACTATTAAAAACGTTTTCCCTACCACCCCCACCGATTTTATTTCTGCCAGAAACGCCTTTGGAAAAGGTGGAAAGCATCCCCAAGGCTTAGAAATATGGGGATATACCGCTTCCAAAGGGTTATTGAAACATATGTGAATCAGTAATAAAATTTCCCTCCCACCCTTACCTATTTTGAAAAAACTCGAAAGTTATGTAGACCTAGTAGCATTATATAAAAACCTGGTTTCTGTCTCTGATCTAAAAGCATAACTAGAATTATTGCATGAAAAAGAAATTTACTGACCGACAACGGATTTAGGCAAAAGATAAAACCTATGCCTTTACACTGTCAGTGGACGCAGGACTGACGTCGGTGGTCATAGGAAACTTCACAAAAAATATATTGTTACTTTTGTTTTAACGCATAAAGAAAGTCATAGCTGTTTATTATGCGTACTACATATGTACATGTTAGTTATCTTAATTTGTTAACTTGTTATGAGAATAACAAAATTACACTTCAAAGGCATTTGCAGCGTTTCCTTATTGTACATAGCATGTGTATATAACAAAATTGCAATAAGTACAAGTTCCTGGACAATGTCAATAGGAAATCTAAATATAAATATAGGATACAAGTAAAGGCTATTTAAGTTTGTAAAATTTGAAGAATAAGTGTTATTGATTCGAGCATGTTTAGATGGCCCTCCTTATACATATATACATATGTAGATACAAGTTCCGTGAAATCGCAAAACGGCGCGGATAGGAGGAGTAGCAAAGGGTATTTTTAATATGTAATAAGCATAACCGATTCATATACGACATGTTTTGAGAGCCCTGTTGAAGCTCACACATCCACATAACTAAATATTTATTTAGCCGGTTTTTATTACTTGAAAGGCTTTAGAAACTACATAACTACCAAGTTTCATTGAAATCGATGTTTCTGCGAATCGGTGGGGGTGGAGGAGGTAGTAGTTTTAAGAATAAGGGTTACCGATTTAGACATATTTCAATAGCCCTCTCAAAGCACTATATGCTCATATGTTTGAATATTTCCTTCTTGAAACAATTCCAGAGTAATTGGTAAAAAACGATACCATTCTTGGGAAAGTTTTTCACCCCTTCGAAGGCGTTACTGGCAAAAACAGAAACTGACCCTTTACATAGTTCAAGCAGCTCTGCATGATTAGCAAATTTCATCAAAATTGGTGTGTGCGGGTTGGGAACCTTTTCTTGTTTGTTATAAACGTAGAAGTCAAGCAAATGTTCAAATTAACAGGCACATCGCAGGAAGGAGATTATTGACTCTATACCAAAACTGTAGGAAGCGAGTACTATGAATGTTCAGTAACACTGTACCAGACCGATTCCATTTATTTGACTAGCAAGCCTAGTCTTCAGATTTCAACATCATCGAAAATATATGGGAACAAGAGGTTCTAAACCGAGGCGGTAATATGGGCAACAATGAATTAGAGAATGGACTACTGTGAAATCAAGGCCCTATATATTGTTCTAATTTAGTGGGGTCGATGCCAAGGCTTGTAGTAGTTTGTATTGTAAATATGTATATTACTATTCTTCAGTTATACATACGTACCTATTTACTTCATTGCTGTTACAACTTTTTATTGAATTAAATTTCTATAATAAAATATTGTTCTCAACTCATTTTACTATATATCATCAATTATTCCAACAAAAAGTACACACCGATTGTGTTTAGGACATTGACTGGGTTTGACACCTACCCAGGCGCATTCGCAACTATCCAAGTCAATGCAACTTGTTTCTATAATAGATCTAAAGATTATGGTGGCCTAGAAAGCGCTGCAAAAATGGCGAAAGCTGTGCCAGACTTTTGCTCATGTTTAATTCAAAGCAATTCCCGTCCCAAATTAATAAGCACATGAATCTATCCTTGCTACATTCTAACTTGGCGCACAATTCTAAATCTAAATATAATCCAATGACCGCTTGGCTTCCGTGCGAATAGTACTTGATTTTAGGCGGGAAACGCCCACAACCTAATTATAAAATTAGGTAATGTATAGAAGACACACCGAAAACTCCATGTGAATAGTGCTCCAGCCGAAGTTTCTCGCATATCATAGTTAATAAACTACCAACACTTTCAAATTCAATAAAATTACCCGAAATAAGGATTGAATTTCATAAGATTCACTAATTTTTCGGAAGTCTAGCCTCAAGAAGAAGGGCGCGTCTCAGTTTCGGCCGAAACCGAAACCGAAACCAAAACCGAAACTTGTTTAGACATGTTAAAATTTCAATTGTATGCTGAAATCTAGTGTGTTTTACATGTTATTTAGTTCATTTGTGTCAAATGAAATAAAAACAATTACGGTATGTAAGAAAAGTAGATATTTATTTATGTAATGAAACTATGACCGAAACCGAATGTTCGGTCCATCATTAACAGGAATTCATGTGTACATACGTCTGTATTCATCCGTCGATGGCGGATAGTTTTTATTTTATTTGGGAATAATTTCACCCATCATCCTTAAGTGTTATTTTTGCCGCCAAATAATAATAGTATGACAGGCTAAGCACAAAGTAAGTTGGGGTTTAAAAATTAGCAATTGTTCAGTTGGCGAATATGTTTTATTTCGATTCGATGCTAGTGAAAATTTATAGTGTTTCGTTTTTCAAGAAATTCAAGTAAATTTTCTTATACTCTCCCTCAGTAGAAATTCTGAAGTGAAACATAAGCAAAAATGGAAGTACAATTTCTTTGATAAAATGTTTGTCGGTATAGAAAAGTACGATATCATTTTAGTGTACATATATTCTGAAGAAGGAGATAATGTGCATATACTTGCAAATATCATAGATGGTTTACAAATGAGCGCTATAATGAAATTATAAGAATTTAGATACTGTACGCCCATTGATGTTTGTACATGTGAGAGGGATTCGATTTTTCTACAAAGAAAAACTGTAAAAATGCGTAATACGTGCATTGTGAGAGAATTCATATCGAATCCCTCTCACATGTACAAACATCAATGTTCAGACGATATATACATAAAATTTGTATACGAAATTACAGCTCTTGCAAAGCCGTACTGACGAACGGTATAACCGCGAAACGTACGTCTACGGATGGCAAGAGAAGATCAAAATTTTGTAATATACTGTACACCATAAAAACAGAACACTGTACTGAGTACACGTAGCGTAAGAAACTTTGCCTAAATGATATTACGATTAAATGTATTCTTGGAAGAGGTTGTAATCTTAATCGCAACAATGTGATCGAGAAAAGATTTGCTTTCGTTACAAGTGTTTATAATGTTTATTGGTAAAAACTAAGAGACATGAACGCTCTCGATCGAAATGGTGCAAAAAATGGTTATTAAGAAGAAAAGATATTGACATAAATATAGTTATAAATAGACTTAAGAGAAGGCGTAATTACTTGGAAACGTACAGAAAAGCATTACCCAGAATTATTACAATTGATAACGCCTATAACGACCAATTTCTTCCGCGACTGAAGATACGGCTTGTGCCCTGTCCGTCCGTACAAACTATATCGTGCAAACCGAGTTCGCACAAACAAATCCTTTGATAGTTCCCCTCCATATGTCAGTCCATATTTTCCTACACGGTATATCAATCTGTGTATAGTGAGGTGCTGGGCAAAAAGTCGATTAGCTTAGAGATCAAGTTACACGAAAGAGCCATTAAATAATGATACCAATTAAATTAAATGAGAGCTGACAGTTTACAAATTTCATATTGCACTTACTTACTTACAGTTTTTTCCTTAATTGGATCTATAAATACACTAACAGTGGCATATTTTTAAACATGTAAATTACTATTTCTCTGTACATCCTCGCTATCTATTATTAATTTACCTTATTTAATTTGCTTCAAACACAGCCACCTACTTATAGGTATTAGAAAATATTTTCTTTATACTTGAGAACAGTAAATTTTAACTATATACGTGCTTTTGCATATAATTTTGGATACTTTCATGAGATTTTAAACTTGGAAGAAGTATACTGACAAAAAATCTCGTACCCTAGCAAATATCAAAAGAGTGATTAATGACTCAGTATGCCTGTTAATTTATAGTCAAACCCCCTTCGCACGTTTTCTACCCATGCCCCTCTTCCTCTTCGTTAATAACTGTTAGCCAGAAACTTTGAAAGGACAGCTTAAAGTGATGAAGATGACTTGCGGAAAGATTCTCTTCATCGTATAAATAAGAAATTCAATGCTAGGGATGCAATGTTATTGTATAGAGTAGCTAACACATAAGTATAAATTTCAAAGAATTTGCTTTACTTTTCCAAGAACAATTTTAGTCAGGGCCACTACAGTTGTTTTAAGTTAATACTAAATGTATATATATATATATATATATTTCGTGACCTTTTTATACTTATCTTATATGATAGATCTCTACCACTAATAGGTCAATAAAACAAGACTGGTTTGAACGATAGTTATATTTTCAATAATAATGAAAATATAACTATCGTTCAAACCAGTCTTGTTTTATTGACCTATTAGTGGTAGAGATCTATCATATAAGTTAAGTTAATACTTTAATATCATATTATATTTAACTTATTTTTCGGGTTGTCTCTACCAATCGTCAAATAAAAGACAATATTTCAATTTAGTACATTATATTTCGTAATAGTATTAAACCATAAACAGTAACAGGTGTAAAAACAATGTGTTTGTCAACTTTCTGAAAAAGAAAAACATAGATTAACTTAAATTCGCGATTCGCTAATATGCCCACTTTTCGCATTTAATACAGCCAAACAATTTCTGGCTCTATTTTCCTCCTGTAGGTCCTTCCAAAATACTGTTGCCGATGTTGGACCAGATCTTCGAACCTGTTAGTCGAGTTCCTCCTACAAAAGCTCGATCGGATTGAAATCTTGATCGCCATTACATAGCAATAATGTTTCTTTTCTGCTCCAGAAAACTGGACCCGGAATCCCCACATTCCGGCTCCAGTTTTCTATTCTTCAATGAATTCTGTCCACTTCTTCTGGCCAAATGCCAGTTCCTTCGCGTCTCTTGGTGTTTTTCCTTTTTACTCAGGTTCTCCTCAATGTATTTGTTGTATATTTGCCTTTTTCTCTTCCTTTCCTCTTCTAACCTTTGTAGGTGGCTCCACCAGCCTAGCCATCTTATTTCTATATATTTCGACAGCGGCTGTATTTCCAGTTCTTCTCATTCCTTATTCTATCCAGTTTGGTTATCCCTCTTACTCTGCTTAGGAATATCATCTTCGCCGCTTGTAGTTTACTTTTATCCCTTTGTGTTAGTATCCATGTTTTGCACCCACAAGTTAGAACTGAGCATATATGGTATTGAATACTCGGAGCTTGGTTGATTTGGATACTATTTTTATTATTTATGATGATGTTTTTAAGTGACTGATATAATTTTGCCGTTTTCTTTATTCTTTTGTTTATTTCTGTTTCCATTGTTCCGTTGCTGTTTAATTCTACTTCTAAGTACTGAAAGTTGGTTACTTGATTTATTTCTTCATTATCAATTTTAATCTTCGTTGGCTTTTGTTGTCCCACTATCATCATCTTGGTTTTATCCTCGTTCATTTCCATTTCAGTTATTAGTTCTGCGTTACATACTTCCAAATTATTATTCTCTGAATCTGCCATAATCACAACGTGGTCGGCAAAAACTCCAGTCAATACTTTTTCTCATATTCCTGTACCCTACCAATATCTTCTTCCCTGCTTGTTCACTTTTCCTGATTATCTCATCGATGTACGTATTAAACAGCGTTGGGCTTAGCGCTCCGCTTTGTCTGAGTCCGCTTCTGGTTTTAAATAAATATGAATTTTGCTTGTTGTAGATTATTGCATTGGTGTTATCTTCGTATATAGTTTTAATGATTCTTCTTGTTTTGTTGCTGATTCCTTTTGTCTTTTAATATTTTCCATAGCTCTCTGCTCGGTACCATGCCGAATGCTTTTTTCATATCTATAAATGCCAAATAGATTGGTTTGTTGTGCGGGTGTGTCTCTTCTATAACCTCTATGATTGTGAATATGTGGCGTTGGATACTTCTAACTTTTCTGAAATCGCTTTGTTCTTCTGATAGCTATTCTTCCATTTTATGTTTTAGTTTTGTATTTATTATTTGTTCGTATATTTTCATTCCTAAGTTTATAGTAATTAGTAATTAGCAATTTGAAAATAAAATATGTTCATGGTATTGGATTGAAGGATGGTATTTCTTTCGAAGTCGTGGATGTATCTAACATTTTACTACTGACACCTCTAATTGACTTCGTATTGTGTAAATGTATCAAGGATTCCTTGGTTTTTTAATTTGGCTCTTATTTACTTACCTCCGGATCTGCCTCGCAGCGAATATGAAACATTTCTGCACGCTTTGGAGATTCTTGTCATGAACAAACCAACTTTGTTTATTGGTTATTTTAACCTGCCTCGGTATTTTGATCATATTCACCGCAATATGCACAATCCTTTGATTACTTTCTTTCTTGATTTTTGTCAGGCACTTAGCCTGGAACAGTTTAACAACATTCTAAATGAAGACAGTAGACTCCTGGATTTAGTGTTGTCAAATCTCAATTGTACTGTTGAAGTTGAACGAGAAGATCACCCTCTGGTGTCGGAGCATGTGTACCACCCTGCTCTCTATGTCATAATGGTATTTAACCCACCTGTAAAGCCTTTCAATTTTCCGTCCAATAATATGGCAGCGCGATATATTTTTCGCAGGGCTAATTTTCACAATCTTTATGATGATATCCTAGCAACTGATTGGAGTTTTTTCGATTCCTGTGATGATGTTAATACCGCAGTTGACAAATTTTATACAATACTTTACACTATTTTTGATAGATCTGTACCTCAACTTGTGCCCAGTGAATCCTCTTTTCCACCGTGGTTCTCATCCGAAATTAGAAGGAATTTAAAGACCAAAGAGTTCTATAGACAGAAGTGGATCTCTACTAAAGACCCTAAATTCTTTCAAGAATATCGTAGGTTAAGATTAACAATCAAAAGCCAAATCACCAGTGCTTACAAATTCTATATTGCACTTATACAGTCTTCGATTAAATCTGATCCTAAGCAGTTATGGACCTTTGTTCATGCTAGGCGGGGAGGACATCTTATTCCCGGCCGGCTTTCGTTTGACGGAACTAAATTGGATGATCCCAAAGATATTGAAACTTATTTGTCAACTTGCACACTAGATTTGCCTGAAAGTCTCCAGCAACTGCAAACGTTCAACATTCGTCCGATCTGCGAAGATGAAGTGGCTAATATTATGGCTTCTTTTCCGAACAAACAAACTGCTGGTGAAGCCCTTGTAGCAAGCTTCTTGCTTAGGGCTGCTCGCTTCGTATTGAACAAACCCATTTCCAAGATTATTAACCTGGCAATTAGTACGTCTACCTTCCGAGAACGATGGAAACGAGCAGGAATTGTTCCAATCTACAAGAAGGGCGACAAAGCTTTAATTTCTAACTATCGGTCGATCTCTATTTTGAATAACTTCTCTAAGGTGCCTGAGCAATACTTGTAGTGCAGTATATCTTTCAACACAAAATAATACATATCGCCACATCAGCATGGATTTATGACTGGCCGTTCTACAACGAGCAATTTGGCCACCCAGTATGTCAGTGAAGTATTGGATAATGGCGGATGCCGTGTACATGGATTTTTTCCCACACGTTTGATGGTATTGATCACAGAGTTCTTTTACACAAGCTAGATTCTTTTGGTTTCTCTCCTGGGTTACGCCTATTAATGGAATCATATTTAACACGCAGATTAAACTATGTTTTCTCTAATGGATTTGAGTCATTTGAGTTTGCATCTACTAGTGGTGTTCCGCAGGGATCAAACCTAGGCCCGCTTTGTGTTGTATCTGGTCGTGATGATGCTGATCAATTGCAACGTAATGTTGGTCTTCTCGCTAGTTGGTCAGCGAGTAATAACTTGTTGCTTAATACCACCAAATGCTACTTGATGTCCTTTACTAGGAAAACTAAGCCATATCAATCCTACCATGATCTTCTTTGTAGGCATCGGATGGACTCTCTGGGTCATTGGCGTGAGCTCCACAGCGCGCGGGGCCTGCGGGGGCTTCTTGACAACAGAGTTGATTGTCCTTATCTGTTGTCAACTATATGCTTCAATGTTCCGCGACTGGCATCCCGTCATGCTTCTACTTTCAGTATGCCAACAGCAAGGACCAATTTATTACTTTGAGCGCCAATCCACCACATGACACGTAACGCCAATGTTCTGTTTCAAGACATTTTCGTCGGTTCCTTTTCGAAGTGAATGGTTTCTTTTTATTGTATTTCGTTTTTATTTACAGCAATACCTTTACTTTTTTAATTTAAAATATTTTATTTAGTTTGCAATGTGTGTATTCACAATGTATATATGTGTGAATTTATAGTTTTGTCCTGTAGATGGGGTTAACCGGTTGGGCAAATATAACTGCTTTTACACAAGAGTGATATTACATTTTATTGCTGTTTTAATAGCTGATAAGTCCTGAATTAAAGGAATAAGTAAATAACTGTAAGTTTGGATTTGAAACGTAATAAAAATATACATATGATCTTACATTGTTTTCAGAATTGATTTGTAGAGGTTTAGATACAGATTTACCGTATACCTTATATCAAAAGCTTGAGCATATTTCCAAACAAACTGATATTTCGAACTGACCCACTTGTTCTAAAAGCGACCACCATAAATTCAGAGGTATCGGTTAATCGCAACAACTTATGGATTTGATATTTTTATTTGGTTATCTTACAGTTTCAGAAGCTGTGAGCTGTGAAATATTTTCCTAGATTCAATATTGAGTGATTTAATTTGTTAACCAATGTGGCTTTCTTTACCAGCATGGAATAATACCGAATATATTATCAACGATGTATCCTCTAAATCTGAAATCCGGTGGTATGACATCCATTTTAAAAGCATTTCCTCATTTCCTTCTTCACGATAATCCTCCCCGGATGACTTTGAAGAATATATGTTAATCAAGTATTTGCTATAAAACAGAAAGTCAATCCTGCATGCACTGCTATGAACTGCTTTACTTAATGGTCGTGGAGTATGTGCACTCTTTGCCAAGATCTTTCAGAATTTCGTTTTGTAAATACTTTGCAACGCGTTCCTCTCAGCGCTGTGGGGTGGGTGACTTACAGTTTGCCTCGAAGAAGTCTGTTGTCGGACAGGAAACCTCGTTAGGATTGTGGGTTTTGTTTTTATGATATCGGTGTAGCGCAGGGGTCTCCAAACTACGGCCCGCGGACCAAATTCGGCCCGCTAGTAACATCAATCCGGCCCGCGACGGCTAATAGCTTATTGTTGTTGTGATAAGTTGGATAAAAAAAACACAGAATGATAATAACTCGGATTTATTTCCTTGCTAGGTATAGCTTAATGACAAGTATAATACGCAGAAAACTCACTGAAATTATCAGTATGGCTCCAAGGCTGAAAAGTCAAAGGGCACCACTCGTTCGTTGGAAGCAACGTTCCCGTTTGCGCCGCGCCTGTGAACCTAAACAAGCACGCGACGACCGTTAGACAAACAGACTTCTATACATATACACAAAAAAACGCTTACCACCACGGGCGTCTTCCAAACCTCTTTCCTGAATAGCCCCTCCCTGTGGAGAGAAAGGGGTTAACGCACAGCGACAAATGAAAATCATGTTTGGATAGGGTAATTATATTGAATTAGAAAAATATAAAGTAACAAAATTCTCCAATTGGGGAGAAAGAAATGAAAGTAATGATTTCATAAATTTAGGAATAAAGACAGGCATTAAAATCAAAGTACGTAATAGAGATTAACAAGTTCGGCGCGGGTAAATGTGGGTTGAGAGAAAACTCTGACTTTACATTGGATTCTCTTTACAATCAAATGGACTTATTGTTAGTCTGGTAATATTACGGCCTACCGACTACCAGAATTAAAATTAAATTTCCAAAGAATTGAGACGTTTACAGATAATTACAGAGCAAAATACTGCGGAGACGTTCAGTAAAATATAACACAGTAAAAAAGGTCACATACATAAGAGATCTTTTAGGTTTATTTCGTGTGGGCGTAAAGTCGTATGACGCACTGCACTGGATTGTGGCTAATTCCGTCACTCAGTTAGCGCAGCCGCTGGTATGTTAACAGCAAAAAAGGAAAGAAGAACTGGGCGCTGGAGAGGGTGTGCAGTTAGCCGGAGTTTTTCTCTGCCTTTCGTCGGCGGTCTCCCGGGTTCTGGTGCCCGTCCTCTTCCCGCAGAAATCCTCCACGTAAGGAGTGTCGGTCTTCTTCTCTTTTTATTTCGAAACCTCGACTTTATATATCTTTTTCGAAGTGGGAACGGGAGCGGATGGTGGTGTAACGGATTGAAATTCCAAAGGTCGTAAGCAACATGCGTGTCGCTACTAGGCGGTGCGGTGTTTTTGAAGCTAATCAGCGCACGCGTTTGACGGAAACCAAAATGGTATTGTGGTAAAGCAGCGAACAGTCGTCTTTTCTAGGAAACAATGGAACGTAATCAAGACCTCTTTGTGGAACGGTCGGCAAATCGACGAAAACTAAAAAATAATCTGTTTTGTTAGTAGTGGTACGGTCTCCTGGTTTGAAGAGAGCACCAAACAGTTACCCGTTTGCGTGGGGATATAAAATAAGAAAACAGGCTTTTCTGTTTTCATGCCGGTTTATTTAGATAGGATTGACATATATTTTTACAATAAAAGACATTTAGATAGACATATGGTATAACATATAAACACATTTAGACAGATCATATTGATATTTACTAGGAAATAAAATAATTATAAAAATACGTATTCCTATATATATATATATTGTTTCAAGGTCAATTTTTTGTCTTACACAATGTTCGCAACTCACTTATATTTATTTTCTGATATAATGACATAGAATTGTACTTGTGTTTCCCACTTAACACACGTTTGTGACTAAACGTTTCAAAATGCGTTTTGTTCAAATTAGCTCAAATAAATATCTTTGCCTTGTTCTTAACGTTTTAAAATACGTTTGTCTTAAACGTTTCATATTCTATGCATCTATGTATTCAAATACCGAATGATCTGTCTCTGCTTTTAAACCTAGGGACGGCCGGCCCTAATATTTTTGTACATCTCGTACATAGCAGCGGTTTACGAAGAAAGCTACGAACGTCGTCGGTGAGGCGGGTCAGTTCTAGACGACATTCGAGTGATATGGTTTCATGCTAAATTTCTGATATTGCTTTCTTCTATCGCGCTGGCCTCACCTACGTAAGCGACAATTCCAGGGAACGTTACTCAAGTAGCCGGTCGGTCCTTCTCGACTCGTAGCCTGCGTAATGGGCCACATGTATGTAGTCAACGCTTGATAAATAACTCTTTGTACGTTCGTACTGGAGCCAATCGACGAAGTTTCTTTTATCTGTATGTTAAGGATTTTCGGTACGCATTATCGATAGCGTTCATTGTTTGTCGGCGATGAATTTAGATAATGTTTGATACATAATACAAGCATTTACAAATGTTGAAACATAAAACTATTCTAAATTTAGTACATACATAAACAGAAATGAATATTAATTTTAACACATTGATAAAAAAAATAAAGAGAATTATTGAAATTGAGAGAAGTGAAAAATATTACTATACAGAAAAACTATTAATTTAAGAGTCTATTGAAAATGTCTTTAAATCCTTAACAAGTAGATATTATTTCTCATACTCATTGATTAAAA
Organism: Chrysina gloriosa; assembly: GCA_038088585.1. Lineage (NCBI taxonomy): Eukaryota > Metazoa > Arthropoda > Insecta > Coleoptera > Scarabaeidae > Chrysina > Chrysina gloriosa. The sequence continues at coordinate 48,329,571 of CM076088.1, forward strand.
GTTTTTTATCAAATATAAAATAAATCTATGCTACAAATCAAAATTCAAAGTATCACTGTTTTGACAGTCGGAAAATGTGCGGAGCAATGCGAGGAACCCCTACAGAGTAAGGACGGGATTTAGTTCTTAGCGTCTTCATGTCCACGGCAGAACGTCGAAACGAGCTGCCGACTCCCACTGACCACTGCTGGCCGAAAATGCAGCTTATCTCGACGTTCTGCAGCTCTGCAGCACTACTGGAGGAGATACCTCCGACGAGCACACACAAGTGCAGTCCATCCTTCAATTAATTGCGTATACAGCCCCCTACACTTCACACATTATATATTGTCCGCTGCTGTGAATAATCTTTTTCCGCTTTCAGTTGTATTATAATCAATGCTCCTTTTTCTTTTTAATGACGTTTCAGCGACAAATTCCAATTTATATGGAGACGTCGGTACTACAACAATGTTCACTCTCTGCACTCCTCTGCAAGAAAAATTCAACTGAAGATCTTGACTGGGGAAGCCAAGATTAGGTCCAGCAGAAATCCTCTTGGCATGATTATCTCGTCTGCGCTGCAAGAAAATCATTCTCAAACAAAACTATATGATCGCAAGAACCACACATGTTTTGAAGCCACTAATCGCTGTCAACAATTTTGCTGATTGTGTACAGACTTTCCCGACAATCTTAGCCAAGCTCTAATCAGTCACAACCTTTCCTGGATTAGAGCGGGGGCATCAAGTAACATATAGCGTTTGAAGACGGTGAATGCAATGTAGGGCAAAACATAACAATGTTACCCCAGGCTTACGAGCTCACATCAATCACATTTAAATTCTTCGTGTACGTCGCATGTCTGTCTAATAGTAAAAACACACGGTTATTATATATTTTTATTATCACTGTTTCGAAGAATATCTCGGATGCGTCAATTTAATTTTTCTCGTCTGGAGACGACGTTAACTTTAATTTTGAAGTTTGTTATGGTGGGATCTATGACTTTATCTATTTTTTCTTAATGGAAATATAAGGGGCTATTTTTTAACAAGAAATAAATTTCAGAATATAAAAACAGATTTCATGTAGGTATTCTCTGGCACGAAATGAATAATGAACCATCCTGTTAATACTGATTTTTAGTGGCCCACTATCACAGTTTTGCATCTGCACTTGCCCCTTTAAACAAAACGTAGCTTCTTTATTATCATCAAGATGGTTAATTACTGAGTTTGTCATCCCATCACTTCACAAAATTCAAGTCGACGATCACAATTATCTTCATTTAGTTCATGAACTTACGTCACTTTATACGGGTCGTATTTTGCTTTTTTTTAAAACATTAAAAACTTTGACTACAAACGTTGTGGTTTGCCGAAATTCCTCGTATTGATTTGTTCAAATTATCTGCAATTACTAATAAAATATCAAGTTTTTTCACACAATCAATAGTAGTTCTTCCTTGACGTTGAATATTACAAATGTTACCATGTTTTTCAAACCTATGAGAATCACTTTTGTAAGTAAGAATTTTTACTGTTTCGTGACCTATGGATATACTTATTGTTTAAATATCCTCTCTACCACATTCAGGTCAATCAAACAACAAATAGTGGGTTAATAGTTTTGCAGATTCAGTTATAAATCAAACAATACCCAATAATTTCGAATTAATGAGTTGAAATGTTATAAAATTTATAAACAAATTGTCAGTACTACCATTATCAGCAGTTATTACAAACCTGGTAATAGAGGACCTAAAGCAAAATTGTTTGACAAAGCTATTCTAGTTTAAGTTTTTACAAGCGTTATGTGGATTACTGTTTTTGCCCCGTAAGAAAGGGGAATAAAATATTGATGAGATATTGGATTCTTTTAATAATTATCATAACGGATTTAGAAATTTATTATAAGGATAAATTTAATAGCTCATTGAATTGCCTGAACGTGACAGTCATACACAATACCGTTATGGTAAAAACAAATCGGCAAATAAAGTCTACCAATATAGGTCTAAATTATTTTTCAGAAACCACTAAATTACATAAAATTAATGGAGTTACCGGAATAGCTAGTTTAGAGAAGAGAATTTAAATAAAGTTAGAGAAATCTTTTTACAAAAATAATTATCCAAACAATTTGTATAAAAAATATAATTAGTAAAATGTATAATAGAGGTATTACAGATTTAAGTCATTGCTTTGATTTTAAAAACAATTATTCTAAAAAAGAAAATATAAAAGAAAGACTAATGTACGAAATGATAAATATACCAAAAGACTATTAATTTCAAAGTCGGTATTCAGAATTTATGTAATGTAGATAACATGACATTTACGTTTCGGGTTTTCCCTATTCCTTAAACAGAATTGTTAAGGATTTGACAGATTTTTTGATATAATGGTTCTTTTGGTTTTATGGTTTGCATTAATGTGCAGTTGCACATTAAAACATTCTATAAATTTCTTCAGATCCTATACATCAAGAAATCCTAGTTGTTAGTTATTTTGTTGATAGTTCCCAAATAACAAAATATTTGTTTATAGACATATTAGTAAACTATTTTCGAGAACCAAATTTTTAATAAAATAAGACGTAGAGGACTCTCTATAAACGACCTAATAATAAAATTAGGTTCGTTAATGGGCAGTTAACAAATAACCATGTAAAAGCTTACAAAGTAAGCACAATTTACATATGCCAATAATCCTGTAGGAAGTCTTGACTATGCCAATCGCAAAACGCAACTGCAGACTAATTAGTTTCGTCCTTATTAGGACTCGTCAGTGCAGTATATCGTCTTGCGATTGACATAGTCAAAACTTCCTACAGGATTATTGGCATATGTAAATTGTGCTTAGTTTGTAAGCTTTTGCACGGTTACTTGTTAACTGCCCATTAACGAACCTAATTTTATTATTAGGTCGTTTATAGAGAGTCCTCTACGTTTTATTTTATTATAGGCATATTGTATTTTTATGACAAAGGTTATCCGTAAACGCTATTCTATAGTTTTGAAAATATAGCTATTAATCCACGAGTTGTTGTTTGATTGACTTGAAAGTGATAGAGAGGATATTTCAAAGATAAGTACACTGGGTAATGTAAACATTATTTACCGTTTTGGAATATAAACTGTTAACTAAAACTTTGTCTTTGATTGATCGAAAAAGTGGTGGAGACTTTATTCAAAAGAATACTATGGTTGCATTATTCATTAATAGCGCTGTCGGGTACCCTATTCCATGTTGTTATGTACGTCTTTTGCCTTGCCACAGATATTTAATTATTAACGTATGGTTAAGCCAGATTGTTTTACACTATACAGTAAATATCCCTTTCGTTCAATTTCAAATATTTTATGTGGAGTTTAAATGCAGCTATACTGGCCGTTAAAGGAAAGGAACATGACTATGTGTGCGCATCCGTTAGTTCCATTGTTGGTATCGTAGGTTGATGAATATTTATTACTAGAATTTGTTAAAAAGGTGGATGACGTGTTATTATTAAGTAGTGTAAATCGGACTGACGCTGTCAGGCCTCTGAACTTTATTATTCAATGATAACTTATCGATGGCAACTTATTATTGAATAATAAAATTCGGCGGAGTGACAGCGTCAGTCCGATTTACACTACTAAATGATAACTCGTCATCCACCTTTTAACAAACTCCATTTATTATAATACTAACCATTCGTACATGAGAACAATGAGCATATTTATTATAACTACAGACAAACTTGTACATGTACACTAATGAGTATACCGACGTAATCTATATATATAAAATACAAAAATGTTTCTACCTATGTCGGTTATAGACTTTGAAACAATGAAAGGCAATAATGCGAAGATGGTTTTAGACCACTTAAACAATGTATTAGGCATATTCGGTCCATTCGTGCAGTCGATTTTCGACTTCTCCCATACAAAAATTTTCCCGAACACAGACTGTCAACACAAAAACATTGATCTGCCATTGTTATCAGCAAGTTTTATCATTTGTGGTTATCGCGTCGATCATGTCAAATAATCGAATTAGAAAACATAAAAAATCTCACAGACAGTAAAAACGAGCAATTTTGGCTCCGAAGAATGATGATGTCAACAAAATAAACCATAAAATTTAATTGAATCTACCCGGTGAAGCTGTCACGTACAAATCGATTGACACAGTTATAGATGAGGAACAACTTTCCAATAGAGTTTCTTAACTCCTTAGAACCATCTGGAATGCCACCACATATCTTAACTTTAAAAGTTGGTTCACCGTTGATGCCCATTCGCAACTTACTTGTTAGATCCACCGAAATTGTGCAACGGAACAAGACTTGCTGTTAAAAAACTATTGCCGAATTTAATCGAAGCCACAATCATCAGCGGCAAATGTAAAGGAGAAGATGTGCTGATACCACGAATTTCAATGATTTCGACCGATTTGTCCTTCGATTTCAAGCGATTACAGTTTCCAGCGTCTGGCTTTCACCATAACCATCAACAAGGCTCAAGGCCAATTGCTAAGTGTTGCTGGTTTGAACTGGTTTTTCGCACGGCCAATTATATGTTGCTTGCTCCAGAGTTGGAATGCCGAAAAATCTTTATATTTGCACACCTACCGAAAAAGCTCAAAATATTGTTTATACTCTAGCATTAAGATAAAAAGGTTAATAAAGAAACACAATTTCCATTTTTTCCCAACAAATAAACAAAAAGTATTTCTTTTTTAGCCCAGTAGCACACGCCGGGTATCCGCTAGTACTATCTATTTTTCATCCTAGCGTTGTAAACTTCTCCAGTCCTATTGCACACTGCAGCGCCAAATTCAAATGTGGAGCAGCCACATACTCCTCTGCCAGCGACAGCGTTTCAAGTACAGTCGAATCTCGTTTATCTTAAGGCTCATGTATTTTGAGTTTCATTTATCTTAACTTGGAAGTCTCGTTTATTTTAAGTTCCACGCTCCCCTCCATGTTCCACAATTTCACCGTCACGCTAGAATCTAGAGTGAGCTTGGAAGAAATGGGAGGGGTGGAGGATCCGCAATTACAGTTGACATGGCAACGGTGGCGGTAGTGGGAACCCCTCCTGACCTAGATAAACGAAACTCGTTCGTTTCGGAGGACTGAAGATAAACGCGACTCGACTGTACTTCGTGGAAGAGCACACTGTACGTCCTATACGTGTGATTACTTTTGGTTGTGTGGATGTAGCGTTTGTTTGAATTTGATCTGAGGCTTGCGTGGGTTTAGCGGTCGTTGGAATTTGGCTCAGGCTTGTGGGAGTTCAGCGGTTGCTGAAGTTAAGTCTGAGGATTCATTCTGCAGCTCTGGTTCTTTGATAATATATGCCGGTTTGAGTATATCTATTGAGATATTTTGGTCCTTGTTCTTCATTTTAACAGTGAAGAATTTGGGATATTTCTGATATATCTGTAAGGACAGTTATATGAAGGTTGTAAGAGTGTAGTTACTTGATTTTGTCCGATGAAAACAAATTCAGTGGTTTGTAAATTTGGGTGTTAAAAATGGAGGGTTTATTGTGCAAGACCGTGTGGGTTGGTTTGTATCGATTAATTATATCTCTTAAACGGATGATAAAAGAGTTAGTGTCGAAAACTTTACCTGGTAATTTAATAACCGAAGTATATCATTTCTGCTAGTCAATCCTTCAAGTCTTGTATGACACTGGTACGTAAACCTAACATGACTACAACCAGTGTATCTACTGAGTGATCATTTAATTGGCATTTATGGGCGACTTTTAGGGAAGCGTGCCATCTTTCGATTTTACCGTTAGAAGTTGGATGGTCTATCATGGTAACACAATATGTGAAACCTCAGGTGTAGGCTTCCACGGTCGAAATCACAATGTCTAACTTGGTTTCCGGGTTGGAACCGTGTCTGGTTTGGCGTGGGTGCCGACGTTTCGTCCACTATATATAGTGAGGTTTCACATATTGTGTTACCATGATAGACCATCCAACTTCTAACGGTAAAATCGAAAGATGGCACGCTTCCCTAAAAGTCGCCCATAAATGCCAATTAAATGGTCACTCAGTAGATACACTGGTTGTAGTCATGTTAGGTTTACGTACTAGTGTCATACAAGACTTGAAGGATTGACTAGCAGAAACGATATACTTATACTTATACTATATGTGAAACCTTTAGATGACGGATGCGGCCTTACTATATCTAAATTGATATGTGCAGAGCGGCAATTGGGTATCTAGTGTGAAGCCAATCTTTAATACGTTGACACTCAATGCAACATCGAGTCCATGTTTTGCAATCTTTTGCTATCTGTGGCCATATGAAACGTTGATGTATCATTTTGGTAGTGGTTTTAATACCTGGATAAGATAAGTTATGAATGGAATGGAAAACTACTTTTCTGAAACTTTTGGGTATGAAAGGTCTAGGATTTCCAATGGAAATGTCACAAGTCAGTGGAATATTGCTATGATCTGTAATGATTCTGGGTAATTGAAGAGATGTCTGGTGTGATATCGTCAAGTTATTTAATTCGGGATCTGATTGCTGTGCATCAGCTATATCTGGATATGGAACAGTAGATGGTGTGGTGATTGTGTCGATACGACTACTTATAAGTGCGTTTGCCGTGATATTTCTTTGTCTGAAACATGGCGCATATCCTTAGTCAATTGCGATATATAGTCAAGGCGTCTAGTTTCTCGAGGCGAGACTTTATCTAGATTTTGATGAAATACGTATATTGAGGGTTTGTGATCAGTGAATGTGAAAAAGTTTTATGCATGTATAAACTGCTAGAAGTTCTCTGTCACGTCTGCACGTGCTGTATTGGTTCGAGCTGGGGAAAATTTCTTTGGAAAGAAGGCAAGGACAACTGGCAGTGATGCAGATGGGTGTACCAAAAGCGTAACATTTGCTAGGTCTGTCTTCAGTTGTAGGAATGCGTTTGGCATTTTAGGGGTCCACGATATTTACTATTTTTTGCCAACTTCTCTATCAATTGTAGTAGTGAACGGAACTAATATGGGACCATAATATGTGTAATACCCCTATATGGCCAGCAGAGAAAGAAGTTCGGCGAAAACATCAGAGTGCAGACAATCGTTTCTCTCACGCACAGTGGTGCACGCGCATCCTGTCTGCACAGCTGACGGCATTCCAAATATTTACGTTGCATGCACATTACAGAGTAGTCGCTCCTGTCGCATCTCACTCTGATCGTGACCATCCCTCTCACGGGCTTGAATAGACCGCTGGCCTTATAGGAGCATTAGATATGAATATATATGGGACGTAGAGTAAGGATCGGGCTTGAAAGAAAATTTTATCATGCTCTTGAAGCTTTTAATAATTGATAATGTATTCCTTTCTTACATATTCCTGCCTTTCTTCGCAATCAGAACTGATACGTCTGGTACACATTAATGAATGTACTTGAACCAATAGCAAAGAAAACAGTTTTACATTTTAAAAATATCCAAAATAGTTGAATCAGAATTAGTACGCGGACAACATGCTGATGAAGATATATAAACATACATTTGTAATGTATCCCCTGCAAACATTTAATTGGAATAATTTTGGATGAATACGTGGCAGAAGTGTAAATAGGCTGATTATGTAGATAATAAAATGAAATGAAAAATAAAAAAATATATTCACATCTGTTGGCATAATTTTATTTTACATATTTTGATATTTTGATCAATTTCTTTTGTACTTACTTTTCTTTTTACAATTAATTCGCGATGTATACAAGGTTCAATGCAACATTGTTTGTTATATGTAGTTATTACATAATACATCGAAATATGCTATGATAAAAACTGCAATTGTCAACAGCATTAATAATGTTCATAATACTTGTTTACAGGTCCTCGAACAAGAAGGCTGAAAAAACAGGTACGAAACCATCTGTGACGCCTGAAGAAAAGCGACCGAGAACAGCATTTTCGGGGGCTCAACTGGCTCGCTTAAAGCATGAGTTCGCAGAAAACCGTTACCTTACGGAAAGAAGACGACAACAATTAAGTCAAGAGCTTGGTTTGAACGAGGCGCAAATAAAAATATGGTTTCAGAATAAGCGGGCGAAAATAAAGAAGGCTTCCGGACAAAAAAACCCTCTAGCATTACAGCTAATGGCTCAAGGCCTCTATAACCATTCCACTATTCCGCTTACGAAAGAAGAAGAGGAACTGCAAGAATTGCACGCGAAGAAGTCTTAGTAAGTTTCTCATCATATTGCGAAATGGTGTTTAGTATTATTTTTGTTGTGTAATAAGTTCGTGATAATTCATGCTTTTACTGTAATCATTTAATTTCAGTGTTTTGTAAACTTACGAGCGCGAATAAATTGATATTCATAAGAATTGAAAACTGTTTTTTGGAACTATCTGGAACTGATCCGGTAGATATATTCATAAAGATATATTATACACACTTACACATAGTATATCAACTACCTACTGCTGATTTAGATTATTGTTGAATTTAGCAAGGTTAGATTTACTTCTAATGTAAAATGTTTTCTGTACAACGATGAACTTAACTTTACATGACAACAATTGAAATTGATTTATTCCTGTAAATCTTCACCAGTTAGTTCAGCTTTTCTTATATGGTGTGTGTATCTTAGGGTGTTCCTTATACGAAGCATTTATTTTTGTTTTGGAAATTCTTTCCATTTGGTTCACAGTTTACGAAATATTATCACCTTAGGATAAAGTTCACCCGCGCCGACAATTAGGCAGAAAACAGGAATTTATTTTAATCGTTCTTTACTTATTATTTTGCAATAAATAAAGCATTATTTTAGAAAGATTATATCTCAGTATGTTCATGATAATTAACTAGGATATTTCGGTTTGTGTGTAACAAAATTTGCAGTAACCAGACCATGAAATCACATCAAAACAGCCTTTCAGCTGTATCATTCACTTATTTAAGGGATCATTTTGCTTCTAAAATTAGATCCCGCCAAGGTAGGAAAACACTTTTAATCCTCTCACCAGAGAACTAATTATTGCTTTTGGCTCATAAAATTATCAATGTTTTTCTTTGAAATAAAAGAAAAATGGTTAACACGCAAGTAGTAAGGAAATAAAGAAGTACCCACCAATTTATCACTAAACTTACCACAATGACCCACAAACTTTATTCTTGGGATGTATTGTTTCCCGGAAGGCGACATATTTGCATTACTTAACTTTGCCACCACTCACACACCTACTTTATGAATTACCAATCTATTTTATTTAATCCTTTCGCCTGTCAACCCTTCAGAGCATAGAACCTAGTAGCGTGGAGTGGAGTCAACCTTTTCAGAACCTCCTGTCTTTCCTGTCTTCTGTTTTTGCCATAATTTCTTTAAATATTTATCCCTTTTTTTCCACGGCTTTTTGTATTTTGTTTCACCATGTTTTTCTTGGACTTCCTTTCGTTTTAGTTTTTCTTTTTGATTTAGCTTTCTGTTAGTTGAGTCTCTTCTATGACTTGGGTCACTGGTTTGACCTCAAGGTTCCTCCTTATATTTCATTTCTTATGTGGTCCGTTACGGTTACTCATTCTATTTTTCTCTAGAATCTCATCTCTGTTATTTAGTTCTTTCTTTTATGCTTTTTCGCTGTAGTCCAAGATTCTGAGCCGTATATTAGTATGGGTATACATACATCTATAAAGACTTGTGTTCCCCCTTGTTTCTGTAGTTCCATCTACCAAACTTAATTGCATTGATCTACCGTCTTTGCTTCCTTTTTTTCTTTGAGTTATTTATTTTAAACGTAATCATATTCATGTAAAGTATTTCACGTCTTCTTTGAGCATATTGCTATTATTGATATCTATTTTCAGTTCCTTTATTATCAGATCCTGTTTTTATTTTTTCTAGTTTTCACCAAAACATTATTTATGTATGTCTTTTACAAATTCACTTCCTGTATGTGCCTCTTATTTATTATATCTTTATTATATGTTTTAAACCACGATATTCACTGTTTAACCGTATACCAAAATTTATTTCAACTCTTAATGTTTTAATTTGCTGATATTGAAGAAAGGAGATCTCTATTTCACTATGGTATATGTATTTCACCAAATTTGACTAAACTAAATAGTTAGTATTTATCATCTATTACACGCTGCGTTCACTATCCTTGACAGCCAAAACTAGTTCGTCAATTAAATACCATAAATGTTGCAAACATTTTGTAAAGCAGCTATTGAGATGTTTTCGTCCACGTTTACATAGTACCTTCATTGACTTTGAGAAGTACACATTACCTAACAACAATGAATAAACTAATGTCAAGAAGTGCTACTTTGTCTTTCTGGATTGGTATAAACTGATAGCTATATAAGTAGCAATATTTTCAGACAGTAAAGGGCTCTCGGCATCCAACGAGTTCAGTGTATAGGTCTGATTTTTAGATTGTATCGGTCAGTATCTCCACCTAAGAACATGAAGGAGAGTTCTATTCTTTTTCAATATTTTTGCCTTGTCTCATTATCTTTTATCCCGGCTCGATAGAACTCAATTCGGAATAAATAGATTTCTTCGGTGCTGTACTTTTTATTAATGTCAACCTTCTTCCAATATTCTTTGAACTTTTTAAAAAGTTGAATATGTGGCCTTATTGTAACGCGGCGAATTTTAACCTCTAAACAAGCTAAAAAAGTGATGGCAGCATGATCGAAGTAGGAAATCCCTGTTAAATTTCTGTTGTTGATATTACCTGTCCGTAGTATCACAACCAATGATCTGCACTTCATTTTCAATATTCTAATTGGTGACCGCTTGTACCTGCTCTTTGCCGTTGAAATCATCTAGCTTTAGCATGTATAGCAATAAGTTGTTTTTTATTTCCAAATGGAATTAACATAGGAAAACGTTCTTCTTTTGAGTATCTAAAGCGAAATTGATAATAGCTCTTGTTAAATTTCAATATTATCAACCGAACTGGAAGATGAATCATTGTCAAGTAGGTTGTAATATCATATGCTGATAAATAACTGAAGTAGGTCGCAGTGTGCAGGGTCAAATAAATTACCTAAATTGCTTGAAAACTTCCATACGACGGCGACGCTCAAAAGGTATTGCGTTGTCTTTGCAAGATCCTCGAAACTTGATGCAAATTCACTAGTTTTTATGAAATAAGGCAAAGCTTTTGTAGGTTTCCTTGCCTTTTCCCAAAGTATAATATACTCACAACTAGCTGAAATTGAGCTTTTCACTGACAGTTAATTTAACTTTAGGAATATTATAAAACTAAACCCTGAAAATTTGACAAATTGATGGTATGCTTGGTAGTTTAGACCCCATCATTTGATGAACTACGTTACTTAAAAAATTATGTAGCTTTTTAGAACTACGAAATTCCACTGACTGACATGATGTGTTACTGAACGTATGCGTTAAAATAAATTGTCCAAACCTACGAGATATCCTATTGTAGGTATAGGCTTAGTTTCTTTTTCCAAACACCTTGACAGGAATACTCCTTTGCAGCATTGTTTTTAACAAAACTGGTTAACTTCTTTTAAAATTTTATTTATAGTATTAATAGTTCGTAGATAATCAATGGTGAATTAGCTGATACGCTGGTGGAAAGTTTTAATTACTACTGTAGATGCTTAAATAGTGATGTAAACACGATATAAGTAGTTTTAAAACTAGAAGAAAGTGGACCAATAAAATAATTGCTTAATAAATCTAACCTGTATCTTTACTATCACGTCCAAATATCTTAAAGCCCATATCTCTACGCCATAAAACAGAATTGCTTTAAGCTTCGAACAGTTTTATTTTTCAATCTAGACTCTGTGACTTTCTTTTAAAGTGGATTACCTTAGTTTTGCGACAGCTATCGTTCCTTTCTGTATGAAGCAATCTGCTGCTTACAAATAACATACAATAGATATACCAGAAAATGCTACGCGTAGGTAGGTACGAGTATAAGTTTATGCACATGCAAGTCTAACCTTTCCGTACTTGATTTCTTGATTAATTCTATTCCCTTTTTTATGTCATATGTATATAAAGGGCTATAGCTTTTGTCTTATCCATATTAAGGTCATATTGTTTTCTTTTAAATACCTTTCCAATAGTTTTAATTTCCATTCAGAATAGACTCGGATACAAGGACCGCATTATCTGCATATAGTAATAGGAATAAAGATCTAGTACATGTTATTTCAACACCTTCCGAGTTTTGTAAATTGAAATATTCTGTCTGATATAAGTATCGAAAAGAATAATGGAGAGACACAGTCACCCTGCATAATTCTTAAGCTCATTTCAACTGAATCTGATTGCTCTAATTTGTTCACCACTCACTGACTTATAGACTTTCTATCATCCTAATGATTTTCAGATGTTATTTAGTTTATGCCAAAGATTTGAGTGATGTCTATATCTTGGAGAACATTCCATGAAAATAATGACTTGTTCACCATATTTAGTTTTAGAGCCTGTTAGTTTATAGTACTACATATATTTCTAGAAAATTTCGCATGTTGAGTGTCATTGGAATAAGAAGGTCATAGAGATTATGTATCAAATCCCTAGAGACGAACAATGCAAATTATCCCAAATCATAAAGAAAATCACTTTATACTGTTCATAGATAAGGATGAGGAAATTACCCAAAAAGTAGAAAAGGACACATTGGTTGGTTAATCAAAAAACATGTTTCCTTTGAATTGCTGTTTTTGAAGTTTTTTGTTGTTTGTTGTTAATTAGACATAAATCACTATATTGATTAAACTGGATAATAGAATTCGAAATGTTGTCGATAAAATTTCTCCTCATTCACTTGAAAATATTAATAATGTTAGTAAGTAAAGACAATGACATTTAACACTGAAGGAGTTTGTGTAACTTGGAGTAATTATGATTTTCAATACAATGTCCTCTTCAGCTTTAAATTAACCTTTCCAGAACATTTACTTAACTCCGATCACTCTCAAAATTGACCGTATACCAACAAGAAAATGAAGGTCTTACGATTATTTACGAATAATATTCTAATACATATAAAAAGTATACATTCGCATAAAAGAAAGTGAAACTTAAGAATATTACCGTTACTGCTAGAAAATTCTTAAAACATATAATTGTAATTGTGAATTTTCAAAATGTTGTGTAAAATATTACAATTATTTATTTTTAGACTTTTGATAAAGACAAAACAATGCTGAAGAAAGCAAAGCAAATTACATGTTTTATTTATTCAATAGAAGATACTAGTACCAGGATTAGTGTTTTACTTCGTTCGGGTTATTGTTTTACTGAAAGCAAGAACCCGAAGGGTACCTGTAATATTAAAGCAGAATCTGTTTATTTATTGATGTAGTATAGTCTGTCTTATTCATGATTCTATCAATAAACTGAAGACTACTAGCACTACTAGCTCTCATACAACCTTAGAGTAATGAAACCACCGTTGTTTCATTTACTTTCTTACAGAGTTTTGTATTAGGCCTTTCCACGCCATATGTCGACTGTCCTGCTTTTAATTTAAACTCATCAGAGAATAAAAACTCGTTCCCAAAGTTCTATTAGCCCGTTTATGTATTTTATCTGAAATTCTAATTACTTCAGCTTGTTTGCTTTGCTTGCGGTATAAACGCTATTACTCGAGAAATCCGACCAGTTGGTGAATTCATTATTTAGTACATATTTCTCTTCATTTTCTTCCACCTGCAGTTAGGGTATGTAAACCGTGTATCTTTTATGAATATTGTTGGAGGTAACCTAATATTCTATTGTTTAATTTCTTTGTCAAATTACAAATCTATGTAGATATTAATTGTTTGGTTCATTTCCTTTTCCTGTTTAACATTTTTTTTATTTTATTAGTGAAATTACAACCAATCGATGATTCATACTAAAAAGGAAGAGCTAAAGATACAATAAAATATAATATACAGTTGTGCAATGTCTTTTATCACCACTTTCATCTTTCTGATAATTCATGTATTAACAGATTGTAGATTGCACTTTGATAGATTCCGCCAATATACGGGTATAATACGAACTTATGCTCTGTTTGTAGTAACACCATCAGCCTCCACTGGTGTAAACGATTCTTGATATTTTTGAGATTAGCTTTGCGGTTTCTTTCTATTTATTTATTAGCAAACTAACATCTGATATTTATAGTATTTGCTGATATATATGTATACCTATGTATATACAAAGATATATATGTATATGTGTGTTTACCTATATATAAGAGACTGTTTAGTCTCCTGGTTTGAAACTTACAAATGAATAAAGTTTGTGTAATTTTCTGTTGTTCAAATACTTGTGGATCAAATCATTATATCATCTTACTCAGATTACTGCAGTTTGAATGCCTTTAGTATAATTTTAACTTTTGCTATAACTAAACTCCAGCGAATAGCGGCGTCACATGTCATGGTCCTAAATCAAGCAATAATTTAAAATTTAAGACTAAATTTCTGTTTTGATCTTATGACAATACAATGTTATTTTAGTACGATAAAAGTATGAGCAGTAGTCAGTTGTAATTACTGCGACAGAGATAATGAGCTTCCTATATTTAACTCTATGATGCCAGTATATATGTATATTTTCTTAATGTTACAACAACGTAGATTCAGGCTAATTTGAATGTAAGACTAACATAAATATATACGCTATAGACAGTATAGACGCTCGATAACGTAAATTAATTCAGACCAAGAGTGTTTCACATTATCGAAATGTTTACATTAGCGAAGGTGATTATTAAAAACCAAATTATTGAAAGAAACCTTTAATAAGCCAAAATAAAATACAAACAAATTTTAGAACAACCCTTTATAAATATTAGGGCTAACAATAAATCAAAATAGCGTTTTATAATCGTGTATTAAAGAAAGAACCTCAGCCAACAAAGTTGTTATTAAGATCACTTTTGCCAAATCAAAACTACATACGTATGTACTATATTAAAAGCGTCTGTGTTTGCTATACGAATGAGTTAACCCGGGAATGTACACAATTAAGTTCAAATATAGATATATGCTACATAAATTGGGTACTCCCTTACATAATTGGATAACTCGGGGATTTCTCAAACTGGGCTTTTCATAGGTAACTTGTAACGCTCGAAGTTATTCGTAGACGATCGAAAATTGCGTGCTGTTTATATTAACGAGCTATCGAACTTACAATACTTTTACATTATCGAGTGTTCCATATAATCCTATACTACGAATTTTGTGTTCACATTAGCGGAAAGTTTCCAAGTTGTTTATGAACATATTGCTGGCAAACAGATGATTGATTTATTTAGATATGTTTTGTTTACTTTTTTATCAGACAATTGCAGTTGTCTTGTATAATTCAATTTTACACCCGGAATTTAATAATTGTGTAATGTATTGTGTATGTTAGCGTTAAATGCTCTAAAGAATGTTGATTTATTCGCGCTCAAAGTGCAGTTAAGTATAAGTTTATAAAAAGTCAGACCACAGGTCGTGTAACCTTTTACAGTATCCAATCTCCGAGGATTGTTGAAGTTGGCTCGTTCCTTTACAATTTCGCGATACTCGGAGCTAGGTGATAAAAAATCGATTAATGCAGCATTCATTTCGAGACAATTGCTCGTCTGTGCGGTATAACATACAGGGTTTTTCATAACTAATGCGACAAATTTATTTATAAGATTTTATGAGGTAACAGTACGTTAATACGTGCAAAAAGCAATTGGAACAAAAACATGTGTAAATAAATTTAGTTTTTGGACCAATGATGTATTATATCTTGGGACGCACTCAGCGTTAAACGCGTTAATCGTAGAAGTGAATCAATACGTCGTATCCTTCCTTCATATATTGGATTAATTTCAGTGTTTACATATCTTTGTCTAAATTGTAAACGAACGGCTTTATTTTACTGTATGTGCAGCTGAAAAAATTCGTTCCGCAACTTTAAAAATTCTTTTCGGCTTTGCTGTTATAAGAGAGAGAAGAATAAAATATTCGCTAATTTTTTTATGTGTTCTGAACTTCCTTATACTTTAGTTTGATGTATAAGCTACAAAAAAGCAGGATTCTCACAAGATATGTATCAAATTCATTTGTCATAAGATTATATGAGGTAAAAAAGTTAATAAATGTAAAAGAAAGAAATATTGATATCGCCTATTCTACTTAAACGTTCACATTCTACCTGGCGAGTTGTAAATTGACACGAGGTATAATGGTTTGAAAATACACTTTTGGTAGTTCATTATCACTTGCTCGTCGATTCGCTGCCATGATTCTAGCCCTTGAATGTGGCATGCTAAACATGACCCAATTTTTACGTTTATATTTCTTTGTCTAGACAGTAAACATTGGAAGTTATATGAATTGATAATGATCTAAGAGACTCGAAGTTCAATGAACTCCCTGCATTGGATACCTGTTATTGTGGGATATACTCGAGGACGTCGGCCATGTTTATGTTTCTACGTGGAAATAACAAACATCCTACTTAATGGTAAAGGAGTTCTGGAATACTAAACATCTTCCGTATGAAACTTTGATATTAAGAAAAGTAATTTCGGCTCTCCTTTGATTGTCGGAAAATATCTTCTCTCATAAATTTTGTTTCATTTTGTTGTTTGAACTTTCTTCTGGTTTACTATGATGCATAAGTTGTGAAAAGCGTTGTATACTTGTTTCTTACTAGGAATCTTTATTCATACATTCATTTTTCATTCTTCCTGTTTTTATTTTAAATGACGTGCCATTTTCATAGCAAAGAACACATGTTTCCAAAATTCCTTGTAAAGTTGCATAGATTGTTGTCTACAACATACAAAAAGAGGTATTCGACGCATATTTACAGAGAATGGATACATTTGAGCATAAAGGTGACTCATTTTTGTATCATTATTTTGGTAAATTTATGTTAGCTTAAATTGACGCATGACATTAATAATTACATTCATAATTATTGTTGTGCAAAAATTTAAAAGGACAAAATTTCTGACGTAGCATTACAAGTATTAAAATGAGATTTTGTTCAATTGCGAGTAAAATTAAAGTAAAGGTTAATGAAGTTAATGGCGAGTGAATTATTGTTCACGTTGTATTGAACACAAAGCAACTCTATTCTGTGTTCAAAAAGGAGAGACACCTCTTGAAAATATGTATTCACAATTTAATATCATTTTCGTATAGTATGGAGTCACTGAAACGATAAAAGCAATATTTATTTATTAGAAAAGAGAATATATGTATGTATAACTATGAAATTAGATATGTATTACTGAAATTTTGTATATTGAATACGTTATTTGTATATAAAGATCGTAAATATAATAATGTACTTATAGATTGATAATTACGGTTTTATTAACATGTAAATGTTGCTTGTAAATGCTTATTTATATTTGATGAGAAGAAAATGATCGACGAAATCCAACACCTTACGTGTATTTATAGCAGTATAAAAATAAATCTGAACCTATACTGTATTAGTGTATTAGAGAAATATAATGGTACTGTAATATAGGTTGTACATTTATGCAATAAAATCGTATATAACACATAACCATGTAGTTTTATTTGAATTTGAATATTATATGTATATGATATCACCCAGCTTTGATCTGCAACAAAAAAACCATTTATTCCAATTCGATTTCATCGCTTATTATTGGTTCACTTTGTGTAGGAAAATACTATATACATATGTATGTACCGGGGCGGCAACTAGGTTTAGATGATAAAGTTATTGAATAAATCTAAATTACACTTGAAACGGTAAATATATATATATATATCTTGGATTTCAGTCACTTGATTATTGAAGACATTAAATTAATTGCCGAAATATTGAGTAGGTAATTAATGTAGTTTTATTTACTTTTTATTTACTATTACTTCCAATTGTATCAAACAATAGAGCGGTAGATTATTTTTCAACAATGAATGTTTGATCTTGGACCTATCTTAGAAATCCAGATAAAACAAATTTCGTTTAACCGTCTGCACGTATTTTTGCTATCGCAAAGCCTGTTAGGGCAGTGTAGAATCACTAGCTGCGTTTCTGTAGCTCGGATTGCAGTGACGATCGTCAAAGGCAAAACTAATGCATGACTTGGTTTTCTAATGTTTTAATTTTTCATCGTTTTCATCTTCTTGGTTTTATACTTAATACTTTATTGGAAGGTGATTTTGACAAATAATACAATAATCAACTGTATAATACTGTATATCAAGTTTAATTCATTCAATTTAATTCAAATGAATTATGCAGTTTTTATAACACCTATCAAAACATTAAAATACTGTATTATTACGATTTGTAAAGTGATATTCGACATTCAGAGTGATTATTGTTCATACAGTTTTACTTTTGCAAACGCCCACAAGAACGAAACCGTTATCTGTTTCCTTCCTGGATTGTTCTCAATTATCTGTGCTCAGTATTTTTGTAATGTAAACATTAGTTCGTAGTACGTTTATTCTGAATGTTATCTGTATTTCTAAAACATGAATTTTGTGGACGAACCATTAAAAACTCATTTTTCAAGGTGTACTTTTGACGGAACGCTTAATATCAAAAGGTAGCACCACTGTAACAGCCTAAAAGCGTCTCTTGGACAAATTCTTTTGGATCGAAGAAGAACTAGTACGGTAATACTATTTAAGGAGGTTATTAAGTATATATTTAAATACTAGACAAAAATTATCATCGATAAATATTACAAAATTTGTGATGCCGGGGCCATTCCTGCGACGCATGTTGAATATGAAGTAAGAAATTCAATTTTCGGCGAGAAAAAGAGTAGTCATTTTTTAATAAATAATGTTTAAATGAACTTATCGAAAATCCCGTACGTATTTTACTTAAAATGTTATTTTAGAGATATAGTAAAAAATCTGAATGAATAGAATAAGAATTATAACTTACGTTGCATGCCGTTTGGAATAATCGTGTTTCGAGAAAAACGTGTTTAAAGTTTTGAAATATGTTAAACATGAAAAAGTAAAAAAATTCGATAATTTAAATTTATTTATTTCTATTATATTTTTAATCATTAATCTGCCGCCCAGGGCCATAAAGCTGCCCTTCAATGTTCAAATACCCTTCCTCATTCGCTTTCCTTGAAGATTATATGCTAGAGAGTGCCTTAATTGTCGTATATCTCAAAGACAGCTGGGCGTGCTTGATCTGCCTAGCATGGGTTTCAAGAAAAGTTCTATGATTGGACGCCAAAACTTTCATTATCCGTAACATATTTGTCAGATCATCACTAAAATTGCACACAGCACCACCATATGTAGTTCTATATAGTACTACTATCCTTTTTGACACCTGACATTTCACAATGATAACCCGATAATAAATATATATATAATATTTATAACCAAAAACAAAAGATATCAGTAACAAAATTTACAATAATATCGAAAATTTCAGTCAATTGAACTTACCCTGTTTCATTTTCTTAAACTGAAGTTGAATACGGCGGTCTTCTTTAGAGGCAACATTTTTAATCACTTTCTCGTTGAAATTCGGTACTGAGGCGACGATTTCGTTTTCTATTCAAACCATAGATAAAGCAGATAGACGGTCTTAACACATGGAATTTCTAAGAAAAGCTTTTATATACTTCAAGGTGGAGAAATTACGTTCGGCTTTAGCAATGGTCATGGGAGTAGTCGTCAGAATTTCCAACAACTTTTTAGTTTCTGCCACTGCTTCTTCCAAATTGTTAGATTGTAAATTTTAACAAAAGCACTGCACCTTTCAATGTCTTGCATTGAAAATTTGAATACAAAACTGACAGCTCTGTTCGCAGACGTTGTTTTTTAAAAAATTATAAGCTGCACATGTTCAGTCTAGGTTATATTCAGAAAATGAATGGTTATAATTTTTAAAATTGTTTGAACTCAAAAGTGATGCGGCAACCAAGTGGTTTGTAAAAGCAAAACGTTCTTTTGCATTATTTATAATTACATCACAAACTTCTATACATGCAATACGGTGGTCTTCTTTGCTATTATTAAACGTTTCCTTTTTGCATCACAGGGAACTGTACTTAAATTTGAAGCTTGGTGTACGATAAAATCTATTTTATTTTTTGAACTTTATTAATGCTTTTCTCAAAATTATTTATCACGTTTTGTGCATTTATTGGATTCGTGTCCTTTTTTGCATCTTGATTATATAAGAGTTCAACATATGGCATAATATAATGGAAAACAGTCAGCCAAAAGGTAAAATTTGGCTCTTCCAGAATACGTCGAATACTTCTTGCTTCTCTGCACGTCACTGCATTTGAGTCTTCTTCCAGATGTTTCATACACCCTATAATAGAATCTCTGTGTTCATAAATCACATTAAGCGTGCGAATATTGAAATTCCAACGCGTAGGTGCAGAGTGGGGTACATTTTTAGAACTACGGGGTTTTGCGGCGAATGACTAAAAAATCCAGGTATATCATGTAAATCTCCAAAAAAGACACGTACCTGAGAATTAATTGAACATGCTCGTGACATTACCATATTTAATTGATGAACATAGCAGTGTATGAAATGGGCACTTTCGTATTTTTCTTTGATTATTGCCTGAACTCCGCCATATATTCCACTCAATACAGCTACCCCGTCATAGCGTTGAGCTGTTTTCATCATTTTTAAACTAGGATCAGTAACATTAGACATATTGTTAGCTAATGACACAGCATTATGATTTTCGGGAAGCAAGAAAGTGCAGAACCTCTCTACCGGGTTTCCCTCCTTGGTAACGTAACGAAGAACATTCACCACTTCAAAATTAGAAGAAACGTCTGTATTTTCTTCAGCTGTCACTGCGAAAAACGGGGCTTTATCTATTTCGCAAATAATTTCCTCACAATACATTTCCAGTATGCAATCTAAAATGTCGTTTTGCACCATTTTTGGGGTGCCAATATTGACTTTTACATCACATTAATACGTAATTGTAATTCTAAACACCCGCGATGCGTACATTAACATTGACCGACTTCCAATGACCACTGCTGGCCGAAAATGCAGCTCACCTCGACGTTCTCGGGCCCGCGTGCTAAAAATCATCGGCTATCCTCGATTTACTTCTTGTAAAAATTTATCTCTATTGCAAAGAGCTGCGCTACAGAGACGTCTTTCGGAAATTATAAGTGCGTTGCGCTTGCGATTGTATGATAGTACGGCTGTGGCATTTTTGGTAGGGGCAAATAATTATTAAAATGTCAGTTCGCACGATGAAATTATGGAAATTTTATGGTTTTAATGAAAGAGGAGCCGCCCTTGCTTGTTTGCCACTTGAGTAAGATTTTGGACACAAATTCCAAACAGGTATTGAATCTTACGTTGGTATTTTTGCGTGTAGTATCCCAAACAATGGTATAGCAACTCCTTTCGACTTTGGACCTAATGGACCAAATGGGTAGAAGCACTGACTTTTCGAATCGATCAGCCTCAAATCTATTGAACGATCGTCCCGATGAGGCATTGCTCCGACGGGGCATTGAATACGATTTTGTTGTACCTTTCCGGCGCGGGTGCATTTTTACATCATACCTTGTAACTTATAAGTACCCTGAGATTACAAACAAACTGTCAGAATTTCAAGTAAGGAAATTAATTCCTTTTGTACATGTACTGACGCTACGCTAACGTATTTTTACTTCTAAATTAAACACAAAAATGCTTCTAACTGAACATAAACACTTTCTAACGATATCTGCTAGTGTATTAGAGGAATTGGAAATCCAAAGGTAAGTCATTAGGCTGTACCTTCCCAGCAGGTATTTATTTGATGCATGTAGTGATTTCGGAAATGTCCAATGTGTTTGGGGAAAAGGTCTAAATTTCAAAGAAAAAGAGTTTCAAGTAATAAATCTTTTGCTCCATATTTTAGAAGGTTGCAAGCATTAAACCACTTAAGAAATGGATTTTCTGAAAAATTTACAGAGGTGTTGCCCCTTAAATCGTTATGGCGTTCCATCCCTGACATAAATTTAAACTAAAGTGCGTACAGCAAAGATGATACTTATAGAAGACATTTTAATGTAAGTATTTAAAAAAGGTATATTAATTGCTTTAAGTTTCGTTCATGTACATTCGCAAGCCAGATTTTCTGTTTGTATTTGTGTCAATACAGATATTGATTGACCTTTTACATACATATATCTATTATTAAAATAATATACACCAAAATGATTGGGGGTACTAAAAAGCTATTTGCCGCTATACATGAGTGTGTCCGTTACTAAATTTTATGGGCATGCCCGTACGGAAATCAGTCTCCACGAGAAATTTTTTGTTTGTTAGTGGAAACCATTTCGAATCTAACGGGTTTAGGTTCTGATTTATGTACATTCTTCTGTTGTAAATACTTGGCAGAAATACATTTCCGGACAGTATTGTAGTTGTAGTCTTGAGAATGGCTGTTTGTGATGGAACAAGACAAAATAGCGAGAACAAAGTGGAATGAATTCTAAAATCAGTATGAAAAATAATGACATGACAACTGACACTTCGCTGTTTATGCCTGTGAGAACTAGCGATTGAAAATTTCCCGACTTCTTTCAATACTGGTAATTCGGTAAAAAGAATTATTACCGGTTTATCGATAATTTATCCTTTATTTATATTTACAGAAAATTTACTTATATTGAATAAAAATCGGTAATTACGATAAGGACAGGAATTTTATTTATAAACGCATTACAAACAAAAAATGAAATTTTATTATGTATTTATGTATAATATAAACAAAATTAATGCTTTTACTTCGAGTAAGGAGCTCCGGTGTTTCTGGGCTCAGGGGACAACTGGGCCAGGGGCTATTAATATTCATATTTTTAGAAATTATAATGTTATTTGGTTGGCACACTTTGATCTTCTTTGTATTTCTCTAGAACAACAGGCATTACTTCATTTGGAGCCATTTTGAGTTTGTGAGACGTTCAATAATTTTTAAGATGAAACTTTCGTAAACAATGTCGTGTTTTCCAATGTTTAACGGGCTTCTACCATTTATTGGTAAGTGCCTGTTTCTTTATTACTAGTTAGGGATAAACATAATGAATGATTTTACCTATAAATATGCAAATTACTAGGTACTCCTAGGCTTGTTGTTATTTGTCTATCAGGAATAGTCCCGTTATCCTAAACAATTTTCAAAAAAGGGGTAAGTGAGCCATCCCAGTGGGGTAACTGGGTCCCTGTGGACGATATATAAGAGGATGAAGACGACATGGTTATTTTTTGCAAAAACATTCTCAGAAAATGAAATTCTAAGAAATGGATGAAGAATCCAAAGTTAGATAGTTCGACATCGTACGGAAACTTTCACAACCGGTAACAAGTGATTCCGCTCGATTTAAGAATGTCCCCACTCGACCATCTCCAATTTGGCTGAAAATTTATACGGATGTACATATATGTTTGAAACGAGGTTCAGCAAATTTTTAGCTCTAGGTATCATATACCTGGAGCTCCACAGGCCTTTCTGTGGAGGTCCCACCAACCCCGCGGCATCAACCACGAAGATTTTGCCAAGTTTGACATGTGGCCATTGCAGAACTGTGGTAGCTGTAATGCTGAAATTCAAGATACTAGCTCAACTTGTGCCTGTGAAAATGAAAAATGTAGTATCAACAACCACAAAACAATATATAGATCGCTATTTAAGCTCACACAAGCCAAATTTTGACACTGTACAACTGTACAACACAAAAGTGGCTTCAAAATTACTGGGCGCAACTGGGTCAGTAGAAAAAAACAATATATATATATATATATATATATATATATATATATATATATATATTTATAAAGGGTACCTTCCCACCTCCGAAATAGATACTGAGCGTTCCTTGTCACCTCATATATAACGTTGTCACCTCCAAAATCGGAGGTGACAACGTTTCGCACTGTTTTCATCGAATTCAGCATGTATGTGGTGTCTAAAGCACGTATTCAAAAATTGTCCTGGAGGTGGAAACGTTCCCCTATACTCACAAAGAAATAGTTTAGTTCAACTGTATACCGTTAGCGCTGGTGTCGGACGCTGTACACGTTAATAGTATGCTATCACCTCCGCATATATCAACTTACGTTTTGTATCACACACGTTTCGTGTCCGCCTCCGTGAACTGGCAACGCTGTAGCGGATTTTATCGTGTGTATATGAGGTGGAGATATGATTTTTGTCTCTTAAAATGGAAAACTAACCAATTGCGCTGCGTGAGAACAAGTTAGCAGCGCAATTTTTCGAATTTTTAAAATCGAATAGATGTGTATTAAACGAATATTGCGATAATAGAAATCATTAAAAGTATATCTTTTGAAATAAAATGTACCACTAATAACGGTACATGTAAATTACTTGGAAATTTGAAAATAAGATAATAAAAATATATTATAACTAAATTTAACTTTGGAAGTACATCAGGTATGAATTCTAAACCTAATTGTGACGATTCTTGGATAATTTAGTTTGTTCTAATTCAATATGATGATCATATTTAATTAATAGCAAAAAGTTACTAATGTGCATTGTCTTTAGATAATACACACATAAAGAAACAATACTAGTTATTTTCCACTTACTTTATCATTCCGGCTAGCTACCTGTACCTATCTAAAGATTTTATAGGAAAATTACCATTAGCATAAATTGAAAACAAGTAAGCATTTATAATATGTTTTAATTTACAGAATAAAATACACAAAGCATGTCATATACATACATATGCTGTCAGATGGCGGTGTTCTTAAATAAAGAAAATAATCCATTCATAATTTATAAAAATGGTATATTCAATAAACCAAACTGAGAAAAAGACTTAATTCATTCAAAATAAAGAAACGGCATTTTTAACAAAGAATTACAAGTGTATTTCTAACAGAATTTGAACAGATTCTACATTAAATTGTAGTTTATGTAGCTAACGCATGCGTTATGCGAGGCTTTCCATTTTAACGGAAAGCTATGATCATTCTATCTCATAATATTAGCTTCACTTTCATCCTTCCATGGTCGGTATATGAGTGTGGTATTAGAAGTTTGGGACATTTTTTGACGTATTCGAAACTGCTAACGTCCGAGAAGTGAGTTGTGAGAGTAGATTATATACTTAGGATGACATCAAGATCTAAATTGATGTTACAAATGTGTATTAATGATTCTCGTAAGTAAATTAAAATCACTATACCGCTCGATTCATTTGAAATACAACTACTGAAAACAGTAAACTTAATCCAATTTATCTCAAACCATTTTAGAAAAAGAAATTTATAATAAAATTGACCATATCCGTCCCCAGAAACAAGTAAAAAAGGAGCATAAAGAACACGCTGAAGGGTGTAATGAAAAAGTTGACCATTCTAATCAGTCAAAAAATATTAAGGTCAGTACTACTTTATGTAATGTTTAAAGTGACCCTTTAACAGCCTACTACTTTTTGCAATTATAAAATCCTACAAAACCCAATGTTAAATCCGTTTCTTCTCATCTTTATACTTCATTTCAAAATGCATGTTGCAAAAAGACTAGTTATTTGCACATCGCACTGCACCACGCGTGTTAAGGGGGAATATACACCTAGAATAAAAAAACGATTTTTTGATTTTTGCGTTTCTTTGACGCTCGAGGTCTTAGGAATGTTTGGTGAAAATTTCAAGGAAGAATTCGAAGAAATGAAGGTACACTGCCTGCTTCAGCGTAAGCGCCTCGCGGCCGCTTGGCGTGTCGCCGAATAAATGTAGTATTGCTCAATTTTGAATTGCGTTTCTCTCGAAACTATGTTTTCCAAATCGGTGACCAAAATAACTCGACAACTACTGTACCGATCAACTTGAAATTTTTTGTGCTTATTATATACATAATTATCTAGTCTTTGTCGTAGGATCTTTTTCTTTAGCAGCTTAGATTTTGTTTTATCGACAAAATAAGAACGAATTTTTGCCTAAAAATCGCTACTTTGAGTTCAAACGCCTGCCATTTTGTCAAATAAAGATATTTCGAAAATCCCTACGACAAAGACTAGATTATAGTCTCGACTTTAATAACCTTTTTGGTTTTTTCATTCTGATGATTACAGATGAAATGAGAGTGGTCACCGCAAAGTACTTCTTTTTGCGGTAATTGAAAAAGCACGCATATACTCAGTTAATATTGTAAATTAAATTTTAAAAAATGATTATAATAATATAATTCTTATAGGTTTCCTAAAAAAATTCACGAAAATTGCCCTTTTTCGCGCTTCCAGCTACATATTCCCCCTTAATGAGTGGCCTAAGTTGTACGTATCAAGAAAAACCACGCTCGTTTTAGTAATTTGTTATATAAATAACTGTTTAACTGTTTCCAAATTTTGCAGATTCTACAAAACACTCTGATAAGTACTTTCAACACTGATTCTGATATAATCTCTGAAACTGACTGTGATGATTCTCGTGATAAAGATTTTGATATCAGGGATTTTACCAAAAGTAATACAAGCATTAGTTTCGATGAAATTAATGACTTGGAGATGAGTTGTTTTGAAGATGTAGGTTTAACAGGCAATCAAGGCAGGACTTTTGAAGTTAATACCGATAATGATGAAATTTTTGAACCCCTTTCTGACCAAATTAAAGTAAGCATTTTTCTTAATCAGCCATACAATTTGCTTTTAACCCTTAGAGTACGGAGTGGGGGACTTTAGGTCCCCCAGTATTAGTTTCTCTTTACTATAATAATAAATATATAATCTTCGAAAATCATTTCTTTCTGTCTTTTTCCCTTTAGGCAGTCGAGTTTTATTTCAAATACTATACAGCCTGTTTCAGAGTAAGCGCCTTATTTTTAGCCATATTATGGGTACTACTTTCAAAATATTTGGCAGTAATATGTTTCAGGACATTCTCTACACCATGGTAATATAAAATTTTCAATTGGATGAATTATTCCAAAATGGCCACCTTCACCTTTTTTTCTCAAATGGAATGCCGTATCTTTTTTATTATTATTGAGACCCTAAAAACATTCTTTTACGATAGTATTTCGTTTTTCTTAAAAATTAATTTCTTTCCCTATTAAAAAGCAAACTAATCTAGCAATTTAATCTAGTAGCGCATGAATGTTTTACACTTGATGTTCTTTAGTCCAAATATCAAGTAGCGGTAGACACAAAAGAAACAATTAAACTCTATTTTGTAATAAACATCTACTTGTGAAACTCAAAATTAAAAATTTACATCAAATAAAAATTAGGTATTTACAAAAAGTGCTCGAAATGTTTTCCTTCTTTTTCAATACATAAATTGAAACATCGTCCAATAGAGCCAATAGATCGAAGGATAATTTCCGGAGATATTTCGTTTATCCAAGTAGGAATTCTCTCTTGCATATTTTCAATAGTTTTTTTTCAACGATGTACATCTGGAATTTTACATACGCCCAGAGAAAAAAGTCTAATCAACTGATCTTGGACGTTTGACTACTAGATTAAAGGTTAATTGTTTCTTTTGTGCCTACCGCTACTTGATATTTGGACAAAAATAACATCGAGTGTAAAACATTCATGCGCTACTAGATTAAAACATTATTTTGCTTTTTGATAGGGAAATAAATTATTTTTTAAGAAAAACGAAATACTATCGTAAAAAGAATGTTTTTAGCATCTCAATAATAAAAAAAAATTATGGCATTCCATTTGAAAAAAAAAGTTGAAGGTCGCCATTTTGAAATAATACGTGCAATTGAAAATCTGATATCACCATTATGTAGAGAATGTCCTAAAACATATTCAATTATTTTGAAAGTAGTACCCATAGTGTGGCTAAAAACACTCTGAAACAGGCTGTATAAAAACTTATAAGTGGCATCTTAAATTAATTTATTTGTAAATTGAAAAATTGAAATTGAAAAAAATGTAGAAACTTTTTAACAAAGGATGGAATAAAACGTGGTGGCTGCTTTCTATGTCCTAGAAATAAAGACAAAAGTCTAAAGTGAAATGTTCTACATGCTCTAACTTTGTTTGCAATGAACATAAAACTGAAGAAAAGAAAAACTTTTGTCTAAAACATTATGGATTCTTGTGACACTGAATAAAGAGTTTAGTGATAACGGAGGAGTTGGAGCTGAACCAATAAATTATTATATTTATTTTTTATATTTCTTACGGTTGAAGGTAAAATTGAATTTCTTAGTCTGTGCTTCTTATTTTAATTATAATTATAAGTTTACTTTATGTCAAAACATCAAATGTTTGAAAATGAATAGTATTTGATTTGATTATTAAAAATAAATGATGTAAATTTAATTGAATAATCGTTTTTACTTTACTAACAATCTTTATAATATTATTACGCCAACTTATAAACAAAACGAACCCATTTTTGTGTGGGGGACCTTAGTGACCCCACTCCGTACTTTATGTCATAAACTAGACTTCGTACTCTAAGGGTTAATATCTATCTACCTACTGCACAATCTATTTTTATGACAGAGAAGAAAAGCTAGCGACAAGGCCGTAGCTAGATGTTTATTTTGTCAAGAAGATGTGCTTTCTAACAATTTTATGCGACACCTGCAGAGGCACCATGGCTCTGAAAAGGAGGTAGCAGAGATATTGAAACTTCCTATTAATAGCAAAGAGAGGCGACGGGCACTTATATTGCTCCGAAAAAACACAAATTTTGATCTCTATATATCAGGTACAATGCGGCCCTGCAGGAAATTGAAACAAGAAACCGTAGATATGTCCGATTATTATCCTTGCGCTTTTTGTAAAGGCTTGTTCCGAAAAAATATTTGAAGAGGCATGCCAAGGTTTGCATTACTAATCCAAAAAGCTTTGGACAAATACGTACTAGAACAGACCACATATCAAATTCCCATACAATTGTGGCTTGTGCCAGTGACCCCACTGATACTATATCAAAATTAAATGTAAAGGAACAGGTGTGTAGAATTTTAAAATAATTTTTGCGCCAATAAAAAGAATGGTAATTTTTCAGGTATTTGACAAGATGAAAGGGGATGAAATTTCATTCGTAGCTAAGAAGGATCTTCTGATAGCTCATATTGCGGAATCGTACATGAAAAAACACAAAAGAGAACGCATGGTATATGCTTGCAGTAATCGAATGAGAGAACTGTCCAGATTGCTCATTTGCTACAGAAATCTAACCAATGGCGCGGAAATTAGTTTCAAAGATTTGCTTCACCCAAAGAATTTTGACACCGTTTTAAGTGCTGCTAGAAGTATTGTAGGATACAACCCAGTGAAAAAAACTTTCAAATCACCTAGCCTTGCAATGCATCTAGGTACCTCCTTAAAACTGGCTTGCGACGAATTAACTCATCTTATTTTAAAAGAAAATATAGGATTTCAGTGTAAAACAACAGACCAGATATCCCATTGGTTGAAAAATGTGAAAAACTTTAAGATATTGGTGGAGTCCCGATGGAACAGTGAGCTAGCCTCCCTGGCTAACAAAGATCTTCAAGAGAAAAGGTGGAACAAACCTTTGCTTCTACCACTAGTAACTGATATTAAAATCTTCCGAGATGAATGTCTGAAAATTGCTGAAAATTGTACAAAAATATTTAACGACGGAAAAGATGACGTCCAAACCTACAAATTATTGGTAAACTGCAGCTTAGCATTGCTAATTCTTTTTAACAGACGAAGAATTGGTGATGTACAGTTTTTGAAAATCGCGAACTATAAAATGGACCAACGTAGCAATTTTGTGGACTTTGAAAAAGCGTTAACAGAAACGGAGAAAATGTTAACCACCAAATACAAACGTGTTGTGAACAGTGGAAAGGGCTCTCGAGCAGTAGTTCTTTTAATACCAGCTAATCTACAAAACTATATCGACTTGCTGCTGAGCAACAGGGAGAAATTTATTTCACCCGAAAATAATTACATATTTGCTATTCCTGGAAGTAAAATCCCATGGGGAAAAGGAGACATTGCCATTCGATCCATTGCAAGTAAAATTAATTTACAAAATCCTCAAACAATAACAAGTAACAAACTGAGAAAACATATTGCAACAGTTATGCAAATATTAAATTTAACGAAAGAAGAAGGCAAACAATTTTCACAATTCATGGGACACACAGAGAAAACCCACCAAGAATTTTATGAGTATGTGCACTGATGATTCATTACAGCTTGCTCTTCTTTTGGGTTTCTGGTGTAAATGGTTTTTATTGTAGATTACCTGTGGATATATATCAAACCGCCAAGGTGTCAAAGATTTTACTTATGATTGAAAAAGGAATTCCAGTGGAACACAAAGGGAAATCGCTGGCAGATATTAATTTTGACGTAAACCTAGAATATGCTGAGGAAAACGACGGTAAGCTTCAAGATTTTTGTTATACATAAAGCACAGTATATAAACACAGTACGTGTTGATATAGATGATGATAATGGAGCAGTACCTTCAAATCAAAACACACATGTGAATCCTGAAGAAACATTTGTGTCGGAAATCTTTTCTGATAACCCAGCTGAAAGACAAGATTATAGCAACACTTTGTGTAAGATGACTTTCAACCACATATTTTAATATGATACCGCTAGATTCATACTTTTGCAGCATGTGAAGACCGTCAATACGATGAAAATGAATTTCCACAAGAAAACCCAGCCCATATTAGAAGCCGCAGGGTACCTGTTACAAAAGAACGTACTAACATAACTAATAATATTGACGATCATAATGGTGGTCATATTCTTCCTGAGACTCTTTTAAGAAATACGATGCCTATAAATAAAAGCAAAACAACTATAATAAAAGAGGTAAATTAAAAACGAATAAAATTAGATGCTCATTTACAAAAATTTCAGGCTGGAATGCTGAAGAAATTGCAGCTTTGCAGAGAGAATTTGCACCTTTTTTAAAAGAGAAAAACTATCCCTCAACTCAGGAAATAAAAGACTTCCTAAAGAAGACAAATATAAATCGAAGCGTGCCAGTTATAAAATCAAAACTGCAACATCTATTTAAACTTACTAATAGAAATTAAATGTTAAATGTATACAATATTTCTTCCTTTAGTTCTTTTCAGTCAATTTAAATAAATTATATTTCTTAAAAATTTAAAATTATTTGCAAGAAACAAGAAACCACACATTAAAGACAAACGACAACGCCAATGTACAACGATAAAAATACAGCAGCCTAGCCGAAAACCGATAAACTTAGGAGTGAACTATAATCGCAAAAAAATTATCCATCTGACCAAAATCGCGCTATTGAAAGAACTCATCTCCTATGACTGACATTTTTTTGTCAAAGGCTAAAACTAAAATATATAAAATATATTAATCCAGTAGGAGATTGTGGTTTAAAAATTATCTTAAATATAAATTCCCTTACCACACCTGATTTGAAATAATCCAAATACGTATTTGGACAACCAAGTTGTCATCCTCAATGAGAAAACAAATAAAAAACCCACCCACAATACCATGGTCTCTTTGTTCAAAGAATAATCTAGCACTACAAACGTGTTTTACATTAACCAGCGCGTAATGCATTATGATTTATCGAATTGGAGTGAATATAATATTTTTGTTTTCCACTGAGGATGGCAGATTAGTTGTCGAAATACGTAATTAGATTATTGAAAATCTATTTTTCTTACAGTGATTACAAACATTAGAGATTTTCCTTGTTCAGTAAATTTATAATTATTATTAGAACAAAAAATTACATTTTCCATAAGTTCGTGCGACATAAACAATTAAGTCATAATTTGAGTAGCGCTCAGTTATAATACTGTAAATACAATGTAGTAACTCTCTATTATATATGTAAGTATACGAAACGACATATGTCACCTCCGAACATATGACAACGCTGGCAGGGTCGACAACGCTGCCACAGTACCTGTATATATAAAGATTTCGGAAGCTACAACGTTCTTTGCGTGATTTTTATATATGGCCATTTTCAATTCAAAATTCTTTTCCCCTCTTTAGGAATTCGGATTCCAGCTGCTCCCCTCGCTCCATATATACAATTTTTTTCAGCTAACCCTACGGGAAGATGTGGAGGTCAGGTCGCCTTTTGTACATACCGGAGGCGACAACATACCGCGTATCAATATATATATATATATATATATATATTAAAAACAACTTAAAAGCATCTAATATGTTGGTGTGTTTATTGCTAAATAATTATGCAATATTTTGCAATCAAAAATTGTTTGTTACAATTGTCCTAAATTACAATTTTATAAAGATAACTAGAGATTATGTTGTAAAATCATGGTCCAATTACCCTGGAGCACCTTAATTACAAATCGAAATAAATAACTATGTTCTAAAGAAATTAAGTAGTTTAGTCTAATCAAATAACTATTCTGTACAAATTTTTTGTTTATTATTATGTATTCTTCGAAAATACAAACACAAAAAACATAGTTTATCAATTCTAGGATTTCTTAATTGTGATCTAATCTTACTACAAATTAGGCCAGCTGCGGAAAAGATTTCTCTGATGCCACACTTGTTGGCCGATAGGTTAGTTAAAAATCATACACCATTTGTGTGTATTTCCCTCTTATGTTTTGCTCTTCAAAATAATTTATTTCTTTTTTAATTACTGGTGTTAAATTTTAAGTTTTACCTTGCATTAGAGTCGGTACCTGACAAAATGTCTGGGTACTTTCCTTTATTAAGAGCTGCGGTGCATCTTTCATGGATAACGTAGCCGATGTTCAAGGAACTGACTCAACTGACATTAAACATCCAAGGTCTTCGGAATTAGAATCATTAGTTTCTGATAATTCAGTGTTAGTGTCTGTCTCATTTTTATGGTAAACGCGCTCCATTAATTCTACGATTATCTTCGTTATTGTAGATTTGTTGGTTTTAGCAAAAATTCCCTAGCCTCGTTCATTTAAATTCTTGAAATTGTTAACATAAAGAAATTACAAAACATCAGAATAAACAGTTCATCTCTTGTTTATAAGCAGTATCAACGTATATAGCAGTATCAAGGTTGACTTCCCTTTACATGAAACAAAATTATTTTCAAATTAATAATAAAATGTACATACAATAGGAAGGCACAGCCATGGGAAATCCCTTATCTCCTTTCATCGCTAATTTATTTATGAGTAATTTCGAAATGGCGATGAGGAGAGATAGTGAATATTTTCCTAGAGTGTAGATTAGATACGTGGACGATATTTTTGCTGTTTTCGATACCAGGAAATATTCGGTTGATAATTTCTTAGGACAACTAAATTCAAAATTCGACAAAATCAAATTTACGGTAGAAGAAGAAGTGAATAATCGTCTCCCATTTTTAGATAATTTAGTTATTAGAAACAATAGTAATAATAAATTAGAAGTGGACGTCTACAGGAAAAGTGCAAACGTTAATAGGTTTATAATGGCAGATTCGAACCATTGCATGCAACATAAAATGTCGTTTATTAATTTCTTACTCAATAGGTGAGTTAAATTCCCGCTCACACAAAGTAGGTTTCGAAAAGAATTAGAATATATCAAAAACATAGCTATATACAACGGTTACTCCGTAAGAGATGTTAAAAAGCGATTAGAGCGAATTAAAAGAAAAGCCCATATAAGAAATTCAATGACTTTGGCCCCGGTAGTTACGCGGGAGAAGAATTTTATAAAACTACCGCATCATAAGATTTCAAAAGGGATTAGCATTATTCTAGAAAAACAAAACACGAAGGTGTGCTCGACATCTAAAAACACCTTAAAGAATCTTTTATGTAATCCAAAAGACAAAACAGTTCCGGAAAATGGCCGGGTATCTATAAAATTAATTGTAGTGAATGCGATAAAGCATATATAGGAAAATCGAGACGCGCAATAGCTACACGATTCAAAGAACATGTGGCACATTATCGCTACGACAGGATAAACTCGTCAGGTACCGCGAAACATATGCATGACACGGGGCACGACATAAACATGGAAAATTTAAAATTGATAAGACAGGTCGATTCACCGCGAGAACTCGACGCATTTGAAGCCATACACATACACAAAAATATAAATCTTCTAAATCGGGACGCGGGACCGATTCAATCTAGTTTATTCCGATTATTATGATCAAATGAATGAATTTTAACTATAATTTTAATTTCTTCGGGTATTAACCAATTCACACAATGTACTTGTAAATCTTTAACGTTCAAACTTCGGGGGTAGCAGGTATTTACCCTTGGCCGTTCACTTAACTTAATTTGCGGGGGTGAAAAGAGCCGTTACCGAGAGGGAAAATAATTGTGCAGGCACATGGTCACAGTAAAAGTGGGATAAAAATTCATGTTGTAGAATTTAATGTTAGAAATTTTTCACTTCGGTTTATACGGTTGTTGAAGATGCTTGCCTCGAGCTAGCGAAAGGCGTGTCACCGATTTTATTATAAACAATTGTGTGGTGAGGAGTTTACTGATGTGATTTTTGTGTCAGTATCAACGTGTTTTCCAGTTCGTTACTTAAATATGTATTTTGCGCTTTTAGCTCATCAAGCATCAATTTCAACGTAACATCGGCGACATACAAATTAACATTTTCACAACATAATGCATCTGAAGCAAATTTTATTGGTTGCAATGCTGATGTTGTATCAGCAAGCAAAGTAAGCTCGTTGTCAATAAAATTTATATCTGACTTCAAATATATGAGACCCTTTCTATCACGGTTTAAAATTTTTGAAAACTGCTCTAGCATAACCAGTAAGGTGTTCCATGTTTCAGAACCCACTATTAACGAAACTTGTCGACCAAATTCTTCTTTTACTTCTTTTTGTAATATATCATTTTTTGTTGACGACTTTCGAAAGAGTTTGACTACTTTTGGTACCTTTGTTATTAGAGAATTTAATTGTATATAATAATATATATCAGCTATCGCAACTGGTCCCTCATTATCACACTCAATTTCTAAAAACTACTTTTGCTGTAAAACACTTCGGTTGCAACCAATTGCATACAATGTGTTAGACCTAACTGATGGTTTGTACCGGACAGTTTTTCTATTATCTTTACTGTTGATTCTTCAGTTGTACTAGCAGCATAGATCCATGAATACGGCATAATCCAAGGTTCCAAAAAAATCACATGTATGAACATTAACGTTCATTTATCGACGGTTCTTCACAGATCTCCACCGATCTAACGTTAAACTAAATGCTTTGAGTTTAAGTTGTGACATCTCGTTGACTACTTGTTTCTTAATTGTACCTGCATATTCAAGGACTACCGTTTTAATTGTATTTGATGATATTGAAATGTTCATATACCCATTTGCATTCGTAAATTTTATGATCTACAAAATTGAATGGAATTCCGTCTTGTGTCGTCATTTGCACCAGTACCGCAGGGAAGGATTTGTCAGTTGCTTCCTCGAAATATGAGGTAATTTTTGATCGGCGATTCGCGTCAGTTTTGAGATTAATATTTTCATTTGGAATGATACTATCAGTTTTTCTTTTTCTCTTTTCAATAAATTAATGTTGTGCTGACTTCTGAGTTGGGTTGTGTAAACTTGTGGTACTTCCACCAGATGCTTTAATTTTCGTTAAACACTGTTTCCATACACCCACTTGTTTTACTGGTGCACCGTTAAAATAGTACCACGGTGAAATTTTATCAATATCTAAAAACAAGGGAAATAGTTTAAATTTCAATACAATTTTACTAGTTCCTATACATTTCTTAGTTTTCTGCTACTTACATATCTTAATTAAAAAATCCGTAGAGCATGAGTAATTCATTATGTAATCAATTATTACAGCAATATTTATGTTCTATGTAATGAATAAATTCAGAATCGAGAACGAGAGTGGCGTGCCCCTTTCAGTATACGAGGATGGTCCGATAAGTACTTAGCCTACAAACGAAAATTTTGGAAAAGTGGCGATTTATTTCTCAACATAGTCTCCTTTTAGCTCGATACACTTGACCCAACGATACTCCAACTTCTTTAACCCTGAAAAATACATTTCCTCGAGGTCTGCAAAGCAGGCCTGCGTGGCGGCAATGACCTCCTCATTCGACTCAAATTTCTGCCCGGCGAGTGACTTTTTCAAGTTTGGAAACAAGAAGATGTCGCACGGCGCCAAATCTGGAGAATAGAGTGAATGCGGCAGCAGTTCGTAGCCCAATTCGATCAATTTAGCCGTGGCGATGGCGGAGGTGTGAGCCGGTGCGTTGTCATGGTGGAAGAGCATTTTTCTTCGACAAATAGGGCCGTTTTTCCTGCAATTCGGTGTCAAATCGGCCCGATAATTCGGCATAGTAGAGCCCTGTGACCGTATTGCCCTTCTCCAGGTAGTTGATGTAGATTACCCCTTTTGAATCTCAGAAAATGGTGACCTTTTTTCACCTTTCCGGCCGATAGGACAGTCTTCGCCTTCTTCGGAGCACGTTCGCCGGATGAAGTCCACTGTTTCGACTGTTCCTTTGTCTCTGGTGTGTACCAGCGGATCCATGTTTCGTCGACGGTCACGAAACGACGCAAAAACTCCTTTGGATTGCGTTTAAGCAGCGTCAAATACTGCTCTGAAGTGGTCTCATGGTTGCGCTTGTTGTCCGGACTGACTAAACGCGGCACCCATCGCGCCGACAGCTTTTCTCATGCCGAAAATTTCATGCAGGATATGACCCATGCGGTCTTTTGAGATGCCTACTGTCTCAGCTATCTCGCGTACCTTTAATCGACAGTCTGCCAATACGAGATCGTGGATTTTTGTGACGTTATTCTCCGTGGTAGCCGCTTTTGGAGCACCTGGGCGTGGCTCATCAAAAACCGACGTGCGACCACGTTGAAACCAATTTTTGACGGTTGCTCTTTTTCCATTTTCACGCCTGCTTTCACACGCGGTCAAAAACTACGAGTCCGATTCGGCTGAAATTTTGAGAGTAGCCGTATACGAGATGTACTACACGATAGTAAATTTCTCTTGCGACAGTGGCGCCATCGGGCGGTGAGGCTAAGTACTTATCGGACCGCCCTCGTACATACTGAACACGTCTAAACCTGCTCACTGCACGCTACAACACAATGTAAGGTGTATATGACTACAAAAGCAATACTTCAAGTGCGGCTTTTAAAGCGCGTCAAAAGTGATTTTTACTTATCATCTGCGCAATACAATGAGTAACAAACTATGGTGTAAAATAAAGTATTAACTAACGTAAGGATTTTGCTAAATGCTTAGAAACCCTAAAAACATTATTTATATACTTACTTTATGTGTATATTTATTTAATAATCTATCTAATTACAGGTAAAAGGTCGCAAATTACCGGTATGAATTTTGAAAGAATTTCTGCAATTCACCGGCAAAGTGGTATATCGCAATTGCAATCCCTAGTGGGAACAGTGGACCAATGTACGTTTATTTAATTGGAAAATACAGTACAAGCCTAAATAATTACCCAAAAAATACTGTCAATACTTACCATATTTACTACCATTTTATGTGTGAAGTTAGCAGTAAGTTAGAATTATGAAATAATTGTTATTTCTTAGGGTTATTTAGTAATTGGCATATTGCTTGTTTTCTTGGGTGGTTTTCTTTTCATACTTGACTAATAAGAATCATTATGTCCACTATAATGGCTTTAGATCATCTGACTTTCTGACTACATCCGGTGTCCCTCGGCGATCGAACTTGTGTCTCTTAATACATATACTAATTACGTCTTTTTCAACAGTTATAACAGTTTGTTTCTTTTTCTAATGAAATTGTAATTGTTTTCACTACTTTTGTTTGTATGTTTTCATTCATTCATTGCTAATAGTGTACACACCTGCACGGCTGTGATATGGGTAACTATTTTATATCGGACATTAGTTTTGATATTAAAACGTTAATCCGTTTATAAACGGAGAAAAATAAATTACTTGTGTTGCCTAATGTTTAATACGTTTTTTCTAATTATGAAAAAATCCAAATTCCACATCTGCCAAACAGATGTGGCATCTCAATGTATATATTTTATTTTAATTATGCACATTACTTGAAATTGATTGTCTCTTTAGGAGAAACCCTATTGTAATTCTAGTTTAATTGTCATTTGCTAATTGCTTGTGAATATCTTATGTTTTATTATCTATCATAAAACCATTTCAAAGAATATTGTACTGACAATTTAGTTAATTGTATAGAAAGCAAAAATTATTACAAATAATATTTATAAAATTTTAGTGTTATTCTAACAAAATAATGAACAATATAATCAAAATATATTACCTAGTGTGTGTATAAGTGTAATTTGTTTTCTAATTCATAACTTCTCTCTCTCTCTCTTGAATTCTTTCTTCACTTCTTTTCTTTGGTCTTTTCCTTTTATTGTACTTCTTTTTCTTTGCTCTGTTCGTCGTTTGTAAACAACAACTTCTTTTTGATGTGATCTGCTTCTTTTCAACCCTGGTATTTTATATAACCTTTTATCTGACTTTTTCGTCGACCATCCTATTTTCGGCACGTCGTTATAGCAATTTGGAATTTTAGATTTTGAAATGTTTCAAGTGTATGTGTGTGGTATATATTTACAACGCTTTTCTATTTCTTAAAGAATGCTCTCTATAAAATTTACATCTTTTTATTGGTAATTTCACTAATGGAGTATTACCATACTACAATATGTTACATTAAGTTAACCTTAATTAGGAAAAACCACCCCTATTTCACACTCGCGTTTAATTGTCCGGTATGTACGCACATGTGTTCGCTGCAAGTAATGATCTTCCTATATTAGTTGTAAGATCTTCATATTTAGTTTTTAAGTTGTTAATAGTTATAAACAAAGTCAGTGTCTTACAAACTTTCTTCAACGAAAGATTGTTTTGTTAATATAGAATAGAGCTTTTACAGCGTCGTTTATTAAATGTTCACTATTACTCGATAAAAATATTTAGATGCCACATCTGTTTGACAGATGTGGAATTTGGGTTTTTTCATTATTAGTAAAACCATATTAAAAATTAGGCAACACAAATAATCTATTTTTCCCGGTTTATACACAACAAGCACTTTGCGAGCGATCCCATTGTTGTCTCAAGATAAAAATTCTAGGATATGCTCTTTAGGACTTACTCTTTGAGAATCCCAAGGTTAAAAAAATCGGGAATACACTCCCCCATTTTTTTTTCAAATTTCTTGATTACAGTAGTCTTGTAGAGTATATTAAGAACTTTAAAACAAAAGAATAGGCTCTGTATCTGCAATAGAACCGAAGGTATTGAATTTTGAAGGTGCAAGACCGTCGGAACTTGGAGATTTTGGGGGAAATTGTTACCCTCCGTACTTTCGGCCCCTGTCGACTTAGGGGGCTAACAATTTGTATTTGGCAATCTTACAGTTAGTATAACAACTAAACCAAATTTCATCAAAATCGGAGGGGGTCAAGAAAATTCATGATTGATTTGCCACCTACTTACGAAATTCCACGGGTCACCACTAATTCCTTTGCAAGGGTGGCACGGATGATATCCCTTTTTCCTTCTTAATGTGATTAATTTTACAACTGTTTACAATTATCAGTCATTTTAATGAATAATAATATGTGAACTGATTTTGATTATTTGACGTTTTCTATGCATCTACTATGTACTACAGAAATTAAAAATAAATTAAACTAAACTAAACTATGCATAATGTGTTATAATGCACTGGTTGTTCAAACATATAAATCCGAGAAACAAGCTTTAAATTGTTAAATCATATAAACAAAATAAAATGAAAATAAAATAAGATAAAATAAATAAAATACAATACTAGTTCATTTGAAAAGAAAAATTCATTTATACTATAGAAACATTTTTTGAAAAACAAATTTTTTATCACAGATTTAAAATGACTGTGAGTACCTACATTCAATCAATTTGGAAGGATTGTTCCTAGTGTATAATACGGATTCATACAGAAACAAGGACGAGACAGACATAATGTTGTTGTCGGCGAAATGCTCTCTGCAATGGTCCCTAGACCTGAGAGAGAACATAGTGCGGATAATGCGCTTTTAAATTAAGAAAACGCGGTTCATACACCTCGTTACTTCCCAGAACATTACCTCAATCTTGATGCAATACAACTATTATAAAAAAATCAGAAGGGATTTAAGAGTGGAAGTGTGTTTTAGCCTTTTCATTGCATCAGCCAATGAACACAGTCTACCGTACACATCGCAAACATGATTTTCCAAACTCAAGGCGTTGTCAATTGTACACTCGAGAAACTTGCGGGAAAGCGGTACTGATCCATTGAATCTAATCAACGCGCTTTCATTGGAAGTGGTATTATGAGGATCAAAAGAAATCATATTAGTCTTTTCGCAGTTGAGCAATAAACCATTTCTGACGCACCCCATTAACATCTGTTGTGCGCATTTGCTACTGTTCACAGACAAATATGCAATGGATTTAGCCGATAGAACAAGTGAGGTAGCATCGGCATACTGAAAAATGGCCTTTTTAATAAAGAAAAGTGCATCAAATCTTTTACAAAGACTTTTCGGAATGATCCAAGTACAGATCCCTGTGGTACGCCTGTTACAGCCCTAGCGGAACTAGACATACTCACGTTACCATACTCATCAGATAACGTTACAATTTGTATATGATCATTTAAATAACAATTTATCCAGTCATACGGTAATTCACGCACTCCCCAAGATTGTAATTTTGCTAACAACAAACGATGATCAACAAGGTCAAAAGCTTTGGACATATCGGAGCACCAGAAGCCTACTTTCCATTTATCCTCTAATTCGCAATATATACGGCACAGTGCATCAAA
The DNA here is from genome assembly GCA_038088585.1 of Chrysina gloriosa. Lineage (NCBI taxonomy): Eukaryota > Metazoa > Arthropoda > Insecta > Coleoptera > Scarabaeidae > Chrysina > Chrysina gloriosa. Next base: position 48,370,342 of record CM076088.1, read on the forward strand.
TATCGCATTGTTCGGAGAACGAGACTTCAAGTAGCCATACCTATTCAGCATCACTTTTTCAAATACTTTTACAAACCTGGACAGAACAGAAATAGATCTATAGTACAGGGAGATGGCGAGTTCCGGCACACCCGCTCACCCGCTCTAAAAAGGTAGCCACAACCCCGAGCATGTATACTGGAAAGTAGTCACAACCCCGACCGCGCGTGTATGGAAAGGGGTTCACAATCCCGGTTTGGAGGGTTAAAACTCACGACAACCCCGGAAATTCAAAAATTCCCGCTGGTCGGTAAGGTAGATAACTAGGCAGTGTCGGTAATACAGGTGGCTGTATGTAGCGACGCTCTTAATCGGGAGGTGTCGCTGTCGTTGGGAGGATAGATACCTATGTACTGCCGGTAACACAGATTTCTGCATGTAGTGCCGCTTTTGATCGGGAGGTGTCGCCGTCGTTGGGAGGATAGATACCTACGTACTGCCAGTAATACAGATGGCTGTATGTAGTGCCGCTTTTGACCGGGAGGTATCGCTGTTGTTCGGTAGAGCACCTATGTAGTGCCGGTAGTACCGGTCGCTGGATGCAGTGCCGCTTTTGACCAGAAGGTGTCGCTGTTACTCGGAAAGTGTGGTACAGGTAGGTTGTAATAGAGCTAACAGGCCTAATTAGGAAATTAGGCTTGTCACCAAAAGATGAAGGATCAGGAGGCGCTGGCCGGAAGGTTTGTAAAATAAAAAGATTACGTAATACCATGTAGATGTAGATGTAGATTACTTGAGGTGCCACTGATGCCTGTTCCACTGCGACCTTTCCAGATCTATTGTGGTCCTCATGCCTCCTTAGAGTATGTTCTCCAGCTTTATTCCTATAATTAGACTTAACAGCTTTGAGACCGGTTCTTCCGCATATACATGTATTTTTAAAGCAGACTTGAAGCCCTTGCTCCGTAATGCTGTTATATGCCTTCATAATAGAGTCCTGGCCTGCCTTAAGCTTTGCCGGCTCCGTCTGGGTGGCTGGATAGTCCTTGCATACCACCGCGATCCTCTCCAAAGCAGCCTCTTTGAAGGTAAAATCTTCTGGTCCCTTGCCTTTCGGAAAACCTACGGGAGTACTGCCCTCCGCCCGCCTTTTTGGATTTCCGTTCCGTTTTTACGTTTAGCAGCCTCCGCCGTCTATTGAGGCCTAACTTGCTTATCTAGACTAAACCTGGTCCCTTGTGAATGCCAAGTGAAGTACGCCTTCATTATGGCTCTTTTTAGCCTGTATGTAATCTTGGCCCTGTTTCACAAGCTTTTGCACTTTAGCCCTGGAAACTCTAGATAGCGTAGCTGTACGAAGAGTAGCTAGGGAAGTATCTGTCCGCCCTGCTTGATCGGGTAAGGCTAATTACAAGGGGGTTTCGCCTGGCGCCCCCAGGGGAACGTCATACCCATACCGGAAACGGGCGGTATACTACCCCTTATACCCATTCTAGCCGGGTTGTCGGCTATCGGGTAAGGAAATGGGTCTGTTCTTGAAGTAGTCAAAAAACTACTAAAGCGACTACCGGGTAGAGCTCTGACGGATGTAGACATCAACAATATCGGGATGCATATTCAATATTTTCGAGGCGTGTTTATGAGAGACCTTATGCTGAAACGCCCGCGAAAATTTGAATGCGCGGTAGTTAATTTAGATTCGATCAAAGGCCCAGGAACACACTGGGTTGCATACTGTAAAGAAGCACTAATTGAAAATTACGTTGATTCCTTTGGTAACCTGACCGCCTCTCGAATGAATAGACTACTTCAACAAAAGCGGTCACGTGAGTATTCTATACAATCACGTTAGATTCCAAAACTACGATCAAGTCAATTGCGGTCATTTGTGTTTAGAATTCCTAATAAATAGTCCGTAAGACGAAACATCGTCATCACTCATGTCTCACACGTTCACCTTAGTTGGTGTAGACCACAAGCTCTCAGCAAATTACTATTCTCCGATTGATCTAGGTCCACGCTACGATTATGCACTCCTATTAATTAGCTTACACACCTACAACACGATTCTAAACGTTGTTGCGGGAAGTAACAAATTTTACTACGACGAAAAAGTAGTAACCATCCCCGTGGGTTCTTATGAAATTACCGATATTGATTAGTACATAAGGACTACTATGCCGAAGAATTCTATTTCGATTAGACCCACTAATAATACTTTAAAGGTAGAAATCGAGAGCAAATTCAACCGTTCAACAATTAGCACATGCGAACATCACGCTCCACGAGTCGATAGGTTTGAAAGTGATCAACAATGGAAAAGTTGAAGGGTTGAATTTTGATGAAACTATAACCAAGGAGGAGTATCACACTTACCACCACAGAACAAGCAATTTTAATTTAAACGATGAAGTACGCATCTGCATTCAGCATCAAGACATTTACACCTTACCATATGGGAGTTACATTTACGTAGAAGGGAGGTTTAATGTAGACGCAGCTGGAACCGGAGTCTGACCATGGACCAGTAATGCCTACGCATTCCTGTTCAAACATATCCGCTACGAGATCAATGGAGTCGAGATCGATAGATGCACCAAGCCGGGTATTACTACAAGCATAAAGTCTTTGATATGATACAAGGACAGTGAAAGCAAGATATTTCAAGTGGCCGGATGGAATCCTTTCCAAGACAGTCAGCCGACGCTCTACGATGGCAAATTCAACGCGTGCATCCCTCTAAAATACTTCATGGAGTTTTTTGAAGACTATAAACGCGTATTGATAAACGTCAGTCAAGAGCTAGTATTGATTAGAAGCAAGATCGATGATAATTGCTACAGAAACACCGACGCTAACGGCAACAAGAAAGCGAGTTTGAATATTGAAAGAATTGAATGGCGTGTACCTCACGGATATCCGTAAATGACGAAACACGTCTAATATTACTCGACGTCCTTAAGAACGATAAGTCCATATACATACCATTCCGTAAAAGGTTGTACGAGTTGCCTTCCCTGCGTGCCACCATAACCGACATATGGTCTGTAAAATCTAGCACGAATATGGAGAGACCTCGATACATAATCGTCGCCTTTCAACAGGGTAAGAAAGATAATTTTAAGGCGAAAATAAGAAACGTTAAGCTATATCTGAACTCTATTATTATCCCTACAACGATATGAATATTGATACGAAGGGTAGACGCTATGCCATCGCTTATCATATGTTCGCCTCCTTCTGTCCAAGCTATTACGGGCAGCCTAGCAAGCCGCCCATGAACTATAACAACTTCAGAGATTCCGCCCTCTATGTAATAGACTGCTCGAAACAAGACGAATCGGTAAAGTCGAGCGCTGTCGATATTAAATTGGATATAGAGTCTACAGAAGCTTTTAATAAAGACACCGTCGCGTACTGTCTCATTATGCACGATAACGTCGTTCAGTACGAAACTTTGAGTGGGACCGTTAAGAAAATAATCTAAGTATGCACGTAACCTTCGTCGAGCCAGTAGCAGTATATGAATGGCATCAGAAAGAAATACTTTTAAGAAAATATGTAGATTTAGATATATTTAATTTAGAATATAGTAGTGCACCCCGTTTGCCTAAGTCTAATTTAGCTTGTTTTTATCATAAAAATGGTTTCGGCTCGTGTACGCAATACAATGTAAACATACTACTCGATTATTTAATAAAAAGTTATCAATAATTTCTTGTTTATACTAAACATCCCTATGAACCGTGAAAAATACTGCGCAGTGCTGACGTCACGATTCCTGTTCATTCCTGTTTGTGCATCGAATCTTCACAGGTGTGCCGTACTGACGTCACGATGTCTGTTCTTCCCCGCTTTATTTCCCAGAGAGTAGTGTTAAAAGTAGGTATTAAGATTTAAAAAGCGGTTTAAGTTTTAACAATTCATTTAAATAAAGAAAATAATAATAACAAGATTTAATATAGGTTAAAATAACTAAAATGTATAAATAGAAGTTGATAAACGTTTATAAAATATGATATAAAACGGAAAATATTTTTTTAACTGTTCTTATAATGTATAATACAATATAAATGGTGATAAATATTTACAAAGTATAAGATAAACATAAAATAGTCCTCCACTAATCGGTGCCCAACTTCATGATTTCGTGATCGTAGAATACGGTGTTATAGGCGAAGTGAAGCGCCTCCAGCATCAGCAGAGCCTTCATCGAATTTTCATGGCAGGTTAAAAGCGATTTGACGTTTTGGTACAGATCGTGTAGTCGTCGTTAGTGCACATGTCCAAAACAGTGTTGTAGAATTTGATAAAGTCGCCTCCTTTCAGTAGGGATATTTTCTGATCAATCAGCTCCTTCAAAAAGTATATGCTATTGTATGTCTCACGCGACAAAACCACCACCAACTCTTTGTAGGTGCTAACTTCCATCTGATGATTAGAACCGGTTCCCTCGTTCTTGCAAAACTCCTTCCATTCATCGTCTGTGAAGAATATGCAGACGTTGCGTGATTTCAGACGTACCAGAAACATGTAACCTGCAGCAGGACTGATTCCTCCGTCTAACCATTTGAGGCAGCTTTTATTAAGAGCATATGTCGACTGTCTGAGCAATTCTCGATCTTGCACGATTGCTTTCTCTTTCATTTTGAGAGCGTTGTCGATGAACTCATTGGCTGTAACAATACACGATAGTAGTGGAGGTCGAGGTCGAGGAGGAGGTCCCAGAATCGGCTGAAAACTAGGTGATCACTCAAAGGTCATCCCGAGGATAAGGGTCATGTATTCGACTTTGAAATCGACCTTAGCTTCACGGTTGACCTTGAGAATGACTTTGACCTTGAAACAGTCTTTGACCTTAAGAAAGACCCTGACCTTGAAAACACCAATGACCGGTCAAGGTTATCCTCAAGGTCGTTTCTCAAAGCCATCATCAAGAGCGTTTTCGCGGTCAAGGTCAGTCTCAAGGTTGAGGTCGTTTTTCAATGTCATCATTAAGGCCAAGGTCATCCTCAATACAGTCATTTCAAGGTCAAGGTCGTCCTCGATGCCAAGGTCATCCTCGCGGTTAGGTCTATTCTCAAGTTCATCCCCAAGGTCAAGGTCGCTCGAGGTTGATGCCTTTTCAAGGGCAAGGTCGTTTTAGAGCTCAAGGTAATAATATTAGCGTTTTTCCAAAAGTAAGGATGGCTGAAAGTTTCACCTTGGTCCATCGCGAAGTATTGCTGTTGATGCTATGGGTGCTGACTGGATACTGCAAGTGCAGTCGCGATGAGTTGTCTATCCTTTGCGTGGTTTTATGGACACATTGGACCTACTCCAGTGTCAATACACATGGCAGCGTCCTAGATCTTGTTTTTACTAACACCATATGGGAGCTGGGCGTCATAAACAGCTCCAATGCCTTATTTAGGGTTGATGATTTCCATCCACCACTGGAGGTTTCATTAATATTAATTTGAGTTCTGGACACGATGGGTTGCCCAGCTTTCTAGTGAAAGATTGTGCAACTATATTAGCACCCTCACTTACCTTTATTTTTAATCTATCATTGAGAACAGCAGCTTTCCCAAAGAACTGGAAAATCAGTAGAGTTACGCCCGCCTTTAAAAATGATAATCGTTCTAATGTTTGTGATTACAGGCCTATCAGCATATTGCCAAACTTTGCTAAAGTTTTTGAATATTTGCTCCATACTGATATCTGCACGGCTGTTAAACCCTTTCTATCTCAACATCAGCACGGCTTCATGGTGGGTAGGTCGACGTCCACTAAATTGACCCACATCACCCAATACTTGAGTGAGGTGCTTGACAATCGTGGCCAAGTGGATGCCATTTATGTTGATTTCTCTAAAGCGTTTGACAAAATAGACCATGGGATGCTCATTGGTGAGTTGGATAACTTCGGCTTCAGTACAGTCCTTTTGAACTTTCTCTGGTCCTACCTCACTGATCGTAACTGCTACGTTTACTATGGTTACGCATCCAACGTCTTCTCTCCAGCGTCGGATGTACCGCAGGGTTCTAACCTGGCCTCCTACTATTTAACTTGTACCTTAACGATCTTCTATGCCACATTAATTGTGATTTGTTAGCCTATGCAGATGACTTAGAAATCTATTCAACAGTGAAGACTTTTGCACACTGTACTGGGTGGCAAATTAATCTCACGGCTATCGACGCATGGGCTACTGCCTACTAATAATATAGCTCTGAATATCTCTAAATGCGCGGTGGTATCTTATACAAACTCCCACACCTCCATACTATACAGCTACACAGTAAAAAGCACACCTATTTCCATAAAAACTTATGTCTCTGATCTGGGAGTTTCTTTTTTAACGCTAAATTGAAATTTACGCAACATATCGACCCCATCTGCGTATCGGCCTCTAAAGCCTTAGACTTCGTCATTCGCTCTTGCAAGCAGTTAACAAACATTAACGCAATAAAATCTTTGTAGTTTGCGTCTGTCCGATCTAAACTTGAATGCGCTTCAAGTGTGTGGTTCCTATATTACCTGTACCAAAATTTAGCAGTTGAACGTATTCAGAAGGGGTTCCTTAAATACTTATCTTTTAAAGCGGATGGAGTTTATCCGGAAAGAGGTACTGAATACAAGGGGTTACTTCTTAGGCACAACTGCATTTCTCTCTCTGATCGAAGAAACAACAACAGCGCAAATTTTCTTCTTAAACTCCTTACCAATAGAATTGATTCTTCTGTTCTTCTATCGCAAATTAATTTTACTATGCCTGCTCGTAATACTAGACACGTTAACACTTTTCATGTTCCCAGAGGTAGGACGGGCTTGCTGCTAAAGGCGCCAATAACACATATGATGAGAAATGGAAATGGGCTGCAATCTGATCCTTCTTCCTTCTAAACATTTCTGCTACCGCATAATTCTTACGTTTAATTTATTTTCTTTTTTTTTCTGTTGTACTATTTGGTGTATAGTGTGTATATTTGTATCGCAAGCTTGATATTTGATACTGTTTTGTATTCATTTTGCTATGTAAAAAGCTCTTGGGCTGTTGGGCAATAAATAAATTATTATTATTATTATTATTGAGGTAAACGTCGCAGTTGATGATGTCACAGTGGGTGGGGGTAGTAGTGGGAAAATGTGTAACAAGACGACATTCAGTTTGTTTGTAGACGTTAATCACATTTGCATACACACCTTAAACTTATCGGTCCTCGATGGCGTGGTGGCCCCAGGCATCTGTATGGACGCCATGGATGACCCTCTTATCGTCCAGGGGCGAGAGGGCTAGCTTTCTCTGCTCCACGGTGTAAATGTCATGGAGAGCTGTTCTGAATATATGTTGTGTTTTGCATAGCAAGCTCCCATTGGTCAGACTCTCCATGAGTCACCCATGCTGATGTCGTCCTGGATCACGCATTTTTTGACTCGATGTTCTGCATGGTCTTACCGTATGCAGCGTTATTCATGAGCTTGAAACAGCTGACAGCTAACATGCCGCCTGCTTGAATTGCAATATTCTATGTACGTGGATGAGCACTAGTCCGTTAGATATCGCCTGTTTTAGATTTCTGTGATGGATGACGTAATTGCGTTTATCGCAAAGGTTTGCTATAAGTTTTCGATTAGGAAACTTTGATGTCGGAGGCACGATGCTGTTAGGAAGGAATGGCAAATCGTTGTGAGCGCCGTGTAGTTCTTTGGGATATCTCAGGTGTATCTAGGTGTTCGATCTCTTCTCGGCTCATCCATTCGAATTTACCGTAGGGTAGGGATTGGGACGTCGCCAAAGGTTTCCTTCTTAAGAAATGCAAATGTCATTTTAACAAATTGCTATATACATTACTTAAATTTTGAATATCGGTCCTGAAATTAATAGTTTTAGTGTCTTTCTGTATATTTATCATTTCATATATTTTTGGCTAGGTTTTTAAATTTGGTTTTCCCTAGTCCTTGAACAGAATTGTTAAAGGTTTCGACAAAGATTTTTTGATATAAGGTTTTACTTAATTTGCATGTATGTTTACACATTAATTTAGTTTTTATAATTTATATATATATAAAAGTTGGTTACACATCCTCTATATCAAGAAATCCTAGTCATTAGTTATTTTGTTGATAGTCCCAAATAAAAAACAAAAGTTTGTTTATATATTTATCTAGTTATATTTTCACTGACGAAGGTGTTCCGAAAACGTTTGTAAACGTTCTGAAAATATAACTATCGTTCAAACCAGCCTTGTTTTATTGACCTATTAGTGGTAGAGATCTATCATATAAGATAAGTATAAAAAGGTCACGAAATATATATATATATATATATATATATATACATTTAAGTTACTACCTATGTATGGTTTACTAAAGTACAATTAAACGAAAACTATATTTTTGTTGTACATTCGATTTATACATACATACATGATACTAATGGTAATTATATGTATATCTATGTCAGTAACACACATTATCCATTGGATATCGCATGGCATGTTGTCTGCGTACTTGCAAAGGATGCCATATAATTACTATTTATTTATATTAGAATTGTGTTATTTTGTTTGTATTATATAACATTCTTTTCTAGTTTTTACAAATACATTTTTATAGAACATTATTCTTTTATTTTCTTTAGCATTTAATAATTTCAATGCATACAAAACAGAAAATATTTCTAAAATAAATATCCGATTCGATGTTAACTAGCACTATAATTACCATCTGAAAGTTATTTCTCTACGGGAGTTGTAACTGTGGTCTCAATCAGACAGTCGTAACTTAAGCAAGTATTAGGCAGTTAAATATAGGTACTATACTTACAATACGAAGCCTTTTATCTCGGTTCGACTCGACAATGCGCAGGTACACACAAGCACACATATGTATATACAACGCTTGGTAGATAAGAGTGTAGAGACTGCTCTATCTCATTCTCTCGAAGGATAAATCCTATAGATGTATATGTTTGCTTCCTTTTAGTGTTGCTTTGTCGTTTTCTCGAGTTTCAAATCACTCACAACGGTACTAAAGAAGTTTTCACTTTAAAACAGCGTCGTAAATATTGACCAAATGTGGCTTGCTCTGCTTTCAAACTACTTACCAAATCTTTTACTTTTCATTTTCTTAACATACTGTTTGCTGGAGAAATATATTCATAGTTTTAATGCAAGGCTTTATAATGCCTGGCGAAGTACCCACGTTTAGGCAAGGCAACGAGAAACGAGGCAAACACACTTATCTTCAACCATAGTAAACAATATTTCTTCCTCCCACTCATTATTAAAATGATTCGTTTTGTTCTTTACCGCGTTTATTTTCTATTATAAATATTGTATCCGTATTTGCTGTTCCAAAACACACAAATAAAACACCACATAAAAGTATTATTGAAACACCACTGATATTAGTCACATCGTTTGCTAACGAATTGTACGTACATTTAAGAACAACAATGCAACATTTCAAACACGATTCTAATACTGTCGCTTTAGACCAGATCGCTCTACCTATCGTTCCACAGAAATACTGAATCGTTGAAATCAAATGAACCCCTTTTATAATCCTACAAAAATTAATAGATTATTCGAGAACATTCGACACAGTTATGGTACAAACAGGCAATAGATCACTCATAATTAAATGTAAACAAGTACGTTAGTCAACTAGACCTGAATTCTAATTCAATTAATATAAGAGTCAATATTTAATGCACACGATCTCGACGTATTAGAGGGTATCACAACTCCATCGAAGTGATGTCAACTCTCATCGAGCAATAATTTAGTTCGAACTGCACGCCGGATTTAAAAGACTTGTGGATATCGACTTTTAAAGCTGTCGTGATCGACCATTTGAGCATGTATGCTATAGACGAAATAGAGAAATGTATTGGCTCTGAACAAAGTAAGCCTCTATGTATCGATTACAGGTCTGAATATATGTATACTCCTCGATAACGGCCCCTTTTTGGGCCCAAACACTGTAGAGCCGGTATGGTCTGTGATAATAGTTGTAGGGTACTAACACCCCGTGACGGAGAATAGCCTACAAAGTGGAGTACCAGAATAGTTTGCTTTCACACTTTATTGCTGTCTATTATCTGACTCAAGAACGGTTCGTGGTAATCATTAGAAAACGGCACAAGATATTTTTTATTGATTTCTCATTGGCGTTTCAATAGCTCCAGTATATCTATTCAGCAATTTATGTAAGTGTTTTCATACAGAATAGCTGTGTGAGTGTGCGTGTTTTATCTATTTCCTTCACAGCCGAGTCGTGCTTATCAAACTATGAAGATGTATTCGATGAAGCTTTTTCGCAGCATATAATGCGAATAAATAAGTATGTATATGTAGTTGTTCCTAGAGTTCAGCAGTCAATAATCCTAGCGGCATACACAGTTTTTGCCTCTACCCTCTTCAAAAATATGCACCGCCGTTCTGTGGTCAAAACGCACTGGGCAATTCACAATGTACGCAAGTACTCAATTTAGTGACTAAGTTGGAACGCCTAACATCTGAATCTTTGATTAGCCCATATCGACCCAGAAAATCAAGATAAAAAGGAAAAGGAAAAGAAATATAAAAGAATGTAAAATAAATAACATAATACACATTCAGACCACTGAAATTTGGGTACAAATGGCACATTTAAGAGGGAGGGTACTGAAATGCTGAGAATTATTATTTCGTGTCACAAGTGTATGTAAGTACCTTAGTTAGTTAATTAGTTTACAGCCAGCGCTAAGGCTCTGTAGAGCTAATTGTGTTTATCTCCCCGAATCAACAGATCAGGCCGATATCCTCCTATCATCCTCACGATGGAGTGAAGACGTCTTAAGTGCATAAGTTCCAGATATCTTATTATTTATTATTTATATATTTATTTGGGTATAGTAGCCTGCTGTTATCTAAAACGCCACAGTGGCATACTAGATGCTTAGTAGTTTCATCTACTTCATTCTTTTCATCGCTAGAGATACATTAGTAAACGTGATTTTATGCAGACGATAATTAATCCTCCAATGTTTGATAAGAACATCGGTTACGGCGCTCAGTTAATTTCCCTTTAATTTCAAGCTGTGCATGGATTCAAAAAGACTTGCTGTTGCCATCCGAACAGAAATTTATAATTGTAAGACTAGGTTCAGGGTTCAAGCCGATAGCTGAAAACGGCAGGGATAGGATCTCTTATTAACAAAATAGGATCGAGTTCTACCGTTTCTACCATTTAAACCAAGTCTCAGAGTCCACCACCAAATGTAAAAACTCAAGTCTCAGAATGGCCTCCAGAGCGCGTAACTTTGAATATTTCTATGCAAATCAATATCTGCCATTTGTTGGTTACCAATCGAGCAACTGGCCACCAAACAATGTAATGATCCTCGTTGCTCGTTCATGGTGCAATGCAGTGCCAGGCAATACAGAAGCGAGGAGAAACTCTGAGCCACATATGTACAACCTCTGGCAACAGATGAAAATACTATTGCATTCCCAGTTGAAGATGATGTGACCCTGCTTTCTAGCATAATTGATGTCCATCTAATGATGGTATCCTTCAAGTCATACCTTCTGGCAGTATTGCTTATAGACTTCAACATTGTCTTATTAAACCAGAAAACATGCTTACAACTTTACACCAGGAGCTCAGTTACGACTTCAGCCACGTTCTGCTCCCTAGCAGTGTCATGCTCTTGTGAGGAGGTATTTGCAGCAGACTTATTAGTGTATCAACTGGTTTCGTCAATCGAACCCATACCTTCCTTCGGAACAGCTGGTGTGTTTCTCCGACAAGGGTCCGTCGATGTCGAATGCGAAGAATACCCTGTTGGGTCCCTACCGGCGATGATACGTTTCCCACAGGTTAGGTCCTTAAATCAACATTTTGTCTGCCGAACCGTTTCTAGATACTGACTGTATGAGCAGGTAAACCGTTAACGACAGCCATCGCTTTAACTGCCCTCGTATGATATATCTGAATTTTCATAGTTTGATTAGAGATATGGTTCGCTTAATCCAGTCCATTGGTCCTCGTAGTTTGGTAAGCCTTTGCAACCATCCCAGCAGGCCTCAGTATTTATTGTCAAGGTCCCCACGAGTAGGATACAGTTTAAGACTACACCCACAACACATACCGCTGAAGATGGTAACTAATGGCTCTGAATGTTGTTTCTCCCAATATGCAGATGATATATCATGCATTATATTTCGTGCGGTTTTAAGTGATGTCAGTGTGCCGGCTTCCTGAATAGTAACTAATCTGCATTTGCGGTGTAATAAACTTATTCTAAATGTAAATAAAACTTGTTTATTACATTTTTCTACAATTATTAAGTATGAGAGTATTTATATGAAACCCGGAACCAGCACTAGACGTGAAATAGATAACTGATTGGCTTGGAATGGTCATGGCGAGTAGCCAATCAGCAAGTGTTCATCTGCCTTCCTTGGATTGGAAAACCTTGCTATGCTTTCCAAAATTAAATCTAATTGGAAAACATGCCCTTAAATAGAAAAAAAGTCCCCGATAGATGCTTTCTAATTTTGCTTCAATGTTTAGCTGATACACATTTCTACTATAGAAAATCTGGTTTCGAGGAAATAAGACGTAGGTATTGATAAAAGTATAGGAAGAGTGCAGAAAGAAGGATAAATATGAAGAAAAGGTAACAAAACTACAGTGACAATAAACTATAACAAAAGACATATAAGAAGAATGGAAAAGGATAAGGATAGGCTTAATAAGTTGAGATAGTACTAAAAACAAGAGGTCGAAACTACATCATGTGAAGTGATACTAAGGATGTGAATATGCTAGAATCAAGAAGAATAATCTAAAGTTGAAATTGATAAAGACAACAGGAGAGAAAGGGAGGGAGGGGGAGAGAACTTGCAAAATCCAGAACATGATCGCCTAAATCAAAAACTATTGCAAGATGCAGGGGTGTAGTTACACACAAGAATAAAGTTCCTATGGATAGAAAATGAAATCTTAGAGGAATGGGATACTGGAAGGATTGCCCCACGCAAAAACTAGAACGGGAATAATATTACTAAAGGTAGCATACAAAATATTTATAAACCAGAGATAGAAAGTTTATTCGGAAAATATGTCGGGGGATTATCAAACTGAGTTAGACCAGAGAAGTCTACAATTGACGCCATACATACATATACTGGAAAAGATAATACAAAAGCATCATGAATATGACGAGAAGTTTACATAATTCTCAACTTCCTTCATTAAACGACTAGAGACCCTCAAAATTCGTAGAAAAATAAGGAAACTATTACTACTATTACCATTATGATTGGAAAATACAACAGCAAAAGTCAAATGTGAAGGAACACTCACACACAAATTTATAATTAATGCCGGCGTAAACACCATCTCGTTTCACAAACTCTTTTAAATCTACTCATGGAAGGCATCTTAAGAACGACGATACTAAATAAAAAGACCGTAGTTTTAAATGAAACAAATCATAACAAATGTGGATAACCTAGTAAAACTAAGATTGATAATTAAACCTGAACAAGAAAGCAAGACGTTTCTGGCTAGAGACAAAGCACGAAAATACAAGGTACTAACTAAAGGAGAAGGGGACACTGGAGCAAGCATAGTGCAGACTAACAATTAGCTCTTTTGACCACCATCTGTAGTCATCACTCGACTCCTAAGAACTTCCTAAGATATGCAAATGATTTCGTGTAGACTTCTTATTCATAAATATTAACGATTGTGTATTTAATAAATTATTCCTTTGATATGTAAAATTTGTTTCTTTAAAAACTATAATGATTTCTAACGACAAATTACAGAAAATGCACATACATATACATAGCTTCACTATTTAAATATACGTTTACTTACCCTTACGTACTCATACGTTTGCTAGTCATGATGGAGTAATTTACAGAGCGTACATATACAAGATACTACATGCATATATACATATGTATGTACGCTACATTTAAATTTTGACTTTCTCCATGCAGAAGTTGGGAGGTAGGATCCAGGATACCAATTTCATATCCGGCGAGCGGCAAGAGTTTCTGATGAAGATTTCCTAAAAAAAGAAACTGTAAAAATATAATGAATCTCAGCAAACTTTGCGGGTAATAGTGAAACTGATCTTAAACCGGTTTTCTTGTGAAAAGGACAGAATTTCGTTTCATTTGTGGTCCATAGATGTACTCGAATATAAATACTACTCGTTCATTAGGTAGTAATTAAAAATAAGACGTTAAAATATTAAAAAGAACAGTTTTAGTTTAGATTAATAGGACTAATTGCTAATATTTCTTCGGAGTTCGGACAGTAAAGGTTGAATTAATTAAACGCACTGGACTGTCATATTTGACTTTTTATGCCTACATACATCCCCATTCGCCCTTTTCTGGTATCTTCACGAATTATCGATTCACATTAAGTCAGATCCGATTTTGATAAAACTAATTTTGAGGAAATAGTAGGAGTGTAACAATCAATCATGCACGCTTATTTTTTATGGAAATTATTACTTTCAGCTCCGTGCTGTCATTACATACATATGGGAAAGTAGAAGGCAAGAAAGAATATGCTGAATGGTAAATGCGATATAAAAATATTTATGATAACTACGCTTATATGAATCAAACGATGTAAAGATATTATCAATATATGTATATTTATGTTCTCTACATTAAAACAGTTTTCTAAATATACATTTAATGGATAAACAAATGCTCATATAAGTCATATATCATTTCATAAATTACGTGTGGCATTTTACGTAAACATCAGTACATGTATAAAAATACGTAGTTGTTTAATGTTCACATCGAGAAGATTGGGCTAGAGAAATTATTTCCTGGTTTTCCATTAAAATCTTGTTCTTTTATTTTATTAGTTATCCAAATAAACTTTAATATACTACATTATATTATCTACATATACCTACATACAAGTAACGTCTTATGAGTGAACATCAATTTCATTTCGGACAGTGTTACACAGTTTAGTTGGATGTACAAGCACAAGAATAGAGTAGAATGAATGATAACTACATACTTACAATTTTGAAGAAGTATTGAGTCAATTTTGTTATATCCTTATAAACTTTTTCTTCATACCTGTCATTAAATAAGAAGAAAATAAAGAACAAGATTTATATAGCTATATGTATTAAAACATAGAAACTATGTAAACTGAATTAACTTTCAATTTCCGAGACAAATTTCTACAAATTTATATACGATTTTTGAAAAGGTACTTGTAAATATTATTATATTATAAATGTATATATATATATATATATATATATATATTTCGTGACCTTTTGATACTTACCTTATATGATAGATCTCTACCACTAATAGGTCAATAAAACAAGGCTGGTTTGAACGATAGTTATATTTTCAGAACGTTTACAAACGTTTTCGGAACACCTTCATCAGTGAAAATATAACTAGATAAATATATAACCAAACATTTGTTTTTTATTTGGGAACTATCAACAAAATAACTAATGGCTAGGATTTCTTGATATAGAGGATGTGTAAACAACTTTTATATATACAGTAGAAGCCGCTTATTGTGATCAATTTGGAACAAACCCTTTTTGATAACATTAACCGAATGATAACAGTAAGCGGAAGGTAAATATAAATGTATTTTTCTATGCTGATGTAGTCAATAATAAATATGTATGTATGTAATCAAATTATTTAACGACTTACAAATAAAATTCAAGGGAAAAATTAACGATTAATCAACAATTTTTAATATTTTACCAAATTTGTTTATTTTTTATCATCGATACAATACGTAGGTACATTTATTTACACTTTACGATTTCATTCGAAAAACTGGTCGATCGTCGTTTGACGTTTTTTTATTAATAAGATTTTGTATGTATATTTTAAAATCATAATATCTATCAAAATTACTTTCTCGGAATTGTACACCACGTCGGAGAATATTTAACGCTTCTTGCATCTGGCCATTAGTTGGCGGCTCTTCAGACATTTCCTCTTCTTCTTCTTCTCCTACTTCGGGTAATTCAGGATTACTTCCTTCGGACGATTGATCCACAACTTCCCGACAAATGTCTGATATAGTCATTGTGGCAGCTGTTTGAACATCATTATCGATATCCACCCAATCGGAAAATTCGCTTTTGGACAGACCTTGAACTACAAAAAAATTTAAAAAATATTAGTTAGATGTACAAAACAAGTTCTTTTTTCATACCTTCTAAAATGTCAGCGCACGTTTCATGGAGATCAGGTTCTTCATCACCAGTTTTGGAAAAACCTCCTTTTCGAAAACAGTTTCGGATCGTTTTTGGTTGAACTTGCCTCCATGACTTCACCAGCAAATGCAGCGCATCTAGAAGACTGATTTTTTGCTATCGCATCTGCAGTAGGTGCATCTCGATTCTCATCAAGTTCTTGTATAATTTGGGCTCGAATTTGCCCTCGATAGTATTCTTTGAATGTTCGAATGATTCCTTGATCACATGGTTGTATCAATGCCGTAGTGTTCGCAGGTAAGAAAATAAGTTTGATGTTCGTCAAAACTGCATTCACTTTGTGCGCAGTACAATTGTCTACTAATAAGACGATTTGGCGTTTCAATTTTTTGTCCCACCTGAGTAACCACTCGCTGAACAAGACACTTGTCATCCAAGCATTCGCATTAGCAAAATATTCCACGGGCAAAGTTTTAACACCTTTAAAACACCGAGGATTCTTAGTTTTTCCTATCACTAGAAGTTCTTCCTTTTCACCTTCCATATTAACAGAACATAACACTGTTACTCGTTCTTTCGAAGATAAGCAACCTCTTACTTTATCGTTTTTGAACAAATAAGTATGATTAGGCATCGCGCGAAAGTAGAGTCCTGTTTCATCTGCATTGTAGATGTCCCGAGGCGGATATTTTGCAATAATTTCTGGCCATTCCGAACGCATCCAGTCAGCGGCTGCTAACGAATCAGCACTTTTTCTTCACCGTGCAGAGGTCTATAAACGATGTTTTCTCGCTTTTTCCACCGATTGAACCATCCGTCTGTTGCAATGAAATTTTCTTTCCCCATAGTTTTGGCTATATCTTCTGCTTTTTGACGCATGATAGGACCATTCACAGAGGCATTTTTTCGCGAACATTTGTAAAACAAATTTTTAAAGCTGATTCAACTTGATTATCCTTTCCAGATCTTTCCCTTTTTCGTTTTATGTTTTCATTCGAACGCGCACACGTTTCTATTTCTGTACGATTTTTTAAAATTTTACACAACAGCGGTCGCGAAATTTTTAATTGTACCGCAGCATTCCTTTGACTCATTTTCGGAAGTTTATCGAAGTTATCGAGAATTTGTCGTTTTTCTTCGTTCGATAGATCGCGGCGTTTTTTATTCACTTCTGCCATGACCACGGTGGTTTATGCGAAATTTCAATAATTTACCCGTACACAAGACTGTAGAACGTGAGATTCGTAGAAGAGTATAGGAGAAACTGAATATCATTTAAACGAACGGACCTTTTATACATAAAGTACATAAAAGAAAAAGATGACCTCTTCATAATATAGAAATAACAATTCGTTAGATTGTAATATGCGATATGAGAGTTTTAATTGAAATCGGCGAGAAAAAGCGGCTCGTTCAAAGGAGTTGCGCTGCAGACACCGTCGCCTGAAGAAACTTTTCGACAAAGGATACTATTCATAACTAATAACATTAAGCGGCTTTTGATTACAATATGCGGCTTTCTTTCAATGAGTTTTAAATAGAGTGATTTGGGACCAACGGTTTTCGATAACAATAACCGTTTGATAACATTAACCGTGATTATAATAAGCGGCTTCTACTGTATATAAATTATAAAAACTAAATTAATGTGTAAACATACATGCAAATTAAGTAAAACCTTATATCAAAAAATCTTTGTCGAAACCTTAACAATTCTGTTCAAGGACTAGGGAAAACCCAAATTTAAAAGCCTAGCCAAAGGTTTCCTTCTTAAGACATGCAAATATCATTTTAACAAATTGCTATATACATTACTTAAATTTTGAATATCGGTCCTGAAATTAATAGTTTTAGTGTCTTTCTGTAAATTTATCATTTCATATATTAGTCTTTTTTATAATTATTCTCTGTTTTTAATATAATTGTGTTTTCAAAATCAAAGTAATGCCCAAGATATTTGTAATGCTTTGTTACAGCGGTCATTGCACCAAAATCATTATTTAAAGAATACTTATGGCTATACAACCTTTTCTTTAAATATTGTTTCGTCTGACCGATGTAACAACCATCACAGTCTTTACAGTTTATTTTATAAACTACATTACTCTGATTTTGTTTAATTATTTTAGATTTAGTATTAGTAAAAAGAGATCTGTTACTATAATTTGGAATGAAAGTAATGTTTATGTTGTTTTTATTAAATTCTTTTTTATTTCTTCGCTTAAACCTTTTTTATAACGAATATATAACATTTATTGTTATTATTTTTAATTCCTCTATTGTATAATTTGTTAATTCGATGTTTTATTATTTCTTCATAAAAACTATTTGGATAATTATTTTTATCTAAGATTTCTTTACCTTTGTTTAAATTCTTTTCCCTAAATTCAGGATTACCTAATCTAACCGCTTGATCAACTAAACCGGTAACTACATTAGTTTTATGTAATTTTGATGTTTCTGAAAAATAATTTAAATGTCTTCCTGTATTGGTAGACTTTATATGCCAATTTGTTTTCACAATGCCGTTATTATGCATGACTGTCACGTTCAGGAAATTCAATGAGTTATTAGATTCCCTCTCATATGTAAATTTTAATCTATTATGATAACTATTAAATGAATCTAATATCTCATCAATACTATCCTTTCTTACGTAATAAAAACAGTCATCCACATAACGTCTGTAAAAACTTACACTAGAATTTAGTTTTGCCAAACAAGTTTGCTCTAGGTCCTCCATTATCAGGTTTGCGATAACTGCTGATAATGGAGAACCCATTGCAGTACCGAAAATTTGTTTATAAATGTACTGCAATGGGTTCTCCATTCTCCGATGGATGAAATTTTGTACAATTTTCCAAAAACGTCTCCAAGGACTTCGCCACGCAGTGTCATCGCTACCAATTATACGGACATGGACAGAGAAACTGTCACGCCGCGCCGCGCTGCGTAAAATGCGTCGGCCAACATCCCTCATCGGCTTGCACAAAACTGAGGGAGGATTTAGCCACCTGCGCTCTATGTGGTGGCGCGCATCCGGTTAAGGCGTGCCCAAAAGGCGCCTCACAACAAGCCCGTCACCGCCGATTCAAAGGCGAAGAACACCACTCCCAGCCCCACCCCCACCTCCGTCGGAAAAGACACCTGAGTCTGTTTCTTCCGTGGCCGAGCCTCAACCAGGGCGCTCCAAAGCTCCGGGAAAATCTACCCCCGGTTCTACCAAATCCACCCCCACCATCTCCTTCTCCGAAAAGGTAAAAGGCGTCTCTGTCGTCGCTCCGGCGAAAAACGCGAACAAATCCAAAAAGAGAAAGATCCACCCACTTCCCCTCCCCAAGAAGCGCAGGTTCGGGCGAAAAGTGCCGATGCTTGCCCACCGAAAAACCTGGTCCCCCAGCCGGCAGCGGAGCCGTAAGGCACCTTTCCCCCAAATCATTGCCCTGGCATCCAAGGTCAACTGGACCAAAGCTCTCGAGGTGGGGAAGAATCTGATCCCACAACTGCTGGCGTGCAAATCGCTAGTAGAAGCTGGTGCGGTGTTCGCCAGTAATATATTAACCATCTTATCAATCTTCAATGTCTAGACACCAAAGGCTCCCGCAATCCATACAGGCGGCGTTCTCGGATGCAAACGGTCTCTCACCGCGGAGGGATGAGCTGCTGAAATTCGCTTAGAGACACCAACTGGACGTAATTCTAATATGCGAAACCCTCCTCCGCCTTCGATTGTATTGTAAAATTAATATGCTTAAAAAGAATATGTAATATTAAAAATAGGGCCATTTACTTGAATATATAACAAATAATATTACAAAGTGAAAGTTAATTAAATTTCAGAAAGGTATAAGAAGAAACCTACCCACGGGTTTTAAACATTTTAAATTAAATCAGATCTATTATATATTTCAAACAGAAATTGAAATAAGTCCAAAGATCTGAGAAAATTTCAAATCGCTTTTCTCTTTAAAGGATTTGCATACATAACAGAAGTAAGGTCTCTATCTTATAGCCTTAGTACTATAGCAGTCGTAAAAGTTAGATATGTACAGCTCTCGCAATATAAATTGGCGAGCGGTGGGGCTGCGCCGTAAACGTATTTAGGACACGTACCTTCCACCTGTCTGATTTAGATAGTGCATAGGAATTACCATTACGTTGCAGGACGAATGATAGGCAATCTATCCCTCCTCTATCTGCGCGAACTCACTCCCACCCTTCGCCAACTTATATTGCGAGAGCTGTACATACCTATAAAAACTATAGAGATAGAATGCAGTTTTCAACATTTAATTTGAACAAAATTCTACTTATGATCGACCTTTCATCTCCTTGTAAACTTCTTTGCAGATTGATCTAGGTTGTAACTCTAAACCCTGCTGTTCACTTATTAAAAAGGATAAGGTCGTAAAAACTTAAACTTTAGTTCACGAGGTCAAAAGACCGGCCCCCAGTTTAGTTTAATTAGATTAATTTTGGTTAGTTAGAAAAGTTGTATACAATACCGTCAATTAAAGTACAACTCGCATTCCGTGTATATTTTGAAGGTAATTGCAAGGACCTCACCACACAATTGTTTTATAATAAAATCGATAACACGTGTTTCGCTAGCTCAAGGCAAACCTTGTCACAGCCGTATAAACGAAAGTGAGCGATAAATTTATCTCTCCAATTCTATTATAAAACAATGGTGTAGTGAAGAATTTACCGATGCGATATAGTGTCCATGTATATTTTATTTATTTTACAATATAAACCCAAAATTAGTTTGAAAACATCCAAAATATTAATTTGTCTAACAATTAAATTAAGATTAATAAAATAGTTCTTAATTTGCATATCCGTATAGATGCAAAACCAACCAGTTTTCTATACTCAAAGTAAAACTTATAGGTACACATCTGAAATTTTGCTAATACAATATCTTTAATAATTTCTTGGCAATCCTTAATTTTTTTCTTTTTCAAGCGATGTGACGTCAATTTCATCAACTTTTCAACAATGTTCTTTGCCATTCTTCGTTTACACAGTTTAAAGTTGTTCTCTATTAGCATGGTGTCTTATTGTCAGCGCTACGCATTCTGTAGGGCGTGGCATGTACTGATCGTGAGGGAAACTAGGCAGTTAGCGTGTAGATACCCAATACATAAATAGGTAAGTACATAAGGTTTCTCTAAATCATTTTAATTGTATCAAGACAGTGACCCAAAACAAAGGACAAAAATACTTTTAAAATGTTGAGATTCGTATTCTAATCCATAATTCCTTCTAGTTTCTTGAACCTTTAGCAGACATGTACTCCCACCCATAACATGTTTCAACATTATTTGTAAATTCTTCGGCAATATATGTCTTTTTGTCGTTTTTCTTCAGTAAATTACAAACGCTTAAGTTTGTTCATTTTATTGATGTAAGGTTTCTTTTAGATACATACTTTTGTAAACGATTTCTAAGCGCTTGGGTGATTAACAATCTTATTTAAGTATTTACCTGACTTGCTTGTCATCATATCCCAGTACCATCAGAACATTTATTGTGTCTCGAACAGTTTATTTACTACTTTGACTTAGAATAATTGAGAGATATAAGCATATGATGCGACCACTAGGTACTTACTACAGACGGTACTTCAACAGTAAAGACAGTAAGAGAACTAGTTGGTACCAACGATCGCTTATGTCTGACACATGCTATCCATTTGGCTGCAAACCAAAGTGCTTTATAACAAAAATAATTTCTTAGAAATTAAGTGTGATAATGAGGAACTTGTTAAGTTAGCTATCTACGTATTTACTGACACCCAACTACATTCTATACATGATATACATTTAAATTCTCTGAAAGCAAAGGTAGGAAAAGTAGTCAAAATCTTTAGATAATCGTCAACAAAGAATGATGATGTATTACAAAAACATGTAAAAGAAGAATTTCGTTTAGAATTTTTCTTAGTGATGGATTCTAAAACACGTTGGATTATGCTAGAGCGTTTTTTGCAGATTAAAAACCGTGTTAGAATGAGTCTCATAGGTTTGAAGTCAGATATAAGTTTTAATGATAACGAGCTTACTTTAATACAATATCAGCATTGCAACCAATACAAGTTGCTTTAGAAACACTATGTTGTGAAAATGTTAATTTGTATGTATGTAGTGCATATTACGTTGAAATTTATGCTTGATGACCTAACGACACAAAACACATTCTTAAGTATCGAACTTAAAAACATACGACGTATAAAGAAACAACGAAGTTTATTCTGATGTTTTGCAATTTTTCTTATAGTAACAATTTCAGGAATTCAAATGAAGAAGATGACGGATTTTTTACTAACAAGGGAAGGTTCCTGATCCGCACACACCGATTTCGATGAATCTTGGTAACTATATAGAGTTGGTAGGGCTATGTAAGCAGCCGGTTTATGTTTCTGCGATTAAAGCATTTAAAGAGGCACAAAGCCCACCTGAAAATTGACCTGTTTTTAGTCCAGTCATTCTGTCCAAAAATAAGGCGAAGAAAAGAAGGTGAACCGGGAAAGCGACATTTTTTATATGTTGTAGGGGGTGCTTAGAAAAGCTTAACTTGAGATTTCCTATGTGCATTTTCCGCCATCTTGGGGAAAGGAGTAACTCGGTTTCCCGTCGAGATACGGAATTGTTGTTTGGTTGTGTTTTGTTCTCATTTCGACGATCTACAATCTAGGTTCTATAAACTTTTCACCTATTATTGTTAGTTTTTGAGATATCGAACAAAACAGACAAAAATCAAAGATTCGATTTTGTTTTTCGGGTTTTTCTCTTTTTCCTTAATACTTATCGAAAACATGTCTATTATAAAACTTATAGGGGGTGTTTGTACGAAAAATTTCCTGAAGTCGGCAAGTCCGTGCGAAGTTTTTGTCATAAAATCAAGAGATCGATATCTTCGCCGACGATTTCAACCGAATCGTACTTTGATGCTTCTGCGAGTACAGTGGTTACAATCAGAGTGTCCGCATCTTCAAAGGCTTGTTCGACTCTGATTTCGGTTTGGGCAAAATGAAGGCGGAGCATTTTTATAAAGTTGTCTTTGTTCTTGTCCCTAGCAAACAATTTCTCTTGACTAACTGTTATACATGTACTTTTGTCAAATGTAAATTCAGGCGTCTGGTTCTTGCTTGAGCGTCGTACTCTTTCTGAAGTTTTGGTTCCGGCGATACTCATGTCACTCGGATAACCGTCGAATATAATTATGACGTTTTTCTACAAAATCCCGCTGCACGTACATGACGTATTTCTGGCAGATCAGACCAAATGTTCCGACACGGTCCCAAACAACTTTGTGCAAAAGAAAGTCACAATCGATTATCTGTAGATGTCTGTTACTAGGTTGTAAATTTCCCTCCAAAGGTTTAAATGCATTGTAAAGTAATGACTTTGTTCCTTTACGCATTGCTTCTTCGGTGAATAAGGACAATGGAAACGGAGCGAGCTCGTATGTCAGGTACTTTCTCATATTTGTCTCGGAGTTCTTCGTAATGCATATTCTTTGGAAGAGTAAAAGAGGATTGATCGGAATATGCTGCTCGGTTGTCGCGCTAGGTACTCCGAAGAATTTTCTGCCTAAATCAACTTCAAGAGCTCTTCAATTCCACTGCTTGACATAATCATACCGATTGTTCCCATAGACGACATCAACAGATGGAATCCACCGAGTCTCACAATAACGTTCTTCAAATCAGATGTGGGGTCGGCGGCTCCCACAATGTCGCTAGCGTTCCAGTATAGTGGCTGGTCGAATGTACCGAAAGGAGTTTTTGATTGAAACGCTTGCATTTCTCTACAGCTTTCAGAAGCGAAGTGAGGATGGTGTCGTAGTCCGATGGCGGGGCATTGATAAATGGAAGACAGATCACTTTCGAGCGTTGGTATTACATATTGGTTGTTACTTTTTCCATTAATCCGTTCCACCCCGGAATATCGGCCAAGCAATTCCTTTTTCCATAAAGCCAAATCAAATCCGGTATTGTAGGTCCAATGTCGCGCGGAAGTGGACAAAGAACGCATTAGCGACTTTTATGGATTCCAAGCCTATGGATTTTTTTATCATAAGAGAGTACTTGAACCATGCCTAATTTTGCAACTTCTGAGGCCGATTTAGTCTCGAATTCTCCAAAATATTCCATTCAGCTCAATGTATACAGGAATTTTCAAAAATCTTTATCTCTCTGTACGATGAACATAATCCCATTGCCGATAAGACATTGATGAGAGTCTTCGAACCGAATTTTTATACAGAGAAGCTCCGGCACCTATCTGTACGGGGGAGAAGAACGAACGAGGACGTACAGCTGCTATAATTGCGTGTGCTATCGTTGTACACTTATTTTTCCAGGTTTCCAGTGTACTATGTTTACCTCTCACAATGGTTGCAGAAAGGAAAACTTGCGAAGACTCAGGGACGACGGTTTCGGCAACTTTGTCATAAACAGCACTTCTAATGTCCTCGCGGATAATTGCAGCGGCTTCGCGAATGACTCCTAGTTTTTCTTTTTAAAGTCTTCACATTTTTGTTGGTACCCCTGATCCGAAAGATTTTGAAACCGGTATTCCGAAAACAAACTACAAAATCACGTCCTTGCTTTTCGTTGATTAAAATGTCTTGTCCGTACTTTATTTGTAAATGTCTTTTCACTGTTTTCACATGAGGAACGAAATCTCTTTTAATTTGCGCCATCAATTCTTCCAAGAAAAATTGACATTCGTCCGAATTTGCCATGAGGAAAGAGTAAATATCCTCCATGGCCGCGTCTACGTTGTCCCCGGCAGGTTGTCCCTTCTTAGTGCCGTTAACAGGTACTGAATGGTACACAAGGGACATACATTTACGATCATATCGAGCTGCTGCGGCGACGAGATCAGGTACATCATGAATACGCTTTCTGATTAAAACAGAAAAATCATCGTCGCGTCCAGGAAGGTATTGCTCAATATTTTCTGTCATCGATTCTGAATCGATTACCGAATGTATTTTTCCCCGTCTGTCCGTCGACAATTTCCGCTGATCTTGAATTACGTCCCCATAAAATAAACATTTATTTATAGGCTCGAGCTGCGGTTCTTCTTCTGGTTCTCTCAGTTCTCCCGGTTCTTCCAGTTTGCTCGGAGCAGATTCACCACTTCGACGAGAAGCAAACGATGCTAGCCTATCGTTTCCATAGTTTCTATAGCACGCACCGTGGACACTGAATTGACACTTCGTAATATCCGTTGTTCTTCCTTATATCCTCTATTAATGCTCGCCGATAAGAGACTTTGACTTTGAACACCTTCCTTGACCATACGAATGTCCTCAATTAAAGGTTTTTACAAAGAAAACAATCGCCCATTTTCACGAGATTTCAAACAACATGCGGTTACTTTGAAGTTTTCGAGACAACTAACGGGAATGTTACGAAACGGCAGATGTTTACCTGCCCCCTCGCATTCTAACGAATAGGCGGTTAGGTTAGACCGCTTAGGGGATACGCTACTGTCAACTTTGCGACACGATTGAACCCGCAATTATTACCGTAGAGAAAGAACAAAAGCACTAAATTATTCGTACGAATATCCTCTACAAGTTTTATAATATACATGTTTGCGACAAGTATCAAGGAAAAAGATAAAAACCCGAAAAACCAGATCGAATTTTTGAATGTTTGTCTATTTTGTTCGATATCTCAAGAACTAACAATAACAGGTGAAAAGTTTATAGGACCTAGATTGTAGATCGTCGAAAGGGGGACATAAAACAATCAAACAACAATTCTGTATCTCGACGGGAAACCGAGTTATAGCAAAAGCAAAAATTCACCCCTTTTTCCAAGATGGCGGAAAATGCACATAGGAAATCTTGGTCTCAAATCTCAAGTTAAGCTTTACACAACATATAAAAAATTTGGCTTTCCCGGTTAACTTTCTCTTCCAAATGTATAGAATTTGTCTTCTTTTGCCAATTACTCTGAAATTGTTTCAAGAGAAAAATATTCAAACATATGAGGGTTTAACGCTTCAAGAAAACTATTAAAACATATCTGAATGGATAACCCCAATTCTTAAAAACATTACCCCTCCTATTTTCCACCGATTTGTGGAAACACCGATTTCGATGAAACTTGGTAATTATGTAGGGCTGGTTCAACTACGTTAAAGGGCGGTTTCTGTTTCTGCCAGTAACACCTTTGAAGGGATGAAAAGCGTCCTCAAGAATGGAAGCGTTCTTTGCCAATTACTCTGCAATTGTTGCAAGGAGAAAATATTCAAAATATGGGCACGCAGCACACCAGCAGCGATATTATTAAAATGTTTGTATCAGTAACCGTTATTCTTAAAGAAAGTACCCTCTCTCACCCTCATTGATTTGCAGAAACACAGATTTCGATGAAACTTGGCAGTTTTATGGCACTACACCATGTAAATAGCCTGGTTCTGTTACTGCTCATTATTACAGAATCCAAAAAAAATGAAATAAATTCATTAATTCTATAAAAAAATGTGATTGTATAGCGCATCAGCAGAGTGGTACATATGCGAATGGAGAGCCATGCAGCAATAAGTTGGTGCTGGTAAAGGTAAAGTAAAAGTAGGAGAGGAACGAGCGGATATCCGGGGAACAAGGAAATTGATAGAGGAAAGTAAATCAGAGGAATCAATGAGGCCATGTACGATTTTCCACAAAAATCGAGCTTCTCGGGCTTCACGACGACTTGCCAAGGACTTCACATCATGTCTTCTTAGTCTCCATAGTCAATGCCGGGGTATATGCCATCCATTTTAAAAGATAAATATTTTAAAAAGCGTCATTGTACCTTTTTAATAGATAGTTGGAGATAAAGAAAGTAGAGAGACCAAGTTGGTGAAGCGTATTCTAATTTACTGACGACAAACCTAAAGAACAAGGTTTTGAGCCACGAGTTACTATTGAAAAATTTATAGGTTGGTAACACAAAACACAACGCTCTAGATGCAGAAACACAAATATGGTTAATGGGAGCTGCAAAACTGAGGCGAGAGTCAAATAAAACCCCTAGGCCTATTACACTATCGACTTTAGGAAGAACGGATTCTAGGATGGAATAGGTTGACTACATGGAGTTAACCTTTTTAGTGAAGGAGACAGAACAGCGTTTCTTTATATTTAATTTGTTTACTTACTGAACACTAACGTATAATAATAAAAGTAAATTTTGCTGTAAAAGAATTACATCATCCCATATCTTAACAGAATAATAGATTTTGATGTCATCCGCAGAGGCAAGAACGGAAACAGATAAAGACAAGTCATTAATGAAAAGAACAAATAATACAGGCCCCAAATGAGATCCCTGTGGAACGCCAGAGGCTGTATGAAATACGAAAGACTTGTGGCCGTTGTAGAAGACATAGTGGGACCTGTTATTTAAATAGGATTTCAGAAGACGCAGTAAGGAAGTACTCATTCCAAAAGTGTGGCGTTAGGCAACGAATGACAGAAAGTAAATATAAATGTCAATGTGCATTTAGTTGTATGAATGTATAATAGTAAATGTAATATATAGTGACTATAGGAAAGCACGAGTTTTCTTTAACGAATAACATCACAAAAAGCAGGTAACTTGCTAAGTAAAAAAACTATGTTGGTAAGGTGAGATGTAAGGTTTTGTATTGGTATCCAAACAAGTATAAATATTGCTTTCAAAAACTTTAGCAATATTTGACAAGATTGCTATTGGTATGTAATTATCAACACATGAAGCATCATCACGTTTAAAGACAGGACTTAATCTAGCTCACTTCCAAACTGTGGGAAAAGTACCGGCTCGAATAGCAATATTGATAATCAAGGCAAAAGGTTTTCACAAAGCAAATCTCGTTTCGCGCAACAAGAAACTGGGAATAGAATTATCACCAGGAGGATTTCTTTGTGAAAATTTTGTCAGCACACGTAGTACTTCTTTCTCCAGAACAGGCAATAATGTGAATGGTAAATGGTTTGAGTAATTCATTGTTTAAAGTAAGACTAGTCGTAGAACAGTATGTAGAAGAAAATTTATTTGCAAAACCATTAACTATATGACTTGACTTCAGGTTGGAGATTATACGACTAGTAAACCAGGCAGGGTAACTTGAACAAGCCGATGCTGAACCCCACTTAGGAACAAATTTGTCAAGAATACCCCACAGGAAAATGTAAAACTTATGAATAGCGATATTAACATCACTGTAACATTCGAAAGACCAAACGGCACGCAAAGGATCAGTATAAAGTTGAGAAAAGTTTGCCTTTTTGAAGTTGTATTGAACATTTCTGTTCGGAGGAAATTTAGACTGGCTGAAAGAAGATGTAGAAAAGTCAAAAGAAACAGATAATGGGGGATGATATAAATCTACTGGAACAAGAGGAATTTTATCTGATAGTATAATCATATCGGAAACAAAATTAGAATTAACAAGATCAAGAAGTCGACTATCACAGTTAGCAATGGTGTTATATTATTTGAGGTTTAGTAGACCGCACAAGTAATTAAATGAACAACATTTAGTGCAAGAGAGAGAATCAATTGCGAACTGAGGCAAGTTAAAATCGCCAAGAAAGAAAATAGGTTTATCAAACAACATAGTTTCGAATGGTTCTCAAAATAGATCAAATTCATGGTGAGAAATATAAGGCGGAATGTAGACAGCAGTGATCGGCAATGCATCGTTTTTTCGCTATTCATACTGACTCATGAAATTTTAAATATAAGTGAGTAGGCATCATTTAAACTCAACTACTCTGATTTACTCATATTCACGATAACGTTGACTCATAAGTACAGGTTGCAATAAATATGAATGCGACGGCGACATCATACGCATACTATACTCACACTCATATATCACCTCAGTTTGATTTCTAATGTCAGCAAAATACTTACAATACTTACATTGATTCAGCTCACTCAACTCATCCATGTATATTTAAAAGTTTAGTCATTAAACAGTTTGCAACCAGTATAAAATGTATAAAGATATACAAAAGCATAAAATTGTAAGTTTATACAGAAACATTTCGGGAAAATTAAATTTTTGTTTTATTATTTATCATTTTTATGAGCAGGTAGTGAAAAATGGATAGCAATAGTGAGATTGAGGAAAAAATAAATAGCAGAGTTGTTCAATTAGTGCAAAACGTACCGTTACGTTAAGCGCAATATAATATGAAATAAGCAACATAAATCTACACATATTTCTTTGTTTAACTTTAGTAAAAAAAAACAACAGTACAAAAGGCAACAGAGCAAACACACAACCTCAAAATGAGTATATTAATGTTCGTATGCGCACCATACTTATTTTGCATCGTCTATACATACTGAGTTAAGGAGAGTCGAAATCAACAACGTCATAAATGTTGTTAAGTATGAGTTCGACGAGTACTTCAAACTTTCGAGTGGATATGAAGTTGGACAACATTGCAATAAGTATGAGTGCGTATAAGTACAAGAAATTATAAGTCATGATTCAACTCTACTCACTTTTTCACTACTCATTGCTGATCACTGGTAGACAGCAGAAAGATAACAATAGAATGACTTGAAATTACACTTGTAGTTAACGATATCTACTAAATGAACAAGCGAAGAGATAAAACTAGTATCAACAATATCAAACGATATTACATAAGACAAAGCATTTAAAACGCCACCATCCCTAGAACGATTGATAAGGGAAAATTGTCTGTCAGAATGTACTATATTATAAGACAAAGGAAATAATTCAGAGGTAGAAACAAAATTATCAAGACATGTTTCAGAAATAACGATAATATCATAAGACGATTCACAAGCTGCCGTAAAAAAAAATGAGTCTTTGTTTTCAGACCATGGGCATTTTGTTAATAGACATCAAGAGAAACAAAAGACACAGAAGAACAGCTGAACACATTTAGTTTACAGACTTAATGATAGTAGGTATTGTATTGTATTGCGACCACTTTAATTTAACATTCGGTTTTCGTTCGCAATTTCCGACGATTTTTGTTGCATAAAGAGGCAATGGGTTCATTTAAATGAAAAACCCCGTCAAAAGTAGCGAACGAGAAAAACTATCGAAGAATGTTGTGTCCAAATTTAGACAAAATCGGACTAGCTGTTTCCGAGATACATCTGGCACCGACTTTAAAAACTATGTTTCGAGATAATCGCGTTTGAAAGCTGGGTATTTGTATTGTATTGTATTGTAATGAGCTGGGGTCTAGCCCAAAGTGGCCCTTTGCACTGCGACCACGTTGATCTATTGTGCTTCCCCTTGTTTTTTATTTATTTAATACGTCTAGGAACAGGATGAGCTCCTTGAATATGCATGTAGTAATCTGTATCTCCCGTGGCCTAGTGCCCCACAGTTAGTGATCAAGTGTTCCATTGACTCCTCTTCTTCACCGCAGAATCTGCAAGTGTTCGTGTTGGATAAGCCCATTTTGTGTAGGTGCTTGTTGCAGGTATAGTGGCCTGTGAGTGCCCCTGTCAGTGTTTTTAAGCTTCTCCTGTCCAGTTTTAGGGCGAGGTCTGCCCTCCTAGCGTCGAAGCTCAGAAACTTTTTGGAATGTTCCAGCCCGCTGGTGTCATTCCAGTGTTTTATTGTGATGGGTGCTGTCCAGTTCTTTATCTCCCCTTTAAGGAGACCTTTATTAAACCCAAAAGGTGGGATAGGTCCAGTAAGGTTTCTCTCAGCCCCTTTTTGCGTAGATATCTGCCATCTCATTTCCCCCGTGCCCCTCATGTCCTGGCACCCAGACCAGAGTAATCTGATTCTGAGTAGCCAGGCCGTACAGCATGTTGTGACATTCCAATAATAATTTGGACGTTATTGTACAACTGCTCAGGACCTTAAGAACTGATTGGCTGTCCGAGAATATTTTGATTCGTATTCCTCTGTGTCCCCTTTCGGATAGGATTCCTACAGTTTCCAAGATTGCGTATAGTTCCGCTTGGAAGATTGAGGTGTCCTTGCTCAAAGTTATTGACCTGTGTGTTCTAGGCCCCACTATTCCTGCCCCCACTCTTTGGAGCGTTTTGGAACTATCTGTGTACCACTTTTGCGATCCATCCCGCATCCATCTTGGGTTTGCGTACCACTCATCCCTTGTCGGAAAGACGACCCCGTACTTCCTATCGAAGCAAAACATGGGATCAATGTGGTCGCCTGCTAGAGACATACAAAGTATGTCTTCGATTTCCTTCAGGATTGTAAGACCAGTAGATGGAGATTGCTTGCGTAGCTGCCTCCTCTTTCACGGCCACATTTAGCGGTGTCAGGTTCAGAAGAGCTTCCATGCCCGTCGTTGGGGTTGATTTCATAGCCCCTGTGATGCATAGGCACGCAAGTCTCTGCACCCTGCATAGCCTCGATATGGCTGTTTTCTGTTTGGTTTTACCCCACCATACCAGAGCGCCGTACAGTATTGTGGGTTTAACCATTTGGGTATATATCCAGTAGGTCATTTTGGGGCTGAGACCCCAAGATCTACGAAGCAGTTGTCTAGCAGTCCAAAGGTTTTTTGTGGCCTTATTTAGCACTGACTCGAGGTGCAGTTCCCAGGTAAGTTTTTTATCCAGAATAATTCCCAGATATTTCACCTTATCACTGGGGACGACTTCAATGCCGTTTACTTTTAACGTGAGGATATCCATCCCCCTTTTGCTAGTGAATGGTACGATGGTTGTCTTCTCTGGGTTCATTGATAACCCCTCAAGCCTGCACCATTCCCATGTTGTGTTCAGGGCATTTTGCATCCGTTCAGCAACCGTCCCTATATGGTTACCCTTAATTATTACAGAGATGTCATCCGCATAGCCAATGGTCCTGTGTCCCTTCCGGTTAAGGACCCTAATCAGGTCATCAACTAATACCGACCATAAAAGGGAGATAATACCCCACCCTGTGGGCATCCCTTAACCGCAGTGACACTGATGTCCGTAGATCCGAGTGGGGCTCTAATCAGCCTTTGATTCAGCAAGCAGCTGACCCATTTTACTATCGCTGTATCAACTCCTCTATTAGAGAGTGCAGTTTCCATTGCGAAGAAGTTCGCATTATCGAAGGCGCCCTCAATGTCCATAAATGCACATAAGGCTATCTCCTTGGAGCTCAAGGCCTTTTCGATATCTAGAACCAGTTTATGTAATGCCGTAGTAGTTGATTTGCCCTTCTGGTAGGCAAATTGAAGTCCATGCAATGGACTCAGAGAGAGTACCTCCACCCTAAGGTATTGGTCTAGTAGCTTCTCAATTGTCTTCAACATAAAAGAGGATAGACTAATTGGTCTGCCGGACTGGGGAGATTCCGGGGGTTTGTTCCCTCCCTTGTGTATTAAAATAACTCGTACTTTCCTCCAAATCCTTGGAACATATCCCAGTGCTAGACTTGATCGGAAGATGTCGACCATCACCCGAAAGAGGATAGCATTTTCCCGTTGATAGTAATGCCGGAAAAATGTCATCCGGCCCCGGTGATTTGTAGGGTCTGAAAGAATTTACAGCCCATTCTATCTTCTCAAAGGTTACTATGTTCCTAATGACCTGGTTCATCGTCCCGCGCCGACCATAAGGCGATGCCAGCTGAGCATCGGTACCCGACGCTCTAAACCTGCAGTCAGGGAAGTGAATTCTGAGAAGAAGCTCTAGTGTTTCATTGAAACTACTTGTATAGGTGCCATTTGTCTCCCTTAGTGTACCTGCCGGATTTGTGGCCCCTTTTGAAAGGACCTTGTGCAACCTGGCCGTGGCCGGGACGTCTCTAAGTTCTGCACAGATAAGCCTCCATGATTTCCTTTTAGACTTCCTTAGCTCCTTGTTATATGTGGTTAGAGCCTCTCTGTACCTATCCCACTTTTTTGATTTTTTGGCCTTATTGAATTCCAGTCTTGCTATGCTGCGTAGTTTTTCAAGATATTTGTTCCACCAAGGTATCCTCTTCGTGGAGGATTTTATCTTGAGAGAGCAGTTGTCTTGAAATGAGGATATGATTGCATCAGGTAGTTTCTCGACTGATGATTCCAGCTCACCAATTCATGTGGTAGGAAATATGTTTCCATTAATTTTTGACTGCAGATCTTCCGAATATTTCGTCCAATCTGTTGCCCTGGGGTTTCTGTAGAGCGATTGACGCTTCACCGATCCCCTCACTTCAAAAAGAATATGTTTATGGTCCGACATGGAGTCCTCTTCAGAGACCCTCCAGTTCCTAATCATATCAAGAGATTTGTTGGTTGCGAGGGCCAAGTCAAGAACCACTTCCATAATGGCGTTGATAAACGTAGGATTATTCCCCTTGTTTACAATCCCCATGTTTATAAGTAATAAACATTCTAGGAGTGACTCACCTCTGTTGTTTGCGTCCGTGCTACCCCAGACTAGGTTGTGGGCATTTTCATCACAGCCGATAATTAAGGTCTTTCTATGGCATCTGCAGTGTTCCACCAGGCCCTTGATATTTGAAAGTGGTGCTTCGTCCGTTTTCCCCGGAAAGTAGGCTTAGGCGATCACGACCTCTCTCCTACCTGCGTTTGAGTCCAACTCAGCTAGCATCACTGCAGTGTCGCCGTCCATATATTCTGTGAGAGGCAAGAAATTAATACCGATGTCCATGATAAGCGCAGCTCTTGGTTTGACTGCGCGCGTATCATAAATTACCTGAGTGTTTTGTGTTTTGAGCCCTTGAATGCGGCCTCTTGATATCCAGGGCTCTTGGATGAGCCCTATGTTGATGGTCCCATCAGCAAACCGCCTGCTAACTTCGGCCGATGCGGCCCTACCATGGTGAAGATTTGCTTGGAGGATCCAGGATCTTGTTTATGGTCAACGTTTTCGAGTTTGGGAAGTAGCCCACTGCGACCCGAGAGTGAGGAATCTTATGTTCCACTGTGGCCATCAGCGAGGCACCTTCCCATGATGTTGAGTCGCCGATGTTTGGTTAAACCCATTCGGCTGACGCGCTGCCCTTACAATGCAGGACTAGGTATCCTGCCTTGTAGGTGCATTTCAGGAAGGCAGGTTTTGTGGTCTGATCCTTACCAACCTTATAATCTTTTCAAGCGTCATGCTCTGGATGGAATCCATTTGTTGGGTCGTGAGGGACGTATTGGGATAGCCCTTTGCCAAGACCGCAATCTTAATTCCGGTTGCGATATCCTTATATGAGGCAGTGGGCCGCCTCTGAGTGTATATCGAAGTTTTTGATAGTTTGTTGTGCTGCTGTACTTTTGCAGCTCGCGAGGTGGACGGCTGTTCGTCCTTCGGCCTCCTTTTGCCGTAGCTCCAGGTGGCGTGACCTCTTCAGACCTTTGCCGTTTAGGACCAGATATTGTGTCCTTGGTTTTACGGCCTGTGGCCATTGGATGCAAGGCCTTTGCGTAAGCTTCTTCCTTGCTAAGACCTTTTGAGCAGATAAGCCAACCTCTTTTTCCCCGCTCCACTGAGTCTCTTTGGCCTCTCTTTAAGAGTTGATACACTGGAAGTTGCTCTCGCCCCAGTATCAGTTGACGGTCTTTCTGCCTCTGGTTCCTTTTGAGGTGTTTGTGCCTCTTTATTATTATTTTCATTTTTGTGTTCCCACGAGTAAAGGAGAAAGGATGGTCCACTACGCCAGAGCCGCGGTAGCGCAGTAAGGGATTTATTGAAATGGAACCTCGCCCGGGCATCCCAAGTCCGCATATTTGAGACTAGATTAAACTACCAGCCATTCATCCCTCGTGATATGCTGTTCCCTCTTGGATTGGGGTTTGTTTAGAGTTTTCTCTCTTAGTCCGACTATATTAGCCAGTCACCCCAGCAGAGACTTGACCGTACTGAGGCTCCTGTTACCGGTGGTCACCACGAGGAGGTTATAGCCGGGCTTCCGCACAGCGTAGCAGTTTCGGCGCAGTGTTCGTGGGGCACTGCGGTGTTCCCCTACATAGGCTAGCAGCCGACCACCATGATGGTAGGTATTCCCCCTTAAATTTAATTCTTAAATCAAATTTAATTCCTTTTTGGGGTCCTTGTATATTTGCAACTGCATTGGAGTGCGGTCTCTATATATTGATAATTTAGAGAGTTTAGCGATAGATTTTATTTTAAAAACGTTCCGCAGTACCATATTGACTGATGCATTAGAAGAAAATGATACTTTCAATGGTCTACAATAGTTAGAAAGTGAAGCATCAAACTTTGACACTTAGATCTTTTATTTGAAGCGTAGAGCAAATGTCCCCAACCAAATTCAAATCTACAGCAATTTGATCACTATTTTTATTATTATTTACATTATTACATTATTTCTGCGTTATTCACGATCAGTGATTTCTTGAATAATGCGCTTCGTATCAAGAAGAGAAACCGTTTTAGCAGTACTGGATCTCAATAACGATTGCTTCAAAACTTTGATATCCTCTTGAAGTGCCACAATAACCAATTTTAGGTTATTGAGATCATTTCCAAGTTGCATGCAATTTTTGCAGGTCCAAGAAATACCAGCCTTTGAATGTATTTTACGTGCTCCAGAAGGTGAAGCATCAACACATTCTATCTTATATTGCTTACTACAAATAGAATAATTAACAATTTTATGCGACAAAATAAATACAAAAGGTCAAATAAAATTAAGTATCAGACAGTCAGCGGTGCCCATCGTGGCGACTAAAAGTCAGACAATGTAAGGACAAAAATAGGCAGCGGACAGGTACTTCAACAGTAACGGAGGATAAATAATATGGGTATCAAAAATATTATGATATTAATAACCAGCAGTGTAATTCAAAAATACACAAGAAATCAAGTATGGAGAAAAAATACAATAACTTGCCCACTTAATATTTGATTAGCACAATAACTTAGAAAAACGAAAGTCACATAAAAGAAAGAGAACATTTTACACTTTGTAATGGTGCAAAATACTACTTTAATAAAAGCTACTAACAGGCAAAAAAATATCCTTTCATAACAGAGCAAATAAGTATGCGTGTATACTATACAATATTAATATCGAAAACCGGTTATGATTATTATGTATATCACAAAATGCCCTGTGCTACCCGTCGTACCTGCCACCGTTTTACGATTTTGGCAAAAGTTGCATATGTGTAGGTATATGGAGAGGGGCCACCTAAACATGTTTGAATGGATATCACTTATTCTTAAAACTTTACATACTTAAATAGCCTTTACTCGTTAATAGCCTGTGGTCTTTGATGTAGATACCCAATCCAATAGGTACATTCAAGTTTTCGATAGACATTGTCCAGGAACATCTATTTATCGCAATTTAGTTATATCTATATGCTATGTATAATAAAGTAAAGCTATAAATGCCTTTGAAGTGTAATTATGTTATTCTCATAAGAAGTTAACAAATTAAGACAACAAACATGTATATTGTACGTATAATAAACAACTGACTTTTTTATGCAGCAAAATACTTTTCTTACGAAGTTCGCTATGACCACCGGCATCAGCCCTACGTTCATTGATAGTTTAAAGCCATCAATTTTAAGTTTTTTCATTGTTGGTCAGTAACTTTCTTTTTCTTGCAACAATTGTAATTGGCAAAGAAACGAAAACCCAACTGCTTACATTTAGTTATTATGTCTTTTCTATGTCAACTTTTTGTCCACGTGCATTCCAAGCTTCGTTGGCCTATCGTTTTATGCAATTATTGATATGAACAACTGGACATGTACCTTTTCGCAGTGGTAAAGTTGCATGTACCGATTTTGTCTCGTTTGCTTTTATACACCATTTTGCTAGCATTCTTCAATTTTATTTAAATCCTGTTGCAAATTCTTAGACGCAATGATTTCATCTCTATGTCAAGAGAGGACTGCAGCATCATCCCTTAAAGTTTCCTGATATTATTTCCTTCATTACCATATTTTTGCCTTCGCTAAGTTTGATTCTAATGTTGGATAATTGTAACTGAGCTGAACTTAGAAGGAAACACAGGTAACACACACTTCCAGATATCTATGGAACTACATAGAGTGAAGACGCACCTTGGTATAAATTAGATTAGATTAGATTACTTGAGGTGGCACTGATGCCTGTGCCACTGCGACCTTTCCAGGTCTATTGTGGTCCTCATGCCTCCTTAGAATACGTTCTCTAGCTTTATTCCTTTAATTAGACTTGACAGCTTTGAGAGCGGTTCTTCCGGATATACATATACTTTTAAAAGCGGACTTGAAGCCCTTGCTCCGTAATGCTGTTATATGCCTCCATAATAGAGTCCTGGGCTGCCTTAAGCTTTGCCGGCTCCATCTGGGTGGCTGGATTGTCGTTGCATACTACCGCAATCCTCTCCAAAGCAGCCTCTTTGAAGGTAAAACCTTCTGGCCCCTTGCTTTTCGGAAGACCTACGGGAGTACTGCCCTCCGACCTCGCCATTTTGGACTTCGTCCTTTCTTTATGTTTAGTAGCCTCGTTGAGGCCTAACTTCCTTATCTAGACTAACCTGGCCCTTTGTGCATGCCTAGAGAAGTTGGCCTTGATTATGGCTCTTTTAGCCTGTATGAAATCTTGGCCCTCTTTCACAAGCTTTTGCACTTTAGCCTTGAAATTCTAAATAGCGTAGCTATACGAGGAGTAGTCAGGGAAGCATCTGTCCGCCCGATCAGAGCCCCGCTTGATCGGGTAAGGCTAATTACAAGGGGTTTCGCCTGGTGCCCCCAGGGGAACGTTAAATACCGCACAACTGTGGGGCCACGCAACTCTCGGCACGTTACCTTACACCTTAGTTTGCGTTCTAGCTCGGGTACCATGGGAGCGCTAAATTCCCGAACTCACTTGTTAAACTTGTTAACAGTGAGCCCCTGAGGGGGCACCTTGGTATAAGAGCAACACAATTTTCTTTTTCGCCGGAATCTGCCGATTTCGGAATATAGTCCTCTCCAAATATTTAAATGATTTTTAAATTTTTGTACATATCTTGGATACTATAACGGAGGACCGCGTACTCCAGACTCTCTTTTTTATTATTATTTTTCACAAATAAAGCAGCCTCAAGGATAACGTGAGGCCCCCATTTCTTAATATTTTTTATTTTTATTATCACAAACAAAGTATATTACATAGTCTCAGGGATCACGCGAATTAGTTTCGGAAAAAGCTAAAAGAAGGGACCGGGTACCCCATACCCCGATTTCCTTAAAAATAAATTATTTTTATTTATCACAAATAGATTCGGTTTTATATAGAAAACGGTGCTGTATATATATATCTAATAAGGACGAAATTAATTAGTCTGCAGTTGCGTTTTGCGAGTGACATAGTCAAAACTTCCTACAGGATTATCGGCATATGCAAATTGTTCTTACTTTGTAAGCTTTTGTACGGTTACTTGTGAACTGCCAATTAACGAATCTAATTTATTAGGTCGTTCATAGAGAGTCCTCTACATTTTATTTACTAAAATTTTGGCTTCACTACCAACTGTACTTGTCGTTAACTATCGTTATAAATACGTATTTATCTCGAAATTATTCATTATTTCGATAACGGTTAAGAGAAATACTATAATGCGAAAAGAATGGCCATAGGCGACCGGTGACGTTGTATGAGAAGCATTCGTTTTTGCAATGTAAATTTACAGTGTGGCATGATATTCTATAGAGCAAATATTAAGATAACTAACATGTTTGTAACAGTAGCACATTTTCGGGAAACAGTGGAACAGAATTGAAAACAAACAAAATTCAAATACTACATATTAGTAGAGTTAGATGGCCGGTTGTGGAGCCTCCTCCAGCAAGGTAGGCAACACCCTGAGCGTGTATACTGGAAGGTAGTCAATACCCTGAGCACGCGTGTTTGGAGGGTGGTCACAACCCCGGTTTAGAGGGTTAAAAATGGGCAACAACCCCCTCCCCGGAAAATTCAAAACTTCCGCCGCTTTGGTCGGTAAGGTAGATACCTAGCGGATGCCGATAATGCAGGTGGCTGTATGTAGTGTAGCTTTTGATCGGTAGGTGTCGCTGTTAGTCGGTAAGGTAGATACCTATGCAGTGTCGGTAATACAGATTTCTGTATGTAGTGTAGCTTTTGACCGGGAGGTGTCGCTGTTCGGTAGGGCACCTATGTAGTGTCGGTAGTACAGGTGGCTGTATGTAATGACGCTCGTAGGTGTCGTTGTTGCTCGGAAAATGTGGTACAGTTAGCTGTAGGTGGTAATAGAGCTAACAGGCCTAATTAGGAAATTAAGCTTGTCACCAAAAGATGGAGGATCAGCAGGCGCTCGCCGGAAGGTTTGTAAAGTTAAAAGATTACGTAATACCATGACGTCACAAACCGGCTTCAACGGTACACCATCCATGTACCGCGCTCGACGCGGTTTGACTTCGGTGAAAGGACGAGAATGGCTGTAATCAACGCGCTATGACGCGCATTTCTAAATACATATACGGTACACCATCCATGTACTGACCGCGCTCGACGCTGTTTGACTTCGGTGAAAGGACCAGAACGGCCATTGCCAACCTGCTATGACCGTTGCATTTTTAAATACACATACGGAACACCATTCATGTACTGATCGTTCTCAACGTTGTTTGACTTAGGTGATCGCATGAGAGCCGCTATTGCCAACGTACTGGTTGTTGCGGATATGTTCTGATATATCACGTAATATTACGCAATACTATTACATCACAAACAGGTTTAGCCGAGAATCTTGGATGCAAGGAAACGTTAGTTGTTTATTTATTTATTAAGACGGGAATATGTTAGAACATCGCTCTTAGTCAAAAGATGTTGAT
This sequence comes from Chrysina gloriosa, assembly GCA_038088585.1. Classification (NCBI taxonomy): domain Eukaryota; kingdom Metazoa; phylum Arthropoda; class Insecta; order Coleoptera; family Scarabaeidae; genus Chrysina; species Chrysina gloriosa. Next base: position 48,410,306 of record CM076088.1, read on the forward strand.
AAAACAGATAATTATGTATAGATCCCTAGTAAGATATTGCGTAATACCATAATGGCATAAACAGGGTGAATGTTAGATGAGAAGAGCGATCTCATTCATGATATCATGTAGAATGCAGCGTTCTGATTGGTCGCATCCTATACAATGCCACGCTCTGATTGGTTACCAACTCGAAATTCAAAATCCCCCATATGTATAGGAAGGTAGTTCACCCAACAACATCCTTAACATTGATCAAGGTGTTTAACGTCAGGCAGTAAGTAATAAAGTCATTGGACATGCGCAAGACAGTACGCTACATCTTTGACATCACAAATAGGTTTAAATATTATACTTCAATACGATATTATAAGGAAGTGGAACGTAAGTCAATTAGTTAGTAAATTATTAAAACGTATCACATAAGCTTATGTTTAACTGGAACGCTTATACCAACAATAATCAATTGTAAATCAACAAAGTCAAACATCAGGCTCGGTCAGGTCGTTTTAGTGTTTATAGTTAGGCGTTGATTTCCTACTGGTTTAGCGTTTTATTATCACTTAGTATTCGTCGTGGTTGGATAGGTAAGTTATTTAAATTTCACCGCATACTTTCCCTAATAGACTGCAATATTATAATTTAAGATGGAGTGTGAGATGCCACAAAACGTTTGCAAGAAAAGATGGATTGAACAGACATTCCTGCTTAAATCATAAATCTTACACATGCACCATACGTGAGGAAATCTTTACGAGATCGGATAGTCTGTCTCGATATAAGAAAACGCATAATATCGATTCCATAACCAAGAAACGAGATGTTTCAGAGAGAAGCAGCCGCCAAGTAAAACAAACCATCCGGCGAATAGCATGTCGGAACAGGATTTTCGACGACTACCGACGGCTACATTACACAATGAACACCTTTGTTTCCATGCGCATCTGAACAGCAATTCTCTTAAACTTGAAGAGGATATGTTCATCATAAAAATCACCCGGAGTAATAATGTAAAAATAATGATAAAGCAGGCACCCCATGATGTAATACAATCTACAACATAAAAATTGCATAAATATAGGATGTTCCAACAGTATTATCCGACGTGAAGCTAATATCGATGGACCGACGCTTTCCAAGAAACAGTGCAGCGAGTGAAATATAATAACGGAGTAAAATAATTTTATACATATTATATTGAATAAAAGATATCATCATAAACTTTACGAATTTTATTTAAAGGGTGGAACAATATTTATAATAAATATGCAGCATTAGAATAATACAATATTACTAATAAGTAAGTATAATTAATCGAAGCGGAAATAACTTGTTGAAACTCCATAATCATAACTTGTAAAAATCGAAAAAGAGTTTTCATCCACCTGATGAAGCCACTGTGTGGCGAAACAAATTTGTAGTGACTTTCTTATTAAAAATTTTTTGAAACTCACAAAGTCTCTTTTTGATTTTTACAAGTAAGTATAGCAAAACAGCGTAAGAATGTTTATCCAACTACTGTGGAAGTTATAAAATCCCATTGATTCGATCTCATTTTCTAGGTAAAACCCCTTCGTGGGAGTATACGTTCTCATATTTGAATTTCTACAATTCCTGTTTATAGGAACATCCCCAGAATCGGTTTCTCGTTTACATCTTCAATTAAATATGCGTTGGGACTACCCACCTTACTTAAACACGTAAGAATGCGGGATTTAACCTGAATGGATCGATGTTTCGTATGATTGTATTCATCGATTATTTTAGACAAAATATCCATCTACCTATACAAACCTCTCAAACGAAATAAATGTACAATATGAAGCTACCAGCATTATTCGACAGTCCTAACCTCGCAAGGAGCCGAGTTGCTGGTGAAATTATACGATACTGAACACATCAAATATATCTCTATACAAACGTATAGAGATGTATACAAGATAATACCGCAAAATATGAAATTTGCAGGCCGTGAAAGAAAATCGTCATATATCAATCTCACCAGTTAAATAAAGAACAGGGTGTGCATCTAATATATATACAACCTTCCTTTACCTTGCACTTGAAGTCACGTAAATATAAGGTGATATGTTACCAGTACTAATCGACAACCCTAAACTTGCAAGGGGTCGAATTCATCATCATAGATATATCGAAGGCGAATGTAAATATTCCAAATGATGAATAAGCGTGTATCCCATGGTGAATTACTGCACTCTTTCGTCCAACATGAAAAAATATATATAGGACGATCAATTATCCGCACTGACATGCCCAATCTTGAAAGGAGTTAAGTTTATGGTGAAATTAAAAGGTATTGGTCACATCGAGACCCAAAACAACCTATCAATATGTAAATGTATACGGACTTGACGACAGGGGAAGCTTAAAAACACTGACAGGGGCACTCACAGGTCACTATTCCTGTAACAAGCACCTTCACAAAATGGGCTTATCCAACACGGACACTTGCAGATTCTGCGGTGAAGAAGAGGAGTCAATCGAACACTTGATCACTAACTGTGGGGCACTAGGCCACAGGAGATATAGACTACTACATGCATATACGCTGAGTGAGGAGGACCTATTTACACTCCCATTGAAGGAGCTGATCCTGTTCCTAAGCGTATTAAATGAATAAATAAAACAAACAAGAGGAAGCACAATAGATCAACGTGGTCGCAGTGCAAAGGGCCATTTTGGGCCAGACCCCACCTCATTACAATACAATACAATACAATACGGACTTGACTTCATCATAAAGACGAAAATTTAGGAAGTTGTATCGATCGTGTATTTAACAAGGGGAAAAAGGATATACATATCGATCTATTATTAATGGAAGAGGATCAATACATCATTATGTTCTGATATCAGGTGGTTTCGATCGGTATCAACATCATAGACAGATCAAAGGTGAATGTAATAGAATGTTAACCGTATGGACTATAACCGAGAAGAAGAAAAAAACAAGGTTGTTGGGGTGATATGAAATTTGTAAATCACGAACGAAAGACGGTGCTACATATTATGGTCTACACCGACTTTGCGTGCAAACCAATAGAATCATACTAGTCCGAGTCTCAAATAGCAAATACAAGTGTAATGCGTATTATGCATAAGCATAACAACGTACACTGGATCACTGCATCAACGTTTTCGTGCAACGATTGACGGAAATACATCAAACAACTATACAGCCGCCACATAGAATTCCCCAAACACATGAACCACCTCACCGCCAGCGGGCGCAGAGCATAACACTGAAGTCGAAAAATGATATATATATGAAAAGGCATTAAACCAACATGAAGTAACAGAGCATCTCCATTTGACTTAACCATTCTGGAATTTAAGTGGATATGGTAGTCATCTTCAAATACGCCAGCTGGACGACGATAGCGAAGATATCGACGTTATCCCACTTAATAAAGAAATAATATATGAGCTTCATCAAGAAGCTTAAATTGGATCAATATGTCGATAAGGTAGACGTATTTCGAAAAATAAATATAAAAATGCGATTTATGGACTCGTTCAGATTTATGGCGGTAACTATTGAGAAACAGGATGAATTTTGTTCTCAAAATCAATGTTAATATGTGTAGACGTACGACTTACAGTTGAAGTTCATAACAAAGAAACGTAGATCCCCGTACTAATATCAACAAGTACGAAAATTAAATCAATCGACTCTACTGCCCAAGTACAGCTTCCACGACACATTGACAGATAAAGGTGTTAGCGATCAAGACTACGAATACACTATAGTAGTCTGGAACACAATCACTCGTTCCAACTTACTGTAATATTGGAATATTTACCTTAAAACCGATCTCCCGCCGTCCGCAGACCACATTTGAACCCAACCCACTACAACAACAACTGGTAGTTTCACGAATATGAGTATTCGATGTGTTTTATCTCAAGTTAGTTTTCACCATGCAAGAGTCAAAAATAAATACCTAACCGACTGTGACAGCAGTGCCCCATCAAGCTACCTAGTAGTCCGAGGTGCTAATAATTTATGTGGGTAAGTTATGTCTCAATTGCTGTCCTACAACAAATTCGAGTGGATGAACCCCGATGAAGTCGATCACCTCGACGTTAGTAGCATAGCGGACTACAATAAAACGCTATTGAACGATGTCCGAAACGACCATCAGCTTCTTCTCGAAAACATAATTCATACAAAATCTATAACAAACAGCATTGCACTATACCTCATCGCAACCTTAAGCAGACCATATTCAACGGTCTAGAGCTCCCACTCACCCATGAATACTACGATTCAACCAGTTCACATGTGTCAAATATTACATTCATTAAAACACCTTCCTGAAGAACCAGTCCGAGAATGACTTCTAGATGAATTTTTTAAATTAATGAACAATGCCGTTTACAGAAAAACGAAGGAGAACATCGATAAACAAGTATATGTTTAACTGCTAACGTATTGAACGGATTTGATGTGAATACGAGACGCTGGGTCTCTGATTGCAAAACAGAAGTTTAAAAATATCAATATATTTAGCGATAATTTTACAGTAATTCAAATGAAGATACTTAAAGTCGTTTACAATAAATCCGCATATATCGGTTTCATCGTCTTGAAATTGTCGAAACTGCTGATGTATGACTTTCGCTACAACTACCTGAAACGGTTGTACTAGAATAAAATACCATTATGCTATATGAATACAGATAGCTTCATACTAGAGATGGGACATTCGAATCCGCGAATCCTCGAATCCATCGAATCCTGAAAAAGATTCGAGATTCGAAAACTCGAATCTTCGCACGATTTTCGTAATTCGAATCTTTCGAATCCAAAAAAATAATAATAATAATGATGACTCATGTAATCACGACACATATGAATCACTGACTAGAAAGATCTCGACGATTCTCTTCGGTTCTCGTTCTGTCAGCCACAAAGTATTTATAAGCTGGCATGCTTTCCTAATGTTTGTGGTATTTTAATAAATAAATATCTCTATTCCTGAGACCAGAAAAGGTATGGAACATGTCAAATACAGACAGCAAATAATATAACTAATCTAATTACAAAATTATGAAAACTTATTAACTTATGTACATTTAGTTCTAATAACTAGCTAAGACTATATCATGTTAAGTCAGTTCAGTCAAGTTTTATATTTTAAACACCATATATGCTACACTAATACCATCTATCGCTCTTTATGTGATTCTAATTAACATCCTGCGCTCTCTCGTAAATTGGAGTCACAACAGATATGTGGGCATCAACATCATCTGATGACTACCTAAGCCTGACAGTGCACTTTGTAGATGAAAACTTTGAATACCATCATTTGTGCTTAGAATGTATTCCTTTTTAGAGGTTTCACATACAGCATCTGCTATAGAAACTTTCATTAGCAACATAATAAAAGAATGGCATCTTACAGAAAAAGTTGTATGCTTCATGAGAGACAATGGTCCTAATATGGTTGCAGCTTTAGAGCGTAGCATCTTCACCCACTTGCCTTGCCTAGCCCATACGTTTCAGTTAGTTATAAAAGATGGTTTACTGAATAAGAATGAAATTAAGGAAATAATGATATCCTGTCGGAATATTGTGGGACATTACAAACACTCTTCTAAAGCGACAAAAATGTTAAAACTGCTCAAGCTAAGTTAGGTCTTAAAGGTCGTCGTTTAATACAAGACGAGCCGACTAGATGGAACTCTCAGCTTCACATGCTCAATCGACTTGTGGAACAAAAGCAAGCCATTTTATTGTCTGCTTCTGACTTGAATATTCAGATAGACCTTTGTCCTCGACAGTGGAAACTTATTGAAGATATTATACGAATATTAGAAGTGTTTGATAAAGCTACATTTGTGGCCAGCTCAAGTAAAGTGACAATTTCAGAAATAATTCCTTTAGTGAATAGCACCATTCGTGCTCTAGAAAATTTCAAACCAAAATTAGGTTCAGCACAGGGTTTCCGAAATGATTTGCTTGCGTCACTAAAAGGCGCTACCATTCCGTTGAGACAGAGAAATTGTATACTATTGGTACTTTACTGGATCCCCTGATTCAAAGGGAATGTATTTTTGAATAAAGAAAACGTTGAGCAAGCTAAATTGACACTGGCTAATGAAATTTCATCCATCTATATGCAAACAAATGGTGATCTTCAGTCATCAGAGAAAACCTCAAGCAAATGCCACAGATATATCTTTAATTGAACAAGGTCATAGTATGTGGAGTTACTATTCTCAGTTGATGACCCCAGCTACCTGCAGTGATGTGGATTACAGTTCATCTCCTGAAGAAGAAATAAATGCCTATTTAGCAGAACCACTGCTCCCACCAACTGCAGACATCTTTAAATACTGGAAGGGCAACACAAAATACCAAAATTTGATGAAACTAGCAAAAAATTCTTAATTACACCACCATCAACAGTGATTTCAGAAAGACTATTCAGCACATCAGGCATCATAGTGGATAAAAAACGTAGTCGGTTGGATCCAGAGCGAGTTCGAAAGCTGGTTTTCTTAAATAAAAATCTGAATTAAAATTCTCACTTATTTCTTTTAGGTTGAGTGCTTTCTTTTATATACTAAAATATGTGTTTAGATTTTCATGTGCAATATTTGCTGTTTATCTATGTTAGCTCTCCCTTATTCTCATTCACAAAAGTTTCTGAAAAGATATCGGTACTGTTATTGATATATTAATTTCCATATGCTAAGGAAATTAAATATAAATAAAAACTTGTTGCATAATCATCAAGATTTTAACATAATTTATCTTTTAATATTGTGTAATTTGTTTTTTTTTAATTTCATTTGTAATATAAATATGTTCAAAAAAATCTTTTTTAATAAATATTTTTAAAAACTGTATCGTTTTTAATTAAAGTAGCTTTAAAATTTTCCTGTAAAATTGTTTTTCCTCTCTGTCCTTTCTTATTATTGTAATTATATGATCGATTCGAGAGATTCGAGATTCGAAGGATTCGAGAGATTCGAGAATCCTTTAGGATTCGGATTCGGATTCGGATTCGAGAAAATTTGGATTCGTCCCATCTCTACTTCATACTATACATTGAAACTGAGAACGTGTATGCCGATATTTATCGAAATTCGCATTGATTCAACACAACTGATTATGAATACGAAATAAGGTCGTGCAGGGAATGTTTAAATCGAAGAATTTACCGACTTTGGATCAAAGATGGTTGGACTTCAAGTAGATAACTGACAAATTAAACGTGTGAAGGGAACTGACCAACGACAATTTGCTGTATCAAACGCAGCATCTATTCAGGACGGCTCTCCACGATATCTATCTAATATGGAAAACAGGAAATTGGTACTACCATGCTTGAACGATAAGAGATGCATCTATAGTATATATACTGGTTATGGAATCAATATTATGCGTTTTCTTATGTCGAGATAGACTATCCGATCTCGTAAAGATTTCCTCACATATGGTGCATGTGTAAGATTTATTATTTAAGCAGGAATGTCTGTTTAATCCATCTTTTCTTCCAAAAATTTTGTGACATATCTCACACTCCATCTTAAACTATAATATTGCAGTCTATTAGGGAAAGTATGCGGTGAAATTTAAATAACTTACCTATCCAACCACGACGAATACTAAGTGCTAATAATACGTTAAACCAGTAGGAAATAAACGCCTAACTATAAACACTAAAACGATATACTGGAGGTAAAGATGTTGAAGTTCACGACCTAGCTGTTAGAAAGCTGTCGGTAAATTGTGAAGAGCACGGAAATGAACTCGGTTTTATATGATTTATCGATATTCAATCAGAATGCGATATTTCATATGATGCAATCAATCAAACTTTTTACGTGTTTTTCTACATGTATCTTAATATATTAATAAATAATGGACTGGGTTTCATTAAATTTGACTTTATATTAACTTACACATTTAACCTTCCTATACTCACGCATACGGTCTGTGAGACCGATTTATATAGTATAGTATACGTCTTTCATTTTGACGTGAGTATAGGAAGGTTAACACAGAACTGTCGTTGAATCCTGTTTGTGAAGTTACATGCTCGTATCAATAGACAAAGGAGCCCTGTATTACGTAATTTTATTAGATGCCGACTGTATAGGATCGTTATAGAAAATCCACATATCTTACTGAATGATACTGACTTCTATCCGTCTACGACCTGACCGAGCCTGATGTTTGACTTTGTTGATATACAATCGATTATTGTTGGTATAAGCGTTCCAGTTAAACATAAGCCTATGTGATACGTTTTAATAATTCACTAACTAATAGACTTATGTTCCATTTCGTTATAACATCGTATTAAAGTATAATATTTAAACCTATTGGTGATGTCTAATGATGTAGCGTACTGTGATTAGTGGTCGGTCAATCGTATGAAGCTCGGGTCATCTCCCGATTCCTCAATTTGATGTATTTTACGTTCAAACGTATTAACCGATTCTTCACGTTACTGATGAGCAATCGAGAGTATACAGTGTTCACCAGGACTAACTTGCGCATGTCTAGTGACTTTATTACTTACTGTGTGACGCTAAAAACCTTGATCAATGTTAACTCGCGCATGCGCGACGTGATCGCTTACTGCCCGACGTTAAACACCTTGATCAGTGTTAAGGAAGTTGTTGGGGAACTACCTTCCTATACATAGTATAACATTCATCTTGTTCATATTAACATATAACGTAGAAACCTGTTTGTGATGTCTAATGATGTATCGTACTGCGATTGGTGGTCGATCAATCGTATGGAACTCGGGTCATCCCCCGATTCCTCAGTTTGGTGTAGTTTACATTTAAATATAAACCGGTTCTTCACCTTGCTGATGACCGATCAATAGTATGTAGTGTTCACCAGGACTAACTTGCGCATGTCCAGTGACTTTATTACTTACTGTCTGACGTTAAACACCTTGATCAATGTTAAGGATGTTGTTGGGTGAACTACTTTCCTATACATATTGGGGGATTTTGAATTTCGAGTTTGTAACCAATCAGACCGTGGCATTGTATAGGATGCGACCAATCAGAACGCTGCCTTTTACATGATATCATGAATGAGAACGCTCTTATCATCTAACATTCACCCTGTTTATGCCATTATGGTATTACGTAATGTCTTACTAGAGATCTATACATAATTATCTGTTTTGTCAACATCTTCTGGCTAAGAGCGAAGTTCTAACATATTCCTGTCTTAATAAATAAATAAAGAAACTAACGTTTCCTTGCATTCAAGATTCTCGGCTAAACCTGTTTGTGATGTAATAGTATTGCGTAATATTACGTGATATATAAGAACATATCCGCAAAAACCAGTACGTTGGCAATAGCGGCTCTCATGCGATGACCTAGGTCAAACAACGTTGAGAGCGATCAGTACATGAATGGTGTTCCGTATGTGTATTTAAAAATGCAACAGTCGTAGCAGGTTGGCAATAACCGTTCTCGTCCTTCCACCGAAGTCAAACAGCGTCGAGCGCGGTCAGTACATGGATGGTGTACCGTCGAAACCGGTTTGTGACGTCATGATATTACGTAATCTTTTAACTTTACAAACCTTCCGGCCAGCGCCTCCTGATCCTCCATCTTCTGGTGACAAGCATAATTTCCTAATTAGGCCTGTTAGCTCTATTACCACCTACAGCTAACTGTACCACATTTTCCGAGCAACCACGACACCTACCGGTCAAGAGCGTCATTACATACAGCCACCTGTACTACCGACACTACATAGGTGCCATACCCAACAGCGACACCTCCCGGTCAGAAGCTACATTACATACAGCCACCTGTATTACCGGCACTACATAGGTATCTATCCTACCAACAACAGCGATACCTACCGATCAAAAGCTACACTACATTCAGAAATATCTATTACCGGCACTACATAGGTATCTACCTTACCGACTAACTGCGACACCTACCGATCAAAAGCTACACTACATAGAGCCACCTGTATTACCGGCACCCGCTAGGTATCTACCTTACCGAGTAGAGGGGCGGGTGTTTTGAATTTTTCGGAGAGGGGGTTGTCGCCCTTTTTAACCCTCAAAACCGTGGTTGTGATCACCCTCCAAACGCGCGTGCTCGGGGTGTTGACTATTTTCCAGTATACACGATCGGGGTGTTGCCTACCTTGCTGGGGGAGGGGAGGAGGCTCCAGAACCGGCCATCTCCCTCTACTCATATTGTAATGTGATTATTGATATTATAATGGAATGGTATTATTATACATATAGTAATTATGCTATGTATATATTGCTGTAATGGTAGTCAGTATAAAAGTTTTCAAAACACAGGTATTGCTTGCACCACGAACAACGCACAATAGCAGGTTTTTTTTACAAACGCTACACACAGGCGTAGACTCCGCGTGTTTTGCAAAAGAACTCTACAGGGTCTTTAAAGGGTACAGGTTTTTCGTCCACGTATCCACTCTTGCACCACGAGTATTTGAAGACATCGAAACATCTTGATGAAGAGAATTGATTGTGGGTCAACGATTGGAGCTTAATAATACTATTTCTCTGATACAAATCTATGTCGTAATTCATAAGAATCACTGTATTAGAAAAGGTTCTAATAAATTTTTCCATAACCTAAAACTAAACACATCTAGAGGTTGTACCATTGCTGTTGTTTCTTTTAGGGGTATTTAAAATGTGTACAGTTTTATGTATTGGCACCAATTTCTGGAGTTCCGCAACATAATACCTATTCCAATGAGCTTTCCAGGCGTCGAAGAAGAAATATACACATTTAAGAGATCTAAACCATGATTGCGAAAACTTCAAACGACAATCAATGGCAAGTCAAGTTTCACTATCGTTTTCTTATATCTTTTTTATTAGTCGTCTGAATATGCTATACAGCACCGTTTTCTACATAATACCGACTTTATTTGTGATAAATAAAAACAAAAAATTAAAAGAAATGGAGGTATGGGGTACCCTGTTACCTGTTTCTAATTTTCTCCAAAAATACTTTGTCGTTATAAATATATACTTATCTAGAAATTATTATTTCTATAACGTTTTCAAGAAATACTGTAATATAATCTGATGGGTGTATCGATTTACATATGGATAAACTAAAATATAGAAGCAGTCTTGTAAATTTGCAGTTTAGCTTAATGACGACGCGATTAATACATATATGTATGCTAATGTGTTGAACACGTTGCTTGCAACGTTTCGAGTAGCCAACATCGCAATAATTTCTTTGACGTCTCAAGAACTTGAGTTGCATAATGCGTTGAAGGATATGATTGTAAATGATTAACAAGAAAATGTGTTCTCTTTTGAATATATAACAGGATTGGAGTTTGAATGATTAGAAGAATCACATGAAGCGCAAATTGTGGAAGATATAGCACAAGATGAAGAAGAGAATTATGAAAATATTGCATGTGTTCCTGAAGAACAATGCAGTGCTGTTGACTTAGATTACAAAATTAAAGCTGTAGAATACGGGAGAAGTGATAAAACCAAGCAACGTTATGTCGAAAGCATGAAAGAAAAATTGAGAAAGATTAATTCGCTACGCTACAGATGCGACAGCATTCGGATAAACTGCTATTTATTACAAAATTTGAAAATAATATTGGCCATGAAAAAATAATTCATAAAATGAACCTCGAAACGAGACTTTAAAAGTTAAACCGGAAATTGGACAGGAAATGATGAAAATAGGACATTGGTGGATATCGCATTTCAAGAAATTACATAATAATGTGCCACACACAATAAAAAAACAGCTATAGTTGGCATAAACCTTAAATGTTACTCCTTTGTCTTTTACTGCACCTCTAGATTCTACTTGTATAAGCACTTAATAAAATGGGTATTGATTAGGGCTGGGAAAATATTCGGTATATCGAATATCGGTTCATCGATATGTCATGATATTGAAATCGATATATCGATATAACCGATATTATATCGATATCACTGATATTTATCGATATAGTAAATATTTAATAATATAATCGATACAAATCGATATTATCGATATCTATCAATATAATCGATATTCATTTCGATATTATCGATATATATCAATATAATCGATATTCATATCGATATATTCGATATTCATATCGATATATATTGATATTCATATATAATGTATAATACAGGGTATGGTAAAAAATGTTGTCTAAAAGTTGATAGTTATATAATATTTGCTTAATGAACGTAAGGCGCCAAATGTATCGTTCGCAAGATATTGATAATTACAGTTTTGAGTCCGGCCCTGTTATAGAATTGTAGCGAGTTTCCAATACGACTAACGATCGGATCATTGATAGAGTAAGCATAGATCATTATGAATAAGTGGTCTACTTCAAATTTGCGAATTGATGAATACCCTATTGATTCTAACAAGTGCAAATGAACTCCGTATCTTTATGCAACGTCAAAGGAAAATAGTAGGCGAACACCTGACTTAATGATTACATAGACGATAAATTTGTTACAACGATTCTTATTACGTCAATCCAATAAGTGTTATTCGTATCTCCTTTAATGCCAGCTTACCACAAACTCCTGACAATATTAACGAATATTTTCAGAATCTACCGAATATTCTCCCCTAAATCACGAGTATGCGGGGAGCCGAACAACGTCTATTATCTCCATCTACCAATAATAGTTACTAATATTGATATTGGTATATCCATGTACCATTATTAATACCTATGTCGATATATCGATAATTATCAATATATTTATAAATAATATCGAATATATCGATATATCGATAAATAATATCGAATATATCGATATATCGATAAATAATATCGAATATATCGATATATCGATAAATAATATCGAATATATCGATATATCGATAAATAATATCGAGTATATCGCTATATATCGATAGAGTCGATAATGAACCGATACTAACAAGACTATCGAATATATCGATTTATCGATAAATATCGATATGTATCGATATATTCGATATATATCGCCCAGCTCTAGTATTGATGCTCTTCTTGCCCTCATCTGGAGGAGTTGATAGGATTTTTGACATTAAATTTTCTATTCTCTTATTTCATAAAAACAAAATTTTAAAACGCCTTCACGCTGAGTATACTTGAAACATAGTATTAAATATGCAGCGTTTTCAAGTTAGCCCATTATGGGATGAGATGAAAATAACAATAATACTTCCTTTCTTTGAAAACTACTTCCTCTACGATATACTGGGTTATTTTTTTATGCTAAAGTATTCTAAAATATTTTGAGATGGTGGAATATATCACCACAACTCTAGTTCAGTTCCTACATTACAGAATGCTTAATTTTGATTTATCTGATAAAGCTATACACAGTGATAAATTTAGGCGCATCACTGATTTTTGAAAATGTAGAATGGAACACCTGTATATCAGTGTTGCGGGTTGTGCAGAAATGATTGTACTTTTAATACTATGGATCAAATCTATACTAAAGTAATGCAAATTTGCGAGATAAATCGGCTATTATTTTGATATTTTAAATTTTATTGGTTCTTCCTGTGATCAAATATACACAGGCTGAGTTTTTCGATGTTTAGTATAGGGAGTTCGGAAACTAGCAGAGGTAGAGAGACGATTAAATGGAGAAAGAATTGCAGTTGAGTGCTGCACCACAATTTATCTAATCTTTTTACAGCTTTCCATTCCACACTCACCCCTACCCTTATTTCATTCGTGTCCTTGTGTTCTGATTAATCAGAATTCTTAGCTTTGGTATTTGTAAGTTAGTTTTTGTCCCTCCGACATATATACATTTGGTTTTGTCCATGTTCATCGATACCCCAATGTTAGTATTCTTGTTTTATTTTTCTGGTTATATATTTAAGGTCGTCTTTATCTCGTCAGCAAATTGTAGTGTGAAAATATGTGTATTAGTCACTGGAATTCCCATATTTCAACATTTGCTCTTCTATTATTTCAACACAGCATATTTTAAACAATTTTTTACCTATCTTAATCTTTGTTTTAAATTTCTTGTACTACCTGAACGAGTGTGAGCTCTATGTTGGTGTTTTTTAGTAACAGTTTTAGGTCAGGAACATGTGTCTCTTGATTTACGCCCATTCTTTTCTCTATTAGTAGTTTAATACAAAATATATTATCCATGTAGGATCTTTCGGTACGGAATTCACTTTGTTCATCTATTTTGTCTTTTGTATATTCACTTTCTATTAGATCTCTTATAATAGCTAAAGTCTGCTCAGAATAGGGTTAACTGTTATATCTCAATAATTCTGGCATTGTTGTCGGTTTCCTCTCTTGCTTCTTGTTTGGTTACATAATTCTGTTATCACTTTTATTAGGTGTCCCGTGGTGTTTTTAATAATAATTAATTCTGCGTGTATTCTTCTTAGGCCTGATGTCTTTAATTTTTTCATATAGTTTACCGCTTTCAGGACTATTTCTTTATTTAGTTCTATTTTGCCTTATTCCACTTCCACCACCTTCTCTTTCTCTTCTAAAAATTTTGCTGTATTTCCTGTTTTTTTGTAGTTTTTTTTTTATGGTGTTTGTCCCATTGTTCTTTGATATAATTTGCGGTTTTGATTGATTTTTATCTGATATAATGTTGTTTATAAAATTCCATGCTTCTGTGCAGCGTTTTCTTCCGATATACATGCTTCTACTTCTTTGCATTTACGATTCCAGTCCAGTGAGACATGCTTCTTTTTATTATCTGTTTCTTAGGCTATTGTGTTGTTCCACCACCATTACCTCCATGTCTCATGCTTCATGCATTTTTAATATAATTGTGTAGTTTCCCAATATCATCGTGTTGTCTCTCCTTCAATTTTTGGTCCAGTTTTCGTTTATATAGGAATTTACTACTTTCATGTGTTAGACTTTCAAGATTGTATATCTTGATACCTATTTCATCTAATATTTGTTCTTTATCTTTTACTCCTCCTTTTTCATTTGTGGTGTTGTACGGAAATTGTAGGCTATGACTAAGCAGTGGTGTGATTAACTGTCTCGTAGGATGTGCCCACGTAAATGTAAGTATGCTTTTGTGTTGGTAAAGTCTATTAGTAATTCTGAGTTCATTGGTTGTACAGAATTTTATTAAATATTTTCTATTGTCGTTCGTTATTTCTTCTCCGAGTTGTCCGATCACTAGGTCTTTTTACCTTCTTCTAGCATTGAAATCCCCCATCATCATTATATATCTTCTGTGTTCACTATCGTCAAATGTTTGGTGAAGTCTATTGTAAAAATCTTCCACTGTGGAGTCCTGTTCTTCATCCATATATTCCAAAAATAGCTAATCATCTTCCGAATAAATTTATATAGACCTTTATGATGCTGTCACCTACAGATTCAAAGTATGCAATGTTGTTTCCATATTTTTGCTTTATAGGTATAAAGACGTTCTTCTTTGCTCCTTCTTTCTTTAGAATGCCACTGTGTACAGGGTTTGCCATAACTAATTCGTCAAATTTATTTACAAGATTACATGGGGTCACTGAGTGAAAACGAAAAAGAATTCGGCAAGTACAAGTATAGTTTTAGAATCACTGCCAATATGTATTGTCGAATGGTATTTAAAGAATGCGGTAGTAGTCGAACTATCCGCGTACAATCTGACCAAGAACGTAAACAAAAAACCTCTTATTAAATGAAACATTTCACTATATTTGATATATGGGGCGGATTTTTCAAGCTTTTGTATTTCTTTTTCTAAATTGTAAACATTCGCCTTTATTTTTCACATCTTCGACGACTGTGGACAGTTATTCTTTACACTCGGTATGGTAGACGAACACACCGCTTGACTTTGCTTGCTTGACTGAATATTACTAATTAGTACGTTTCTACCTCTAATAAACACACATCTTACTTGACCTCGTAAATTCTAAAAATCGTACATATGAAACTTTAATATATACTAGCAAATACCCGGCGTGTGCTGCTACGCTAAGAAAAGAAACATATTTTGTTTATTTGTTGGAATGTTATTTGAAAATTTAAATATTTATATTAAAAATTGAAATTTTCAAAATTTCAAAATTTTTGTATGGGAAAAGTCGAAAATCAACTTCATGAATGGATCAAACGTGCCTAATGCATTGTTTTACTGGTCTAAAACCATCTTCGCGTTATTGGCTTTCTAATGAAACTGGTTTGGGGCACATCGATTGGATATATAGATAAAAAAATTAATTACGGCCTTCTTATGATAGAAAAATATATTTTCCTTACAAATTTAGTTTTATTTTGTTTGAATCTTCTTCTGTTTCAATTTGATGCATACGTTATGAAAAACCATTTATATGGATGCAGCCTGGAATTTCTTCAATCCCTGTGGCTTTCCTTTTGGTTTCAGACAACCCGATGATATTTATATCTATACTTTTTATTTCATGAATTCTGCCAATTTGGTTTGTATTCCGTGAATATTCTATGTTGCCATTCTCTTCTTTGTGACTTATGTCGTTGACCATTCAATACATCCTTATTGTAATATGAATTTTAGTTAATTTTATAGAAAGCAAAAATTATTACAATTAATATTTACAAAAATTTAGTATTATATTAACAAATAATGAACAATACAATCAAAATATATTACCTAGTGTGTATAAGTGTAATTTTCATTTCTAATTCTTAACTTCTCCCTCCCTCTTGAATTCTTTCTTCACTTCTTTTCTTTGGTCTTTTCCTTTTATTGTACTTCTTTTTCCTTTGATCTGTTCGTCGTTTGTAAACAACAACTTCGTTTTTGATGAGGTCTGCTTCTTTTCAACCCTGGTATTTTATATAACTTTATCTAACTTTTTCGTCGACCATCCCATACCGTCGTCATCAACAAACTTAATTTGTTTTTCCACGTCGTTATAGCAATTTGGAATTATAGATTATGAAATGTTTCAAGTGTATGTGTGTGGTATATGTTTACAACGCTTTTCTATTTCTTAAAGAATGCTTTCTATAAAATTTACATCTTTTTATTGATAATTTTACTAATGGAGTATTACCATACTACATTATTCAGAGACTATCAGCTGGAGGTCTTTGCAGTGGAGATTGTCAGGTTCCCATAGCTAATATTTTTAATTTTGACAGCACCGGAACCCGACGATTCACCCTCTCTTGTATGTTGTATAATACACATCCATTATATGGCATATACCAACATCACGTGACAATTCTGTCTGCCAGGATGTAGGAGTAGGACTTGTTGGCATAGTTTATCCACTATCATGAGCACTGACGCTTTCGTCAGAGATCAGTGATCAAATATATATTATATATAAAGTAGAATAGTAGATAGATGTCAATATGGCGATCACGTGCGCTTGTTGTCTTAAAAGCATGACTCGCTATGATGATTACATTTGCTGTAAAAATAAGTGCGATAATAATTATCACTTGGCATGTGCTTCTGTAACTGAAAGTGAATTCATGGGGATGAAAAATAATGGTACTATCAAAGACTGGACCTGTCGGAGTTGTTCGGAAACTATAACCTCAAAAAAGACGCTGCAGGTAAATGAAAATACCAACATAAATTTGGCAGCGAAGCAGGATCTGGAACAGTTCATAAGTTCTAAGATTGATTTAGCTGTGAAAAATATTACAACAGTGGTAATCACTACCTTTCATATGGAAATGGAGAAAGTGATGAACGAAAATAGAAAACTCTCCAAGCAGGTGGCAGAACTAAAAGTAATTTTAAATGTACAGAAAACGGTACAAACTCCACATCGAAGCTCAATAGATGGCGATGTGCGACAAAACGAGACACCCACCACAGAGATGACAAAACATCAAGAAAACAAAAACATTTCGTCCAATAAATATTCAACCTGAGCTATGAAAAGACACTTCTTGAAAAAGTTGATAAAAGAAATCCAGAATGCGAGATATCGAATAAAGTTTCTTATTCGGATTCTTTAAAACCAAAAATTTTTCCGAAACATAAAAGACAGACTGATAATCTTCAAAGAATGTACACTGTGGCTCAAAAGATAGTGGTCGATGATGAAAAACTAAAGGAACAAACATACACTGGCAATTCTACTAAAGGGATGAGCAAGATAATAGTGATGGGTATGAAGTGGTTAGTAGACGTCAAAACTTTAAGCGAAAACCGATTATAGGACTAGGGATGGATACCAATCTGAATGCTGTTGTTCCTTATTCCTATTTATATTTGTCAATATTAAATAAAGATACAACAACGGAAGAAATAACAAAGCATTTAGAAGAGAGCGGTTTTGAAGGTTCAGACTGCAAAAAATGACATCGAAAAGACTTTATTAGATTTAGATATTTATTCATCCTTCAGAGTAGGTGTTCCAGCCAATCGCATTGATGAATTAACCTTCCTATACTCACGCATACGGTCTGTGAGACCGACTTATATAGTATAGTATACGTCTTTCATTTTAACGTGAGTATAGGAAGGTTAAAGGATCCAGATAACTGGCCATATGGAGTAGATATTAATCGTTTTTATGGAAACTAGAAACCCGGAAAGAGTCAGTGTAGCATCACTAGAGACAATGAAACAAGATAGTTCGCATAATGGCATTTCTCATATTTTTACGCAAACATTCAATGTTTACGGAATAAAATAAATAATCTGGATGTCATTTTAGGTCAACAACAAAGTGATATTGTTTGTTTTACTGAACATTGGTGAAAGATGATGAATTACAAATATTTAAACTACTAAACTATCAATCAGCCACAAGTTATTGTAGATCTGTTCATGTACATGTGTGTGTATTTTTGTAAAGAATTGTGTTAACTTTGCATGCTTGAATAATTTAAACTGTGACAATGAAGAATTAGTATTTGAGGTTTGTGGAATACACTTGATTGATTTGCATTTAATAGTGCTGGTGATATACAGATCACCTGAGGGCGATTTTCAAACTTATCTAAAGAAATTGGAAAATACGTTATCTGCTATAATTAGTTATAACACAGATATAGTCTTATTAGCGGATTTCAATATAAACTTTTTAATTCCTAATACAGACTGTTTGAGTCTGGAAGATTTGCTACTAACTTTCAATTTGCAACGAAAAGTCCATCAATCGACTCGGGTGATTCGGAACAGTGCCACCTGCATTGATAACTGTTTCTCTAACATAAAAGATAATTTATTAAATGTAAAAGTAACTGACTACATGCTATCTGATGATTCTAGTCTAACAATTTGTTTTAAGTGCCATAAAAGGGAGAACAAAGTTGTTTCTTTAGTAAGACCAATAACTGAAACGGGGTTGTTAAACTTCACCTTCGCTATTTACAATTTCAATTGGAATATAGTTTTCAAATAGAACACAGCTGCAGACACGTTTCGTGTATTTTGTAAGGAATTCAACGATTTATTCTGCCTGAATTTTCCTCAAAGAGTTTTACTATCATTTAAGAAATCCAGGTTTTATTTATGTAAATGAAACTAGAAGATAAATTATAACTTCCAACTTAATTTGGCTAAAAGAAGCTCTAATGTGAATTTTATAAAAAATGCTAATAATAAGTCCAGGGCAGCCTGGAGAATAATTGATGCAAACCTCCACAGAACTCGAAGAACCGCGAAGTGTCCGAACTTAACACCTACACAATTGAATATTTTTTTGCTTTAATATCGCAAGTAATTACCAATAGTATACCGTCTACTAAATATAATGCTTACCACTATCTTAACTGTTTGTCTGACAATCGGGGAACATCTCTATACCTTAAGCCTACATCTGAGACGGAAATTTTTGAGATAATCATGAATCTAAAAAATTCCACTGGTGAAGATATTTACGGAATGTCATCAAGAATACTAAAGCACATAGTTCCCTTTATATGTGAACCGTTAGCTAAAATGATAAACATATGTTTGAATGAAAATCTTTTCCCCATTGAATTGAAAATAGCGAAAATATTCCCGCTATACAAAGGCGGAGAAAAAGATGATCCCAGCTGTTACAGACCGATTTCGATATTGCCTATCATCTCGAAGGTTTTTCAGGATATTCTAAAATCTAGATTATTCGATTATTTTAATGGTATGTCGCTCTTTTGTAATCAACAGTACGGTTACCTCAAGAACAAGTCGACGATTCAGGCTGTGAGTGACTTGGTTGATGGCGTCATTAGTGGTTTTGATGAGTCTAGCAAAACTTCAGCCGTGATGTTGGACTTGTCTAAGGCCTTTGATTCCGTTTGTCACGAGATTTTACTTGAGAAACTTCAATACCATGGTGTGAGGGGGACCCTTTGCGGTTATGTCAGTCTTATCTAAGTGACAGGAAACAAGTTGTCGTTATGGACAACTGTAGATCAAGTGAATGTTCAATTACATGTGGAGTACCTCAAGGCTCTAAACTAGGACCGATCCTATATCTAATTTATGTTACCGATTTATGTGCCAATCTTCAAATATGCCAGACGATAATGTATGCAGATGATACAACTTTACTTTTTAGTGTTGAGAATGATATAAAATTAGAAGAGAAAGAATCTGCGGGGATAGCACAGGCTGAACAATGGTTTACAGCAAACAAGCTCAAAAACTTAACATTGCCAAAACTCAGAAAGTGAAATTCGGAGTAAGATCGAAGGAAATCAATTCAGTAAAATTGTTAGGCGTACATTATAGACTCTGCTCTAAATTGGAAACATCAGATTGACTTTTTATGTAGTAAATTAAATACAACCGTATATCAAATTCGGAAAATTATTACAGCAACTAATATTGAAACTGCAAAATTGATTTATTATTCCAATTTTTATTCCATTATTCAAAATAATATTATGTTGTGGGGAGGCACGCACCATGCTGATAGAATCTTTAAAATACAAAAGAAATGTGTAAGAGCAATACAGAGTGTCGACAGTAGAGAACACTGTCGGCCGCTCTTTCAAGAACTCAAGATACTTACTGTTCCTTCACTGTTTATTTTCTGTTGTCTACTTTACGCAAAGAAAAATGTTCATAATCTTCAGGTACAATCTAATATACATAGATACTCTACAAGACAAAAAACACACTTACGAATTCCATATCACAGAATTTGCTTAACACAACAATCTCCTAAATATCATTCAATAAAAATTTTTAATTCTTTAGATGAGCAAATCAAAACTTACCCTTCAAAAGTTTTAAAGCTACATTAAAACATATTTTAATTGAAAAAGCATTTTATTCCATTAAAGATTTCTAGCTTAGTTGACGTTCTTTTGTGTATGTAATATACATTTGGAAATAAAAACTATTATTATTATTATTTGGATAATAACGTCAGATTTCTAAAATAATGGGAAATTATTGTTCGATGTTTTTGATTTCGGAGTATATTTAGAAAGCTGGTACTAGCAACACGGGTATCGTCAAAGATATTTAGACAAGAGATCACCGGGGAAGGAAAGTCTAAGAAACTATTAAATACATTTCTAGAAACTGACACTGTAAGGGACATCAAGTAGAATTTTAAAAATTGTATAGCGAATAAGGAAGCAGAATTTGATGCTAACAAATGTATACGAAGATCCCCACACCAGTCAGCGCAAAATAACCAAATATTTAGATGTTAGAAGTATTTTTCGTCCAAAAAATCAGGAAGTCAAAATTTCATGATTATCAGATGTCCTTAAATCAGGAACGGTATTGCAACGATTTGCAAATAGAGTAAGCTTTTGTAAATACGTAATCCCAAATCTACTCGTCGACGAATACTTACGGAAAATCCTTCATCTCTAAAAGTGATGCGCTAGTAAATAAACACAATATGCACTGTTACACAACAGAAAATGCTAACTGGATGCGCAAGAGAGATAACATCTATGGTTATTAAAGGTATGGGATAGCAGATGAACACTATGTTGCAGGCCCAGATGTACTTACTGCTAACTTAGACGGACACCAATATTTGCAAATTCTTGAAACCCAGCTACCATTTTATTTGGAGGATGATTGTGGACCTTTTTCTGTGGCCTTATAAAGTCTAAGGTCTAACAACAAAAGAAAATACGGAAGTAAGAATCAGGAAAGCATTTGCCACTGTAATCTCTGCAATGCTACACGATGCACGCGAGAAAAATTAAGACGCGAACAGCTGTGACAGTATTTTGAAATATATTTTTATAGTTAAGCTTTATTTAAATTTACTAACAGTAGGTTTCAATGTTGTGGTTTCAATTCAGGTAGATTACATTAAACCTACATGACTTATCCTAATATCCACTTGACCTAGACATATGGGCAGAATTTTACTAGCGTTTACATTTCTTTATCCAACTAATAAACATGTAGTTCTCAATCATTTTCTTACAAAGTTTCATAAATTTATTTCGCCTTTCCAACAGTTCCAACAGTTGGAAAATTAATCTTAAAGTTTTGTTTTAATTATTATTAATTTTCTTTTGTTTTATTAATACATATTTTAATAATATTATTATACATATACAGTATATCTCCGTATTGACATCACTATAGGCATAATTGATCAAAAATTTTTGAATTCCGTTTTAATGTTTTGGAGATACTGCTCTGCTTGGTCTGGAAAGAATTTGTAGCACATTTTTACTTTTTAAAAAACCAATGCCGTTATGACAATCGAATGAAAATTAAGAAAAATAACATTTTCTGTTAAAGTAAAATGCGATTTCGGTCAATAATACAGCAAAATGTTATTGAGAAAAAACGTACAGAGTATGAAATTATCACAATAATCAATGAAGATAAGACCCTTGCAATCCCAAAAACTGTGGCTATTAGCTTATTAGCCTAAAAATGGATTCTTGCCTTTTTGGCGGCACTTTGCTTAGGAGAAGTTCATTGTTTCGACTGTTACACGTGACACGTGCCATACACGTTCGGTTAAAATATTTACTTCATTAGCTGTCTCACGTATTTTCAATCGACGATCGCTAATTCCCAATTACAAGATAAAAGAGTAGATGACGTGTTATCACTAAATAGTGTAAACACCGGTTTGTCACCACTTACGTGCAAGACGCGACATTAAAATTCGTACAAATAAAGGCGTCAGTCCGGTTTACACTACTTAATGGTAATTGTCATTCATTCTTTAATCAAACCTTACTAATTACAAGGGCATATGGCTACTTTTAAAAGTAGAAATCCATTTAATCATTCCATGGGGTGGGGCATATTTACGATAATATTTACGTAACTTTTCCTCCGTTCCTTTCATTGTTTTTCCATGTAAGAAATAATGTTTAACTAACACTGGAATTTTTTTCCATACTTACACAACAACGAAAACAGTTGTCTTTAAATGAGAGTAAAACATAACTTATATGTCAGATTTGTGTGAAATCTTGACAGTAAACATTAGAAATATTGTAAAAAACTAACCAATCAACAACAAGCAACGTAGCGAAAATGTAGCCAACCTTTGAAAAGTCACTCTTCTGTCAAACCATCTTCGTATAATGTAGTCTAAATAACTTACATTTATCCCTAGGGTTTAAGATTATTTAAACTTGTTACGCTGCAAATAGGCTCAGTGCTCAACCTAAATGGAAGCCAATGATCGACGGGGCTTTTGCCCAGATTGTAATTGGTTTTTAGAGTGAGACTTATCCACTACATAATTACGTAATTACACCATCACTGGAGACACGCCAGAATTCCATGCTTGGGTGTATGATAAATATGTTAATTTGTAAGTTTATCTTATTCGAAAGGATTTCAATCTACTTCTACAGCTAGACAACAGTTGTGGCAATTATTTTTGCTTTATTTAGTGTAGAACATGTTAGGAAAATCGTTCCATAGTTTTATAAAATCGATACGTTGTTGTGTATTGTAATGAACCGCATTCTAGCGAATTTGTTTAAAAAAGTTTTAGTTTGGTAATGTGAGTGAAATCCGTTTTTGCAAGGGTAGATTTGGCGGACGGATAAACAAAGACTTAATAATAGTAAATTTTTCTTTATTCTTCAAATACTCATTAACGCACCCGGCATAAAAGTATCCATATCGACGCAGCGTCGGACACAAAAGTAAGGAAAACCGACGCGGCGTTGTGTGGCCGGCAAATGAGGGTAAATATACAACCCGCTAGTAGTGAGTAACGGTAATAAAGCGCTGAAGCTATCCTCACACTCGCAGCTCGACCACGGAAGGTGTTTACAGATTGCGTGTTCACAAGACATAACGTGATGGGAGGGATGGGTCAGCTTTAAAGGGTGGTAGATGTTGCCTGCTGGCAAAGTACGTGAAATGATTACATAGGGATGGTCTTGTAATTGATTTATTGGTCGGTTCGTTTAATTCGAATATTATCGAAAGTGGGAGCGGTTTCCGATAAATTTTGTAAAACCGAAAATTCCTGTTTCTGAATGCGGCTTATTGTTAACAGAGTAAGTGAATTTGACACTTTAAGATTCAATTCGAATTAGGCATAAACTAGTGCAACGAATACTGAAAGTATTAAATTGACGTAGTCTTACTATCCCAAACGGAGGATACCGGAATGCCTAGTTAGAATGGGATATTATTACTACGTCTTACTTTTCTGTTTTTTTATAATCTTTTCTGAAATTTCTGTATTGATTTACATAAATAAAAGTAAATCAACTAATAGGCACTTTGTACTTACCATGTACATATGTAGATGAGAGTCACTAATCGGAACCGATCAAACCGATCACTTACTGCGGATAAGGAAACAAGTAAGCAGCAGACGTAAGATTAGACTCAATGATTCCATATCATTTCGATTAAAGAAGCTTTGGATCAGTGGTATTAGGCAATATTCGGGGACTGCCAGGTGGATGTGCGAATGTAATATTTTGGTAGAAGTTTAACACTTCGGGCGAGAGTCGTAATATTTTGATGGAGACGTATAAAATCTGGCTACTACAGCAATCCTTAAATTTTCATAGGTGCAACACAACTCAATAAAAGGAAAGTTTTTGTTTGTGCCCTGGAATGTTATAGTTGATATTGACGGTATCTAGTGCACTGATTCCAAATGTAGAATCTATATCTTTCTATCAGGTACATACGGGATATATCCTCAGTAACTTAAAGCCATTATCTGCATACAGATGTACACATTTAGGGTGCTAGACCTGCCCATTAGCTCCATATAACATTTGATCATCAACAGTGGCGGCTCGTGACTTTTGCGTAGGGCAGGCTACTATAACCTAACTCTTGTCGGTCAATAAATTATATTTTTATACCTATTATTGTATCACTGGAAGTACAGAATAAAAGTTTATATAAAAACGAGATCAAAATAAAATATAATTTATTGTTTAGCAAGAACCACGAAGAGGTAAGAGTAAAATCTTGCCTGGATATGAAAATAGATGAAAGGTGTAAGGTGATAGGTAAAACGTTAATAAAGACTTAAAATAAAGTCTTATTAGACTAAAAATAAACTACAAAAATGATAACAAACTCTTAGCAAACTAATAGTAAATAACAAATATAATAGTAACTCATAAAACTCTACAGTAAATAAATAATAAGTTATTGATAAATATTAATAACAACTAAATAGATCTATGTTCTTTTAATAATAAATTACCAGCTCGTAAAATACATCATTTTGCGTTAATAATGTAAGAAGACCTTTTTCAATTGATATGAAGGATATTGTACCGAGAATTTAGTTAAATTTCTTAAACAAAATTGCATCGGCGTAGTTCTTAATCAATGATATAAAAAGCATAAATTATAACAAATTATATTTATAAATTTTTAAAAATATTTAACATAAAATCAAGATAATTACCTAGTGTTGTGTGTGTGTGAGTGTAATTTCTGTTTTGATGATGGTTCTTCCTACATATGTCTCCTCTCTTAACTTCTATTCTCGATGCACCTTTAATTTCTATGGATTCTTCCCCTTCTTAGATTCTATCTTCTCTGGTATGGTGATGTCCTTTTATTCACTGGTATTTCTTCTTAAAACCCTTTTATTCCAAATATATGTATTTATTGACTTATTTGTAGACTTATATATCTTGTCAATTTTCTTCCTCGTTAACCAAACAAACTTTTTATTTCTTCTGGAAACCAGGACGACACTGCTTTATTTATAAGTTGTCCACGAAACGAAAACATTAATTCACCTTGACTCCAGTTCATCGACGTATATCGCTGTTATAGAAACCTGTATTAAATGTCGATGTATCCTTGGTTATTTCCAGTAATTTTTTATGAATTCTTGTAATGTAAAAGTGTTGTATGCATGTGTCTGAATGATAACAAGGCTTATCTGTTTATTAACCAATGCTTTTTATAAAATTAATAATTTTATTTCTAGTGACATTTGTTTCTCCCATTAAACGTCTCTGGCTGGAGTTAAAATAAGAAGCTAACATCCGTAGGGTAATCTTCTTCTTAATCTTTTTATCCTTTCTACCTTTCGGTGTAGGGGTTCGGAGCCACCGAGCCGTATATGTACACGCATATACCGTACCGCTCCTGGCCCACCCAGTGGCATTTCCTTCATTTTCGCAGCTTATTAGAGGTCCAGATCCCTTTTTAGGATTTTAAACTGCTACGCTCTGCCGCTACCGGGTCTCGAACGCCGGCCCTTCGCACTGTGAAGCGCGAGTTTTACCACTCAGCCACTGAGGGGTTATCCGTAGCGTAATAAAATACTCAAAAGGTGGTGGACGTGGTGTCGTAAAGGTATAAATAGAACCGCAAAATAAACCGCATGACAATTGAAGAGCATAACCCCAACATTAACTGTGAATTTTGATATACTACAATATACTGCTCAATCGATTTTGATTCATAAGGTTGCGGCTGTAATCTTTAATTCTTTTAGTGTTGAAAAGCTTCTCTATACTGAAGCAGAATTTATCACCGGTATCACTAGAGACAGTACTTATAAGTTTACTCAGTTCCGGCATACATTCATATAAATCGTTTTTATTTATAAAATTTAACATCTCAGTTGGTGTTTTACATTCTCCGCACATTTGAGGGTCATGGTGCAATACAGGTAATTCATTTTTTCATTTGAATTTCATCAGAACAAGGATATTGTTGTGGAAGGTTCTCTAATAAACTTTGCGGAGAGTTTTTTGAATATATTAAGAATTTGTCAAAAGTCAATAAATCGAAGAAACATAACTTCTGTATATCTTAAAATCTAACTTCTATCTAAACGACTACCGCATCTAAAATTTCGTTAAAAATTTGTTTATACTCTTGTATTTTCAATTCATAGGACAATATATACCTTTTCTGACTAGATTCTGTGTCAAAAGTAAGTTATATATACATATATCATTAAAATAACGATCATTATTTCTATATTCTAGTAAATTTTGAAGAAGGGCTAATTACGATTACGCGTAAAATGGACATCCATTTAGTTAATTTATTCTGTAGTACTGAAAATGTAATCTCGGTTTGTTCAAAAATCCGTAGCCTTCCCCTGACCAACCGCCACTGGTCAACAGTCGGCACACGATGTTGAGTTACCAGATTCAAAAAATTCCTGCATATAGGGCTAGGCTTGACGAAACAGTTTGTAAAAGCTCCTCTTGGGTACATAGGACGAAGAATACGTGCACTATGCACCTAAAAACTGGAATTTTTATTATCTCTAGATAGGGTATTTCCAGTACCCTATTAGCGTTTAGCAAATATAAAGCGCAATCCGTCACTGTCATACGTATTTGGTTGGGTTCTGCTTCAAAGTTTTGCAGAATGATTATGGAGTGGGACGCTATCATTGGTGCAGGAGCTTTGGTAAATTCTAGTGTTGCATAAAATGTACAGAAGGTCCATTTGTTTTAAATATCTTTACTAAACTATGAAACATGCTATTTTTTGCATCCACTATTTTGTCTATTGTTGTGTATTGTGTTACTATTCTTTTATTTCCTGTATATGATATCGCAGGACACTTCAGGTTTTCACTTTAAAATATTCGTTATTAATTACATGCTGCAAAATGTTACACACACTTAATAAAGAGATGATATCGTATGAAAACTTCGAACACGTTAAATTGCCTTCTTTTGACTATGTTTGCCATTTACCTACATAATTACTGTACAGTTCCACATTACAAATAAATATAGTGCACTCGATTTGCTTTACAGTCCAACTTTTGTAAGTGCCAAAAAGAGCACACTTTTTTTCACGACATCGGTGAGTTTCCGAAATGCAAAATACACGACAAGAATACCTTGCTACAACTAGAATGTAAAGCCACGTACCGACATCATATGTGTTTTGCGTCGACACTTTAAACCCGTACGAAGGAGTCGCATACGGGATCGAACCGACTTTGACCAACTCAAATAATAAGCAAACAATAGTCAGACAGAAAAGAAATTATGTAGAATACGAAGAAATATCTTACAAACAGACGTTTTCACAGATGTAATGGGAAAATAAAGAGTAAGTAATTCAAAATTCGAAAAAGAAGCCTAACGAGGTAACCATCCAGATACCGTCCCCAATCCTATAATGACCTATGTAACTTATTTAATTATTACTTTTTAAATCTGGTATTTAAACTTTTCAACAAGACGTATACATACTAACTATTCACTTTATGTCTCCGCTTCTTGAATGTGATGTACATAACTCAATATATTGCAAGGCTAGACACTTTGCATTCTGCGGGTGATAACACTGTTTCTTCGTCCATTATTAAAAGTTGCTCTTCATAGGTACTAACTGTATTATCTTTTATTCTTTTCTGTTACTACTGAGGTTTCTTTATCTTGATGAAAAATTGTTTGCATTAAACCCTTATTTAACAAACGTGATTAAAATTATTATCGTACAATTAGTCTTTTGCCAACTTTTTGAGACGAGTATTAATAAAAATATTGTTAGCTATTAAAAAAGGAATTAATTTTGTGATAACATAGATTTATTCCGAGCAGATCAAAGAACAGCGGATTTCACTCTAAACATACCTGAAGCAATAACATTATATGCGGATGATATCAATATGATACTGAACTGTTCCAATATGTAGGTGATCTTTTGAGGGTAAATGAGGTTTATAAAAATATTATGTCTTGGATTAATATTATATCCTAACAGAAGTTAATTTAACATTAGCAACTTTTGTTCTACCTCTGTCTGCAAAAATACTGGGTATACATTTTACTGAAAATCTAAAACGTATACGTCATATTGATGATTTGTGCATTGAGCTCTTCTACGTCTGCTATGCTTTAATTATGTTTAATTATATTTAATAATTATGTTATGTAAGATGCCGCTCATTTTATATATGTACTAAAGAATTTTTAGGACTCCCATTTCTAACTATGCTTCTATTCTTGAATGACTTAAGCCATTATACATTGGGGCGTAAGTCTTAGGTGCAGTTGTCTTCTTATTTTGCAAAAAGGCGCGATAAATATCGCAATAAATTTAGGAGCACTGCTCTAAATGAACATAAATATCCTTAATGTCAATTATTTACTTCCTTAGATTACCAATTTTCAAAAGTAATTCGTTGAAATGATGTATACATTTCATAAGAAGAAAACTCTTGACTAGCTTTATCGACGTTTTCTTCCTAGTCCTTGAACAGTGTTGTTGGTTGTTGAATATTTTTAACATAGGGTGGATTTATTTCGTAATTTACAAGTTTTGTTACCTATATGTAGATAATTGCGCGCCGGAGTTTGACGCTTCTGCTAAATCGCGGGTTGTAATGCCGCGACAGTACTGGTAAATAAAGGACGCGAACTTGGAGTTTCAAAATATTTACTAACACTAAACTATTTTACAACTAACTGTACATATTTTGCCAGTGGTAGAATATTCAGAGTAATATTCTCGCGCAACTCGTAACAGAAGCTGATTTAAAGTATAATAGACTGAGCTTTTATAAACTTACAAAAAAGGCGTATTCAGGAGACGATTAAAAATATATTATGAATTACCGGGAGGTGAAAATTTTAACAAATTTTAAGGGCCTTGACTCATTACATGGGAAAGAGATAAGGTGAGCAATTGGTGAAATTCCATCTCGGGCTATTACAATGCACTCAGCCTTATAGACTAGAATGTAATTACATATCAGATTAATGGGGCGCCAGTCGCAAATTAGTTGCAGTATTACGGAGCAGTCAATATTTCTACCGAAAACTTTCCCGAACATGCCGCCCCCTTGGAATGTTATGGAATACCTTTTTCAAGTAATAATAAAAAAAAACAATGCTTTAAAACTAAGACTAAATACGTGAATATACATTTGATTCAAATTGACTGAAATAAGGTATAAAATTTAGTATAATGTTTCACATAGGTAGCGGACACACCTTTGTCACGGCACGGCTTATACTGCTGTTTGCCGTTTTCACTGTAACTACACGCACAACTCCATCGGCTCCGAAGTGTAGCTGTAGTATTCTTCCTAGCTTCCACTGGCATGGTGGAAGATTGTCTTCGCGGAAGATAACTAGAGTGCCCACGCTTAGCTGGGATTCCAGCTACTCCTTACTCCAACGGGTCCAGTAGTGCTGTGCTTTTGGTAGTGTGATAAACGATTTTCCGGTACATCCGTCAGAAAAGGCTCAGGAAGCGAGACTAGCGGTCTTCCAATTAGAAAATGTCCGGGGGTCAAAGGGTTAAAGTCATTAGGATCCTCGGATTGGACGGGAGTTCAAAACTGCTTCTACTTGTGACAGGGCAAGGCCGCCAAAATGGGGAGAACGGGCAAGTATGAAGCGCCAACTGATGCCTTCATTTGTAGAAAAGTTTTGTATATTTTCGTGAGTGGCACATTGCAGTAGTTCACGTAGCTCCCTTTCAGCGCCCACAAAGTTTGGGCTATTATCTGAATATATATTAGTAGGTTTACCACGACGTGAAATAAATCTACGAAATGTTGGCAAGAATGCGTCAGTGGGTAGTGCGCTTACTAGCTCTAAACGAATGGCTTTAGTGACCATGCATATAAATTAAACAAATGTATATCTTGGTAGTCCTATTTCCACGACCACTTTTGTTTTTTATTAAAAAGGTCCAGCATAATCTACGCCACAGTTTTGGTATATATTAGCTGGATTAATCCGGTAATCGTATAAATTTCCCGTCAAATATTCAATCTTGGGGGAGGGAGAGGGGGTTGAGCTAAAACAAGGTACACAATTCCGGATTAATATTTTGATTCTGCTGCGTCCAGATACTGGCCATACCCGTTCCCCTAAGGATGACAAAACAGCCTGTGATCCGGCGTGCAGTAATTTTTCGTGTTCGTGCATGAAAATTAAATCGGCTAGAGGGTTTTCCTTAGGAAGAATGATGGGACGTTTCTTGTTGTACGTAAAAGTAGATTGTTTTATGCGACCTCCCACCCTTAATATATCATTGCTATCTAAGAACGGGTTTAGCGGTAGTAAGTTACTTCGCAGTAGCTGCGACTTGTTAGTTTGAAGAATTTTGATATCCGCTGAATACGCTTGGCTTTGCGCGATTTTGACGAGTGTGAGGAGTTCCTTGGCGCTTAGTGGGCCAGATTGTCTATCAGAGACATTCTTGTGACTATTATCTGCGCAACGAAGAATCCATGCAGTTATTCGCTGTAACTTGGAGAGAGATGAAAATCTTTTAAACAGATCACATTCAAGAACGGTAGCCGTTAATATGACGTTCTTGCGCAGTTCGGGCAGTTCCCCAAAAGGTGTAATCTTGTTGGCGGTGTTGGGCCATTCCGAACTATCTTTCGATAGCCAAGCGGGTCCTCTCCACCACAGAGACTAATTTGAAAGATCGCTGAGTGACACACCGCGTGATAGTAAGTCGGCTGGGTTGTCTGGTGATCTAACATGACGCCGGTCTTTGTGGTCGGTGTGTGAATGAATTTTTGACACTTGATTTGCCACAAAAGTCTGCACTGTGTGGAATCAAATTTGAGTGAAATACGAGTTAAAATTGATACTGACAGCTTCTCGGATCTTAGCAATTAGGTCTGTAAGCAGAACGGCGGCACAGAGTTCTAAACAAGGTAGTGTTATTTTTTGCAACGGGGCTACGCGGGACTTGGCACATGGTAGGTTTACTGTACAGTTCCCAGGGCATCTACGCAACGTACATAGACACATGCGCCATATGCACGCTCCGAAACATCAGCGAAACCATAGCATTCTACCACCCGTGATCCCAATTGAAAAGCAAAACGAGCATCGGAATAGATGCCATCTTGTCCGCAAATTTGATCCATTTGCGATGCAGGCCGTGCGGAACAGATGCGTCCCAGGATAATTGATACTGCCAGAGCTCTTGTAAAATTAATTTTGCTGTTACAATTATTGGCGCTAATAATCCCAAAGGATCGAAAATTCTAGCGGTGGTGGAGAGTATAGTTCGTTTGGTAACGTTTTTAGTGGGAGTTATGTGGAGCGATTTCATATTTGAAGGCATCTAATTGCGAATTCCAGGAAATTCCGTGTTCTCGAATCATCGTCACCGAAGCGAAATTATTCGGTATCGTTTTGCGACTCTGTGCCCATACAGTAATTACTTAACCACTTGCGTAAGTTAAAGTGCGCGGACTGTAGGATCCTCGTTATTTCATACCGTAATTTTTCAACTTCCTCTATTGAGTCGCTTCCAGTTACTAAATCATCCACATAGAAATCTCGGCCTATAATGGTGCAAGCTTCGCGGTATTGCAAGCTTATGTTCTGATGCTAATTGCTTCACACATCGGGTAGATAGAAAAGACGCTGATGCTGTGCCATATGTTACGGTTTATAACTCATAGCATTGTAAGTTTTCTACAACGTCGCGTCGGGAGTGCATTCTTCAATGGACCAAAATTTCTCTATCTGCTTTAGACTGACGTTGCAAATTGATTTGCTTGGCTGACCACTATATTGTGCTAACAAGGGACCGAATACTACCCATCCTAGCGTGTTTTGTATAAAATGGGCTCGTGATCTCCTAAGGTCAGTTGACCCACACATAATAACCGCCAAAATATCGGGGCGCCTAGTAACATATCTATTTTACCTTCCTCATTAAAGGTGGGATCCGCTAAATTGATGTTATTAGGAATGACTAGGGATGATGCATCGAAGCTTATTGTAGATATGCTCTCAGTTATTTGCTTGATAATTAAGAAATCCAATTTTGTTCCATATGAGTCGAACCTCGAGCGTAGATGAATCTCAGTTTTCTTATCTATACTAGCGCTTGCCTGATTGATACCGAAGACAGTGGTTTGTATGGGCACACTATGTAGGTTAAGTTTTCTGTAGCATTCGGTAGTAATAAAATTTGATTGTGACCCACTATCTAAAAGTGCCCTGCATGTATGCCAATTTCCCAGCAAGTCGGCCACTCGTACACAAGCAGTTGATAATAAAGTTTGTCTGATATCTTTCGCATTAACGTGCGCTACTGCAACATCCTTAGATGTAGACGGCTCTGATGTGTTAGAGATGTTGTTTGACAAGGAGTTGTATTCCAAGTGAAGCAATGAATGGTGTCTTTTGCTGCATCGTTTGCAGGCAACCTTGGATTTGCATGAAGCGACGTTATGGCCCTTGGCCAAACAATTTAAACACAAGTGTTTTCCTTTTCATTTCAGTAATTCGTTCATTAGCAGATAGTTTTGCAGTACTACGTAGTAGTTGCAGTTTTACGGAGCAATCAATATTTCTACCGAAAACTTTCCCGAACACTATATGAATCTGGATCCTATGTATCAAGAAGTCTTGTTGTTAGCCATTATGTTGCTAGCCGTCAAAATATAGATAAAGTTTTTTTGAACGGAAGAATATTTCACTGAAGGTGTAATTGCGGAAATCCTGATTTATAGGGGTATAGCTATTCCAAAAGTAAGTGTCTGCTATTTAGCTCACGAAATATATACATATAACTAATCATACCAGAGTAAATAGCTTTTTAAATAGAATTTTCGTTGATAATGTGTAGACGGAAACCTTGGATCGCTATGATACATACATTATTTGGAAATAATTATGTAGTTTTTAATTGACAGTCGTAGGTATAGATACATAGATCAGAAGAGATATACATTATTAATAATTTTTATTAATAAAATGTAGCGGTACATAGGAAATATATATGTATACTAGCTGACCCGGCGAACGTCGTACCGCCTTAGAATTAATAAATGTTGTCTGAAGTTATTACCTGACTTTTATTAACTTGTTTATATTAAGATAAAATTAATTAAGTTAAATAAAATTTCCTAAAAGGGCAAACCCACGTGCTAGCAAAGCATTTGCTTTATTTAATGTAAATAATTGATTCGCGTTTCGTTCTAGCACAACTTTCTGTTAAAGTATTTGCTGAATGGGTTGCACTCGTGTCGATTATCTTCATTGAAGCACCTTGTGATATACTATATTTTGCGACTTTATCTATTGTCGGAGCGTTCAATTGTCGTTCGTGTTCCAGCGGGGCGGTTACATGCTCTGATCACTACTTTGTAGTCATCACTTGGCATGTGATCCAACGCAGTTTTAAACGACCGAATCAATGCATGATGTTCATAAAGTATTTGCTGCAAATTTTGAAGATTTTCTCTTTTTGTTGCGTTATTGATCGTTTGACGCTGATCAAGTTGGTCCTCCATATTGGCCATGAAGTAAATTTGTAAAAATTTTATGCTGTGCGTCTTCAACCGGTTGTAGTGATCCAATTCTATGGTGAATTTGTTCTTGTATCTGTATAGTCGAAAGGGAAGTGATAATTAGTGATTTATGATTACCAAAAATAAAGGTTACTCTCATATTAACAAACATTACCTTGAATGTAGGACTGAATCCGCGTTCTTCAATAATATTTGCCTAAAATGAAGTCATTTGGAAACATCCGTCACCTTTAAGCGTTCGAAAGAAAATGTCTTGATGTCTTGATGATTCTTGAGTTTCGCCACGAAGCAATGAATGCAATGGCTCAGGTGGGGGAGGCAACAATGGCAATTTAATCTTTCCACTGAGACATCACAATCCAGGCGTTTCTCCAGCGAATTTCAGTGCACCGCAATGGACGCACATAACCTGCATAGGGCCAATTCTAACGAAAGGGTGCGAGCTGTAGTCAATTGTGGGATCGTATTGAAGCGCTCCTCGATTCAAATTAACACTTGAAACCTTTCTTCTTGCGGCTCGACGTTGTTGATCTCTGTGTATTGCTCGACGATTTCTCATTGCGAACCGAGCCGTTTCACTCTTCCTTCTTGTGTTTTTGAAGCACGAAGTCGGGCCGTACTAACACGGCGCCTTACCCTCGTGCGATTTCTTCTTCATTTGCAGTGGATTCATTCGCAATATTCCGCAAATTCGCAGTCTATTTGTATTACGGCTTTGTTGTGAAAGATTCGATCTTTTCGCTCGCGGCATTGTAAATAAGACTGTGATGGATATTGCTGACTTTGCTTCTATTATGACATAACAATTATTCATGCGCGCACAATCACAAATGTCATAACCATAATCACAGACTACCAAGAGACCACCGACTCAATGCTAAAAAGTTATCTATTTCACACAGCAAGATTTGAGGGTGACAAAGAGGGAGCTAGATACCCACTAGGCGCGAAATTTAAAACTATTGGTGGGAATTTTAAATTAATATTAAATATGCTTATCGTCAGTTTAAAGGTAAGACTCACTAAGTTACATTTTAATTCGAAATAAATTATTAACACCTAAGTATTTGCTAGCATGTATTTCACAAGTATTTACATATTAATAATTTATTTCGGATTAAAATGTAACTTAGTGAGTCTTACCTTCAAACCGACGATATATATAGGTATAATAGGTACAAAATGAAAACAAAAATTTGAAGAGAAAATGTATATTACAAAGGAATAGAAAAGTCTCTGAAAGAAAAAAAAATTGATTGCATAATAGTGAACAATCAGAAGTTAAAGCACTTACACGTGTATCACAATTAATATCAACGAGAATCCGTTTGGCAATAAAACCGCTAACATAAGTCACTGATAAGATTTTCATATTGCCAGAAGAAACAGCTTCATGTACTTCCTTGACAATATGATAACTCATGTCATTGTCACATGTACTATGGGTTTCATTGTCATGTACCAAATTACTTCTCCCAGTCGCTTCAATCTCGTTCAGAAAAGTTTGCAAATTACTTAAAAGACTCGCATCATCTTGCTCACAATTGGTTCCTTGCAGCCTTGGATTTGTGAGACCATTAATGATTTGGGTCTTTAAAGAACTAACAAACTGTGGAACTGTGGGATTATCATTGCAGCTACAACCGAGACGAACTGTACCAAATAAATTTTCAAGCGGATCCTGATTAAAAATTCGGGGTCGGATACTACTTATTCCGCGACACTTCATGTTTTGCCATATTAAAGTAATAGCTTTAATGGAGTGCATCCAGCCAATTTGTGATGGTGGTTTCCAACCGCTATGCCTTTTTCCGCACACATATTTCCAATTCTCAACTTTGGAAATGGCTGTGTTCCAAAAATCTTCATGTTTCGAATTTTGGTTGACGCAGCAACGGAGTGGCTTAACGTCTGGTGGTACTCGGGTACTTCCATTAAAGCAATCGAACAGCTCGTCGATGTCATGTATGCAAGCATCAGTTCCCAGCGCCTGTTATGGTAACAGTCCTGTAAATTGAAAATTTTAATAATTACAGATAGTAGTATTATTCAATTTTATTGATCGAAGTGTAGAGAAAGGGGTGTAGGGGACAATATATATAGCACTGAAAATACTGTTAATAATGATAAGTGAATGCTTATCTCTACTAACAAGCAAATACGTTGACATCGAGCGGCTCATTACTTGGGCCGCTACTTTCACCTTCATTTTGTTACATTTCCTGGCACTTATGTAGCTGTCCTTTGTTTTTACGAAGAGTGCGGAATATCAGGGGTGCTTCGTTGTCCATATTATAACCTGTTGTAATATCCGACCACGTGGCCTCCATTACAGGTTCATTGGCCGCAAGTGAAACAGCAATTTTGATGGGATATTTTTGAAAAAGATTTCGAGAACATTTTAAAAAGGCGGGGAGGATCGAAAAGTGTATATATATATATGTCTTCCATTGCGGACAAAGTAGGGATGGGACACAGTAGAACCCATATTTGGTAATGCCTTGACGTTACAGGTAGCCATATCACATATAGTGGCAACTACATGTAGTTCATTACGCTCCATAACTTCAATAACATCACGAATTATTTGCTCTAATTTAGATGAACATATTCCCCACGAGTAAAATAGTAAGCAATGGGTTGCTTCCAATTTTTCTGCACACCTTGAACCATAAATACCAGTGCATGATCAGCAGCTTTGTCAGTCCTGCACTGATTCCCATAGTCTTCCAGTCCCTCAATACGATCAGTGGATTGATTGAAGTAAATATGTTCCCTGAGCAACATTTCATCAAACACCAAGGTACATAGTCGATCTTCTCTCAAACAACTATTAAGCCACTGGCTAAGATGCTGGAATATATGTTTATTTATCCCAGGATTGAAAAGAATTTGATTCAAAAGGGAAATAAGAGTGGAAATAGAAGGAAGGATAAATATTCTTCGAAGGAGGGAATAAAATTTGGGACTGCGTTTATATAAAGCAACGGATAAAACTCATCTACAGTCCATCTCCTACCTTTAGGAGCCTTCTTTGCACAACGCATTTGCGAACGCATAAACTTATAAGTAAGAGAAGACATACCTCTAAAAATGTTCTGGACTAATGGAGAAGAATCTACATTAGACACATTTGTTATGGTACGGCCTCTCTCCTTTCAAAGCTTTCGTAGCTTTCGTATATGGTCTTGCTTCTTTTTAATAATATCAAGATAAACATTTCCTTGAGGGGTACTTCCAATACGAGAGCTATTTATCTCAACATTTTTAAAAAGCGACGATTTACTTCTAAATGTAGGATGGACTGTGGATGAGACAATGGAAGCAGAATTAGAAACACACGGTTACAGGGTCACATGCTCTGGAGGCGGTAAGAACTTCTCTGGATCCAAAATCTTTCTTTCTTCTTGAAGGGGCCGAGGTACTGCAGTATGATAGAGCTTCTTGCTTGCGTAATACATAGAAGAATCAAAATGGTCGATACACAATCTTATATTCTGCCAGTCATTTTGGATACCAAAGTGCAACACACTAACCATATTTTTGCCCTAAAAACGTATTTCATTATTTACGTATATACTACGTACAGCCTAAATTGACAATTAAATGGGTGAGTAGAATAAAGATATAAAGCCACATTTCATAATTGCGTACTTAAACCACCGCTAACTGATGGAGGTTTAACTTTAATGCCACGACAGATTTAAAGGCACATTAAAACGTTTCTCTATAAATACTTATAGGTTAACTTTCTTACATAAAGAAGTACCGGTACGCATGCGCCGACCAGTTAAGGCACCCATTGACGATACAATGGTTCAAATATTTGCCATTAGCTTAAACTTAAACCATTAACATGGCTGGCGATTATGAGATTGGTTTTCTTTTAATAGCGACATTAACACTTAATGGAGAATTAATTTTGATTATCGGGCCTAAGCCCAAAAATTTTTTTTTGGATAATTCACTGATTCAATTATGTTAATCAACATATGTAGTTACTTTCATTAACTATGTCCTCTATTTTATTGTTGCAAACTTTGAAATCTAGAAGATACACAATTTTATAACTATTTATTTCATTTAAGTTAATGTATATAAATTCATACGTACCTCTCAAAATTGGTAGGAAAATAGCATAACTTTGTAACCTCTATAGCGTGCTTTACAAACAAAACACATCGGTCCTTCATTTCAGCGGTGGAAAACGATAAAGAATGGAGAAGAACGGTGGAAAACGGTGGCAAACAGTAGATAACAGTGAAGAACGGTGCAGAACGGTGAAAAACGGTAACAAAACGGTGAAAAAACGGCAATGAAATGGTAAAAAACGGGAACGAAACGGTGAAAAACGGCGAAAAGGCGGTGAAGAATAGCAGATTAACCTTCCTATGCTCACGTCAAAGTGAGCGACGTATACTAGACTATATAAGTCGGTCTCACAGACCGTATGCGTGAGTATAGGAAGGTTAAAGAATCAAAAACGCTGATCCAGCGCCAACGTATTAATTAATGCAGTAAGTACGATCGTCTACGATCGTGGTCGATTATTAACCAATCCCGGCAATTATCCCGCCATCTGCCAAACGTTGAATTCATACTGACAAAGAAGGAGCACATGATCTTAATTAAGATTAATTAAGAAAATTAATTAATTAGATAAATAAAGATAACCATAGCGGACAACTTTTTGTATTCACATGGATATCTATAGTAATCTGTGACCTTAATTATCTTTGCGCGCACCATGACAGCTGTCATAACGGAAAATTAAATTGCCGTTTTTAGTATTTTCCGTCACTTATTATTTATGTTTCTCACCGTTTAAACCTTCCCTGAACTGAACTTCCACAAATATTTCAAGATGAAAATTAGCCAAATCGGTCCAGCCATTCTCAAGTTTTAGCGAAACAAACGAACAGCAATTGATTTATATATATTAGGATATATAGAGTAGAATATATAAAATCGAGCGAAGGATATATATATATATATACAAAGGGCCGTCCAGGAAATAGTACCCGTTTAGTCATACAGATGGTGCTATTGATCCATTAAAAGCAAAGTGGCGCAGATGTCAACAGTAACATCGTAGCTTTGCGGGAAATGGAGTTGAACTTCTTCCGGTGCGTGGTGTGAGTGATAATGAAGAACGGTAACGATGCCCGTCCCTTATCGCCGACGATTTTAAGAAACGTGTGATTTTATTTCCGCAAATCGAAGCGTAAAACTGATAGAAATGAGTTAGCAATTTTCTGAAGTTTCACAATCATGAAATCGTGACAGACGCTATAAATTGATTGAAAATGCTTCCCGACTAGCACAGGACCAACCGCATGAGTCCAACGTTGACGTTTTTGATTCGTTACGAGCAACAGCGCGACGCATTCCTTGACCTTGTTACTGGGGATAAAACCTGGGTGTGTCATTTCACCACTGAAACAAAACGGAAGTCCATGGGGTGGCACCATCCACAATCTCGAACAAGACGGCGCAAATTTAAGCAGTCGTTTACCACGAAAAATGTTATGACCTCAGTGTTCTGAGACCGAAAAGTCTGTTGTTGGTTGATTTAGTACCACAAGGGTGACCATCAATGCGGACACATACTTTAAAACACTTCAGAAGCTGCGTAGGGCCATCCAAAATAAGAGGCGGGGAATGCTGGCCAGTGGCATTATTCTTCTGTATGACAATGCTCGTTCCCACACGACTAGAAAGATCACTGACCTTCTTCGGAAGTTCAAGTTGGAGGTTTCTGACCACCCTACGTATAACGCCGACTTGGCTCCAAGCGATTTTCATTTGTTCAGTAAATGCAAGGCTATCTTGTCAGAGAAACGTTTCCAAAGTGATAATGACTTAAAAGCAGGTGTACAGCATTGGCTGGCTACTTTGGAGGTAGAGGTTTACGCAAAAGGCATAAACAAACTGGTTTGAAGGTACAACAAATGTCTCAACAACGGCGGCGACTACATTGAAACATGAGTAAATGTATTACTTTCATTTAAATAAAATTATTATTTATTATTATTTATTATTATTTCCTTCATTTTTATTGTAATTATATATAAACGGGTATTATTGGAAGAGCGGTGGTAATGCTTCTAGAGTAACGCCTTTGGCACGGCTCTGCATTAAATACTATTTTACTGTAGTGTATTGAGTAATTAAATAGTGATTTTTATACCAAACGATAGAGAAATTGTTTTTCTTTCGAATGCCGCAAACAAGAGATCATATTTATGAAATGAAAACGATATTTAAGGATTGTATTGACGAGATAACACGATATGAATCTTTATCGAACTTCTAACAGAGCCGCTTACTAAAAACGTAAATGAAAAAATTCAGAAAGAAATGAACAGCTATATACACAAATGGAGACATTAGAGAGAGAGAAAATAATACTTTATCTAGAAGAAATTCTATAAGAATATTTGGAATTGATGAGCGACTGGATGAGATTGCCGAGGCGAAAGTTATTGAATTGTGTAAGCAGAGATTGAAAGTCGACCTTAGTCATGAACATATTGATCGTTGTCATAGATCGGAGAGAAGTGATGATTCTAGCAAGAGGTCACGTTCAATCCTAGTTAAATTTGCAAGTTATAATTACAAGGATAAAATTTTGAATTTTGAGAGGAAAAGTTTTTATTACAGAGGATCTGACTAGCAATAGGTATGAAATATGCAGAGCTGCTCATAACAAATGTGGAAGGCGGAATGCCTGGAGAATTGATGGTAATATAAGGGTACAAATAGGAATTGGTGTGCATAGAGTAAAGACTCTCGACGAATTACAAAAATTGAAAGTTAAACAATTATGTAATTTAAAAGGGAAAAGGAAAAGAAAGAAAAGGGAATAATTTGAGTAGCCTAAATATTATGTTTGAAATTTTGTTAAATTTTATTATTATTTTTTTGTCTATTTAGTATTGATTCTGATTGAAAAGCAAACATTATTGGTAGTTATTTATCTGGTGTAATAGTTATAATTCTTTTTCTTTGTTTTTATTGATAACTACAGTTTTATTTTCATTTTGATTGAATTAAATATTCTCAACCTAGGTATCGTTCAGTACCGGCTACGTAATATATTTAGAGCCGATTAGGGTTCTTTTGGTATGTGAATTTATTCATTACTTGATTTAAGCTATTATACATAAATATATATCTAAGTACATATATTGTTTTATGGATTCATACATTTGATTAATTTTTATTTTTGGTTTATTTTGCTTTTTAATTAGTTATTGTTAGTGATAATAGTCATAGATTGTGTTTTGAAACTCTTTTATAATGTATATTTTTGTTTTTCTTTGCTGTCTGACGCTATGATCAGGGCTTTGCATTTAAATTCTAGATCGCTGATGAATAAATTTAATGATGTTCGAGAACTGGTGCGCTCTTTGCATGTGGACATCGTTGTAGTTACTGAAACTTGGCTCAGTTCTGATATTCCAGATACCTTGATTAATTTAGATGGTTATGTTCTTTTTCGAAAAGACAAGGCTGGTTATGGCGGTGGCGTTGCAATACAAAGTAAAAAATTCGTTTATTTTCTATTCATAATGAAATGCCACAAAGTAACGAGTGAAATTATTAATTTTTTATATTTTTTAAATCGCACGAACATTATTTTTCCCACTCGTTAGAAACTTATTGTGAAAGAAAATATTATTTTAAAGTATTATTACTCAGTGCTCCAGATCATATACCACTATTAATTATGTATGTATCAACATAAA
Source organism: Chrysina gloriosa (assembly GCA_038088585.1). Lineage (NCBI taxonomy): Eukaryota > Metazoa > Arthropoda > Insecta > Coleoptera > Scarabaeidae > Chrysina > Chrysina gloriosa. Next base: position 48,452,662 of record CM076088.1, read on the forward strand.
GGTAAGACAAATTACCAGGCAATTAAGCTTAGGGTTTTTCTATTTCTAATTTCAAAAGGAAGCTTTTATATGTTTCATTGGGACTGCAAAAGGTAAGAGTTTAAATCAACGGATGTTCCATGTACATATATTAATCGTTGTGAGTTCTTAATATAATTTATATATACAAAAGTACTTTACAAAGCCAGATTATGTTTTTAATCTTGGTGCAAGAATTGTATCAAATTTCTGTTGAAAACGTACATTGGAAAAGGCATTTTTAATGGCCATCGAATCTTTGTTTGTGTTAGAAATCCACCAAACAAAACCCGACATTAACCGTAATCTCATTATCCGTTATTGAGCCAAACAATGTACTCTGATGGGGTCGCGAGCGGTATATACGAGAGGGACCGTTTTCCACAACGGCACAGGCTGTATGGTGGTTGGATAAATAGATAGTAAATCACTCCCCATGGACTCACAACAATGTTCAGGGTGATAATGGCGGTCTGAACTCGGCTAATCACGATAACAAGGGTTGAAATACGCTATGATTTAATAACCGCTGTATTAATGGACGTGATATTACTCAGAAAATGCCTATTACGTTCTACTATATAACATAGACCCGCTCATGAATGTTTAATTTTGTAAAGGTACTATCTGAAACTGCAGCAAGCAGTAATGTTTAGGTTAAATTTTTAATAGCGTTAAATAATCTTGGGCGGCTGTGGATCATAAAGCATCTGTTCTTACTTGATACAATGAATTTAACATGTAGTTGTCACAAGTTGCCATTTTACTGAATAAAATAAAATGTAGAGGACTCTCTATAAACGACCTTATAATAAATTAGGTTCGTTAATGGGCAAAATTTTGCTACAGGATTATTGGCATATGCAAATTGTGCTCCCTTTGTAAGCTTTTAAGGGAAAGGGTAAAGCAAAGGCAGCAAAGGGAACAGAAAAGATCAAAACGAAAGAATCAAGTCAACAAATTAGAAAACGCAGGACTCGAAAGAATTTGAGCCAATGTTTCGAGAATTCATCCGACAGTGACAGTGATTTTAAAAGTTGATGTGATGATGGTGCTATAAGCAAACGTTTAATGTGTGAGGAGTTTGAGAAGAATGGAGAAATGTGGTGTAGGTACACTAAGTAGGTTGTAGATCCATTCTCAGTGTTATGAATGGGATGAAACTAAAAATTATATGTGTGACTATTGTACACGAAAGCGTGGACTAGCTAATTAAACTTATTTGTGTATTTTATATTTTCACTTCTTCTTTCCCATTTCAATGTCCACCAACAATATTCTTTCGTTTACAGATTGTTCTCCTACAATATTTTTGGTCCAACTAGGTGCTACTATAAACCCTACTCCCTCTGCAGCATTTTCGCTCTCTTGCACCGGGGACCAACACGTACAGTATCCCTTGTGTTTACTTTTCAGTCCGCTTCCTTTCTTTGTTGTTTAACATATTTCTAAAATGTCTACATGTTGCTTAATTATCATTTACCATTTCTTCCTCTTTTCCATTAACACTTCTCATATTCCAAGTTCCCATCTTGATGATTTCTGTTTCTTCACTTTTGTCTTTCTGTTTTGGTTTTATCTCTATATTATCCTGTCACTCCCACTTTTCTCCTTCCTGCAATTATTTCTCTTGTCCTTTTCCATATCCTGTTTCATTGCCTCTAATCCTCCGTTTACACTATCCGTCAGTTTTTGGCGCATCGCTATTTCGGTCATCCACTTCTTTCAGTTCACTCAATTCTTTATCCCATTTCCAAATGGAACTTACTTTACGAATCGCACTCGTAGTTTAATGTTGACCTATAAAGCTTCTACTACTTACTTAATGCTAAGCGAAATATCTTTTTGAAGTACCATATGCTCAAACGCTTTGATATTTTACGACTAAATTCACTAGTTTTTATTGTATAGGTTAATAAATCCGTACCCTTCCAAATGCTGATAAATGTTCATGAGTCTATTCAGCTTAAACTAGAAACTCAAAACAGGATTAGCTATGGACCAAGTCCATACACAAAATGAACAAATGAAATGACCTACTTGGAAAAAGGGATATGTTCTATTTATTCTTGGAATTTGAATCAAATCATCTCTATCGTGCTCTTCATGTTCTATGAATATTTTCGCAACTTGTTTCCAATGCGTTTTCTCAATCTCTTAAGGAAGTAATGCAAGTTATCACTGTGACAAAGGAGATACTAAATGGACATCAAAAAGCACACGGACGCTTGGTTTACTATTGTTAGTCCATTATTCTATTATTAATTTTATTTTAAAAATTTGTTTATGTGAGCAACAATAATTATTATATAAGTACTGTTTAATACTAACAATGTATTAAACAAAGATGATTATTCTGTAGCTTATATCATCTGTTCCTTCCCGAAATAAGTATTTATTTCGGTAGTATTTAGTATTAGTTTATAGTAATATTTAACTCAAGTTCACTAAGAAAGAATAATTTCTTGTATTCTGCATACTCTCGACGGTTGTTTAAACAAACGCCTTTTTCTAATTAACTTGTAGGTATATTTGCTTATTATAATTGCCTAGAAAGTACAGACTGATTAGAAAGTGATAGTTGATAGTTCGATTAGTAGTGTGCATTGCAAACTTGCGGTACTGTTGTACTAAACCTGGTTTTTTAATTATAATACATGTAAAAACATACAAATGACCTGCGGCATTACTCCTAAAATTTAGGTAACTCATCAACCGATTTCTTTCATATATTGTCGTTTTTACGTATTTTTAATGTATAATTTTGTCAACTAGTATACATATATACTGTACGTTTTACATATACCTATTATACATAAAGGTGTTGAATACTACATTGTTGCATCAGAAGAGAAACCTCTAATTAAATCCGTGAAAATACGCTGGGTCTACCATTAGGTCGTACACTGCATACTTAGTAAATATGTAAGTATGTTATACTGAAGTATTGAACTATGTTTCATTGTAGCTAATCTGCGTGTCGTTAATTACAACGATTGTATATAACAATCATAATAGGTTCATGTAATTTAATATTTCTTTGCTTTGCAATCTAGTGCAGTATTCTCTGCTATCTCTTGAAACAGGAGTATTTACATTAGTAAAGATACTGTCTTAATAAGAAATGACACTCTTCACAAACAAATAACCTTACTTTCCGATTTGGGGTGAAAAATATTATAAATTTACCCAGGCTTAACATTTAGTATTAAATACTAAATATAGACTGTATTCTGATTTGGATTAAGAACGTAGTAGTAAATTTTAATTAAACGTGACTTTATAAATATAACAGATGCTACAGTTACTTTTAATGAAAATGTAGGTATATCGACTTCGAAACACTGGTCTTAAATTTTCGTGAAACAGTTTACGGCTATTTTTAAATGTTATATCTCTGTCACATTGTAACTTCGTTTAGCCAATCCCCCTATAATTGTGTTGAAACCAGAAATTTATAATATAGCTAACATCAAATAACTCAATTAAAATATATTCAGAAGTTCCTTATGAGACACATATCTCGATGTCTTTATGAAACCATTATCATTCGTAACAGGTTGATATGTTTCTACAAAACGACTTTGACGAAAAATAATTTACTAACATTATATCATCCCCATTATTACACTAAAGTCTTTATCAATCGTCTGTTTATGTCCAAACATGCACTCTTACAAACACAGTTTTCGTTTATGGCCGTGGATAAACGACACCACGCCCCAGAAACCTACGGTCATTTTATAAATCGCAGGATATTAAAGCGTCTCTTACATACGCAGTTTAAAAGTTTTATTTCCATACAATTCCTGAAGTTACAAAGGAGAAATATACAAAAAATGCGAAATGACAGCGGTATAGCAGTAGCACACAATAAACTTCATTGTTAATGGTGATAGCAATAAATTAATAGAGACTTGTACACATTTTTAAGAATTGCAAATTACAAAATTTTGATCTTCTCTTGCCATCCGTAGACGTACGTTTCGCGGTTATACCGCTCGTCAGTACAGCTTTGCAAGAGGTGTAATTTCGTATACAAATTTTATGTATATATGGTCTGAACATTGATGTTTGTACATGTGAGAGGGATTCGATATGAATTCTCTCACAATGCACGTATTACGCATTTTTACAGTTATTTTTTCTACAGAAGTGGACAACTTGCCTTGCCACAGCCTCCTGCAGTAACTGCAGTCGCGCTCTTCGGCTACCCGCCGTGGGAGAATTGCAAATTACAAAATTTTGATCTTCTCTTGCCATCCGTAGACGTACGTTTCGCGGTTATACCGCTCGTCAGTACAGCTTTGCAAGAGGTGTAATTTCGTATACAAATTTTATGTATATATGGTCTGAACATTGATGTTTGTACATGTGAGAGGGATTCGATATGAATTCTCTCACAATGCACGTATTACGCATTTTTACAGTTATTTTTCTACAGAAGTGGACAACTTGCCTTGCCACAGCCTCCTGCAGTAACTGCAATCGCGCTCTTCGGCTACCCGCCGTGGGAGAATTGCAAATTACAAAATTTTGATCTTCTCTTGCCATCCGTAGACGTACGTTTCGCGGTTATACCGCTCGTCAGTACAGCTTTGCTGTAGAAAAAATAACTGTAAAAAATGCGTAATACGTGCATTGTGAGAGAATTCATATCGAATCCCTCTCACATGTACAAACATCAATGTTCAGACCATATATACATCAAATTTGTATACGAAATTACACCTCTTGCAAAGCTGTACTGACGAGCGGTATAACCGCGAAACGTAGCGTATACCGAAGACTGCTAAGTATGCTCTCGCTGAGGGTGGTGATTGCTGAGTCGAGCTGGTCGGGATTTTCAATCGCCGTGATGGGGGCTAAGTTACCCTTGATGTGGGCCGTGAAGGCCGGCCAGGAGATTACCGTTCGGGTGGACAGGACGTCGGGGTCTCCAGCTGGGTTGTGGTCGGAGGAGAGTCCGTTAATTGTGGTGACTTCGAAAGCCATGGCGACGTTTTTCATCACGGCGATATCGAGAACTTCCGGCCTTCCGTTGGCGGGATAGATGGTGGGCTCGACTGGACCCGCGATCATGAGCTCGTGCTCGTCCGCGTAACGGCGAAGAAGATTACCGTTTGCGTTAGCGCGGAGCGAGTTCCACGACGAATATTTCGCGTTCAGGTCTCCGGCCACGACGGTGGCCCGTGATCTTGAAAGAGTTCTCCCAGATCCTCTTCAAGAATGCGAACGCCGGGGGCGGTTGTAGACCGACACGAGGTTTAAGGCCCCGGAAGCTGTCTCGACGGTGACGCTTGTTGCTTCAATGTGACGCAGGAATGGAGTGACGTTCACATGGTGGCGTAACGATTGTTTGATGAGAATCGCCGTGCCACCGTCCCTACCGTGTCCCCTGTCTGATCGGTAGAAGCTGAAGTTGGGGAGGCTGAAGCGATTGGAAGGGCGGAGGTGGGTTTCGCATACTAGAATTACGTCCAGTTGATGTCTCTGAACGAATTCCAGCAGCTCATCCCTCCGCGACGAGAGACCGTTTGCATTCCAGAATGCAGCCTGTAGAGATTGCGGGAGCCTTTGGTGTCTATTTTAAAGATCGATAGAATGTTGGAAATGTTACTGGCAAACACCGTACACTACTAGCGATTTACACGCTAGCAGTTAGAACGATACAAAATACAAATATGGTACAATGGTAATACGTACATGCACGCTACGGTCACGGTGGGGTGCTGGAACCTCAGGTGAGTCCCTGTATTGCAGGCACCTGGACCAAATCTAATTGACCGGCACCCAACGCTCAAGGCGACTCTGCATGTTCGGCGAAACGCCGCGTTTTTATACATTATTAAAAACAAATTCCGTGCGATATTTTTCTAAAGGCGGGGTCTGGTTACGTTACTAAGAAACGATAGATAGAGATGTTATGGCTGCCGACTCGGCATTTCGCCGATTACGGTCGAACTGTTCATTTCGCCATAGCACCGGAATTGGCGGATGGATTTGCATAAAAATTGACAGGGGCATTCATGGGGTGTGCGTGAATGTTTATTCTTAAAATTAAACCTGCCCGTTCGCAAATAACGACTAAAAAAGGCCTTAAAGTTCGCACATATACCGTAGCCTACGGCGCTAACATCTAGTCTGTGCTGTTTACGGGGTGAGAAGTAACACCGGTAGACGCCTGGCGGGAATAACTGATTGAGTGGGAACTGATCAATTATCGACCGCCGAGAGTAGAAAATTATTGAAGTACTAATATCGCTATTAAGAAATAGGGGTTGGTGGTAGAATGCTGAAATTTTCATAAAAAGTTAAAATAAAAAATTTTATTCAAATGATAACTTTTTTTGGGGTGGACCACCCTTATCATTTAGGGGTATGAAAGATAGTTTACGTCCTATTCTCAGACCTACTGAATATACACACACAATTTCATAAGAATCGGTCAAGCCGTTTCGGAGGAGTTTTGTTACAAACACTGTGACACGAGAATTTTATATATTAGATTTATAGAGGTTTTCATATTTTTATTTTAAAATGACTAAGTAACTGATCGAAATTGTTCGTTGTTAATTGTTTGGTTTGACTACCTTTTTAACATAGAACGCATACAAGCTTTTTCCTTATGTACTTGGAAATTTTGACACTTTGTAGGTGGTCAAACGTCAATATTGTATATAGATTCTTCTTCAAAAGAATGAAAGCTTGCATAACTATATACAATTGAAACTCTTCCACATAAAACTTATTTGATCAAAGGCCAATTTTCGCGAAAGGCTGTTAATTTTATATGGTAGTTGTGATGTATGAATATTATTTCCTTGCAACTAGGTTTCTAAACATTTGATTTTCCAAAAATGTCAGTCAAATAAGGTAGTTTCACCATGAGTAGCTCGTCAAGAAAATTTTCGGCATCTGTGTAATTGTCTTCTTTCAGAAACGCATATACTTCTTTTCTAACCTCAAAGACCCGTTCTGTAACTCATAACCTGATAACCACCGAGTTTCGCGATAAAACAATAGTATGGTCTGCGCCCATATCATCGCATATTAAAGAAAATAGTCTTGCCCTTAAAGGCTTTGTTTTTATATAATTTATAACAGAAATTACAAATGTAGCCCTATGCTAATTTTATTCGAAGCGAGTAATTCTCTGTGTATAATGCCGTGATTACAAGTGGTATTTGGATTCGTTTGCACATAAGTGCTTGTAGACCTTCATATTTTCTTGTCATTACCGGTTCCCCATCAGTATAAACACCAACACAATGTTTACACTTCATGGCAGAGTTTATATAATTATCAGAATTTTTAAACAGATCCGCGGTTTTTTGAATTTGGCCTCGCTTATAGATGTATTATTGCAGTAACCAACGTACGCTATTAAATGTGCAACATTGATACTGTCCGTAGCCTCGTCTAGCTGAATAGCAAATAATTTGTTTCTAAGTTTCGAAAGAAGTCCTGCAGATCATCTGACATATTGTCACCACGCCTTCTAATACTATTCTGAATCTCTTTAGCATAATTATCTCCAAACATTGAAGCGACTATACCAACGGTAGCAGGGAGAAAATATCATCCCCAAATAGTGTAAATGCTTACCTACGCGATATACAAATTTATAAGATGCAAGCAGTGCTTTTTGGGTGAACGACGAAAGTATATTAAAGACTTATTTCTAATTTCTACGTAAACTTTTTCAACTTGTTCACAAAAAATGGGGGCATTTTTTTCATGTTCTTATACCTTGTTTACAAAAATCTTTATAGTTTATTTGGTTTCATACTGTCAGCAGCTAAACATATTACACACAGCGGTCGCTCTTTATTATTAACGACGGTATTTACAAAATAGAAATGCAGCCGCAGATGTTATTGCTGTAAATAACGTTTAGACGGAACTAAATATTTTCCATACTTGAAAAGTTGTATAAACTTTATACTTTGGACTGAAAACGAAGGAAATATTACACGCCTACTAGCTGTCACTCTCTACTGAACTAATCTAACTGAATATGGTTTTATACGTTCTGGTCTCACTATTTAGATTCTGGGCGATCCTACACCGATCGGGAAAGTTCGAGATTCCATTTTGCTAGAAAGGAGACGTGAATTGTAACACATTTCAATGGGACCACCAAACTTAGAGATTTAGAAAAGCAGGCCCCCAAGAATGAATCTTTCTAGTTAATTTTTTTAAATCTCTTAGTTTCGAGGAAAACAAATTGTTAAACTCTGTTATTAAAAATTTTTGGAATTTTATCGATTTGTACCTGAAGTGGCTTTCCATTTTAGTCTGAAAATGATATGCAGGATGTTCGGGAAACACGCGGCAAAAACTCAAGGGGTTATTCCTCGGTCTATTCTAAGAATATTTTGTACTTTGATGATTTTTGAGAAACCCCTTTGTTTCGAAGATACAGGGTGAACAAAATTTACGACAGTAACAACATTTTATTACCAAAAAGTACATGTAAAGTTGTTCAATCTACAATAAATATTCAAAATTACTTCCTCCAGCCAGGATACAAGCATTCAATCTTCTTGTCATTGAGTGCCGAACTCTTTCAAACACACCAGGGTGGTTTCTAGTTGAGTTACACCCAGCAATTATCCGATTTCGCAATTTGTCAAAATTCTCCACTGCAGTAGCATAAATTAATGATTTCAGAGACCCTCATAAGAAATAATCCGGGGTTTAAGTCTGGGGATCGAGCAGGCCATGCGTCTGGCCCACCTCGACCAATCCAGCGATCTCCGTATGTTGCTGTTAAAAAAACACGAGCAACCAAACTGAAATATGGTGGTGCACCATCGTGCATAAACCACATTACAATTCTTGTCGCCATAGGTACATTCTCCAGAAACTCGGGCAGTGTTTCTTCCAAAAAGTTACGATACATCTCGCCAGTAAATTTTGCTGGTAGAAATACCGATCCAATTAGATAGTCACCCACAATTCCTACCTAAACATTCAAATAGAACTGATGTTGAAATCGATCTTCACATATCTCATGCGGATTTTCATCCGCCCATACATGGTTATTATGAAAATTCCTAATTGCATTTCTTGAGAAAGTGGCTTCATCGGTGAAAGAATCTGTGTCATGAATTGAGGGATTAGAACTAATGTTTGCAAAAGCCATTGATATAACGCAATACGTGGACGATAATCAGCCGATAGTAGTGCCTGAACACGTTGAATATGGTATGGATACAACAAATTGTCCTTAAGTACGCCATACTTTTATTTACATTAATGATTTCAAGAAATATCGAATATTGTTGTCGCAAATTTTGTTCACCCTGTATCTTCGAAACAAAGGGGTTTTCCAAAATTCATTAAAGGACAAAATATTCTTAGAATAGGCCGAGGAATAACGCCTTGAATTTTTGTGGCATGTTTACCTATGCCGACCGTACTACATGTACTACACCAGTTATGTTCAGATTTCTGCGTTTACTGTGCTTTGCATTTTCTAATCTACTTGTTGTTGTGCTACAGAATGTAACGGTCATCGACATTTGAACTTGGTTCTCTTCCAGGGACTTCATTTTCCTCTAATCCACACTGTTTATTGTTTCTTTCCTGCACTCGGCTCGATTTTCCTCGTGTCATCTTCCATATTTTCACCAGCACCCCGTCGGATAACCTCGCATGTCGGTTTTAGACGTATACTACACGAAATTCGGTGTAAATCTTGTCTATACCCCACACCTGAAAAACTGTTAATTCTGATTATATTTCATTCCTTTCTATTTATACAATCACGTTCCATACTTTCCTTACTTCTATCCACCCACTACTCCTTTCTCTTCTCCTCCTCTTCATCATGCCGCGAAAATTTGGAATGTGAAATGTGGAATACTACTTCTACGAACCTAAGAACATTATGTAAAGCTCTTATCGATGCTGCATACAAAATTTATATATCTAGCATGTATAAAAGAGTAAGGTCATTCATTCACAATAAACGTGGCAATATCTGCTGTTATGAAATACAACGATACAATTTTGGATACTCCTATACTTGCAATGGAAAGTTTTGCCCAATATTTTAGTAGTGTATATACGACTCCTAATCCTTGTAGGGTAAATGATTGTAACTTTAATACTAATTGGACTGTTAACATTTTTTAAATTCCTGAAGATGAAATACTAAAAGCACTAAGAACTGCAAAGACAGTTTGTTGAGTGGTATACGGATGGTGTTCTTAGTTTTTGCCATGCGACTGTGCCATTGCCTTTGTAAAACCAGTACACCATTTGTTTAATTTGATACTGAAGCACCCTACATTCCCCGGTATATGGAAGATATATCGTATCTGCCCTGTTTTTAAAAAAAGGTGATCCTTCTAGTATTCAAAATTATAGACCAATATCCATATTACACAACACAATTTTAGAATCAATTTTATATAATAACTAGCTGACCCGGCGAACTTCGTATCGCCTTAGAATTAATAAATGTTGTTTTAAGTTATTACCTGAGTTTTATTAACTTGTTTATATTAAAATAGAATTAATTAAGTTGAGTAAAAGTTCAAAAAGGAGCAAATTCGCGTGCTAGCAAAGCATTTCCTTTATTGAATGTAAACCAAATGATTCGCGTTTCGTTGTAGCACAACTTTCTGTTAAACTATTTGCTGAATGGGTTGCACTTGTGTCGATTATCTTCATTGAAGTATCTTGTGATATACTATGTTTTGCGACTTTATCTATTGTCGGAGCGTTGAATTGTCGTTCGTGTGTTCCAGCGGGGCGTTTATTTGCTCTGATCACGACTCTATAGTCATCACTTGGCATGCGATCCAACGCAGTTTTGAACAACCAAATCAATGCATGATGTTCATGAAGTATTTACTGCAAATCTTGAAGAATTTCTCTTTTCATTGCGTTATTGATCGTTTGCGCCGATGAAGTGGTCTTCCATATTGGCAATGAAGTAAATTTGTAACAACTTTATGCTGTGCGCCTTCAACCGGCTACAATGATCCAATTCTCTGGTGAATTTGTTCTTGTATCTATATAATCGAAAGGGAAGTGATAATTAGTGATTTATGATTACCAAAAATAAAGATGACTCTTTTATTAACAAACATTACCTTGAATGTCGGACTGAATCCGTGTTCTTCAATAATATTTGCTGCAAATGAAGTCATTTGGAAACATGCGTTGTACCTTTAAGCGTTCGAAAGAAAATGTCGAGATTCTTGAACTTCGCCATGAAGCAATGAATGCAATGGCTCAGGTAGCAGAGACAACAATGGCAATTTAACCTTTCCACTGAGACAGCACAATCCAGGCGTTTCTCCAGCAAACTTCAATGCAACGCAGTGGACGCACATAAGCTCCATAGGGCCAACTCTAATGAAAGGGTGCGAGCTGTGGTCAATTGTGGAATCGTATTGAGACACTCCTCGATTCAAATCAACACTTAAAGCATTTCTTCTTGCGACTCCACGTTGCTGATCTCTGTGTTCTGCTCGACGATTTCTCATTGCCACCCGAGCCGTTTCACGTATGGCCTCTCTTTGTTCTTCTGTTTGTGAAGCACGAAGTCAGGCCGTACTAACACGGCGCCCTTCTCTCGTGCGATTTCTTCTTCATCTGTAGTGGATTGATACGCAATATTCCGCAGTCTAATTGCATTACGGCTTCGTTGTAAAAGATTCGATCTTCTCGCTCACGGCATTGTAAATAGAACTGTGATGGATATTGCTGCCTTTGCTTCTATTATGACATAACAATTATTCATGCGCGCACAATCATAAATGTCATAACGTTAATTGTTTTTGCGCGCACCATGACAACTGTCATAGCCTAGCACACAAAACGTCGTCAATTTGTTTAATCTCTCTTTTTTTTTCTTAATTTTTAAACGTTTTAATAGTTTTCTTTTTCCTAAACCTTCGCGTAGCAATTATGAATAAACCCGCAGAAGGAAGTATCCAATTTGGTCCAGTCGTTTACAAGTTTTAGGCATCCGAACAAACCACGATCAATTTTTATATACATAGATGTTTATACGTCTATAAAATCTGTTTTGTCCCCTACACATCATAGTTTCATGAATGGACTATCCACTGTAACAAATCTAAGTTGCTTTAGTCAATATATTTCAGAGTACTTTGATAAACGGGGACAAGTCGACGTCATATATATCGACTTTCAAAAGGCCTTCGACCAGATAGACTATCACATTTTACTCAGTAAACTGTCAAATATAGAATTTTCTCCAAGTCGTCTGCGTGTAGTTCAATCATACTTGACCTGCAGAAAGCGGTATGATGAGTATCGTGGTCATAAATCGAAAATGTTCTCTCCCACGTCTGGCGTACCGCAGGGTTCCAATTTGGGATCTGTTCTCTTCTTAATATATATAAATGATATAGTGAATAATTTGCAATGTGAATCGTTGTTGTTTGCTGATGTTTTGAAAATATTATTTAAAATTGAAAAGGTAGAGGATTGCCTTACTTTACAAAAAGATCTGGGCACCCTAAGTTCTTGGTGCATGGAAAACCACTTGCAAGTTAATGTGAATAAATGCAAAACTATAGCTTACGCCAGAAAACATCAAATAATTTGTTATGATTATATTATGAATGATATTAATTTTTAACGTTGTACGTCTATAAAAGACTTGGGTATACTTTTCGACGCTGGTTTTTATTTTATCGATCACATAAATTAAATCATAGCAATCTGGTCCTTTTTACTTTCGAATTTAAGAAGGAAAACTCTAGTTTCATGCTCCTGGTGAAGTTGCTGCAGTTGCGTTGTCTTTATCGATTCCATGGTTTTATCGGACACTAGATCTGAGGAAGAGATTGTCCTTGGAAAATTTGGATATTTATTCTTCCTATTATAAATATATGAAAAGTACCTACTAAATGCGAACCACCATCTTACGCATTGAATACAAATTTATCTGATACAAACCAGTTTCCTTCTGGGCATGAGTAATAAAGGTTCAAAACTGACAACGATTACGAATGTAGTTAAATATTATAGATAACAGTCCATTTTGCCCTCATGTAATTGACACTAACTCGAGCTCTATTTCTATATACATAACTATCATATATAAAACAGAAGGTAAAATTAAACAGGAATATGTCGTGTTTAATGTCACCAAAACAATGATATCAAATCGACAATGGAGCAGTAGCGGAATTTTAGGGAACATTAATTAATAAAAATGTGAAAAGAAGTACTATACGAGACTTCGAAAGCCGCGTATAGACGCATATGTTGAGAACCCCTATTAAGAAGGTATTCCAACAATGTAGATCAGTAGCGTCGGTAGAGCGACGGTGTCCCACTGATAAATGTCCTCATGAAATTACAACTTGGGTGGTCGAACGTCACTGCACTGTACTGAACTACTCAAGTCGTCGTCGTAGCAGTATTTATAGAAGTACATTCACGAGAGAAATTACCGTCATTTTGTGCCTGTTAAACTTCGTTCGCTTTTACAATTTCGTTTCTTACATAACTTAACTGTTTGGTTTTTTGCTTTACACTTCGTCTATGATGTATGTTTTGTTGAAATTTAGACGATGGTACTTTTGCATGTATTAACAGCGTACGCTGCTTATAAACTGTAACTCTCAAGCATAAACCTAGATATACGCATGTACATTGAACGAAAATTGTTTTTAGACAGTAATAAAACCGTTCAAATTTCGCCCTAAACGACATCACAGCAAATATTTATTCGACCTAAACACTCGAAGTGATTACGGCAACGAAATGCAGATATATGCATTCGTATCGTCGGCATCGTTTGGTATTCTGACACGTAAGGAAATATTATATATCTTTTAAGTTTGTCTGGTTTTAAACTGGAGGTTCGTATTTTGTTTATTTTAATCGTTTCGTTACGTATATAACAAGTTTCTTACTAATAAAGTGTGTTGGAATTACCATGGAAAGAAAAGAGTGTACAGAAGCAGAGCGATGAAGAATTATAGCAATATGGCCAAGTGGAATATCGACGATTGAAATTGGTAGAAATATAAGAAAATCAGTTAGTAATTAATATTTCTTGTAATTAAAACTGTAATTTAAAAAAAATTACAATACCAATAATAATGAGATTGCATAAAATTTTAACGTTGTGTATATACCCATCTATCATTGTTTTTCTGCTTTTATAGAGAGGAACGATATGAAACTGGAATCTGATATTTTCGAAGAGAATGGAAGCTGCGCAAGAAACAAAGGTCTGGTTATCCACCAGTTACAATGATCGGAGAAGATCTTGTAGATTTATCAGAAAAAAATTCTTTCTTTACTTGTGCCAAATTACTACAATATGCTGAAATAAGCTGCGAAAATAATAGGTAAGCACCTGAAAGAGGCGGAGGCCTGTAGGTGTGATAGACTTTACAGCAAAACATGCTACATGCAAACTACACTTTTCTGTGGAACATCTATATATAGATTTCTTTTATGAAAAGCTATTTTCTTCTGCAGAAAATTGAAATCTCTTCGTTTATAGAAGAGTAAATACCCGATACCAGAAAGATTTTATCGTTAATCTAAAACTAGTGGAAGAATTTGCCAAGCGTACTGGAGATGGATTTCATCCCACAGCACGGGGCCCTAGTGGCTATATAACCCAAATTAACAGCAGCCCAGAGTACATCTCCATTTTAGAGCAGTACACTTTACCCGTAGTGTGTGCCAATCATGTACATATAACATTCGTCGTTATAAATAATAATAATATAAAATATTTTTAGGAAGGGCAAGACAAAAAAGTTGGATAGGAACAGTTGATAGAATATAAAATACAATACAAAGTTTATCATATTCTATTAACAATATTGTAAATTAATATTAAATATTAAGAAAATATTACACTCTATGTATTTGAAAAACAAATATCATCGGTAGAACTTAACAAGTAATAAAAAAGTCAAAGCAAACGTTAAACGAATGATTTAAAACAACTGAATTTTTCTAATTTTACTTTTTTATTTTTGTATGATTTTTATTAGATTTCTGTTTCTTACTGACACCATATCACATAGGTAAACTTCTCACCACACAATTGGTTAATAATAAATTTGGTGATACGTAGTTTGCCAGCACGATGCAGGCATTATCAAAGCCGAGGTGGTTTCGGTTTATACGGTTTTGATCAGGGGCGTAGCCAGAAAAAATTTCGGATGGGGTTTTCGTGATTCGTCCAAATTTTGCATTAAGTGAAGAATGAATGAGAAAATATCGCAACTAACGTCTATGTTTTTATTATATTACATAATGCTGTACGTAGATTATTTTTAATGTTATTTTCACTTTTACACCAAACAAAAACCTTCACAAACGCATAAACTGCTTATAAAACCATATCCAGTCGTCTGGGCTTTGTTCCCATAATTGATTTCTTTTTCAATAAAAGAAAAGTAGCATTGATAGGTTACGAAAGGTATTAAAATGTCCACATTTCGGGAGCGGTTTGAACCCCCAAAACCCCCTTGGCTACCCCCTGGTTTTGCTAATGCTTGCCTGGTGCTAGTGAAACACGTGTAACCAAATTTATTATGAAACAGTTGTGTGGTGATGAGTTTACGGTTACCATATAAAACGCAAAACTTGCCGACGTTATTTATTTATCTAAGGGCAGCAATGAAATGAATATAAGATTCATATTTGCAAAGTACCGAATATTATATATTTATTATATTATATAACTCGAACTCGATGTCTAAAGACTTTTTCAAGCATTGTCCCTACTTGCAATTTATGTTTCTCATCGTTAAATCTTAGACATGTTAACAATCAATTTCGATTTCACACGCTAGATCAATAAAAGTAGTGTTTTCGTATCTGATGTAAAATATGTTTGATACTGCCAGATTTCACCTCCACTCAGAAGGAACGCGACAATACTTCAGTTAAGCTAAGTTAAGTTAAGTTAAGTTAAGTATCTAAGGATCTAAAGGTCAAGATATTGATCGAAATTATATTCTCTTCAATTAGTCAATATAGTTGATTACTAGAATCACAGTTCAAAGATTATGTATTAATTTCTGGTATATGACATACAGTTTAGAGTTTATATATATATATATAAACAAATTTGTTTATCAACAAATATTTCTACAATGTCTTGTATTTAGAAAACATAAACAGAACTAACTACAATTATGGGCTAAGTATAAATGAAAAGAAAGAATTCAATGTATTTGGAAATGAGTGAAACAAGAAACCTTAGCCAACACCTAAGAATAAAGTGTAGTATAACAGATAGATGGCGCAAGAAACAGCAGTCAGTAGATGTTTGACAGAGATAGAACATGCAGTCATCACGTAGTAATAAACACTTTAATAAATTATTAAAAAAATTAAAAACAGGTAAAAGCATTCTGGGCATCCTATTAACTAAAAGAAAATTGAAGAAAAAATAAAACTTAGAATAGATTAGATAGAGGAAGTAGAAAATCAAGAGGGCTTTGCAAGAGGTAAGATTTTACCAAACTGTCATCTGACTTACAGTTATTTATGGATATTGACAAAAGGCGCACAGAAGAGAAATCTGAGAATGAAAAATGTTAAGGAATGCATATGGATTTATAAAGGTGAATGGATAATGGAAAAGAAGAACAAATATAGAGATAATGGATCTGTACAAACAGCCGAAAGTAACAATAGATGCAAAAATACAAAGACTAGGATGGCTAGGACATTTATATAGAGTACCAGTTGAATGAACAGCAAAAGCATTCTTGGAGTCTAAATTAGGTATATAGAATAAGTGAAGGAGGATTTGAAAGCAATCACAGTGCATCATTGGGAACAAATAGTAGCAGATCGCAACAAGTTTGTATTATTTTCGTTAATTTCAAGGAAATCTTTTTCAAATTGGCCTGCATATGCAGTCAGTATACAATAAACAGAAAATTATTAGTGACATTTTCATTTTGTGGCATTTCCGGTTTTGTAGGAAATAAAGTTAACTTCTTCAAACGGAACAACTTGTATATTCATTCATTTCCTGATCCAGAATTGGAAGCTACGTTGAAATATATGAATATACAGATTTTTACTCCAATAGAAAGTTGGTAAAAATTAGATCAAAAATTCTTCATACAAAATTAAATACATTTGAACAGAGAGATAATTCCAGTTTGGGCTATAACAATGCTTTCCGTTAGAAAGTTTGATAAATTAAAATAAAAGACCCTTCATACAAAGTCGAAATACCTTGAATTTCTTAACAGCACTACGTACTATAAACTTACTAATTTCGCGAGTAGGATGAACAGAGATAAACATTCCCTTATTTTAATTTTTGCAACTTTCTAACGGAAAGCATTCCGAACAATTCTGGGACTTTACTCAAGTCACATCAAACATTAACTCTAAAACGTCTTTGTGAAATGTAGATACGATTACGCATTAAATTTTCTAAAGTCCAAAACTGATGATTTTTTTCTGTTAAATATAGTTAGAGCCAACGCTCGATAACGTAAATACCCGATATTGGAATTCGTAGTATAGGATTATATGGAACGCTCGATAACGTAAAAGCATTGTAAGTTCGATAGTTCGATAACGTAAACAGCACGCAATTTCCGATCGTCTACGAATAACTTCAAGCGTTATAAATGCATTGCAAGTTACCATTGAAAAGCTCAGTTTGGTCAACTCCCGAGTTATCCAACCAACACACCAACACCCTTGGTCTGAATTAGTTCATGTTATCGAGAGTCAGCTGTATATATAATTATCGGAGAAATTTGTTTAGTAACTCCATAAAATAATTCAGAAAATTGGTTTGGAACCTTTGGTGTAACAAAGCAACGTTCCATAAAATAAATCGGTAAAAGTTTGGATTAGTTCTAAATGCATCTAAAAACCACTGATAACGGCATGGTTGGTCACCAAGTAGCAACAATTGCATCAATCTGCGTTTGTAAAATAGACAACGATGCTTATTCAAAATACTGCGCATTGTACCTAAACACTGGCCACTATCACGCGATGACTAGTATAGTACACCAAAATATTGATTTACATTTCTTCACTGACGATAGCTACGTTCTTTGTCTTTCCTAGGAATTAAATCCAAATCTTCTCTATGCCACTAACAGATATCGCCGATCTGACAGAAAAAGAAAAGGAATTTTAAGAAAACATGCTACATATCTTCCTTATTTTTAATTTTGATCCAAGTGAACGAAGGATAATTGTTATTTAGAATTTTGTTCTATTAGTATAAAAATATCATTTAAAAAATTATTGCAAATATATAAAAAATATGATGCTCAATTTTGTGCTTTCATTATCCCATTCAAATCAGTAGAAGGAATACTACTATTATGCTAATTAAACTTACTTTCTTCTCTAATAACAACACAGTTAGCAATAGTGTAGACTTCAGCCGGTTCACGGCTTCCGACGCCCTGCTTTCTGACATGGGCTTTCATATTTCATCAATCCGAATAAAAAATACGTAATAAATAAAAAGACAACAAAAACAATTACCATAATGTCAATATTTATTCATTCAGAATATACATCTATAATTATATATATATATATATATATATATATATATATATATTATTACATATATACATATATTCTATGTGTGTATGAGAATTTCAATTACGAAATTCCCCAGTATGTTCTAATGCGCATTTTTCCAGCTATTTTATTCTCCAGAAGTGGACAGCGTTTGCCACCTCAGACTCCTATAGTTGCTGTAATCGCGCTGCTGGGGTAATCCCCGTGTGAAAATATGTAATTAGAAAACTACTTCTCACTATTCGCGATTTCCCGCTCTTCAGTGCGACTTTTTGAGAAGTAGTGTTCATATCTTAATCGGCACTATATGTACATGTAATGTTTGTGTGCCTGAGAATTTCAATTAAGAAATTCCCCAATTTGTCCTAATGCGCATTTTTCCAGTTATTTTATAGTGCGAAACGCGTCTGCGAATAATAAGATGTAATTTTCTAATTACACATTTTCCACACCGGGATTACCCCGGTAGCGCGACTACAGCAACTACAGGAGTCTGAGGTGGCAAACGCTGTCTACTTCTGTATAATAAAATATATGTATAAAATATATAATATATGTATTTAAACTTATTCAGGTATACCAATCGGATATACGATTAAACTTATGGCCGATACTGTACATTTAGATACGATAGCTGACGGGCACAGAAATGTGAACATTCTGAGAACAATGTGCGATTACGTGATTCGTGAATAGGTGCTAACCGAGAGCTGGCATCAGCCACAAGACAAGGCGAATCCATTCGACTCTGTAAGACGGTAATATATTATGTCCGCTAAATATAAACAGTGACCCGATGTGGAGTTTTGTTGACCAGTCAATTAAATGGAATCGGCAGCTCCCATATATCAATGAAGGGGGACCTCACACTTAGCCATATATAAATAATGGATTACAACGTTAGGGTGTACCTAGGGTGGATGACTACCGTTTGTGTTTACAACTGTGTTGTGTGTGTGAGCCAGTGGCGTAACTAAATTGTATGGAGCTGATTAATTATAAAAATACTTTATTTTAGCAATATGTGCCTATGTAATTGTAACACTTTGGATCGGGACCGGCTAAGTTCGTGGCCCCCTGGTATTTCGTTGGTTTTTTTAAAGTTCTTTGTTCTAGTATTCTGTAGTACACAACATTTTTTAAAAGGAACGGCATCGACACCGAGTACACAGATCGGTTAATTATTTGCGGCGTCAGCTATGTTTCAACAGATTCTTTATGTAACCATGTTCGTCGTGAGGAATAAATGTCTTTATATGTAGAGAACGACTGTTCGACATCTACTGACATAATTGCATAACTAAAGTAATTCTTACTAGTACATAGCGGATCTGTAGACCCATTATAACGCAAAAATCGTTTTAATGTGGTAAAATCTAAATCTTTTGTTGTAATTTTTTTATGAAAACATTTCCATAATGGGTAAATTAAAAAAGAAACAGATAACAAATTTAAATTGCATTCAATATTATTTAAGATAACAAAGTAATATGAATATTATTGGATAACGTTCGCTACTGAAGTGTCGCCTAGTTGCCCCTTAGAATTCATTTATTGGATTAAATATATTTATGGTTAATAAAACAGAAAGAGATGGTTTCACTATGTGAATAAAAGGTGTAGTTGAAACAGTAATAAAGAAGAATTGCTGTTAAACAGAATACGTTTAGACCTCGTCGGAAGCTGCAATAAAAAATTAAAAGAAAGGGAAGAAGTAGGGACCACAACGACAGCATTAGGAAGGGCCTACGGAACCACATTCGTTGTACGTCAGAAAAACGACATTCAGCAGAAGGACAGGATATTTAGTATTATCCTGAGTCCCAAGACCGAGTCGAATATCGCGCATGGATGTAAAGAACAGAAATGCCGAACTTCGAAAGTTGACTGTGAAAGTTTTAACGATCTACCAAAATCAATTGACCAATCAAGGGCATGCAGAAGAAAGAAATAGAAAGGGAAACTAGGACGCAGGGTTTTATCACATTTCAATGTTGAGGAACGATGTAGGCTGTAATAAAGAAAACGCAGGCGGATACCTATTGTCCAAGCCTGAAATAAATTGACTGTAAAAGAGCTGCTGAAAGGAAAATTGTCAAATGTTTTTGCTAACGTGCAATGTATGCTGTAAATAACATGGACCGACAATGGATTGTAAAACCGACGATTTTGAAATTATTCGCGTAAAATTACGTTTCACACAAGTTTCAAGAGATTAAATCACTTTATTACATGGTTTACGAATTGCACGTTGAACAGAGGTTTGTGTTCTACCTAGTACAAAGAAAATAAGTAATAGAGAAATAAATCTATTGACAGGAAAAAGAGGATATAATTAATGAATTAAGATGAATACTATTTTGTGTTAGTATTCAAAAATATCAATATCAAGATAAATTGCAAATACAAAGAAATCGGGTATACAATACGTCGCCACGTTTTGATGCTGAAGTCTGCGGCGAATGGAGCCCAATTCCTCTCTCCGTGACATTGGCATATACAATTGTTACAGTATACGTATTTGATACGTTCCAGTTTTTAATTTTTGCTGACCCGCGTACCCTGGCACGCGGCATGATTGCTCGACGGTCACCTTGGTTTAGTCAATTAACTAAACTGGATATGATTCGAGTCCGGAAATTCGTTGATAAATTAAGAAGTAGGCATGAATTAACCATTCTCGGTCCACTTCTTGACAACGTCCTTTTCGTCATTTTTCCCCAGGGTAGGTGTGCGATTTGGCCATTTTTAATTGAATTCTAGTACTTTTTGTTTCTACGATGCGTGCGTTTGTCTTTATTTATTTTGTATGGTCCTAGTATCGACCGCCGTCTTGACGCCCGGATACTTACCAGCCCTTTTTTTACTCTCTATTAAAGAAACTTGTAAGTAAAGTGGGGAGCTTAAAGTTAGTTTGAGTTACACCGCGAAGTCTTGGAGAACGACCTCATCACTCTTACGAAAATTGGTGATGAAAATGGTTCAAGAATTCGTTAGATATTTTCACGATTGGCGCTTCCCCTTTATTTTTGTCCTCCCGCACGTCCTGACTGGCTATATTAATTCTCAAAATCATACATTGAACATGGTGATTTGTCGAAACACATTCACATGCTACAACAATTTGAATATGGGAAGCTATGTAGAGACAAAGAATAGTGGGACCAATCTTTTTCGAGACATTATAACTGCTGAGAGATATTGTCATATTTTATATAAGTATATAGAACAACTAGATTATAATGAATGGCAGCACGGTTTGTTCTAACAGTATAATGCCCCACCTCACACTGTTGTAGTAAAAATTTACAACAATTTTTTAATTACAGATAAATTACACACACTTATGGCCTTCACGTTCCCGTATCTTACTCCTCCTGATTTTTATTTATTTGGGAATTTGGAAAATAAAATACATAAAAACAGACTCCATAACCTAGAAGAACTACAAGCCGCAATTCAGCATAAAGTTAATAACATTAGTGTAGTGTATTCTTCACCTTCTGTAAATTTAAATGAATAAAGTTATAAAAATAAAATATGCTATGTTTATTTTAGAAACACTTACTGAAAATATTTTGTGTAGGTATAGAAGGTAGAACTATTCAAATACATAAAAGTTAGAGATTTTAATGCTTAACATCGCTAATGTGTAACATTGGCTGCATGTTCAAAAGATGTCACGTGGGTTTCGTTTCTAAATGAAAACCCAGTATGTAGAGTGATTATTGGACAGTTAGTTTATTACTTTGCAAACAATGGTTAGGTAATTTAACAGAACGCGAAATAAATTGAAACTCTGCATGATTTGTTTTGGGAATTAAATGTGCGTGTACGACGGATGATGTAGTATCTCACTCAATAGCCTCGAGAGGTAATTGTGTGGTACAAATGAATAAAAGAACGAAGTGTGGGTCCCAATATTATTGATGGAACTCTATAACCAATGTATATTTCAGTTTTCTTCAAGTGTGATCTCATTCCTGTACTGAATACTTTGTATCTAGAGGAATCTGATCTATCAAGCAACTACTTATTCTTTAAAAAAAAAAAAGGTACCTCTCTATTATGCAACACCTGTCCACGCCTATTAAGATTGACGTTTTCTTATGTCGTTGGATACCAAGATGTGGGGTGATTGGTGTGGTCTACCGGGTCACCCGATTTCACACTCCCAAATAATTTCTTGTGGAGATAGGTCATTCACCCTGTTTATAAGTATTATTCATTTTGTTCTTTAATTCAGTCCAACACCCTTTACATTTTTTTAATGTTAAAAAATAATGTCATTCTCTTGCTTTGCTACTTCTTTAGAGTTTGGATACCCTCGGACTTATTTTAGACAATACGCACAGATATCGGAAACAGATCTCGCTTTATATTCGTAATGCTTATTTTAATTTGAAAAAAACTGTTTCCTTATAGGCACGTGTTTAATGAAACTATTTTAAAAAAACTTATGCGAAGCTCTTGTTCTCTCACAATTCGCATACTGTGTGCCAATTTATCATTCAACTCTGGATACTTTTACTCAAAATCGCATACAAAAAATGCAAAACTCACGTTTGAGGTATATTTATGGCATACATATGTAAATTTGACCGTAGTTCCCATAAACTGGACTGGGCCCGATGGCTCAATATGCATGATAGACAGGAATTTCGCTGCCTGGGCTTATATCATAAAATACTATCTTGGAGGTCTCCGCCGTATCTGTATCCAAAGATTACATTCAGAACGGATATACATTATCTCAATACAAGATTTCGGGGCAAAATTTCTCCACCACAACAGAAAACGGCACTTTATGAAAGATCCTTCTCATTTCAGATCTATATATTGGACAACAATTTACCTATTGAAATTTCGTCTAATACCTCATTTAATAGCAGTTTGAGGGAATATCTGAGATGTGGGCGGGGTTCTGGTGCACGCAGGTAGTTCCTTATTTTTGTTTACGCTCTTTAGACAAGAATGCTATTTACTTTTCTTTAAAAAATGTTAAATGATATTTTGTGGCTTGAATTGGTATAAAATAGTATTAGTGTTTTAGTAGAGTAGTATTTTTTAATTTTTGCCTCTCTTGGCATCATCGGAATCTTTTAGATTTAGGCGGTGTATATATATATATATACATATATAGATATACATATATGTATTCTCTAATATATCAAGGTTGAGTTGCAAAGCAGCATTAGCTGAACTTCGCCTTGTGGTTGCGGCCTTCTTTCTCTTATGTGTACATGTATATATTTTGTGATAGTTGGTATGCAATAAAGACATTATTATTATTATTATAAATATGATATATTTATTCACGAGTATGCTACTTATTTATAATATAAAAGTGAAAATCTTCGATTGGTTCAGCCTACTGAATATTTTAAACTTACTAAAATACATGTACAACACGAATTATTCCCCAAAATCGAATAAATAGCATAATTTAAAGTGATTAACACGAAAGGTTTTCCTTTCTAAGATTTCCATAATTTTATTTTTCGCTAACTTGAAGTTTGTTTCCTTGTGCTTGCAGATTCGAGTTAGGGAAGTTCAACTGTGGTACTGTTTTTATATTTTAATTTATTAGTTTACTACATGAAACTTTTATGTCATTCTACGATGATTGTGATGGAAATTGAAATATATATTACGTCATAAGTAAAAGTCGGATCCTTTGTTGTGTATTTCAATTTTTGTGCATATTTGATCGTTGTTACTAATACTACTATTGATTTTAATACAATTTTAACAGGGCTGGTCATTAGCAGACAGACTGCAAACAATAGACTACTAACAATTGCTTCATTATTAATTCCTAATTTTTGTGCGAACTTGGAGACAAAGTGGTAACACTAATTAGTAGCCATTATCGTGGATCAGGCCTTAGTGTTAGTTCTTTCTAGGAGTAGATGGCGTTTTTTGCAAACATTGTGGCCACATAGTGGATTTCTGAAATATTATTCCTATTTCCTGTTATAAGCTAAACACCCTATAAATGCGTGTTTTATTAACCATCGTTATTTTTATCAAACATCTAGAATGCGTATTTTCTGTTAATTTTTTGAATGTTATCTTTTATTTCTCAGATAAGAATTAATTTATTCTAAATTGGTTTTATAGATATCAAGCGCAAAGAAACAACTACTCCAGCAGATATTGTGCATTAAGAAACTTAACCAGTATAACACAAACTCCTATACAAAAATCGAAAGTACCATAAAACGAATTACATTAACCTGTCAATATCCAATTTATAATTTTTGTTTGCATATAAATCCAGGCTTTAGTCATCCATAGTAAGTCTCTCTTCAACGCACTGTTACTAATAAAATTGCAATCTAATTTCCGTAATATTCGCCAGCTTCTAAAAATTCACTTTAATTTTTTTTTGCCAGAGAGAAGTAAATACATACATATGTATATATTTTTATATAACAAATGTGGAAGGAAAAAGTATATGCCATGGTTCTGATTCTCACTCACATGGAGTATAAATTCCAAACTTGACTTCATCATGTGCTTATTATACGCTCCTACGGTCGGTTAATATCAGAACTAATGAACATATTATTTACCTTCAAGTAACTAAATGTTGCTGTGTAAACGGGCCCCAGCATCAGATCATTTCACAGCATCAGCGACGTGTGTGGTCCTATCTATTACATACACGCTCTGGCACATACCAGCACAACACGGACGCGCGTTATTAGTTTCTAAAGAACAGGGACGGAGTAGTTTGCAGTGAATCAAAGAAAATGAGTGTTAGTAAATGTAGTAAATATACATCTATATATATATATATATATATATATATATATATATATATATATATATATATATATATAAGGTAGAAAAGGGTAAAAGATTATATATGTATATATATATTGAAAAAGTTAAATGAAACTCTATCAGGGTGATCGGTCAGTAAATTACAGGAAACTCATTCGTTCATTAACTCTATATTTCGTTGCTTGAGATTTTGCAACGTCATCAGGAGAAATGCTGAAATTGTATAATCACAAATTACCAATTAAAAAGACAGAGACAAAATTAAAACTTACTACAAGAGTCTAACAGTAGCCGTTATGTGCACATTAGATTGGCATCATGTGCCACACAAACATGTCCACCTATTGACCTAGGCAACAGATCTGGACAAATTTTGACAAATACGTGAAAACAATGTAAACTTAAATATTCCTCTAGAAACAAAAAGTAAGCGTAATTGCGGAGGAAACTGTTTGCGAAGCAATACTCTCATACACACAACGTGAACTACCGAACATTGTTTAGCGAAAGAATGAAGAAAAACGTAAACTACAAAATGTGTGGCAAATGACTCAAGACAAGAAAAACTACACTGGACAATCTGACAACTTAAGACAGTTTTATGCAAGTATAAACATGATACAATATAAACATACCTTACAAACCTGTCAGCAACGGAAGGCACAGACTACTCATTCTGGAAGTCTTAAATTTTCTTTTCCAATTTATCGACCACCGTATATTTATTTTTGCCGCTCCTTCCGCATTAGTAAGCTTGAGCTTAACAGTTATTTTCTTTTTCTCCTCGACCATAGTAAAATTCTTGATTGTGTTTTATCACCAATAAAGTCGTGCTGTGACCGCACCGAAAAGTAGTCCTCCGTCCCCTAGCAAATCGCAAGTGAGTCTGACTGATCGAATCAAGAAAATAGTCGACGATATTGAAGGTTAATTTACGGAATGTTTCTTTTTCGGTAATTCAGTTGAATAATTACCCGAAGTGAGTTCGACAACCGTTTTAAGTCGAGTCGACTAGGGTAATTTTTCCATATCACCAAGATTCATCGAACCAAATAGGCTATGTTCCTTTCCTCTCATTCGACGAGCTGGCCACGACACAGAGGCGGACACCATGTTTTTGCTGTTTCATTTTGGGAAAAGTGTTTGTTCCAAGCATTTCTCGTATTCATTTTTAGTTCCGCTTTGATGGATACAATTCAATGTTGTGCTCTGATCGCAGTCGAGAAATTTATGTTTCTCCCTATGCTATGTTGTATATTGTTTCATTATTAAGTATCTCAATTTCGTCTTTATATTCCTTTTTCTATGTGAAGCATTTTACATTTCTGTATATCAAACTCCATGCAGATGTCTTAAATTATTGTTTCGATTAATTTTAGATCTCAGTGTTTGGTGTTTCATTTACGCCTGTGATGTACCATATAATTGGATATAGTCCATATTATAAGATACAATTTATTTTATGTGGTTCGTCTTTCTGATCTTTAATACCAAAGCCGTATACTGTGCTATTCAAAGTTTTTGAGAGTCGTTTTCAACAGAGCCGAAACCTAAGAGCACTGATTGTGATTGGAATATTCTCACATTTTTTATGGTGTTGGTTAGTATGTTTATATTATTCGTTTACAGATATATTCTAGTCTGCCATTGTGTCGTATGATAGTTTAGCAAATTTTGAATGATTGATTCGTTTTGTATATTTCTAGAAGTAGGCACATACTAGCAACCGAATCGAATGCGTTTTTGTAACCAATATAGCAGGTTATTATATTGTTTTGTTTTTATTCTTGGTTTAAAAAAACACTAACTATTATTAGCTGATGTTTACAACCTTTTTGCTCTTCAGTCAAAATATTATGTTAGGTTCAGTGTAACTATTATATATAATTTGGTTAATTGTTTCGTTGAATTTTAAATTGGTCTTATCAAAAACAGTGACTCTCATACTGAACTTGTTTTCGCATATCTAACACGAAGATATTTGTACAAGAAAATTACACTTTTCTGTTTAAATAATTTCAATTTTCAAACAGATTTTAAACTGAGCATATAAAGTTGCAAGATCTATCCTATTTAACCAAATCTCCAAATTTCTTCTATAACAAAAATGTTACTCTCGCAATCTCGCTTAATTTGAGACACGCTGTATATTTGTGGTTCCAGGTAATGCATTATTATTATTATTATTATTGATGTTTGTACATGTGAGAGGGATTCGATATGAATTCTCTCACAATGCACGTATAACGCAAGTTGTCCACTTCTGTAGAAAAAATAACTGTAAAAAAGATGCGTAATACGTGCATTGTGAGAGAATTCGTATCGAATCCCTCTCACATGTACAAACATCAATGTTCAGACCATATATACATAAAATTTGTATACGAAATTACAGCTCTTGCAAAGCCGTACTGACGAGCGGTATAACCGCGAAACGTACGTCTACGGATGGCAAGAGAAGATCAAAATTTTGTAATTATTATTATTATTATTATGTTAGCTTGCCGTTAGATTTTACCGGTTGATTGTAACTTTTACTGAGTATGATCCAAAGAGAAAGTTAATTATATTATATTTCTAAATTAAAAGCATCTCTGATTATACGGATACTATGTACTTAATAGTTATTACTTTTATGTTCAATTCCAATGCCCTTGTGGAACCCTTGCAGAAGAAACTTACTACCTACTGATCTCTAAATCATTGTTTTTTTAAATGTGTAATAAAAGTTATTACTTTTTCTTCGCGGATTTTCTGTAAATTCGAAGCTGAAGAAATTTATTATGTAATCCGTTTTTGCCATTTTAGTTATGAGAATTGTGTCTGGTCTACTGTGATTGAGAGGAATGTTAATAATAATTGTTCTCTGCGAATATAGGTTGTAGTTTATATTGATAATAGAGTTGCTTTCCATAATTTTCTTCTGTGGAGTTGTATAATAATTTAGTCTATGATCGATAGTGCCAATTTGTTTGCAACACTTCTTACATTTGTCATTTGTGATTGTTTTGTCTTTGACTATATGATTTAGAGAATATCTTGTTGCTATGACTTGATCCTGGAAAGCAATTACAAATCCTTCTGTTTCCGGGAAGATGATATGACTTTCTTTGTTCTTCACTGTATATGGCCACTTGGTGGTTGACATATGTATGTATTTATTGTTTTAAAAATCGGTACTTAAGTTGAACTACTTGTATATGTACTTAGCTATGTAGGTATAATCTTTACAGTAAAAGTGTAAATCTTACTTTCGAATATGATTAGATAATAGTTAGAAGGTTCATGGTAATTTACAGTCTTTATTATTAGGTATCTTAAGTTTGTACTAGCTATTATGTACTACGTTTGGTCTCAATGTTCTGTAATATAAGTAGGACTAACTAAAATTAAATTAATTAATCCACAGTATATGTCAGACAAATATCGCTGGTATCATCTTGTCGCCAAACTGTAATTGAAATTTGAGATGTTCAAGTAGACAACGGAGAGTTGTGGCAATTGCTCATTGGCGTCCGCTCATCCACTCTATAACGTGGATAGAGTGGCAGTCATCTGACAAACGAAATGATTGCAAATTACGGATTTGTCACGCAGACTACGGAAACTTTTAAATTGAATAACTTGCACCCGCGTTCCTCTACCACCCTTCTATTTCTTGGTTCACCCTCCAATACAATTGAAGTCGCGTCACCTCGCTACCATCATCACCCCTCAAAGTTTGTTTTATTAAATCGTTTGTTCGATTAGAAAGAAGGGCATTTAAATAGGATACGGATTAGTGTAATAATGAAGTGAAATGTAGTCGCCGGCTTGTAATTGAAAATAAAAGGATAAATGTGTTGAACGCGACCTTACTGGGCTGTAGTGTAGAGATATTACATTCATTGCTTTATTCAACGGAAAATTGTACATAGTAATGAAAGATAATAATGTTACTTTAGCTTCGCTTAATGGGGAAAAATATTATTTGAGATTTTCTCTAAAATATAAGTATTACCTGTTTGCAGCATAGATTTAGTTGTTTTCATATGACAATACATATTGATTTTCGCAATAAACATATGCTTTAAACTTCACGGGTTTTGTTCCACTGGTCTTACCTATAACGCCAGGCGAAAATAAAATTTTGTTGTGTTGAGGCTTTGTATGCCTTTCTATAATTAGATGAACTGCACAATTTGCACAGTGGTATTTAATTTTATACTCTCTATTTAGATATAGTAACGTTGTAATTGTTGTAATAATAAAGTACATCAAAGTAATTATAAGCAACTTCCAATGAAGATTCGTACAGGAAAGTTAAATCTAAATTTCAGTTTTAATCCATTGTATTTGTTTAACCTATACTGTAAAAAGTCCTTCGATTCACTCCTAGTTAAATTAATTTAAAACAATGTATTTTCTTAAACTATATCTATCGACAAACTCCCACAATAATAAATTACCTTTGTTAATGTGGATTAAAAGTGGAATACCTACACTATAAATACAGTGTAACTTCTCTTCTATGAACTTTTGTATCTTATATGTATATAAAAATGGATCGTGGTTTGTTCGGATGCTTAAAACTTGAAAACGACTGGACTAAATTGCATACTTCCTTCTGCGGGTTTGTTCGTAATTGCTACGCGAAGGTTTAGCAGAAAAGAAAACCATTAAACTGTTTGAAAAATTATGAAAAGGAATCAATGACATTTGTCATTGTGCGCACATGAATAATTGTTATGTCATAATAGAACCAAAGTCAGAAATATCCATCACAGTCTTATTTACAATGCCGCGACCGAGAAGATCGAATCTTTCACAACGAAGCCGTAATGCAATTAGACTGCAGAATATTGCGAATCAATCCACTGCAGATGAAGAAGAAATCGCACGACAGAAGGCCGCCGTGTTAGTACGGCCCGACTTCTTGCTTCACAAACACAAGGACAAAGAGAGGCCATACGTGAAACAGCTCGGCAACAGCATTTCAATACGATTCCACAATTGACTACAACTCGCACCCTTTCGTTAGAATTGGCCCTATAGAGGTTGTGTGCGTCCATTGAGGTGCATTGAAGTTCGCTGGAGAAATGCCTGGATTGTGCTGTCTCAATGGAAAGGTTAAACTTTTCATACATATGTTCTTACTATTTGTATTAATTTAGTGTCATATGACTCTCCGTGTGAGATGAATGGGTTTTATTCAATGCACAGTTAGGATTTGGATTGATATCCATCTGGCCCGTGAGTCTAGCACAAAATATTATGGAGTTTCTTTGTCAAAAGATGTTTGACTAATTGTAAGAAGTAATTAATCACCCATCTACCCCAAATTCAAAAACATTGAAATCCTCTTATACTATTGCATTCATATGAGTTGAATATTTTATTATTATTATTATTAGTCTTACTTTGCTTATTATATATGTTATGAGGCTGTTTATGTATTTTTATACTTTTTTACATTTATATGTTTCATTAAATATTTTATATTTTACATGTATTATACTATTTCCTTGAACGGCCCTGCGATTGGTTTTAAATAGCAATCACTAGCACCCAGGTGTTCAGGTGTGGCTGCAAACAGGTATGATTCGTCTAACAGTAAGTACCAATGCATTCTACATCCGCTGATGTTCAATATTGCATGACGTATGCAGTTCTCATATATGTACACATAATTCTGCTAGTTTTGCAAAGGTCAAGAAAATCAGTATGGCGACTTTATGATGTAACTACGACCTTCCTCAGTAGAAAACTGTACTTGTAGCTATTCACATTGATCTTAGTGATCTATTTGTGTTTACATGTGTGTTGTGCGAGTGTCCATTGTGCGATGATTTTTTTAATTGTTGTGCAGTGGTGAATTGTTTAGTGTTCATCACGAGTTTAACTAGTGTCGCGCACAACATTTAATTCCCTCATGCCTGCTCGCACTGTATTTGAATGAAAAAGTATAGTAACTTTTGGTTACATTTTTACTATTTCGCGCCAGAGGGATGCTATTTATGCACCCCAAAGTACAACGCTAGTGTTGCTTATCACGTGTATTCTGGGTGTCGATCTACATCTAATATCGCCTCTAGCTAAAGATATAAATTCTGAGGTTTTCCGCATTCGGATATCTTCCTATAAACGAAAGTGTAATTCTCGACATTTCAATAATATCTCACTCATGTTCTGAATATCTTTACGTCGATTGTTGGAGCTCTAACATATCCGTTGTAAAATTGGACATTTTGGACGGAACGTTTTGTCATAAGGACGCTATTTTTGTTTGTGTGATTTCAAGCTTTCATCTCAGTAAAAAAATGGAATTAACTCGTGAAAAATTTGTTGATATGATTCATTACTACTTTTGATTATTCCAACGGCAATGCATCGATCAATTCACTTCGAGTTTTGGCAATGAAGCGGCATCTAATACCCCTGTATATCATTGGTTTAGTGAATTCAATTGTCACGGACGAATTTAAAGAATATCGTGTCAGAAAACATCGATGCTGTGCGCGAATTGATAACATAATGCATAAAATATTTACATTTAGATTTGTTCGCGCTGTTCTGGATTCCGCATAATTTCACAATCGCTCAAGAAAGCCTGGTGTTGATTGGTGCAAAGAAAAGCTCAAAAATACAATCGTGGTTCGTCAGAAACCGTGTACAACATTTACACAGGTGACGGATCTTGCGTCTGTGCGTACGAGACGGAAAGCAAAGAGCAGTCTATTGTGATGAGTCAAATCTCAACAAAACTTGTTTGAGAAACCAATATGTAGCTACAGTGTCAGTAGAGGATCATAGAACCGTTAATTCTGAACGCCACACAACCATATTTGCTAGAAGTTTTTAGAGAAATAAGGAAAAACAGCTAGCGACGAAGGATTATTTTTCACGATGACAATGCGAACCCTCACACATCGGGACAAAACAACTTCATATTTGACCGATTAAAACATCGAATTGGTAGGCCATCCGCCGTATAGCCCTATTCCCGTACGTGAAGAACAAATTACATGGTTAACGATTTTGGCCCTTATTGATATTTGATATCTGTAAAGTAAAATTAAATATGAGTTAATCCACCTTCAAATACAGCTTTCAATTTAAGAACAGGTTAAGCAGTTTAAATAGAGTTTAAATGATGCTGCAAGCGAAACTAACAGTTAAGCCTTACCTAAATTTAAGCAAGACTTAAATCAAGCAGTGTACGGTGCAATAAAATATTACGTATTATATGTAATATACGTATTAACGTTGCTAAATAAAGGTGTGATGACGGAACATTCTGTATTTCATTCACTACACCTTGAATACTTGTAATTTTGACCATCTCAAGAAGGGCAATTCTGTGTAACATTCAACCACGTATCTTGTTTTCGTTATCCTCTCACTTTCATCTTCTAATCCAAAAGAATATCATTTTGTGCTATCAAATGTAGCTGTAGTAGTATTTCAGTAGTTTCCGTTAGAAAATAAGCGACAAAATAAGATCTACGCATCTAGCTATTTCTTTTCGCCTGCACTGGATTTGCGTGAAAGGTAATACAATAGATATATTTATTATTATATTAGAACCTCAAAAGAATAAAAATGATTATGGATGTCCCCGTTATGTCCTATATATTTTACGTGACACGGATTGCAACATCAAAAAGGGGTGCGAATTTTTTGACCAAACTTGGCGAAAACGTTTACCTAGTCAAAGGTAATAATTGATTAAAATTTAAACGAAAAAGGACAAAAGATTAACATACTTATTTTTTTCTTTATTAATAATCGCTGAGTTTTCTTTCTATAATGTCGCACATGCGTTCAATTGGGGAGAGGTAGGGAGATCTGGGTGGCAATGGTAAGATATTGACATGGGCCTCTTCGAACGGGTATAGCTTTTTGCGCTATGTGGAGAAGGGCATTATCCTGTTGAAAAAGTGGCTCCTCGATCCAAGAAGAATATTGGCTTCCACCATCTTATCAACATAACGCTGGGCATTCATGTTGCCTCGGATAAACACCAACTGAAATCTACTCTCATATACTATAGCACCCCTTGCCATAACTCTCACGGCTTGGTGCGCATTCCTTTCAACGGAAAATTGAATATCACAACATTCCCCACGTGTTCATCTGACCCTCATGCGGCCATCGTGCTTTCCCGTACAAAATCGGGAACACCACCCTATTCCACTCCACGTTTCAGTGCATTTGCAACCTGCTCCACTCCAAACGTTGCAGTCGGTATTGCGCCGTTAATACTAGCGCAAGATGTGGCCGATAGAATTGCAAGCCGAACGCGGCAAATACGGCAATAAACGGTTCGAAGGGTCCCGGGATGACCTTATTACATAACCATTGATCCGCAATTGACCTGGTACTGGAGAATTGGTTCCTTTGTACCATTAGACGAAGGTGGCGGCCCCGTATTTCGTTAGTTTTTCTTTGGTCCCCGGTTCCTCATCGGCGACATTCCTGGCCGTCCCTACTCCATGACTGATAGCAGCACATGATAATGGATTGGTTCCAATTGAGGCGATTTTCAATTTCCGTGAACAAAAAACAATCTTGCAACCAATCGACCTCTGTCGAATTCGCTCAACTAGCGGTAATTTTTGCGTTGCGGCATCCAGGCATAATCAAACTTCTCAAACAAGTTAAACAAAATTAAAACAAGATACAATAGTGGAAATTCAATAAAATATCGCAAGAAATACAACTGGCCTGAATGCTAGAAGAAACTGCATGAAGTATCAGATATGCCATGATCAGTTGATCTATCGCAACAAAATTTTAGTCAATTATCACGTTTCAATAGGTAAACATTTCTGCCAACTTCGGTCAACAAATTCGCACCATTTCTTGATGTTGCGATATCCATGTCATGCAGTGTATGTCTATACCAGATAATTAATTTTTTAAAACTAATGTAATTCCGCATATAATTATTTACATATGCTAGCGTGTGACTAAGACTCTAAAATTTTCTGTAAATATATATTCAGTAGACATAAAATAGTAAAGTGTTTCACACTGCCAATAAAATAGAACTGTAGAAGTCACCCTATCTAATGCAAGGGCTTGGAACATTATGACCGGAAAAAACTCTAACAACGTGTGGAACACTTTAATTACATTTTATTCCCCTTTTTATTGAATTCTTAATTGCTTTCCATGTTTGAAGACTTCCTTAATTACTTTAAACAAAGCAGGCCATGTTTCAAGTAAATTAAAAAGAAACGTGTGTGTATGTACAGGTATTTAAATAGTAATAGACGTTTAACTCAGAATGGGGAACGTCCTCACTATGCTTTGGTAAATCCACCCTCTACGATGCTAAATGGCAGGAAGACAGAAATGAAGGAGAAAGAGCCTAAAAATATTTTCGTATATCATAACGTTTAGAGGAGTTTAGAATACTACAATCCCGATGGTATATTTTGCCTTCTGGGTTATATGCTGACAGAAAACAAAATTAGTGGTTTACTGGACGGAGTACAATATTGACTCATCATCATGAAAGTCATTCTGATTGTGGAAGCATACTATTTTAATTCCCTAATTTGTGATACACTACCAGTCTTTTTCAGTCGAGAAATGATTTCTGGCTTTATGCTTATGATGGACATCATTAGCGTAACATTTTCAGACGGTATATTATAAAAAGGTTGTCCACGTGTCATCAATTGATATGCGTTGTAAAAATGTACTCGAGCAGTATTGTAGTCCATTTACCTATGCCTATATACAGTCTGCCAAAAAAGTGTGAAATAATGGTTCTACTAATTCTATTTAAAAAAATTGCAATAAAAGTCTTACATACATTTTTACATAGTGTAAAAATTTCCCATTTTACTTCAGGTTGAGTGATGACGTTATGAGCAGTTTTAAATGGTATCAGGTTGTAATGTTGTAAAGTTGATAGCTGCGGGGATACTTAAGTTTTTGCTTAAATAAATTGAAACATTTGGATGCCCTTAATTTAATTATAGCAACAAACAAGAAAAAGTAAGTCTATCAATAGAAAAGTCCTAAATTAGACTTTTATCTAATTAAACCTTCACTCTGTTATCTACCAACAACAAGACAATGGCCTAGTGAATCACAAGAAGCACGAACAGTGTTCTTGAAAGTGGTTAGAGATATCTCTATTGTTCCATTTCGCAGTCGTCTTTCGAATTCCCGGTTTCTAAAAAGCACTAATTCAACTGATAGCTCTATGTATCGAATAAGCTTTGTCTGTGTTTCTGAAAAACCTTTAGGAGGACAATCAAAACATAAATTACTTGTAGGTTAACCGATGAGATAGCTTATTTCGCGCATGAGTACGTTCCGTACACCTGAGTATATCTGATATAAGCTTTAAGGTTAATAAAAATTTGTTATTACTGTACCCTGAAAAGCTATACGTTACCTGACTATTGGTGTGGAACTTCTATTCTTACCTAGGGTCAAACTGAAAATCTTGGACCCTTCTATTTCTTTGGGAAACTGCTGCAATTGCGCAATTTTGGGGGTGAAGACTACGGGTTTCGTTTAGCAAGTAAACTAAATTGGGGATCTTTAAAGAAATTTTATTAATAATTCACACAATTCATTATTTGGGAATTTGATTGTCGGCGGGAGACTTAGCACGTTACCTCTGCCGATATTGAACAAATCCGCTCCTCGACGGATCTGTCTTCAAGGTGGGGATCTATTTTGGGGATCGTCGACCATTCGAAAGCAGGGGTTGTCACTTCCAAGATGTTTTCCAAAGTCGAAATGTCTATACCTCGACGAATCTCTCCATTCCTTATGTAGTAGGGGGCATCGACTAGGATTAGGCGAGTCCTTTTCTGTAGGCTCTCCAACCTTTTTACGTGCGAAAGGGCCTCTCAGTACCAAGTTGTGGTGCCGTAGGTCAAAAACGGCCGAAGCGTCGAGGTGCAGAGGAACAACTTGCTCCACAGCAGCCCCAAGTTACTAGGATTTTTCACCGGTAGGCTTATTTCTTCGTATGAATCCAACTGCTAGTCTTCAGATTCATTTATCTTCACTTTCCATCTAGACGACCGGCTCGCGAAACATCACTGGTCCTCTGGGAAACGTTTTCTAAGTATCTTCTCTGCAGGCTGTGTAGATTATGGTGTCATCTGCGTAGACTGCAGTTTCACTGGCGGGTTTTCGAGGAAGATCTGACATAAACTATGAAGAGGCGTGATGCCAGGAGCGATTCCGGTGGAACGCCTGACCGAATTCCATCCTTGCTTGAGTTCACGAAATTTTATTTGATACAGAAGAACCTGTCAGCGAAGTACCACATATCAAGCTTAACCATAGAGGGGTTTATTCTGAAAACGATCATTTTGTAAATCAGCTCGTCGTGTCAGCGTATGAAAAGGACTTGCAATATCGAAGAAAACCGGCTCTTACCGATTCCTGCCTTTCTGAGACCATTTCGAATGTATTTCGAGAAACAGAGTAATTAGAATTCAATGGCTAAGCTCGCAATTCCACCTGTTCACCATGGATTGTTCCTAAATCGCCACCTACAAGGGGAAGGCCTAGCCTGCAAAATTGACTTTTCAATGAGACTATCGTCAATCGATAGTACGTCAAAAATAATTAGGCACGTGTATCGGCTTCTTTGTAAGTGGGCCCTCGTTTAAGAAATATAAGGGTTTTAAAATCACAGTCGTCGCGGTTGCCGTACTTGTGTTGAGTCGCGCGGTATTATTGCCACTAATCGCTGTTGGTGTGGTGGTAAAGGTAAGAATAAACATCACAGGGCTCACATAAAGGGGTGCATTTTAGCGATGCAATTGAAATTGGCATCTAAAAGAGAAAACGTCACAGATATGGCCCATTGCTGGAGAATTCTTGTGGTAACCTATAAATTATGAATACCTTCTCTTCTTCCAACAAAGACCAGGCGACTTTCATCGAGTTCGTCACATCAGTGAGAGATGGAGTTTCATCGAGCAAAATGATATAATTATTTTCACCACTGGTACTCGCGGAATTCTCTGCCATGTTCGCCATGATTATTTCACAGGTTTACAATGCCAAAGATAATTAAAAAATATCGACAAAAAGATTCGAACCAGCAGCAGCGTGGTCGCAAGGCACGCTCTTTACTACTGCGTCAACAGCAATTAGTGGCAACAAAAGAGCGAGACTCTGTATAAGTACGGTGGTAGCGGCGACCATGGTTTTCAAACCTTTATATTTCTTAAACAAGGGGCCACTTACAAAGAAGCCGAGACACGTGTCTAATTATGTCGTCTTGACTATTTTCGACAGGTTTAAGGGAAGACTGAACGATCTGAAGTTGAGCGAATAGACTTGATCTTTCTTGGGTTTAGGGACGACAACGATCAGCATGGTTCCAAAAGGAAAGAGAATGCTGGAGTCGAATTATCGCGGTAATGAAAGCTCGTCGTTGGGGAAAGCTGGGTAGACGGGCGTTCCGGACCGATCTGCTACGCCGCTCACCACCTCATCCATTTCCCTACGCAAGTCCAGCTTCTCGTCGTCATTTGCAAGACTATGAACACCTTGAAGAGAGCTTCCACAACGAGCCGGCCGTTGTCGTGAGAGAGACAGCCTTGTCGTGATTAAATTAAATTCTCTTAAAGCTTCCCGAACCCGGTGAATACGGAGACTTAGTCTTTGATGGTATTTGGGACATATGGTGGATTGCGCCAGCTTTTTAGATCGTCTCTGCTCTCCAATTAACGTCTTCAGTTCACCCGACAGTTAGTTGGCGCATCAGCAAGATAAAATGGTTCAAAGCATGTCTGGAAGTATTTATTTCTCAAGTCCTCAACTAAGCTTCTATCCAGAAAGATGATGTACCGACTTTAGTCCATTTGATCACTTTCTTTTTAATATCCATATCCTGCGGTCGGTTGTTGGTCGAATAATGAAGGACAAAGGGACCTGGGCCGGTTGATAAAGAACTACAACTCCCAGAGAGGGTCGATCTTGGGAATTACAGTGGATTACAATTTGTCTCGAACTTTATTTACTACGTGACGTCAATCACTGATAAAACCGTTATTTAGCGCATTAGAAAATATATAACCTCCTCCTTTTTGGAAATTGGTTAAAAATTACCCTTACACCTTCCGAAAATAATTCCAGATACGTATTTGCCATCCTCCCCACTTCCCTACTTCTAACGTTCAGAAAATTGGACGATCTTTGTCAATTATACTCACGAGATAGATTACATTTATTTAAAGAGCTAGGTATTCATTATATATACCTATGTAATATTGGTATGTGCTTCGCTATATAGGGGTGTTCAAAAGGGGTAGTAACTGATTGAAGACAGATGGAGTGTTTGGCGCTCCCAAAACATTAATTCAAACTGACTTAAAGTCAACAAACAAGAAGCAGTTAACTGTTCATTTATCTCCTTGAGACATCTGACAACAGAAATAATCTTTCGGCTAAAAACTTAGCGTGATGTTCAATAACGCTGACGAAGGTCTAATCTTAAGAAAGGCGCCACTGATTTGATAAACGAAGATTTGTAGATTACTTGTCGTACTACTATGGAAAGAAGACTAGTACAGGGTATTCCGCGTAACTTTTTGAATAGAAGTTTTCGATGTTCTATCTCTTCCTGTCTGAAACTTTAATATATGTAGGTACCTATTTGATGTCAAATAATTTGAAATAGGATACTATAATGTTCATTACAGTTTTGTATCCTAAGCATTAAAATAAATCAATTCATACTACACCTTCCTATACTTACACATAATCATTCATCAGTTATTTAAACTTTTTTCTTTTTCTCTGTTCTAGTAGTGGGTATTTTAGAACTAATTATTTCAGCTATCATTGAGCTAAAGATCCTTACATTCGTTTAATTTAGATGTGAAGATAATGACTTGTGACAAAAGCCTCATTCTATTGTAAGATTGTTCAAAATCTAGATCCCATATCCCAGAGCATACATTTAAAAATGTAAAAATCTAGTTTTTTCAAACTGGCCACACTATATTAGTATCTTATTCAAGTTAGAATGATTCTCAACTCAATTGTTAACACATCCCTGTCGGCCTTTTACCCAACTCCCTTAATTACTTGTTACCTGATTCACGGTTGGATCTCGAGTTTCACGCGCTTATCACGTTAAAAGAGCTAATCGATATGTTGGGGTGCGCAAAACGGTGCCAAAATCCAACAATGCTTTTTGCTTGGCGCGGCTACAGGTGATGGCCTTGTCGAGAAAAATAAATAAAAAGAAATAATAATTCAAACGGCGTGGGACAAAGGAAGAAAACAAAGAATGTGGAAAACAAAACCTAAATCGTTATACACAATATACAGTGCCGGGCGAAAGTGTTAACCCTTAGCACTATTTTGTCGAGTGTGTCGCTCGATATTATATTTCTTACACCAAATCCTATTTCGAGTCAGACTCGACATTATAGTAACGCAATTTTTAAAAATATTTTAAATTATCAAATGTATTCTTTTCCATTTAAATACTTAATAATGATTTTTGAATATTCCTAATACGCAAAATACATATATTTCGTCAAATTTCGCCTTTTAGATAACTAAAAGAAAATAGGAGTTCAAAGGGTTAAATGAATAAATTATTATTTACGGTTTCAAATCGAACATCCCATAGCCGTCCTTTAAAATTTGGGAACACATGTAAATTACTAGGAGTCAAATCTGTCGAATAGGGTACATGTAGAGGTAATTAACCGGTACAATATTGCATTGTCCTCTTGCAATAACGGACGTTTATGCAACTTCTAAGGCCGCCTTTTACAAAGCGTTTGCCGCAATGGACAACATAAAAGATTAGGATATTATTCTGCGTTAATTGTAATACATTTCAGTAGATAATTCATAAAAATAGTCCATCTGCAATTTCGGAATACAGTAATTACTGCTTTTCCAAATGACGGAACTACAACTGGTTTAGGCGGAGGTATGTGTTCCAGTTTGTGTCATGCTTTCGACTTATTTTTGATCTCTGTATTGAAGTAAGGTATCCATGTTTCATCAGTACCTAGTTA
Organism: Chrysina gloriosa; assembly: GCA_038088585.1. Classification (NCBI taxonomy): domain Eukaryota; kingdom Metazoa; phylum Arthropoda; class Insecta; order Coleoptera; family Scarabaeidae; genus Chrysina; species Chrysina gloriosa. The sequence continues at coordinate 48,493,038 of CM076088.1, forward strand.
TTATCCGTTGCCAAAATTGGTTGCTGTAACATGTTGAAAGATCTTGAGATTGGCGTTTTGCGTCGAGTCTGTAAGTTTCCGACAGCCTTGGTACTCAGGGATTGAAACCTTATTTGGTCGTAAAAGTTGATGTAAAACCTCATGAACCTGTCGTGTACCTACTCCTACACCAATGATAATTTGACCAATAGCTATTCGCTTGTCATCGTACAGTCGGTATCCCACTGCAGCAATATTTCTTTCATTTACACGGAGACAGCGGGGACGATATTTGTGAGGCCAGAATAATTAAAAATGTCCAGGCACGCACTGCTTTCAAATATCGCGGCAGGCCTTCACGTCGAGACCGACTTATTTCAAGAAATGACGTAGCGACCTTCAAGGAATTCTGGCTCAACAAATATCGTACCGGCTGTACTCGCCCGTCCACTGCGTGAATTGTCTGCTAGTGAAGTTCTGCCAACTTTACAACGAACGATATATCGATTGACTACTTTTAAATTTTGCAAACAGTCCGAATACACCTTGTAAACGTTGAACGATATCTGTATGTTTCACATCGTCCTTAAAGAAGAAGAAAATGATAGCAATATAAACAATATTGCACAGCATGGCTGCGTAAACGAGAGACTTGTATGCTATCAATAAGATTTACGCATAAAAACTATAGCAAAATTCCCAGAGCATTCGAAACATCGTTGGTAAAAACAGTTTTTCATAGTGAAATGAAATTGATTATTTTATCTGCAGCAATTATAAAAATTGAACAAATAATTATTTTAACAGAAGGTAAATAGTACCATTATAAAGTACTGTAGCGTACCTTGAGGCTTAGAACTCTTATATCTCATGCCAGTAGTGATTTTATTAATTCTTAACAAAAGCAAGGTTTCACTAAAATATTTAACAAAAATTACTTTCAAAACTGAAGTACATTATATCAGGTTTTGGATAGGTATACTACGCATACGATATTTCAAAATAGGTAATACCTGCTTTAAAATTTTATAGTCAATATAACCTTTTTTCATAATAAAATTGTTTATGTTTGCATATGTTTGCATTGTGAACCATCTCAATACAATACTAGGCAATATTTACTATGTCACAGTTGAAACTACAATACATGAAATAGGATGAGATTGTAGGAAGAAAACAAAAGTAAAGTTTTCTCTTTCTATAATATATCAATCCTTCAGAAATGACTCGATGTTTGCAAGGTGTATTTGGAAAGTATAGAAAATGTAGAAGTACAGTCTATCGATGGTTCGATAGTTTGAAGGCTGGCAGAACGTCACTAGAATACCTCTATGTATAAATGAAAGAATGTTGCTACCGTGGAGAATCTACTAAAATATAATAGGAGGAAAAAAATCGTAAAAATGCTTACTGTATTTTGGGATTGTAAAGCAATTATTTTTATGGACAATGCGAGCTTCCCTACCGCACCAAGAACAAAGGATGTTTTGAACGAATTGTTCTGGAAATTACTTCCACATCCGCCTTATTCATCAGATCTGGCTCGTCGTGATTTTCATCTGTTCTTGTTATAAATAGGTGGATTGCAGAGACACCGAAAAAGTTTTTGAAGACGTTTTAAATAAATTAAAGTATTGGTATAATCGCATTTGATTAAATAAATTTATATTGAAAAACCACATTGTAATTTAGATGAATATTAACGATATAAAAAATTATAGCTAAATTCCTAAAAGTTTGGACACATCCCTCGTACTTTTTATTTACAATATTACTCTTTCGACTCCTAATATGTCGCCGCCGTACGTACTATGCCGCATAAAGCTTGTATGATATACACATACGCATACATATTACAAACAATTATTTCATCAGTTTTGATTCGTCGTTGTTTTCTGTCGTAAAGTGCATAATCATTATAATTTCATATAGAGGTCTCTATATATAACTTTTCACAACTTGTATCAAATTACTACAAAAGAAAATTGAAGCAAAATACAACAACATATTTGTAAGAACAAATATCGTCCTACTACCTAAGGAAAGCCGAAATTGATGTTTGAGATTTCGCTAGTAACCCTTCGAGTACTGCTGATTGTGAGATTACTTATGGTTACTACTTAAATTTAGAAATGTAAACGTTAGTAAAATTGCTTCTTTCTTTATGTTGTATGTACACAATGAGGAGACAAGTCCTTTATTGAAAACCGATTTTGTATTCTTTGACAAACATATATGATTCGTTTTTATATACATACTTGAGAATACCTTTCCTTGTTTTGTTTTTAACTTAAAGGCCTTTCAAACTGGAATTACTCCATAAAAATAAAGTGTTCGAACATATGGTTGTTACTTAATGCTGAGTCTGCCAACCGTAATGTGTAAAACTGTTGAGTCAAGTTGAACTGACCATCTCCTTCCATGTTTCCCTATTCTGTAATAAGTTTTTGGTCGGCTCCCATCGTAATCTTCTTTTTGTGCCCCTTACTGCACAGGCTCCCGCCATTATCGGTTTTATCTTAAGGTTCTCCTGAATGTACTGTTCCTGATTTTATCCAAACTCGTTTTATTTTATATTTTCCTTAGAAACCGCATTTCTGATGCGTTTGTGTTACTCTTGTTTTTGTTGGTTAACGCCCACAATTCATTACCATATATAAGTATTAAGTTCACCACTTTTCTGACCACTTCCACTTTTATTTCTTTGGATATTTCTCTTTTATTAAAGAATATTGACTTCAGTGAGTTCTACATATTTAAATATATACACAGTGATCCAGAATGATTGATGTGTGCCGCTCTATACTAATATGACACTTGCCGTTCTATATGCATGTGCTTGACGATAAATTCTATAGGCATGTCGACAATACATTGCTTTTGTCGTTCAGTGTATTACATTACTGGATTTTAAATGTATGTAAGATACTTATTGGATTTTAGAACAAAATTTGTATCAAATTCTTAAAAACTGCAAATTAAAACGATGGAGGAGAGAAAACAGTAACGAACATTATTGCTTTATTTGCCCAAATATAAAATTGAGCTGAACTTCAAGTAATCGGTGGTCAAAACCATCATAACCTAAAAGTTGATAGTTAATACTGATTAACATTTTCAGTTAGAAAACCTACCAATATATATTATATTCGCCGTTTTAGTCTTAAAGAAGAATGTTTGTGATAAAATAAGTGAAAATCGGAATGTTCTCTAAAACTTGCACGAAAACGCGAATAAAATAACCAGTAAAATAACAATTGGCAATTCTATCTGCACGCCTATGATGAGGGTGCTGATCATCGCAACGAATCATAATTGAACTATCAATTTTCCCTGAAAAAGTAGTTTTGATAATATAACGACAATACAGTTGTCACGTGACCGTCAGTCATTCTGGATCACTGTGTACATATCGTTCTTACGACCCGTATTGTTTCAATAACACTGTGACTGCGTGTGATAATGGACTAACGGAGCACAACCACATTAAATACTAAACTACCTGCCGTGCCGTCCCATATCAGTCATGTATTCAAATACATATTTAAAAAATTAAAAACTGTTTTTAAGAACCAGCTGTAGGATTAATTTTATAAATTTCTATTGGCAGTTAACGTGTTAATAACGTTAATGTAATCTTTTATTTGCACAGGATGTTATACATTTCTATATGCAAAATATGTAAAAGCTTTGAGCTTGTAAACTTATTATCTTTTATCCCAGATAATACTACGGTTCCCTCAGACAAAATATGTTTACAAATATTATTTCATCACAAATTTAACCGAAATATAATTATTGGAATAATTTTATTTGTGAAAATTGACGTAAGTCTTTATTTGTGCGAAATGAACATATTGTAGTACAACAAATGTTACCAGAGTTAAATATTTTATAAAAGCATGATTTAATATATAAAAAGAATTTTGTTAACATTTTAACACACATTTCCTACAACAATTGTGCATTACAAGAATTCACATACATAAATTTACTGGAAATAACCAAGGATATGTGGATTCATGGACAACGGAGAAATAAAATAGGGTCGTCGTGGTTTCGAAAAGAAAAAAAGTTTGTTTTGGTGAACGACGATTGAATTGAAAATTGAGAAAAGTCAATAAAGAAGTCTGAAATATATTTAAAAAAAGGGTTTTAAGAAGAAATATTAGTAAGAAGAAGTATTAGTAAGAAGAAGTATTAGTAAGAAAAGAACCTCACCATACAGATAAAGAGGGGATACAGGAAGGACCGTCAACGGAAAATACACTTATACTTTCACACACACTAAAATAGGTAAATTCTTTTGATTTTATGTTCAATATTTCGAAAAAGTTATAAATATAAATTGTTATAATTTATGCTTTTATATTTTATCTACGAGCTAGACCGGTGCAATTTAATTTAAAAAAAATTTTAATTAAATTCTCAGTACAATATTCCTATATATATTTTTTTACATATGTTGAGAATAAATTCTAATTTTATTTGTTGCTAATAAATATATATATTAGCATTAACCATAAATTTTGTAAATAAATGACAATATACTATATTTTGATCTAATTGTGACTACTGCTAGCGAAGATTTTTTGTGAAATTACGGTACCTCGCAAAATCCATATATCTAGCTATATTTTACAATTAAAACGGGTGATAACGAAGTACAACTACAAAACACAGAGAAAGATGCAAAATGCTTTTGGTAAAGGCAGTAAATTTTAGTAAAGCTGTCAATTCTGTGATCGCTGATAAGGAAAATAACCTCCTTACAAATTGATTCAGCTTATTTATTTCAATGAAAATGTGATCTAGCGGTAGCAAGTTAACGAGATTTTCTTCTGATTTTTACTACCTGCAGTATGCTGCTCCCCTTTTAGGGCAAAGGAGTCTCTTCGCCTAAGAAGCAAGTTGCTTCGCTATACATCCATGCCTTGACCGCTGTTGACCTACGGAGCTATGCCTTGGGTTTTAACTGCCCTGACGCAGGTTAACAGACTGAAGGCCCTTTAAAATAGGATTCTGCGTATCCTACTCGGCGCTCCATACTACGTAACGAATGCATAGATACATTGCAATCTGAACGTCTCTGGGAGAACATCCAGAGAAAACTCTGGTGGGCACATGTAAAAGACCTCGTGTTAACGATAAGCCTTGCGTTCAGATGGCTGTCAATTCTCAAGATTGACCCTCTCCTCGTGTGAAGATTCATCGCCCAGTAAATTTCTTTGGGATGCCCTGAAGTAACGTCCCGTTTGCCCAACAAACATCAACTTCCAAAATAAAGAGATTATGTTCTGAAAATAAATATTTCTTTAAAGTTGTCATTTATTTCCCCATTTAGTTTACCTAGAAAACTAAATTTGTACTCATCATCACCAAGAATGTATCGTACGATTACAGCAATTTTCCAACGAAGTAGCTTAAGGACATATTGTTTGATCTTGCGTTAAGAATTGAACTTCCACAAGAAGAGATGTATCAGTTTCAAAGACACCATCACTGTAAGAGGGAGCGTATTTCTGTCGTTGACACTCAACCGGCTTTGTCTGTTGATTGTATCAGTGGTAAAGTGTCCCGCAAAAAATCTGTAGATGTTTCAAAGCGATCTGCTATTATAAAATTATATGAGGAAGGGTACGCAGAAAGGAGAATTGCGTTGCGGGTTTACTACTACTCGTGCGGAGTTTGTAAAAATAAACGACATTGTGATTACACTTTTATTACTCACTTTCTTAAAACCGATTATAAAACTATACATACTATATTTTAACCGTTTAACTGTTGTTGATTTGACCAAACCCGATTGTTTGTATATGTGTAAAGTAAATAGAGGTAACTAACTTACTGTTCTGACTTCGTCGTTCGAGTATTACAGATAACTTTTCTTATCGCCAACTCCTCGTCAAGTCGAAGGGCATAAATCTCTTAAATTAGGTTTAAGAAGAACAAAGTAATAAATTCTGTCCTAGGCGATAGTAATGGGAAGATTAGCTGAAACTTATTATAAACAATTATTGAATGTGTTGAAAAGGTAAGTGGCAAGATAACTATAACGATGTTAAATTACATTGAAGCAGCTCTAACTTATCATAAGAAAATGGAAGAAGTGTCATATTACACGAATATGTGTGGAAGTAACCACTTAAATCTTATGTATTTCACCTATCCTTAAAGTCTCCTGGAACGAATGCACTATTTTACATTAATCACATACACAATTTCGACTGTTGATTCAACAGTGTTGAAGCAGTCTAAAGTGATATGGAGGTGGGGTGAGTAGTGGGGAAACAAAGGAATAGTGAGATTGGGGCAGAGAGAGGGGTGAGTCCAGAGGTCGAATATTAGAAACGACATGCCAGCTTCCCCTCACTTGCCTGGCGAAATATTCGTCATAGTGGGGGAACTAGCCAAAGAGGGCGAACCGACCCGATGTGGCAGCGGTACGCTTTCGGCTGTTCCTTGCCCCTTATCTGTTATAATACTTGTAACAGATAAGAAATATTAAATTACTATTGAAAGAAAAGGTCTGGATCGAATTTCATGGTTGATTGTATTTGGCTTATACCTATAACAGATAGATTTTTATAGGTATTCTTTTATTAACTAATAAATATCCATTCAATATTTATCGCATAATGTCGGGATAGGGCAATTAATAAAGAGCAAGTTTTTCCATCATTCGCCGTGCACTCCGAAGGACCAAAAATAATGTGGTAAAAAATTATATAAACAACAATGATTTGAATGTTGGACGAATATTAAATATCGCATACTGTTTGCGAACTCGGGCGTGAGATCTGGAGGAATTCGGGAAAATCGCAGTAGCATAGATTAAAACAGCGAGATTGAGGAAGGAGAGAAAACAAGATTTATTCCTGTCAAAAAAAGGAGGTAAAACCGTCCAAACCTATAGAATACAGTCACGTATAATAATTATAATAGTAATAATGATAATAATAACAATAAAAATAGTAATAATTAAAATAATAATAATAATAATAGTAATAATAATAATAGTAATAATAATAATCATAATCATAATAACAATAATTGTATAGAGGCATAACCTTCATATGGTATTAAACGACATCGAGCGTAATCGAGAAAATGAGATGAGGGACCCATAAATCTAAAATTAATGGAATATTTACAATTTCGAGGGATAATTTCAAAATCATTAAGAAGTATTGCACAGCTGAAAGTTGTTAGAAGTAGGTAATAGAGGAGCTTTGCGAGCACAAAATTTGGCAAAAATTATTCAATTTTATTAAATTCGATTAGGAAGAGCCACAACAAATGTGCAAACAGGTTTTAAAAAAATGTAAGTTATACAACGTTTTTCAAAATTTAGCGGAATAAATCTTCAAAATGTTGGAAATCATAAGAATTTCCCAAATTCGTGGAAAAAAATTCAAGGCTATTCTTGAGGCATTTCCTCATCAGTCGCGTACAACGTTAAACCACGTTGTTTCTTGATGGAAGGTTTATATAACAATGTTGAAGATATTTGAGTTAATTGCTCCTCTGTTACCTCGCTGGCACGACCCGTCTCTTTTTTATTTTTAGCTGCGACTTTTATTGCGACTAGCGCACTAACGCTATCGCTCGACAAGGTTGAGCATTTCTTGTGGCTCACAACATCTGTCAACGCGGAAAAAGTCCTCTCTGCCGCCGCGTTCGAGTGTGGCAAAGATCGTACTATACCTAAAAGACATTTTAATTGTGGATACTTGAAATCTCCACTTTCATATTTCCTAAACAAAATCTCTGTCCACATGTCATCAAATGACAACATGTCGATTTTTCGTCTAATCGAACCGTTTCGATATTCCGAAAACAAGAAACGCCACTCCTTTTTCATTACGGCCTTATCAAATCCACCGAGTTTTTCCGCGACAATCCTAAACCTACAATCCCGATCCTCATTTTTCAAGGCGGTTTCACTATCAAAAACACGCAAGAAAGTGAAAAATTCATCATTAATATAAAATAATGTTCGTTGGATTTGATTTGCAGCCTTTATATAAAAATTCAAACAATTCTGGCGAATTCTATGAACGATTTCCTCATTTTCGGTGGTATTGTTTGATTTGAGTTTTTCTATAACGTCGTGGCATTCTTCTCCGAATGATATCTCATCTAGAGGCAATTGATTACTACTATCTTCGAATCGAACGTGCCCCGATTGCACAAAGGGAAGGAGAGGTTTCTTTATAAAATGTCGTCATCCGCCAGAAAAATTGAAGGCATTTCCCGTGCAACTGATGAACTCGCGTTTCAGAATTTTGAAAAGAAAAAGGTTTATATTATTGAATATCGCCAAAACATACTCTAGAAAAGCTAGGTACGCTTGCATCTCGAGATCGTTGAGAAATGCGTTCATTTTTTCGAGTTTTTCTCGGTTTTTGCAATCACCTTCTTCTACTATCGCATCGGAGAAGCATGCCTGCAACGACGGCATCAAAGACGCAGTCTCTGGATAGCGTCGTGACGTCCGAGCCACCGTGTTTTCGAATATTTAACCAGTTTTAGTTGTAACCCTTGACATGCATCAATAAACTCGTCTAAAATTTGCGATCGTTTCGCATAATTTTGGTGGTAAACGATCGACATCATTGACTCCTCAACTATGTTAGGCATTGTTTTTTCAAAAGAATGCTTTGATATTAGCGCGAGAGCACGACAAACACATGGAATAACGATGACGCTCGGATTTTCCAGAAGGAGTAATGCTTTGAAGGATGCCTTCTCTGCGTTCATAACCGAAGCGTGACCGCATGCCATTGCAATAATGTTTGAAAAAGGAATTGCATGTTTTACCATGTAATCCTTGAACTGCTTGAAAATACCCGCTGCAGTTAATTTTGTTGCGTTTAGTTCTAAAAGTGTCGGCAATGCTGTAACAACATTGAGTGTCTTCTGGTCGACGTATCGCACTAAAAGGTCAGCCAGCTTTTATTATTCTGGGTTCCCTCATCGATAAAAAGCGTGAATTTGATATCCCGAAGAATGCGAATCGAGGATTCCTCTTCCTAACGACCGAGTACGTTACGCACAATACCTGAAACTTTCGGCGCGCTCGCGGTCATCTTTTGTAGAACTACCGGATCTATCGTTTTGAAAAATCTAGTATTGGTTTCATCTGCGTGTAAGGGATGCTCAATTCGCTTCCTAATCTAATATATTCTAACTCAGCGCTTCGTACCGAATTTTTAAAGTCATCGATGAATTCCTGAACTACTTCGGGAGGAACTTCATCTACTGTTGCTATACCGTTCGCGAAACATTGAGTCTTGTGCTCATCTTTACTTGCGTGTCGATCTAAACTCGAAGTTCCCCTCGACAGCTTTCTTTCACATCACACACAATACAGTGAAAGGAATGGTTGTCCTCAGGAATACATCGAATCCAGGACTTGTACCTAATATCGTTAGTCCACGCTAAGGTAAACTTATGAGAATAAGGCCCTACTCTTCTTTCCCTGAACCCGCGTTCCAATTCAGCAATGCCTCTCTGATGTCGTTTAGTTGCCACATGAAGGTTGAATTGGTATTCCTTCCGCAGTATCAAGTCGACGTCGCACACATTGCAGCGAAATGCATGCCGATCCTCTCCATTTATCTCCTGGAAACAACTGTTGGGCTCCATTGAACTGCGAGAGAAACTACAACGAAACTGTAAGTTACACGCGTTGTGTAGACAAAGGCCTCAGGGTTAACACAATTTATGAAAGGGGTTGGAAAGTTGTAGTAGCCAGAAAACCAAAAATTACAGTCGACATATTCGGAAAAAACTTACATTTATATCTGCCAAAAAGCCTCGAGATAGAAATCTTCTTGTCGATGGATAACAGCCTGATATTGGTGTCAGCGGTTAGCTTGCAACTAAACTTAAATCTAAAGATTATGGCTTTAAATACTATTTGCATTATTTACTTTTTAATATCTAAGTACTTTTACCTATTATAATTACACTAATAACAAATAGTTGCATCATGTAAGTAACTACCTACCTCTCGCATCTATTTATCTTGTTGATCAGTCACATACCAACCACAAACCGACGGGAACCGGCGCTAATTAGATATTGTCGAAAATGTAATAATTTCTAACTCATCAGAGATGAACTCGTAATTACAGTTTTTAGGTTTCGTATTGTATTGTATTGTAATGAGGTGGGATCTGGCCCAAAATGGCCCTTTTCCACTGCGACCACGTTGATCTATTGTGCTTCCTCTTGTTTGTTTTATTTATTTATTTAATACGCTGAGGAACAGGATCAGCTCCTTCAATGGGAGTGTAAATAGGTCCTCCTCATTCAGCGTATATGCACGTAGTAGTCTATATCTCCTGTGGCCTAGTGCCCCACAGTTAGTGATCAAGTGTTCCATTGACTCCTCTTCTTCACCGCAGAATCTGCAAGTGTCCGTGTTGGATAAGCCCATTTTGTGAAGGTGCTTGTTACAGGTATAGTGGCCTGTGAGTGCCCCTGTCAGTGTTTTTAAGCTTCTCCTGTCCAGTTTTAGGGCGAGGTCTGCCCTCCTAGCGTCGAAGCTCAGAAATTTTTTGGAATGTTCCAGCCCGCTGGTCTCATTCCAGTGTTTCATTGTAATGGACGCTGTCCATTTCTTTAGGTCACCTTTAAGGAGACCTTTGTTAAACCCAAAAGGTGGGATAGGTCCAGTAAAGTGTCCCTCAGCCCCTTTTTTGCGCAGATGTCTGCCATTTCATTTCCGCCGTGCCCCTCATGTCCTGGCACCTAGACCAGGGCGATCTGGTTCTGAGTGGCCAGGCCATTAAGCATGTTGCGGCATTCCAATAATAATTTGGACGTAATTGTACAACTGCTCAGGGCCTTAAGGACTGACTGACTATCCGAGAATATTTTGATTAGTTTTTAGGTTTAGTACGGTCTTTGCCACACTCGAACGCCATGGCAGAGAGGATTTTTTCCACGTTGATAGATATTGCGAGCCACAAGTTCCGATGAATTTGGAAAACGTTCTATAACTTAAACTTTTTCATAACTTTTTGAATATTTGTTGTGGCTTTCCCTATTCGGATTTAATAAAATCGAATAATTTTTGCCAAATTTTGTGTTCGCGAAATTTTGAAATTAATCATGGAAATTCTTAATAATTGTACATAATTATATTGTCATTAACTTCGGTATAACTGGCAATATGTGAAAACAATACAACATTCGATAACAATTTACAAGATGACGACAAATAGAATGTATGTGAAAGTTACATTAATTTAATAATATAATATGATTATGAATATGATTATTATTATTATCATCATTATTATTACTTTGTAAGGCTTTTCTTCCTTTTTTATGCCAGGAATAAATCTTGTTTTCTCTCCTTCCTCAATCTCGCTGTTTTAATCTATGCTACTGCGATTTTCCCGAATTCCTCCAGATCTCACGCCCGAGTTCGCAAACAGTATGCGATATGTAATATTCGTCCAACATTCAAGTCATCGTTGTTTATATAGTTTTTTACCACATTATTTTTGGTCCTGCGGACTCTTTATTAAACTAAAATAAGTGTTGAATGGATATTTATTAGTTAAAAAAGAATACCTATAAATCTATCTGTTATAGGCATAAGCCAAATATGGTCAACCATGAAATTCGATCCAGACCTTTTCTTTCAATAGTAATTTAATATTTCTTATCTGTTACAAGTATTATAACAGATAAGGGGCAAGGAACAGCCGACAGCGTACCGCTGCACATCGGCCCGGTTCGCCCTCTTCGGCTGGTTGCCCCACTATGACGAATATTTCGCCAGGCAAGTGAGGGGAAGCTGGCAAGTCGTTTCTAATATTCGACCTCTGGCGGGTGACGTGAGTACGTAAGGTTGTCGAACGACATAGTCTCAAATTGGTCACTGTCTGATCTTTAAATATAAATAAAATATAGAAAGTATAGTTTTTGTTTAAATGGATTGCACCTACAATTCACCTACAGTCGCCCCCGCTGAGAGGAGTAAGCACGCTACATGGTTCTCCAACAATTGTTCAGAAATGAAAATTATTCAAATCGATAGTACACCATACTCTTTTCGCGATCACTCTGAATTATCCAGGAAAACAACCAAGACAATGATATTAATTAGTAAATATAGTAGAAGCCTAACGGCAACAGAAGTTGCAGCAGAATGTAATAGACAGCGAAACGCAAAAGTTTCCGTGAGTACAGTAACTTCACTTCTGTTGAAAGAATTCGACTTCAACGGGCGAATAGTTGTACGAAAACAGTTACTTCGGAGAGGAAATAAACAGTAGCGACTTAAATAGGCACAAACTCATACGAATTGGACATAGAAAGACTGAAAGAATGTCTTATGGACATACGAATTCGAGGTTTTTGGGTAACAACAGTCGGTGATTTGGGATTTGCTTTTGTTATGCTGCTACAAACCATTGAAAAGAATTCGAAAAAAAAACAGTTGTGGAAAGTCCTTCAAGAAAAGTGGAGAAATATTGGTGATGATAAAATAAGAAAATTAATAGACAGGATGCCGAGAAGTGTAGAAGTCTGAAAGGCAGAAGGTTAACATTTTGATGAAAATTAGTTGACCATTATTTATTTTATGTTATATCATATATAATGTTAATTTTAGTTGATTTTGAAAATAAATTTGCTTAATTTTCTTTCGTTTTCTTTCTTTTTATACATGTTTGTGTATTATCTTCGTATATTCGACAAAACCGTTGTTTTCTATCAGCTCTAATCAGTCTGTATATTGAATAATGAGTAATAGAATTATATCTACAACTATTTACTGCCAACAACGTTGCCCGAATATAAAAGTATACAGATTAGTATCACTCACAATTGAATCTCCGTTTTGCTTGTCATAATAAGCCAATATTTTATTGTCATTCCATTGGTTCAGACTCAACCGCCCAAACAATGTCTTGTAATAAATCTTAATCAAGCGAAGGAATTGAGAGAGGAATCATTAATTGTGTTTATATATACGAGAGTTGATTAATAACTAAAATTAACCTTAACCCAAAAGGTTAAAGTTGAACGATTTTTCTTTATTATCCCCTATGTTCGATTAAATACATATGTTTAAGTTAAATCAAAGAATGACTTGGTAAGTTTTAATAGTATTGCTGCTTATTAATTTCTTAACCCACATGACAACATTTTTAGCAGTATATACACTAGACAGATACAGTTAAGCGTTTATTCAAAGAAGCTTATACTTGTTACCATGTATACTGTCATTGATCTCTTTACATGTCTATGTGTATTTTTCGAAAACGTAATATTGAAGAGAAATATAAAATATAATAAGTTTTATGATAGAAATTGATCCTTTTACATATAGAATGTATTGCTTTATAGACCATTCGAAGTATTGCTGACAATTACTTGAACAGAGATATTTTAAATTTATTTTTCTTTGTTGTTTATAAGTAGGAAAATTCTGAATCAAACATGTACTTTGATGATGCTCTAATCATTGATTGGTAGTTGATAGATAGTTTATGAACATTCTGCTACCTTGCTTCAGTACCTAAATGTGAAATATTTGATTATATCTTCCCAAACTTCTTGTTTGTCGTGGTTGGTAGATATGAGTCTCCATATATTTTCTGAGACTTCCCTTAGGAGACAAAGGAGCATATATAGACAAGTGAATAAAATAAAAATAAACGATAGAACAAAAATTTTCAGTGTAATTCAATTTTACTTAGTTCTAACAAGAGAAAAATGCTAAAAATAACCGGGACAAATCAAACATTGGATACTAGACATTTATCATTTGACGAATTAATTGCAAAGCAAAACATGTTGTACACATGTGTTGTAGTCATGGGTCCCATACATGTCGCATATTAATCTTCATATTAAGAAACTGGACAAATGCACTTTCACGTGTGTTTTTAACAAGTCCCCGGTGCAGAAGACTAAAGTACCAATGGACTAGCTAGGGAGAGTCGAAAACGACGGCAGTCTGGCCCCGTGACAACCATTTTGCTAAAATGAATCGGCAAAACAATAGCTAAAAGTGTATCGTTGGCAGTAGGTGAATATTTCAGTGGTCAGTCAAGATAATATGAATGATGGACATTTAAACAACATAAAAAATAAACAGCCTTATTCAGTCAATAAGCAAGTGTCAACTTAAAGGGGCACCGTAGAGTATAGCATAGTACATACATACATATTTATTCTGCTGCACCTTTAATTGCTTCCTTCGACGGGTTATTGTTCTCGATTTCTAATGAATGTTATATCAGATCATGCTGCTAATTTTACTCTTCCTGACTGTGTGATTTTTGTGTTGCTTTGGGGATTGGTTTGACCGCTATCTGTATAGTAAGTTTTCTACTTAAAGTATTTTGTATCTTTTTCTTTCGGGCGTGTGTATTTGCGCGCTTGTTTCTATTTGCTGTATATATACATATATATATACATATATATATATATACATATATACATATATATATATAAATATATATAAGTGAGTAATACTATATTACCGAATATATACATTTTTTATCTCTGTTTCTCTTCTCTTTCCTCTCTTGTATCCTTTTGTATCTGTGGGTGCACTATTTCATTGCCTTCTTACTCTTTGTTTTACTAAAGTCACCAAGATCGGCAGTGCGGCAGGAAGCGTGTCTCCATGCTCTTCATCCCTTTCTTTCTCCTTATATCGTATTTAAAAATGCCTACGTGCTCTCATTGTAATGTGCAAACGGAATCTCATAGATGCATTACTTGCTGCATATGTAGCAAAATTTTTAAGATTGAATGCATAGACATATCCAGTGCAGAGGCTTAGAAAATAAATGCCAACTCCGGTCTCATGTGGTCTTGCTCGGGTTGCAAACAACTGATTAAAGACATTAATGCTCGTAAGTCCATTATCGTTGCTTTGCAGGAGGACATTAAAAATTTAAAATCTACACTTGCCACTTCTTCCTTCTCCGAATTGTCTTTGTTAATTAACAGGGAAAAAATTATTTAGGAAGTTTCTGATTCGGAGAAGAGGAAACTTAATATCACTGTATTTGGAATTGAAGAATCTGAATGCAACTTGAATCGTGAACAAATTGAACAGGACCTTCCGGTTATTACAAACTTGATGTCTCCTTTTGATGTAACACGATTAGACTGGGGAAATCTGATAAAACCAAATTCAATCGCCGTCAGCCAATAAAGTTAGGTCTACCGTCGGAGTCAGCTGTTCTGGCTGTTTTTCAGGATGCAAAAGATTATGTGTGCAGTTCACACGCAGTAGAAATGGAACCTTCAGAAAAGTAAACCGCGAGAGAATGAGACGAATGCAATATCAGGAGTGGGATAATTGTAGGGTATATTTATTATAATATTGGTACCAAAGCTTCGTAATACGCAGGCGCACACCCACGACACACGTATTAACAAGATACAAACATACACAGAACTCTTTGACCAAAGCCAGTAGTGATGGGAGAAATCGTTATTTTAAATAAATTTTATTTATTTATTAGAATAGCAGTTTCGACCGTTATTGTTATTTTGAAATAACGGTTGCAACATAACGGATTATCGTTATTTCGTAGTCCACAGCTCCACACCATAACAACATTGTCGTTCCTGAAGATTAATTCATATTATACGCTGAGTTTTATTTTTATTTATTTATGTACCTTATTTTGTTCCATATTATATAATTTTTTTTTGTTCTAGTTCTTAGAAATAATTTTTTTATACAACATTGTTCTTTTATTTTACATTTGATAATTGTCATGCATACAGCTATTTAAAAAAATACATCGGTAATCATTTGGACACACATCACCAGACTAGCAATTGTGAACCTTAGACGTTGCGCTACGCTCGCTTGGTTGAAACATGAGTAGAATTACAGATATAGAACGTACACATAAAACTTCAAAATCGATTTTCTCAAAACCAAGGGTTGTTGTATAAAAAGCCAGTGGCCAGATATTAAGCACAAGTCCCTCTACAACATATCTGAGACCCATCGAAATCCGTACTTAACAGGTCTGTCAGTATACAACGCCTTTTCTCTAGGTTCGGCATGATAATACGCAAGCGCACACAAACACACATATACAACGCTTGGTAGACAAAGGAGGGGAGGCTATTCTATCTCATTCTCTCGTAGGCTAAGTCCTATAGATGTACGAGGCGTGTTTTTAAACTAAGTACCGTTTTTAAATTACGCCGCCGCAGCACTGCATGCGTGCCATGTAGCTACCTCTGTTGGGAAGCCATAGACGCCATTACGGAACCATCCGATCGAATCTACATCTGTTTGCGTGATTTTAAAATGCCTCCACCTATTGAGAATCCCGCCGACTGCGAAGTGCGTGCTGTAATACGGTTTCTCTGTGCTCAAGGCTTCAAATCAGTTGACATTCATCGCCAAATCAGTGTAGTGTATGGTGAAAACATTATGAGTGATGGAATGGTGCGAAAATGGGTTAGGGCCTTTAAAGATGGCCGCACAAACATTCATGATGAGAAACGAAGTGGGCGACCTTCAGTCATTACCGATGATCTGATTCAAAAAGTGGACTGTAAAGTGAAAGAGAACAGACGATTCACGATTTCGTCGTTAGCTGAAAAGTTTCCTGCTGTCTCAAGAAGTGTTCTTTACGAAATTGTGTCCGAACGTGTAAATTATCGGAAACTGTGTTCACGCTGGGTGCCAAAAATGTTGACTGATGAGCACAAAACCAAAAGATTGGGCAGTGCATTGAGTTTTCTGGAGCGATACAGTAACGAGGGGGATGATTTTCTAAGCCATATTGTCACAGGCGATGAAACATGGGTAGCCTACGTTACACCGGAATCGAAGCAGCAATCAATGGAATGGCGGCATTCATCATCCCCTAGGAGAGTGAAATTCAAACAAACAATTTCTGCTCAAAAAATCATGTGCACTGTGTTTTGGGACAGAAAGGGTGTGTTGCTGGTCGATTTTTTGACTCGCGGCGACACGATCAATGCAGCAGCGTACTATGAGACTTTACAAAAACTGCGCCGCGCAATTCAAAACAAAAGGCGTGGCATGCTGAGTGCAGGTGTCGTTTTGCTCCACGATAATGCCCGTCCGCACACTGCAAATCGAACACAGGACCTTATCACTTCTTTTGGCTGGGAACAATTCGACCACCCTCCATACAGTCCCGATGTAGCGCCGAGCGACTACCATTTGTTTATGCACTTGAAGACCCAACTGGCGGGACAGTGCCATTCCGATGATGACGAAGTGAAAACAACTGTGAAGCAGTGGTTGTCTAATCAGGCGGCAAGCTTCTTTGACGAAGGCATACAAAAGCTGGTCCCAAGATACGATAAGTGCCTCAATATTAATGGGAATTATGTAGAAAAGTAGAGTAAAGTATGACCTTTCAAGTGAATAAATTATTTTTGGAAAAAATTTACTTGTTGTTTTTTTATGTCAAAACGGTACTTAGTTTAAAAACACGCCTCGTATATGTTTGTTTCTTTTTAGAGCCGCTTTTTCTATTCTCGTTTTTCGTTTAATCGAGTTTCAAATCACTCACAACGATGCTAAAGAAGTTTTCACTTCAAAAACTATAACCCTTTCGTCAGTGGAGGAGCATCTATCTCTTTTGCGATCGCACACGCTTGCAGATGAGAATCCACAGTGAGATGAAAACAGAGTTAAACAATGGCGAAACTAATTTAAAGCTAACCTATAAGAACGGCATTCCGAGTATTGTCTCTTTAAACTAATTTTGCTCAATAGTTGTTCTGATGTTTTGAATATTTACTATCGAAATACTCGTGGTCCACATTCCAAAACTCAACTATTCTATTCCAATGTTTATAACTAGAGCCCATGATCTTATTATTGTTACGGAAGCATATGGTGGTTAGCAATACACCCTCTCAATATGTTTACTGGAACGATATACATATAAGGTATATAAACAAAGTAATGAGACTGGTAGCGTGGTGTTCAATCTGACAGCACTAGTGACGCGAGACTTAGAGAGGAGGTAAGTGAACATGTGATACGCCATCAGTGCGAGTTGGAATTCGCTAGGGTCATGTTGTTCTAGTGAAGCAGGTTTTGCTTATGCATTCTAACACTAACGTGACGTGACACGAATTTCGAGCAACGGTGTGTAATCGGGTTTTACGTTAGATTTGGACATAGTGCAACGGAAACTTGGAAAACTTTGGCAGGCCTATGGAGACAGTGTTTTGTCAAGAGCTCGAGTGTTTAGGATGTTCAAGGTATTTGCCGAAGGAAGAGAATCGATCGAAGATTAACCTGGCAGCGTAAGGCGTTCTCTTTCAAAAACCGATGCAAATGTCGATGGTATACAGGATTTTATACGTTCAGATCATAGGTTGGCAGTCAGAATGATCGGAACAGAGTTGAGTTGTAATCACACCACCGTTCATCAGATTTCTACCAATTAATAGGAGATGAAAGAATTCGAAAAACGGTCATGCGTGTGATACCAATCATCAAAAGGAACCGGGTATTGCATCACGGCAATGCGCCTCGTCACACAGCGTTTTAGGTAAACCTAATTTTGACCAGTAAGAACATTTCTGTGGCTTTTCGGCCTTCTTATTCGCCCAACTTGAGTCTTTATGACTTTTTCTCTTGAATTGAAACAATACCTGATATCTGAACCTGAACGTCGTTTTGAGCACTAAGCATCAATCAAACAGCTATAACCGACCTGCTGAGCGCTATTCCAGTATCCGAGTTCCAGCACTGCTATGAAGAATGGAAGTCGCTGTATGGCTTCCTAAAGCAGCTGCTTTGAAATTGAATAGAATTATAATGTTATTGAAATAAAACAATGAAAGAGATCGGTCTTAGTGCTTTCTTTACACAGCTCGTAAATAAACTAGCCGAGCGCTTGAAATTACTACTCGCAAACAAGTTAATCATACACGTTATTCCAATGATTTGCCTCTATTATTGAAGAACTAAAAGAAACGAGTATTATTCTATAAAATGAACATTGACAACTCGTCACTTAATTGCAGGACTTGTACAACAAGCCAAACACTCATAAGTTTGGAAGAGATATCAGCAGTAGTAGAGACGATTGGTTCATTAGAGGACTTCGTAATACTTTTGTTTGCACATGGGTCTTATCACCTTGAAGGTAAAAGATTATGCAATATTCAATCGTCAGTAAACGAAGATGATTGTGCGAATAAGAGTTATGTTGAAAAGTTGTTGCATATTGAGAAAATTATTAAAAGTTGGATCACCACACGTAAAACAAGTTAAGGAATTGATGGTGATAAATTGAAGCAGTGAACTATAACAAATAAACATCATATTTCTAACTTTAAAAATACCGTACTTCATCTAAAGTAAGTGATTGAAACTCATGACGCGAACTTTGATAACATCATACCTCTGGAGAACAAGTTGAGATTTTAGATAGTCATCCTTGAAGATAAAGTACTAAAAACTGAGAATTTACAAAAAACCTATTGAGAAATTTGGAAGCAAAGATCGAGAAGCAAATTACACGCATGACGTTGTAGACAAATTGCAGCAGTCAGCACGTAGACATTTTAAAAGACGTCGTGTGATTATTAAGGATTTCGATGATTTATGACAGGCAGATTCAAGGTTATCAGTATGTATTAATCATTGATTCCTTCTCGAAGTATCCCTGGATTCAACTGCTCAACACTAAAAGTGCGATGTAGGTGAAGAATGCAATGTAAAAAAGTCAACTGATGCTGGCAAGGCGTTCTACAATCAACTCTTTTCAAGCGATAGTGTAATTACAACCTCTATCGCCGAAAGAGTCATTCGAATGCTTAGCGAAAAACTATATAAGGAGTTTATCCTAATGGGAAAATGAAATTGGTTAAATATAATAAATAAATGATCTAACTCTGCGGTATAACAACATAAGACATATAACTATTGAACTTCAACCTGAGGATGTAACAATTGATAAAGAACATGATTATACAATCGTCCTAGAATAGCAGTCAAGATCAACGATATTGTACGTCTACACAAATACAAATTTTTCAACGAAGAAGGCTATGGTCCAAATTGGACAAGAGAGTAATTTGAAATGATCAGTGTGCAACTGAAAAATCCAATAACATACTCCGCTTAAAGCAATTACAGTTGAATCCGTTGGAGAAGTAATACTTGCTGGAATAGCGAGAGGATTATTTTTATTGATTTTTAGCAAAACCTATTACAATTAACACAGGATATTATTCTACTCTTTTATGTGGCCCATCGCAGCAGGCACTTTGCAAAGCTGACCTAGGGAGTTGCATAAGCGCCCGTTATTGCAACACAACCCATACCGCATGAAGACCGGAGGTGCTTTAAATGAATTACGCTGCGAATTGCTTCCACATCTACCCTATTCGACAAATCTAACTGCTACTGGTTCCTATCTTTCCCAAATTTGAAAAAACTACTAGGTGTTTAAGACCTTAAATGAGGTAAAGATTGCTATAAATGGATAGATTACAGAGACACCGAGAAAGTTCCAAAATAGGTGCACGTTAGCATAAGTGTATTCAATTAAATGAAGATATATTAAAAAACGACATTGCAATTTTGATGAAAATTGACAAAATACAAAAATTTGAGCCGAATTCCTAGAACTATAGAAACAACTTTCGTACTTACAGTCCTTCGCGCTATAGTATCCCTGACAATCATAAAATTGAACATGATACACTGTAGCAGGCTATTGGGGAAATAATTGAGGTTATATTTAAAAGAACTTAATACGGTTTGACAAAATTTATAAAAGAAGAAGAGATACACTTTCAATAACAAACGTTTTGCACAAAATAATCCGTTTAATTATCTTCTTAATAATTAATAATTATTACTTGCAGAAAATATTGCAGATAGTCATTAGCATAAAGTGCCATATCTACCTTCCACGCATTTGCAGTACAATATCACTGTCACACTTTTTACCCCTTCGGGACTGATTGTAACAAAAATTTCAATACACTATGTATAAAGATTTTTGCCGGACTAATTTTAGTCATTCCGGTTTCTAAAATAATTTTGAGTAATGTAGATACACATAAGCTAATAAGAAGATTGTGTATAGGGGTATATCTTCGCTGAATGTGGCAAAGCCTCAAAGTGCTGTCCTCATTAGCAGTTGGCTGATACATGGTCGCTTATGCGTCGCCTTTAATGACATGATACGCAGACACGGTCCACTATACCCCAGATGACATTTCTAATAAATTTAATTGCTCTTTGAGAAACGAAATCCACTTTGCGCGTGATTTATCGAGTTATGATTTATGAAGCGAGGAATTCCACGCGGATTATTTTTAAATTACAAAGTCACTCACACACAATCGTACATGTTTGAAATGCAAATATTTACATACGTCTCGATGCTTCTGGACTGATTCTTAGATAATTGTGTAAAGTAGAAGAAATACATATAGATGATAATTTAATCATGGCTAAACCTGGAAAAATATTTACAATAAAACGCACTTCGGTGGACACAAAAACCGTCTCCCTATTACAATGAACTAAAAAACCATGAAGAAGGAATTACTAAACAAGAAGCATCACAAGTTCTGCAACAATTTCATCGACAAAGTACATTTTCAATTTAAATAAACTTGAATGAGTCCAGGTTAAATATTACTTTTAATGCTACAAAGATATCAAAGATAGATATTGAAATCCAATAAAAAGCAAGAGAGTTATTATAAAATTCACGAAATTACAGAAACCTACCTGTAAAATATACGAATGCTGAAACACCAAATTCAATCAAACAAGAAATTGAACATTGAAAATCACTATTCAACAACAAAAGAATCACTGCAAAATCTGCGATTAGTGGAGTGTTATATGTTTAATGTAGATTTTAACACTTAAAAACTATCGAGGCAGTAATTCAATTTATTAGATAGCAGTTAAATAAGTTGAGTAAACTAGAGAAAGATGTACGAAAGAGGAAAGGGATTAATAACAGTTATAATCTTGTTATCGTATTCTATTGGTATTTCTATTAACATTTCATAATAGCTGAATTCAGAAATCGCAAGATTGCAAGTGAACACGGATCTTTTAATCCAGAATAGACAACTGCGTATTTATTACTTTATCCAAGGATACAATTATAAACTCTGTTTAATTGAATCTTTTTTCACATTATATGGTCTAACTATACCGTATGTCCCAGATCAAGTGAGATTGCATGGACTTTGTTATTATTGAAGATGGAGTTTTCGTTAAATGATATATGTTTTGCAGCTTTATATGCTGATAAAATCTGTTTGAAAAAGTTCAAAATGTTAAACCCGTCAGAAGTTATTTCGAAAAAAAAAAACTGTCATTATCTTGTATATCAAATATCTTTCTAAATATAAGAGATATGATGAAAAGTTTCATATGAAAGTCACTGTTTTCGATGAGACCAATTTAAAATTTCCGTCGAACAAAAATTCAAGGTCGATGCTTTTGAAGTACTCGTACCACCTCCTTAACCTTCCTATACTTATGCATACGGTCTGTGAGACTGATTTATATAGTATAGTATACGTCTTTCATTTTGACGTGAGTATAGGAAGGTTAAGTTAGATGGCCGCCATATTGGATTTTTAGGTTATTGGATAGAATTTTTTATTCCCTTTTCAACGATGTAAGATAACGTATGATTAAATAAGAAATACTAATAAAACTAACTTTTTATAGTTTAATCAACTAGACTTACATAAATCCCAACAAAATTACGTAAAATTTAAAAAACCTTCGTATATAATTTTCCTATTATACTTAGTAACATGTTAATTCAGTATTAAGTATTACGTACTTGAATCACAAAAAACATTGCGACATTATTTTTTAAATGTATAATTAAGTAGCTAAGAAGCTATGAAGAAAAACAATAACAACAGTTATCACAATCTGTCACAAAGCAGGTACTTGCTGGTATTAATATTAGAACCTTATAACATTATAATATTTTGGTTGTTTGCTTTTCAGTGTTAGCATATTCGTGTTTACTCATTTAACTGAGGTGAAGATTCAACACCCTTCAATCTTATCAACTCCTTCACTGCTCTCAATTCTGGTATGACCTTGTATCCAAACACGGGGCACCTTATTGTTCTCGTCCAGAATATTAACCCGTTATTTCCCAGAACCTTTTTTGTCTTATATTTTGTTGACAAAATGCATATTTATATATTTTGACCTCCTGAGCATGAAAATGAAGTCCATTCTTCAATAAATTGTTACACATTTCTGGAAAACCCGAAAAACTAACGCTATCATATGGTAATCCTGGGTCGCCTAGGGTACAAGTTTTTATGAAAGAGGAAATGGCTTTTGAATATGTTTCTTAAAAGAAATCACAAACACAGCTGTTTTCAAACATTTTTATTGAAATTATAACTAAGGAAAAAATACATTTATGAAAGTAAAAGAGAGAGATATTCGTTGAACTGAAATAAATCACGGTTTGGTGTGGTAATTGGCAAAACACTTTACGCAAAGTCCTACGTTGCATTTTATGCATGCTATTCGTCCGTTAACTTTACATTGTTCACCGGCACAATGCCTTCGATTGGATGGTACTACAAAATGTCCAGTCTGATCATAACGGAGAGTATGTTCAACTCGACCTGGTTGTTGTGCAGTTCTGTGGGAGGGCATCTGACCAAATGATTTGGCTTTTGTACCGTAATGTTTGTAGTAGTATACTGCCAATTGTCGAAATTCTAGTTGAGTCATTGTCGGTTGCACTTTTCGATAAAGCTGTCAAGCATTTTGAACACAAGCATCTATCATCCAGGTAAAAATGATAGACCACCACCTTTTTCCTCTATGCTATGAGGTATTGGGTCAAATTTTGGTCGAATTAGTCTACTCCGCACATACATTTATTGTATTCCGTGATCGCACAAGGACATTATCTGGGATGCCCCCACATTCATCTTCAGCATTATCTTTGCCAGGTATGTTGCCAGCTACAGGAGGCTCGATGTAAATTGCAGTTGGTATATCACTTAGTTGATTTTTATCTTGTGCTTCATCGAGCTCTTGAATGTAATCAAGCATTTATTGCAACAACAAACCTCTGAAAGCCGTTATTAAATTTATAGAATGCCAACAATATATAAATGAATACATTAGATAAATTTACAAAAAAGTATAGTTACAGTACTGTTTTAAATAAACAAGATAAGTACTTAATACGACTTCAATCTCTAAAATATACTATTCTATTTGTTGATTGTTTTATTTAACTAATATATTTAATTATAAATCGTTTTCAATAGGAAATGTATTTAATTAACTTCATATGAATAAATATTCTCTACATTGTAAATGCCTTTCACGATATCAGTTCTTGGTAAATTTGATGTACATTGAGGATGCACAACAATTTGGCATTCCTTGCAGAGACTGGCTATGGGCCTAGCGGAAGTTGATCTTTGCAATTAGCACACATTAATGGTTTGGTACATATCCCGGGATCGAACTTGTGCGGTATATTGTAATGTATTCTTTGAATGAAACTCTGCCGAAATAAATCGTTCTCCTCAGGAGATTGTGTGATTTGTTCTAACACCTTCATCTGACCCTTGACATTTCCTGTGGTATTAGTTCTTTCCAAATTATCTGAACAGAATTGCGATTTCAAATTTACTGTCTCTTGTCCTAAACTCTGTGTAAGTTCCCTTTCTTTATTCAATTGGTACTCTAAATCTTTATAGTTAAGCACAACAGATAAGGGTGGGTGATTCTCCTTTTCCGAATTCCCAAATATTTTATCTGTTATAGTTTTTATCTTTTCTTCTTCCATTTGGAGTTTTATCTGAAAGAAATTAATTAATTTAGTTTGCTGTTGAATTGTTGATTGGGTCTCAATTTCACTTTCCTTCTGGTACACGTCTTTTTGCAATAACCTGTCATTACGTTGATTAACTTGTTCAAACAAAGCTATATATTTAAACTCGTAGATTCATTTAAATTCTGACATAACTTAAAGTTCGATTCACTGATACCTTTCAAATGTGTTACTTGCAACGAATTCACTTCCTTTAATGCCCTATTTTCAGATAAACAAGCGTCAATAGTTACCAATCCTTTTAATTTAAACCTATTTCTCTTTGTACATTCGTTTATATTTCTATTTTCATTTTCATATGTAATCTCGATATTTTCTAACCTTACATTTAATTCATTAGATTTAGTTGTACTGTCTACTTGTTTCTCCCGACCGTGCTCCTGACCATTAATAGCACATTAAAACTTATTTAACGAAAACATTAGTTTTTCTAAAACCCTTTCTATTTCACCCTTACTGCTATTCTATGTGTCATCTTGACGTTTGTTTGACAATTTTTAAATTCTAAATGTGTGTATGATACAATGAAATGACATTAAATCAATTTAAAAATAACTTTAGGTTCGCAAATGAAATGAATGAATTTAGGTTCGCCCCACGTTTTGTGCGCCAAAAATTGTAGTGAGAATTTAGTTAATTATATAGAGAGCAAAAATTATTACAAATAATATTTATAAAATTTTAGTATTATATTAACAAAGTAATGAACAATATAATCAAAATATATTACCTAGTGTGTGTATAAGTGTAATTTGTTTTCTAATTCTTAACTTTTCTCTCTCTCTTGAATTCTTTCTTCACTTCTTTTCTTTGGTGTTTTCCTTTTATTGTACTTCTTTGTTCTTTGGTCTGTTCGTCGTTTGTAAACAACTTTTTTGATGTGGTCTGCTTCTTTTTAACCCTGGTATTTTATATAATCTTTTATCTGACTTTTTTCGTCGACCATCCCATTCTTTCGTTCATCACAAACTTCCTTTCTTTTTTTTTTTTTCGGCACGTCGTTATAACAATTTGGAATTCTAGATTTTGAAATGTTTCAAGTGTATGTGTGTGGTATATGTATATTTACAACGCTTTTGTATTTCTTGAAGAATGCTTTCTATAAAATTTACATCTTTTTATTGGTAATGTTGCTAATGGAGTATTACCATAGTACAATATACATGTACCTATTGATTTAAACTGTTCTTAACCGATCTAAATAATTATTGCGTTAATTGGGTGCAACTATTGCACAGCTGCCTTGTAGCTGACAGCTGTGCAATAGTTACTAGACAAGCACAAATTATATACGCCAATGATCACGAAGGGAATGTAGATGCTATGAATTCATATTTTGCGTCTCGAAAGTAATAATTTACTATTTATTTGTGGTTGATAATTCGGATATTTCAATATCTCTTCTCCTCGAGAGATGGGGCTAAATTTTTGGTCAAATTCATCTCCACGAGTTATCCTCATACTATATCTGACGGATTGTACTTTTGTTGTTGTCTATACCGCACTGAAGAGTTCTAAAAAGGACGAAACTGTATAGTCTACGGTTTCAGTCCGCGATTAACAAAACATAGGTTCCGCCGTGCTTATTGGCATATGGAATTTGCACTTACGTACTAAGCTATTGCACAGTTAACCTTGTTAATGCAATTAACGTACCTAATTATCTAACCCTGCTGTTAGATTAAGCCCATCTGGTCCAAATTTTTTTGTTATCTCAATAACTTTTTAACGGTGTAATATATTGCTTTGAACTTTCGACTCACGTATTTTATTTTTGTAACAAGCCTAAATCCATAATTTTAAGTATCTGACATAAGCCTGAACTGAAAAAATTAAAAAGTTGCTTATCTTATATCACGGACCATTTGGTCCACTGAATATTTCAATTTGATAGAATACAAAATACTAAGCTTATTTACAAAAAAGTATGCTTTTATTGAAAGTATGTTCCATTACTTGCTCAACAAAATATTTTGCGGTTTGTTTTGCAAATAAAATTTCCGCAAATGTAGCATTTTATATCGGACTTAGCCTTGCAGCAACTATGTACATATTCTCCGCTTTCTTGCCCCCGCTTTAGAGGAAGTAATGTTTGAAGAGCTTGCAAACTTCGAGGACGACATTTGTATATCAGTCAATAATTTCGCTGAAAACTATTGATGAGGTAATCGGCTCCGTTTTATCATATGCGCGTTAGCCAAAGAAAGTGTTAGTTTCCGTAAAAACTCTGGTCTCCTGTGATTTTGATCAGCCGGTGCCCATGAAGCATCGATCTGAGAGAAAAAGTATATATGCATTCAAAGCGGATATATCTAGCATATTTGCAACTTTATACAAATCAAAGCGAATTCATTTTACAAAGTGGTTGTGCGACAGCAACAAATACAACAACACAAACCAGCTGGACGCCCGAGCCAACATAAACACATTAGAGCGCCCACTTAGCCGATAAATAGATGGCAAGTTAAATTATTAACGGTTCATAATTATATTTATAAATTACATTAAAGACTTCAATCAATTTTCATAAAAATTGCATTTGTATAGTATGGACCAATTGGTCTCTTAACACAAGATTCGTATATTTTTTTAAATCTAACAGTATGGTTAAATGGTGTTGAAAGAGTTCTCTAGATTCTATGAATTAATTTATTTGTAATGTTTGCTGTTGGTAGTCGTGTAGGTAATCGTGCAATGATGGGAACTCGGCACTAATTAGTTACACTTTAGCTACTACCAGAACGCTTAAGAAAAGAAAGAAATTCCATTCTTCGGTACTTTATTAATAGGCAAAGCTAATTACAGACAATAATACTAAAAATACAATATAAAAATATTTGGATTAGAGTTACATCTGTAATAATCGATTACGGTTATTAACTTTTAGGAAGCTTTGGAAGGGGATGTTACCTATTAGTGTGCTTTTGAGTTGGCAACCCATACAAAACAGTATAATAGCAAAAGGGTAATTTTAACCGAAGGTTACAAGGAACCTTCCCTTTACTCTATATTTACTTCACTGATGCTGGCAATATAATTATCAAATAATTATATCGAAATATAAATAATATTATCAAAACACATAGTTGGAAGCATCCAAATCAGTGTGGTAAAACTAAGAACTTCTTATTTGTATTAATATAGATTGGAGCGCCGTAAAATTGATGATCTACCACAGTTAAACGTGTACGTTTTTAAGGTAGTAGATTTGCACTGTGATTTCACTTATTGTTAGACAGCTAGCAAACTATTGATCGAAGTGAATATCTAATAAAGTGCTTAGTTTATTTTGAAACAAATTTTGAATTATCTCTGTAATCTCTTGTTAGAAATATCGCAGAAGATGAATTTTAGAATAAAGTTTAGCTTTAGAATGTATGTATATGTTACCGTTACTTTAATAAATTTGATAGTACGCACTATAACCGGGTACTACACATAATAACAAATGAGTTTTCATCAGTGCTTGTGATATAAAAAGATAAAGTTTTATTCAATTGTAAATTTCCTGGCATACTCAGGAAGAATCACAATGGCAAACTGGCACAAATGGCAAACTGGCACAAATAGCAAACTGGCATAAATGGCAAACTAACATTTTTGAGCGAATTGTCCTTTCTTAGTGCCAATCTTATACATCCTGCCATCAGTATCCATATTCAGAATGACCCCAAGGATGTTTCTAGAGGCACTTCTTCTACCCCTGTCGATATCAGGAACCCGTATTTTTAGACTATCTCCAAACTTGCTTCTCGGAAACTTCGATTCGGATATTAAGCTCATCTTTCCTGCCTGACAGTACAATGCAGTTATGGCATTTTTCCTCTTCCTTTTAATAATATTGATTTTCTCTGAAATCTCCTCTACAGCACTATCTCCGTCCCCTATTTGTCCATATTTCTTTCCACCATGCTCTATTGTTTTCCCATCTTCTTCGACGCCATTCTCTGTTACTTCCCCATCTTTTTCGCCAGCATTCTCTGTTACTTTCCTATCTTTTTTCCACCATTATCTGTGACTTTCCCATCTTCTTTGCCACCATTCTCTGGTTTGTCCACCTTGATCTCGTACTGAAGCACCTGAAGAAGAATCGTTTCCAGATCTTCTTTAGATACCAGGTTCCTGATGAGTGTGATGATGTTGTAAAACCGACTTTTGCTGGAACACCAAACATGGTCTCATACGGGCTGCAATTTATGCCCTCGTGATGAGCTCTATTCTTCATAAATTGAAGAAACTTCAGGCCCTCAGACCAGTGTGGAGTTTGATTTGTTTCCGTCCAAATCGTCAGTATATTTTCAATGTCTTGATTTGCACGCCCCACAGGGCCTTGCGACTAGCTATGTCTCGGCTTTCCATGAACCATGGCCAATTCACTCCACATTTCGCACACTTCTTGAATGAGGTTATTGCAGAATTCAAGGCTATTATCACTTTGCAGTATGCTAGGAGCACCTAAGCTTTTGAAAATAGAAACTTCCTCTGCTCTTTTACTTTTCAAAGCCCGCAACTGTACAAATTTCGTAACGTGATACTGGTAAACGCGAATGAATTTGTAGTCATAATCAGGCTGAATGTGCATATCAATTAAATCAACCTGACTTCTTGAATTCATCTTCTTAAAAATCATGGGACGCAATAAAGGTTCTTTTTTGGCATTTCTGATTTGTTTTCGCAGGGTTCACATAATGCCAAGTACATTTTCACCTGTTCTTGAATGATGTTTTTCTATTTGTACTGCAGTTGCTCCCAAATTCTTGTTCTTCCTTCATGTCCAATCACCAATTGTGTCTCGTGAATTATGTTGAAGATCTCCTCTGTATGCACATATTATCGGACTGATGATGACTAACCGAATATATTAATTTTTCACTGTTACCCAACTTCATAATGTCGTGCCGCTTCACTCGTTGATTACTCTCAGAGTTTCTCCCACTGGTTTTAGATTTTAACACTCGCACTTTCTTAATTAAGTTCTGGTAACCTTCTTTACTCATCAAGAAGAAACAACAATATAATTATTATTAATATTATGCTGGCATTATAAACGAGTTGCTATATTACACCAGTTTACTATAATTATAGTTAAGTTTTGTAGTCAGTAGCCCTTTCATTTTTACTCCCTTGGGCTTCTTAAGACAATCCGATATTGGCGCAAATTACTTTATTGTACTTATTACCTAGTTAATAAGGTGTTTAAATTTCAAACAAGGGGGTTTAAATCATAAAACCACGCAATCTTAGACATATATACATACATACGTACATACGTAAGCTCTAAAAGCTTTATAATTGATTTTTTCCGTGATGAAACACAAACCGAGCCGATGATACCAATGCCTGAAAAAAACGTTTACCAATATATCTACCTCATTCGCACTTCTTAGGACTCCAACAAGAAACAAACACAACAAAACCATGCAACGTGTATAATAAATGATTTTCATCAAAGTGATAATTCCGAGCAATTAAACATGTCGCAAACGTGAGCGCTAACTAGTGGCTGCTGCAGCGGTTTCATACCGCGCGCTATATCGTTCTCTGTTAGTTCAAAGCGTTGCAATCGGTGTTAATACAGGATAGTTTAAGGTCCGGCGCATTTCATTTGAATAATGTCGGCGATGTATAAATCAAGAGGACCACCCATGCGACGGTGGCTTCGTCGTGGTAACCGAACACGGACACTAGCGCCAAAAATGTTAACAAGACACATGACAACTGCCGACCAACGATGAGAGGGGCGGCCTTCGTAGGTTATAAATTTCGCATGGGTATACCTTTTTCTAATTTCTTCTTGCACCATACGTTTATTTGTGTTTACATTGCTTATGTTGTAAAAATATATCTATTACTTTTTTCCACCGAGCGTCAAAATACACTATTACATGAGTGTAATGAAAACTTGCTAACAGTAAGATAATTAATGAAAATTGTATATTTTAACACAATGATTTCTAAACACGTTGATACAATTAATACCTTAAAAAATAATTCAGATCACAAATGGGTACAAACAAGTTTACTTGGAAAGAAAATGAATATGTTGATAACAACTCTCGTACATTGTTATACAATGAACACAATACAATTATTAGATAATAATTTGTGCCATAAGCTGCACATTCAAAAAGAGACCACATCACAGTACTGTAATTATCACTTGATTCACTATGATGTATACATATATGCCGTAAGTGGAATTACTCCCTTCTAACTGCCTAACATTATGACTTAACTGTTGGGATAACGGCAATTTAATTGTTGAAAATACCTTTGAATTAATTTTACCACTGCATGGGTTAATGAAAAGCGAAAATTTATTGTACGGTATATATATAAAGATTTTGTAGAGCAAATTTGTAATTTTCATTAACTTATAGAGTAGATAAACTAACTCAAAAGATAAGTATCTGTTATATTGCGAAGCATGTATGTATGTACAAAACATACATATATGTACTATACTTTACTGGGTAATTACAAAAGTATTATATTTCTAATAGATAATGCACATAGTTTCACTATTTAGGCTACCTATTGTTGCACATACATACGCTTTATCTATTTACAGTTTTTACTATGTTACCAATTTTTGTTCATAGATGATTGTCTGTGGGACAAGTGCAAATTGTGTTTCTCTTTTCACCGACAGCACTTAAGAAGGATAGTCAAATTAGTAGATTTTCTTTACTCCTAGGACAAAACAATGATGTAGGTAACAACTTAAAATAGACAAAGTCTATAAAAGCAGATCTCCACACTATAAAGGTTTAGCTATACTAAAATTTGAGATACACGATATGTAATTGTAATTACTGGTACTTGTGAAGGACATTACCGTTAACCCTTTTATATTTCGAAAAAGAGTATCTTATTCACTGATAATATGAAGGAGTAGCATCAGTCTTAGCACCTATCAAATGTTTCTATTGTGTTACCTGAAGTTTTATCTTAGATTGATGTCACCACTTTATAATGAGTACTAAGCGTTGGGAACTCAATCGCTATTTATTACCCATTAGGAAGTAAATTTGCAGTTTTAATTTTAATTGTATCTACGTATTATGATTGTGGGTTTGTGTAATACGATACAGAGGTATTTTAATTAATGTACTATTGCGGCAACAAAAATCGGGACAAGTCGTATAGGCTATTTTGACTGTTTTTAGCTGTATAAACCAGTCGTTTGTCATGTTCACGTCAATCATCTTGTCTAATGTCAAAAATAGTTTACCCACGAACGCAAGAAACTTCTGTTAAATGCATTTATTTGAAATAAAAATCTTGGAAACAAATCTTCTCTTAATGGAATCAATAAATTAATCTAGTATTTTTAGTTATTTTTTACCACGGTATCAAATGGATTATTCCTTAAAAACTGAATAAGACTTTCTTCTTCCATGAAATTCCGTACTAATTTACGACCAGAACCTGTTGTAGTCATTAATTTTTTTAATGTTGTGTGTGCTTTTGGGCACTCCAAATCTATTACCTAGTCTTCTTATGGACCATCCTTCCCCAAGTAATGTAATTATTTCCATTTTTCCAGTAGCACTCAAATGCGGCATATTGACATATGTCAATAATAATTTCAAAATGACATAACTTTTGACAAGGCAAAAGCCAGATTTAAACTACATTATTTTAAGTGTCCCATTTTTTGTTGCCGCAATAGTACATACTTAGTAGTTCTAACAATAAGTTTGTACAAAAGCAGCATATGCTACCCTATAAAAGACTCCAGAAAATGCAAGAACTATATGTTTTGTTTTGTTTTGCCTTTTTCTTTAAATACCTTTAATTTTTGTGCTCCCGTATAGATGCTTTACTAACATAAGTCAAAGTAGTAAGTTAATGCAAAGTTTTAGGTTGAATTTTATGAAACTTCCTTCTCAGTGCTCACTGCTGAAATAAAAAATAGTCAATAGTGTTCCTCTTCTAGACAGCCGCACTGTTATGATAATGAAGATATGATGTAGCTGGATTTGCATCAGTGCGTGCAGTTCATTGTCATTATAATTATCTAATGAAATAGACTTTTAATACATCTGAGAGCATCAAACCCAGAATAACAAATACGTCATCCTCAGTTCAGAAAGATTTATATAAACATATTTCGATGAAACTTGGTAATTATGTAGAGCTGGTGGGACAAGAAGAGCCGGCAAGAGGCCGGTTTCTGTTTTAGCGATTAAAGCCTTTGAAGGAGTGAAAAATGCCTCTAAAAATTGGTCTGCTTTTCGTTTTTTGGCAATTACTCCGGAGAAAAAAATACTACTTGTAAACATTAACGCTTTAATAGGGCTACTGAAATATGTCTGAATCGTTAACCATTATTCTTAACAATATTACCCCTCCCACCTACACCGATTTGCGAAAACATCAATTTTGTTGAAAGTTGGTAATTATGTAGGGCTAAATGAACTATATAAGACCTCGGTTCCTGTTTCTGTCAGTAACGCATTTTGAAGGGATGAAAAACGCTCCAAGGATGACAGCGTTTTTTGCCAATTACTCTGCATTTTTCTGCAAAATGTGGGCATATAACGCTTGAAGAGGGCTATTAAAACATACTTGACTTGATAACCCTCATAAAAAGTTACCCCGTCTCAACATCACTGGTTTCGACGGAACTCAGAAGTTATGTAGAGCTGGTAGCACCATATGAAAAAGTGGCTTCTGTCTCTGATCTGAACGCATCTCAAGGCTAAAAGTATCGCTGCCTTTCGTTTTTCGTCAATTACAATTATTGCAAGAAAAAGAAATTTACTGACCGAAAATGGATATAAGCAACAATTAAGACCTATGCCTTTGTACAACCAATAGACGTAGGGCTGACGTCGGTGTTCATAAGGAATTTCACGACAAAAATATTTTGCAGCTTTTGTTTTGACGCATAAAAAAGTCATAGTTGTCTACTACACGTACTATATACACACATGCTAATACATTACGATAGGAATAATCGCTTTTAAAAAGGTCTGTTTGCATCAAAATAAAAA
Organism: Chrysina gloriosa; assembly: GCA_038088585.1. Taxonomy (NCBI): domain Eukaryota; kingdom Metazoa; phylum Arthropoda; class Insecta; order Coleoptera; family Scarabaeidae; genus Chrysina; species Chrysina gloriosa. The sequence continues at coordinate 48,526,903 of CM076088.1, forward strand.
TTTCATTTTAACCGACATAAATATCTAGACAATATATGTTTTTGTGTCAATGTGTTTGTATTCCGGACTAGGTACATGTTTACCGTTTTATATTTTTTAACAATTGATAATCCGTAGGTATAAATACTACAATATATATCCCGGTATTCCGATGATAGTAGATAGCTAGGTAGTAGATCGTCTTCAAACATAGTGTAAATTGCATCGGGTTTTTGTAGTGAAATGAAATGTATATAAACCCACAAAATGTATTTCGTTTGTTAATAATCGCTTGTGGACATCGGGAAGAAGCAAGAAATCCAAATTTTAAAGAATAGGAACTGCATGATGCCTAAAGTTATAATAGGCAGGAGTGTGCAAGACCATGTTGCATCAAAATCGCTGGAGGTGGGAGGGGCAATTTTTTTTAAGAATAAGGGCTACCGATTCAAACATGGTGTAATAACACTCTTGATGCGCTCTATGCCCATATATTGAATATTTTCTTCTTGCAACAATTGCAAATGTAATTGGCATAAAACAATCCCATTCTAGAGGGCGCTTTTCACACATTCAAATGCGTTAACGGCAGAGACAGAAATCGGGTTTCTGCATAGTTTAATCAGTCCTACGTAATTACCTAGTTTCATCGTATTTCTGCCAATCGGCGGGGGGATAATATTTTGAGAACAAGAATTACTGATTCCGACATATTTCAGTGACCCTCTTGAAGTGCTATATCTTTATAAATTTCAATATTTTTTCTTGAAACAATTCCAGTGTAAGTGGCAAAAAAACTAAAAAGCGGCCCCGAAAATTTTCAGGGGAGCTTTTAACCCCTTCAATGGCTTTAATCGCAGAAACAGAAAACAACCTTTTAGATAAAAGCACCAGCTCCACATGATTACTAAGTTTCATCGAAGTTGGTGAGTTGGGAACCTCTGAATGGAACACCTTGGCGCGGAGACAATTTAGCACGGGGATAACTCGACGCAGAGAGCAAATTATTTTATAGATTTTTAGCCATAGTTGGTGGAAAGGAAGGAACTTTTTCAAAAATAATAATTATTATGACATTAATAGATTTAAATCAATGTTCAATATTAGTTTATTAGGTTAATTAGTTAATTATTTAAAAATTACAGCGGTTGGGAACAACTAGATCTGTATTTATTAGCAAAAATTTAATAACAAATTGAAGGTTCTATTTGGTAAGTACTTTGAGATTGAATAATGACTTAGGTTATTGAAATTCACACGAATCTGTATTACCTTCAGTTAATCCATATATTCTTGATTTCCAACCTGTTTGTTAAACGAATGAAATACGTAATTACATTAGGGATAGTAATATATAAATATCATGTGATTACATTAGAGATAATAATATATAAAGCAATTTCTAATTTCAAAATAATTTTGTTTTGATAGATGGATAGGAATGTACAGCTCTCGCGATATAAGTTGGCGAAGGGTGGGAGTGAGTTCGCGCAGATAGAGGAGGGATAGATTGCCTACCATTCGTCCTGCGACGTTCCCGTATTAGTGGCGTACCTGAAAGTTCCTAATTGTTAATTAAATTTATATTTAAAAATACAAACAATTTCTTTTTAAACGCATAATTGCTTTTTAATCCACTAGTGATCGTAATGTGTTTATTTTTTAAAAAAATGTGTGTCCTAATCCGTAATTATAATATACAGGTAATCTAATCTCATATATTTAAACGAGCAATTCTTATATATATATATATATATATATATATATATATATAGAATTGGGCTCTCGAAAATGGCTCTAACGATTTTGATGAAATTTTGTATCTGGGGGTTTTCGGGGACGAGAAATCGATTTAGCATGGTCCCGGTCCCGGGACAATCCATTTTGACCCGGTTTACACACATTTCTGGTATTGTGGTATATGAAATTGCTTATCGAAAATGACTTCATGCAATTTAGTATCTGGGAATTTTCGAGAACAACAAAATTGTTCTAGCATGGTCCTGGTCGCAGGAAATTTCTTTTTCCCGCTTTTACCTATTTCTGCGGTACATAAAATGTATTATCGAAAATTACTCTCAAGATTTTGTTACAATTTAGTATCTGTGAGTTTTTGGGGACGAAAAGCCGATTAGCATGGTCCCGGTCTCGATTCAATCCATTTAGTCCAGGTTTTCACCAATTTCGGCCTAAACGTGGGTTAGCAACTTTTTTACCATCATGCAGCCAAGCGAAACTATAAGTAGTTAAAACTTTACTACTAAACCATAGATGGCGCTGAAAGTGGTATGTTAATAAAAGAAAGAAATCTACGAAAACTAACAACATGTAAATTCACATACTTTGTTTACAGTTACAAAAGTAATCGGAGCTGAGTTTTTTAATCAAAATAAAAGAACTTATACATAATTAGTTGGCGTTGCAAAAGCAGGGTATGTAAATGTTTACTTAAAATGTGTATTTCTTAAGAAAGATTTTGAGCTTGAATTTATTTATTTGTAAGTATTGAAATATAACTGTAAATATTAATTTTAATACTATTTTTATAAACTTTTAATATGTATGTGCTACTATATATACTTAAAATATACAATATTAATTAAATATCAAAACTAAAATAAAGAGCGTTATTATTTGGTTCCAAATTATTCAAAAAACTTTGGGAAAATCCGAGCAAGGCTCGGTCCACCAGGTACTTTGATTTATGAACTTATATGTCCTTAAGAGAGTTATCTGAAAGTACAATAATTATTAGTTAACTAGCTGTTAAGTTTATCCCTGCCAGGCAGGAAGAAAAAGAAAATATAAGCTAAAATGTTAAAAAATTGAATTTTGGCGCGCCCCTTTTCGTCTTAATTCCCCGTCCACAGGCCAAAAATCAAAAATCCGGTTACGTTAGGATTTGGCCAGGGCGTTTTACTATATGCGTGCCAATTTTCAGCTTTCTAACCCATCCGTGGGCTTCAAGAAACTCTGGTTAGACAAAAAGAGAGGAACACACAAATAAGGAAATTATATTATGTATAGATATTAATGAAAAATTAATGGAGTTACGAAATGAATGAATTAAAAGAAAGTTAAACTAATCACAGTTATCGAAGTATAGTTCATCATCATCTAAATTAATAATAAACTGTTCACAGCGTTCGTCAACCAGGATCTCATTCTGTAAATATTCTTCTTCTACTTTCATGACATGCTCACAGCGTTTCTGCCAGTCCTCCATTGATATGTTTGAAAACTCTTCCTCTGTTAATTTCTTTACATCTTCTAATCTGAATATGACGCTTCTAGCTCCCACATTATTCTTAATCTGTGCCCATACCATCTCAGTAGGATTGAGGTCTGGATGATATGGAGGCAACCTTAAAACAGTATACCCCTTCTGTTCAAAATATTCATCAAATTTATAAGTAACATAGCGCTCTTTATGTGACTTGATTATATGATATAATTGTGGTTTCAACATATTGGTGTCAAAGGGAATCCTCTTAGCTGTCAACCATTGAACCATTTCAGATGTAGGTGCTTTGTTTGCTTGAACATTATGGTAGGGAGCATTATCTATGACAAACACAGATTTGTCAGGCAGATTTGGAATTAGTTTCTCATTTACCCACTTTCCGTAATTTTCGACGTTCATATCGTCGTGGTAATCACCACTTTTTGAGCCAGATTTAAATGTTAGTAAGCACTCTGGAAGAAAACCCATACTACCGCCCGCGTGTATTATAATTAGTCTTTGCCCTTTAGATATATTTTTACAACACCTTTTGCACTTCTATCGCTCCAATTTTTCGATGAAGTATGACCACTATGAATATATGTTTCGTCAATATACACTATGAGATTTTTGTTTTGTCTAAAAAAATTATTTTCTGTGAATAATCTATTCTTCGTGACCTAATATCTATTCGTTCGATTAATGTTTTTCAGTTATTTTGTGTACACCTAAATTTGAATCCCATATCTTTCACAATTTTTCACAGCGAAGTTTCTGAGCCCTCCCATTCTAGTTCTTTACTCACCTTCTTATGTAAAGCCCCTATAGTAACACGACAGTCTTCTGTACGGTGAAAATGATAAATTATGTGTCGCAGCTCTCCAATTTTGTATTCCGGCAACTGTGTAACAGCGCAACGACGCTGTCGCTTTTTTCCTGGATTGCGAAATTTATTTTCTCCGGGAGTACTTTCGGCTTTGCCTTCCTGAGCAATTCGCTCGATACTTTTTATAGATATACCGGTTGCATTCGAAACACATGCTTTTATATCTGATAAGGACTGTTGTGCCGTTTTTAAACCAAAAAATAATTATACACATTAAGAACTATTTCACGCGCTTGACTATTTATCACTTTTCCTTCACCTACGGAATTCATATTGATACGACAATGGTAATTCCTATGCACTATCTGAATCAGACAGGTGGGAGGTACGTGTCCTAAATACGTTTACGGCGCATCCCCACCGCTCGCCAACTTATATTGCGAGAGCTGTAAGTACAGATCAGATTAAATAAGTGCCGGTGCTACCGCATCAAAATGGAGGATATTAAGTCACAATGCAATCGTAACAAGTTTTCCGAAGGTAGATATATATATATATATATATATATATATAATAGTAAAAATGTATTTCGACCGTACTGTATAGAGTAGAATATATAAAATCGAGCGAAAAACTCTATTGGGGTGGTCGGTCCGTGAAATAATTACCACCCCAATAGAGTTTTTCGCTCGATTTTATATATTCTACTCTATATATATATATATATATGTTTTCGATAGATTATACGCAGATAGATAAACAGAATTTTGGTGGGTGAACAAAAACAATGGTGCAAAGAGCCTCTGCACGTAATAGAAGGCAATGTGATAGAAAGCGTAAATGTACATACTCACGATGCGTTACTGGTCAAAGTAGAGGTCCATAAAATAATTACGAAGATAAAGAAACGCGCTCAAGAAACACAAGAAGTAACCTATCAAGCGATTAGAGAGTGTTCACAAAATCTCGATATCACATGTAAAGGGGCACTTCCAAATTAAATGGCTTTGTAAACACTGCTACGAAGAAAGCGGCAAGAAATGCACTAAGCAGCAGCAAACCGGATAAGTCTGCAAGATTTACAAATTCCAGATGGTTATAAAACTTATGAATCTAGTACTGGTAGAAAGCCTTCCACTTACAATTAGTGATAGTGGTCCTGGGCCACATTGTATATCGGAAGAGAACGAAATTTGCAAATAATATTCAGTTGTGACGACTCCTTTGTGGATCGTACATCTAAAGTAGCACCAAATTTATTTCACCAAGTATACGTCGTCCTAGCAAAGAAACACGTGGAAGTGCATCCTGTTTTTTATGTTCTTTTACCAAATATATCGAAAGCTATTTATAATCGTTTATTTGATAGAATTAAAGCATTAACGCCGACATTAGATCCAAAATCTTTCACGTGCGATTTTGAAATAGCTACTTTCCAAAGCCTACGGCAAGCTTTTCAGCAGCCAGAAATTCGTGGATGTTTTTTCCACCTGGCACAGAATATGAAGCAACAACAGACAAATCTACTTAACCGCTACAATAACGAACCTGTATTTACTTTACAAGCCAAAATGATTATTGTGCTGGCGTCTGTTCTGATGCAAGATGAGCAAAATGGAACAAATGTACAAATAACCATGCCGTTGATGTTTGCAAACAGAATCATCCTAGACCAGCCATGTCAAACTCAAAGTCACTGGTGAGCCAAAAGCATTAAGATCGTACACTATGTGGGCCGCGAAATCTAATTAAAAAGACAAACTACTGAAAGTTTTAACGAAAAACCGTACTATTATAAGACAAGTATGTTTATTAAATTTTATATCTTTTGTCTTTAATTAAGTCGTCTATTTGTAGCGTGAATTTATCAGCGGATATAACTTTTAAAACTGCGTTCAAGTGTGCGTCCGGCAATCGCGATCTTGCGGGAGATTTATTTCCTTTCATCAAGAAAAATAATTGTTCACACTTATCCACTTCCAAACATTGACAGGATTGTACAGGCAAATTTTCTTATTTCTTGATATTGAACAGGCGAGTACTTATAAAATTCGAATGTACCAACACTATCAAATTTTTGTTTTAAATGGGTCTGACACTGGATCTCAATTACTTCCATTGGCAAGTGAGGGAGAACTTTATCAATATCGACAGTAAAAAGACCAGTAAATAAAGAAAAATTATTTTCTTGGTACTTAAAATCTTGAAAATGCAATGGAAGAGTCTGATTTTGTTTTTCTCTGAGCACTTATATTGGCAGCCAAGTCAGTAGCTGTTTCAGCTACAGTATTCCGGGACAAGAATATATTTTGAAAAACCTTTACGATCCCGGGACTTACGATCTCTGCGGCCTTTACAAAGCACTCTTTTATAAACTCGTCTTCAACAAATTGTTTTGAGTGTGTTGCGATCAACTCCGACAGTATGCAACTAGCTTGAACAGCAGATCCATTCTCTTGTTTTGGACGTGAAACATAAGCTATTTTAACTTTTCGTTTCTAATCATGTGTGTATACTGGCCAAACTTTTATGACAATCATAGTAACGTTTTATATTATATAATTTTAGGACACCGACTGTACTGTTAAAAATCAAGCAAATACTTTGGTCTTTTACTTCACAGCAAAAAGCTCTAATTCCCACTTGTCTTGAAAGATACGATGCTCATCTACGACTTTCCTCTTACTTCCACTTCGTTTTGAAAGAGACATGTTGAAAACGTTATTATTTATAACAATAAGTACTGTTACGTGTTGTACCAATAAATACGTAACTGAACTCGCAATTTTATAGCAACTGACTGAAGTCAACCGAGAGGTCTTGGTTTATATATGGAAATGTGATTTTTCGAGTTCTTTTCTAGAATGTTCAAATAGCGTCAGCTGTGTTTTCGCGCGATAAAACTTTCTGGAACAAGCCAGAAGAAAACACGTGCGTACGTAAGGTGGAAGGACAATAAAGCGATTGGGCAGCGGCACACGGCGCGGCGGGCGTGGGGGACGAGTGCGGCCGATCACAACCGAGATAGACCGAATCGATCGTCGATACGTGTGTGTTTGCGCGTAACTTGTGCAGCGCGCGCGTTTTTACATACGGTTTTTAACACGCTCGCGGGCCGCATTATCTGGCTCTTTCCAAAATTGATTCGGGCCGCAAGAAAATGCTCAGTGGGTCGCATGTTTGACATGCTTGTCCTAGACCATGGAAAATTTATTGAAATTTTGAAAAAGTCAGGGCAATCGCGACCTCTACTATGAACCCATAGTTGCAGGACATCATTCACCACTAAAATCAAAAATGTATAGAGATACCGACAGACGCATTTTAAGAATCATGAGACTACGACAACAGAGACTTAGTGGAATATTTACGAAGTATCGCTCATAATTACCAGATAGATCCTTGAAATCGTTATTTAATATTTGCCTAATGAAAAACAGATCTAGTACAATATTGAGGAGATATCGCCCACAACACCAAAAAATGAAATAAAAGAAATAAGACAAGGATCGTATTGTAAATACAGCTACTTTCTAAGCTCATTTTGAATTGACTTCAATATTGATGTTTGTACATGTGAGAGGGATTCGATATGAATTCTCTCACAATGCACGTATTACGCATTTTTACAGTTAACTGTAAAAAAAAATGTTCAGACGATATATACATAAAATTTGTATACGAAATTACAGCTCTTGCAAAGCCGTACTGACCAGCGGTATAACCGCGAAACGTACGTCTACGGATGGCAAGAGAAGATCAAAATTTTGTATTGACTTCAATGTGAACAGCATTATGTGGCTAAAGCGGTCTGCTCTTGCGCCGCAAATTCATTTAGCAGGACCGAATTGCACCTGAGATCTTTATTTTTTTATATTCTTAATTTCTGTTGGGGCTGCAAAACCAAGTTTTTATTTGCCCATTTCAGGTAATGCTGGTATTAAGTGTGTAATGTTAGGAATTTAAACTAATCACACTCTAGTGCTGGAGTTAAACCTGAGCAATATATCCAGCTATAAATTGGAGCCATTGATGATAATATACGATAATTTTTATTCCAAACTATAGTAACAAATCTTTTGCAGTAATACTAAATGTAAAATAGACCAGCAAAATCAAAGCAATGTAATTTATAAACCCTTACACAGTTTTAGGCCATTGCTTTAATTTTGGAAACACAACTGTTTTAAGAAAAGAAAACATTTATAAAAAAACTTATACGAAATCATACACATACAAAAAAAAACGCTTAGATTACAAGTAAACTTTTAAGTATGTTATTTTCGATCGTATACCCTAACTGTTCAAGAAGTAGCATCCCAGTAACAGCGTAAAAAGATCGTTGTTTTGACAATTTCTTTTAAATGGGAGGAGAGGCAATAGGATAATAATATTCAAGAAAGTCATTAGGAATATCTGTAACTATTAAACAAAAAATTATCATCGATAAATATTAATAAAAGCCGACGCAGGAACCATTCGAGACATGTTAAATTTGAGGCGCTATGCGGTACACAGTGTAACTGGTGCAAATCTGAATCCGGAATAGTAATGAAACGCTCACCTAATCTAAATGGTTATAGCTAGTTAAATACGGATGCGATTTTAAAAATATTGATTTTTATGTGATTGGCGAGTATTTGAAGTACAAAAAATAATTTTGGCAAGAATAATTTTTAAGTTAACTTTTAGAAAATCGCGTACGTATGTCACTTCAAAATGTTATTTTAAAGATATAGTCAAAAACGCGAATGAATAGGATAAAAATTGTTGGAGTTATGTTGCGTGCCGTTTTGAAAAATCTTGTTTCGGTAAAAACACGTTTAAAGATTGAAATGTGTTATTGACATGAAAAAATGAAAAATTCGACTATTTCAAATTTTTATCATTAATCTGCGATCCCATGACTATAAAACTACCTTTCCATGTTCAAATATTTTTGTCATCTGTCAAAGACAGCTTGGCGTGCTTGATCCGCTTGGCATCGGCTTCAAGGCACAAAATTCTATGATTTGACGCCAATAAGCATTTCCAAAACTTTCATTATCCGTAAAATATTTGTCAGGCCATCATTAAGATTGCACACAGCAATATCAGTTGCTATATTTAAGACTTTTTGCCACTTGAATAAGATTTTGGAGCCAAATTCCAAATAGTAGCATTGAAACTATCGTTGGTGTTTTGCGCGTAACCTTCCAAACAACGGTTTGGCAACTCGACTCGGCTCAGCTGCTCATAAATCGGTTTGATAGCTTCAAAATTTTTTCAGAAAGCGGCGGTTTATGATGGGACGTGTCTAATGAATCCACACCTTTCCGGCATGGGTACACTTTTGCGTCAGTCATAAGTAACTTATAAGTACTCTGACATTACAAATAAACTGTAAAAAATTAGCACTACACATAAAAGCCGTGATTTCAATCGAGGAAATGATGTTCTTTTTGTACATGTACTGACGCTACACTAACGTACTTTTCACTTCTGAACTAAATACGGAAATGCTTCTATTAACAATGCTCAACAGGGCTTGTAGACCTTGGGTACATAATTAACTAACACAATTTTACAACTATTAAAATTAAACATAGCTCTGCATATCTTCCTCGAAACTGTTAAACCATCTCTTGCGAGGCCTGCCCGTCTTTTCTTCTCCCAACTGGTTTTCTGCTTAAAACCATTTTAGGCATTTTATCCTTATCCAGTCTTTGGACATGGCCTAGCCATCTTATGCGTTGTGCTCTAGCCACTGTTGTTATCTTAGTTTCATTGTATATATTCTTCACCTCTTCGTTTGTCCTTCGCCGCCATCCGTCCTCCGTGTTTATTGCTCCGTATATTACTCTGAGAATTCTTCTCTCCCATCTATCCAGCTTTCCCTCATCCTCCTTTCTTAGAACCCACGTCTCGCACGCATACATAACCGTTGGCCTTATTACCGCTTTGTATATTCTCTCCTTAGTTCTTCTTGATACAAATTTTGATTTCATTAGTGGTCTTCATATCCCGAATTTCATACTTCCCTTTGTTATCCAAGCCTCTATCTCCGATTTTTCCTGGTCGTTTTCCTTAATCCTCACACCTAAGTAAATAAAATCTTCCGCTCTCTCTAAGGTGAGATTTTTCTTCTGTTTGCACTATTAATTGTGTGACCATATCATTCTGTGTCCCCCATCATCATGAATTTTGTTTTACTTTGGTTAATTTCCAGCCCATAACTCTTTGATACATTTACTATTTTTCTTATGGCTCTTTGTAACTGTCCTTTTGTTTTCACTACTATAGCCAGGTCATCTGCAAATGCTATACATTGGTGATCATTTTTCATTATTGTTTCATCCATTTTAATCCAACTTTTTCTTATTACAGCCTCCAGAACTAGATTAAATATTATTGTTGACATTGGATCTCCTGGTCTCAGTCCCAGCTCCACTGTGAATTCGCTAGACGTTTTCTCTTTCCAAAGAATTTCATTTGTTGTTTGTTTTAGAGTTGATTTGACTCAATTTATCAGTTTACTAGGTATCCTTAGTTCCTACAAACACCGATACACTTGCTTCCTCCGGATCCGGCCATACGCCTGCTTATAGTCTACGAAGAGCACATATATCACAGTTTTATACTGGTAACAGCTTGCTTGTATTTCCTTAAGGGCAAAAATTTGATCCATTACTGATCTATTCCTCCTAAATCCTGCTTGGTACTCTCATACAGTACTTTCGATAACTTCGTTCAATATAGAACGCAAAATCTGTGTCAATATCTTATAAGTTGTTTCCAGCAATGCAATGCCTCTGTAATTTTCACATCCCTGTTTATCCCCCTTCTTATGCATGGGTCATATTTCGGCCTCCGGTATTCTTTCCTCCTCCCAAATTTTCCTTATGATATGTATATTTGTTCTTGTAATAGCTCTCCTCCTGCGTTAATCATTTCCGCCGTGATTTCCGATACTCCTGGGCTCTTATTATTTTCTAGTTTTGTTATTGATGCCATCTCTTCTCTGGGCGGTATCTCTACTATCATTTCATTTCGGTCTACCGCCTCCCTTGTATACTACCCGTGCTTCTCCTCACCATTCAGTACCTGCCGGAAGTTATTTTTCCACCTTTAAAGGACCTCTTTCGTTTCGTTTATTAGCCTTCCTTCGTTGTCTTTGATATATACACTCTGCGCCGTACACCCCTGGCCTACTTTCTTCACCTCTTGGTAAAACGATCTTATTTACTTTCTTGAAAATGATCTTCAATACTCTTTAGTTTTATTTTAAAGTAGTCTCTTTCTTTCTTTCTACACATTCTTTTCATCTCTCTTCTTGCTTCTCTGTACCTTGCTACATTTTTGGTTCTTAGTCGTTAGCAAAATCTGTCTGGCTCTTCTCACATTTTCCTTAGTACTTTCATATTGTCCATCAAACCGCTCTTTTCTCTTTTTCTTGTCATCTTTTTCCCTGACCACTTCGCTTGCTATTTCTATCGTCTATCGGAAATCTCTCCGTAAATACTCAATGTCCATATTTTCTGCATTTGTGTTCAGATGCTTCTCTACTTCCTCTTTGTATTTATTTTTGGTCTCTCTATTTTTAGTAGCAAAAATTCACTTCTGCCGCTCCTTGCCTTGGGCCTTATTTTCTTTCTTTTTCCCAATTCTTGCACAATTCAGTCTTACAAACAACTCTGACTAAATAGTGGTCTGAGTCACCTTCTGCCCCTCTCTTTGATTCCATTTCTGTTATATGCTACATATCATTCCGCTCTACTAACACGTGATCGATTTGGTTTACGGTTTACCATTCGGCGACTTACATGTTCCTTATATTCTTCCGTCTGTATAGGGTGCTTCGCACCACCATCTTCCTCTCCGCTGCAAAACAAATTAATCTATGGCCGTTATTATTTGTAATTGAGTGGCTGCTATGCTTACCTAAAGTGGTTTTATAAGAGTCTTTCCTTCCTATCTTTCCTTATTCCCAGTAGAAATTTATTTCACGCAGGCAGTCGTTTCGGAAATGTTCAACACGTTTGGGGAAGAGCTTGAAATTTCAAGGAAAAAGCTTTCTTTCCAGGTAATAAACTGTTTGCTACATATTCTAGAAGGTTCAAAGCATCTATTAAACCAATAAAAACATCGATTTTCTGAAAAATTTACAGGGCTGTTACCCCATAACAAAATTATTAAGGTTTCAACAAAAACTTTTTGATAAAAGGATTACGATTTTGTGTTATGCATATGTGTGCAGACGCATATTAAAATAAAAATATTAGATGTATTTGTTACAGATCCTATATATATATATATATATATATATATATATATTGATACGCGGTATGTTGTCGCCTCCGGTATGTACAAAAGGCGACCTGACCTCCACATCTTCCCGTAGGATTAGCTGAAAAAATTGTATATATGGAGCGAGGGGAACAGCTGGAATCCGAATTCCTAAAGAGGGGAAAAGAATTTTGAATTGAAAATGGTCATATATAAAAATCACGCAAAGAACGTTGTAGCTTCCGAAATCTTTATATATACAGGTACTGTGGCAGCGTTGTCGACTCTGCCAGCGTTGTCATATGTTCGGAGGTGACGTATGTCGTTTCGTATACTTACATATATAATAGAGAGTTACTACCTTACCTGACTTAATTGTTTATGTCGCACGAACTTATGGAAAATGTAATTTTTTGTTCTAATAATAATTATAAATTTACTGAACATGGAAAATCTGTAATGTTTGTAATCACTGTAAGAAAAATAGATTTTCAATAATCTAATTACGTATTTCGACAACTAATCTGCCATCCTCAGTGGAAAACAAAAAATATTATATTCACTCCAACTCGATAAATCATAAAGCATTACGCGCTGGTTAATGTAAAACACGTTTGTAGTGCTAGATTATTCTTTGAACAAAGAGACCATGGTATTGTGGGTGGGTTTTTTATTTGTTTTCTCATTGAGGATGACAACTTGGTTGTCCAAATACGTATTTGGATTATTTCAAATCAGGTGTGGTAAGGGAATTTATATTTAATATAATTTTTAAACCACAATCTCCTACTGGATTAATATATTTTATATATTTTAGTTTTAGCCTTTGACAAAAAATGTCAGTCATAGGAGTTCTTTCGATAGCGCGATTTTGGTCAGATGGATAATTTTTTTGCGATTATAGTTCACTCCTAAGTTTATCGGTTTTCGGCTAGGCTGCTGTATTTTTTATGGTTGTACATTGGCGTTGTCGTTTGTCTTTAATGTGTGGTTTCTTGTTTCTTGCAAATAATTTTAAATTTTTAAGAAATATAATTTATTTACATTGACTGAAAAGAACTAAAGGAAGAAATATTGTATACATTTAACATTTAATTTCTATTAGTAAGTTTAAATAGATGTTGCAGTTTTGATTTTATAACTGGCACGCTTCGATTTATATTTGTCTTCTTTAGGAAGTCTTTTATTTCCTGAGTTGAGGGATAGTTTTTCTCTTTTAAAAAAGGTGCAAATTCTCTCTCCAAAGCTGCAATTTCTTCAGCATTCCAGCCTGAAATTTTTGTAAATGAGCATCTAATTTTATTCGTTTTTAATTTACCTCTTTTTATTATAGTTGTTTTGCTTTTATTTATAGGCATCGTATTTCTTAAAAGAGTCTCAGGAAGAATATGACCACCATTATGATCGTCAATATTATTAGTTATGTTAGTACGTTCTTTTGTAACAGGTACCCTGCGGCTTCTAATATGGGCTGGGTTTTCTTGTGGAAATTCATTTTCATCGTATTGACGGTCATCACATGCTGCAAAAGTATCAATCTAGCGGTAGCATATTAAAATATGTGGTTGAAAGTCATCTTACACAAAGTGTTGCTATAATCTTGTCTTTCAGCTGGGTTATCAGAAAAGATTTCCGACACAAATGTTTCTTCAGGATTCACATGTGTGTTTTGATTTGAAGGTACTGCTCCATTATCATCATCTATATCAACACGTACTGTGTTTATATACTGTGCTTTATGTATAACAAAAATCTTGAAGCTTACCGTCGTTTTCCTCAGCATATTCTAGGTTTACGTCAAAATTAATATCTGCCAGCGATTTCCCTTTGTGTTCCACTGGAATTCCTTTTTCAATCATAAGTAAAATCTTTGACACCTTGGCGGTTTGATATATATCCACAGGTAATCTACAATAAAAACCATTTACACCAGAAACCCAAAAAGAAGAGCAAGCTGTAATGAATTATCAGTGCACATACTCATAAAATTCTTGGTGGGTTTTCTCTGTGTGTCCCATGAATTGTGAAAATTGTTTGCCTTCTTCTTTCGTTAAATTTAATATTTGCATAACTGTTGCAATATGTTTTCTCAGTTTGTTACTTGTTATTGTTTGAGGATTTTGTAAATTAATTTTACTTGCAATGGATCGAATGGCAATGTCTCCTTTTCCCCATGGGATTTTACTTCCAGGAATAGCAAATATGTAATTATTTTCGGGTGAAATATATTTCTCCCTGTTGCTCAGCAGCAAGTCGATATAGTTTTGTAGATTAGCTGGTATTAAAAGAACTACTGCTCGAGAGCCCTTTCCACTGTTCACAACACGTTTGTATTTGGTGGTTAACATTTTCTCCGTTTCTGTTAACGCTTTTTCAAAGTCCACAAAATTGCTACGTTGGTCCATTTTATAGTTCGCGATTTTCAAAAACTGTGCATCACCAATTCTTCGTCTGTTAAAAAGAATTAGCAGTGCTAAACTGCAGTTTACCAATAATTTGTAGGTTTGGACGTCATCTTTTCCGTCGTTAAATATTTTTGTACAATTTTCAGCAGTTTTCAGACATTCATCTCGGAAGATTTTAATATCAGTTACTAGTGGTAGAAGCAAAGGTTTGTTCCACCTTTTCTCTTGAAGATCTTTGTTAGCCAGGGAGGCTAGCTCACTGTTCCATCGGGACTCCACCAATATCTTAAAGTTTTTCACATTTTTCAACCAATGGGATATCTGGTCTGTTGTTTTACACTGAAATCCTATATTTTCTTTTAAAATAAGATGAGTTAATTCGTCGCAAGCCAGTTTTAAGGAGGTACCTAGATGCATTGCAAGGCTAGGTGATTTGAAAGTTTTTTTCACTGGGTTGTATCCTACAATACTTCTAGCAGCACTTAAAACGGTGTCAAAATTCTTTGGGTGAAGCAAATCTTTGAAACTAATTTCCGCGCCATTGGTTAGATTTCTGTAGCAAATGAGCAATCTGGACAGTTCTCTCATTCGATTACTGCAAGCATATACCATGCGTTCTCTTTTGTGTTTTTTCAGGTACGATTCCGCAATATGAGCTATCAGAAGATCCTTCTTAGCTACGAATGAAATTTCATCCCCTTTCATCTTGTCAAATACCTGAAAAAATTACCATTCTTTTTATTGGCGCAAAAATTATTTTAAAATTCTACACACCTGTTCCTTTACATTTAATTTTGATATAGTATCAGTGGGGTCACTGGCACAAGCCACAATTGTATGGGAATTTGATATGTGGTCTGTTCTAGTACGTATTTGTCCAAAGCTTTTTGGATTAGTAATGCAAACCTTCGCATGCCTCTTCAAATATTTTTTCGGAACAAACCTTTACAAAAAGCGCAAGGATAATAATCGGACATATCTACGGTTTCTTGTTTCAATTTCCTGCAGGGCCGCATTGTACCTGATATATAGAGATCAAAATTTGTGTTTTTTCGGAGCAATATAAGTGCCCGTCGCCTCTCTTTGCTATTAATAGGAAATTTCAATATCTCTGCTACCTCCTTTTCAGAGCCATGGTGCCTCTGCAGGTGTCGCATAAAATTGTTAGAAAGCACATCTTCTTGACAAAATAAACATCTAGCTACGGCCTTGTCGCTAGCTTTTCTTCTCTGTCATAAAAATAGATTGTGCAGTAGGTAGATAGATATTAACCCTTAGAGTACGAAGTCTAGTTTATGACATAAAGTACGGAGTGGGGTCACTAATGGGTTCGTTTTGTTTATAAGTTGGCGTAATAATATTATAAAGATTGTTAGTAAAGTAAAAAACGATTATTCAATTAAATTTACATCATTTATTTTTAATAATCAAATCAAATACTATTCATTTTCAAACATTTGATGTTTTGACATAAAGTAAACTTATAATTATAATTAAAATAAGAAGCACAAACTAAGAAATTCAATTTTACCTTCAACCATAAGAAATATAAAAAAATAAATATAATAATTTATTGGTTCAGCTCCAACTCCTCCGTTATCACTAAACTCTTTATTCAGTGTCACAAGAATCCATAATGTTTTAGACAAAAGTTTTTCTTTTCTTCAGTTTTATGTTCATTGCAAACAAAGTTAGAGCATGTAGAACATTTCACTTTAGACTTTTTGTCTTTATTTCTAGGACATAGAAAGCAACCACCACATTTTATTCCATCCTTTGTTAAAAAGTTTCTACATTTTTTTCAATTTCAATTTTTCAATTTAAAAATAAATTAATTTAAGATGCCACTTATAAGTTTTTATACAGCCTGTTTCAGAGTGTTTTTAGCCACACTATGGGTACTACTTTCAAAATAATTGAATATGTTTTAGGACATTCTCTACATAATGGTGATATCGGATTTTCAATTGCACGTATTATTTCAAAATGGCGACCTTCAACTTTTTCAAATGGAATGCCATAATTTTTTTTTTTATTATTGAGATGCTAAAAACATTCTTTTTACGATAGTATTTCGTTTTTCTTAAAAATAATTCATTTCCCTATTAAAAAGCAAAATAATGTTTTAATCTAGTAGCGCATGAATGTTTTACACTCGATGTTATTTTTGTCCAAATATCAAGTAGCGGTAGGCACAAAAGAAATAATTAACCTTTAATCTAGTAGTCAAACGTCCAAGATCAGTTGGTTAGACTTTTTCTCTGGGCGTATGTAAAATTCCAGATGTACATCGTTGAAAAAAACTATTGAAAATATGCAAGAGAGAATTCGTACTTGGATAAACGAAATATTTCCGGAAATTATCCTTCGATCTATTGGCTCTATTGGACGACGTTTCAATTTATGTATTGAAAAAGAAGGAAAACATTTCGAGCACTTTTTGTAAATACCTAATTTTTATTTGATGTAAATTTTTAATTTTGAGTTTCACAAGTAGATGTTTATTACAAAATAGAGTTTAATTGTTTCTTTTGTGTCTACCGCTACTTGATATTTGGACTAAATAACATCAAGTGTAAAACATTCATGCGCTACTAGATTAATTTGCTAGATTAGTTTGCTTTTTAATAGGGAAAGAAATTAATTTTTAAGAAAAACGAAATACTATCGTAAAAAGAATGTTTTTAGGGTCTCAATAATAATAAAAAGATACGGCATTCCATTTGAGAAAAAAAAGGTGGTCATTTTCGAATAATTCATCCAATTGAAAATTTTATATTACCATGGTGTAGAGAATGTCCTGAAACATATTACTGACAAATATTTTGAAAGTAGTACCCATAATATGGCTAAAAAAATAAGGCGCTTACTCTGAAACAGGCTGTATAGTATTTGAAATAAAACTCGACTGCGTAAAGGGAAAAAGGCAGAAAGAAATGATTTTCGAAGATTATATATTTAATATTATAGTAAAGAGAACCTAATATTGGGGGACCTAAAATCCCCCACTCCGTACTCTAAGGGTTAATAACAAATTGTATGGCTGATTAAGAAAAAATGCTTACTTTAATTTGGTCAGAGAGGGGTTCAAAAATTTCATCATTATCGGTATTAACTTCAAAAGTCCTGCCTTGATTGCCTGTTAAACCTACATCTTCAAAACAACTCATCTCCAAGTCATTAATTTCATCGAAACTAATGCTTGTATTACTTTTGGTAAAATCCCTGATATCAAAATCTTTATCACGAGAATCATCACAGTCAGTTTCAGAGATTATATCAGAATCAGTGTTGAAAGTACTTATCAGAGTGTTTTGTAGAATCTGCAAAATTTGGAAACAGTTAAACAGTTATTTATGTAACAAATTGCTAAAACGAGCGTGGTTTTTCTTGATACGTACAACTTAGGCCACTCATTAAGGGGGAATATGTAGCTGGAAGCGCGAAAAAGGGCAATTTTCGTGAATTTCTTTTAGGAAAAGAAGTACTTTGCGGTGACCACTCTCATTTCATCTGTAATCATCAGAATGAAAAAACCAAAAAGGTTATTAAAGTCGAGACTATAATCTAGTCTTTGTCGTAGGGGTTTTCGAAATATCTTTATTTGACAAAATGGCAGGCGTTTGAACTCAAAGTAGCGATTTTTAGGCAAAAATTCGTTCTTATTTTGTCGATAAAACAAAATCTAAGCTGCTAAAGAAAAAGATCCTACGACAAAGACTAGATAATTATGTATATAATAAGCACAAAAAATTTCAAGTTGATCGGTACAGTAGTTGTCGAGTTATTTTGGTCACCGATTTGGAAAACATAGTTTCGAGAAAAACGCAATTCAAAATTGAGCAATATTACATTTATTCGGCGACAGGCCAAGCGGCCGCGAGGCGCTTACGCTAAAGCAGGCAGTGTACCTTCATTTCTTCGAATTTTTCCTTGAAATTTTCACCAAACATTCCTAAGACCTCGAGCGTCAAAGAAACACAAAAATCAAAAAAATCGTTTTTTTTTATTATTCTAGGTATATATTCCCCTTAACACGCGTGGTGCAGTGCGATGTGCAAAAAACTAGTCTTTTTGCAACATGCATTTTGAAATGAGATATAAAGATGAGAAGAAACGGATTTAACATTGGGTTTTGTAGGATTTTATAATTGCAAAAGGTAGTAGGCTGTTAAAGGGTCACTTTAAACATTACATAAAGTAGTACTGACCTTAATATTTTTTGACTGATTAGAATGGTCAACTTTTTCATTACACCCTTCAGCGTGTTCTTTATGCTCCTTTTTACTTGTTTCTGGGGACGGATATGGTCAATTTTATTATAAATTTCTTTTTCTAAAATGGTTTGAGATAAATTGGATTAAGTTTATTGTTTTCAGTAGTTGAATTTCAAATGAATCGAGCGGTATAGTGATTTTAATTTACTTACGAGAATCATTAATACACATTTGTAACATCAATTTAGATCTTGATGTCATCCTAAGTACGCTCGCTAGACACTAGAAAATCATAAACTACTCTCACAACTCACTTCTGGGACGTTAGCAGTTTCGAATACGTCAAAAAATGTCCCAAACTTCTAATACCACACTCATATACCGACCATGGAAGGATGAAAGTGAAGCTAATATTATGAGATAGAATGATCATAGCTTCCGTTAAAATGGAAAGCCTCGCATAACGCATGCGTTAGCTACATAAACTACAATTTAATGTAGAATCTGTTCAAATTCTGTTAGAAATACACTTGTAATTCTTTGTTAAAAATGCCGTTTCTTTATTTTGAATGAATTAAGTCTTTTTCTCAGTTTGGTTTATTGAATATACCATTTTTATAAATTATGAATGGATTATTTTCTTTATTTAAGAACACCGCCATCTGACAGCATATGTATGTATATGACATGCTTTGTGTATTTTATTCTGTAAATTAAAACATATTATAAATGCTTACTTGTTTTCAATTTATGCTAATGGTAATTTTCCTATAAAATCTTTAGATAGGTACAGGTAGCTAGCCGGTATGATAAAGTAAGTGGAAAATAACTAGTATTGTTTCTTTATGTGTGTATTATCTAAAGACAATGCACATTAGTAACTTTTTGCTATTAATTAAATATGATCA
Organism: Chrysina gloriosa; assembly: GCA_038088585.1. Lineage (NCBI taxonomy): Eukaryota > Metazoa > Arthropoda > Insecta > Coleoptera > Scarabaeidae > Chrysina > Chrysina gloriosa. Next base: position 48,546,726 of record CM076088.1, read on the forward strand.
TCATATTGAATTAGAACAAACTAAATTATCCAAGAATCGTCACAATTAGGTTTAGAATTCATACCTGATGTACTTCCAAAGTTAAATTTAGTTATAATATATTTTTATTATCTTATTTTCAAATTTCCAAGTAATTTACATGTACCGTTATTAATGGTACATTTTATTTCAAAAGATATACTTTTAATGATTTCTATTATCGCAATATTCGTTTAATACACATCTATTCGATTTTAAAAATTCGAAAAATTGCGCTGCTAACTTGTTCTCACGCAGCGCAATTGGTTAGTTTTCCATTTTAAGAGACAAAAAATCATATCTCCACCTCATATACACACGATAAAATCCGCTACAGCGTTGCCACTTCACGGAGGCGGACACGAAACGTGTGTGATACAAAACGTAAGTTGATATATGCGGAGGTGATAGCATACTATTAACGTGTACAGCGTCCGACACCAGCGCTAACGGTATACAGTTGAACTAAACTATTTTTTGTGAGTATAGGGGACCGTTTCCACCTCCTGGACAATTTTTGAATACGTGCTTTAGACACCACATACATGCTGAATTCGATGAAAACAGTGCGAAACGTTGTCACCTCCGATTTTGGAGGTGACAACGTTATATATGAGGTGACAAGGAACGCTCAGTATCTATTTCGGAGGTGGGAAGGTACCTTTTATAAATATATATATATATATATATTATATAGATATATTGATATATATATTAAGATATATATTAAGATATATATCAAGAAATCTTTAATAAGACTTTAATGTCTTATATCATATATTCCAACTTTTCTTTGTGTGTGGTGAATGATATATAGGACAAACCAACTATTAGCTCATAAACAAACTACAATAAGTGTAGGGATGTTTTACTTATCAACTTATCTAAACCTTCCGGGGCCTTCTCATAAACCAAGTAATCAACACAAAAGTTGAAAAATGTACACTTCGTGTTCGTTGTTACGTCATTTCTCAACGCTTTTGAAAAACACATCCGGAGCGGTACTTTATTATATTAAAAATTAACGCTAAAAAGCAATAAAACATATGTAGTTTGTCTGCTGTAATGAAATTCTATGATCGACTATGTATTACATATACTCGTCTACCATAGTTCGCCTACTCTCACTACTATCCACTGTTTATTTATTTGCTATCTATTGTAAAAATGTTATTTTAATTATCTTATCTTCTATGGTAATTATTAACTCTATAAAATATATCCTTTTCAGGAAGCCTATTGTAGTACTGCATTTTATTTTCTGGTAAATATTCAATACAAAACTTTTCACTGCTATAACCTATTTGATGGTTAAAAATGCCTGGCAACCGCCTTGATTCGCAAGTACAACAATTTGTGATAAATTTGCTTCAGTATCTCGAAAAGCGGAAATGAAATCTATTATTACCTGTAATCTCTGCTTCTGACGTACCTACGGCTCAAGAAATGGTAATCTTAATACATAAGTATAACCGAAAACATTTTACCGCGTTTGTTGACGGCGTCAGTTTAATATTCCACCAAAAACAAATACAGCAAATGATAACATGAACAGCAATTTATTTAAGAAATAGAATCATGAAAAATTCATTCCAAATTTAAAAAATATTTTCTAACTATTATGGGTAATGCCCCACATCGTGTTTATAATAATGGTGTCAGCAATCGATCTAGCATCGCCGCAGTTGTTCTCCCTCACTAGGCATGTACTATGTGTTACTCCAGATGCTAAGTCCGAGTTACCTATTGTTAACACGTGATCTTTGAGAACGCTATCAGTGAAGTTGTGTTTTTGTTGTGTGTCACACAGAATGAAACAGCTGTGTTTGGAGCAACGTTATGCCATTAGGTTTTGTGTCAAACTTGGGGAATGCACGAATGTAACATTTGAAAAGTTGAAGCAGGCCTATGGGCAACATTGCTTAAATTCTCCGCTGGCACAAATCATTTTTAAGTGGGCGAAAACTGATGGAAGTTGAACCTCGCTCAAAAACCAATGAAACCATCGAACGTGTAAAGGCTCTTGTGAGGTTAGACCGTCTTTTAACAATAAGGATGATAAGCGACCAGTTACAATTGAACAGTTTCACCGTTTATCAAATTTTAACTGAAAATGTACACATGCGAAAGGTCTATATTAAAATGCTGCCTAAAAACCTCACAATTGAGCAGAAAAACATTCGAAAAACGTGTATCCTGATCTTCTTGAAAGAATTGCTACAGTCCCCGATTTCTTCACTCGTGTGATCACTGGTGATGAAACCTGGATTTTTGAATACGACTCTGACACAAAGCGGCAAACCAAGGGTGACACACGAAGAATTCTCCCCGACCGAATAAAACTCGAATAAGCAAATCAAAGATCAAAGTACTGCTGATTTGCTTCTGTGGCAGCAGGGGTACCGTTCACAAAGAATTTGTACCTCCAACATGTCAACCAAGTATACTACAAAGGTGCCCTTGAAAGGCTCACAAGAAGGGTGATTCGTGTGAGACCAGGCGTTGCAGACAAGTGGATGCTCCATCATGACAGCGCCCCAGATCACTCGGCCATCCCCATCACGGACTTTATTGGGCCAATGGCTGTTACGTGCACAACTTCATTAGTTCAGTTTCAGTATTTCGCTTAACATGTTTCAAATTTACGCTCAAATTTTATTCCCTTTTTGCAAAACTTACTTTTCTAGTGTTTCTTTGCTATATTCCCGTTGAACCAATCATATGGCAGCATGGAGAAATTCCCTTGAACTTGAGCAAACGAGTGACTAAACCAGGGGTCTCCAAACTACGGCCCGCGGGCCAAATCCGGCCCGCCAGTGTCATCAATCCGGCCCGCGACAGCTAATAGCTTAGTGTTGTTGTGATAAGTTGGATAAAAAACATGATATTAACTCGGATTTATTTACTTGCTAGGTAAAGTTTAATGACAAGTATAATACGCAGAAAAATTAACTTAAGCACAATAACTAACAAATAATTGAAATGAATCACAAACATTATAAATATATATAAACATTGTAACATATAAAATACTAATGAGATCTATGTAGTTGTGATTTTCCACTGACAATAGTTTGTAGTTGTGGACCAATTTTACTTGTACCAATTATTAAAAGAGATTTAAGATGCTCATCGGTTAACTTTGATCTGTAAACATTCTTTACGTTCTTCATTTTGGGGAATGTTTTCTCACATAAGTAAGTAGTACCAAAAACAGAAAATAGCCCACGAGCAAATTTATGCAAATTATCAAATTGTACCAGTGGAAGACTCTTATAAAATTCCAACAAAGATGAGTTTTGATATTTGTTTTTAAATATATCACTGCACTGTAAATCAATCATTTCCATTTGAAGTTCTGGGGCTAGGGTTTCAATGTCGGTATCAAAAGGATTTTGAAAAATTTTAATTTCATTCGCAATGACATCAAAGTCTGAGGAACGAGTATCAAAATTTATATTCAAAGCACTCAAAGCTTCGACTGCAAAATCTACGGGAAACTGAGTTTCAGTAGTGTGGCTGAATATTTCACATGTTTTAAAATGTGTGAAACACTTTTACGCAATTGTGATTGAAACAGTATTATTTTCTGCCGGAACGATTTGATATTAGTGTATAAATCAGGGAGAAGCTGTTTCTCTCCTTGCAACCTCAAATTCAGTTCGTTCATATGTTTTGTCAAATCGACGTAGAATGCTAATTTCCACAGCCATTCGCTATTTTGTAATTCGGATGAATTATGATGCTTTTCATTCAAAACAATTTCGATCACTGCTCGAAGTTCAAAGAAGCGCTGAAGGACTTTTCCACAACTAAGCCAGCGTACAGCGGTATGATATGGTAAATCAGTTCCTCCAATCTCTCCAGTAAACTAGTGGAATTCTCTGTGATTCAGCGCAGTGGATCTGATGAAATTAACAATTGATGTGACTGGTTTTAGAACTTCAGACATATCCAAATACTTTCCGCACAGAGAGTGTTGATGAATGATACAATGTAAGACTAACGGTTTTGATCCACCATCATTTTCTACAGCCTTTGACACAAGAGCGACCACTCGTTTACTTTTACCGCACATGTTTTTGCCTCCATCAGTTGTAATAGATTTCAAGTTTTTCCATCGAAAGTTCTTTTTATGAATGACATTTTCAACTCCCTTAAAAATATCTTCAGCAGTAGTCGTGCCGTGAATACTATCAATATCAAGAAGTTCTTCATACACTTCATAGCTTTTATCTACTCCTCGAATAAAAATCAATACCTGAGCAATATCTGACACATCCGTTGACTCGTCCAAAGCCAGAGAAAGCCACTCAAGATGTCCATTTTTGTCAAACAGTTGAGTTGATATATTTTCTACTATTGCTTCTACCCTCCGAGCCACGGTGTTTGCTGACAGACTGACAGATTTAAATAAATTTACCTTTTCGCTACACATTTCTTCGGCTAATGCAATTACACACTCTTTGATCATTTCTCCATCGGTTAATGGTTTTCCACGTTTTACGATTTCAAGAGCCACACGAAAGCTGGCACGAGATGCAGTCTCTTGTTCAGTATTGGGTTTCGTAAACGTAGATTGCTACGATTTCAATCCGCGCTTGAAAGCTTCAAATTTTTCTGTCCGCAAACTTCCAGTATATTTTGAGTAATATTTTAAATGTTTCGTTTCATAATGACGTTTAATATTATATTCTTTAAAAACGGCTATGGTTTCATTACAAATCAAACATAGCGCCTTCTTACTGAACTCAATTATGAAATATTGAAAGTTCTGCATTCACTGCCTATTTTCGCTTCTTTTTCATACTAGTAAATCACACACAAAACAACAAGTCAAATCAAAATAGTGTTACGAAGATGTCTTTTAAACACGCACAAACACGTTTTAAGCTAAGGAGTTACGCACTACTACTTTATTTCACAACACACAGATTTGCTTCCTTCGCGTTTCCTAGGTGGAATGATTCGCGGTCGCACCGCTAGCGTTTTTATATTCCAATAACTGCCATCTAAAAGTGAGTGGAATACACCAGAACTTTCTAGAACCATCGAGGTTCAACGCGATTTGAGCGCTATCTGTTAGCAATGGATAGATTAATTATTAATATTCATAAACTTGTGAAGTAATCATTCAATAGATTGCCGTACTTTTATTAAATCCATTGATTAGAGATTCAGAGTAGACCTGTATCGCATTTGAATGACTCACAGCACAACTTAATATCACGTATTTTGTATTTTATCTTGTGAAGGTCTAGGATAAAACATTTTATACTGACTTACCGTTACCGTATTGCTCGCATTATTTAGCTAATTTAATCTCAAATATTATGTAGTTTCTGAATTTTATTAATGAATACCGGCTAAAGGCTAAATATACAAGTTCTTGAATAGCCATGTGTAGTTTTTGAAATAGAACTTTGTTGTTTACGTGAAAAATAAAACCATACAGAATCAACGTATAAATACACACACCCTCCCAGGTGAGCTTGGTCACTCCTGACGTCAAATAGTATTTCGATCAATAAAATTTACCGAATATATTTAACCATGAGGATATATCTGGTAAGCTCATATTACCGTTGACCCAAACTTCATGGTTGGTGCCCATATTATCTGTTCTACTGACAAGACCTTCTGTATTCAACGGTCGTTATTACATCTATAAAAGGAACCTACACGACCTCCCACTGAGCTGAGCACGGCATTGGCTAGCCTGTTGCGACAAGCATAAGTGTCGCGTATTGTTGTTCTTGTCGTGTTGTGCACCCTAGCCAACTGTACCCCCTATCTCCCTCGTTACCACTATTTCGGCGAGATAGTGGTAACGAGGTTTTGGGATAACAGGGCATTGTTCCGAACTCCAACATTTATCATTAGATTTGCTGCCATGATTTTTGGATGTATTTGCTTTTCACCCTACAATATTCGTCAAAAGTGGAAATCCGACCTAAAAGGTCCGACATGAAATTGTAGGTTAGATCGCTGGTTCAAATCTGGCTCAAAGGACCATATTGGACCTTGTTGGCTGCGTTTTCACTCATGTCCAATCTTGTAGGCTGGGTTTTCACCTTTAACGAATATTGTAGAGTGGGTTTTCACTTTTGACGATTGAATTGTTAAAAACGTTAAAAAAATGATGCTTGTAAAGCGGTAGAACTCGAATTGTGTATATATAAATATATATTGACAGATACGTTGTTGTATCGTCACCTAGCAACTTACATATATAAAAGAAAAAACAAAAAGAAATACATTAAGAAATCATGGCAACAAATCTAATGACAAATGTTGGAGTTCGGAACAGGCACCGCTGTGGCCCCTCAGTCCCTCCATTTACTTGATCACAGTCCTTGCGACTTTTTCTTTACCCCAAACAAAATAGTCTTAAAAGTACGTCATTTTGGGACATTGATGAACATCCAAAAGAATGTGACGAAAATGCTAAACGCCATACCGACTGAAACCTTCCAGCTTTGCTACCAAGACTGGGAACAACAACTCCGCCGATGTATAGCTGTCCAAGGTACCTACTTAGAAGGGGATAATATATTGTTATTTGAAAAAAAAAAATTGGTAAATAAAACATCAATCTTATTAATTTTTTTCACACACCTCGTATACCTACATTACACAACAGGAGAACTAACTAGGAAGAATATGGACATTGCATAGAGCAAACAATAAATCTAAATGTAAGCCTTAAAACACCTGATAAAATTGATGAAGCCCTTTCAAATCTAACTAATATTCCTCCGCAAGCGGTAAAAAATACTACACCACAAAACAATCTGCAAAAGGCACTTAGTAGCATACCTATGGAACTTATACAACTTTTAGCAAAGCAATATGGCATCAAAGTCATGCATCAGCAGATAAAACAGTGTCTAATCAAATTAGCAACAAACTAAAGGCAAAAATAAAAAAATCAAAGGAAATATCATTTCATGAATATCTAACTGATTTCAATCGGTATAATAGAGTGCGGAAACCAATAAAATCGGCTGAAAACCCAAAATTTCAGTACCACCGATACGTATTCAGCAAAACTTAATGGTTGGACGATGAGCACGCAGTGATCAGCAAAAAGCACGACTACTTGTAAAACACCTTAACAACGTTTGCACACTACATGATGATCGATCCAATCAAAAAATAGAAGAAAATATTACGTCAATACCAGATAATATTCAGCAAATTTGATCTTTCACTGAAAACGAACTAAGGCAAGAAATTTTTCATTTAAATACAAAGAAAAGCACTGGGAAGAGAAAATTTAACACAAAAAATGATAGAGGAGCTGCCAAAAGAGAAGTAGTGATACTAAAGTACAATTTGTATGTAATCCTACCCAATTACAATCAGCTGAAATAATTTTGATACCGAAGCATGGGAAACATCCAATAACACTATCTTCATATCGCCCAAATATTGTCCACGTTACTAAAAGGTCTATAACGACTATTAATTCGAAGATTAAACAGTGACATAGCGTGACCTGTCGACTGAATATCTTCTCATCAGTTTGGATTTAAAAATGAGTACTCAGCAATACAGCAAACACACAGAATCATCCAAGTAATAGTCACGCCATTGAAAACAAAGAAGTTTGCACATCAACTTTCTTGGATGTCAGCCAGGCCTTTGACAAGGTGTGGCATGATAGTCTGCTGTTTAAGATAAAGAAATATCTTCCTCTATCATTCAGATCCTACTTAAGTGACCGATTATTTAGAACACGAGTAAATCAAGATCTATCTAACAAATTCCCCATTAGAGCGGGGGTACCTCAAGGCAGTGCAATGGGATCACTGCAAAAATAACTATTAGAACGTTTGCCGATGACACAGTGATTCTCTCCAAAGATTGGAATCCACTATAGTTGCCTCCAATAAATTACACCGTCGCCTAGACGAACTGCAAGCCTGGCTCGAACAGTGGAAGATAACAATTGACAAAAACAAATCTGCGAAAGTAACGTACACTTAGAAACTATAATACTTATAATAATATAATACACTATAATTCTCACCTATAACATTAATAACATAGAAATACCAGAACTCAGCAGTACAAAGTATTTAGGCTTCCATTTAGATAACAAAATTGCCTGCAAAGAACACATTGTTAACAACCGTAAACAAATAAAGTTACACATATATTGCTTAATCGGAAGAAAATCAAGCTTATCATTAGAAAACAAACTACTATTATATAAAACAGTCATCAAACCAATTTTGGTATATGGAGCAGAACTTTGGAGATGTGCTAACAAATCTAATGTAGTTATAACTGAAAAATGTTAATTAAAAGTTCAATGGATGATCACAAATGCGCTATAATACGTAACCAACCAAATTTTACACAGTGATTTGAGACTACCACCTTTAACTAAAGCTATTAGCCAACGAAGTGTGGATCAAGAAACGTACTGCTTCCTATTTGTTAAGTACGTATAGAAAAGATATTTCACTGCCTAGTACTTTCTTACCTTACCACTGTCTGATGGAGACCACAGTTATAACTTCCGTAAAAGAATAACTTTCGGACGGTGATTATGACGGTAGTTAACATCGAATCGGGCGTTTATTATAGAAATATTTTCTAAATAATTGTATGCATTGAAATTATCAAATGTAAAATAAAATAAAAGAACAATGTTGTATAAAAGTTATTTATAAAACTAGAAGAAACCGTTATATAATATGGAACAAAATAACAATTCTAATATAAATAAATAAAAATCAAACTTAGCCTATAATTTGAATTCATCGTCAGAAACGACAATGTGGTTATGGTGTAGAACTGTTGAATACGAAATAACGATAACCTGTTATTTTGCAGCCGTTATTGCAAAATAGCAATAATGGTCGAAACTGTTATTTTAAATAAAAAGAAAATATTTAAAATAACGATTTTTCCCATCATTACTTGCTTTGGTCAAAGCGTTCTTTGTGTAAGCTTTGGTACAAATATTATAATAAATAAACCATGTCCCCCTCCTGATACTGCATTCGTCGCATTCTCTCGCAATTTACTTTTCTGAGGGTTTCAGTTCTAACGCGTGTGAAGTGCACGCATAATTTTTAGTAGAAGATTGGTACCTTGTAATTTTTTTTTATTATGCTCCTGGTATTTCATATTACTTACTTTACTGTGTGTACTGCATCTACTATTGATCGTCCTCGCATAGACCTACATTGATATTTATCTATGATGCATTTAGCATTAGCATTCCGTCTAGTTAATTTTGTTATTTGATATTCATTGTTGGACGAATGATAAAATTGTGTGTCATTTTTATAACGTTAAGTGTTAAGGTATTCTCTTTTAGATGTTTTCTTTTTAGTTGATGTATTTACCTTAACGTCAATTAAACAAATCGAATTGCTTCAACTAAATATAATTATTAAATATTTAAATTAAAATAAATGTATTTTAAATATCTGATGTTCAACTGTTGCAAATTATTTTTGGAAACAAGAGATTTATTCATGAAATTCAAGCTAGACTGGCATTTGGATAGATGCATTCATATTACTTATCTAAAGTTCATATTTAACGATTCTATTAATTAATTACACAGATTTAGTTAACTTTAGACATATGCTTTATAATCATTCACGAGTAGATAAATTGTGGTTATCTTAGTACAGTTCATTTCGGCACATATGTACTTAGATGGTATATCTTCTTATAAAACATATTTCCTGCATTCAAATTTGTTCTATTGTTAAAATTTTACCAGCAGTAACTATTCGTAGGAAGCAGCTAACTTTTGAAACTACGTGATATAATTCTCAATTTAATTGAATTTCAAGAGAAACTAAATGTTTCAAAAATATACATCAATATTCTATAAGTATCTTTACCTTGCTAAAAGTCAAGCACTAAATAAACAATCCAATTAAATACCACATGGTTAGTTTGTACGGAGAGCTGTAATTAAATTTTCTTTGATATTACGGTAGCTCTTTCCACTGCGTTTGTTGAAGTGCAATAAATCTTTCGAAGAGAGTGTAATAGACGACAGGTGTAAAGGGGTAAGATAAATGGTCACCATCTGAGCCCATTACATTATCTTTTGTTTCCCCTGTGTAAACTTTAACGCTAATCATTCTGTTTGTGTTAATTGTATTATCGTCATTTCAACTAACTCTTATGCTTGAATTGAATGTGGCACTAATAGAAAATACTAGAAAACCATTAATATTTAGAACAATGTTTCTTAAATAATTGTGTCGAATGATTCTACTATCGGCCACAATGCATGCTGTAGCAATTCGTAAGGGTGGGCCCTCTAGTAATTTTGATATACTTTGATAGATTTAGTGTACTGAGTTTTGTATTTAATATTCCGAACAATATTACCATTGGATTATGTTGGAAAGTGTTCTTTATTATTAGAGTTTGTTAAAAGCGTGGTACCAGCAGTAGCGCACCTCATAGAAATAGGTACATAATATATAATATTGGTGAAAAATAATATTGTTACCTTTTACTGTCGTCTTGATGTCCACTGTGGCAACAGGCAACTACCCTGGTAAGCTGCGTAGAATTGTAACATCAGAGGCACTTCCGTTGTCGATTTATTCAGCCGCCGACGGTGTTGTGTATTTATTTAAAAAAGATACACATATGTAAGTATACATAGCACTGATTTTACAATAAACTAATAAAAGAGTAAGACTAAAATGATCATTGAGTCTGGTCCTGCCGTAAAAATAAACAAAACCTATTTATTATTTTGCCCGAAATTCGAGCTAATACGGACTAGATCAGAATATACAGACTGTCAAGAAGCTTTGTGAAAGTGTAGAATATAAATAGACATATAAAACAGCCAATAACATAATAAGTAAATAGTGACCTATGCTTAATTAGAAAACTACTTTCACTATTCGCAGACGCGCGTTTCGCGCTCATACCGCTCATCACTGCGACTGTGTGAAGTAGTTTTCATTTTTATAGAAGCTCTATATAAGCCCGGGTGTTAGATGTTCGTACATATGAGAGTTCAATTACGAAATTCGGCCATAATGTACTAATTGCGCATTTTTGCAGCTATTTTGATTCTTCAGAAGTAGACAACTTGTTTTGCCACAAACTCCTGTAGTAGCTACAATCGCGCAGTCGGCTAGCCCGCCGTGGGAAAATTGTGGTTAATTAGAAAACTACTTTCACTATTCGCAGACGCGCGCTTCGCGGTCATACCGCTCATCAGTGCGACTGTGTGAAGTAGTTTTTATTTCTATAGAAGCTCTATATAAGCCCGGGTGTTAGATGTTCGCACATATGAGAGTTCAATTACGAAATTCGGTTATAATGTACTAATTTTGAGTTTGTGGCAAAACAAGTTGTCTACTTCTGTAAAAATAAATTTCGTAATTGAACTCTCATATGTATGAACATCTAATACCCGGGCATATAGAGCTTCTATAGAAATAAAAACTACTTCACATAGTCGCACTGATGAGCGGTATGACCGCGAAACGCGCGTCCGCAAATAGTGAAGGTAGTTTTCTAATTAACCACAATTTTCCCACGGCGGGCTAGGCGAGTGCGCGATTGTAGCTACTACAGGAGTTTGTGGCAAAGCAAGTTGTCTACTTCTGTAGAATCAAAATAGCTGCAAAATGCACAATTAGTACATTATGGCCGAATTTCATAATTGAACTCTCATATATACGAACATCTAAATAGTGACCTAACAATCTAGGATCGTTCGACAGAGGGGACCACTCCTTTACGACGGGTCGACCAGGACGGGCGGTCTTATCGCTTAACAACGATTCCGACGATTGGCAAAATTCTCGAGATACAGGCCCGGATTAAAGCTAGTAAAATTCTAACAGAAGAAATAGCAATGATCAAGAATAAACAGAAAACAATGCATTACGACAGTAAGACGGATGAGGGTAACAAGAAGCGAAACAGAGAAAATATAAGCCCGTTTGGGGCATGTAACAAGACAGTCAGATCCCCGGATATAAAAACATCCACACAGGAAACCAAACTTAATGAAATGATGATGATGGAAGAGATCAGAGAGGTCAAAAATGGACAAAAGCATTACGTTAGGGAAATCAGAGAGCTGAAGAGGGAAAACGAGAAGCTAAAGGAAAGGGTTACGGAAATAGAAATGAAGGTGGGGAAGATGGAGAGGGACAGGAAGAAGAACAACATAATTATACGAGGAACACCAGGCAACAGAGACACCATAAAAGCCGAAGTACAGCAAATAATGGAGAGAATGGATAGAACAAGCAAGGGAATACGAGACATATGCACAGCTAGTCAACCCGTGAAGAGGTAAGCCATCCATTATCGCAATAATGGAAGGTTGGGAAGAAAAAAACGAGATTATTGGGATGAAGAGAAAACTAAAGGGCACCGATGTATTTGTAGATAATGACTATACCTAGGAAGAAATAAGAGTGCACAAAGTAATAGAGGAAAGAGCAGAGAAAGAAAGGCAAAAAGGTAAACGGACTCGAACAGGATACCAGGAATTATGGATCAATGACGAACTCTGGAGATGGAACAAGAGACTCCATATACTAGAGCAACAACAGACAGAGGCAACAGGGACAGAAAATCCAAAAAAGTAAAAACAAGAAACAACCAAACAACTAATCCAAAAATGATGACAACGGTGTTGAGAAAGGAGATGGGAACAAAGCAAAGTGAAACAAATAACGAGAACAGCGGAATAAAACGGATCTACATCGAAAAACCATTGATAGACGTAGGGAGGAAATAGGCAAATGCAAAAAGATACAGAAATAATAAAATTGTGTTCATGGAATATTACAAGCTTTTATGGAAAAGAGATGGAAATAGAGGAAATGAAAAAATACAAAATTGATATATTGAGAATTAGTGAAAGCAAGAAGGTGGGAGAAGGAAACACGACACTTGGTAACAATTATGGAATGTACTATTCAGGAGTGAAAGTGTGAGAAAGAGCAAAGGGGGTGGGAATTATTATAAGTGAAAGGATGAGTCATAAATTCATAAAAATCCAGGCAATAAATTCTAGAGTAATGACAATAACCTTAAAACTGGAAGAGATAGTAAGCACTTTATAAGTATACGGCCCAGTTGAGGGTACGAAACAGCAGAAAACGCCAGAATTCCATGGGACCCTACAAAGGGTATTGGATGAGTTGTGAGAAGACAGCATGAAGGTATGGGGGACTGGAATGCGAGAGTGGATAATGACACAAATAAGGGACTGGGATGCATTGGAACATATGGAGAAAAGAGGCTAAACAGTAACGGTTGGAAGATGATACAATTCTGTGTGGTAAATGATTTAAAAATTGGTACTTTTTGGTATCAAACAGAGGAAGATATGTGTACCTTTATAGCTTCAGAAAGAAGCGCGAAGAGTATAATCGAAGACGAATAACATTAAGAATATAAGAACGGAGAAGTTTGCAGAACTGAGTACGCAACACACACTAGTTACAGCGGAAATGACTACAAGAAAAGAAGTATACGAAACAGAGAAAGGGTACACGATGATTAACATCAAGAAAATGAAGAATAGCAAAGTGAAGAAAAAGTATGGAAAAGAAATAGAGTATGAATTAAGGAGAAAGGAAAAAAAGGAATGATTGGAATATTGAAGAAAGATGGAACACGCTTAAAATTCGATTATTAAAGCGGGAACGAAAGTATGTGGTATAACGAAGATAAGAAGAAATCATAAAAGAACTGAATAGTGGAACATCGAGGTTAAAGAAAAATTAGAGAGAAGAAGCAAGTCTGGAATAAACTAAAAGAAGTGGCTAATGAGAGAATATGTGGAGAAACGTGACAGTGTAAACAAGGCTGTAAGTGAAGCAAAAAAGAAGAGCTAGAAAGATTTTGGAAAGGAGCTGGAGGAAAACTATAAGACGGACAATACGAAATTTTGGAACAAGATAAGAAATTTGAGAGGAAAACAGAAGAAGGAAGATTGTGGAATTGAGGATGAAGATGGGAACATAAGGACAGAGATGGATAAAAGAAATGGCTACTCCAAGTATGTAAAGAAGCATGGGACTATGAAAAAATACCGGAAGATTGGAAGAAGAACATAATATTGCCAATCTATAAGAAAGGAAAGAAATACAAATGTGACAACTATAGAGCAATAAGCTTGTCCCAACTAGAAAATATATACAGGAATCGTCCAAAAGAGAGTGAGGGAAAGGATAGAGACGAAGCTAGAGGATGAACAGGCAGCATTTAGGGTAGACCGGCAAACAAATGATAACACACACACATACTACGAAACATTACAGAAAGAAAGTTTTGGAAAGACGAGGAACTATATCACACACATTTGTTATAATAAACAGGGAAATCTGGAATATTCTGAATAAATATAAGATACCAGTAAAACTAATAAAAGTGATCAAGTCTGTATATGAGGAAGTATATGCTCAGGTTAGAGTAAAAGGAAGAAGTCCGGAAGTTTTTAAATGGGAAAAAAGTTTTAAACAAGAGGATGGCCTAAGCCCACTCTTGTTTATTACTGTAATGGACATGCTAATTCAAAATACAAGAGGGTGAACGAGTAAGTATCAGTGCACAGTTGGGTACAAGAACCTAGCACCGATAGGAATTAACTCGCTACTGTATGCAGAAGACATCATCCTAATGGCTGAAACGAGAGACAAATTACAAAAGCTAATGAACATATGGGTGAAGGGGACACAAAAGCTAAAGATGCAAATTAATGTAGATAAGACAAAATATATGATAATAAATCAAATAAAGAAGGAGGAGGAAACAGCATATAACAATAAACAACCGAGAAATAGAAGAGGTGTCTTCATTGGAATACCTTGGAAACGTATCAGAGGATGGCAAAATGGATCTGGAGATAAGTAATAAAATAACGAAAGCAACTAAAGTCTACTACGCACTGAATATAACAATACTGGGGAAAAGGAAATTAGTCAGGAGACGAAAACCAGGGTGCATAATTCAATTGCAAGTCCATTAAAGCTGTATGGAGCGGAAACGTGGACGACACAAACGAAAGACAAATCGTTAATAAATGCAGCAGAAATGGAATATTTAAGGAGGATAGCTGGTAACTAAAATCGACGGGTGTAGAAATGAAGGCATTAGAGCAAAACTCAGACAGGAGCCAGCATTGAGGAGAATTGAAAATAAACAGCTAGTACGGACGGTACGGACACATGGCGCGATTAGACCAAGACAGAATGCTAAAGAAGATTGACGAGGCGGGATTGGGAAGAAATAGAAGAAGGGGAAGACCGAGGAAGACATGGGTGGAGCAGATCCGTAGTATAGGGAGGGAAAGAAGCAAAGAAATGAGGAGTATGCAGGAACTAACGCATAATAGGAAAGAATGGAAAATATGGGTAAAGGAGAGCGGTCCGACGCCGTAGATGAGCAGAAATATAAGGTGAAAGAAGAAGAAAGAAGAAGAAGAATTGTGTAAATAATGTATAGGCAACCTTCTCTTGTAGGGGTAATATAGTAATAGTATTTATTTAAAGAAAAGACGTACATATATGTAAGTATACATAGCACTGATTTTACAAGAAAATAATAAAAGAGTAAAACTAAAATGAATAAACTTATTAAACAAATAAGTTTTTATAATCATATAGTGCTATAATTCTAATTAGTAAGAAACTTGGGATTGCTTTTCTTTTAGAAGCCGTTCAATATTTGGTGAAAGTAACAAGTGACGCGTAAGGAGTTTACCAACTTAGTATCGATGCTCCTTGACCTGTTTTTTTAATTTCGTGAAATTCATTTTTGAGAAACAATGATCACATCAATAAGTACTGCCAAAAAAAGACATCAGTTTAAATATCAAATTAATTAAAATTGAATATTTATCTTTGGAAATATATCCCACATAAAAATCTTGCAGAGATACCTCACAAAACTGACTCCTCAGAACATCATCCGCTTGCAGGTCAATTAATTCCATTTGAAGCCACATTTCCAATTGCTACACGTCCACGTCGAAGGGAGTCATGAATATTTAGAATAGAAGTTCATGTGAACGAAAACCCTCAAATATGGATGTAAATTCCGTGTTTAAGGAAGATAGTTCCTGTGGTATACTATTCTTGTTGAGATTTTTGTGAGCAGCTAGGATTGGAAAATTATATGTATTTCCCATACAAATCTGATTTTCCGACAACCGAAGTTTGTTTTGAATTGATTGTACAGCGGTGAATAGATTATGAGCAAATAGCACTTGTTTCGGCATATTCGTATTTAGTTTGTTCAAGTAATTCCTGACATCAACCAAAAATGTCAAATCAAATAACCATGCATCAGTTCTTAAAGACTGGATTAGTTCGGGTTTGCCCTTCTTTTGCGTAAAAATTTTCACTTAATGAAGTTTACACATGAAACAACTGACTCCATGCAAATAAGAATAAGGAGATTGTGGTTAAAATAATATATATACAAAAAATAAATGAAATTACCCTTACCATACCTTTCGGAAATAAATACAAATACGTATTTTGGCAACCAAGTTGCCATCCTCAGTGGAAAATTGGGGGAATTCAGTATCACTAGCGATATACGGCTAACGCCCAAGGCGAACACCACAGAACAAGCACTGCCCAACTCTAAAGCATGCACAATGAATAGCACACATTGAACGCCTGCGCGAAACACACCAAAATACTGTTGGCACTGAACTGCCACTATAAAGAGCGTGTATACATACTAATTCTAAACTGAAGTTCATGCCATGCGGAGCGTGTCGTAACGGTTGAATGACCTTCCACTGAATCTGAATTTAATTCAACAAGTCTTACAATTTGGAATTAGGAATAGATCCTCCATCTCTATTCATAATTTCCTTTCTATTTTTATAATAATATATAGCTCCGGAGCTATTTAGTTCCCTGTTATTTTCTTCCGTCCTAATTAATTTCAAACTTTCTGTTGGCATAGCGTGTTTTTATGCCACATTCCTAACAACTGTTTCGTAGATACCTGATTTTTGATTTAATCCACCTTTATCCTTGGCGTTTCCCAAAAGATTACGTCATGAATTAACTGATTCATATGCGACCTGTAAATTGAATTACTTGAAAACTTTGGGAAGAGCTATATTGCAATGATAGAATGGTAATTTAACGAATTTTTTGGCTTGTTTGTCCATTATTAGACTTGTAGAGAAGTCGTGGTTGTTGAATCCGCCCTTATTGACGACGTTGTGGATAATGTCGTTAGAACTTACATCCTGGATTAGTCGGTGGTGCAATAAACGTTCTGCTACATTTCCAAGGAGAGAAGTGGCGAAGACGGATAGTAGCATTCCTGATGGCTGTGCTGCCGGAGAGTTCTTGCGGTTTCCTAGGGTGACGGCAGCGCCGAAAGCATACACCTCACTTCCTCGCACAAACGTATGTCAACGCTATACTTATATAACAATAAAGTGTGTGCTAGCTGTCTCTTTACTTATATGTAAGATGTTGATGATATTTACTTACCTGCTTACTGTTAATGACCAATTATTTAAAAATCAATAATTTCGCTAATAAATAATTAATACATTATACGTTCAAAATAAATAAAAAATAATAATAAAAAATGAGGAAAATATAATCATCTTATAATCCCTAATTATACTTAATGCATGCATTTACTACTACTAGGATCGCCCGATGGTCGAAATTCGACCACAACATCTATATATTAATACGCAGTTAAATACAAACAATCACTCCTGATTTACATTGAATCTTTATTGTATTTTCGAATAAAATAAAATAAAGATCGTGCGCTACTTTTTGAGAAAATCGTTGAGAAAGAAATTGAATTGAAGTCTCTTATATCGTTAATTTTAAGTGCTGTTCAACGAAGAGATCGTAGCGCGGTGGATAGGATTTAGGTTTTACACCCCTGGGAATGTGTGTTCAAGTCCTGCTCGTGTGCTTTTTTTTCAGTCTCTTCCTGCACAATATTAACAAATATATTTCATTATATGCAAAATAATTCAAAAATAAAAATTTTCGTCATGGTAATTTTCTGAATAAATTCCCACGACGAAATATATTATTTTTGGCTAAATATGAGGACGAGTCCCGGTCGGTTTTCGCAAAAAAATGATGCGCCGTAAAGGTGACCTAAAAAGTGATAAATTATCTTAATAAAAGTTTTGTGAGACGTGCCTCCCAGAGTCACAATTTCAGAAAAACGGTCTTACCTTGAAGTGTTTACGTTACGTTCAAACGAAGTCTTCTTATGTATTTAATCCCATAAGTATAATTTATAGTACGAGGGTTGCCTTTTATATTTCGGGATTAGAGAACAAAAACAAATATTAATCATCGAAAATCACTTTATTGTTTTTCACAATATTCCCCATGAAGCTCTATACAGTTTTGCATGCGTTTGAACTAATTGTCGAAGCACTTTTGCCACTCTGATTGAGGTATCTCCAAAACATGCATTCTGAATGCAGCAACCGCTTCTTCAGGTGTCGAAAAACGTTGACCTCTCAGTTTGTTTTTTACGTACGGGAATAAAAAGAAGTCATTTGGTGCCAAGTCAGGACTATACGGCGGATGACTCATCAAATCGATGTTTTGGGTGCTCAAAAATGCAGTTGTTTGAGCCGATGTGTGAGAGCTCGCATTGTCGTGGTGAAGAGTGATCCGTCGTCGGCGGTTGGTTTTCCCGATTTCTTGGAAGACAACTGGTAAACAAATGGTTGTGTACCACTCAGAATTGACTGTTCTGCGTTGTTCTAGTGGTACGGTTGCGACATGTCCAGTTTTTCCGAAGAAACAGGCGACCATTTGCTTGGAAGTGCTTCGTGCGCGAACAACTTTTGTTGGATTTGGCTCATCTTGAAACACCCATACAGTCGACTGCTGTTTACTTTCGGGCTCATACGCGTAAATCCACGATTCATCACCTGTCACGATATCATAGACGTGTTTCGAAGCACCGCGATCGTATTTTTGAGCATTTTCTTCGACCAATCGACACGAGCCTCTTTTTGAGCGATTGACAAATTGTGTGGGATCCAACGCGAACAAATTTCTTTGACAGTCAAATGTTTATGCAATATTGAATGTATGCTGGTCCCACTAATGCCTAAGGTTGTCTCAATCTCACGATAGATCACATGACGATCTTGCAATATCAGTTCGCGCACAGCATCAATGGTTTTCGAAACAACAACTGATTTTGGACGACCTTCACGAAATTCGTCTTGGAGTGAACTACGACCACGATTGAATTCACCATACCATCGATAAACACTGGTCCTTGATGGAGCTTCATCGCCAAAAATTGAATCAAGTTCATCCATGCACTGTTGCTGAGTTAATCCACGTCGAAAGTTGTAAAAAATAATCGCACGAAAATGTTCACGATTTAATTCCATTTTTTGGGCCGAGATGAATCTTTTAAGTTACTGTAAACAACACAAATAGCGCTCGTATGTCAAAACGCTCTGAGTACGTATAACCTCAAAAATGTCCAACTTTACGATAGAGCTGTCAGTTGCCAGATTGCAACACTAGGGTTGCCAAATCCCGAAACATAAAAGGCAACCCTCGTACATTTATAATAACTTTTATCGTTTTTCTACAAATATACGTTCAGATATTAATATAATTTTCAGTAATTTACCAATAATTTTACATTTTCTGAGATGTTAAAATGTATGACTTTCTAAATGACATTTGAGTAGTAGCAACCAGTACCAACTTAAATAGATGTATATTTATGTAATTCTTCTTATTCTTCTTCGAAGCGGTCTATTATTGAAGTTAAACGTTGGTTAAACGAATTGTTGCCGTACACGCAAAAATTAATTGATGCATGAACTTGCGTATTCTAATGATTTTTTCTGTATTTGCTAGTCGGTAATTTAAGGAAATATTTGTGTTAATTTATCTGGTATTTTACTGATTTAGATCTATTGACTATCAGACGTGCGTATATATATATTCTTGGTTCGTTTAGTTGCTTGTTTACGTTTGTTAATAAAATAAAAATAAAAAATAAATAATAATTGCCACGGAAAAATTGATTCACACACAAACTTGGGTATTCTTACGCTTTTTTCTGTACATATTTGTCTTTTTGTCGCGAGGTTGTTTTGGATGCGTATATCATACATAAAGAAAAGTTAAACTATCCCACACCAGCAGACCCAAACCCACCCCACACCATCTGGGCCAAACTATCCCACACCACCAGAACTAAACCCACACCGCCAGAACTAAACCCACACCGCCAGAACTAAACCCACACCGCCAGAACTAAACCCACACCACCAGACCCAAACACACCCCACACCATTCGGTTCAAACCATTCCACACCAAGTGGGCAAGTAAAATCGTAGAGATAGACGAATCCAAATTTGGAAGAGAAAGTATCATCGTGGACATTTTGTAGAGGGATAAGAGCTGGTGTGGTGTAGTGTGATGTGGGTTTGGGTCTGGTGGTGTGGAATAATTTGGGTCGGATAGCGTGGGATGGTTTTGGTCTGTTGGTGTGGTATAGTTTGGGCCGGATGGTGTGAGGTAGGTTCTGGTTTGGCGGTGTGGTGTGGATCCGGTTCGGTTCTGGTGGTGGGGTATACTTTGGTGCGGATGATGTAGGATAGTTTGGACCAGATGGAGTGTTTAGGTTTGGTTCTGGTAGCGTCGTGTGGGTTTGGCCCTGGTGGGTTGGGATAGTCTGGGTCGGATGGTGTGGGGTGGATTCGGTCTGGTGGTGTGGTGTGGGTCTAGTAGTGTGGTATAGTTGGGGCCGGATGGTGTGGGATGAGCTTCGGTCTGATGATGCTATTGGGTTTGGGTCTGATGGTATGGTGTGGGTTTGAGTCTGGTGGTAGTGATGTGGGTTTGGGTTTGGCGGTGTAGTGTCGGTTTGGGTCAGGTGGTGTGGGATGGTTTGGGCGGAATGGTGCGGGGTGTGTTTGGGTTTGGTGATGTGGTGTGGTGTGGGTTTGGGTCTGGTGGTGTGGAATAGTTTGGACGAGATGGTGTGGGGTGGGTTTGGGTCTGCTGGTGTGGGATAGTGTAACTTTTCTTTATGTATGATATACGCATCCAAAACAACTTCGCGACAAAAAGACATAAATATATACAGAAAAATCGTAAGAATACCCAAGTTCGTGTATGAATCAATTTTTCCATATATGGCAATTATTCATTACAAACGTAAACAAACAACTAAACGAACCAAGAATATATATATACGCACGTCTGATAGTCAATAGATCTAAATCAGTAAAATACCAGATAAATTAACACAAAAATTTCCTTAAATTACTGACTAGCAAATACAGAAAAATCATAAGAATACGCAAGTTCGTGCATCAATCAATTTTTGCGTGTACGGCAACAATTCGTTTAACCAACGTTTAACTTCAATAATAGACCGCTTCGAAGAAGAATAAGAAGAATTACATAAATATACATCTATTTAAGTTGGTACTTCTTGCTACTAGTCAAATGTCATTTAGAAAGTCATACATTTTAACATCTCAGAAAATGTAAAATTATTGGTAAATTACTGAAAATTATATTGATATTTGAACGTATATTTGTAGAAAAACGATAAAAGTTATTATAAATGTATTATAAATTACACTTATGGGGTTAAATACATAAGAAGACTACGTTTGAACGTAACGTAAACACTTCAAGGTAAGACCGTCTTTGTGAAATTGTGATTCTGGGAGGCACGCCTCACAAAACTTTTATTAAGATAATTTATCACTTCTTAGGTCACCTTTGCGGCGCTATAATTTTTTTGCGAAAATCGACCTCATATTATTGAATATTGTGCAGGAAGAAATTTAAAAAAGACATGAGGAGGACTTGAACACGCATCCCTCACGGGTGTAAACCTAGACCTTATCCACTGCACTACGATCTCTTCGTTTAACAACACTTAAAATTAACGATATAAGGGACAAATAGGAAACTTCAATTCCTTTTTCAACGATTTTCTCAAAAAATAAAACACGTTAGGACAAAAGCTCAGCTAGATATATAAGACCCATGAGAATCATAGTGTTCCGCATGTTAGCGACGAATACACAGATGTAAATGCTTGGCACGAACGGGTGAGCTGAACATACAATTATTGTACTCACTCGCAGTGTATTGAGACGCCAACTTAATCCACTTAATCTGCTTTTGTGCAATCAATATTATGCCACACAATCTTTGTCCGTTTCTCGAACGTATTTACTATAATAATGTCATTACTTGACGCGGTTGACGTATATCACGTTGCGTGTGTCATTCTGACCCTTAAGCTCATTTGCGATATATAATATATCCAATATGTTACAGACCCTCACCTGCGTTCCACTGCACGTATCGCGATGAAACATACATTCGACAAATCTGCATTGTAATACGAAAACAACGATATATGTACCATCTCGATACACGGAGGGAACACTCTAAAATATATACGAGAAGACGAACCACTGCGTATTAATATATATATATATATATATATGTATGTATATACATATATGTATATGCCATCAACCTAGATAATTCGACGAACTGAAACAGATACCACGATACTAACAATATACATAGATTTATTAATGGTGCTTACTGATGATTCCTGGAAATAAAGACCAATTATTTACAATAATCTCAGTAATAAGTTATAAACATTTATTACTAATAATAACAAAAAATGCAGCAAAAGTATCCAAAAATATGCACAAAAATGCACAATATATTAAAATATGCAAAACATATACATATTTTAAAATGTGCATTTTGCATATACAGTTCGGCTTAGATAGTAATTGTATTGATCGTAGTAATATGTCTCAACATAATTCATGAGTTCCATGTACACTAGGGTGCCAGGCAGGTATAAAATTCAAGAAACAAATTAAAACTAATCCTAGTTGTCTTTCTATATATTCTTCCATGCTCCGGAGATCCAACTTTTCTCTTATTTTTTTCACTTCTGACATTGTCCCGCAGTCACTCCGCATGTTTGTCTGCGATATTTCATTTCTACCGCTGTTACTCTACTTCTATGTCTCTCATTCATTATCCACGTTTCACTTCCGAATGTTAGCCTGTATGTTGGCTCGAATGTTGGCCTGTAGATTGCCTGGAGTAGTTTCATCTTTGTACTCTTTTGTACTTCTTTTTCCTGCTACCTATTTATTCACCGAATAGAACAATTTATTTCTGTTGCTAGTTCTCTTATTTATGCCTATTATTTTCCTTAGTTCCGGAGTTCTGAATATGTGTTCTTGTACATTTTCCCTGGTCTAAATCCACTCTATGACTTCGAAAGCTTCACTTCTATTATTCGGAATGGGACGTTTCTGCGTCGCCGGTTCATCGCCGCCGTTTCTTCGCCAAGGCCATTCCATCGCCGAGGCATAATATATTGCTTGTAAACGTTTTACTTTCAATCACTCTTGTTTAATTGACCTAATTGTGTTAGAAAACTATTATATAAGATAAGTATAATTAATTATAGTCCTCTATTCGTTGTTCTAATCGATTATTTATAGTGATTACAGTCTTAAATACTACTTATTTCAAAGTGAATTCCTCTATTTTTTATTTTTTTACTATAACTGACAATGAAACGAGCGACGATGAATGGGTGGCGCAGAAACGTCCTAGACCGCTGTTATTCGTCTTAACCTTTGTTGCGGGCTGTTTTTCTGACCACGAATATACACTCTAAATTCTCGAGTGGAGTAGTTTACTTCGTTCAAGTCATTCATTATTTCGCTTATAATAGTGCCACTTGTTTTTTTACATTCTAAATCAATCAGGACATGTTTATCTCGCCGTCGCCCCAACACGGGCGTGCTTGTTTTATTTCTTTATACTGCGTATCACGTTCCAAAATTCGAAAATCGCTGACTAATTTTTGATTGCCAGTCCATACGCCGAATTATCGAGAAGATTGTTTAAAACATGCGTTTGTCATATGTGCGTGATCCCTCTTCTCCCTTTTCTTTTTGGATCCCGCTTCAGCAATCTAACATCAAAGAAGATTCGTCACCGAACTTCGAGAGATAAATAAGTTAGAGTTACTTACACTTAGAGTTTCCTCTTTATCTCCTTTATCTATTCTCTAGGGAAGAAGCGATCAAACGCCGAGGGCAACCGACTTCATTTCATCCCATACACCCCCTACAACAGAGGACGTCAGTAAACTGCAATCTTATCCGGGGCCGAGACTTGAAGCCACTCAGACCCCTGGTCCTCTTCTTGGCGGCCACGGTCTCACCGCTGGAGTTTGAGAAGAACTGGTCCTGTGGATCCGGTCACTGAGATTTCTATCATTTTTCGTCGTTAAAGATCTGCGGGTTGACTAATATCACATCCTCAAGCTTCGAGAGGAGTCTGCACCCTCCGCACGTGGGTTTTAGGCGGGGGTCTGTCCTGGTCGAGTTCAGCAATATGTTGATGCACCGGGTTGTCAGATCGAGCGACTCTCTCCAGTGTGCCCCTCGCTAGGTGTTGACGCATTCATCGAGAGGTACGATATTTAGGTCCTCGTGGAGTTGTGCATTTCTGACAAACCATGGTGCTCCAGAGATCAATCGTAGCATTTTATTTTGTGCTGTTATTATTCTCTTTAGAGTTGTCTTTGCTACTGTTGACCAGGACAGCGCTCCATATGTTAAAATAGGTCTCAAGAATAAAGTATAAATAAGTACCTACCTTTATTCTTAAATTAAGCATCGAGCTTCTACATAGGAGCGGCAGTACTACTCTTCTCGCGTTGTGGTACTTCGCAATGACCGAACTCAAGTGGGCCCTGAAGGTCAAGCGCTGGTCGAGGATGACGCCTAGATATTTTACCTCACTCTTCCAGGGGAAGACTCCCCTGGAAGAGTGAGGTCGTTCCCGCGAAGATGTTGTCGGCGGGGATACCTCTCTTCCTGGTAAAGCGGACCGCTTCGCACTTGCTCACGTTCAGTTTGACCATCCACGTGTTGGCCCACCTCAGGATATCGTCCGTGGCCGCCTGGAGCCTCCTGAAAATCAGTTCATCAGATTGGGATGTCGTCCACACCGCGGTATCATCGGCGTAGAGCGCCAGGGGTCGGAAGCGAATATGAGGAAAAGCTCCGTCCCCAACAGGGAGCCCTGTGGAACGCCGCACTCGCTGGACCTCTCAGTCGATCTATGATCCCCAACTTTGATCGTGAAACTTCTTCCCCCAGATATGATTGTACGATCCTCGCCAACTGGTTGTTAATGCCGGCTCTAACTATTTTTAATATTAGACCGTCATGCCAGACTGTCGAATGCGTTGGTCAGGTCTAATAATACCGCCCCGACCGTCTCCCTCCTTTCCATGGCCTCTCGGGCTGCCTACATCAATCGAAAGAGTTGAAAATCGGTCGGCAGCCCGAGCCGGAAGCCAAACTGCTCATCTTGGAATACCTGTTTGTTTTCCAGATATTCACGGAGACGGCTTAAAATAATTGCTCCTGATGTCTTAGATAGTTCCCACAGCAGACTTATGGGGCGGTAGTTCTAGGGGAACTTGGGATCTTTACCCGTCTTGGGGATCATTTGGACGTCGAAATAGGCCCAGCGTTAGGATACCGTTGATGACGAGGACAAGCTTCTCCACCAACGGCCTTGGCATCGTCTTGAGTGCGGCGTTGGTTATTCCATCAACTCCAGGAGCCCTCTTCGGTTTGGTGGTCTTAAAATACGCCTCCAGTTCTTCCGCAGTCGCCAACGGAATCGCTTCCGCAGGAGCACCAGGGAGACTTTGGATGAGCGTCACCACTTCTTCATCCAGTTCCTCATCGGAATCGTACCCGTGCGACCCCTCGTAGATGGATTGAAGGTGGTCTGCCATCTCTTCAGCTTTTCAAGGGTCATCGTAAACTAAACCAGCCACAATTTAAATTTTGGCCTCGTTCGGAAGGACGTTGCCTCGGTGATGGAGTCCTTCAAGATGGAAGTCAAAGTGGCGGCGGCTCTCTCCAACGTATCCGGTCCGTCGACAACACTAACCTCATCGGCGCTCGGCAGAGGGGGCATCCACGCTTCGGGACCTTCCACCCAGGTCGATAGTGATTGAATTGTGATCCGACGACAGCTCCGGGACGGATGTGACAACTATTGGTTCACGAAATCCTCTTGAGATGGCAAGATCTAGGATGTGCCGCCTTACGCCGGCTCGAAAAACGTAGGACCGTCTGGGGGAACGCACCTGAACATCGTTGGCGGAGATGTGTGTATACATTCTCCGACCAGGCGAGTTCGTAATGTTGCACCCCCAGAACGGGTGTTTCGAGTTGAGATCTCCGGCGACAAGGACCGGATCATCACCCGCCATCAGTTCATCCACGTCGTCGGGATCATATCCTGACCGAGGTGGGGCGTAGATATACGGAGGTATCCAGGTGGCTGTATGTGGATAGCTACCGCCTCAAGGGAGCGCAGACGGGGCACAGCCGCCAACGAGTGACCGATGTGAGTCCTAGCAGCGACGGCGACTTCGCCGCCGCGGCCTGTTAGACGGTCGGCACCATAAGTTCGGAAATTCACCAATTTACATCGGTCACCCGGGCGCAACCATGTCTCGCCGATGAGGAAGACGTCGACAGCCTCTTCGGAGAGGAATGTTGTTAGCTCATTGAGCTTTCCGGACGGTCCATTCGCGTTCCACGCTACTATCTTCAGCGCAAGTACGTTATCCTCCACACACGGATTAGCCATTGATGATGATGTTATCCTCGGTCGAGCAGAGAGCCTGGATAGACTCCGCAACGCTAGTAAGGTGTTGTATTGCGTTGCGGAGTGCCAAGAGCAGCTGTGACATCTCGTTGGACTTAGGCTGTTGGAGTTTTACCTTCCTGCCCGACCGTGGCGTTGGTGGTGCCTTCGTGTGGGCCCTGGTGTTCTGGGCCTTTGAAGTCTTCGGCGTCCTCTGCGCCGAGTCGACGCCACTTGTGCGAGAGATCATCCAGTCCTTGATGTGGATGCGAGCTGGCTACCCTCTCCTGCGTGGTACGAGACATCTCTTCCCTGATCGGAACGGGCTTCCATTTGGGGCATTTCGGGCATCCTTTGTAATTCGCAATTAGCGCACGTGGCCGGCTCCGTCTTTGGCCGAGGGCACTCACTAGCAAAGTGTTCCTCGCCGCAGGCAACGCATTTTCGGGGCGCAGTGCAGCGCGATTGCGCATGCTCATACCGCTGGCAACGGAAGCATTGTTCCAGCCCTAGACGAGCTCTCATTGTCTCGACGGTGACGTCCAGGGAGAATCCCTCCGTTAATTGGTAAATATGTTTTTGGTTCTTATCTAACTTAACCAGGATAAGCGGCATGCCCCCCTCAGGCTTCTTCAGCCTCACCACTCCTTCGGGATTGAAGTCTTTCTCTCGAAGATCTTCGAGCACCTGCTCCGTGCTGAATTCCACAGGAATACCCTTCAGGATTACGTGGAGGAGTTTCTCTTATGGTAATTGATACGTGTGGAAGGGGATACTTTCTTCCGGCAACAGTTGCGTTATTCCGTGGAAGTTTTCTTCGCTCGTTGGAAATACTCTGATGCCCTCTGGAACTGTTTGGGCTTTAGCGAAGTTGTATTCCCTCCTCTTAATCGCAGAAGAGATCTCCACCCAACGCGTCCTATCTCTTATCACGACAGGCGGTATCTTCGTATCCGATTGGGGTGCTCCCTGGGTGCTGGTGGTCGCGGCGCTGTTAGAGGGGCCGGCCTGATTGCGAGCGCGCGAGGCTGGAACACTTCCGGACGGACCTGCACGGGCTTCGCTGGTCACCACCTCAATGCGGTCCATGTCTTGCTGTACCTTTTTTATTTTTTTAGCTATAGGCGTAGTTGGAGCAGGCCGAAAGGTAGAGAATTCACCCCCCACGCTTACCTCCATAGTTTCAACCTGAGGGGAGGCGGGGGTTTCTGAGATTTTCTACCTCTTCGCTTGCCTCTCACCACCGTGGCGGTTGCTTCAAAGGAGGAGTTCAGATCGGCCTCCGCTGTTTTTTGAGTGGCGAGTGACTTAGGATGAAGGTTGTCACCCGCACCGAATAAATTCCTCGCCACGGTACTCTCTTCGTGGACTGACTGTAAGATCTCGAAGAGAGCCTCGACGAACTTGTTGATTTCGTACGTCGAGAGCTCTCACGCACGGCCTCTTTGGTTGGGCTGGAACAGGGGTATCATCATTGCTGGTGCCCTCCTGCAAGTTAATCACTGCCAGTGGTGGAGGGGGCAAGTGAACCTGAGCTGTGGTAACCATTACATTAGGTGGTATAATAATTATTTTACCAACGGTTCAAAAAATAGACAAGTAAGTCAAAAACAATAATATTGTCTATCAACTATGAATAGAAAGTAAGGGCCGAATGCTACGGACCGGTAGTGGGTGTAAAATGCTCACTCCCAGTCTTACAAACAAGCTTAACAAACAACAAGAATGTATAAATAAATACAGTTAAAATCATAAATTGGTATAAAAATTTTTAAGGGGATTATCAGTCCTAATTTGTTTTATTTGTTTTTTTCCCTTTTTTTTCTCTTTTTATTCTTTCCTTTTACTCATTTCTTTTTTTTAATTCTTTTCTTCCTCTTTTTTATTTTTTTATTTTTATTTTTTTATTTATTTTCTCTTTTCTTTTAATGTTTTAAATCTTTTCTATTTTATCTTTAATTTTTCTTACTTTTTTCATTTTAATTTTTACTAATCTCCTTACTACCTAAGAGCAGTCACGAACTGGGGTGTTCCCTTTCACGGCTGGACCGGTTGCCGTCGTCAAAAAATCTTCCTGATATCAGGAATGGTCGATGAAAGACTTCAAACGCCTTCACGGCGATCGTCAAAATCCTCTGACAATCCCGTCTACAGTCTATGTCCGAGGTGTGCGACAAAGAGACTCGACTCCATTCCCTCCCAATGCGCAGGAGTGCGATAGAGTCCGAGTGGTCAGCTGAGAAGGTCGTCGGCTCTTTTACACACGTTTCGCCTATTTTTTGCGCATTGCACCTTCACTACAATTTCCCCGCGTAAGGGATTTAACCCCGGTCAACCCGGCGGGGTCTCCTCCCTATCAAGAGAATCACTTGGTTTTTCTAGATTTCTACGGTTAATTACGCCGACTTAACACTTTTAAAAATCACTTGTTTCGCTCCGCTCACAACACGTCTAGTCCCTTTGACTGTTCGATCTCGATTCCACAAAGGACGTGAGGAAAAATTCCGACGCAAATCAGCTGTACAAGGTAACACTTCTTTGTTAACGTTTATCGTGAAAATTACGCGAAAGTGTTGCGTCATGAATCCCGTGCGCTTCCTTTTCGTTACCGGAAACGCTACAATCCTTTACTTTGTGTGCCGACATCGCTGTAGAAAAATGTAAATTGGTATGTTTGTTTTGTGTTCTTCGCATTTCCCAATCTTTCTTCTTTGTCTCCGTAATTACTAGTATATCTAATTCTACTTTTTCAAACTCTCACTCCAGTTCTAGTTCTTTGTCAAATATACTTCGCACGTTCCATGTTCCTATTTTCCATACGTGTTCCTTTTCCCCAGTTTTCCTTTTCTTTGCTAATGTTTTCGATTCCAAGCTGTTTATTTGTCTTCTGTTATTGATAATCATTGCTCTATTTGCTGTCGTAGTCTCTCTGGTTATATTAGTTGTGTTTCATGTTATCCATGTTTTGACTGCAGTTGCTTCTTTGTGAATTACAACCCTCACATCTTTTTCATTGCTATGGTAGTCGTTGATTTTCCTTTCTGTTCTACGTTTTTCAGTTTTATGGCTTAGTGGCCGTAGTATTTCTTGTATGCTCTTTCAGTTTTTCTCCCTGAAAGTCCCATCTATATTCCTTCCCATCAATTATAATTTTTCGGTATCCTATCTTCACACTTTTTACCTCCCTCCCCTCGTTCTCCGCCAATTGTTTCAGATTCTTTTGAATTTCGCGTTCTTTCTTTGTTAATTCGTTGTTTATATAGACTATTCCTTGTAGGTTTTTAGTTTGTGTTTATTTTTCATAACAGCTTCTTTATCTTGTGTATTTTCTAATTCAATTTTATAATTTTTTTCCCTATTTTTGCCACATCTTTGAACTTGGTATTTGTATTCGTATTGTGCTCGATAAAACTCTTCATGTCTATTTTAAGATCTAATTTATTTTCCGATTCGATTTGTACTCCCACACACACTCCCACTCACAATATTGTTCTTTATACAGCTCTTCTCCGGTTTACCCATTCTCCATTCCATACCTCCCATGTTCTTCTTAATTCTCCCATTCTCCTCTTTCAGTATTTCATTTCCTTTCCTTAATTCCTCTTGTTAGTATGACTTGTGATCCTGTTTCATTTCCCTTACATCGTCCATTAATTCCCTAATCATATCTGTCAGAATATCCATCCTATCAGCTCTCTCGTCCCCTTTCTTTTTTGAGGTGTCCTAGCCTTTTTATGCATCCCAAATATTGTCTCCAGCTCCTCTCCCTTCTTTCCTCTTTTTCTTTTTGATTCACCTAAGGTGTATGAAACTTGTCGACCGCACCTTGTATATTCTCTGCGCGCACGGTAGAACCGGTTGTTTCTGCTTTATCGTCATTCCCCGATAGTCCATACACTAGACACTCGTTTTTGCGTTTTTTGCCCCTTTTTTGTGCTGATGGCACACTAGGTCTACCGCATACTTCGATTATTGCTTGTGCAATTATCTAGAACCTACGGTTCCTCCTTTCTTTACTTCATCTTACTTTTTAGTCACTGTAAACACTAAGTTCAAACAATAAAATAAATCGAGTCATTACCGTAATAAGACTCGCTTTACGAGTTATTTATTGCCGAGCGCTCGGTCACGAGTGTAGTCTTTGCGATCCGAAACTCATATAGGTACTCAATACTTGGTTGAACCTCCTTTATTTGTGAGCAGTGCTTGCACACAATTGATACGATATTCAATTATTAACGGTTTCTTCCGGTACATTGTTTCAATGTTCTGTAACAGCTGCCATTAGTTTTATTTTATTGATAGGCTTTCGGGCTCTTTTGCCATGCCAAAATTTGAATCCACTGAACTTTTTTCGCTTCTTTCGTACAATGTTTTCTACCGCATTAATGTTTCCTTCGCACACACTGTTACTAAATTGGCAATATTGACTTTCGTCAGAAAAAAATACTGATCCCCAAAAGTTGTCCGGTTTTGCTTGCAAGCCATTCGTCGCCTTTTCTGAAACGGTGTAAGCATAGGTTTCCTTTTACCATTCTTTCATAAATACTCATGTTGTGTAAATATCGCTGAATAGAGTACATTTTGCGGATCCTTTAGCACTTGGGCAGGCCTCAATGAATCTGTCTTAATGAGCTTAATTCTTGATAAGGAAATTCCTAAAAGTTCACTTATGTCGCGTTGAGAAGCATCTAAGGGTAAAATCATCCATATCTGTGCGACCCCGTAATTGTGGCATAGTTGTAACACTACTAAACTTTGTGAATATGTTTACTCTGACTGTAATACGCGCATGGTATGGTTCTCACAACACTAGCACCAGGAGTCTTTTGTATTCCCTTCTCAATTTTTGAGCGTAGCTCTTGAGCGTTCTTATTTCTTCCTGTATATTCGCAGACTGATCATTTTGCTTGTAACCTGGGTCTTCTGTTTCAGTTGATTTACTCCATTCTGACATTTATCTATTTTCTTTTATCTGCCTTCTGTTTATCAATTGTTGCATTAAATTAATTACTCACACTAACCTGCTCATACGATTTTTAACTCCTATTATTGTTCAATTTTCAGGTCTACCCTCCTCCGTTCATCCCCTATTACTGCTTCAACTAGCTTTTGCATTTCATTTTGTTCTATTTCTATCATCGCTTTAAATCCTTGTTTATCTTCCTCTTTTTCTCTTTCGGTTTCTACTTCTTCTTATCTGTTTTTTCAATACACTGATATAAATTTTGTAACAGTTTTTGTTTATCTGTTTGCCTCCGTTTCTCATCTTCTTGTCTTTGTCCCTTTTTTCTTCATTTTGCTGCATAGTCAGTTCTAAGCCTTCAAGGCACCATAACCTGAACGGAATATGTTTGCATTCCCTTAACAAATTAGAAAGGAAATTACAGAAATGGAAAACATCAACAAATATCTTATAGATTTCTTATAATTTCTTCATATCAGTATCCTTTGAATTCAAAATTTGTATTCAAATCTGATTGTCACTTCAAAAAAATTTTATTCATCAATTGTATGAAGTATGATAAATTATATAGATTTGGCATGCGCATGTGCTAAAAGTTCTCGGTCTTATTTACAATTAGATCATAAGTAAAACTATATTGTAGGATAAACGTATGTTTCAAATGTGTGAATTCTGTAATATCACACATGTAATTCCTTCGTAATCAAAGGTTTCCGTGAGCTAAAATTATATCCTCTTATATCTGTATGTATACATATGTATGGAAGCGTATAAATAGCATGTCGTACGTGAGTATGTTTTCATTTTAATTACAACTGTAGATGGAAAAGATATGCCTACTTAAGATCGTAACCGACAACGCCAACTAAGCCTTGCTTAATTACTTTATTAAGATCGTTATTTCTATTAATAACTGCTTAATGTTTTTATATGCACATAAGTTTATCTTATAAAAGTAATTTATAATACCAAATAACTATATGTAGTTTAAGATCTTTATATACAGTGAAAGAATTTCCTTTTCCTTTTTTAAAGTGCTATTGACTACTATTTTTTATTCACTGTAATGTAGTTTACCATTATACTTGGCAAAAGTTGGTTCAGTCCATAGAAAATTTAACTATAGATAGAATAATATGTTCTTTACAATAAATTGAAATTGGAAAATAGTATCACCTGCCGGTTTGGGGGAATTCTTAGCGCAAAAAATAAAACAATTACGAACAAAAGCATTTAAATTTTCAACATATAAAACTAATAAATATCGCCTTAAGAAATTGATGGTGTTTTTGTAGATGCAGTATGCTCAAAACACATCCAACAGAAATCTTTTACAACCAAAAAGAAATGGGAGCATAACGATAAAATATATACATCATTTGTAGCTATCTCTATTGTCCTTGTTCATTAATATTGAGAGCAACAAAATTAATAATAAAATACTGTTAATAATCGGGATATATACATTACATATGCATTTAATTAAAGATATTAACACCATTGTACAAATTTCAATGTTTTTCTGTATCTGACTTGAAATATAGTGATTCTTCCTAAATTTGAGGTTTCAAGAGAAAAAGGTTTACTCTATTATTATTACAGAATTCCTAGATACACAATATTAACATATACGTATGAGAACTTATACCACTGTAATACTTACTTGTATTACAGAAAGAGTAAGAAACAAAAGAACAAAAACACAAATAAAACATTTCAATAATAGAAGGGAGGGTAGCCAAATGCTGAAAGAAACAAATCTAAACTACTCAAAATCGTTACGTGAAGGCACATTTCTAAAGACGGATTCAGATTCTATACACAATTCCATCACATAGTTTATAAGAGCAGGCTTCATGAAATTCGGCTTCTTGAAGTTATACTTTTTACCAAAATACCATAATAGACAACATAGAATTTTTTATAGTATTAAATCAGGTAAGCTTACATCTAATATATAATTTAAGCAATGTGAATATAACCTTTTGATACACTGTGCTGCAATTAAATGACTCATATACCTGGTAGATGTAAAGTTGGATACACATTCTTCATCAGTTTATTATTTTGTCCAAAACATACATGAGTAAAATGCTTGGAACAGATGCAGTACCTAATGCACATAGACATACTACGGGGTTCAATACATTTATTGCTAGTCCGAACAAATACCGGCAATTACGAAATAAGTTACGACAGCCTACATATCCACAGAACTGTTAGCATACAGCTAGATAAGGCTATGGAGAATCGGCGATGCTATCGTAACTTATTCCGTAATTGTGCGCTGTTAACGCTGTTTACCCAGACTGATTATCAACCAATTTATTATCGGTTAGGACAACTCACAAAGAGAGGTAATAGTGTTATTTTCACTGAAGAAAATTGTCAGATTTACAACAGTGCCGGTGAGTTGATTGCCACAGCCGATCTTGTTGAAAATGTTTATAAATTTAATATTCTGAGGCCAAAAAATAGCAAATGTTTCTTAGCTAGTGCAGATATATGGCATCGTAGACTAGGTCATATAAATTATGCCGATTTGAAGAGAATGAGTGTTGGAGCAGTCCAAGGCTTGACATGCAGAGACAAAGTCATCAAGCAAGATTGTCTGGTATGCTACGAAGGCAAACAGAGTAGGCCCCCTTTCAATCATAAAGGAACCAGGGCCACTGAAATCATGGAAGTGATTCATGGTGATGTATGTAGCCCCATGGAGGAAATGTCTATTGGAGGTAACAGGTATTTTCTCATTCTCAAAGATGACTACACACAAATGTGTTTTGTGTATTTTTTAAAAAGTAAGGATGAAGTATTCATGTATTTTCAAGAATTTAAAAACATGGTAGAAAACCAGAAAGGAAAAAAGATTAAAATTTTACGCACTGATAATGATGTTTTGTAGCAATAGTTTTGAAAATTTTCTAAAGAATTGTGGTGTTATACATCAAACGACAAACTCTTATACACCTCAACAAGACGGATTAAGTGAGCGAAAGAATCGCACCATAGTAGAGAAAGTCAGATGTTTGTTGTATGATACTAAAGCTTATAAAAAGTTTAGGCTGAAGCAGTAAATACAACCGTGTATATTAGAAATATGTAGATGTATTGCTGCAGGTTTAGATAACTTATATGATAGATCTCTACCACTAATAGGTCAATAAAACAAGGCTGGTTTGAACGATAGTTATATTTTCAAAACGTTTACAAACGTTTTCGGAACACCTTCTTCAGTGAAAATATAACTAGATAAATATATAAACAAACATTTGTTATTTATTTGGGAACTATCAACAAAATAACTAATGACTAGGATTTCTTGATATAGAGGATGTGTAACCAACTTTTATATATATATAAATTATAAAAACTAAATTAATGTGTAAACATACATGCAAATTAAGTAAAACCTTATATCAAAAAATCTTTGTCGAAACCTTAACAATTCTGTTCAAGGACTAGGGAAAACCCAAATTTAAAAACCTAGCCAAAGGTTTCCTTCTTAAGAAATGCAAATGTCATTTTAACAAATTGCTATATACATTACTTAAATTTTGAATATCGGTCCTGAAATTAATAGTTTTAGTGTCTTTCTGTATATTTATCATTTCATATATTAGTCTTTTTTATAATTATTCTCTGTTTTTAATATAATTGTGTTTTCAAAATCAAAGTAATGCCCAAGATCTTTGTAATGCCTTGTTACTGCGGTCATTGCACCAAAATCATTACTTAAAGAATACTTATGGCTATACAACCTTTTCTTTAAATATTGTTTCGTCTGACCGATGTAACAACCATCACAGTCTTTACAGTTTATTTTATAAACTACATTACTCCGATTTTGTTTAATTATTTTAGATTTAGTATTAGTAAAAGAGATCTGTTACTATAATTTGGAATGAAAGTAATGTTTATGTTGTTTTTATTAAATTCTTTTTTATTTTTTCGCTTAAACCTTTTTTATAAGGAATAGCGTTATAACATTTATTGTTATTATTTTTAATTCCTCTATTACATAATTTGTTAATTTGAAAATGGCAAATTACAAAATTTTGATCTTCTCTTGCCATCCGTAGACGTATGTTTCGCGGTTATACCGCTCGTCAGTACGTCTACGGATGGCAAGAGAAGATCAAAATTTTGTAATTATTTTTCATAAAAACTATTTGGATAATTATTTTTATCTAAGATTTCTTTAACCTTGTTTAAATTCTTTTCCCTAAATTCAGGATTAGCTAATCTAACCGCTTGATCAACTAAACCGGTAACTACTTAATTTAATTTGTTAAAATGACATTTGCATTTCTTAAGAAGGAAACCTTTGGCTAGGTTTTTAAATTTGGGTTTTCCCTAGTCCTTGAACAGAATTGTTAAGGTTTCGACAAAGATTTTTTGATATAAGGTTTTACTTAATTTGCATGTATGTTTACACATTAATTTAGTTTTTATAATTTATATATATATAAAAGTTGGTTACACATCCTCTATATCAAGAAATCCTTGTCATTAGTTATTTTGTTGATAGTTCCCAAATAAAAAACAAATGTTTGTTTATATATTTATCTAGTTATATTTTCACTGAAGAAGGTGTTCCGAAAACGTTTGTAAACGTTCTGAAAATATAACTATCGTTCAAACCAGCCTTGTTTTATTGACCTATTAGTCAATTATTAGAGATCTATCATATAAGATAAGTATAAAAAGGTCACGAAATATATATATATATATATATATATATATATATACATTTGGTTTAGATAACAAAACTTTTTATGAGATGTGACATGGAAGACAGCCAAATTAAAGTTCTTGGTTCCACAGCTATGATGCACATCCCCAACATTAAGCGATACCAATTTGGCAAGAAGTCAAAGCGAATGATCATAGTAGCGTAGGGTCAAAATACAAAGATATACTGGCTTCTACGATCCATTAACCTATACATTAACCAATGCTGTTGTGATAAGTAGAGCTGTCACAATATTGGTCTTCAATCTAACAGTGAGGTACAGGTTCAGATTGATTCCAGTATAGTCTGAAATAAAGGGTATAACGACGGCCAATATAAACCAACTGCAATGTCTAGATGTGGAAATATTTGTAGAGAGCCACCTAAAGACAAAGGTGAAATTAACATCGGTCAAAGAAATTAGACGTAATGAAGGGCAGTGTATGGCGGTAGCGAAGTGCGAAATCTTTGAACAGAAGCTACAAATTATGAAGACAAAAAGTAAGTTGAAGGGAACGCAATATTTCATTGATGATGACCTAACAAAGGAAGAAAGGGAAATACAAGGTACGCTAAAAATGGCAAGAGAAGAACGAGTGAAAGGAAATAACGTAAAAGTGGGGTACAAGAAGCTGATTATCGATGGTCAAATATGGAACTGGAGTGTGGAGGAGGGCAAGATCATGAGAGAACAAGAAAAACTACCACAGAATGAGAGAGAGAGGCAGGGAGAATGATTACGACAATGGCAAGGATAATGGACAAGGAGTATGGAACAAAGCGAAATGGGAGAAAATTATTTCTAGGAACTCTAAATGTAAGAACACTAATTGAAGAAGGAGCTATTAGGAAGCTAACGAATGAAGTTAAACGATACAAGCTGAACGTAGTTGCTCTTCCGGAAACAAAACAAAAGGACACGGAGATAAAGGAAATGGATGACTACAAATTGTTTGGCAGTGGTGGAAAGGATGGGAAAATAGAGATGGGCTTCTTAGTAAACAAAAGATTGCAGGAATTAATAATAACGTTTAAGTCAATTACGGATAGGATCTGTTACATAAGATTAAGGGGCCGATACCAAAAAATGACCTTAATAAACATTTATCCTCCTGCTGAGGATGCAGATATAATGGCAAAGGAGAAATTCTATAATCAACTAGAGAGGGAGTATGATAGCATTCCGCGCTATGATATGAAAATGATAATGGGGTATGCAAATGCTCAAATAGGTCAAGAGGAAATATATAGGCCAACAATAGGAAAGTACAATAAACACGAGAAATCGAATGAGATTGGGAGACTGCTGATAGACTTAGCAACTGGAAAGAAAATGATTATCAAGAGCACGTACCACCAAAAGAAAGACACTTTTAAAGGTACTTGGAGGGCTCCTGATGGCAGATGCACGAACCAAATAGGTCATGTATTAGTATTTATTAGTAGTAGTAGTAGTTATTGTATGAACTATGCATTACAAATGTCAGAACCTACAGAGGGATGGACACAAATAGTGATAATTTCTTGGTTGGAATCAGAATGAAACAGATAATACCGACAACTGGGAGGAAAAAAGTAGGAAGAGATAAAAGCTTAAATATCAAAAGGTTACATCCTATAGAGGAAAAGGAGAAATACAGGAGATTAATAGAAGAGGAGGGAGAGATTACAGGTAATGGAAACGAAAGTACGGAGGAACTATGGGGAAAAATAGAACAACATATATCACGGGTAGACTGACATGATAGCGAATGCGAAAGCGAACTAGGACTGAGAAATGAGGCAAGAATAAATATATTGCAAAACGGAAACTGGAGAAACCAGCAGAGATCTCAATACCAAAGAAGGAGGTGTAAGAGAATATTGAGGGAGAAAAAGGAAGGTTAAAAAAAAAGAAATAGAAAGAATAGAAGAAGCTTACAAATGTAAAGAAATTAGGAACCTGTACCAAGATTTAAGAAAAGAAAGGGAAAGGATATACACCAAGAACTATTGCTTATAAAGATACGAACGGCCAACTAGTAATGGGGGACAGGGCAATTTTAGAACGATGGGCAGAATACTTCCAAGAGGTACTAAACAACGAGGGTGAAGGAGGCGGAATACATTAGAAGACCAAGAAATTATTCTGGAAGAGGAGGAACAAGAAACAAAATACCAGGACTCACCAGATACGAACGAGATAAGAGACATAATAAAGATCCTGAAAAACAATAAAAGTCCTGGTGAAGATGGTCTTACTGCAGAATTGTTTAAAGCAGGGGGTGAAGAACTGGAAAAGAGTATACATGGTCTGATAAGGAAGATATGGACGGAAGAAAAGATGCCACGTAGTTGGAACGAAGCCGTACTATGCCCAGTACATAAAAAGGGCGCAAAAACCGACTGCGAAAATTACAGAGGCATAGCCCTACTTAGTGTGGCATATAAAATTCTATCAATGTGCATCAAGAATAGATTGAAAGATGAAATGGAGGGCTTGGTGGGGGAACGGACCAAATATTTACACTAAGAGAGATTCAAGCAGAAAGTTACGAATATAAGAAAGACACCTTTTTATTGTTCATAGATTACAAACAAGCCTATGACACTGTAATACGAGAACAAATGTACAGAGCTCTGGTAAACCTAGGAGTCAATAAGAAGCTAATAAAATTGATACAAATAACTTTAAAGAACACAGAGAATGTAGTAAAGATAGGAAGAAGAATATCAAAAAGCTTTAAGGTGAAAGACGGACTACGGCAAGGTGACCCACTGTCTCCGCTTTTGTTTAATCTGGTGTTGGAGAAAATAATAAGAGATGGGCAGATAAATAGATCAGGCCTAATTCAATCATAAACATCATCAATTTCTGGCATATGGGGACGATGTTGTGATAATGACCAGAAGGAAAGGGGACCTCCAAAGAGTGACAGCAAATATAGAGAGGGCGGCGGGAGGTTTAGAAATTAATAGAGGAAAGACAAAATATATGACGTGGACAGATCAAGAATTTAATGAAAATGGCTACCTAAGTATTAAGACAATAGAAGGAAAAGAACTCAGATTTCAGGAGGTAGAGAAGTTCACATACTTGGGAACGATATTTACAAGGAAACCAAACTTGACGGAAGAAATACAAGCAAGGTTGATGGCTGCGAACAGGTGTGCGTTTGCAATGGAGAGTGTGCTGAGGTCGAAAATTGTTTCGAGAGCTGTGAAAGTGAGAGTTCACAAGACAGTAATTAGACCAGTAGCGACGTACGCATGCGGAACGTGGACAATGGGAAAATCAGAACAGAAACAAATCGAAATCTGGGAAACAAAAATTCTTAGAAGAATTTACGGCAGAGGAATGATCGGGGATAGATGGGAGAGAAGGACAATCGAAGAATTAAAGATACTATATAAAGAACCAAGCATAGTAGGGATGGTCAAAGCAAAAAGGTTAAGGTGGGCGGGACAGATTGAGAGAATGGAATACGAAAGAGCCCCCGAGACAGTGCTCAAACGTGCAATTGGGGGAAAAAGAAGGAGAAGAAGACCAAGGATGAGATGGCGAAAAGAAGTGGAGGAGGACTTGGGAAGAATGGGAATATCGTAGTGGAGACAAAAAGCGCAGGATAGGAAGCGATGGCAGGACGTAGTAAAACAAGCCATGGTTCTACTAGGGCTGTATAGCTATTAATTATTATTATATATCGATAGTCCCATAAGCAGTAGCAGATGCAAATTTAAAATTTGTTACGATAGAAGTAAGTGTTAAAGACAGACAAAGCGACGGTGGAACTTTCTCAAACTCCACACTTCTGAAACTGATTCAAGAAAACATTTTTAATATACCAGCAGATCAAGCCCTACCAAATTCTGCTACAGAACTACCAGTGTATCTTGTTGGCAACAAAGCGTACCCACTTACTAATTTTTGAATGAGACCATTTCCAAGAAACAATTTGAACGGTCCGAAACGAGACTTTAACGAAAAATTATCCGCAACTAGATGTGTAGAATGTACTTTTATAGTTTTATCAGAAACATGGAGGATACTTGGAAAAGATATTGAAACCGGTTCAGAAAGAGCTTGCGACATAATTAATGCAGCTTATATTTTACATAATATGATTATTACTTTCGGAGATGTGAATGTGCAAGTATCAGCAATGTATCAACAAGCAAAACACGAAATCCCATGTTGGACAAATCAAACAACCCTTCAACTAACGCAGCTAAAAAACTCGCGACACATTATGCGAATATTTGTATACCCTACAAACTTAAATATAATTTACATACATATATGTCTCTCTTTTTTTAAGGAAATAAAACAACATTTACCCGAAAATTCAACATTTGCACTGACTTCATTCCATAATTTGTCCAAAACAATTCTGTTGTGGTAATTTTTGTCACGGCAATTCCACAACAAACGTCG
Organism: Chrysina gloriosa; assembly: GCA_038088585.1. NCBI lineage: Eukaryota > Metazoa > Arthropoda > Insecta > Coleoptera > Scarabaeidae > Chrysina > Chrysina gloriosa. The sequence continues at coordinate 48,587,586 of CM076088.1, forward strand.
CAATCTATGTTGATATCGGCAGCATGACTTCAAAAATGCGCTCTTCGCTGCCTAAGGCTGCTAAAAGCACGCTGTGTGCTCACTTTCGTGCGGCAACATTAGTTTGAAAGCTCCGCTCCGCTCAACTCAGCAATGCACATCACTGGACCGTTGCCTGTGTGTATGTACACTTACAAGGGAATTGTCCGACACGGATTTTCATGGGTCTTATATATTTTATAGAGGGACCTCCCTGAGTATCTAGGTACGAGCTTTTGTCCTAACGCACTCTACTTTTGGAGAAAATCGTTGAAAAAGAAATTGAAGTTTGCCATTTGTCCCTTATATCGTTAATTTTAAATCGTGTTCAACGAAGTGATCGTAGCGCAGTGGATAAGATGTAGGGCTTACGCCCCTAGGGGATGTGTGTCCAAGTCTTGGTTGTGTGCTTTTTGTTTTCAATCCCTTCGTGAACAATATTAACAAATACGTTTCACTTCATGCAAAATTATTCAGAAATAAATACTTACTTACTTACTTACTTATTTACTTACTTACTTACTTACTTACTTACTTACTTACTTACTTACTTACTTACTTACTTACTTACTTACTTACTTCTTTGTTAAAGTGTATGTTGCCAATCTTTAGCTCATTTTCTAAACTTATTTCTATTATTCGTTCCCCATTATTATTTCTCACTCCCTCTCCTTGTTTCCCCAGACATCATTCTATTCCTTCATTCTCCCTTCCAACTCTGCCGTTTAAGTCCCCCATTATTATTACCTTATTACTTGTGTTATCTATCTCTTCTGATAGATCACTAAAAAATTTATCTTTTTCTTCAGCTGTCGTCATTCGGGTCGTAGCACACTATTAAAGTATTTAAGTCCCTCAATTTCTTCTTGTTTCTCATGATATTAGCTGTTTCTATGGTATTATCCAGTTCAATTTTACAGATCTTTATTCCAATTTTTGTGACTTCCTTAATATGTGCTTTAACGCCTACATTTCCCTCTATGAAGTTTTCCATACCGATTCTCGTATGATTTTGTTGTCTGTATCCAGTTCTATTCCTGTTATAGCAGAATTATCCTTTACTTGTTCCGTCTCCACCCTCCTCACTCCCTTTTCCATGTTTTTCAAATCTTCCTTAAGCATTTCGTTTTCCCTCCTTAGGTCTTTCAATTCTTGCTGGTTCGCCTTTTGGTTTTGCTGTATTTCCTTGATGTCCTTCATTAATTCGCCCAACATGTCGGTTAGGGCATCCATCTTATCGTTGTCTCTCCTTTCGTGTTGAGGGGATCTGTGTATCTTTATACTCCTTCCGGAAATCTCCTCCACTTCCTTGTTTCTTTTCCTTTTAGTGTCTTCTGACGTGCAGTTGTCGCTGCTCATTTCACAATTTGCTAGTCACTGTTCCGCGCATCTTCGTAGCTGGTTGTTTACTACACACTCGCACTCCGCCTTCTTATCGTCAACTGACTCGTTCGGTTCTAAAGATCGTTCCACGTGCCTATCCGTTTAAAACTGCTTAACTTATTAATATCTTTCTAATTTTTTAAGTTAATCCTACCAATTTTGTCTATACACTTTACAACCCACACTTTAATGTGTAAATTGTATTCGCCCGTACCTAGGTAGTAAGATTCGCACACGAGTTTGCTTATTGCCGCAAGCACGACGCTGTGACGGGTTCTTTTGGCACCTCTTCCTCGTTTCTAAATCGTACAAGTTGAGGCCCGAAATTCCCTACTCCACCAATTACCCCCAGGAACCCGTTCGCACACAAGCGCCAGCCGGCTTGTCGGCGAGGGCGTGGTTAAAAGGAAATAAATGATATGAGGGCGCCACCTGCTTCACCCCTCCTGTGCGCTCCTTGGCAAGCAGGAAGCCAAATAAATAAAATTAAAGGGGCTAAAAAAGGATTGGTGGGCGGTCGTAAGGAGAACCTCGATACAATTAAAACAAACACGTAGCGTCGATGAGTCTTTAATACGAACGAAGTTAAAAAAACAAAATATGTGAATGTGAAATTTTTAAGAAAAATAATATTAAATCCAATAAAGTTCGATACCTCTGGCCAAAGAGGTCGTTTACATACAACCACAATAATAAGTACCAAATAAATATCACTCTGCCTAAGTAAAAAAGGAATATTCGACTCGACTCTATAATTTTTGTGACGCGTCGGACGGTAACTGATGGAGTCGGTCAACGGTCTCCTCTGTCCGAGCGTTAATATGATTGACTGGATACGTCCCGGACAGTAGTTTTGTACGGTACAGTAGTAGAAGCCGTATTCAGAAAAAGGAAACTCGTATCCGATGCCCGATACAACATCAACCATGTACGAGGAAAATCCCGTACAAAACCAAAAGATAAATAGGAAAAAGAAAACCCCTAAGAAAAGAAACTAGAAATATGATTAGGATGGAGAACATCGCTTACCGTTCTTCGAATAGGGTTAATTTCAACCAAACTGGCGACGGGACCACGTGCTACGATAACTCCGAACACATCGCTTCTTCCGCCCCTTTCACCTCAATCTACGGTATCGACCAACAAAGGGGTGACGGAAACGAAGTACTTCCCCGAATATCCAACACAAGGTTGCAGTTCCTCAGAACTATACTTGAAGGAAATTTTACTTCTCGCACAACGTGATCACTCTACTAGCGTCAACGATCTTCTCCCCGTCTCGAATAAAACGGAAACGGATATTAGTTCGGCATGGAGACCGCTATCGAAAAGAGTATTGAAAGGATATCGGCCGTAAGATGACTCTCCATGTCTCAAATAAGGAATCAATAAAATTTAAAATGATATTTGATTAAATCAAATCGATTGTAACGATCGACATTATTCGAAGAGGAAAGAAAGAATAAAAAAACGTAACAAAGCGTCCGCTCTGTTTACCGTTCGGCACTCAACTCCCTCAAAGTTATTATTCATTATAATTTAGAGTATGCAATATCTGACATTATGGCCGTTTGTATCAATAAATTTTATATTAGCAGAAACGAAATAAAATAATTCATACCCTTACCATATGAATTTCTTGGAAGTATGCATTTGGATCAGCAAGTAATTATCCTCGGGAAACACAAAGGAAAGAAAAAGCCGCTCTTGAAAATTGGTAACTCTGCTCTCAAACAAAAAACCACAAGAAGTATCTCAATAGTTCGGAAAGATTTAATTTCTGGTTAAACTAGCATTGCTTAACCTGGAGAAAATAACAAAATAAGAGCAGAAGACATTAAAATTATAAAAAAATTATATATATATAAAAGATTAGTTCTCTTGTTGCTTGTACTTGTGAGATAAGTTCAAAATAACATCGTAGATCAGTATAAGTAGAAGATATTATGGAAATTATTCATAAGCTGAGCTATGTATAAATTTGTACTTAGCGTATGTACAATAGATCTGCAACCATCTAATGCAAAATATGATATTATATGGATTGTATGGAACCATAAATGACTAGAGATGTACAGTTAACTCTGTCAATAGTGCCGCAAAAGTTTCAGAGCGTTGCCCCAACTCTTCTCGTGTTCCACCCTCCGGAACAGCACTATTGCCAGAGAGCGATGTGGCAATTTCCACTATAGCTCTCTGGCAATAGTGTCACACTCTGCGGCGGCTTTTTATCTCCGGTTTTGTGGATTTATTAAGCTTCTTACCTGCCCATAAGTATTCATTTATCATTAATCATGGATAAATTTTTCATTAATTTTGAATACTTAGTTATCATATGCATATATATATATATATATATATATATATAACATTTTGTAGAAACATGATTTATAATTTCCCCAAAACCGGGTATTGTCGAGTTACACTGACTCACAAATTAAGTGCGGGATATTACTTTTCCTACCACCCTCATACAATTATTAAAGAACTTGGATTCAAATGGAGGAAAACTAAGGATATTCTGGACAAAATAAAATATAGTAGTGAAGTAGTTGTCTTTTCCAATGAGACTTATATTCACGTAGGCCACACTAGTTCTAACAGTTAGACAGACAATAGCACACTGGTTTGTTATCAACCATATCTAAAGGCAATATATTAGTTATTGTTCACAGTGGTGGTGAAATGGATTTCATATATAACTAAACTGGGCAAATATGCGGTATGATGAGTCATATCTCATTTTCACAAAGGACAAAGGTCATGTGACTCATCATACCAGATATGTACTCAGTCTATAGATAACTGTCTCTACGGACTTTACCACGACGAAATGAACTCACTAAACTATTACAAATAGCTTACAGAGAAGCTGATTCTAAATTTCCTCCGAATTGTGTTATTATAAGCACCTTATCAGAATATAAAAATACAGAAAGCACCTACCGGTAACTTAATAAAAACAGATGTGATAAACTGTTTTAAAAATATACCTTTTTCGCCGAATTTGAATTATGAAGTATCATAAAAGAACACATTGTTTACAAATTCGATAGTCTGCTCCAAAAAATGGGCACGCGGCTTTGAGCCCCCACCCTACCATCCGGACTTCAATCCGATCGAAATGATATAAGCTCGAGTTAAAACCAATGTAGCAAAGAATTTTTATTTAAATTAGACACTCCGAAAACTCTGATAGAAGAAGAATTTTCACTAGCTATTGTTCAAGACTGAATGAAATGTTGCCAGTATGTTGTTCAAGCTGAAGACTTGTAAAACGAGATTCGAGTTGATGTACTAACAGAAGATTTAGTTATCGCACCTTATGATAGTGAAACTTCTAGTGATACTGAGAATGACTGAGGCTGCAATAGATTATCCAAATAAATGTTTATTTATTCCTGCTTTTATATGTACCAGCGTGTATATTTTTGTATTATATAATATTAATAATAGATATGCAATACATTCCTGATTGAAATGTCGATTAATAGTAAATAAACGCGGCGGAGCAGTCTATGCATTACCGTCAAGGTCGTGACAGCGCTAACAATAAGTGAAATAGGGGCCGGACTGTAGAAAGAAGAAATTCCAAACACAAAAAAAGTATTTTACACCAAAGGAATCTAAATCTAATTCTTAATTATATATAGAGTCAAATTGTTATCCTCCTTTAAACAAACAGTCCTTTTCACTACATGTCTGAACTGGAATATTATTCTAACCTGCTTTAAGGTAAGAACAAGTGGTGCCCATGCGTAATACAAATTGTGTAGTAGTTTACATCCTGTATTCGTTGCGGTAAGACGTCTTCATCAGCGATCCGCTTTTGCTATTATTTGTGACGCGTTAACCAATGTATGTGAGTTAGTAGTGCCCGCGCTAGTGATCATGCATTGTCAAAATGGCTACTGTAGCGGCCGTAATTACATGTAGATTCTACAGCACCATGTTCGGACTCGCCAGGACCATCTTCATCAAAAGCATCAGCAGGAATCGCGCCCATCAGCTCAAGTAATTTCAGAAATATCTACGAACACAAGCATACGATCGTTATCATTCAAAAAGTAAACGCCTGTATTTTCTATTCCGCCGAAGGTTCCGACATGGAGATGAAAGCAAATTTAATCACTACCGCTGATACCGAAGAAGGTGCATTATTGTCACGGTATGAGGAAGTTAAGTCACAGACATCTGATTTCACCATTCGAAGAAACCGCCATCGCCCCCGTAATGTCAAAGCGAAAGCGACTTCTGTGAAAAAGCAAACAATTAACGGAGACGAGACTAAGCTAATGCCACCTAACGGCACTGGCCTCAAACCTGTGTTTGTCGGCAAGTCCATATTACCGGAAGTACTGAACTCAAAACTGTGAACTTCTAGGAAGGTCCATTGAAAATATTGCAATAAGTTTGACCTTTTACTACTACACTATATTATACTACTGTTTATCTTATGTTGCTATTTATATTATAGTACTGTAAAATGGGTTTTACATATCAGAGGTACACAGTAAATTTGTTCGGCTTTTCAGTGTCGGTTTGAGTGAAAGTTTATAGAACCAGAATAAATTGTTCCATTCAATATGATGGAAGAGAATTTTTTGAAAGACTCAGATTAACAAAATACACTGTTACGGCATCATTACATCGAATTGAACATTTAATCTTACGCTCTAAAAATCGGTAAGTTCTTTCGTGAGAATGTTATTCAAAGACGGCCCCTCCGATAGTGCTGCAAAGCTGTAGAACGTCGAGATGATTTGCATTTTCAGTCAGCAATGCTCAGTGGGAGTCGGAACCTCATCTCGACGTACTGCGGCTCTGCAGCACTACCAGAGGAGCCGCTTCTAATGTTATTCCACTTTCACTAAAACAATGTTTTATAGAAGGCGATGCATACCAGTAATGTATCAGCTTAGAATGGGGTTTTATGCATCAGGCAGCATGCTTATTCCGGCACGGAATTTATATGTAAATCTGTGCACAATTGCCCGACTACATAATCCTGAAATGGGTAATAGAACATTGCTAGATTTTTTAGAGCGACTGGTAGACTAGCGACTTCATATATCTCCATAGAAAATAATCCAAAGCTGTTAAAATCACACGATCTTGGAGGCCAATTCACAGGTCCATTACCCAAAATTATATGCTCATCATATGCTTCCTTGAATAAATTGATTTTGGCATGTTGCGCGCCCTTGTTGAACCCACAGCTCTTGCACATTGATGCCATTCAATTTGGGAACGGAAAAGTTAGTAATCATGGATATACAGCGCTCTCCATCGATCACAACGTTTTGACCGGCAAAATTTTTGGGAGAAATAAGACCCAATGATTTCACCAGCCTGTAAAGGTCACGAAATAGTGACTTTCTATGGATGTCACGACGTCTGAATAATTGCTTGTGGATTTTTTCATTCAAAATGCACCAATTGTGCTTGTTTTGAATTACTACGTTAGTAGTAATTCAACAAAAGATGTGCTGAACAAAGTTTTGTGCTGAAAATGAGGATCAAGAACAATCTTGTACGGCCCACACGATGGTCAAGCGACTTCAATTCTTGTACGAGTTGAATCTTGTAAGATCGTAAACCTACATCCGTCCACAAAATCTTCCATCAAGTGTATGGACACAGCACCAATTGCAGTGCATGATGGCGAGTCAACTCATTCGGTTTCTCCTGAATACTACGCTCCAGAGTTGCAACAACTTCTTCGATGCGCACTGTACGACGTCTCTGTGGATATCAATTAGAATATGCGTATGCGTGATACGAAAACGGTACGTGGTTATTACAATTACTCTCCCGGATGGACGATTATGTCGACCGTAAAATGGACGTAGCGCACAGTTTTACCGACTGTACCACGGTTTTTGAAATAAGTTTGCACAGTATACAGGCGTTGGTCCTGCGTAAGTCTATTCATAGTCAAATGGCCAGATTGAGCCAGCTATCGCTGGAAGAAGTATTGGCCATCGAAAAACATAACCTCTAAAAAGAGCATCCGGTACTATACGCAGTGTTACAAGCAATATAGCTATAGATATGAATAAACATATTCGTGAGGATTGGTGGACTACCAAGAATTCGACAATATATAAGCAGTTGGCAGTAATGAAAATTGAGGACAGGGTGAACATTTTACCAATTTATAATGCTGTCTAGTTCTTCCTTTTTCTTTATGTAAAATATTTAAAATAAATACAATTTTTGTTTATGAAATTTCTAAACAATAGTATAACAAAGGGAATAAAAACATATATATTATGTAACAATAAATATAATAATAAACAATGAATAGGAAGATAGTTGCATATAAATATATACAACCTAAAATTCAATATACAATTCTCCCTTGATTGTGTTCCATTTCTATATATTCAGAAATAGGTAGAACTGAACAAAATTTTGTTGTTTACAGTAAAGAGATTACATTCACACATGTACATATACTGTGTTAATACCTCCACTGTTGCAGCAATGATTTATCTAGTTTCTTCCATCAATTGCAAAATTTTCATTTTTATTGCATGCTCCCCTTGTCGTTGTCCTCGTCCTTTCCAGCAATGCCAAATCTTTGTTTTGCCCCTAAACTTTATGTTTCAAATATACTAGATTTTTTGCTTCAGTTTTATTAAGGGGTTTTTGACTGTGGGCACCGGTTCTCTTAATTTACGTGGCACATAATCACTCCAATCGGATATCAAATAATATCTTATATATCTCGTGTGTTATATACCTACTTTTATCCTGCTGGAGTACGCTGTACACGTGAAGTTTCGTGATCTTAAAAATACTTGTATATATTAAGAGATTCTTCTTCAATATACATCTATTACATACGCGTCTTCTGATGTTCTTGCGGTTGGATTGTACTAGAGTGGTTTCTCGGGCGTTATTCCGCCTGTCGGCCTATAACCGGCCATGCACGGGATCGCAATTTAGACATACGTTAGCAAGCTCGAAAACGAGAAATCTGTTCTTTTAAGAACAAAAGAGACACGCTGAACAACGTTCTACTAACTGCTTTTATATGTATATATATATATATATATATATATATGTATATATATATATAAGTTATATAACCTTGAACCTTTGGCGATCGTGGTATTATGACATTTCAATGAATTCCCGCATTATTCTTACAGGCAGGCTACTTTTTATAGTTTACATGTTTCGGAAATTTATTTTGTGTCCTACAGTTCCCTGGTCCAACTATCTACGAGACACAAAATAAATTTCGCAAATACAAAAACTAGTGAAGCTAGCGAGTATCTTCAAGAATAAGACGGTAAGCCATTGAAACTGAAAGGCGCCCGAGAAATCTAAACAAATGCGACAACCCACAACGACCTCCTGATATATGGAAAGTAGCACTCACCAATCCCCGTTTAAAACAGTTGTATACGCAGAACCGACAGCAATGCAGCAGTGAGGACAACCGGCGATCAACCAACAGCACACGCACCTGCACCACTACGCCCGATCGCACCACGATTAGCTCATTTGAGGCCGAAAGCGCTGTCACCCTCAGGTACCCGACTAGCACTCGCAGATAGTATATTCGTTCTCAAAACTCTAGTAGAACGAGAGATCAGTAGCAGATAGCAACGTCGCTAGCTGAAGGAACGTCCTTGTCAGGACTGACAGAGTAGGCATTATCAGACCCAAAAACCAACATGTCATACCACGACTACGAAACTTGCAGATTATATATGTATATATAAACATATATACATACACGGGTATGTATAAAAATTTTTATAATTATCGTAATTAGGCCCAGCTCATGATCATATCTGATGAAGTTGATGACGTACAACATCTATGTGCGAAGTTAAAAATTTGAATTTGGCGTTTTACGAACGTTTTTTGTCATTGGCTATCTCATCACCCAATGGGCAACTACGTTACAAAATCGAGGTGGTGCAGCTAAGGGTTAAAAATTACTTGTGATATCCATTATTTATCTAACAATAACTTAAACGTGCATTAGTACTATACTTGAATGGGCATCAATCTCGCGTTTTCACAAGCCGTCAAAACTTTATCAGCACTTCAATTGTACGAGAAAAAAACTCACGGGCATTATAATTAACGAAATTGCATTAATATAGTGTGTTGTTGATATACATATATATTTACAAATGTAATTATTGCGATAAGATATTAGATTAGACTAAAATTTGTACATTAGGTCATCATTTGATCACGTAGTACATCGATGAGATCAGCTGTAAAATTATACAAATATATAATATATATACGTACCTTGCAACGCAACTTTAGTACTTACCATGAAATATTTCAAAATATTTACTTGTATCCAAAATTCCACAAAGTCCAAACGGGTTTTATGTTTAACAATATTTATAGTTAATAGTTAATTCACATGCAAAATGGAGTAACCAATTTAATGTGTTCCTTGCCTTTGCTAGTATAACATATGAACAGACATGTTTTGCCTAACGCCGTGAATTTTAAGAATATTAAACATTAAGCGGAGATTTACTGTATATGTGGTGGAGTTATTTGGCAGAATGTAACAAATGATGGTAAGAAAGCCAATCATAGCTGACAAAACGTCGATATATCAGGGAAAGAACAACATCCATTGAATTGAGCTTCTGCGATGAAAGCCGAGAAAAAGTCTAAGAAGGATTTGCAGGTTTTTTAGAGCTCAAATTTTTCCATTGCTCAAATCACAAAACTCTGTGATCCACGTCGCAAATACCGAAAGCTGGAGATGCCGTTGGTACTGGGAGTTATAAACATTTTCAGAGAATTCAGGAATTTGGTACCAACTTTTTCGCGAATGCGCGACACTACATAGAAAATTCAGTTTCCCCGAGCTTGTCCAAGTATTGAGGCAATTATCTCTCGAGGGAAACTAAAACGTATCAATTGCATTCAGTAGTTAGCAATCTTCGGTTTATCGTTGCCCTAAGGGCAATAGCGAAAAACGCGCCAATATTGGAACCACTGGCTAACACCCGCACATTAGCGGAATCGTTGAAATACTGGAAAACGACGGCGAAGAACCAGATCGAGTTACTAACAAATTACATACACCAAAAAAACATTGCAATGGAATCGGAAATAGAAATTTATGTTCCTCAGCTTGTCCATAACCAAATACAGGCGCAATGTTCAACCAGAGTGTAATGGTAACTATTGGAAGCGATTACCAACTATACCATACATTATACCATACATACCAATTTTATCGTATGTAATTCACTTATATCGTCACTAAATATTCGATTATCCCGAAAATATACCCCGATTTTTGCTTTGAAAAACGGCATCTTTTATATAGCTTCAAAATGAGTATCAGCGACTTAAAAAAACGCAGCTTATGGTATAATTTGTGGAAGAAAAACAATTTAACTAAGGACGGTTAGAGGATATTGAAGTAATACCTTTTAAAAGAAATAGATGTCCCCCCTCCTCTCTCCCATGAGGCGGGCACTCCTAATTTTGAACACAATCTCTTGCATTACGACTGACAGGATTATGTCTGATGAGTAGGGCGGTCGGTTCAATTTCATGTGTGACTCGTCCGTATAGGCTTAAGCTTTTTATTCTAGTTATAAGTACACATGTGGGGTATTTCACATTTAATTTTTTTTGTTAAGTATATAAAATAAATAAAATTACCCTTACCACACCTTGCGTAAAAATTCAGATACGCATTTCGGCAACTAAGTTCCAATCCTCGGTGGAAAACTGGGGAATCCGGCTAATGGCCATGATGAACACTGCACACGTTCGCCTTGGTTATTAGCCGAATTCGCTAGTGATACTGAATTCCCCAGTTTTCCACTGAGGATGGCAACTTAGTTGCCGAAATACGTATCTGGATTTTTTCCGAAAGGTGTGGTGAGGGTAATTATATGTTATTTTAGCCACAGTCTCCTTATTCTTATTTTTGTTAAGTATGTCTAACACTCCGCAACATGTTGTTGATATCGAACATTTTATAGTGCATAAAAGAAATGGTAGAAGCAAATTTTAAATCTTAAGTAACTGTGGTTTATAGTGGATGAAACAACGAATACTAAAAGAAACCGTTTATATTTTTAGTACGAATATTGAAAATAAATGGAGCTTTTGTGCCGTACCTTCCATGTGGCACTAGAATTCATAAAAGTTACTGCTCAAACAATAATGTTCCATTCCATAGCTACCCCGCAAAAATTTACATTAGAATCCAATCAAGTAGGTATGTTGGTAATGTATGGAGCTTTATATATGCTAAACGCCGGAAGAACACTAAGAACACGTTTCCCTAACCTTCTTCGTATAATATGTCTATTGCATGCTGTAACTATTAGTGTTATCCTGCAGTTGACCCATTAACCAATAAAACGCAAAAACATTTTCTGCAATTTTGTGCTAGAATTCGAGAATTTTTCTGGTTGTCTCCAGAAATTTAAATACCACCATGACCTGTTATAACGAAGTTGGAAACGGAACGGATGATGTTTATTATAGCAAGCATTTTTACTAATTGTAAATGAAAACGTGATTTTAACTTTACACCCACAAGATGGGAACGCGTTTAGAAAAACAACAATTTCGGTATTCGTAAGTTGATATAATAGGTATACAACTTATCTGGCAACATTACGCCGTTATCTCCGATGGCATTAAAAGTTTGAAAGATACCTCTTTGTCATGGAAACAATCAATGACATTCATACGAATCCTCGAAACCACGTTAAACCAACTAATTGATTCTTTGTTCTACAGATAGATACATATTTATTGATAAACGCTGAAATTTAGAACAGCCGACCGTTAAAAGCTACCTGATACTTCAATTTTACAACAGGTTTAGAGATTGTACGTCCACACTACTTCCATAATAGGTAACAAATTTTCACTTCACATTTATTACTATAAGGTAATAGTTTTCGCTTTTTGCAATGCCAATAATTTTTCGGTGGAAGTAAAAAAACATATTTACAGGAGAAGTTATCATAATATAGTGTTAGCAACACAAGCCAACATCTGCTTCTTTGTGACGCTAGTGTATTTGTCCCGTATTATTGTTACAGCAACTTGGAAGGATCACGAACGAATTTTTCAGCAAAAACTATTAACTTAAAAATTTAGCTCTCTAAAACAATAGTTAGGAGTAAATTTCTCTTGAGTTTATGTTGTTTGTAGAAGAAATGCATGGCGAAATACTGCACCTTTCCAATGCCACTCCTATCTTCCTACGATCATTGTATGCCCTTGCCAATTGCCATTATAAAACTAAAATTTGTTTCTCATAAATTGGTTTACAAATTAAATGATATTGAAATAGAATTTGAGAAAGAAAAGGAATTGGAAAAAGAAAGCCCTGACCTTAATTGATAAGTATTTTCTAACAAATTAACTGCAAACCATGGCACTGCCTTACATCGTTATGTTCTTGTAGTTTACTTTATATTGAAAATTAATTCATATTATAGGCTGAGTTCTATTTTTGAAGGGAAAACTTCTTCAGCACCGTTGTGAGTGATTTGAAACTCGATGAAACGAAGAAAGCGACACTAAGAAACAAACATACATTTATAGGATTTACATATATTCATATATCCCCACTCTTATCTACCAATCGTTGTATATATCTGTGCTTGTGTGCGCCTGCGTATTTCCGAACCGAACCGAGAGAAAAGGGGCCGTATATTAGCATACAGTAATTCTCACTGAGCATTGGCAAATCACAAAAAAGGGGTGTGACAGAGTTATGCCGCCAAATTCAAACTTAGAAAATCAATCAGTCTATATTAGGCATATTCATGCATATCGTGTTGTCATCACTTCTCGTTCCCGCCATACCCGCTAACGGTCTTGGCATTTGCCTTGATACAACTGGCAACGTGCTCGCAACTTTGCTAATTGCAAATTCTTTCATACAAAATTTATTATTATTTATTTAGTATATAAAATTTATGTTTTAGATCGTCACAGGCGTGTTATGTATATATATGCTCCACTTTACTATACATTATTTGCAGTGCTTGCAGTGTTTGCAGTTACTACACCGATAATTCAACATGAATTTACAGAGGTAATTTTTTAAGTAAATGTATTAAGTAATTTTTTATAAATACTTTGTATTTAATAGGGAGAACCGTGACAAGAAACTGTGGTATGAGCTTTGTCAGAAGAAGTTTGGCCGTGTATCGACAGAGAATACACACTTGAAGAATTTTCATAATAAAACGCCAGAAGAGCAGTAGACATCAGCATATCCGATGCCCATTATGTTCCAAAGAGCAGAGAGAACCATTTGGAAGTTATGAGAATTTAACAAAACGTTTGGAACAATTTCATAATGTAAGTATCAATGAATCTATTTTATATTTCAGGAATTTTGTAGAATTTGAAACCTGGAGAGGACTGCAAAATAGAGAAGTTGATTATATCTGTAATCGACGTTATAAGGATTGTAAGGGTGAAGAGCATATATACTACTATTGTAATCGAAACAATATTAAAGGTTATAGTAGGGTTATTTCTATATAATTACTGAATATATATATAATTACATCGTTATCATATAGGATTTGTTAATTCATGTGAAAAGCGTAGTATGAAATGTGGTGGCAGCATTCTTATTTCAGAAGCATGTACCTCAAAAATAACAGTTAAAGTATGTAAGGATGGCAAGTATTATGAATTAAGTCCATAAGTATATAAACACACGTATTATATTCTAATACGTGTGTTTATAGTATTAGTTATGATAAAATATGTTGAAACACATGTAGGACATAATGACGAATTAAGGACAAAACGGTTATCAAAAGTACAAGAAGAACATATTGTTGGACAACTGGCTGCGGGAGTAACAAAGGACCGAGTACTTCAAGATGCAAGGATGATTACAAATAGTAAATTAGAACGAATAAATTTAATAACTCGAGGAGATCTTGTATATCTAACTAAAAATATAATATTGATAAACAACGAGATGCAGATAATATGGTGGCGACAGCATTAAAGATCAAGGAATGGACTCAAGAAGGGAGAAATGCAGCATTTTTATTTAAACAGATTGGTAAGTGCATATGGTGTTGGTAGGCTAGCGTTTTACGTGGATATAATTTAGTAATTGTATTTAGCTAAACTAGGGTTTCAGACAATTCAGAAAAATTTTTTACAGCATTGAAGACTAAATTAGGAGAAAATATTGAAACGGAGTATATAATGACTTGCTAATATTTCTTCGAAGTTCGGACAGTAAAGGTTGAATTAATTAAACGCAGTCGTAAATAGAGTTACGTTTCGCTATATATTATATAGCATCATCAGACTGGAAATACATTGACACGATCAACAAGTCGTCAAAATGATAAATTTAACAATTCATACCTAATGTACTAAAAGTAAAATTTGGAAACCGTATACAACTAAATCCGGTTCATTAAACTTAGTAATGTTTGAAAGTTAGGGATGTAATTTGTGTAAGGTTGTCTCTGCTCTCTGTTACGGATCAAAGTGTACTGACCTACCCAAAAATATGTAAGACGGAGGCGAACATTTTTAAAGATTAGGCAATATTTCTAAGAAAGGACACAAAAGGAGAGAAAAGGGGACGGTTTGTGTGAAAAACATACGGAGGAACTATTTTTTATTTTGTATTAGGTCTAATACTCCGACATAGGCATTAGACAAGCTAGATATGTCCTGTCTCAAATTACACGCACCTAAAAGAGACAATAGGTGCGTGATTCAATTCATGACATAGTAAATACAGAAAGACCAAATGCAAATAGTTATCAACAAAACAAGAATGCTGAGGCCCATAAGAAAGCGGAATCTGAAATTGAAGGTAAGGTGCAATTTTCAGAATTTGGTAAGTTTAAGGTACAATCATCTGCGGTAAGTGAAACATTTTATATTGTTAAGTTTGCAATCATAGATATCACTGTGATTGGGCAGTTTATGCTATTAAAAATGTTATGTGTAAACACATTCATGCTGTCGCTTTGTTCGAACAGAGAAACGATTCTGTTTTAGATTCCTTAAATAACCTGGATGAAGAGGATGTAGGTGCTTTGTATATTGATGAACCCACCACTAGCCAAAGTAATTACCATGGAGAATTGAATCATTACATTGAGGAGAAGAAAGTAGGTCGAACATTTAATCAAAGTGTTGAAGAAGAACGCAAGGTTTTTCACATTCAAAAATATTTAGTAATGGCCCTATGAAAATTTAAACTTTTAGATCCTATTAACGGAAATGAATGATTTTGTAATTGCATATACCTTAGATAAAGAATCCCAAGAAGAATTACGGGATCAATTTAGAACATTGAAAAATAATTGTCAACAAAGGAATACAAATACATGCAGAAAGAGAAAAATTGAAGAACAATTGTATTATCCAAATAAATTAAATGTATATATATATATATTTCGTGACCCTTTATACTTATCTTATATGATAGATCTCTACCACTAATAGGTCAATAAAACAAGGCTGGTTTGAACGATAGTTATATTTTCAGAACGTTTACAAACGCTTTTCGGAATACCTTCGTCAGTGAAAATATAACTAGATAAATATATAAACAAACATTTGTTTTTATTTGGAACTATCAACAAAATGACTAATGACTAGGATTTCTGATATAGAGAATGTGTAACAAACTTTTATATACATATATAAATTATAAAAACTAAATTAATGTAAAACATACATGCAAATTGGCAAAACCCTATATCAAAAAATCTTTGTCGAAACCTTAACAATTCTGTTCAAGGACTGGGAAAACCCAAATTTAAAAACCATCAAAGGTTTCTTTAAGAAATGCAAATGTCATTTTAACAGTTGCTATATATTATTACTTAAATTCTGAATATCGGTTCTGAAATTAATAGTTTTAGTGTCTTTTTGTATATTTATCATTTCATATATTAGTCTTTTATAATTATTCTCTGTTTTTAATATAATTAGGTTTTCAAAATCAAAGTATTCAAGATCTTGTAATGCTTTGTTACAGCGGTCATTGCACCAAAATCATTATTTAAAGAATACTTATGGCTATACAACCTTTTCTTTAAATATTGTTTCGTCTGACCGATGTAACAACCATCACAGTCTTTACAGTTTATTTTATAAACTACATTACTTTGATTTTGTTTAATTATTTTAGATTTAGTATTAGTAAAAAGAGATCTGTTACTATAATTTGGAATGAAAGTAATGTTTATGTTGTTTTTATTAAACTCTTTTTATTTTTCGCTTAAACCTTTTTATAAGGAATAGCGTTATAAGATTTATTGTTATTATTTTTAATTCCTCTATTATATAATTTGTTAATTCTATTTTTTATTATTTTTTGATAAAAACTATTTGGATAATTATTTTTATCTAAGATTTCTTTAACTTTGTTTAAATTCTTTTCCCTAAATTCAGGATTAGCTAATCTAACCGCTTGATCAACTAAACCGGTAACTACATTAATTTTATGTAATTTTGATGTTTCTGAAAATAATTTAAATGTCTTCCTGTATTGGCAGACTTTATATGCCAATTTGTTTTACAATGCCGTTATTATGCATGACTGTCACGTTCAGGAAATTCAATGAGTTATTAGATTCTCTCTCATATGTAAATTTTAATCTATTATGATAACTATTAAATGAATCTAATATCTCATCAATATTATCCTTTCTTACGGAACAAAAACAGTCATCCACATAACGTCTGTAAAAACTTACACTAGAATTTAGTTTTGCCAAACAAGTTTGCTCTAGGTCCTCCATTACCAGGTTTGCGATAACTGCTGATAATGGAGAACCCATTGCAGTACCGAAAATTTGTTTATAAATTTTATTTTGATATGTAAAATAAGTAGAATTTAAACAAAGTTTCGAAGCTGCAATGAATTCCTCCTTTGGAAGATCTGTAAAATCTTTTATGGAATTCCATTTTTTATCTAAAATTTTTAGTGCTAAATCCACAGGAATATTAGTAAATAAAGAAACAACATCTAAACTGATTAATTCGTAATTATTAGGAATTGTTTGATTTCTAACCGAATCTACAAATTCCCATGAATTTTTCACATTATATGTAGTTTTACCTACAATATTGCTTAAAATTTTAGATAAAAATTTGGAAAGATTGTAAGTGGGGGGAATTAATGCAATTTACGATTGGACGTAAAGGCATATTATCTTTATGTATTTTAGGAATACCGTATATTCTTGGAGATATAGAACCTGGTAATGGAGGACCTAGAGCAAACTTGTTTGGCAAAACTAAATTCTAGTGTAAGTTTTTACAGACGTTATGTGGATGACTGTTTTTGTTCCGTAAGAAAGGATAATATTGATGAGATATTAGATTCATTTAATAGTTATCATAATAGATTAAAATTTACATATGAGAGAGAATCTAATAACTCATTGAATTTCCTGAACGTGACAGTCATGCATAATAACGGCATTGTAAAAACAAATTGGCATATAAAGTCTACCAATACAGGAAGACATTTAAATTATTTTTCAGAAACATCAAAATTACATAAAATTAATGTAGTTACCGGTTTAGTTGATCAAGCGGTTAGATTAGCTAATCCCTGAATTTAGGGAAAAGAATTTAAACGAAGTTAAAGAAATCTTAGATAAAAATAATTATCCAAATAGTTTTTATCAAAAATAATAAAAATAGAATTAACAAATTATATAATAGAGGAATTAAAAATAATAACAATAAATCTTATAACGCTATTCCTTATAAAAAAGGTTTAAGCGAAAAATAAAAAAAGAGTTTAATAAAAACAACATAAACATTACTTTCATTCCAAATTATAGTAACAGATCTCTTTTTACTAATACTAAATCTAAAATAATTAAACAAAATCAAAGTAATGTAGTTTATAAAATAAACTGTAAAGACTGTGATGGTTGTTACATCGGTCAGACGAAACAATATTTAAAGAAAAGGTTGTATAGCCATAAGTATTCTTTAAGTAATGATTTTGGTGCAATGACCGCAGTAACAAGGCATTACAAAGATCTTGGGCATTACTTTGATTTTGAAAACACAATTATATTAAAAACAGAGAATAATTATAAAAAAAGACTAATATATGAAATGATAAATATACAGAAAGACACTAAAACTATTAATTTCAGGACCGATATTCAAAATTTAAGTAATGTATATAGCAATTTGTTAAAATGACATTTGCATTTCTTAAGAAGGAAACCTTTGGCTAGGTTTTTAAATTTGGGTTTTCCCTAGTCCTTGAACAGAATTGTTAAGGTTTCGACAAAGATTTTTGATATAGGGTTTTACTTAATTTGCATGTATGTTTACACATTAATTTAGTTTTTATAATTTATATATGTATATAAAAGTTTGTTACACATTCTCTATATCAAGAAATCCTAGTCATTAGTCATTTTGTTGATAGTTCCCAAATAAAAACAAATGTTTGTTTATATATTTATCTAGTTATATTTTCACTGACGAAGGTATTCCGAAAACGTTTGTAAACGTTCTGAAAATATAACTATCGTTCAAACCAGCCTTGTTTTATTGACCTATTAGTGGTAGAGATCTATCATATAAGATTATCCAAATAAGAAATAAAATTAATTTAATGTAACAAATATGTATAAATAGGTACATATATGTATGTCTGCATTGTAGAGATTTTGTTAGATATACTGAATTGCTTTCTTAGACAATTAATTTTTTGATTAACAATATCAAATTTTAAAGCCAGTTGTTATTAATTTAATTTTACGTAACTTTAATTTTTGGACATTACATTACAGGAAGGGGTAGAAAAGCCTTAATGATTAAGTAAGTAATTTTTGTAATTGTAATGTATTTCGGCGTAATGGCTAATTGATTCGTTGAGTATTTTCATGTTATATTACCTTTTCTTTTGTATTTGAAAGTTTTCTCAAGCGGGTATGCTATAGCATCTGTATTTTGTAGACTTCTATAGACTAGAAAGAGAGTAGACTATTTGATTGTACATTCTTTTTTGAAAATTTTCGATATCTGTTCCACTGTATACTTTTTGTCTAAGAATTTTCGTAATTTGCTACAATGCGTTATTTGACATTTTTCACGTATGAATTTAATTTTTTGTATATTAAAAAATAAGGATCTAATGTTGAATAAATAATGTAATGATGAATGGCCCAATGCTATAAGATTCACATCATGCTTGTTCAAAATTTCATCTGCATCGATGTGGATGTTGTATATAACAAGTGTATAATCAATCTTACCATATCAATTAATTTCAGAAGAAAAAATCCCATGTCTATTTTTGCAGCTGATTGAAATTCTTTACTGTCCGCGAACGTGTTAAGTTTTATTGTATATTATTTAGACTAAAATAAGTGAAGCTGTAATGTTCTGGTTTATGTGTAATTGTAGAAATTGTAATTTAATGTTTTGTGAAGAAAAACAATTATTTTGTATTTTTGTTGTCTTATATATAAATTGTACATTTGTATTTTTATCTTACATTTTGTTTATACACTACTCATCAATTAACAAATTGTATTAAAAATCAAAAGCGAAAAAATAAATTGTCGTGCACAGTACCGCTGTCTTTCTTTAAATTTATTTATAAAACAATACAGTCTATTTACTATAATTATTGTATAAAAAGTAAAAGTCCAGTCCTCTCCACGTTTAAAATTCCACAAGATTCCTGAAATATAAATCGATGCATCATGAAATTGTTCCAAATGTTTTGTTAAACTCATAACTTCCAAAATACATCGCATCTGTTAGGTATTGTCATTGAAAAATTGTGATGTATATGATTTTCTAGTGAGCATTTCAGTGAGAATTACTGTATGCTCCGTATATTGAGTATAGTAGCTATCTTTCACTGCCTAATACTTGCTTAAGTTGCGACTGACTGATCGAGACCACAGTTACAACCCTCGTAGAAAAATAACTTTCGGACGGTAATTATGGCGCTAATTAACATCGAATCGGACGTTTAGTATAGAAATATTTTGTAAATAATCGTATGCATTGAAATTATCAAATGTAAAATAAAAGGAAGGAACAATGTTGTATAAAAAAATATTTATAAAAACTAGAAAAAAGACGTTATATAATATGGAACAAAATAACATAATTCTAATATAAATAAATAAATAAAAATAAAACTCAACCTATAATACGAATTAAACTTCAGAAACAACAATGTTGTTATCGTGTAGAACTGTTGAATACGAAATAACGATATCCTGTTATTCTGCAACCGTTATTTCAAATAACAATAACGGTTGAAATTGTTATTTTAAATAAATAAAATTCATTTGAAATAACAATTTTTCGCATTACTACTTGCTTTGGTCAAAGCGTTATGTGTCTAGGTTTGTACGTGTGTTAGTACGTGTGTGTGCGCCTGCGTATTATGAAGCTTTGGTACCAATATTATTATAAATAAACCTTATAATTATCCAACTCCTGGTACTGCATTCGTCTCATTCTCTCGCAGTTTACTTTTCTAAAAGTTTCACTTCTGCCGCGTGTGAACTGCACACATAATTTCTTTTTATTATCATTCTTCAATAGGTATTAGATAAAAAGATCATGGATTAACATTTGTAAACTGGATTATTTTAAATTGAATAAAAAAAAAAGTAAGTGGGTAAGGTTGGTGGAAAACATGATATTAGTTTGTAAGAAATAGTGAAAAGGATTATTCATTAAATTTATTATCGCAGAAAAAGAAAATAAAATATTGAAGAAAGAGAAACTAGTAAGCAGATATGCTCACGCAGGCTTTTACGGCAGGTGTCAATAGTAGAAACTTCTTTCAAGTTTTCTCTGTACCACTATTTGATGTCGACTTTTCGCTGTCCATACTGTTAGCTTTTTCAAGAAAACTGTATTGGTTTCTGCTGGCGGTATGAACAGCGAGAAATCAGTTTCTCAGTTCTCCCATTGTATGTAGTAAATAATATCACATATGCTAAAATTCTTTTAGCGAAGTGTAAATGTTACATGTACTATTACTGAAATAGTAAATGTTTAAAAGTTGGCAGCATTGTTTATTAAAGGACTACTTCTTGCCTGGATGCTGCGCAGATTATTGAAATGAAGGTAGAAAGTCTTTAAAGTACATATTTGTGCTAAATGGGGGAACAAGGCTAATGTATATTATGTCACTCCAAACGCTAAGCATTGATTTTTATCACATAGACGACTTATAGATTTATAATTCAAATAAAATTCGCTAGTCATTATTAGCAGTTAATTTCAAAAACTAATGGCGAGAATATTATTAGCTAGAAGCTGTTAATCCTAAAACCATTAAAATTCCACTACTTCAAGTAGTCTTCAGCTCAAATAATTGCTGCTTGGTAAACTATTCAATACTTACCCACCAACTCTTTTCCTTAAAGTTTGGATCACATTTTTCTTGTTGTTAACACTAAGTAACGGAACAAGCATGTTTGCTCGAAGAATTAGTAAACACCTAACTCCAGTATCCGTGACAGAGAAAACTGCTTTCAAAAATAAAGCACAATTACGACGTTTTTATTCTTAGAAAAAAGCTGCCTCTAACGGAAGAACAAAGTTTTATTTCAGTTTTTTTAAACTCTTCTAAATAAATATATACAAAACTAAAATTACAACATTGCACTTGGTATCAATACATTTATAAATCAGTCTGTATGTAAGGCTTCGTATAAGCTACATAGATACACATTCTATGTATATGCATATTAATAGGTGCAACAAAATACACATTGGTAGATTTGTGGCATTTTTCGATAACTTGTCATATAATTGTACATATAGGTGTAAATAATAATCTAAATCTACTCTATACTCTAAGTCATAATCTATAATTTTGTGTAAGCCTTCACAGCGGTGAAGCGTGAGTATATTGAACAAATACAGTACAGCAATATCTTCTTTTTAAATATCTCGTTTCTTATCTTGTCTATTAAGAAACTAATATAAATTGTAAAATGTTAAAAGTCATAAGCTTTGGCACACTGTACAATTTCCTCAAATAGAAAGACTAAGTATTTAAAATTATCACCAATTTGTCCCTTGCCCGTGATGTTTTTTTCTTTGCCGTTCTTATACGCGTATATTATCTTTTCTCTTTTGTTGTATCAGGTGCCTTGTATTACTATTAGAAAACTTATCAAAAAGTAGTTAACGAAAAAAATGTTTCCTCAGAATAACCAATTTTAAAGCTGAATTTAAAAAATTCTAATCTTTCAAATTTCACATTTTTTACATAAACATCTTTATTTCAGCATCTATGTCAACGTATCTACATATGTACATACCTACACTTAAAATACATCAAACACCACGCCAATCCAAATAATACGATTTAAGTCCAAATTTTGACGATTAATCATCTGAAATTAAAGAAACAAACAGGTGAATGACCTATGTATATCAAGATCATCCTAAAATAATAATAAGACATAAAACAAAAATTTGGACTGTTGAAAGAAAAGTTCAGATTTAAATTTTAAATTGATCATCCCAGAGAAGAAATATATTTATTTTGAATCATCAGAAAATACGTTTAATCGAATTCTGAATTATAAACCAATGACGGCAGTACCAAAAAAGAGAGAAAATTAAATTTAATACATACATTGTGCAATAAATGTGCAAATCGAATAGAAATACCACACGTATCTCGTAGTATAAATTCTACCTACACCATCATTGTGTTTCCTTGTTTCTTAAGAATGACTGTCTTTTAATACTTTGATTTGAAACTTATTATTTATTATTAGAACGCGAAAGATATCTATGCAATACATGCAGATTGCATGATATATATTTATTAATTACATAGAATTCCCTAAATTCCTTAGGAGGGCGAACAATTACTTTAAGTAATCAAAATTCATCATTGGAATAAAAATCCATGTACTGTATTTTATAGCAGTTTCGAAAACAATGAAAAATGGATAAGTATTGGTCAACAAAATCCAATAAAAAGCAATTCGCTGTACCTTAAATCTATGAATGCATTTATAATCGTGGAACATATGCAAGTTAACTAATTTGTACAATTATATACACTGAGATCCTTCAAAATAAATAGCAATTAAATAAATAAAACCTAAGATTAAAATCCCAAACAGAATCGACTTTATATTTACGAACATAATTCGCATTATCTACGAAGTAATAGGCATATCGTCTTCATCACAAGGTACAGTGGAATGATTGTAAAGACCTTGTGCCATTAATTGCAACGCGAGAGGATTCTTTTGACCAGATGCTTTTTTGATTTTTGCTCTTTTATTTTGAAACCATATTTTTATTTGAGCTTCATTTAAACCTAATTCTTGGCTTAACTGTTGTCTTCTTCTTTCGGTTAGATATCGATTTTCAGCAAATTCATGCTTAAGTCGTGCTAGCTGAGCACCAGAAAATGCTGTCCTTGGTCGCTTGTCTTCATGTACCGCTTTAGTGAGTGGCTTTTTAATTCTCCGAGATCGGGGACCTGAAGCAAAATATAATAATAAATTTCCTGTAAAAACTTCCCAGTGCAGTTATACATCAATTTATATTTGATAACAATATTAAATGGTAAAATTGTGATTCATAGAAAAAGGAACGGACAAAATGATAGCGCTAAAATAAATTAATAATTTCATATTGTATTAATTTGTAGATTAACTGACAAATACATAGAAATAGATAACAAATTATTTTATTGGACACTGTGATTGCTGTATAATAAAACTGCAGATTTTGTGCATTGATAGAACTAAACTAAACTTTATTTTATCAGAAGAGAAAATGTGTTTTGTCAATGATCTACTAGGATACGTGCAAATCTTAGTCTTTTTGCACATTGCTAATAAAAACCATGTCTTCACGAATTTCTTGTACTCATACCTAGCAAAGGACGGTATCAAAATATCGTACGTTTCGAACGCAGGTAGTTGTTCTGATGTGTTCGACAGGTATCCGTAATTGAATCGCTTATCACGTACATTCCAGCAGCCTTGTCCTCTTAATTTATTATAGGACAATTGCTTGGATCCTTTAAAAACACAGAAAGCAGTGATCACTTCAAAGCAATCCACAAGTAATTTCCAATTGATTAACTCTATGCTGATCTTGTGCAATTACTGATACTTTTCCTATTTCCTAACGACAAAAGATTTCTCTACACACAGTAAAATATTGCGACAAATTTACAACAAATTAGTAGCAGAACCTTCGAAATATGCAGTTAGAGTAAACGTCCTTTTATTGAACGATCGTTAACAGGTTTTTGGAGTGAATGTATAGGTGTGTAAACTTTGATCTACCATGTGATCTACAAAGTGATTGTAGACGGATTAAAATTGGCGCTACTTTTTCCAAGAAGTAATGTCACCTATTAAACGAACTTCAGTTTGTCATAAGTTGTCGAACTGTTTATGCCGACATTGAAATTCTATCTAACTGATTCATACTTTATATTCTAGTAATTATACATATATACATACATTGAATTTGAAGGAAATGTTAAGATTATATTTTAGTGGACCACATCGCCAAATTTTTCAACAGAAAAATAGATTCAAATTATTTCAGACTCATAAATCTTTTCGTTGAAAATACATTCGCAAGGGTTATTACATACATATCTACTCATATTTTAAATGGTGCCTAATCTAAATATACTGCAGCAGTAACGGACATTAAAACCACTTATATCAGTGATGACAGTTTTACACGTGCGAGGTTTGAAGTGTGTTTTTACTACATTTACGTTTACTTTTAAGAGGCCTAGCGATTGACACCAGAAAATTTTACCAACCAAACCGTGGAAAATACCATCATGCCACTAAAATCGTATCTCATACATTCCGGAAATGATTTATAGTTTGCTAATTTAGCACGAGTCAAAAGCGATGAAATATACGATGAGATAGACTTTGATACAATGGCTTTTCGTGCAATTATTTCGAGTCTATTGTTACTACTGAATTAAAATATAGGAAGGTCTTGGAAAATCCAGCACAAATAATATTTTTGTTAATTTCATTTGAATCTTTAGTTACTAAAGCCAATATTTCGCATCTAATTGATACCAATGTCGAAAGAATATAAATCACAATAATAGAAGCCCCCGCAATATTCATGTATAATGTAGAATATCATTCTTACATACTGATCTAACAAAATAATTTAAGGAAGAGGAAAAGTGACTTTAACATTTATATTACACAGATTATCTTAAAGGCAGATAAAACACATTAATTTTCCTTGTTTAAATTTTGGTAGATGGTTGGAAACTATTTGCAATACTATTTGTGTTGCATTCCCTAGAAACCTACGAGGGATGTTTGGCCAGGGGCAAGTGATAAATAAGATTTGATAAAAGAATGGATGACATGTTATCATTAAGTAAACCGATCTTTGTCTTTACTTACGTGCAAGGCGCGACATTAAAATTCGGAGAACGCGAGAAGTAAGAAGTAAGGGAGGCAGTCAGTTTCTTTGACCGATAGAGGAAAATCGGTTGCACACTAGCATAGACGCTATGCTACTAAACAACCACGATCTTATTTCCATCGACCTATACTCTAAAAATATTTCAAATTATTTATCACTCAAATTTGATTTGATTTTTGCAATTGCTAGAAGGAGATATCAAATAATCGCTACTTCCCACGTTGCGAATGAAAATTTTATTCGATTCACCCATCATTAGTGCAAAGAGATACAGATCATCTCCTACTTAGATCTACTCGCTAATATGCAATGTGTGTAAGTAGTCTGACGAGGATACAAAGGCCCTCATTTTAAAATTTAGAATTAGGATACGAAACCGATGGTGTCATCCCGACATTGTCCAAATAATATCGAGGCACTACACTTACATACCGATGCATAGAATACTTTTCACTTAAGGGGAGGTACATACCTGTACTAATGCTTCCGGAATAATAAATTAATAACTCCTCTATTACTTTTAAAACATGTATATTTTGGGCTCACAACTGTCACACTCTCACATGCATTTCCTAGACTCTAGTACCAACTTATATATATAATGTTTGAATAATGTTTATTATATATATTATATATATATATATATATATATATATAAACTTACTATAACTTAAATCTTACAGTGTAGCCACTACAACTTCTTTCCTCCATTAAAATGAAAAATATATATCTGACTTTTGTATGAACGTTACTTAACTTAACTAACATTTATCAATACATACGAGTACAATATTTAGTATTAACGATATAAAACATAATTCCTTTTTCTTATTTGTAAACGTGTTTATCAAGTTCATATTGGGCTAAATATCCCGGTAATTTTTGTTCTCTTGCAGATCGTCTCAATATTGGCTTATCCTCACTTTGATTCAACTGTCCACTATTATTTCTGTTCTCTTCCGTTTCACTGTCACCTTTTAAGTCACAGTTATATACTTTTTATATGTTGGGAATGTCTTCTTACTGTTCTCCCAACCGGTGATTTCACAGTAATTTCTGCTCCCTTTTTCTCCATTACTTCAAACTTCTGATCACTAAATGTAGTTGTCAGTTTATTTTTCTTGTCTTGTTTAAGTAATACTATATCTCCTATTTCTAGTTCTCTCTCCTTTGCTTTTCATCTTTCGTCAGCATTCTCTTTGCCTTTTTCTTTCTCCTTTGGCGCCCTTCTCTCTAACTTGTTCGTCGTCTATTGGTCTCCCTTTACATAAAGGTGGCAGTTTATTTCTTAAGTTTCTTCCAAAAAATAATTCACTTGAAGTTTTTCCTGTCGATGAATGCGGTGTTGTGTGATACATTAATAGGTAATTCCTTACCTCTTCCTTGAGATTCTTCTTTTCATAGTTTGCGATCTTTAGTCTTTTTAATATTGAAGAATTTTGCCGCTCTACCTCTTTCCTCCTTTGAGGCCATAAAGGTGTTGAGTAGTACATGAATATTCCCAAATTCTTGATAAATTCTTGAAATTCTTCACTTCGCAATTGACTACATAAATTACCTACTAATACTTCTCATGAATTTTATTTCGATATATCTTGAGTAGTAATCTACTACCACCAACACATATTCTCCTGACGGTAACGGACCCATAAAGTCCAACGCAACGTGTTGCCACGGGTATTGTGGTAAATTCCATCGTTTCATAGGTTCTGATGCTGATGGTCTCGCTACCAGCTGACATTGCTGACATTTTCTGCATAATTTCTCTATGTGAGTATCCATGTTTGGCCACCAAACTTTTTTGATTTCGTTTCATCAATGTTTGACCTAAATGTCCTTGATGTCCTATCTCTAAAATTCTCGCAGTCAGTTTCATTGGAATGACTATCTGCGTCTCTCTCATGATCAATTTTCCGACGACACATAACTCGTCTTTAAGTCGTTTATATTCTTGCAACTCTTTTCTGAATTCTAAGCCATATTTTATAGTTTTCCTTAACTTTCTTAAAATGACGTCCTCAACTGATGCTTCTTCGATTTCCCTAGCAGTTACCGCTTTTGGTGTTGCTACTTGTGCTACCCATTTTATGTACTTATCCGTATCGCCTTCTCGTTTTTCTTCTTTTAGTAATTTCGACAACGTATTGGCTATCTTATTTTTACCTGGCCTGTGTATTACTTTGTATTTAAATGGTTGTAACCTTAAAATCCATCTTTCAATTCTAGCTGCTGGTTTCCGTTTCTCGCTAAAAATAAATTGAAATGGTCTATGATCTGTAATTAATTCAAATTCGCCTCCTATCAGATATATTTTATATCTTTCAGTTCCCCAAACTATTCCTAATGTTTTGTTTTCCGTTTGTGAATACTTCTTTTCGATTTATGTAAGGCTTCTGCTTGCATAAGAAATAATTCTACTTTTTCCAATCTTGAATTTGCATCATAACTGCACCTAATCGAACTGGGCTAGCATCTGTAATAACTTCAGTTTTTGATCCTAGTTGGAATACGCCTAGAACACTACAGTTTGTCAAAGCTTGTTTTAATTGCTGGATGACATTTTCCTGTTCTTCTCCCCAAACAAATTTTGCATGTTTCCTTGTCAATCTTCTTTACGGCTTATTTATTGTCGCTAAGTTACTTATATAGTTTGAACAAAAGTTAACTAGCCCTAGAAAACTTTTCGTTTCTCCTGCATTTCTTGGTGTTCTAAATTCCTGTATCACTTGTATATCTGATTTGGCTGGCTTTACTTCTTCTTTGCTGATCTCATGGCCTAGGAATTTTATTTTCTCTTGAGCAAACTGACACTTATCCTTATTCAAAGTAAATCCGGCATCTTTGATTTTTTCCAACACTGCTTGTAGCCTTTAATTGTGTTGTTTCAAATTTTCTCCACCGATTACAATGTCATCCATGAAAATTGAAACGCCTTGGCATCCTGCTAATATCTAATGCATAATGCCTTGAAACATTTCTGGCGCGCATGAAATACCAAAATTTAATCTTTTGTATATAAACAAACCTTTATGAGTGCTAAAAGTTGTTATCATTCGATATTGTGGAGTTTACTCTATTTGATAATAAGCCTTTGTAATATCTATTTTACTAAAAAATCTTTGAACTTCCCATTTCTTGTAACATTTCCTCAAACGTTGGTAATTGGTATCGTTCTCTAACAACTGCCTTGTTGGCTATTCTCATGTTTAAACATAATCTTATTTTAGATCCCACATCTTTGGATACGACGATTATTGGTGATATCCATGGGGTAGGTCCATAAACTTCCTCAATTATATCCTTTTTAGTAATTCATCCAACTCATCTTCTACTAATTTCCTTAGATTAAACGGAATCCTCCTTGGTTGCTGAGCCACTGGTTTTATATTTCCATCTATGGGAATCTCTAGCTGAAAATTCCTTAGGCTACCAATTTTATCATTACTAAATAAACTGCGAAATGTTTCAAGTAGTTTACTTAAATTATTTCCGGTATTATTCCGAATATTGTTTATCTTACCAGTCTGTAAAATCCCCAATTTTATGGCGTCTGTCCTACCTAGTATCGGTATGCCTTTCTGATTAGTGACTAAAAAGTGAACTTCTTGTGCTGTATCCTTATCTCTAATTATTGCACAAAATTTTCCTATAGCTTTTATAGTACTTGACCCATACACTTCTAAATCCTTTCTCACCACACCTATAGCAAACAACCGCTTTCTTGCCAAATATTTTATTCACCTTTCTTCCAGTCGCTGCTTCTATTTCTGTGGCTTGTCTTTCACTTATTTCCATAACACGAGCTAAATCTAATGCCATTTCTATGTACCCGATTTCTCGATAAGCTTCCTTCTTAATTGGCTTGAACAGCATTTGTCTATTATTTGACCCAGAATTTCCGTCAGAATTTGTAAAATTACAGAATACAGCTTGTTGTTTCAACCGTGTTGTAAACTGATCTATTGTTTTATGTTCTGCTTTTGATCCATTTTCCTAAATATGTGACGTTCAAACGTGTGATTTACTTGTGGTTCAAAATATTTATTTAACGCTAAAACTGTTTGTTCATACTCATCCTCATCATTAATTGACGATTGTATTTGCAATGTTTCATAAATATCTTGTACATCCGATCTAACGCAATGAAGAAACATTGCTTTCTTCCTGTGTGTATCAGTTATGTTTTGCGCTTCTACATAGAAAGTGAATAATCTTAACCATTTCTTCCATCTATGGCCTATATTTGCGATATCACTCTTACAATCGAAGTCCATAATGGTGTTCATATGTACTTGTATCCGTAATCCTCGTCGTCATTTGTACTGATGCTTCCGTAATAATAATTTAATAACTCCTCTATTATTTTTAAAACATCTGTATTTTGGGCTCACAACTGTCACACTCTCACATGCATTCTTTAGACTCTAGTACCAACTTATATATATATATATATATATATATATATATATATACATAACTTAAATCTTACAGTTTAGCCACTACAGTACCTGAGTAAACGAAGAGAAAAATCCTGAATCCAGGTTTCTTTTATTAGAAAATATGTACATTGAGGTATGTTTAGGAATTTTTTTAAAGAAATTCGTTGAGTGGAGGCGCTATTATTGTGGTCAGCATCAGACGTGTTGTTTGTTGACATGGCTTGTGGTGGCAAGGATTTCGGGCAGTCGGTTCATCCGAAACATGAAAACGCAACAGATTCTTTAAATATAATATACAAAGGAGTTCGCATCGTAGGATTTTTTGAAATTTTCATTTTTGACGGCATTGCGACTGCTTTAATTTAACATTCGCTGTTCGTTCGCAATTTCCGACGATTTTTGTTGCATAAAAAAGCAATCGTTCAATCAAAATGAAAACCCCTACGTAACGAACGAGAAAAACTATTGAAGAACATTGTGTTCAAATTTAGACAAAATCGGACAGCCTGTTTTCGAGATACATCTGGCACCGACTTTGAAAACTATGTTTCGAAATAATCGCGTTTGAAAATGGGAAGGTGTTCCGAAAACGTTTGTAAACGTTCTGGAAATATAACTATCGCTCAAACCAGCCTTGTTTAATTGACCTAATTGTGGTAGAGAAATATCATATAAGATAAGTATAAAAACGTCACGAAATATATATATATATATATATATATATACATTTATTGTTAATAAAATGGTAAAAATTAAATACAATTTTATTTATTTAACATTAACAATGTAATTCGTTGAAGTAACATATGCATTTCATAAGCAAAAACCTTTGGCTAGGTTCTAGTAGGTTAGTAGTATAGGTCAGCTCCGCTACTTATCGTTTTTTACTTTGATCAACATTTAAAACCGACCATGGCAAAAACATGCAGTGGGTGCGTGGTAGGCAATGATTAAACCCAGGTACTGAAACCACAATCGCGGGACGCGCTTTAGCAATGTTTACGCTGTTTACAGACTCTCTCATGCCTCCCATTTCGATTACGGGACGAATTCTCTGCAAACTCTAAATCTACAAATAGTTTATATCGAAAATAAGTAGATGTACACAATTCCAAGTTGATAACGAATAATCAAATAACTTGAGTAATGCAATTAGGCCACATGCTCATTGTAATTACAAAGATATGTATCTGAAATAAAAATTGCATAACTTAGCTACGACCTATCCACTGTTGAATACTAAAGCGTAAGATGCGTCCACACCTAATGAACGAGCACGAACGAGCGCAAATGAGCACAAGTGAACGAACATTGTACGTGAAGTGTGGACGACATACGTGCATGAATGAGCACGAGCAGTTTCGAATGGTTTCCGCGGATTGTTGGTACTTCAAAGAAAAAGTGCTCGTTCCTGTTCAAACGTGTTCGAACGCTGTCGGCCAGTATGGACCGTACGACCAACTCCGTTGCTTGCATTTATCAGTGTTTAGTCTTATCTGCGAACTACAATTTGCCGTGAAATGGGGGACACATACAAGTTTGTCTTTTATCGAAGACGTAAAAGACATACCCGTACTGTGGCACTCCACAGATAAATTTTATAAAATTGCATGTAAAAAGATGACACGTGGTTAACTTTGGCACAGAAATACAACCCTTCACCCCAAGAGGTTAAAAACAAGTGTCATTCTGAACAAATATTCAATATTCAAATATTCAAGTATATCAAAGTTACACTGAGTCTTTCTTTGCTGGAAATCGATTGTCTATAATAGGTGTCCTGTTTACTTATTCTTGGTCTTACCAGTAGCAATAATTTTTCAAAATCTATCGCAGACATTCTGGTGAAATTTCCAAAATGCACTGTATTTTCGATAGTCAGCTCAGCCAAAAAACTCGATATATTTACATCTTTTTTCAATATTGATGTCGCCCACCATCGACGAGTTCGCTTCTTTTTCCTTTGTCCTAATTCTTTTAACAGTAAAAATCAAGCATTCAAAATAATTATTTTATTTTTATAGCGCTACTGCATTCAAGCGAAACACTCACGAACATTCGAATTCCGGCCGTTTATGTTCATTCTTTTGCATTCAAGTTCTTCGACGTGAGTTTCACTTTGTTAACGTTTGTTTTCGTGCGTTTGTGTTCACTTGTGCTTATATGCGCTCATTCGTTAGGTGTGGACGTGGCTTTGAAATATACCAGTACACCGGTTCGCGAGATATTTCGTATACCGTGTCTAAAGATTATCTATAGACAATGCTGCGGAACATTTGCTAGACTTTCTCAAAGCTAATAGAGTGTTCGTAGAGTAATCACAAACTAGTCAGACGTTATTTGATTAGCTAAGGCAAATTTGAAACTGTCGGAAAATTGATATCGCAGCATACTATTGGCTCTGACTACTCTGATTAGTTGCTGATTTACTCTGCGAACAATACTAATATCAGCTGGTAGACCTGGTTTCACGAGTTTGGTCTCACATCGGTATCTAGACCACCCAATTGTCTACGTAGACATCCACACTACTACACTGGTACACCGGCTTTTTGAGATCAAAATCACGAGATCCGGTCTACCAGTATACACTAATTGTAAGTTTAATAGCTAGCACTAAGATAGGTGTGTTCAACAACAACAAAATGGTTTGATAAATAATACGACAACATTTCGTTGACTACCGAAACAAGCTCAATATGGATATTGTCTCAGGTTTTTGAGCTGACAAGGAAAACTCTAAAATACCACCATTTATTATGTTAAATTTTCCTTTGCAAATACATATCGAATAACTACTTGCGCTATTGTCTTTTTGTCCAGTTCTCTTTACTGTCACAATCAAAATATGTACATATATATTTGATTATGTACATCTTGCGCAAAAGATACAAATAGGCATTTGTGTAGCATATATGCTGCAAAAAGTAAAGAAATCCCACTTGATGGGCCAAGAGCGAAACAGTATACCTATGTATATGGTTCAGTGGTTCGGAACAAGCCATTGGTGTTTAACCCTAGAATGCTAACGCTATTTCATACTACGTTAATACTAACGCCACGTAAATTTTACGTACTGTGGAATTTTTCCTAAAACGCTTTAATTAATGTGGTTATTTCTATAATTTTTTCTATTTTATTACTTGTATAACAAAAGTTAACTTATTATTCATATTTAAGGACTAAACAAAAACAATACTTAAAGTAAAATAAAAATTCATGTTTATTTTGCTGCAATAAATTAAATGCTCCCATGTGTGTGTATATCATCAGTCCTCGTTAATGCAGTCTTCGCATACCTTTATTTGATGCTCCCCACATACAGCCGCGCTTTTACAAACATGGCAATAAGTGGTTGTCATACGCTTCTTTGAGTGGTGACAAAATTTGCAATATGTTCTCTTTCCCTTTTCTCGAGAAGGTTCTTCGTAAGCCGGATCGATGTGAACAATTTTTGTTATACATACTTTCTTTTTCTTTCTGAAAGTGGTGCTCAGTCGTTGTTCCTGCCATGGCCGGGTAAGTTGTTCTTGTAGTTTAAGCATAAATTCTATTCTGTTTATTGGCTTAACCCCTTTTTGCACTGTGTTATGGCTATAAATAACATTAGAATTGACTGATGCAATATTCAGCATGTTATAGAAAAAACAAAGAGGCCAACGTCTGGTTAATAAAACATTCTTATTTTGTTTCGGTTTAAAAGACACCAAGGTTATATTCTCATCATAAACAAATCGACAAGATCCAATACTATGCGATTTCAGATCAAGTAGTTCTGGGGGTATTCCTGCCTTGTTTGTTGTATGGTTTCTCCAACAGATTTTGTGCTAATGGAATGCTGGTGAACCAGTTATCCTTTGTGATGTTTCGGTTGCTTCCGTACAAAGGTTTCGTCAGTTTCTCAACATAGTAAGTGGCCAATGGCTTGCCTTCAGTACTAGTTGACCCGCCAAAGTAAGGTTCGGCATTGATAACATATTTTTTAGCATTATCGCAAAGCATGACAATTTTTATCCCAAATTTGTTTGGCTTATTGGGGATGCACATTTTAAATGGGCATCTACCATGAAAGCCAACTAGCTGCTCATCTATTGTAACATAGGACCCAGGCTTAAAATTTATTTTGCATTTGTCTATAAAATTATCCCAAATTCCTGAAATTGGAGCAAATGAGGTTTTTTTCTTGCGCTCTTCTCTCGTAGTGTGATCGTCAAATCGCAGTGCGTTTAATAGGAATTCGAACCTATCTTTACTCATTGTGACTCTGTGTCTATCTCCCGAATAAGAAGTGTCAAATAAGAGGTTAGTAGTAAGGTTATTATTCTTCAAATCTGCAGACAAGAATAATAAACCCAACAAAGCTTTCAACTCCACCAAATTTGTATTTGAAATTGCGACTTTTTTAATTTATATTTCTGCCTTAGCTGAGAAATTTTTAAATTTGTGTGATTCAAAATTGTATTCAATATATCTTCAGTCATAAATAAATTAAATATATCTTTTGGTTCTATAGCCACCTTTGTTGTGGTCGTTGGGCCTAATTAAACGTTAAAATATTATTTATAAGAACAATCAATGCCGTTATTACTTTCCTACCTGGCCGGATATATATAATATTTCTTGAAGCGGATTTACCGCCAGCATTCGGCAATGTAAAGTTATTCTAAACGTGGGCATTCTTGCCTAAAGTTACGCTATTCTCTGGTTCTGCTTTAGCTACAGGAATTTATTCTGTTAGGCTTATTTTTTTCTGCTTATTACTCTTTGGTAAATATAAAGTTTTCCGTCATGTATCAAAGGCTTCTACCAATTCTTTTTCGATGTCATTTTCATCTGCTACAGTGGCACACCAATTCTTATCAGCGAAACTGTTGTCGCTATTAAAATCCCCCTCTTCCTCTTTACCACTAACGTCGCTGATATCACTACAGTCGATAGAGTTTAGTAATGCCGCAACATCTTCACAGTTGAGACCGCGCTTGGAATTCATCGGTTTTTTATACGTAAAATACTTCTACAAACATATACTCTTATTACTAACGCCACGTAAAATTTACGTACACAAATTATACTCTTACCAGTAACACTACGTAAATTTTACGTATAGCCTTTTAATGTTCACGTTTTTAAAGCAGTTTAATGCCTAAATATGCTTTGTTTATGTTTTTACGCTTGTTCAAAAACTATTGGAAAAAGCTGGATGCTTGCGTAGCAACAATATTAAAAAAGAACTACACGTAAAATTTACGTGGGTTAGTATTCTAGAGTTAAGGCCTGCTGTGCTGCATATACATATATATCTATATATTAATACGCAGTGGGTCGTCTTCTCGTACATATTTTAGAGTGTTCCCTCCATGTATCGCGATGGTACATATATCGTTGTTTTCGTATTACAATGCAGATTTGTCGAATGTATGTTTCATCGCGATACGTGCAGTGGAACGCAGGTGAGAGTCTGTAATATATTGCATATATTACATATTGTAAATGAGCTTAAATGTCAGAATGACACACGCAACGTGATACGTCAACCACGTCAAGTAATGACATATTATTATAGTAAATACGTTCGAGAAACGGACAAAAATTGTGTGGCATAATATTGATTGCACAAAGCAGATTAAGTGGATTAAGTTGGCGTCTCAATACATTGCGAGTGAGTAAAATATTTGTATGTTTAGCTCATCCGTGCATCGCTCATCCAAGCATTTACATTTGTGTATTCGTCGCCAACAAGCAGAACACCAGGATTTTCATGGGTCTTATACATATATCTAGGTATGAGCTTTTGTCCTAACGTGCTTTATTTTTTGTGAAAATCGTTGAAAAAGGAATTAAAGTTTCCTATTTGTCCCTTATATCGTTAATTTTAAGTGTTGTTTAACGAAGCGATCTTGGTGCACTGGATAAAGTCTAGGGTTTACACCCGCGGGGGATGTGTGTTTCCTCATGTCCTTTTTTTTAATCTGTTCGTGCACAATATTAACAAATATACATATTTTATTTTATGGAAAATTATTCAAAAATAATATATTTCGCCGTTGTAATTTATTCGGAAAATTACCATGGCGAGAAATATTATTTTTGAATTATTTTGCAGGAAGAGATTGAAAAAAAGCACACGAGCAAGACTTGAACACACATTCCCAGGGGTGTAAAACCTAGATCCTATCCACCGCGCTACGATCTCTTCGTTGAACAGCACTTAAAATTAACGATATGAGAGACAAATAGGAAACTCCAATTTCTTTTTCAACGATTTTCTCAAAAAGTAGAGCGCGATTTTTATTTTATTTTACTCGAAAGTACAATAAAGATTCAATGTAAATCAGGTGTGATTGTTTGCATTTGAGTGCATATTAATATATAGATGTTGTGCTCGAATTTCGACCATCCGGCGATCCTAGTATATATATATATATATATAGTATGCTTGATGTCTGTACATATGAGAAATCCAATTAAAGAATTCCCCAATATGTATCAAACGTGCGCATTTTTGCAGTTTCTACTCTACAAGAGTGTACAACTATTTTTCGTACACCCTCACGCAGAGCTGCTGTTACGCTTATTCGGGTAATCCACCGTGGAAAATGTGATAAGCACACGAAACGTGTCTGCATATGGTGGGAGGTAGTTTTCCAATCATATTACTTATATATATATATATATATATATATACATATTTGTGTATTTAGACTATATGTTTATATGTGGAAGCCAATTATAAGTCTAGATATCATTTTGCATTCATCCAAATCTTTCGAAACATTTAATCAAACAATTATTATAAATATTCATAACAAATGGTTGGAGAGAAAGAAAAACTGGATCCGAGAGAAAATGAAATACAAAACAATTTAGAATTAACCTAGGCTTCAGCAAGAAGCAAAGGAATAAATAGAACTAATTGGGGTAAAATAGTCACCTCTACACCTATAGTAGATGAGGGCGAGGATAAACAAGTTAGTAATTAATTTCCAGTATGGGAGTTGCCTACTAATTAAGCAATAAGTATTAATTTACTACTGTCTGCATATATTATTAATTATGGCTTCTGAAAATCGTGTAATATTGACTAATTGATAACCGTAAATCATTTATACGATCCAAATTTTAAATGTCATTGGAAAAAAGATAAACAAGCAAATTATGTCTGCAGAACAAAATAAACAGATATAATGAACAGGATGGAATATACTGCAGTTTCGATAAAAATTTCTTTGTCAAATATTTCAATTAAATTTAAATAAGTTAACAAACGTCAGCGCTCATGCTTTATTGAATAATTTTTTTAATTTGTTTGTATTAGTTTTTAGATTAAGGTGCGCTACTTACCAAACTCCAAACTTATGGATTACATTATTATCCCGTGCAGTACAAATAAATTTCATCGCTGCTTCTTGTTGAACACATTTTAGTTCGATGCACTGAAGAGACACTATGGAATGAGTACATTTCAAAACCGGTGCTTTTTTCGTAGTAGTGCATGTAGAATACATAGATTGTGCTGCATTCTCATTTAGTTGTAATCAATGAAATGTCTATTACTCTCAATATTACCATACTTTTCCTATCCTTCCTTCTTTATTTATAGTTCCATTATTCATGAAGTGAAAAACACGGGTTACAACCAAAAAAGTTTGCACCATACCTATAGTTTAAGAAAATATGAGTGTCTCTACTATTGGTCTCTTTGACCAATAAATATTGTTAACTTGTTTACTTGAGATATAATGATACAAAACGCATCATATTTCTTCATTTCACCACTTACTACTGAAAACCATTCCTCGCCCTCTTTCGATCTCTGGTGCTTTGTATTTTGATCTGCACATTTATTCGTTAAAATAATTACTCAGTACCTACTTGTTGTACAACATAAAAGAACTAGCATTTGTTCCCAATTTTATCAAAACTAACGAATTTATACCAGGAGCTGTAGCAAACGGTTTTATTTTTGGATAACTTTTTTAGCTTTCCAATTCCACTTCTCTTGTATATCGGAAGAATCGCTACCTAATGTTGACATAGTCTTATATATTTGGAAACGTTACGTGATGCAGATTAATAGCCAGACGTTCAAATTAGCTGAATTATATTATTGCTATTTTCACTTTAATGGTCCATTATAGTTTCACTTTGGCATATATTAAAAAAGGACATGTTAAAAGGAATATTTGTATGACTTACTATCTAGTTAACCATAATTAAATAAGTCAGATTCATGGTTCCATTATATAATTTTTGCAATTATACTAGCTACTCATTGTTTACAGGTTATCGTACAAGTAATATACTCGCTGGATGATTTCAATTAAAGCGAAAAAGCTGAAGTAAATATATACAAAGACATATGTATATACACGCACAATAAGTCAAGAGCATAAACAAAACAGCTATTCTATGTACGATTTATCCTTTTGATGAAGAATGAAAAGTTTGAATGGACAAGAAACACCGCCGTGACAAATGCCGCAACGTACAGAAGCATCGGGCGAAGACAGTCAAAATAATTGAGATGGTGAACAAAACAAAAGAATTCCATAGCGCGCAAAATAAACTTTAAGTGAGAAGAAATGAAAGAGCGGATACAAGATAAGAACGACCGGCTCCTTCACGATCATATCTATGGACGGTAGCCTCTAACTAATTGCCCACCCTAAAGGAAAAATGAACGTCAACATGAAACAATGGAAGCGTTGTTGATTGATATCTGCAGTTACATTGAAATATATATGCTATTATCCCTATCTGCATGGGTTTGTGCCGATGACGTGTCAATATATCAGATTTTTCCTTCACTTAGACACCATCATCTAAAACAGGGGTTCTCAACCGCCGTGTCGCGACACATTGGTGTGTCGCGAGATTTTTAGTGTCTTCTAATCTTCCGCAGATAAAATATCGTTCTAGATTCTAGAACCTAAAAAATTATCGCCAAATCGTTTCTTGGAGTAGCCCAATTTGCAAGAAATCGCCCATCATTATATGTGATTATACGCATTTAAGCATAATAATCATATATCTTTTGCATTCAACTCTGAAACAAACGATCCCCCATTTGGTGAATAATCTTCACCAGAAAGGTTCCATTTTTTGCGGCGGGCGTCAGTAAAATATGTTGGTGGACACTCAAACTGGATATCCGGAAATTCTGGAGTATTCCTCATTCAGTTTGTTTCGGCGTGTACCGAAATCCGATTATTTTGTGCACATTATGTGTCACATATAATTATACCTAGTTTGTCGTCTGACTATTAATCATTGTCCCTTCTGGAAAGTGTACTTAACTGTTTTCATTCTATTGTATATAATCACCTTTTAATTAGAATGAAGCTCCATTCAAGTCATTGTAGATTTTGGTTGTAAGAAGTCATTTCCATGTAATTTATGACGGTTTCGAAAGTGCATTTCTAGGTCTCATGAATCCATCAGACGTAGATTAAGGTACCGGTAGAAGCATTTAATTGATGGCTTTAATCATTATTTGGAACTATACTTTCTATCCGACCATATATACATATATCACCAACATACGCCGACACAGGCTGTTAGAGTTACAGTAGCAGTCGTAGCTTAGCTGATTATCAGTTGGAGTTAGAGTTACAGTGGCAGTCGTAGCTCAGCTCATCGTCAATTAAGCAGTAAAAAATCGGTAGTACCTCAGTTCAGTCAAGCAGTTTTGTGAACCACCGCGAAGTTGTCGCAATAATCGTCGTGGTAATAAATAAGTGATGTAATTCAGTGCATTATTATTTTCATCACCAACTCGCATCATTCCTTCAAAGCAGGAGGAATCGTCAGTTCGTTATATACAATAAGAGAGCCGATATCAACTTCCTAGTCGTTTTGTTTTTTGGTAATCAGTTATCCGTCGTCGCGTTTCTTCTGTTTCGCTGTTTCGTGTCTTTGCTAGTTGCTAGTGCGCTCTTTTCATCATGGACAGATTTGTAATAAGGGAAAAGGAATCCTTAAACATCGGCAGCTGTTCTGCATCTGAGGAGAGTGGAGATGAATATACGAATATTCCAAAGATAAAAAAACTCCCGCTGTATTCATCATCTAGTAGTTAGAAAAACGTAAAACCAGGACCAAGCAAAGTCCAACATAACCGCCACTATAAAGAAAAATATATAAATTTTGGATTTACGTGGACCGGCGCGGGGGACATACCTACTCCGAAATGTTTGGTGTGTGGCATAGTGTTGTCAAATGAGTCAATGGTACCTAACAAGATGAAAAGGCATTTGGAACGAAACCACCACAGCGTCTCTCAAAAACCGCGAGAATATTTCCAACGCCTGTATACTTCCATTCAAGCCTCTTCTGTCATGATGAGAAAACGAATCAAGCTCTCAGATAAAGCCCTTTTGGCATCATTCAAAATTTCTGAAATGATTACCAAGAAACAGAAACCCCATAACATCGGCTAAGAGCTTATATTACCGGCATGTAAAGAAATTGTTGCTATTATGTTGGGACCGGAAGCAGTTGAACAGATTTCAAAAGTACCTCTGTCCAATGATACAGTTCATTGGCGCATTAAGGACATGTCACTTGATATTCAAAGTAATG
Organism: Chrysina gloriosa; assembly: GCA_038088585.1. Taxonomy (NCBI): domain Eukaryota; kingdom Metazoa; phylum Arthropoda; class Insecta; order Coleoptera; family Scarabaeidae; genus Chrysina; species Chrysina gloriosa. The sequence goes on from CM076088.1 coordinate 48,628,466, forward strand.
TCATAGAAAACTTAACAAACACGCAATTTGCTCTACAGTTAGATGAAAGCATCGACATTTCAGCAAAAGCTCAATTATTAGCTTTTTGTGAGATTTGTTTGCGGATCAGAAATTATTGAGCAATACCTATTTTGTCGAGAACTGGAAACAACAACCACTGGATCTGATATATTTGCTGCTGTTGATAGTTTCTTTCAAGATAACGGACTCAAGTGGACGGATTGCATTGCTATATGTACTGATGGCGCTGCTGTAATGACAGGAAGTATAAAGGGGTTTCTGACTTTTGTGCGGAATAAAAATCTATCAGTAATAACTACTCATTGCTTTTTACATGAAGATGCCTTAGTGATGAAGACTACGGACGGAAATCGTTTGGGTGACGTCATTGAAACGATTGTTTCAGCGATCAACTATGTAAAAACTCGTCCTGTAAAATCGCGAGTGTTTGAGAAACTTTGTAAAGAAATGGTCGCAGATCATAAAGTGTTGTTATTCCACAGAAAAATCCGTTGGCTTTCCAAAGGAAAAATGTTTACCAGAGGTCTAGGACTTACAGACGAACTACTTGCATTGAATAGAAGAATATAAAATGTGACTACAGGTCTCGCCTACTTGATGTGGACGGCGAGATGAGAGAGTGTTTGTCAAGAATTCGTCCGCGCATAGATATACTTTAGAGAAATCGCCAGGGACAAGTATCTCACTAGTTTTAAGATTTATGTCTTTATATTGCTAATGTTGATTTTTATTTTCCTGCTTAAGAGTCATAACTTTCTTTTATGTTTATATTTTTCTATTTAAGAATCCTACGCAATAAATTTTAAAATTTAAGTAACATGTGGGGCTGTCGCGAAAGTTCAAAACGTACTTTGGTGTGTTCCAAAGGAAGAAAGGTTGAGAACCGCTGATCTAAAAGAAACACCCAACAGACTTATAGGGGAATCTTTATATCACGTCTTCTTATTTTATAAATCTAAATCATTCAGCTATGTACATAATTCTAATAACAGTACGTACAATGAAAATTACGTTAACCTTCTATCCACTTAATCATTTAAATCTAGGAGGCAGTTGACGTAAGATATAGTTTGCTGTCTTTCCTTGAAACATAATCTTATTAAGTCAATTACAAGTAACATAAAGCAACAGCGCTGACAGCGTCAGCACAATATCAATGAACGTACGTTGCTCATCTTATTAATTCTAAATATACTAAGTATGAGTAATCAATAATTTACATTCACGTGCTTTGTTGCAGATTAAATACCTGATAAAGTTGATAACGTTTTCATCTCAGTGCCTACGTACTTACATGTATGTATATTCACCTGATAAGTATAAAAGTTAAAAATACCATATTCGTTTCTCTAACGACATTTACAGTAGATACATTTACAATCTGATAAATAAGATTTTGATAAGATGCAATCATTAAGAAGAATGTTTTCTAATTATTAGTCATGAATTTGCACAAGTATCTTGATTATCTGCTTATACTGCAATTAGCCAATTATGCTTTAAATGCATTTGATATTAATTAAATGCAGATATTTTGCTAATAAGTACCTACATAAATATAATTTCACAAAGTCTAACAATTGTTCATTTGTGAAAGGCAATAGTACGCGCAGTACATATATGTATGTACAGATAACGAGAAATGCATCACATAAAATCGCAAAAACTCAAGTAAATAATCTTTGGTACACACTCAAAGTCAAGATTCATAATAAAATTGCTCACAACCTTGTATGGACGATCATTTTTTAAATAACAACGTTGCAGGAACGGCCCTCTTTCCCCGAAATTGTCCTAACTCTAGTGATAAGTCAATGTGATTTATGGGGTATTATTGCTACAAAGTGATTGTTACCTCAGAACTAAAATGGAGATATTCAACGAATATCTGGGATCTGTGTGCGCAATGGACAAAACGCAAGGTTATATGTAGACTGGCAAATATGCGGTATGATGAGTCATATATCCTTTCAACAATGTAATATGTACTATATATATATATATATATATATATATATATATATTCCAACGCGGTCGACTCAGTATGGCACGATTGCCTTATCTTCAAGATGAGTCGAGCAGGCATCAACATCTAGTTGGCTAGGATCGTGAAATCATATCTAGAGGGACGTTCTTTCTAAGTGAAAGTTGGGAGTGGTCTTTCTACGCCAAGTCCTATGGCGAGCGGTATTTCCCCGGGCTCCCTTTTCGGCCTATTCCTTCTCTACATGTCCGATGTCCCACGGCCCCCGACGACGGAGGTCGTCCTCTATACTGATGATATTGCAACGTACACGACCTGCAGTGACGACTGCCTGCTTCTCCCGCCGAAGACTTTCCCCAGCGACATCAACGAGGGGGAGAGGCACCTACCTTCCATGGAGCGCATCCATCAAATATCTGGGGGTGACCCTGGACACTCGTTTGACTTTTCGATCCCATATTAAGACCGTCCTCGGGAAGTACTACTGACGCCGCTCCTATGTCGCAAATCGATGCTGAATCGTATCAAGTTGTTACTGTACATGTTTTTGCGACTGATTCTCACATATGGAGCGGTGTCGTGGTCGACCACAGCGAAAACGAAACATTAATAAGCACGTGGTGGCGCAAAACAAGATGCCGCGTATGATCACCTGCGCCCGTGGTTTGTCCGGATCAAACAGCTGCATCAGGACCTTTCCATACCTACTATGAACGACCATCTTCTTCGATTGGCCAGAGCCACTCTAAAAAGGATGCAGATTTCGGAGAACTCGGTAGAGAGCTACACCGCTGCTCTCGACCTCGACAGACTCCCGCCTAGGACCATCGTTAGGCGGGTGCCGGACCTCCTGAGGGACTGATGACAAGCTGTGTCGACTCCAGAAGTCAATCCAGGACGAAGATACCCCTGGAGACTTGTTGATGACGAAGAATCAGCCCGGTCCCGACGTCGAGGACAGATCAACAGTGAAGGGCCCGTCCGGGTCACCCTCTACTCATCATTCTGTGGCTAGATTTTGGACCGCCTAAAGGACTACCGGGAGGCTTATGCTTCCTTCGGGACTCAGCCTCGATTAAGGAACGAGGGCTCTAAGGATCGAACATTCGGTTTCGGTTTCGGCCAGTTTCGGCCATAGTTTCGGTTCCAGCCAAAAATCAACCGAAACTCAGTGTTCGTGAATTGTCGCGCTTCTTTCGGGTGAGTTCATGTCTTGTAGTCGTCAGAGTCAACAAGTTAATATTACATACATAAATATCTCCTTTTCCTACATACCGTAATTGTGTTTTTTTTTATTTCATTTAGCACAAATGAACTATATAACATGTAAAACATACACTAGATTTCAGCATACCATTGAAATTTTAACATGTCTAAATAAGTTTCGGTTTCAGTTTCGGTGTCGGCCGAAATTGGGGCCAAAGCCGGAGTTTCGGTTTCGGCTGCAAATCCTGTTTTGGTCGGACACTGATCCATATTGTGGAGAGGTACGTAATATTTGGTACAAAATATTTGCCGATTCAAAAAAAAAACCGAATATGTTGTTTTGAAACTTGCATTGATTGAGAAAAAATTATCGGTCATGTCATGTCGTATGTAATGTATGTGAGTGCAAATGTATGTCATTGAAATTTTTTGGATTATCATTTGTTTGCTACTCCAATCTTTAAATCTAGATTAATGTCTTCAACTTCCTGATCTCGGTACCTACATTAATTAATATCTGAGAAAGGATTCTCAGATATATGTATATAATAGTATAGTATACTACTGAGTACAGTAGTATACTATACTTTGGTCGTAAACATGTACGCAGAAACGGACTTATTCACTGCCAGGTACACAAATTTTGCTGTGTTATACCCAGGTACAAAGAAAGTGAAAATAAGTATTTGGCAACGGTAATAGCAGTTCGAAATTGAATCATCACAATGTAAGTAACTTTTGGATATCACCTATCTTCAAAATTTAAATAATTTATAAATTGTTATGCCTTGGGTGAGTCTCAAAAATGTATGTATATCAAACCTACATGCAGACACCGAAGAAAGCTTATTGATTCCGCTATTCCTTAACGGCACCACCGAATTAAAAAGTTTCTAATAATTTATGTATGTATATGTACGTATGTATATACAGACAAGATCGAGAGCTTACGGCTGATACGTCCCCTTCATGCACGGGTTATCTCGTCTCCACTTATATATAACACTATATCCTCCCCAACTTAATGAATTCAAAAATAATAGAATAACAAAGAATAACTGTGAACATTGTATTTCAAATTAATAATGCAGCATAAGAAATTTAAGCAGTAAATGCGGTTTATATTTTACCAACACGAGTATGCAAATTAAGTTGCCGATGCACATAACATACCTATAAAAATTATGCGCGCCGATGAAAATAAATTCAAGCACGCGGCAATTTTCAACATACCAGCTTCTTGACGGTAACAATACGGACAGTCATTTTGGACCGCACGGTACTAAAAAGCTATAAGATAATGACGCAATGAGTTTTCATCAGTGGAGCATAGTGTAAATATAAATTACGTCAAAAAATAGCCCGAATATACATATTAAAATATGTAGAGGCTGTGTAAATGCAAGGATTGACGTTTCATCTGTTTTATATTCACATTAGAGAGACAAAAGCTATAGAAACATATTTTATATGAATTCAAAAGTAGACAAAATTCTATAATATACGAGGTATCAACGTTTAAAAGTTGGAAAATATCATTGAAACACAGAAAACAAAAACTATCAAATCCAATGCCCAGTTTCACCAACACTGAACAAATGCACAAGTAGTTATTCAATGAATGAAATCTGTTCTCCACTTAGTAAGTAAATTTCTGTTTGAGTAACGTGTTTCCAACTTCAGTTAATTATTCAACAAATAAGAAGCTTTTGAGTGTGATTAAGCCTTTTTAATTCATAATTAGAGTTCAACAAACGAGTGCGTGATAAGTTATGTAAACCGGACTGACGTTGCCACTCGAATCTTAATGTCACACCTTGCACGTAAATGGGGTCAAGCGGTAGAGTGACGGTGTCAGTCCGGTTTACACTACTTAATGATAAGTTATCAATGATAACTTATGACGCACTCGTTTGTCGAGCCTTATTCATAATGCCGCTACTAGAATCCTTGCAACAACGTGGTTTTTCTTGTATTTCTATGATATTTTTATTGGCATTTGACTTACATATGTTGACGTACGGAAAAGAGAGGAAGAAACTTCCTTGAAGAAGAAAAGGAAAACTTATTAGGGATAATAGAATGATATCGTATAAACATATCATAGGAAACAAAAAAAAAACGGACACTGTTTTGGGTGCCACTAAATCTAAAGTGTGAGGTATAGCATAGTGAAAACAGATCTGCGGTGTTTGCTATGAAGCAAGAGCGGTGTACCAAAAAAATGGAGATTTCGGAGATTATTAAGGTAACAGTGCTAATAGAATCAGGTTTAGAATTGGAAAAAATGAAAAAATATGCTTAGGATTTTCTTTATAAGTATATTAAAATAAAATTTTGAATTTGCAAAAATTCATTTTCATTGTTGTAAAGCATATCCAGGACCTTTAAATACAGGTATTACAACTTTTTCATAAAGTTCACCATCATTCATATTTACTGTAACACAAATGTTGCTACAATAACAACTAAAGTACAAATATGTACATACGGCCAAATAATTAATGTCTCCCCTGTTGAGCACAGATTATCAATATTATCTTTCGCCAATCAGACAGCCAGCTTCGGATGTTTTCGGTGTCGTAGGTAGAAGGTTTCTATATACAAACAATATACATATGTAACTCCGTGCTCTATCGTAATTAATATCTGATGCGTAACTAATTATTCGTAGATGTGATATATGTAATAATTGTACGATGCACATGTCAATGTATATGTATATATTATTGATTAAAATAGAGGTATTTGTATCTGGTTGAAAGCATTCCCAAAGATTTTATAGAAATGAGAATTAACTTTAGTATAAAAAGCAAAATTTGTTTCATAAAAAGAGTAATAATCTTTTTAAGAAAATACATTATTAGAAATGACAAGTTTTATGGTTCTTTGCTTATCGTAGTTCAGTTCAATCAAATTCAGTTCAATCGCGTTCACTTGCGCTACTAATACACTTGTCAATTTCATTTTGGTTTAAGTGTAATGAGTTTGTTAAACCCAATTTAATACGATTACCTGATATTATTTTTAATTATCGTTGCCTTGATTAAAGAATATATATATACAACTTGATAACGTATACGGTAAAAAGAGAAATTTCTATTTTATTATAATTTTTGTTTAGATCTCATAAAGTGCTATTTAACCACGTGCGTAGTACGGCTCCGAGTAGCAACTTTTAAAACAAACAATTACAACCCCACAATCAACACAATAGATGAAAACAAAATTTGCAATTGTTGTCAGATTTTATTTTTATAAAAAGACAACAAATACATAAAATAACAAAATTCAAATAAAAACCACTTCCAAAAAGGAAGGTAAAAATTATTAAAGGCACAAAAAAAACGTAAATTCTTAATAAATAAAATTGTATGCAAAAGCAAATTGTAAATGAATACAACATTAAAAAATATGTAGATAAATACTCCACACAAAAATTAAGTAAAAATTATTAAAACAACAAAAGAAACATAAATTTGCAATAAATCACATTGCATGGAAACGCATATTGTAAATAAATAAAATATTGAAGAAAAACAATAACAGCCAAAGCTGTTACCACATATAATTCCGTAGGTCTGCGCTACTGTGGGTTACCCAAGGTACATAAAGCTAACCATAAGCTTAACACTTATTATATCCTCGGTTACTTCGCCCAATAGAAAGCTTTCTAAATTCTTCTTCTTCCTTTTTTGGGATGTGGTCCTCAACCGCACTGAAGTTCACTGATTTATTGTGCCCCTAGTTACTATACTCTACTAGATCGGTCTCACCAATGACACCTACGACCTTGCTAATGGGACTCTTTTTACCTATTCTGGCTGCAGCAACCGGGATTCAAATCTTTCAGTCTACCACTGCCCAGCCCCTGGCGGTCCAGAAAACATTTTATAAAGTTATCTCTTCCAGAAAACAGGTCCAGCAGATAGGACCTTCCACTACTCTAGCTATGGGGATGCATTTATTAACCCGGCCGTATCCTATTAGCAGGCACATTGCCTTCTCGATTTGGTTTTTACTCATTCGCTGCTGTGTCCAGGCTTCTGAAGATTCCCCAAATAAACAGACGGGAGCAGCTCACCTCAATGCGATTTTCCAATGTTCAATATGCTGTTTTCTAGCAAGTTCCTCATCTCAGTTCTTATTGTTTCATAAAGAATTCCGCATGTAAGTTCAGGCCATACAAATTCTTCTCTGGTTCCCTACCGTGCGGGGTGATTCACCTGTTCGGTTGCTTATATGTTCCGATGCCCCACCGTAGGTTTACTTCCTTGTATTCTGCTCGAGAGGGCAATGCATCGCTGCATTCCTTGACAATTCTAGCTTTTAGATATTAGGAAATTCTGTATCACCTTTATGGCAGCCTGGCTTTGGCCATGCTGCAGACTCTCTTGTTTCTAGTGCCTTCCTGTCTCATGATTTGAGCGCATGGATATAAATCCCGGCTTGGAATACGGCCGCAGGACTTAAACATTCTGATATATATGTCTTAGATACATCTGTTAACCAGGCGGTACTATTCCTTTCGATTAACACCCGCAGTCATAAGTTCGAATCCCCGTCAGATATGAAAGGTCTTAAAACTTATATGCTGCTAATCTTATCCGATTGCATTGGTAAGATGTGATTTCCTTTCCGAAGAGGTGCTTAGATTCCTCCCCTTCCATAAAGAAGAATTTCTTTCGCTGGCATTTATTCTATGAACCGCTAGCCATACCTCTTCTTCTACCACCATCGACAGAAATGACTTGCCAAGTAATACCTCCATAGCTGTTGTACGTGTTGTCAATAACTCCCCTCCTATTTATCCGTGTAGCTTGCACAATGTAATATTTCAGGTGGCTCCTAAAGATTATCTTGTCGTCTTGCTACTACTACTACTATTTGACACTTTTGCTTTCTAGAGGGTCTTAAGGTTCCTTCTACGTATGAACGAAATTATTGTTTTGTTAGAATTAACTGACAACTTCCTCTCGGTAAAAAACAAATCTTCGGTAATTTTTTGGGCCCGCTGCATTGTGTATGACACGACAGTTCCATATTTGCAACTTACAAGGATTGTGAGGTCATCAGCCTGCGCGTACACTTTGGTCTTTTGCAGCTTGTCTAAAAGATTGTCCGCCAGTAACACCACAACAGTAGCAAGAGCACTTCTCCTTGAGGGTACTCTCTGGCAACGATTACCTCCCTTAAAATCGGCACTAGGGATATATACACTCTCTGTCCCAAAAGTAACCGCAATAGTTCGAAATAAAGCACGCTATGTATGTTATGTCCACAAAAATCATTGTATTTATTCGAAATATTCTCCATGTGCTACAATACATCGATTTGCACGGTCAACGAGTGCTTCAAACGACTTTTTCATGTCGATCTCTGGGATGGCCTTTAGGATGCCGGTCGTCGATCTTTGAATGGCGTCTACGGATGCATAACGAACTCCTTTCTGCTTCAAATGAAGACGAGGGAACAGGAAATAATCGCATGGGGACAGATCAAGCGAATACGGTGGGTGCTGTATCGAATATATTTCATTTTTCGCCAAAAAATCGGTGACAATCGTTGCTCGATGACACGGTGCGTTATCGTGCAGTAATCTCCAGCTGCCTGGCTCGCGATATTCGGGCCGAACACGATGAATGTGACCCAGCAAACGCCTCATAACATCGAGGTAATATGCACCATTAACCGTTGAGCCGTATGGAACGAACTCCTTATGGATAATTCCCTTCGAATCGTAGAATGAAATCAGCATTGACTTGATTTTCGACTTCTCCATTCGTGATTTTTTCGGATTTCCTTCTTCTGGTGACCTCCACTCTGCGCTTTGACGTTTGCTTTCTGGTTCGTATTGAAAGCACCACGTCTCGTCACCAGTCACAATCGTTTTCAAGAAGTTTTCATTTGCACGGGCTCGTGCAATAATGTCTTTGGAGTGTTCGATTCGAAGCGTTTTTGGTCGTCGGTCAATTTGTGCGGAATAAACTTCGAATTGACTTTCTTCAAACCAAGGGTTTCAGTCAAAATGCGCTGAATAGTTGTTTTAGGGATGCCAAGCTCCATTTCCATAAATCTCACTGACGATTTCTTCGAAATTTTCACAAATTCGCGCACTTTTTCCACATTTGCCTCGGCCAAAGTTGTCGAAGGACGACCGGCTCTTTCGTCATCGTTAACATCTTCTCTGCATTTACGAAATCGTCGATGCCACTCGAACACTTGCCTCTTCGACAAACAATCGTCGCCATAAACAATTTGCAGCATTTCATACGTCTCGGTTGCAGTTTTCCCAAGTTTAAAACAAAACTTAATATTGACTCGTTGTTCGTGACTCATTTTCTGACCGTTTACGAAAAACACTCTCACAGGATGCGTGATATATCAGCTGACTATGCACCAAATGTCATGAAAATTTGTCAGGTTGGTAAGGAAGAGTCCCACTACAATAATCAATCAACTATCAAGAGATGACGCCACTGGTTTCTGATTTATAGACGCATTGCGGTTACTTTTGGGACAGAGGGTGTAGATAATCCTGCTTCTAAACATCGAACCTATTCATCTGATCAGAAACTTATCACCCTTAACTAACTCCAGGGGCACCTAATTTCTACTAGTTACACTTAAGCACCCACAGAATGCCAACGTAAATATCACCGATCATATATTTGTTTTACATTTTGCCCAAACGATCGTTCGTTATCTTACCCACCTCGCTATCTTACCCCACCTTCCCCTATATATGTAATACGGTACTACGCATCTGTATTTGCTAGAGCAATTACATATACATATTCGATCCGTCCCGATTAAATTCGAGTTTCATTGATCATCGCCTTCGTAGATCTGTTTACGTTATCGAGTTATCGAACTTACAATGCTTTTACGTTATCGAGGGTTCCGTATAATTGTATACTACGAATTTTGTGTTAATAATGTTTCCAATATCGAGTATTTACGTTATCGAGCGTTTGCTGTCTATATGTTTATATCTTGTTGACTATGTTAAAGATATTTATAATTATTTATAATTAAGTAATTACAATAAATATTTTATATGGGGATTTACTGAAAGAATTTATCCAAATTATAAAATGTTAATGTTATCCAGAAATAACATTAACATTTTATTTTAAATAACATACCTACTGCTGCTGCAAAACGTTAAGTCTATCTGTGTGTAAAGAGTGCGACTTTTTTCGCCTACATTGTTTTATGTTGACTGACTTTTTTGAAACATTGATCGGCCTATATAGGTGGATAGTTTAGAAATGAAGTATGTGATTTGATAAACAATATGATAAGGGCGGAGAAAGTTAGGAAATATAAGGAAAAAGAAGAAACGTACTTTTTGAATGCCTTTAGGATAAGTTCCTTGGTATCGGCGTGTTACCACACGGTTCCATTCCATTCCAACTACTTTCTTGCTAAACATTACCACTTCTTTGGTTGGGTACTTTAAAAATTAGGTATGATTTTGCTCAAGGAGCTTGTAGGACTTTATCCTTACCGACCGCCGCCCTTGGTGACAATCCATCGCTACCGGGATGCGATCGAAGAGCTCCTGGTTTAAGTCCAGGAAGATCCCGAAGGTTTTTTGCCGGTCTAATCCTCTTTATAATGTTAAACATTCACAATGTTTTATATCCACATTAACGTTTAACGTTAAACTCTCACCAGTCGCGCGGTCAGAGGAAGTGACCCCCATAGATTATAATAGAGCTTGTGGTCAGCGTCAGCTCTAGTATGAGATCTGCAGTTTTTGTTGCTGTTTGATTTTGTATTGTCTTATAAGCAGTGAGATAAGGACAAAGCATATAAGGAAGTATAAAGAGATTAAAAGAAATATAGCTTCCGAATGCGTTTAGAATAGGTTCTTTGGCCTTGAGACGTTACCATATGGTTCCACTCCATTAACTTCTTTCTTTGCTTTCCAGTGGTTTCCACTTCTCAGTCGTCTTTACACAACTCGTGTTCAACTTAAAAAAATCGTATTGCTAAAATTTATGTTGCTCTATTTGTATATTTTTGTGCCATATATAACGCAAGAGATTGATACGTCAAACACAACTACAATGGGGGAAGAATATATTAGGTTGTTGCTAAGTCAATCCAACTGCAATCGCCCAGAATACCTAGTATGATTTTTGAAGGTGGTATAATCACTGACAAAACTTGGTACACAAGCTTGTCTAAGAGACATTTCCAAAATTTTGAACTTTTGGAACAAGTTGACAACTCAAATTTATTTTTGAACCTAACATGATATTTTGGTTTTTATGACTACGGTAATGTTAATTTTCTGTTTTGTAGGATGATAGGTGTAAAAGTGAATGCAACAGCATTAATAGTTTAAGTATCCAGAACAATAATACTTTTGCTTATGTTAACAGTGAATTGTAGCTACCTACAGAGATACCGGAGAGACCAAGTCTAAAATCTAAAATATAAAGCTTCAACTAATAAATTTGTCAAGCTACAATCAACATAGAAGAAGCCCCATCTATCAGCGACAATGCTAATACTTGGCAGAAAATTTATTATTTATTATAAAATAGAATCGACGCTTAGGATTGACAATAAATAAATATAAATAATTGTATACTATATAAACATTTGTCTGTGTGTGCAATAGATTTCATACTAACTGGCGCGAGCTCAAAAAATGATCGTGTCAAATACAACAAGGAAATATTCAAAATATTCAATCACGTTACTTCAAATAGAGTTTATATGTACATATATATTTATATGGTTACAGGTGGCGACATTTGAATTTGTGTGTATCATTCTGAAAGGAAGCAGCAGTGTTTCGGTATTTCAAGATGGATCGAATCTAACAAGAATGGATTGTCCACATTTTTTCTTTCTTCATTGTTACTGGGCATCATGTAAAAGTGTATCAATTGTAAGGAAAATATTTTCGAAAGCAATAGATGTTTTTATTCTGATCATTTTGTTTTTCCGAAATTTTTGCGGTAACCCTTATATAGTAGATACGATTCAATGAGTTTGAATGATAATGATTACATGGACCGTGGTGTATTTATTAACACTATATCACACGGTAAACTCCTCAACACAATTGGTTAATAACAAAATTTGGTGATACGTGTTTTACTAGCATCAGGAAAGCATTATCAAAACCGTAAAAACGAAGTGAGTAAATCATTTTCTTAGAACACTAAACAAGCAAGCTTACTTCACCTTCACTGTCATCGTGTGTGGGGCGAAAAAAATATTTTTTGTTGGGGGGCGTACTTGTTGCTCAGAATATATTGACATATTATACCTAAGATCTGATAAAAGAATGGATGACGTGTTTTCATTATGTAGTGAAAACCGGATTGACACCCTTACTTCTCGGATTTTTAATATCGCGCCTTGCACGTAAGTGGACACAAAGACCGATTCATACTACTTAATGATAACACGTGATCTACTCTTTTATCAAACTTTAATTATAACTCCTGGATGTATATTTCAGAAATCTCGCAATAGGTCCAATTACTTTTTGTTCTGTGATTTTATGCTGGAAATATGTTGTAGCAGTTGCAGATTTCCTCCATTTAAGAGACAGTTCTGCACCAAGGATTGTACAGAAAGTTAGTGTAGCAGACAGACAATTTATAAAAATGTCTTCTAATGTAAATGAAATCAACATTACTTTTATCTAATAGCCTTGCTACCAAGAATTGTTGGTTCCATAAATTGTACACAGAAAAATCTTTTCTTAAAATATATATATATATTTCAATATATAATTTTGAATTAGATCTTATATTAACCTTCCTATACTCACGTCAAAATGAAAGACGTATACTATACTATATAAGTCGGTCTCACAGACCGTATGCGTGAGTATAGGAAGGTTAAGAATACTTTGCTTCAATATAAAGTCTGTATTGATTTATAATGAAATAAGGATGTATTTAAATTATATGTTCAAATTGATAATTATTTCAAAAATTAAAACGCTAATTGCAAATTGTTAGTTGTGTGGAAATAAATGTATCGAGACTGTTAACTTAAACATAGCAGTATGATCACTATCAACGTAAATGTTTTATGCATATGTTTGATTTTAAAGTTTTAAAGTTGTATTTCTGGTAGTATTTTGATTTGTTTCGTGGCAACCGTATGATACATTTTATTTATATATATGGTTACTTCCGGTGTATATTGAACTTACCATTTCTTTCATACAGATTTTATAAATTAAATTAAAGATTTATTTTTATGTGTGTTCCCATAATGAAATTCAGGCACGTTTGTCATTACGTTGTAGAAATATTACAGATGTATACTATACGCATTCTACACGTTCGTATACTATAAGTGGACAAAATGCAGAGGTGTTTAGAAATAGAAAACGATAATGTTTAAATGCCTTCATCTCCTGATTTAAGAATTTTGGCTATTGTTGGTAGCTGGCTTGAGTCTACTCATCATAAATTTTTTTATAATTTTGCAACTAAACGAATACTCGACAATGATGAGTTTAGAAGAAATGCTCTTTTGTTGCTGATAGCGAGTCTGCAAATACAATGTATATTGTAACAGCACTAATAAACACTGGCACATATTATTTATGGAGGAATTGTATAATGAATTAGTTAGTTCTTATGAAATCATTTACATTGTCGTTGTATAATTAAAGATGCATGTATATGAAATTTCAAAACGTGTTGGGAACTCGAATACATAGTCCAGTCGAGCAATGTATGGAAAGGAATATATCCTGTTTTAGCTGTGGGACTGTGCCTAAAGTTGGACACTGTACTAACAGTAATTGTACCAACTGCAGCATTGCATAATATAGCTCCAAGCAATTAGGAAGAGGAGCCTTCCCAACAGACAGTTGTAGATGCAAACCTTGTCGTTAACAATGGATATGATGTTGAATCACGAGAGGAGAGCAACTTTTATTAGAATATTTTCCTGGATTGTTATAATTTTCTTATGTAAATAATAAAAAATAAAAATACTATTTTTGAAAATAATATTTTATTTTTTACTAGCACTATGACGTTATATATATATATATACAGATTTATAAATATATGAAATATGCGATTAAAAGAGGAAATACATATATAGCCAAAATAAATAAAACCTAAAAATATACAAGAAAAGTGAATTAAAATTTAATCTGATTTTTGTATAAGCAGTGCTATTTGTGAAGTCAATTTATACTTTTCTAATTTTTGATTTTCTAGTTTTTTTCTGATGCTCTGCCTCTATTTGTTTATTTATATCTTTCAGTGCGTGTACTACTTCCACTTTTTGCATAATTTCTTCAGTATTTGCCTCTCCATTGGAGTAAAATGTGCTTCCCGCTTGTTTCTTACTTCCCATATTAGTACCATAATATTTAAAAATTCTTATAGTATTCTAGAGTGGATGACGTGTTATCATTAAGTAGTGTAAACCGATCCTTGTCTCCACTTACGTGCAAGGCGCGACATTAAAATTCGGGGAAGTAAAGGCGTCAGATCGGTTTACACTAGTTAATGATAACACGTCATCCACTCTTTTATCAAACCTTAGTTATAACCACTAGGTTTTAAATCAACCAATCAACGTCAGTTATTAAGCTGTAGGAAATGCCAACCTTCCGCTAGAGTTAAGGAACAGTTAATTATAGGTTTCATAAACAATTTCGATCTTAACGGTTACTTTATCTCTCAGTAACTTTTGTCTGTCAGTAGGATACCTGACACTACGCATCGATAAGCCGGTCGCAATTAACTGTCAGATATCATAATTTAATTTTTCAGTTAGCTTGATGTTTCAGCAGTTCACGAACTTCCCTTTAACATAATCTAGGTCAAAAATAATTATTTTGCATTGTTTACAAATCTCCAACTGTAGTGTAAGTTGTTTCTCTATTTGTTTCATTTTATAATAAAGTATGGAAAGTACTAAATAACTCTTCTTGGTGCTTCTTACTGTAGCTAGAACCATTCACCGCCATTATATACACAAGGGTGTTAGCACTACAATAAATAGGAGCATTTCTCGCCACACGCTCGATAACGTGAACTAATTCAGATCAAGGGTGTTTCACATTATCTAAAGGTTTACATTAGCGTACGTGGTTATTAACAAGCAAATTATTAAAAGAAACCTTTAATACGTCAAAATAAAACATTAGGGATAACGATAAATTAAAATAGCGTCTTATAATCGTGTATTAAAGAATAAACCTCAGCCAACAAAGTTGTAATTAAGAGTACTTTTGCAAAATCAAAACTACATATGTACGTATACGCAACTAAGTATATGTGTTTGCTATTGCAATGAGTTATCCCGGGAACGTACACAAGTTCAAATTTGGATATATGCTAAATAAATCAGGACTCCCCTACATAATAGGGTAACTCAGAGATTGATCAAACTGGGCTTTTCATACGTAACTTGTTACGGTTGAAGTTATTCGTAGGCGATCGGAAATTGCGAAGACGTATAAGCGTACATATACACACTCGATCCGTCCCGATTAAATTCGATCTTCGTTGATCATCGCCTTCATATCGCTTGTTTACGTTATCGAGTTATCTAACTACAATGCTTTTACGTTATCGAGTGTTCCGTATAATCCTGTACTACGAATTTTGTGGGCACATTAGCGCTATGTTTCTGATATCGGGTATTTACGTTTTCTGTAGTTGTTTATTCGAGATTTGAACCTTGATTCTAATATAACTGCTAAAGCAGCAAATATTTAATTAAATGAAAGATTTCATGAAATATTTTGCTTAGTGTTTGAAAACAACAGTTATAAACAATATAAATACGACTACCAATTTTTGTTTAGTAATTTACTCTTAATTTCGAAATAAATGAATTAATTCAATTTTTTGCATTGCAAAACATTGTGCATTGTGCACGAGTAGGAGAGGCCGGTGACAAAAGTGACAGTGAGAAATGTAGTGGCATTTATCAAGTAATATTTGCACCGATAAGATGATTTAGTAGATTATGTTACCTATGTTTATGTGTAGTTTTAGCACTTAGGATGCTGATTTAAGTGATAATGTTTCCGATTCCACGGCATTTCTGGGAGTTACAGTTAATGATAGCCTAACTTTTGAGGGTGATATTGACTCCTTATGTAAAAAATTAAACGGATCGTATTACGCTATATTAAAACTTAAATACAGGTTTAAATATTGAAGGTTTATTGAACATGTACTACGCTCTAGTTTATACCTCATTATCGTATAATGTCTTAATTTGGCGTCGTTCGGTAGAATGGAGGCGTGTTTTTATTGCGCAGAAACGGATTGTGCGTTTAATCCTTAATATGCCGCCCTCACATACCTGTAAAGACTTGTTTCAGAGTTATAAGTAAAGGCCGGATAATATGCCATTTGCATAAATTTGCATATTTGCATAATATGCATTTTGTATATTACTTGCATATTTTGTAATAATTCAGCAAATTTCAAGTATCCGAGTTTTATTTATTTATTGGATGTAATTTATTATAGGATAGGCATTACTAAAAATATGTCGTGGTTGTAACAAACATAGAGTTAAACAGCCCTTTTTAAATTAAAAATAGCATTCTATGAAGCCTCTTCTCGATACTTTTCCGATAAGCGCTTCCAAACATTTTTTAAGGCTGTTCTCATACATCTAGACCGGGACAGAATTCAAGGAGAAGCTAATCCCCTGAAACTTCTAAATAAATACAAAAATACATTTTACCAGAAAATTAGGAGCACAGGTTTGTTATTCGGAGAAATTTATTCCCATATTCGAAAGCAATCTTATTTATTTTATATGTCATTTTACGTTGGTTTTTCGAAGTGTAAACTTGTGGGTTGTTATTAATTATAATAGCAAAAATGCCGAAAATAGCGACTGTGCCTGGATGGATTGCACCTTATTCAGAATTGCGTATGGATGGAGAAAAAGTATTTTGCGTAGCATGCAGCAAAATTGTAAGTAAAATTTAAGTTTATTTCCTCTTATTAATCCATGCTTCTTAAACGATGTTTAACAAAATCACCAATACAACGCTTCGACAAATAATTTTATTTTAAAATTTTATTTTAAAATAAGTAAAATGAGATGTATATTTCATGCGTAGTTTTCGCATATCATCAGCACAATACGGAATATCTGATATTCCGTATTCTGCTGATGATTTTTAAATAAAAATCATTTTAAAATAAAATTATTTGTCGAATCGTTGTGTTGGTTATTTTATTAGATGTCGTTTATTCCGATTGCTTCCCAAACTCTTTACACGTTAGCTTTTTATTATTCTTTTATCTTTTACTAACGTATTTTATAAGAAAACAACTGATGATGTGATATTTTTTATGCAGGTTACAAGTGAAAGAAAGTCGACCAGCATATTAAAACTCCATCTCATGCTGCAAAACTATCACAGATGAAATTGGCGAAGAAGGGTCAGCAACCTCCAAAAAATCGGAAAAGAACAATTTAATGAGGATTTGTGCCGGCATATATTCCACTACATAAAATAAACAATTTAAATGCAAAAAGTTATTTTTGCAAAACTACACCAGCAAATATAATATTTCCGACGAGAGCCTCTTAAGAAAAAAAAATATATTCACCGTATCTATGCAGAAACATTGAGTAGCATTAAGAAGGCTGTGTCAAACAATTACCTTTGCATATGCGCAGATGAAACTACTGATAGTGTGGGCCGATACATAGTTCATTTAATGATAGGTATCCTTAACGTATCGGTTCCAGCAAAATCTTATTTAATTTCATCCAAACAGTTGGAAAAGGCAAATAATTTGACAATAACAAGGTTTATACAGGAAGAACTGGCAACCTTTTTCTTACCGGAATCGATTCCAACAGAGAAAATTCTATTGTTTTTAACGGATGCCGCAACATACATGGTGAAGGCAGCTTGCAACTTGAAAATCTTTTATCCAAATTTAATTCACACAACTTGCTTGGCGCACGGACTAAATCGTGTTGCAGAAAAAGTAAGAAACCATTTTCCCTTGGTAAATACTTTACTATTAGTAGTGTTAAGAAAGTGTTTTTAAAGGCTCCATTAAGAGTTCAGTTTTACAAACAACATCTACCCGGTATTCCGCTTCCTCCTCAACCAGTAATAATCACATGATGGGGAAGATGGGATGGGACAAATCATTATCAAGAAATAAAGACAATTATTATGGATCGTGATAGCGATACACAATCTGTGCTAGACACCCAAAAGGTGCATTCGAGTAAACAAATACCTCAACAGTTGGCGTTTATTAAAGCCAACTACTAGTTTTATTTCCACTTCTATATTGAAATTGGAAAAGCAATTTATGTCGCTAACTGAGAGCGTTGAAATAATAAAAAAATTTGAAAAGTTATGTTTTGATGTTAAAGGAAGGGTGGGAAAATCCGTGTATGAAATTTTTTTAAGTGTGATAGAAAAAATGAGGGTTTTAAAAAGCTAAAGGATATTGCTAAAATCTTGTGTGGTGAGTCAGTAGAAAATATTGAGTTGACAATAGAGGATATTTCTAATTTGAAATATGCTCCTATAAGAAGCGTGGACGTAGAACGTACCTTTTCAATATATAAATACATGTTATCAGACAAGCGCCACAATTTTTCTATTGAAAACTTTGAGAAATATGTAATTGTAAATTGTTTTCATAGTTAATTATGTTGTAAAATGTTATAAATAAACTTGTAGTAAACATAATAGAATATTTCTTTTCTATAGTATTATATTTTCTAGCATTGCCCCTATTTTCTTATCTGCATATTTTTCATAAGAAAGTGCATATCTAGGCCAAAATATCTGCATATTTATGCGCATATTTCCACTCTTTTTGCATATAATCCGGCCTCTAGTTATAAGATTCTAACCTTTCCAAGTATTTATATATATAAAGCAGCTCTGTACGTAAAACAAATATATATAATTACGAACTACTAAAACACAATTACAATACAAGATCGACTAACATCATCCGATTGAAACACCATACCTCTAGTATATTTGAAAAATCTCCGGGCTATTCATTTGCCAAGATGTGCCAAAGGTGAGAAGTAGTGAGCCTTCCAAAAGATACAAAAAATGTACTTAAAGATTTCCTGTTAGAGAGAGCCTTTTATTCGCTTCAGGACTACTTTGAGTATTAGTAATATTGGCTATTATATTTTAGGACTGTACTAATATTTTATTTTATGCTGGATTGTTTTTGTGTTTTATACTATGTGTGTTACGTTTTGTATTATACTTTGACAATGTCTATACCAAATATAAGGTCAATGACAATAAAAGAATATTATTATTATTATACGCGTGTCTGCAAATATAAATTATTGTTTATTGTACACATTAGAATTGACATCTGATCCACCTTTTCGTTTGTAAGTAACTTTATATACCTAATATATAGGTAAAATAAAACCGAGAAAAACGGACAGGGAAATTTTTTACGGAAATTATAAAAAGGCTGCTACAGAAGTACAGCTCTCGCAATATAAGTTGGCGAGCGGTGGGGATGCGCCGTAAACGTATTTAGGACACGTATCTCCCACCTGTCTGATTCAGATAGTGTATAGGAATTACCATTACTATGCAGGACGAATGATAGTCAATCTATCCCTCCTCTATCTGCGCGAACTCACTCCCACCCATTCGTCAACTTATATTGCGAGAGCTGTACTCGCCCACAGATAAGAAGAAGAAGAAAACACGGAATATGCCACCTAACGCTTAACCGATTTTGTAAAAGAATTGCTAATAAAAAAGGTTCCCAAAAAATGGAATGAGACTAAAATGGGAAGTTTCCACTTATTCACATCATTTATGAAAAGAAATACCGGTCTTTAACTGGAACTCTGCAGCCAACAAGCCTTCAGCCCGCAATGAACTTCAACAAAGTTAATTTTTGCAAGTTGTATGATAACTTTGTGTTTTCAATCTGTGCATCAGGAAATTCAATTCCGCCTATGCTACTCTTTTCCAAGAGTCAAATACCATGGTGATTTCCTATGTGATAGACCACCAGGTTTATTTGGTCGTGCCAATAAATCTGTTAAATGCCACAAGACGATTTCTTAAAACTTATCAAACATTTTGAAGGACTCAACAAATCCAGCAGAGATGATTATGTGCTATTGTTGTAAGATAATTACTCTTCACATCTGTATTTACCGAATATTGAATATTGTAAGCAGCAAAGTATTAGTTTTCTCTCATTTTCTCCTCATACTACTCGCAGATTACAACCCTTCGATATTCGATGGAGGAGGGGAGACGGCGATTTTTGCCATTCCAAATGTATACTCGTAATGGTTGGATGGTAAATAATCTAGGTGAAAGCACGACAATGTACTATAGACCAAAAATTATTTAGGAAGCATGGCCTGCAGCCGCGACGC
Organism: Chrysina gloriosa; assembly: GCA_038088585.1. Lineage (NCBI taxonomy): Eukaryota > Metazoa > Arthropoda > Insecta > Coleoptera > Scarabaeidae > Chrysina > Chrysina gloriosa. The sequence continues at coordinate 48,649,077 of CM076088.1, forward strand.
CGAATAATATATGCCCTTCATTCGCTTGTATTGGAATATCTCCGTACAGTAGAAGACAAACCCCGAAAAAGCGGAAAGATGGCAATTTTAGGCGATACAAAAACCTGCAAATAAAGCAAAAACAAAAAGTTCCAAACCGAAAATTAAATTTCAAGTGTATAAAAGGCAAACCTAAAGCGAAGAGGACAGCTAAAAAATTTAAAGTGATACAGACCCGTCAGGTACTGAAGACGATGTGGTGTTACTTGTAATGTGCATATTATTTTATTGACAGACTATTAATTTGAGTTTAAAAAACAAAGAATTTATGCTTTTGCTTCTGACATCAGTCTCCCCTACATAAGATTGGTATGAAAAGCCACGCTGTGTGCATAAAATCACTTCGTATTTGTAAAACAACAAACATCCTGTAATGATCACCCGTATTTGTCAACGATCGAGTCATTTTATTTTATAAAACATCGCATCGTGAAAAACGTTTACTCTAAGAAGAAATGAGCAAAGGCTCTACATCAAAAGAACTATTTCCCTAAAACAATTGTCCAAGAAATACGTCGTTTACATCAGCCTGTGAACAGTTTTATTAAAGATTGCTAAAGTTACAGGAAACGTTATTAAAGCTGTGCAAATGCTAAAATATCGTTATCCAACAACGTTATTTTAACGTCCTTAAATTGGATAAATTAAACTTCAGAGTTGTTCTTTGATTGACCTGAAAATGGTAGAAATGATATTTAAAAAGATTACCAAATATAAGGAAATTGCTTATAGAAATTGTTCAACTTTTCCCCTGTCCTAGTAAAAACTACCTCAGAATATGAATTTGAAAAGAAAAGTTTATGTAAAATATTTACAATAATCTGAGATAGATAAGGGATAATAAAATCAAAAGAAAATAGACCAAGAAATAAATTAACTCTTAATCTTAGTACACTGACTCTTTGGAGAAGTCCAAATATTTATTTCGACCACGAAGTGCTCAACTTCAGTAGAGAACGCAAAGGGAAGTACCTACTTCACCCATAAAAAGTATCTCAGCATGTTTTAAAAGACCACGTTTAATCATCTGACAATTGATACTAATGCTCTTTTGATACCGTTGCTATGATAAATAATTCTAATAATATACTCTAGTTCTAAACTACAGACATTCCTAATATGATCGTCTTAAATATGCCAAGAACTTATCACCATTACTCATCAACCTTCTGCAAAAAGAAGATACTGGCTTGTTCTTATGGTTATGGCATATTCGCCTCTATCATAAATCTACTTTCATTCGGTTAAATTTCTGCTTACATATAAACAAATATTATGAGTAAATTGTACTTGCACGTATGTAGCTAAAGCATGACATTTCCTCCAATAGGATATTATTCGACCGTTGACTACTGATGCCAACGGTAGGGATTGTTCCCATCTAGTATAACTTAGTTATCATAAGCATCAAATGCAGAGCTCATAATCAGAAGAAATTCTAGTTCATTTCAACATCAATAAAACCATTTTTGCTACTGGATTTATGGTTACAACTTGTGTCTAATTTAGCTACTGAGCTGTCATTCATTTAGATTTAGATACAATATTTATAAACATTAGGAATCAATTTTCAATAACTTCAAAAACATTTAATCTAAAAGAGTGAAACAATTACCTGAACTTGGTCTGTCTGAATATCTTGTGCAGTAGACCCATGCTGGCCACAAAGTTGGTACCTTCCCTTCTTCACATTTGGTCTCTGCTTCGACGTTCGCTGGTGGTATAGATTCAGGTGTTTGAGGCCGAGGAATGTCGTGAACTTGTCCAATTTGAGAAACAGTTTGACATAAACTTCCCAATGGTGCTTCTCCAAATTTATTTTCATTCATTTCAACAGCTTCGTACGGCTTAAAATTAATTTTGGGGAATGTTTTCGTTTTCAACAGCGCGCTTTTTCCAAAGTCTGGTTGCAAAATGTTCCTTATGGAGTATTTCAGTGTCTGAATGGTAGGTTCGTCTTCTTGATTTCTAGGCGGCGGCGAATTTGAAGACTCGGAGCGATTACAAGAAACCATAGAATCCATACTAGGCGATCGCGAGTAAGAAGGATTTGGAGAGTATCGGCTCATCATGGTTGCTGAAGTTCGAACTAAAAAATCTTTCTTCTCTTTTTGAGAATCTAACATGTGCGAGAACTCCAATTTCACGCTTGCTGGTTTATCCGACCGTGGAGATTTCGATGGCAGAGATTCTGACTCGCATTTAGGACTAGATAAAGCGTATGAAGTTATACTGAAGAAGGCTTGATGAACAGGTTTAGGAGACTGTTTTGGTGATGAATATAGTCTACTACCTTCTTGTTGATTCAAAAGTGTAGTGCACGTATATGGAGATGTTCTCGTAGATTCAGGCGAATTTGGCGAGCTCAAATTGAGACAATCATTCACTGGACTTGATGCTGTATTGGGACTTGATCTATCTTCAAATGCCATTTTTGAATTGTTTTTATATTCACTTTCGCTCTTGTACACTTATCTAAAGTATATATATTTCGAAATTCATGTTTTGCTACGCTTAATGATTTTCAACGCATAAAGAATGTCTATGACACGCACCAAAATGAGTATTTACAGTCACTCTCCTAAACAAGTGCTTACTTGTATAAGTACGCTGTCAAACTGAGTGAGTTTTCAAAATAGTCATCTTTATTACTTGAGGTCCGGAATTTTGCCCCGCCCACGGATCTACCGTCTCGCTTCACGTACACAATATCGACTGCACATCTACCCATCTCGCTCATCGGCAATGCCTCTTATTCTTTGTGTGTGGCCCAATGTGTAAGATTTCAGTTACTAGGCATTAAACTTCTTTATGGGAATATTTATGGCACGAAAGTAGCGATCTATTCCAATATTTACACTAACGCTTTCTAGGTACTTCCAAGAATTTAAAATAACGTCTACTTAATCATAAATAATATCTATTTTTGTATATATTATATTTATAAAGATAAAATCACACAGATAAATTTGATCACTTATCGCACTTGCATAGCCGTTTATTTCTAATATTAGACAGGTAAAGGAACTACTAAGTTTCCATTACGTCAAACAGATTAAAGAAGTGAAGTAGGTATTTGCTTGTTCTCCTTTGACGTGTGGATACTGCCTATAACTAGTATTACCGATAACCCATAATCAGATTAATTTAATAAATTGATTTATATTTGATAAATTGATTTGCATCTAATAAATCCAGATAAGCGTGATAGGAATATCAAGCATTATTTTCTGAAACAAGCTTAAATCTTATTAAAATATTGTTAGTTATATTTCAAAGAGGTAACTATACGCTTTTATTTGAAGTAACTTTCCGATTTCCAAGATTGCTTTACAACACATATCTGTGCTTTTTAAAGATGTTGCACTGTACATTCTATCCGGAAAGAATAACATCAAATTCAGTAATGAAATATGTTTTAAGTTATTGTGGATTATATTTACCTATTGTACGTACAATTAGTAGTAGATTTAAGCATTTAGTTCGAGCGATCACCATTTTCACACACTCCTGTAGTTCGCTCACGTACATTTGTATAAGTAGTTATAGAAGTTTAAGGAATGGAAATATTACGGTGTAAATTAGAAAACTTCACGTGGTAAATGATATTAACCAGAAACAAAAGTTCTGGTTTTCAGTACCCACCATTTCAGTGTTAGAAGTATCATTCGTGCATCTGATAAACAATCTCTACTTCGGTGTTAGAATTTTCGAAACCTGTGTTACTTTAAAATCTGATGGTCAAATATAACTAGCAAAGTGTGTCAACTTATTTAACTACATGAGGCGGAATGTACTCACCGCTTCGATCGTATAATATATTGTTATGGTGTCAACGCTGCCCTAACCCTGCAAAAATGAACCTCTTCCGTTTTAGGTGACAAAACGAATTAACAACTCATAAGTTATTGCTAAAATTATTAAAACTTCAATTAATTTTGGTAATCAATTTTACACCTTTAGGTAATTTTTTAGCACCCTACCATTTTACTCGATAAAGATTCATAATTATGTATATCTAATACGGGTTTAATTGTACAAACTTCATTACAAGTAGTTAGTAGTTAACGGAGTGAAAATATTACGATGTTACTTCAACACCAAGTGGCAAACGTTGTTAAACAGGAATAACCATTTTGATTGTTAAAATATATAATTTTTGTGTTAGAAATATCCGCCGCAATCTATATTCTATTTTTCCGTGCTATATTTTATTCGCATTTTATAAAATTTCACCGTTGCGGTACTAGACATTTTTCCGAACGGCTGTAAAGGTTGCCTGTTTCGGTGGTAGATATTACCTATCGTAGTGTATTTCAAAATTATCGTTTTTAGTGGTAACGTTTTTCTTTTTAATGTAAAGCCTTTCCGTTTCATTATTAGAATTTTCTCTTCCTCGTGTAAAATATCTCCATTTTTATAGTATACTGTGTCAATCCGTTTGGGCTCTAGTTACATTATTAGAACTTCACCATCCCATATATATATATATATATATATATATCAAAAATTATCAGGAAATGTTAGTATATATCGGTATATATATATAGGTATATATATATATATATTAGCACAAGAAACTCTACGAGAAATAATATGCTTTATTCAGGTGGCAACAAAAGTCCAATTTTGTTGAATTGTGTAGTTTGCCTCTTTTACACATAGATGTATAACAATACATGACATGCGACATCCTAATACTTATTATATACATATTAGGTTGGTATAGGTATAATTTATTATTCATATTTCTTCAATATATGCTTTTCCACTTCTTTCGATCGTACACTATTCTTATGTTTTTGTTTTTTCCGGTTTCTTTCCAAATGGTGGGTATATGTTTCTGTCATTCTGAGCCTTCCTCCATTTCCTTCCATTTTATGTCCTCTGACTCCCATTACAAGACAAAATTACTTGGTACTTCCCTAGATCTCCTCAGAGTGTGTCCCAATGATTTATATTTTCACCTTTTCATTTCTTGCACAGTTCATTTGTTATCGTGTTTGGCCATCATGGTCCCGTTATATTCCTTAATAATTTATTGATAGATGATTTGAGTTTCCTTTTAGTTTCTGCTGTTACCTATAATAATAGCACAGATTTTACTGTTGAGTTCCATACTCTCATTTTGGTTATTGTTTTTAGGTCCCTTGATCTGCCGTTCTAATGCTTGCGAATGTGTTTCTTCCTTTATTTATCTTCTGTGAGATATCTATTGCTGCTTCTCCGTCATTTAATATTACGTTGCTTTTTATTGGTTGACTGTGTGCATGTCCATGTCATCTACTTTTAGTGTCCGTGTCTGTTCGGCATTCATTGTGAACGCCTTTGTTCTGTTACTGTTTACTTCTAATCCGAATTTCTTGACTCATTTACTAGGTTGTTCACAAAAAGGCATGGACATATAGCCTGCACAGTCCAGGTTTTTCAAACCAAACCTCAGTGGATGCACCCTCTTTTTATTTCTAATTGTTTCTGTTCAGATCATGTCATGATCACAACAATCATAGCGGTAATAGGAGGCATCTTTGTTAAATTCTCGTTTGTGTCTCAAAGATACGAATAGTTGATCCATATGTAGGACGCGTCACTTTTATCCAGTATATCCTTTTTTGATCAGTCTGATTATTCTCTGTATACCTACCTATATTCCTTAGCGTTGTTATATATCGGCCATTCATTGAATCGAAGACCTTTCTGTAATTTACAAATGCCAGTTGCTAAAGAGACTCATATATTACAGTGATTGTTCTAATAAAATTTTAGTTCTAACGATGTGTTTTATACCAGATTGTGCTGGCTTAGATCCGCTTTGCTCTTTTCTAATTCTCTTATATATTACGTTGTTAATTCAGTTTAATATACCTAATATAGGGGAAAACTTTGCTAGTTGCATTCGGCAGGCTGATACCTACCTCTCCAGTTTTCATAATTGTAAAGGTAGCCTTGTTTTGGTATTTTAACGATTACGGTTTCCTTCCAGTTTCGCAAAAATATTTTCTTCAGTTCTCTAGGTTTTATATTCCTTTGTCTTCTTGCTACAGCAGCAGGTTTTTGGTGTTTAACCCAAATATTGTGCTACAGCTGCCCCAATTGACACTACTTGTTCTTTGGTGTGTCATGGCTTTATATTTAATTTTATATTTGTTCTCCATTGAGCATTAGATATATTTTATATACTTACAACGAAAAGGTTGCTAACATCATCCTTTAATAAAGTAAATGTGAATCATTTATACACATAAATAAAAATAAATAAATAAATAAATAAGTAAACAATCATACAATGGACGCACAATGACATTTTTCTAAAAGTAAATTATTACCTATTACGTAATACTTATTAGGATATACAGCGCAATCTTTGAAAGAACCAATTGTATTAAATTGCTTTCAATACTCCGATATTAATATTTTTATAATATACCTACCTACTGCTATCAAGCTAATTCTAATAATAATAATTTGGAATTTATGATTAGCGCATTACGCGACTTCAAAATATAACCTATAGTGGGACAATGCTATGTGGCAAAAATTGTTTTATTAACTTTTCTTAAATTCAGTATTGGAATGTTAAAAGCAAACATACTCAAATGCCGATGAATTAGCTGTGACAATAAAAATGTTTTCTGACGTTATGCTAAATTCGATTAAAGGTGCAGCAACTACTAAGTTTAAGTCATGAAGTATATTGCCAATAAAAAGCTTTTGTACCTACAATTGTAATTCGTACCAACTAAACAAGGTACTTTTTTAATTAAATCTTACTGTTTCTTTTTTATTTTTATGGAATAGCTAGGTAAGCATATAAGAATACCTAAATATACTATTTGGGATATTGAATGGTAAGTCGCCTAGAAATCTATACTTGTCTATATGTAAACAAATCTTCTAACGATAAGTCAGATACTAACTTTAATAAATACTTTTAATAATTTTACTTGCGAAATAATTTGAGAGCAACGTTGTTTTGTTAATTCAAAACTGTAGATATAGAAACTGTTATCCTTTTCCATCCAATAATTTCAACTCACTCACAGTAATAAGAATGTGAAAAGATTGACAACCTACCTAAACATTAATTTATTCCTGTGAACATCTTATTTTCAGTACGTATTTTCCTGTTTCGCAATCTCAACTCTGATCGGTAATATAGATTTAAATTACTGATGTTTTTGGTCACGTTCCTCTATTTTTCTTATTGTTAATTTTCTTCACGATCTATAAATGCGACCGCGGCTGTCTCATTATTCTTTCTTTCTCTTTCAAAAATCAATTTAATAGAAACTGTTTCCTGTCTCAGTCTTTCGAATTTGTGAAGCTTCTGCCCTCTACATCTCACTCTGCATCCGCATATCTGCCAATGGCAAAATGGGCGTGGCAAGATAAATTCAAATCTGGTTGGTTTCACAAAAGAGTGGGGGCTGTAGGCTGCGAGATTGAGACGTCGGCATGTTTGTTTTTGCTGCTCCCAAGAGGAGGAGCTTGGTGACTGCATACACCAAGCTGAATATCAAATTTAAGTACCATCTATTTAATAACCGACTATAGATAATGGTTTTATTATCAATCTGGAACTAATTGACGAAATACGTTGCTAAGGAACAGTTAATTTGCACATATGGATAGTTGTACAGATTTTAGACATACCTATATTCCATTAAACTTCGGTAATGAATTCTTCAATTCCAATGCCTGGGCACAGTATAGCAGTGGATCAATCAGCATTTATTAATTATCGTTAATTATCTACCCTTGCCTGCTTAAATAGTGAAAAGAATAGTATTTATACTTTTGTTGTTTGTAAAATTTTAGATTTAACAACAGTTAAAACTTTCCACTATTAAAATTATAATTAAAACTAAGAAATTTGTAATTTCATCTATATTTTTTAAGGCCAATTCTTTTCTCTGTGAACTTGTTTTGGAGTAGGTACACCAAAAGTAAAGCATCTATATTTCATACTACATACTAAGTGTTTCACAGTATGAACTAAGATTTGGCTCAGTTTCTAAACTGATAATTCCTAGCCAAAAGAATGTTTTAGTTCAAATCTTCCAAGAGAACATTATGAAAATGTCAAATTAGTTGAAACAATTTAAAATTTTGAAATTATGTACCTAGGGGAAGGTGGGGTAAGATAGCGAGGTGGGTAAGATAACGAGCGATGGTTTGGGCAAAATATAAAACAAATATATGATCGGTGATATTTACGTTGGCATTCTGTATGTGCTTAAGTGTAACTAGCAGAAATTAGGTGCCCCTGAAGAATGAGTTAAGGGTTTTATGGCTGTTTGTCAAATTCTACCGTTAGTGTTATTATTTTCGGCTGGTACCAACTAAGGATTTTTTCACTATTTTAAGATAAGAGGAAATCTGGTGTTGTAGTGTCCATTAGTGGTAAGCTTGTTATATCGTATTTCGCCGAAGTTAAAGTGAATTATGTGTTCCGTGGATCATAAATATGAAAAGATTGTTCAGTGTGCCGCCCGGGGCAAGTTGACGAATTCGTCTGCGTCCTTTACAAAGACTACCGAAACTCATAATTTGGAAGATAGCGATCTTCTGACGTGTAACGAAGAGATTGAAACCATTGATCCAGAAAATCCTACACCTAGCCCATCGCGACGTACGAATGTAAACGTCAAAAACAAAGTCACCATGGGAAATAAGACCCCTGCCAAAATATGACCGGTCAAGCTCAAGCACCAGAAAGAAAGTAAAATGTCGCATTATAACTTTGACGCTTATCCTTTGTGACCAATGCAACTTATAGTGGCATGAAAACTGCTCATCGTATGGAGGTATTGGGCAGGTTATTTGTGATTTGTGCACACCATGACTGATTAGTCGTCTTACTCTATCGGGTTAGCCATCTTACTCAACCCTGGGGTAAGATGACGAAAATGCAGTGTGTTTTTTATTTTTTTTTTTTTATAAAATGTTTGGTTTTATGGCAATAATATGCTAGATGTCTAACAGATTAGGATCATATTATACATTGAATACTTTTGTACTGTTTAAGTTTGCATTCTATTTGTCCTTTTCCTTAAGGTCGCCAACTTACCCCACCTTTCCCTACATATAGAAAGAATTCTCATACTACAATAACTTTACTAATGGTAAAATGCTATCATCTCATGTAGCGACATGTTCCCGTTAGGGTCGGCTCACTCGGACCGTACTAAACGAAATACAGCTTTAAGCGTAGAGACAATATAGTTATTTTTATTCAAATAAGGCAACAAGTATTATTAAAAATACTATAAATTAGTATTTATTGCACAAAATATAGTGGGCAGTGAAATATTTAAAACCTAAATTACATTTAAAAGATTAGATAAGGATTTTATGTAATATATCTAATATACTTAAAATCGCAAATTATCTTGAATATAACATTTTATTCTTATTAAGTAAATATTATATGCTGTATTCACAGAAAAGAACAAGAAAGTAAAAGAAAACATCAAACAAATGATTTAAAGCAACATAATTGTCACAATACGGATACGAATAAATATCACATAAGATTTCAAAAATTATATTTAGTTCTACACAAAGGCAAGACAGAGGCTTCAAAACAACCGACAGACATTTACTATTAAAGAAAAATGTAAATATTGACAAAACAAAGTAAATGGTCATAGATAATAAGTATAAGTTGGTATTGATTATAATAAAATAAAAATTAATAATTAACAAGTTGACACGGTATTAAGTATTTAGGGGTAGTATTGGATAATAGTTTAAATTTTAAAATGCGTGCTGAGTAAGATGCCAAAAAGGTACACATTTTGAGTAGAATAGGAAAAAATCAATGTACGTAAAACTATTATCTATATCTATATCTATAATTGCACCGCATTTAGTATTTGTTCTACAATTTTGTTTAGCTAAAATCAAAACGAACTATAACAGCTGCAAAAAATACAAAACGGAGCAATGCGAATAATTATAAAATGTAACAAATATATACTCCTACAAGGAATATATTGACAGGGCTGGATATAACGACTGTGCAGCAAAGAATAGCATTTAAAACTACCTATATATATTTAAAATTAAAATGAATCTAGTTCCATCATCTACAAATAGTAGACTCATTTACAATAATGAAATACATAATTATGATACCAGAAATGACTTTTATGTTAATACTTTTAATGGAGCTAGAACTTGCAAGAACATTTTTTTAATGGATTTAAACTGTTTAATGTGTTACCTAACTGCATCAAAATTGTAATACATAATATAACCACTTCCAAGGGTTTTATGTAATTATGTAAAAGATAATTATTAGCTGTGTCGATTTCACTACTGTGTGTGTTTAATAATAGTTGTGCTAAAATAAAGCATTGTTCTTTGTTATCTATTGCGTCGCAATCGGTATAAATTTATGCTAAACGTATTTGACAAATTCAAATGAACTTATATTATTATTTTTTAACAATATTTTTTAAAAACTGTCTACATATGTATATGAACAGTTTTACGGTATAGTATACTTCGCGCTTCCTTCACATTTTGTATTTTAAATTGAAAGTTTTTTAAAAGTTCTACAAATTCAAATATATTTGGATGAGCACTGTAAAATAAAGAATTAAATTTTGCATGGAAACTCTCGCAGAGATAAACTATTTTTGGCCCATATGGGGGTGGGGGTGGGAACTCTGCATCTTCGGAATTATAATTGTCCACCATATAGTCGGCGAATCCCTGAATCGGTCGTTATTTTGGCAAATTTTCACCAATATCTATGACAAAACAATCACCAATTTGGGACGGCTTGAGAAATGGAAGCCCAAAGATATATGTATATCACTAACTTCCTAACATTTGTATCTTTTTTACAGTCTGTCCAGATTTTCTATCTTCCTGCACCTATGCGGAAGAAAAATTAAATTGTTTTAACCATTGACCATTCATTATCAGAATATTATTTTTATAGAGGTAATAATATTAAATAAGTTATTAGAAAACACTTATCAAACCTTTTCAAGATGAAATCTGCATCCCTTTAATACAGTTGAAGATACAACTTTACGTACAGTTACATGAATCGCCTTTTCAAAATTGGCATAAACGATTTCTGGATTAAAAATCACTTTTATTTATTTTTCTTTAACCACTTATACTTTATACAGTTCAGTGCAGTGGTGCACGTGTTAACTTGTTTATTAGGTAACAAGAAGAAAACCAGGGGAATAAGTATAATAGCCATTTTCAAGTCTGTGAATGGTAAACAACAGATAAAAGTATTTTGTACAGCATTTGAATGCTCGGTCTACATAAATAGTCTTTAATTTACATACACAGGTTAAATTCGTGGCGTATGAGAACGCCACAAAATTTTCCACGTTATTTTTTAACAAAAATAGTTAACCTTGATTCGTCAAAACTTTAATGTAATTCAAAACGTCTCTTCAATTTGGAATTTTTGGTGAGTACTTGTTTTCTTCTGTTATAAATGTTTTTTAAAACTAAGTACACATATTTTATACTTTGCGTTAGTGTGTCTTCTTTATCGAGCGATTTTTTAATAAGTTTTAATGGTTTCTCGTGTATGTGATCCGTGGCACGACTTTTTAAACATTTACTTATTTTTTGTCTATTTAAAATAGACACATCGGTGTTTTCGTGTTTGTGGTTTTCATTATATTCGATTAAATGTATATATATATATATATATTTCGTGACCTTTTTATAGTTATCTTATATGATAGATCTCTACCACTAATAGGTCAATAAAACAAGGCTGGTTTGAACGATAGTTATATTTTCAGAACGTTTACAAACGTTTTCGGAGCACCTTCGTCAGTGAAAATATAACTAGATAAATATATAAACAAACTTTTGTTTTTTATTTGGGACTATCAACAAAATAACTAATGACTAGGATTTCTTGATATAGAGAATGTGTAATGTATATATATATATATAAGTTGGTTTGGGACTATCAACAAAATAACTAATGACTAGGATTTCTTGATATAGAGAATGTGTAATGTATATATATATAAAAGTTGATTACACATTCTCTATATCAAGAAATCCTAGTCATTAGTTATTTTGTTGATAGTCCCAAATAAAAACAAAAGTTTGTTTATATATTTATCTAGTTATATTTTCACTGACGAAGGTGTTCCGAAAACGTTTGTAAACGTTCTGAAAATATAACTATCGTTCAAACCAGCCTTGTTTTATTGACCTATTAGTGGTAGAGATCTATCATATAAGATTATATTCGATTACACTATCACAAGTGTTTAAGGTTTTCAAGGAAGACTAACAGCCACGTTGAACACACTACCATCGTTTTACATTTACGGATAGCAATTTACGAAAATTGTGTTTTTGGTTATTTACCACTAACACGGGTTGGGCTTTTTCTTAGCATCTGAGACACTCCTACGGAATCCATACCCAAAAAACACACAAATAACCTTAATAAGAGAAAAATCAACTTCAATGAACATTTCGGTGTACATTTTTCTATAATTATATCAATATAAGTACATACTTACATTAAACTCTATTTAAATTTTGTTACATCTAGGAAACGTTGCCGGAGCGAATTTACCTACGACCCTTTGCAGAAAGACACTAGGTGGAAATAGTACTTTTACTGTCGTTCTTAAATGTACGCTGGAACAAAGAATGGGTTCATGAATGAAGCGTCAAAATAATTCAGAGACAAAAACCAATGTAGTAAAAATATGACATGATCATGAGGCGCGATGGCTGCTATAATTGCTAAATAAACAATGGACAATAGTCGAGAATAGATGAACTATTGTAGAAGAGTAGACAGAGTCAGTAATCGATTCGTGTAGGATTTTATTACAGCAGACAAACGGAACATGCTTTACCCCTCTAGCGTCAATATATAACATAATACAGTAGGTAGCCTGTTGAATGTATTTCCTAATAGCCTACAAAAATGATGTAACGGCAAATATTTAGCATATGAAATGTGCCTACTTATTTATCAATAAGGAGATTGTGGTTAAAATAATATAAAAATAAAAAAATTACCCCTATCACTCCCCTGAGAGCGTTCAGTGTATAATGTTCATTGTGCAGTGCTTTGAAGTAGTATAGTGCTTGTTGCGTGGTGTTCGTTTTGGGTATTGGTCTGATGGGTAACACTTCGTTATCCCAGTTTTCCACCCCGAAGTACGTATGTAGTATATATTAGGAATTATTTCTAAAAGGGGTGGCATACTTAAAAATATCCTAAAGGTAATTTTATCTATTTTATATATTATTTATCAATCTGCAGATTTACATGTCTAACCGTTAATAACATACAGGAAAGATTTTCCTATCGGACAGTAGGAAACGAAAAATTGCGGAGAGAACATACTTGCAAAATATGATTAAACTATACAGAGTAGCATGGAATAACAACAACACATTTTTTGTGTCTGGGGGATACAGACAGATTTCGAGGTAGAGCTCGTTCAAAATTTGCACGGTTTTCAAATTTTTGTAAATATCTCGGAAACTATAAGAAATGTCTTTCTTTCTAGAATATAATTTGAAGTATATTATATAGTCTCAAGGGTGACGTAAATTATGTTCGGAAAAAATAAATAACTGAGGCGGGGTACCCCTATCAAAGCTGTACCTGAAGAAAAGACAAAGGAAAGGTAGGGAAAACATATAAAATTAGAAACGAGTAAGACGGAACTAGGTTTTAATAAAAATAATAGTATTGCTGATAAAAGAAGAAAGGAAAAGGTAATGCGACACTAAATAGTAAAAAATAAAAATAGCTGTATGTCTGCCATACATGTTGGATCATTGTCTCAATCTGATATTCTTTTTGGTATGAAGGCACTTAAAAATAATCTGTGTTCTGGCTGTGATCAGGTGCCCCAGTTTTTTACTCAAGGATTGTGCTGTAATATTTGCTGCGCCTTTGCAAACGATTTTCAATTCTATCGTATCTATCCAATTCGATCCTAGAAACATCTACTTTCCCTCCAGTATGGAAGCTGGGTAGAATTTGTCCCGTGTTTAATATAATAATATTAAAATATTAATTCTGCCTAATGTCGCAAAAGTTTTTGAATCTGTTCTTTACAGGATCATCTACCGTCAAGTTAGCCACCTTATAGCTCCTGAGCAGCATCGATTCGTTAATAAACGGTCTACGGTCACCAATTTGTATGTTTTTCTTCAATACGCTACTGAGGTCGTTGATAGGCAGGGTCAGGTCGACGTCATTTATGCTGACATATCTAAGGCGTTTGATCGTATTGATCACGGTATCTTGTTGCGTAGGCTGGAGGGGTTGAGTTTTAGTACATCACTTATTAACTTCTTCGTGTCTTATTTACTGGATCGGCAATTTTTTGTGTCTTATAATGGATTTGTTTCAAACATTCGTAGTATTGCCTCTGGTGTTCCCCAAGCAACCACTTTTGTTAGATGTTCGTACATATGAGAGTTCAATTACGAAATTCGGCCATAATGTACTAATTGCGCATTTTTGCAGCTATTTGATTCTACAGAAGTAGACAACTTGTTTTGCCACAAACTCCTGTAGTAGGTACAATCGCGCACTCGGCTAGCCCGCCGTAGGAAAATTGTGCTTAATTAGAAAACTACTTTCACTATTCGCAGACGCGCGTTTCGCGATCATACCGCTCATCAGTGCGACTGTGTGAAGTAGTTTTCGGTTCTATAGAAGCTCTATATAAGCCCGGGTGTTAGATGTTCGTACATATGAGAGTGCAATTACGAAATTCGGCCATTATGTACTAATTGCGCATTTTTGCAGCTATTTGATTCTACAGAAGTAGACAACTTGTTTTGCCACAAACTCCTGTAGTAGCTACAATCGCGCAGTCGGCTAGCCCGCCGTAGGAAAATTGTGCTTAATTAGAAAACTACTTTCACTATTCGCAGACGCGCGTTTCGCGATCATACCGCTCATCAGTGCGACTGTGTGAAGTAGTTTTCGGTTCTATAGAAGCTCTATATAAGCCCGGGTGTTAGATGTTCGTACATATGAGAGTGCAATTACGAAATTCGGCCATTATGTACTAATTGCGCATTTTTGCAGCTATTTGATTCTACAGAAGTAGACAACTTGTTTTGCCACAAACTCCTGTAGTAGCTACAATAAACGCGCGTCTGCGAATAGTGAAAGTAGTTTTCTAATTAAGCACAATTTTACCACGACGGGCTAGCCGAGTGCGCGATTGTAGCTACTACAGGAGTTTGTGGCAAAACAAGTTGTCTACTTCTGTAGAATCAAATAGCTGCAAAAATGCGCAATTAGTACATTATGACCGAATTTCGTAATTGAATTCTCATATGTACGAACATCTAACACCCGGGCTTATATAGAGCTTCTATAGAACCGAAAACTACTTCACACAGTCGCACTGATGAGCGGTATGACCGCGAAACGCGCGTCTGCGAATAGTGAAAGTAGTTTTCTAATTAAGCAGAACCACTTTTGTTTCTGTTATTTATTGATGATTTAGTTCAACATGTTGATTGTAATATCTTGTTATTTGCTGATGATGTTGATGAAGTTATATACATCTATGCAGACAGTAAGAGACTGTGATCATCTCCAGTCTAACTTGCTTGGGGTTTGCAGTTGGTGCGTTTCTAATGGACTTGACTTAAATATTTCTAAATGTAAGGCTCATACACTCAGAAACGGTTATCATTATTTCTTTATTATTCTGCCGATTTTGTTCTGTTGTTTTTGTTCTTTCTCGTTGTGAGGGTATCAGTGATCGGCAATGCATCGTCTTTTCGCTATTCATACTGACTCATGAAATTTTAAATATAAGTAATTTAAACTCAACTACTTTGATTTACTAATACTCACGATAACGTTGATTCATAAGTACAGGTTGCAATCAATATGAATCTTATATGATAGATCTCTACCACTAATAGGTCAATAAAACAAGGCTGGTTTGAACGATAGTTATATTTTCAGAACGTTTACAAACGTTTTCGGAATACCTTCTTCAGTGAAAATATAACTAGATAAATATTTTCACTGAAGAAGGTATTCCGAAAACGTTTGTAAACGTTCTGAAAATATAACTATCGTTCAAACCAGCCTTGTTTTATTGACCTATTAGTGGTAGAGATCTATCATATAAGATAAGTATAAAAAGGTCACGAAATATATATATATATATACATTTAATAAATATGAATGCGACGGCGACATTATACACATACTATACTCACACTCATAAATTACCTCAGCTTGATTTCTAATGTCAGGAAAATACTTATAATACTTACACTGATTCAGCTCACTCAACTCATCCATGTATATTTAAAAGTTTAGTCATTAAACAGTTTGCAACCAGTATAAAGTGTATAAAAATATAAAAAAGCATAAAATTGTCAGTTTATACAGAAACATTTCGGAAAAATTAAATTTTTTTATTATTTATCATTTGTATGAGCAGTTAGTGAAAAATGGATAGCAATAGTGAGATTGAGGAAAAAATAAATAGCGGAGTTTTTCAATTAGTGCAAAAACGTAAGGGTAAAAGCGCAATATAATATGAAATAAGCAACACAAATCTACACATATTTCTTTGTTTAACTTTAGTAAAAAGACAACAGTAAAAAAAGCAACAGAGCAAACACACAACCTCATAATGAGTATATTAATGTTCGTATGCGAAGTTCGCATTACGAACCATACTTATTTTGCATCGTCTATACACATTGAGTTAAGGAGAGTCAAAATCAACAACCTCATAAATGTTAAGTATGAGTTCGATGAGCACTTCAAACTTTCGAGTGGATATGAAGTTGGACAACGTTGCAATAAGTATGAATGCGTGTAAGTACAAGAAATTATACGTCATGATTCAACTCACTTTTTCACTACTCATTGCTGATTACTGGAGGGTATCCGTGACGTTCACTTCGATTCTCGTCTAACTTTCAATTGTCATGTTCAGGATGTGGTAGCATCAGCTGGTAGAATGTTAGGTTTCGTGTTTCGTAATGCTAAATCTTTTACCAACCTGTCCACGCTCAAGTGTTTATTTTCAACTTTAATTCGCTCCAAGATGGAATATGCTGCACTTGTGTGGAACCCATATTACCAGAATCACAAACTTTCACTGAAAAATGTTCAAAGGCGATTTTTGAAGTATTTATGGTTTAATAAGTATCATATTTATCCATATATATATATATAGGACTTCCTTAGGACACGTTGCTGAATGAATTTTCTTTTATTTCTCTCGAAGTTCGATGCAATAATATAGGCCTGGCCTTTCTATATAAATTAATACACAATCAAATGGATTCTAGTCAACTTATTTCAAAGTTAAATTTCTATGTACCCCGTCAATCATCTCGGAACTCTGACACTTTTTATATTGACCAGGCTAGAAGCATTTGCTCAACGTATAATGACATTAGTTCGAAATGCGATATTTTTCATTGCAATCTTACGGAACTTGTACGAGCCAACTTGAACTTGAGCGTTACGTTTTGAAACTTACTTCTTTATTTACTTTCTCTTCTCTTTTGTTTAGCACGCACATACCCTCATTTAGGTTTCTAATTAATTGAATATGATTTAGTTTGTATATCCTTATTGTACTGTTTTCTTATTTTAAGTATTTTGAGTATTATTTTTTTATTATCTTTCTCTTGCCCTGTAATTGGTTTGTAAACTATTGGGCAATAAACATTATTATTATTATTATTATTATTATTATAAAGACAACACTTAAACCAACCAGGAAATCTACTAAAAACAAGGACAAAATCAGGAGATAGGAAGCACAAGGAAACAGTGAAAACTCGGACTTCAACATGAAGGACTTATGCGACAACAGTGATGTTTTTTGATTTGTTTGAACAAAATTTACTAGATCCATAGTCAGTGTTTTGTTATTGAATATGATTTCTTTGTCAGAAATGTAAGAATCGAATACAATTTTGCTTCGCCTTTAAATATAAAATATGTTATTCGTTTATTTGTCTTAAGTGCGCAGCACTCTCCCACTTTATCCTAGCCCCCATTTACAGTACCGCCACAAAGTTTTTGAAGCAAGTACGAATTTCTTCGAAACATGAATAACAGTAAATGTACACTAAAATTGTTAATCCCTATTCTAAATAAAACTATATGAAAACATTATCAATAAGTATATCTTACAAATTCTAAGTATTACAAAAGAAATTAGATTTAAATCGGTTTATTGCTTTACAATGTTAAAATAATGAGGTTGTCTATGTTAACAGATGGGTTGGTATAATAACGATGGTGCGTCAGATACTATTCTGGGGTATTCAGGTAATAGTCAAACTGTACTGCCAACTATTTCTATCGTTATGTCTGACACGTTGTAACTGCAAATATTTTTAGCTTGAAATCAGTGTGCAAGTTTTAAATTTATGTGAAAATGGAATAAAATATTGGAAAAAATGCCAAAGCGCAACCAAGTAACTTTAGAAAAACGTTCAGCTATTTGTACTCTTCGAGATGAAGGATATTCAGAAGGGCTACTAGAGTGGGAATTTCACTGAGAGGTGTTCATTAGATAGATTCATTGCAACGTCAGCTAAACGGGATCCACGACTTACGGTACTTGATACCACCAGGCACCTTAATGCCAGGCGAGAAACGAAGGTGTGTCACTACTGTAAAAAAGCGCCCGCTCGCCGCGGGTTTGAGAGGGTGCATTGCCACAAAAGAGCCCTTACTGAAGCGTCAGCATAAAGATAAAAGATTGGCATAGGCAAAGGAACATGAAAACTGGACAGTAGATGAGTGGAAAACCGTGTCATGAACCGACGAGTCGAAATTGAAACTATTTGGTACTAACGGAGCGACGCGAAGTAACGCGCAGAGCAGCGCAGCGACCAAGCTAACGCGCACTGTAGCGACCGTTTGCGACGGGTAGAGAACATTTGACGTCAGTCTTAAACCTGAAGTCGGTAATTATAATAATCGCTACAATCTGGTAACTCAATTTTATAAAGGTTGTTAACTACTTTCACCAAACAAAACACGTATAAAAATATGATACACTAATTCAATTGAATCATGCGGATTAAAATGGCACTCGATATCACAAAAATGAAAAAAAAAGTATGTTGGTTATTAAAGACTGTACATCGTTGTATCATGGTTCTCCGCAGTAACCATCAATGTACTTTCTGCGCGATTTTGCGACGGATTAATTGCTTGATAGCGCAGCTCAGAATATTCGTATGTGAACTGATCGAGACGATTATTTAAAGGCTCTGACAAACAGAAAGCAGATTCTGTCCGCGGGCGAAATGACCGCAGTCCGCCGCGGACTAGTGTGGTCAAATAGAACGCGAAAAAGTGATAGCGAACTAGTGTGAATTCTTTCTTCATCAAGTAGACATCATGTCCAGCAGTTCGTCTGATGAAGAATAATTGCTTCTTTTGTTAGCTGTAAGTTTAGCAACAAGACGAAAATGGGTATGTGATAGTCATAGTGGCACTTTTTACTGGCATTGTATGATTCTATGTAATTACTTATTTTACACATTTATTAACAGCTACATGAGATAAATCAAAAAAGAAAGGAGTTCGGCGAATTTCACCGGCTCTGCTGTGAATTGAGTTTATTCGAAGACCGCTTCTTCACATATTTTCGAATGTCTCAAGAACTGTTTGAAAATTTACACACTCTTCTTCAACGGAAGATATCAAAACTTACCACTAACTGGAGGAAACTCATTCCGACGAAGGAAAGATTAGTGATCTGCCTGAGGTAAGTGAGAACATTTTTCTCAAAATAATTGTTATTGTTTACAATGTTTTGATTTATTAATATTTTACATTAGGAAGAACATCATAAAATAAAACAGTTTTTAAAATATTTTTTGTTTACACAAAAATGTTTTCACAATTCATTCACACAGAACGTTTCAGTTTCTGTTGTTCTCTGCTGTACGGTTGGTCAATTTCTCCTCTTGTGAATGCTTCGAACCACCCTCTTGCTGAACTCATTGAGGATTCAGGGAGTGCAACACTTCGTGGCTGGTTTGCGCTGTTCTGATAAGTATGATTTACTCCTTCGGAGGAATGATCACAATCACTGGCATTTTGCCACGATGCATTACTTGAATGTGATAAGGGAGAAAATGAAGGTGAATTAATGGAGGTGAATTTTGAGCTACATCAGCAAGTTCGGCGCGACCAAATATTTCGGTCAACTCCATTTTCAAAATAGCTTGTGTTCTAGGTGACAACTTTTTAAACGTATCTGCGTAACTCAAAAAAGGTTGTCAGTATGATCGAGATGGGTTTTAGGTTTGTTGTCTGTTTTATTCTGTAGATAATGTACAATCTTATCTATACCGCCTTCGTATTTGTTTATACCAGGCTTGAGTTGTTTCGTAGGTGGTGGTATTTCGGAATTGTCGTTGGTCACAGAGCCACTATCGTTTGTGTCCTCGTACATTTGAACAACTTTTGTTTCACTTGACTCCGGTACATTTGACACAGTTTGCCGTGGAGTAGTACTATCTCTTAGCAATTCCAAATGTGCAGAACATGGCCAATTTTTGCACTTCTTCGCCGAACCAGTACCTCCTTTTAAGTACTTCAGATACTTTACATAGGAATTCCTCAAGTTCTTCCACTTGAGTTTCACGGCGTCAACTGTGACAAACAGAATAAAGCAGTCATATATATAAATAAATTTTAGAATATTAAAGAAAAGATGTTTAAAAAGTTAACAAAAAATAGTAATACAGAAACATCACAACAACTTTTATGCTTAAATGCTTGTAAATATTTATGTTTTTAATGAGATTGTTCATGTTCTATGTTGTCATTGTTTCAGGTATTTGGCAACAGGCGATTCCCATCACACTATAGCCTTCTCCTTCAGAGTTGGACGCACTACTGTTTCCAATATAATTAGAAAAGTTTGTATGGAGATTTGGAATGCTCTACAACCGCTATGTTTGGAAAACCCAACGGAGGAACTTTGGAGGAAAAGCGAAGTTGGAGTAGAGAACGATGGAACTATCCCAAATACATCGGAAGTACAGATGGAAAACACGTGCGCATTAAATGCCCTAATAACAAGGCTTCTAATTATTTTTCGATTGTTTTGTTGGCCATAGTGGATCCTTACTACAATTTCACTGTTGTTGACATTGGTAGTTATGACCGGCACAGTGATAGTGCCATTTTCCAAAATTCATCCTTCTATTGCGATTTTGTTGATAAAGAAACAATTTGTCTGTCTCCAAAGCCACTACCTGGGACAGACACCCCGGTCCCCTCATGTGTTTATAGGTGATGACGGGTTCAAGTTAGAAACTTATTTAATGCGTCCTTTTCCAAGAAGTACAGCCGTTGCTAATATACAACATGCAACATGGTGGGCGTGGGTAGTCGCGATGCATGTAAGCCTTATTTTGTAAAATGAAAGATTATGACTGTTTCCTCCATTTTTGTTTTCCAGATCTTGATGTATGCAAAACAAAATCACAGTCAATTTGTCAAATTGGGTGAATACCATAATTATCCTACAAGGAATGGTAACAGTTGTGAGATACCCAAACACAGATTAACGTTTTATAAAACAAGCCCACAATATTTGGCCACTGTAGCATACAATAAGCTTCCATCTAACTTGCGAAGTCTGTCACTGCCACATTTTAAAACAAAGTTAAAAAGTATATTGATCTCTAAGTGCTACTACTCTTTTAACGAGTTTGAGAGTGATGTTGATTTCGGATGGAAACCTCCCCAATAGTATTCTCTCTTTTTTGACGTATATATACATACATTTATGTGTATATTATATGTAACCTGCGACGCCATACTACGTATATACATATGTATGAGTTTATATTTTACTATTATATGTTTTTGTTATTTATATTATGACACGTTCTATATCATTATATGATCTCGAGAACAATAAAGATATTATATTATTATATTATATTATATAGAACAATTAATATACAAGTACCTGGTACACCGAGCCTTGATCGGAGTTCCCAAAATTTTTTGAATAATTTTGAACCAAATAATAACGCCCTTTATTTTAGTTTTCATATTTAATTTATATTGTATATTTCAAGTATATATAGTAGCATATATATATTAAAAGTTTATAAGGTTAAAAGTATGTGAATTTATATGTTGTTGTTAGTTTTCGTAGATATTTTTCTGCTATTAACATACTACTTTCAGCGCCATCTATGGTTTAGTAGTAAAGTTTTAATTACTTATAATTTCGCTTCGCTGCATGATGTTAAAAAAGTTGCTAACTCACGTTTAGGCCGACATTGGTGAAACCCTGGAGTAAATAGGTTGAATCGAGACCGGGACCATGCTATATCGGTTTTCCGTCCTCAGAAACTCGCAGATACTAAATTGTAACAAAATCTTGGGAGTAATTTTCGGTAACACATTTTATGTACCGCAGAAATAGGTAAAAGTGGGACAAAAAAATTCTTGGAACCGGGACCATGCTAGATTAATTTTGTGTTCTCGAAAATCCCCAGATACTAAATTGCATAAAAATTGCTAAAGTAATTTTCGATAACCAATTTTATGTACCGAAATACCAGAAATGTGTGTAAACCGGGTCAAAATGGATTTTCCCGGGATCAGGACCATGCTAGATAGATCTCTCGTCTCAGAAAACCCCCAGGTACTAAATTTTATCAAAATCGTTAGAGTCGTCTTCGAGAAACCAATTCTATATATATTTATATACAAGAATTGCTCGTTTAAATATATTAGATAGATAAACGACATTGCAGAGCTTGACGTGTTGTAGAAAATGCCTTCGGCATTTTAGCTCAAAAGTGGCGCATATTGTTTAGACCTATCGAGGGTGATGTTGAGACTGCTGTACACATTGTAAAAGCTACTTGGTGTCTCCATAATTATGTTAGAGCACATCACAACACAACAGAAAATGAGGGACAAGAAGAAGGAGCTACAAATCAATTTACCAAGGCTTTCTCAACCACTTCTCGATCGAGAGAAACTACAACTACCCAGTTCGTTCGTTACTTCAACAATGTAATTCATAATGATTAATTTACTTTTATCTTTTACTTACTTTTATTAATACTGTACTTTCTTTGAATTTTTAATAAAAAACTAAAAAATAATTATTTTACTTGATATCATCTTTAAAAAAATAACATTTCTTTAATTCTTCTATAAACTTTCTTTATTAATAAGTTAAATGTATATATATATATATATATATATATATATATCGTGACCTTTTTATACTTATCTTGTATGATAGTTTTCTACCACTAATTAGGTCAATGAAACAAGACTGGTTTGAACGATAGTTATATTTCCAGAACGTTTACAAACGCTGTAAACGTTCTGGAAATATAATTATCGTTCAAACCAGTTTTGTTTCATTGACCTAATTAGTGGTAGAAAACTATATAAGTTTATTAATAAGTTTTTAAAAAATGACTTACTGCTTTCACGAAGTTTATCCGCAATATCTTTCCATGCTTCTCCTTTCTTAAGTGCATCTTTATAATCAGGATGACGCAAGTTCTACAAGAAACTGTACTCGTGTACTAGATCAATCAATTTTTCATTGATTTCACTCATTGTTATCACCAGTCCGTGTGTGAACTCTGTAAAACATTACAACCTGTTCGCCGTGCGCAGCGGTATGCCGCCTTCTATTTCACAGAGCCTTAAAGAAAACGAAAAATCTTCGCTCGCAGCCGCTACCTAACGCGCACTTAAGCGCAGCGGCGCGACCAGAATTCCCTGCCGGTCGCGGCATTGCTCCGCGCTACGCTGCTCTCAAGTGCGCGTTAGTCCATTTGAATACATGTATTTGATTCTGGTCGCGGCTATGCGCTGCTCTGCGCGTCGTTCCGCGTCGCTCTAATGCGCGTTGGGCTTAAAAGGGTGATGCAGCGCGCATAATGGATAATTTAGAAATCACCGAATCGAATTATGACGTAGCGTGGTCTCTGTTACGCGACTGTTACGATAACAAAAAAATGATTATTCACACTCACATCCTTCCTATACTCACGTCAAAATGAAAGACGTATACTATACTATATAAATCGGTCTCACAGACCGTATGCGTGAGTATAGGAAGGATGTATAACACATCTTTGCATTGAATCATGTAACGCGTGAATCACATGCTTCCTTAAATCCGCTCGTTGATGGTTTTTGTTGCATAGTCGAGCTTTAAATAGACAGCAGACACTGAAAGTCAGTTAAATGCCTACCTTATTTTTCTATTATCATCTAAATTAGATAACATCACAAAGAAAGAATGGAAAGGGTTCTCGAAAGGTGATCTATGTCTTAATATTACGAAATTGACGAACTTTTGACGTGATAAATGTAATTTGCTCAGAACTATAGAAAACAGAATTAATCCTCCTAGTATTCACAAAAAATATGAAAATAAACTTGCTCATATAACCACAGCAAACAACATTTGCAATTTATGTAAGGGATCGTATTCATTATTTGCGTGCAAGAAATTCATTGATCTGCCTACAAAAAGTCGACTCGAACAAGTAAGAAAATTTAATTTGTGCATTAATTGTTTAAGACCAGGACATACCAATGCTGTGTGTTGAGCTAGCAGTTGCAACACCTGTTCTAAAAACATAATACACTTCTACATTTTGAGCAGAATAGTTACACACGTAATACACAAAATGATTATCCGTCGAAAAACGACGATCTAAATCCTAGCAAATCGCATTGCAGTTCAAATCATGTGGTATCGTAGAAATTATAAAGAATTAATCGGACTCTTTAACAAATATGAACCTAGTTTTAATAGATTTGTTAGTAGTAATATTTTTCCAATACATCTAAATCTATTCAAAATGATTTAATAGATTGTATTTCTTTTGTATTAAAACACGAAATAGATACAGATATTGAAAAAGCTCGGACTTTTTCTTGGCAACTTGATGAAACCACAGATATTTGTTCTGTCAAAAGCGGTGTGGTTATTTAAAAGATTTTTTTGACATGTCATCCGGTCGAACAGCTGAAGATGTATTTAACCTTTTATTAAATGCGAAAAATACGATTATAAAAAGAAATTAGTCGCTCAAACATATGATGGTGTATCTGTTATGACAGGGCATTTAAATGGTTTACAAAGTAAAATAAAAGCAATTGCTCCTCAAGCCCCTTTTGTACATTGTCATTGTAATATAAATATATATATATATATTTCGTGACCTTTTATACTTATCTTATATGATAGATCTCTACCACTAATAGGTCAATAAAACAAGGCTGGTTTGAACGATAGTTATATTTTCAGAACGTTTACAAACGTTTTCGGAACACCTTCGTCAGTGAAAATATAACTAGTAATATAAACAAAGATTCTAGAGTTTTCTTTTCTAATTTAAGCGGGTTTACTGCATTTTTTCAAAATCAACCAAAGGAACAAACATTTTAGATACAATATGCCACAGTCGCTTACCAACTCACCCTAATACAAGATGGAATTTTACATCGCGTGCAGTATTTACGGTACAATTACATGGAACCAAATTAATTGAAACTTCTGACTTTATAATCGCCAGCGATGATTTCACAAAATTTTTAACGAAATTTTAGATATGGTAATCGTTCAGATAGAAGTTAGATTTCAAGATTTACACAAGTTATGTTTCTTCGATTTACTGGCTTTTAACAAATTCTTAATATATTCAAAAAACTTTCGGCAAAATTTATTAGAAAACCTTTTTCAACAATATCCTTGTTTTGATGAAATTCAAATAAAAAATGAATTACTGTATTGCATCATGATCCACAAATGTTCGGAAAATGTAAAACGCTAACTGAAATGTTAAGTAGTATCAGTAAGAACGATTTATATGAATCTATGTCAGAGCTGAGTAAACTTATAAGCATTGTCGTCACTATACCGGTAGCTTCTGCTTCAGTAGAGAGGAGTTTTTCAATACTAAACAGAATTAATTACAGGCGCAACACTATGAATCCAAATCGATTAAGCAGTATATCCTTCATATCAATTGAAAAAGGTCTTCCTAAGTTATAAAAGCAAAATGATGTATTTTACAAGCAGGTAATTGATTATTTTGCTAGTACAAATAATAGGCGAATTCCCTCTAATTTATCGAAAAGAGTAAGCAATACAGTTTTCCGTGTTTCAAAAAATATTAGAATATTTATTTTAGTTTTTAAGAAATATAGATGTATTTAGTTGTTATTATTATTTATCAATTAATAATAACTTACTTTTTAATTAGAGTGGAATTTTATGAATTACCAACTATTAGATGTGTTATTTATCATTTAATTTGCTAAGAGTTTGTTATTATTTTTAGAGTTTATTTTAAATTTTTATTACCTGTTTACCTATCATCTTACACCTTTTATCCATTTCCCTACCCAGGCAGGATTTAAAATAAATTATATTTTATTTTGATCTCTTTTTATATCAAATTTTATTCTACACTTTCTATGATACAGTAATAGGTATAAAAATATAATTTATTAACCGAGAAGAATTAGGTTACCGGAGCCTCCCCTGCGCAAAATGTAACGAGCCGCCACTGATTGTATCACACCCTGAATAGAACATTTATTGATAGAAAGTGGTCAGCACAAATACAGAGATGCGGGTGTACAAAACTGTTTTTAGGCTAATTTTGACTTATGGTGGCGAGAGCTGGATCCCAAAGAAATCAATGAAAAGTAGAATAAATGCAATGGATATGATTACTAGGAGGGATAGAATCAGAAGCAGCACACTAAGAGAAAAATTGAAGGTGAAGTTATGGATGGTTTGGAAAAGAATAAACTTAAATGGTTTAGCCATATGTGTAAAATGGGAGAATAAAAGCAAGGCAACTAATGCGGTTAGCAAAAGTACAAAATAGAAGAGCCCGAAGAAGAGTACTTACGTACTTTTTAATAAAGAGGTCCACATAACTCATCCGTTGAATGTGATCTGTATATACCGCACATTAATTTTACAAGTCACACTTGCTCTGAAGCAATTGCAAAACAATCTCGTATGAATAAAAAGCCTCATGCATTTATAGTAATCTATATACATATATAAACGAATGTATGTCTGTGTGTGTGTTATGTACTACTACACCATTCATCCATTCGCCATGAAACTTTCCGAAGTTGTTGAGTACACCACCGCGAAGATTACTAATAAATTCCAAATCAATTTATTTAGTCAACGTTTTCCAAAAAAGAAACGCCATTTCCATACGTGTAATAATATCTCACGATAGGTGCCGCACGTGTGTCGACTGTTTCTGGAATAGTACATATATCCTATGATAGGTGGCGCGCGTGTATGCAAGCAAATTCAATTGAATGTAAATAATGACTAATGATAGTTCAGTTCGTGGGTGATAACTCATATATGTAAGTCGCAATACTGTATTTTTCCATTTATTTATTTATTCCAGCGAATTTGCGTGCAAAGTCGACAGTTACCTCGTGTGAGACGTGGAGTAATTTATATTCATTGGGAACATCCAATCGCCGCTCTCACTCAATACATTTACACACATTTTTTCATCATGAGTTTAATCGATTTCAATTCTCATAATCTTTCAAATATTGAATTTTTCTATCTATTTATTTCATCGCGACTTTAATTGATTTCAATTCTGATAATCTTTCGAATAATTTGAATTCAAACGTTTACAGTTTCCGATGCGACTCGCTTTTGCCATGACCATCAACAAAGCACAAGGACAATCGCTGCAAGCGTATGGGCTAGATTTGGAGAATCCGTGCTTCTCACATGGACAACTGTATGTGGCAGGCTTACGGGTCGGAAAACCTTTTCATTTATTTGTGTACGCACCAGACGGAAAAAACAAATATCCACAAGCACTCGAATAAATAAATACAATTAAAACGACACTTTGAAATGTTTTCCACATGAAAATGAATAATAATAAGTTTCAGCAAAAATGACACAATGTAAATTGATGTTATCATAACGTGTCTTTTAATATCCTATCTTCTGAGGTTGCCGCACCGCGCGACGGATATGCTAGTGTCTAATGAATCTGTTCAACATGCATAGATTCAAAACTCGGCACGTGTGTTAAGGGGTAATCCTACCGTGTGTGCAATTGTGGGTCATATTCTTACCTTTATCAGAGGGGAACAGGTTGATATATTTTGATTTCGTTTAGCGTTTATGTTTCTTCTAGTATTGAGGTACAAAGGCAAATTTTTATTGGATTTTTAAAATACAAAATGGCGGCGTTACATTCTTTGCAACTCGATACGTTTTTTCGACATAGTCTATACGGCCGTACATCTCTTGCTCGCAATTCTGCACCTAGAATAGAAATTCAAAAAGATTCTTAAAATATATCCAAAAGTGGAGTGAATATCGTAGGATTTTGTTCAAATTTGAATTTTTAAAGAAATGACGTTGATATCTATGTCGAAATGTTGTTTTTGAAGGAGAAATCGGTCGTAAATCATCGATAAAATGCATAAATTTTTTTATCGCAAAAATCCTACGATGCTCACTAAATAATATGATCGTGAAGTTACAGTTAAGATTTGAAGTCAATCGGTTGAGAATTATAGGCGCTATCGTTACGGCCAATTCGAAAAACACTGTTTTTGAGAAAAACGCGTTTGAAGTTTAATGTACCGAAACTGCATAGTAGTTTTTGACATACCTCTAATCTGGCAATTCCTGCACCGTAAAGTTGACCTTCTAGTTTATCATTTTCTTGCTCCTTATCTTTTCTTGAAGCGAGTGAGGCTTTCCTATCTTCTTTTGCTTTTGCAGAAAGTGATAGGAATTCAATCCAATTACAATGCCCAATTTTTCCATAACTGTCATAATCCCACGAAAACCATCATTGAAACAAATTAACCGCAAGATGAACAGCAATGTCGAGTACAGTTTTACCACTTGAAACTGTTTTTGGAGCCATGGACCATACAAGTACATTAAAGCTTTCGTTGGAATTTTGAGTGAATCCGCCTCGACGTGTCAGCAACTCATCACTGCTCAATTCTTCATAAATGGGTTTGATTGCTTCGAATACTTCAGTTGACATAGGAGCGTTGTGGTCGTAGTCGCTTCTTTTTCTTTCAAGTACCTCGTGTGACTGCCAAGTGCACCATGATTCTGAGCCCTCAGGACATAAATGATGCTCGGACTTTTTTTTTGTTGAAATTTTGTGGTAAAGCGTTGTCCAAGTTGCAATCAATCAATTAATCATTAATTAAATTGTCGGTCAATTATCCTCTGCCACTCAAACCTTGTCTTTTTCACTAAATTTCTCAGTCTACTGCCTATTCCTTTTTGAACGTGATCAATGTACCCTTTCTTCTTCACAGTAGGATTTTTCTCAACAATAGCTTTGAACGAAGCAACGCAGCAAAGCGGCAGAGTGACTTCACTCGAGAAATTGAAATTTCAACGACTTTATAAATTCTTCCACCCATAGAAACTTTCAAATATCATTCTTCAATAAATATTTAAGCATTTAGGCAAATAAAAAAATGGCAAAAGGAAATTACAAGGATTACCCCTTAAGTTTGTAATATTATGTTTTTAGTGGAGATGACCAAACTTCTTGATAATTATGATAATTATACCCAACTTCCATAAATTTTTATTATTTGTGTAATGTCGAGCTTGCACCCTCTCTTCCTCACTTAATTGATGAGTCTTGAACAAATCAGAACCTTGTTTTTGAATTTGAGGAGGCTTCAGTGCATCTAATCGTATACGAATTTGTCTATATTTGTATATATACATATATATATATATATACATATCTCCGACCAGAGGGGAACCCCAATCACTGATTTCAGTTTTCGAAATTAAACCTGCGGTTTGTAGTTGATCAGATTCATAATTGACTTTTACGATTAAGGTTTACGGTATTTCAAGTTCTCTATTAAATATAGGCTTAAACTCATTACGTAATTTAAAATATACTGTATATTACTTAACACATCTGACACACTGACAATTAGAGTACAGTAAGAGTCCTGAAGATTTCCCATAAAAGTGTTCCAACCCGGAATGCAAGAGTATAGTGTTAGTGACGCCCGCGGAACCTTACGTACCAATAATTCCTTCATTTTCGGATAGCAAAAGTTCTTCCTTGTTACGATATTCTAGTTCTAGTTGATCCTCTCCCATAAGTTCCACAAGCTTAATCATATTAGAACCGTTATCACTAGTAGGTAATTGAATAGATCTGCTGTGTGGATATCCCGTAAGTAAGGAGCCCGTTCTTCACAATTTCCTTTATATTTACAGCATGTTCATTAAAAACTTCTTTCACCGCTAACGTATTTAGAACGCGCTTTGTTTCGTTTATATGCTGAACATTTATTTCTAAAAATGATGAATCCATACAGGTCGCAGTGTCAATTTTTAGGGACAGTAATCTGCCATTTAATTTGTTGCTTGTTTTAAGTTGCTCGCGAAACAATGTGGCTTTAATTATAATAGCATTTCGAACTTCTTCAGAAGAAATATCTAAATCTGAGTTTGAATGTGATGGTATCGTGCGTCGTAATATTTTGGAAAGCAGTATCATTAATGAGACGAAACAAAATCTATGACCATGAATGGTTACTAGGTTTACACATTCATCTAACACGTCTTGCTTACAGTGTTTCTTTCTACTATTACAATTGGAACTGGTTGATTGTTCCATTGCTTCATTTTGTCGTTTCTTATTTTGAAGCATAACTGATGTAAATTCATCTGGATGTTTAGAACCTAAGTGCGTTATCAAATTAGTGCCGTGTTTCCCCTAAAAGTACGCAAAAGGGAATCGTAAACTAATAGTGATATGCTTAAACACTTACGGCAACTTCATCACCACACTTCCCAATTAAACATACTGATTTGTTAGATAAGGGATTGTATTGAAAGAATTGATAAACAACATTCACCCGCTTACGGCTCATTTTGTATTTGTAATATAATGTACAAACTAATGCAAACTAAATATGCCGATATCTTACTATTACCTAATCATCTATAATATAGAAATAGTTGTGATTTCATAACGAAATATGCACAAATAACAAATTTAACAATGCCCTATTGTTACTAGCGCTAACTTGTTCGTTACTACGCCTCACACATATGTGACAGCTCAGGTGTCCCAATTGACCGCTGACACAAAAGTGTGACAGTGTCGCATTGTATTCAATGGTGATTTAATCTGTTATGGTCTATAGTACGCTTGTCTAGAGGAATACTTGACACATATTTGTGTTGCATGGTCTTGAGTTCAACAAATTTCAACAAAGCATAGAGCAATTTTAAAACCGAAAAAACACCAGTATTTTTCGGTTAATATCGGTTTCGGTACGGCTTTGAGGACATAATACAGGTATTAAAATTATAGGAGAAGCTCAAAAATTACCAATAAATACATCATAATATACCTGTATTTATGTACCCCTATTTTTGTATACCGATATTTTAATGTACCGGTAATTTTTATACCGGTATAAAGCAGTACCGGTATTTTTAAAGTTAAAATTCTATAGAGGTACGCAGATATAACCGAAATATATCGGTATGATACCGGTATTTTGTGTTCGGTCGAAGTCCCTGCAAAATAATATAAATTTTATCGGTTTTGTCTTATTTTTCCATCAGGGATGAAAACATTTTCCGTACACGATCGAAATTAATTTTTATTGGTAAAACTGGAACATTGAGATTAAGACTTGAAAATTGACTCCTAGGGAAGAACGTGTAGCCTGATACAGTATCGGTTTCAATTTTTACTGGCTGACTTTGAATATTAACAGTAATAAGGAATCAGTCAAAATTCCTTGAGTCGTTTTGGTGTATATTGCGTATGTTTGAAACTTTATAATGGTGTACGTCTTCAATTCGGTTAGTAGATTGTTGCTTTGGTTTGCCACTTTTCATGCGTGCTCTTATACAAACTTTCATCACATTACCAGGTCTTTTTTTCATTCAGAACATTTGAAGTCATTTCTATTACTAAGACCTAGCATAGTAGTTCTTTTTACCACACCTTAGACAAAGTCCATTTAGACCCAGTGCTTCATTCTTTGTGGAATGTTTTATTGAAAAAATTTCGTTGTACTTCTTGACTTTTGAAATAATTGCTCAGGAATATTATTATGTTTAATACCATGGATAAATTGTGCACGCGGAAAAGTATCAGCTAACTTTTTATATGAACAATGAAATTCACAATCACCCATACCCGTTCCTAGAACTGCAACTTATTCTGCTATTGATTGATTTTACTTGATTAGTATTTTGACAGAAATTGATGTCACACCAACACATGTTTTTGCGGTGATAAGTGTCCCTGTAAAAGTTTTACATCATCATATTGATGAATTGGATTATTAGGTGTAGTGATCGGTTGTTATTGTACTATATGTTATTTTAGAACCGTTCTCGATTCAGAACGGTTGTAACTGTTCTGTCTCGCTGGGTAAAGAACGGTTCCTTTCGGACGGTCTCCAGCGTACGCGGTTGAAGAAGAAATTCCACATCATCGACTTCTTTCCTAGTAAATATTTCTCCATGATGATTATTTTGCCTTTAGCGTTGAATCGTGCGAAAAGAAAACTGTATAGGAACTTCTAACGAAAAACTTAATGTAAGTAGCATACAGTTACATCATCAATACACAATCATATAACTCGGGGGATCACCAAGATGTTAGAACTAGTGATGGGAAAGTATAACGTCGGGGAAAAGCAAACTATACATATATCAAATTAAGCAAAGGCCGCCAAAGGCGATGTACGCATGACATATTTGATTGATTTTATGATACGTTATCAAATAGAACTGTCGGGTACGAAACAACGATGACCTGTTATATTGGAACCGTTATTTCAAAATAACGAGAACGATTGGAACTGTTCTTTTAAAAGAACGGGTTCTCCCATCACTAATTAGGTGCTGCTAGAGCCGTAACAATACTAAAACATTTTGCACCAATTGAATTTAAAAATAAATTAGCGCAGCATACATTCTTCATACGAGTATAATTTTCAATATGTAGTTCGGTTCTTTTGTTGTATCCAACGCTTCAAAGTTTAGCACCAATACCGTGCTGCTGCTATTTGAACTTAAACGAACCATTATCGCCTGTTGATGTGTTACTGCTTGAGATATTTTCCAACATCTTCTGGTGCATCGCCATGAACTTCGTATATTGTTTGGCGTTCATTTTGGTTTTTATCGTTTAATATGGATTTTGATTTTCGAATTTTTGACTTTTTGATAAGTTCACCTCCTTGCCAATTAATTATGTTGTTTACTTTAATTCATTTTATTAAAAAACAATTCACTACTTAATGAATGCGTTACAATAATGTCATGACCACCACAAACTTATAAATACAAACTTTGTCAACGAGGCGGACACCGCAACATACACATACATCGACTAGTGTGTCAAATGCAACTTTGGTGTCCACGAGAAGTTAATTGTGCATACTACCGAAAAAGTCTATTCCAAATAAAATCAGAAAAATAAAAAAGAGTCATACGTGTGCTTTTAATATGGAGTGATCTTGCTTAAAAGACATTTTTGAAGCGCTCCTTTAGATCTCTTCAACGTCTATCGGAGGGCGGTATTGAACCCGTTGGGAACCGCTACTCTAGACGCCAAGTTAAAGTGGAAAAAGCATGTGACGATGAGACATGAACTGAAAATAAAATACAGAAAAATGTATTGGCCGACGAGGAATAAAAATAAATCAGTATACAATAATATAGTTGTTGTTTTATAATACTACTAAAACCAATTTGGATATATGGCATACAATTGTGCCATTATCTCAGAATACAACGGTCCAAAGCGAAGTTCTTAAAAGCATTTTTGGTGTTCCTAACTTAGTCAAAGGCACTATCATTAATCGTGGTCTTCAGTGTGATGACTGTTAAAGAAGAAATTAAATTCCATATACATCGAAGCGATTCAATTCTTGGACAAACATTATTGATTGGTTATGCTTGATCAATTTTAATTTAAAAAAATGATGATCTGATGTAATAATATTGTAACTGGTTGAAAATAGTTCGGCATTAGTTATTGAAATAAGCAGCTAGTCTCTGTTAACAGTAGTGTTACAATGCGAAGACAGTGCAACGGTGTATAATGTATGCGTTTGTATTCTTAAACCGCGAGTATTTTGATAATACAGCTGGAGAGGAGGCCTCTGAGTGTCGTTAGACTTCAGTTTTTCGAGTTAATTAATAATTAATTAATTAATATTAATTAATATATATCTCGCTATTAACTTTCCGACTAATCAAATTCATCTTGACAATTCCAACTTTTGTTTTATAGTAGGAGTATTTGTTAGGACCAGACCAGTAGTTGATAATTTGACTATAATTAGTCTAATTGGAGGCCTAGGAATTATAAATCTGGCCGATTCTACTAGTTTAACATCGCTTTCCTCTATTTCGTAAATAATTTCTTTCATTTTTAACGGAGAACCACTGACTGTGGCTGTATCACAACGTTATTCTTTAAGATTTCAATCTCATCTTGCAACAAGATGATATGTGTCTCTAGCGAATTTAAATCGTAAATTTCGCACAGCTCTTATACGACGATGAAAAAACTATGCATCCCAATTAATTTTACAGAGCTCTGTACGGAACAAATCAAGGCAAATGGTCTAAATATTTTTGTGCAAACGCAACAATTGATAAATGAGTAGACTGGGCCAATATGCGCTATGATCATCATCTGTAGGGCAAGATAATCGTGTCCTCCCAGCATAGCCCTAACAGCTGGAGCAGGTCAATTATTGATGAATGTGTACAAATTTGAACTGCCGGCAGATGTTTACACATCGCATCAGACAGGGGCGTACCGAGTTCCCTTGGCTGCTCCAGCTTGTACGGATACCGGAACGACACGATTATCTTACTCTAGTCGTCTGTTCTTTTCACAATGTACATTGTGAAAAGAAGTATCATATCATATTACAGAGGACAAAAGTGACTCATTATATCGCAAGTTTGCCCAGTCTATAAATAAGTCATATTTAATCAAATTGTTACAGCAGTTGCAGCAATGTTCTATGGAAGGAGTGAAACAGGAGCACATTTCACACTACCGGGCCCGTCGCGGTAATTAATATACATAAACTAGAATGGGCAAACGCACAACATACAAAATGGGCTACAGAGAAATAAGGAACCAATGTATTTACTCAGACCTGTACAGGCAACCTCGTGAAAAGAGAAAATCCCTTTACCAGCAGGAAAGTCTATGCCGTTACAGTTACACTCCCTATTCGCAAAATGATTGTAAATAAATCGATGTATTACCATAGGAAAAGCCAATTTCAACATTCTAATTGCTTCACCAAAGAACGCACTGTTAAATACGTACGTATATTATATATATATATATATATATATATATATATATATAGTAAAAATGTATTTCGACCGTACTGTATAGAGTAGAATATATAAAATCGAGCGAAAAACTCTATTGGGGTGGTCGGTCCGTGAAATAAAAAGTCTCATTTGTTCAACCTATATATTTCGTCACCGTTTGGTAACTTCATCAGGGGTATGAACTAGAGTAGATCACTAGCCCTCAGATACATATTAACGTGGTATCAGACCATCAGATTTTGTACGTACACGTACTCTAGTTCATACTCCTGATGAAGTTACCAAACGGTGACGAAATATAGAGAATGAACAAATGAGACTTTTATTTCACGGACCAACCACCCCAATAGAGTTTTTCGCTCGATTTTATATATTCTACTCTATATATATATATAGGAGAGGCGGGTACTATGGGCAATTGATCGTTTCTAAGGTTTAACGCTAGCTAGTAGTACGCTACAGAGTTCTATGAATAGAGGTTGTGTCTTAACACCACGTGCACATAGTTAGTTGTTGTTATTGCAGCGTGTCGAAAGATATACTTTATTTTGTTTTTATTATCCTTTCGGCATAACTTTTGAGAGTGGTCGTGCTGAAGTAGGTAAAACATTAGGTAAGCAAACTGCCTTATTATCATAGTATACTGTGTCTAGAATATATTGTAAGAGTTTTAAAGAATTGCTTTCGGTAGTTACGGTTCGGCGCCATATTTTCCCCTGCAGCTTCGGTCGGGTAGTATGGACCATACTGACGTGTGCTGTATGGACCATGTAATTGACATATGCTTTTATTTCAGTGGACGATGCCTACATTTAAAAAAGAGCCTGCAGGTAAAGGCCGTTAAATTAGCGGTGCAAGACGCTTTGAAAAAAATATCGGTTCGGGTCTCTGCAGAACGGCATAATGTGCCAAGAAATACATTGCTGAGGAAATAGGAAGTACACAGTCTAAATAAAAGTTAAAATACGTATTTACACAATTTAAATTGAATTTGTATAAAAATAAACAATTCTCTTAACAAAAATAGGTTTTATTTATCTTCACTCCTGTTCTTTAATTTTGGTCCATACTACCCGACGCCGAAAATTTTGCCACGATTACAGCTACAAATTTGAAATACCACACACATTTTATTTGATTAATTTTAGTTCCTTTCTCAGTGTGTGTGTGAAGTTAATGTTTCACTATTTACTATTACCTAATTTTAGATGGTTCTGCCTATCATTGAATATTTTGTGACACTTTTTGCATAAGTGGATCGTACTGCCCGCCTCTCCCCTATATATATATTAAATTTACTGAAAAAATAAATCAAAGCGAGCCAAAAGCACATGCCAAAGTGCGAGCATTATAAGCAAGTATATCACATGCTGGCGCACATAGAGTAAGCGAAAATGACTGATAACGATTCAAATATGTCACGCAAAATTGTAGAGGTTATGTATACTTTAAGTTTATGCCCAGCATTATGTTGGTAAATAATTAGATGAGAATGATTTTTATCTTAGGTTTCAACATGGTGTTTGTACCACAGAAAGATGTATTTATACTGGTGGCTTGTTTCCGAAGTGGGATTCTCAATGAGAATGGCACATGGTTGTATTCGTTGCATCGTGTTTGAATCAATTGATGCAGATATTCCTTACAGAACGCTTGTTAATCAACAAATGTCGAATTATTCAATACTCTGACGGGGAGAACTACTGTAAGAACAAGTCAACAGCAAGTCCACAAAAGTCTTTGTCGAAACTCTTTACACAGTTTTGTTTTTAATTTAAAAAAATGTGGTAATAATTTTCATCCTTACAAGGTTACGGTAGTT
Organism: Chrysina gloriosa; assembly: GCA_038088585.1. Taxonomy (NCBI): domain Eukaryota; kingdom Metazoa; phylum Arthropoda; class Insecta; order Coleoptera; family Scarabaeidae; genus Chrysina; species Chrysina gloriosa. The sequence goes on from CM076088.1 coordinate 48,686,376, forward strand.
CAACAATTACAATCGCTAGATTCTGTAAGTAATGTATTGCAACTTGTTTAATCAACATTTAATAATAATTTTATATTGAATAAGATTTTCTTTTGCCGACGAGACACGATGTTTGGGTGGCAGTTTCAAGAACACAAATAAATTGACTTATATTTTTTAATGAAACGATTAATGCGTAGCGTTATGAAACAACTATTTTAGATGAATTTTCGCAACAGGACTTCCAACAAGAGGGAGTTCATGCTCATACAGCGATTGCAACAGTAAATTATTTAAGAAAATTTTATGATCATCAATTGGTAAGCGAAAGATTATAACTATAACGTTTCGCAGACCTCACTTTGTGTAATTTTTTTCTATTTTGACATTAAGAAATAATGTTTCTAAAAATCGAATACATAGTCTAAACCAGCCATGTCAAACTCAGTCACTGGTGAGCCAAAAGCACTAAGACCGTAGACTAGATGGCCCGCGAAACCTAATCTTAAAAAAGATAAACTACTGAAGATAAAACACAAAACAGTAACTTCTTCTGCCAGATATTTGACATCCTTTGTCTTTAATTAAGTTGTCTATTTGTGGCGTAGGAAATAACTTTTAAAACTGCGTCCAACTGTGCCTCCTTCAATCGCGATCTTGCGGGAGGTTTGTTTTCTTTCATCAAAGAAAATAATTGTTGACACTTATAGGTACTTCCAAACATTGACAGGATATTACAGACAAATTTTCTTATTTCTTGGTATTAAACAGGCAAGTAGTTATAAAATTCGAATGCACCAACAGTATCAAATCTTTGTTTTAAATGGGCCTGGCAATTACTTCCATCTGCAAGTGAGGGAGAACTTATATCGACAGTGAAAAGACCAGTAAATAAAGAAAAATTGATATCTTGGTACTTAAAATCTTGAAAACGCTTTTCAAATTCTGCCAGAAGGCTTCCCATTTTCTCTGTATACATTTTGTATGATATTTAGACACTCGTACTTTCCTGATACGTCTTACAAGTCGTAAAATGTGACGCTAACTGTTTTTACCTACAACATCATCTTACACTTGAAAGCTTTCATATGATCATGCATATCTGTTATAACTTGACGTGGTCCTTGCAATTGTGTATTTAAGTCCGACAAGGGCTTGTGATATCCACCTTAAATGAAAGATCTTGTAAAAAAGGTACGTTGGATAATAAGCTCAAATCTTGTCCTTTCACTTCCACAGCACGAAGAAAACTGCGAGTTGCGCCACACCACACACATCTGTACTTTCGCCACAGGCAACAGAAAATGCAATGAAAGAATCTGATTTTGTTTTTATCTGATCACTTATATTGGCAGCCAACTCAATTACTCTTTCAGCGACAGTATTCGGGGATAAGCATATATTTTGAATAACCTTCACGCTCCCGGGATTTCTGCGGCCTTTACAAGGAACTTTTTATAAATACACCTTCAACAAATGGTTTTGAGTGTTTTCCGATCAAGTCCGACAGTACGTAACTCGCTTGAACAGTCGATTCATTCTCTGATTTTTTAACCGTGGTTTTAGCTCATTTAACTTTTCGTCTCTAATCATACCTGTACACTGGTCAAACATATTATGACAATCATAGGGACGTTTTATATTCTGTATCTTTGGAACACCGACTGTACTGTTACAAATCAAGCAAATAATTTTGTCTTTTACTTCACAGCAAAAGAATTTTCATTTCCACTTTTATTGAAAGATACAATGCTCATGTACGAGTTTCCTCTTACTTCCACTTGGTTTTGAAAGATACATTAACACAATTTTGTATTTATAACAATAAGTACTGTTACGTGTAGCAACAATAAATACGCAACTGAACTCGCAATTCTATAGCAATTGACTGAACTCAACCGAGCGGTCATAGCTTATATACGGAAATGTGATTTCGCAACAGTTCTTTTCTAGAATGTTCAGATAGCGTCAGCTGTGTTTCCGCAAGATAGAACTTTCTGGAACAAGCCAGAAGATAAGTTACGTACGTACGTAAGGCGCAAGGACAATAAAATTTATGCAATAGTATCAGAGTTAGAATACGAGAATCTACTAAGGAACTCGACATCATCCACAGACCAAGCTGCAACAGTAACAAAGAAAACAACTCCATTTACATCTGATTCAAATAAACAATTTCTCACACCCCAAAATACACCAAGATCACGACCTCAAAATATGCAGGTCCAGGAAATTCAGATTGCTTCTGATAATCTTCAACACAGTTTCGACTATATCTCTGATACAACCACTAATGACTATCATGGGAGAACGAACAACGAATCTCAATGTATTTTGTATACAAATCGTAATACACCAAGAAGATATATCCTAACCTCGCAAGGCTTTCTACTTCCCCAAGACCAATGATGTAGAATAATTCGTACCTACGTAATAAATAAAAAATACTTAGAGTACGATTGAAATCGGAAGAAACCGGCGCAGAAACTAATTCGCGCAGTATTATGAACGGCAATGATAAAACTAAGAGAGATAGCTCTATATTTTGCGTGTAAAGACCTAACTACATATGTTGATCGACTTTATCTGTTAATTGTTGGTTAGCGTTGTTTGTTTTAATGTGTATTTTTGTATTTTCCTTCTGCTCTCTGTATTTATTATTTCGTTCAATTAAAATGTCATCTTTCTTATCGAGTTCGGTGTGGGAGACATCAACGAAGAAGAGGATGATTATTCCTGAACATTCTCGTGAAATTATTTTTAATGTTTACAATTATTTTAAAGAAACTAAAACGAGTGGTAAGCATTAGCATTTGCGTACTTTGCACATATAAAAATCTTATTTTACAGGCAATCTTTTGATATTGTTGCAGAGGCAACTAAAATAGGTTCTATAGCTCGTATTGTACGAGAAGGACGAGCAATTGAAACTGGGGAAAAACGACTTTTCTGACAGCACGTATTACCAAATGTTCTCCGAAATCATCAACGGATAACTTTGCAGAAGAAGCAATTGGCAGAGTTATTTTTAATTTTCATATAACAGATAACCAAAAGCCAACGATTAAAATGGTTTACAATAAAATAAAAGATGATGAAGGAATAGGCTTTACTGGAAAAGTATCTTCCTTTAGAACATTGTTACACAAAATTGGGTTCAGGTATGCATATATGTATACTTTTCTAGCAAAATCACAATACTACTTTAATTTTGAGTAGATGGAGGAAAACCACTGATAATCGGAAAATTTTGATGGAAAGAAATGATATAAGGGAACTAAGGTGTTGTTATATACGTGCAGTTACACCATATCGTTCTGAGGGTAGACCTATAATATATACAGGTAATTTTAAATATCTGCGTATATATCCACTTTAGATATGTGTACGTGCGTTTTAGATGAAACATACCTTCATGCTAGTCATACGATGCCATATGAATGGACTCATGAATCAAATCAAGGACTTAAATGTCCCATATCTAAAGGGAAACGTCTTATTATAGCACATGCTGGTATAAAATCGTATAAAATCATTATATATTGCAATTTCAATAATATATATTTTAGGTGGTAATAAGGGATTTATAGATAATGCGTTGTTGATATTTAAATCTGGTCAAAAAACAGGTGACTATCATGACGACATGAATTTAATAAATTACAAGAAATGGCTTACATACCAAATCTTCCACCACGTTCAGTGATTGTACTTGATAATGCAAGTTATCATAATGCATTGGCTTTTAAGCATCCAAATTCAAACACAAATAAAAATGATATGAAGCAATGGCTAGACGAGAGGAATATTATTTATGGTTCTAATTATACAAAGACAGAACTTTACAAACTAATTAAGCAAAATAACCCAGCTTATAAAGCATACACTATTGATAGTTTACTTGCCGAAAAGGGGCACTCAGTACTACGATTACCACCATATCATCCAGAGCTAAACCCGATAGAAAAAATATGGGGAATAGTAAAAAACCGTGTTGCTAAGAAGAATGTGATTTTTAAGTTGGATGATGTGGAGCAACTAGCAATGCAAGAATTTGCAAGTATAACCAAGGATGATTGGCAAAGTGTGTGTTAGCATGTTATAAACATAGAAAACAAATTTATTGCAGATGAACATATAATGGATGATTATTCTGAATTAATTATAAATTTGGAAGACAGTGATGATGATGATGATTATCAGCTTTCATCAGACGATGATTTATAAAATACACAAGTTACACATACTATTACATAACATTACGTATTTTAACTTTATGAAGTGAAACACTACTTTCGTAAACTATGATTTTGTTTAAAAAAGTGATAACTATTATGTAGTACCACAAAGTAACGGACAACTCAATCAGGCATCTTGCGTATTTTACAACAAATAATTTTATCAAATACAAAAATTATTTACTATGAAGTTAAGGTTATGTTATTATTGTTTTTGACACATAACATATGCTTCAGTAGCCAATGTTTTTAAGACGATATTTACTTCACGCGCCATATTGTTTGCGCAGGTTGGTTTCTTCCGATTTCAATCGTACTCTACCTTATTGTCACCATGAGTTTTTCTTCTACGCCTTTCGCTTTTCGGAATAGTGTGTCCTGTTTTTCTATATGGAGCTGCATAGTTTGTAATAACTCGATGAATTTATGTGGAGACATTTTAAAGTACGTATGAAATCTTTTCGGAGTGTTTCTAAGCCGCGGCAAAAGTGTATGATATTCTCCTTCTTCATATCGTGAATTCGAAATATCGTGCAGCCATATTCTTGGCTTTTTCGTTGCTTGGTCTTGCTCCAACCTTTCTTCTTCCTCACATAACAAAGAAATTAATATCATATTCATCTCACTTCCGTCAATCTTGCTCAAAGGTTGCCGGACGGCTGACAGACCAATTTGCTGCGTACCGTCGCTCCGATGCAGTTCAAGTGCGGTTTATCAAATAGAGCTGCGTCGTGCCGCGCCGCTCCTTTGCAGTACAGTTCCGTTCAGTGCGGTCTTAGCTTAAAGCGGCACACGGCGCGGCGGGCGTGAGAAACGAGTGCGGCCGGGCACAGCCGAGATAGACCGAATCGATCATCGTGAACCTGTGTGTGTGTGCACTTGTTACAGCGCATGCGTTTTCAAATACGATTTTTAACATGCTCGCGGCCCGCGTTATCTGGCTGTTTTCAAAATTGATTCGGGCCGCAGAAAAATACTCGGTGGGTCGCATGCGATCCGCGGGCCGCATGTTTGACATGCTTGATCTCGACGAATTCTAGGATGCAATCGAAACGGAGTAAGAAATACCGCACTGGAACAATTTCAGTGTGTATTCGAAAATAAAAACGAAGAGTCAATCAGTCCTATGTTGCATAATTTACGTTAACTGTAACCTAAGGATGTTATAGTAAAATAACGTAAATATGTAACAGCGGATATAATGTTCTGTGTTAGAAATCTTATGCTGTATCGTCGTTTCACATTTGTTAAAACGAAAGAAAATTTTGTACCTTGAGGGAGATGAGGCAATGTGAATACGGTACGAGAAGAAGTGAATAAACACTACGAACTTCTTGTGGGTAACGCAGGTACGTTAAGTCCAAACACATGCGCATTTGCATAGAACGCGAAATTTAAATCGAAAAAGATGTTAAACAAATGTACTTTTCTCATTTGTTCACATTTATTAGTAGCCGTTATCGTGTGTGTGAAGGTAGTACATATTCCCAAACATTCCCAAAATATGGCAAAAGGCTGCAAAAAACAACAAAAGGACAATACGAATAGTTGCTCAATTTTATTGAAAAAAATAAAATAATTATATCGGGCAAAAGTCAGTGGATGCAAAAAGAAATCCAATTTATGGAATCAATTTGCGGACGAAATAAATGTTACCGGTTATGGGTCTCATTAAATTGAGAACAGTGGAGAAAAGTAAGCACACACAAAATAACTTTCAATAGGTTCTCATTTAATTTTTATTTTTGTTGTAGATTTTTAATGAGTGGAAAATTAATACTCGTAGGAAGAGTAGAGAGATATCTGTGTCCCAAACGCAAATTGGTGGTGGCAAATGTAGTAAAAGGGAATTAACAGATTTAGAAAAATGTCTACTAAGTATTGTTTACCGGCTACATTTGAGCGATGAAGATCTCTTCGAAACAGGGCTTTCCATCGAGATATCTAATTAGTATTCAAACAACCAAATAATTTCTAGATTGTGCAACCAAGAACCCTTTTTGCAGATACGAGCAACACAAACAATAGTATCGTAACAGATGGAGAAGAGATTATAATGAACTTACCAGAAGTGCAGTACCAAGAATTGGAGGATGAATAAGGTATATATACATTTCTATACCATTTAGTAATAAATTTAGGTCCTATATTTCTTCATTTCAGTAAATCTAATAATTGAAATTGTTAAGAACCTATCTATCCAATAGAGCGAAGAAAAGAAGGACACTCCAAGAAAAGGTAATTCTTTCTGTTTTATAGCTATATACTTTATATTTTATTTTAAACTGAGTCTCATCTTTCCTTGATTATTGCTATTAACAAGTGTGATGCTAGTTTGTTTATTTTTATGGAAAAGTAATAAAACCTCGAGAAGGGGTCACAGATACACCAACTCCATTTTGCAGGAAGCCTGTGAAACATTTGCCACAGCCCAAAAAATATCTCAGGAGACTGAAACTGTAAATGCTGAAGCCATTAACAATTTAAGCAAAACAATTTCAGAACTTGCAGTAGCCTTGAAGATGCGTGCACCAGCTGAAATGACTAAGGCGAAAGTTGAATTGTTTAAGGTTAATGGTAGTTTGGATGGTTTCGTCAAATTTACATAAATATATTTCATTATATTATATATCATATTTATGTTTACTTTTTATTTATTTTAATATATATACATACATGCATATTATTAGACTTACGAACACATGCACATAGAAAAGTAGAAAATATGTATGCAAAAGAAAACAGCAATTTTTAAATTCATAATTTTTTATTTGATAATAATTACGCGTTCTTTATCTAATACATAAAAACTAAGTACGTAAGTAATTAATAATAACTATTTACAATTACGATAATAATAAATAATTAAATGTTCTCTTTTCTTTTTTATTTTTTAAGTGCGTCTTCATATTACTCTTGGAAATGATTCCTTATTACTCTGCCCTTTCAATGGTGTTTCTTGTTGTAATATGGGTTTGTGTATATCGACCCTCTGGAGTATTTTCTGCTGCATCTTCTACAGATGTTAACAGCCATGGCTGTAGAGCATACCCTGAATCACCTATCAGCCAAGATGATTGCATAAGATCTAATACATACATATTATCATATCATTAACCATATGGCAGAATCATGAACAGAGCCAGGGTACCCTGCATTACAATTTAATATTTTCATATTAGCATCACATATCTGAAAAGATTCAAAATCATAAATTCACGGGTATAAGATTTAATATAAAATATACATACCATCTGAACGCTATAAAAGTCCTTACGATTATAATACATAAGGCCCGGTTGAACTTCATCTTCAACTGGAGGTGCGGCAATTGCTACATGGGAACAATAAATTGCACCAATTATTCCAGGAAAATTGTATTTTTCCATAAATCTATATTTAAAGAATAAAATTATTTAGTATGTTATTTTACTAATAACAAATAATTTATATTACAAAAGAGGATGCACTAACCGTTGCTTTATTCTGTTACATTCCACATTTGATTGAGGGAAGCCAATCCATTGGTTTAGTAAATGTTCAACCATAGTCTCGCTGATGTCAGTAATTATCCTGCTGACAGATAACTTCTATGGCTAAATTTAAATTTAAACCAAGACAGTTTTGGTAACTATCGTGTCCAAGAAAGGATAATGCAACTAGAACCTGAAATTTGGCATACGTGATCTATTGCTTAATTGACTCTTACTTAAAAAGGTATGCTTTTCCAATTTGAAAGTTTAACGTAAAAATGTTAACAGTCGTCCTAACGTGTACGTTATTAACAACGTAATGATACAACATACGGCTGATTATCTGTCTTCAAATTAAAGGTCATCGCTTTCAACATTTACTATAAAAATTTGGATATGTTATGTTTACTATTTGTTACTGGAATAATATGCAGTACCTCTAACAAATCTTCCTTAAATTTAAACTGATAAACGATATTTTATTTAAAACTCTTACATTTGCAAAGATTCTGTGATTAATACAGATTAAATGAGAAACTTAAAAATTACATTAATTATTGAAAAACCACTATTACGCCTACGATTTGTCATTTATAATATATAATAAACGTATAGGAGATTTTGTGTTTGATAATATCAATTTGCATGTTGGTTGCAGACCCCCTATCCTCGGTCATTTTCTCTCACACTGTACAATAACATTAAGATTAACATACGTAAAATTTGAAATTCCAATTTTTTTTTTTGGTTTTGATATAAAGCGATTTAGAAGTTGGCAGATTCTTGGTTAATATGAAGTTTATACCGTGATATCTGTATAATAACAATAATAACAAATAATTCTTACGGACACATGTGTTAAATTTAAGAGGTAGTTATGAATGCCTCTAACAACATACCATGAAATTGAAAAAGCTGTTCAGAAACAGTATAAACAGGATCTTGTAGCTGTTTTCGTAGTTCACCCTGTGAAAGAATTGGAAGACCCAGCAACTATGATTTTAACAAATGGCGAAAGTCATGCCGAAGAAATTTCATCTGATGAAGTTATCCGCCCAGTGAATAGGCTACTGTATCAACGAATTGTGATTTTAAAAGGTTCAGATTGAAACTAATTTAATTACTATCAATTTATTTTCACTTCAGGGAACATATATTCGGATTGTGTACAAGAAGTGAGTTTCGCATAAAGCGGAATTTTTGTGGAATGCAACCTCCACGTTATACGAGGGTTACCTTTACTTGAAAAAATATATACCTAATCGCCAAACTTAGAGAAATCGATTTAACCGTGGAGCCTAGAATTGAACGTTTACATTTAGTCATGCCATCCGTATCTAACTTAACAGTGTCTACCTGTCACAATAAGACAAAATATTTTGCTTCGCCTACAGAGCGACAATTTTATACCAAACAATATTCTTTCCTTTTGTTGTGGAACAGGTGCCTTTTTCAAATATCCGTTACTTACCTGAATATGTTGATAGGCGTACGACAGTGATACAAAAACCAATGTTAAAAATGATTTTATGTTTCTTTCAACGTATTTTCGAAGCAATTTCATCTGCAAAGAAAGTTAGTAATTTTATTGCTGGATTTGGTTGGTTTTTAAAATTGATTAATAGAGTATATGAAGAATAATTGGATATTATTTGTGAATTCCCAAAGCGCTTATATTATTACAAATTATAGATGCAGAAAGATATTTTTCGCTACAACTTTGAAGTCATGAAATTTGACATTGTGTGGCATTATTAACAAGTAAGCTACAAGTGATGTAAGTGAAACTTTGAAACAATAAATCATTATTATAATAATTAAGCCTCAATTACAGTACACAAAAGCTCGGCACAGAACATGAATTGTATATTAGGCACTATTATACATTGCTCTTTTTGGTACTTATTTGTAAGCGATGAAGTCCCTTAGAAAATAAATTACTCAAACCTCTTTTCACAGCACCTTAGCTGATTCAACTTTTTGTCAATCATTCAGGGATTTTTCATTTATATACGACTTTTTGTCAGTAGCCCTATTATACCCATATATGTACATATATGTTGTACAAACCCACAGTTGCAGAATATGTACTAGAGGGAAAACTTACTAAAAATTATTATGAGCCCGGTTCATCATCTTACCATATGAATATGGCTAATGGAGAAAAAGAAAAAGATTAAGATGTGTAAGTTACTCTAAAGTATTTCCTTGTTTTGCTAGAGAAAATATATGTATATTCGATTATTCATGCCTTTCTGCTTACAACAGCATTGAAATAAAACGCTATTATAACATATGTACGTAAGATTATCATTTCAAATTGAAATCGTGGGTACCACTACTACATAATCATAACGTGTTAAGCTCTACTCCTGTCATACATTCGCAACTACCTTAAAGACATGTATTAGAAATAGGAGGCCTTGTTAGTATGTGAAACATTATTTGATGTTTTGCGGAGATTTAAAAGTGCGTTGTATGCTTCTTAGTCAGTAATCAAGATTTATAAAGTTTACTTGTTTTATCTGTGAATGGGATGGCCTCTTCGAAAGGATCTCATCCCAGGTGCAAAAAACATATAACGTAATAAACTGGTGGATCTTACAAAAGTCATTTTACTTCCACTGCATATTAAATTAGGATTAATGAAACAGGTCGTTAAAGCTCTTGACAAAGATAGAGACTGTTTTAAACATATTTGCACCAAATTTCCGAATTAATATAAGGAGTTAAAATAAGGAGTTTTTATAGGGCCTCAAATAAGATCGCTAAAAAATTCAAAGAGTACATTAATATCTTCTAAATAGAAAGAAACTTGCAAAATCGAATAAATAAATAGGAAATTCTAATATAAATGTATAAGCAACAACAAGTAAAAACACTAAATAAAACAAGAACCCTAAAATAAATAAAACGTAATAAATTAACTAGTCAATACTTACAAAGGTGAGTTTCAGAAGAAATATACCCTACAAATATATACAAATAACCAAACTAAATAAGATATTGGAAGAAATGAATTTAAAAATTAAATACATTTATAAATATCAGAAACCAGATCGAACGAATATATAAAATAAACGAGTTTAAAAATACACAACTACATGTTACCAGCACGGTACTAGGAATTAGTTTTTATTCATAAATATCTTAACAAAACATGTATCTCAGTTTGTATATAGAAGCGGGAGTAGTGAAAGAGCTAAATAACGCTTCCTATTGGTAACTAACCTAACTGGCATATATTTAGTCGGTTTACACAAATTTTACACTTTAATATCCGCTCTTTGATTATTATTGAGGAATTGTATATATACGTTTCGTGACCTATGTATGTACTCATCTTTCAAATATCTTCTTCTTCAATCAAATAACGAATTGGAAGCTAATAGCTATATTTTCAGGATGTTAAAAAGTTAAACATTACATTTGAAATAAATAAACCAAATAAAAGCAATGGAGTTTACAAAATAAGCTATTGTGTTGGATGTTACATCGGTCACACAAAACAATATTTTAATAAAGGATTGCGGAATCATAAGTATTCGTTAAACAGTGACTTTGGTGCAATGACCGCCATAGCAAAACATTACAGAGATTTAGATCATTGCCTTGATTTGGAAACACAATTATTTTAAAAATGAAAATAATTATAAAAAGAGACTAATATATCAAATGATAAATAAACAAAGAGGTGTTTAAGCTATTAATTTCAAAACTGATGTTCAGAAGTAATGTATAGAATAGTTTATGAAAATGACATTTGTATTTCATAAGAAGGAAACCTTGGCTAGGTTTTTACGTTAGGTGTTTCCTAGTTTTTGAACAGACTGTTAAAGTATCGACCAAGATTGTTTGGTATAAAGATTTTTTAGTTTTTATGCTTTGCGTAAATGTGTAGTCGCACATTAAATCTATAGGTACATATAAAAATGGATCGTGGTTTGTTCGGATGCTTAAAACTTGAAAACGACTGGACCCAATTGGATACCTCCTTCTGCGGGTTTGTTCGTAATTGCTACGCGAAAGTTTAGGAAAAAGAAAACTATTAAAACATTTAAAAAATTAAGAAAAAGAAGAGATAAAACAAATTGACGACGTTTGGTGTGTTAGGTTATAACAGTTGTCATGGTGCGCGCAAAAACAATTAATGTTATGACATTTGTGATTGTGCGCGCATGACTAATTGTTATGTCATAATAGAAGCAAAATCAGCAATATCGGCTAAATATGAGAACAAGACGAATTCGATTTTCGCAAAAAAAATTATAGCACCGTAAAGGTAATGTAAAGGGTGATAAATTATCTAAATAAAAGTTTTGTGAGAGATGCTTCCCACGGTCATAATTTTAGAAAAACCAGTACCAACTTAAATAGATGTATATTTATATAATTCTTCTTATTCTTCTTCGAAGCGGTCTATTATTAAAGTTAAACGTTGGTTAAACGAATAATTGTCATATACGGAAAAATTGATTGATACACGAACTTGCGTATTCTTATGATTTTTCTGTTCATATTTATCTTTTTCGGGAAGTTGTTTTGGATACGTATATCATATATAAAGAAAAATTCGGAAGTTGAAGTAAAATCGAAGATATCGACGAATGCTAGCTACCAGTGGCAACTTAAATAAAAGTGCAGTTTTGTTTATTCTTATTGTCATTGTCATTGCATTTACAATGGCTAAAATCAATTTAATTGAATTATACAAATTATGTAATGCAGATAAAATTGAAATGGGTCGCCAACTAATGCAGTGGGGATTAATCCGCAACGAGCGTAGATACATGTGCCCACGTTGTGGGTCCCCTTTGAAATTCAAGGCGGAAGGGAATCGGTGCGTATTATGTGCATTTGTTGTATACTTTATATTTAGGATTTTTTTGTACAAGGTGTGATGGACTTAAATGGCGATGCCAATCATCAAAATTAAATCGTTTTAAAAAAGGGTAGCGGTGAGGGGAGGGGGCGTCTGAATTTAGGGCAGGGACATTTTTTTTTAATCAAAACTTTCTGTTTTCCAAATTTTAGGATTCGTCCATCTTTGGGTTGCCAACAGCCCCCTAACTTTCATTTGCGATTAACTACGTATCGCAAGCAATACCGCGGTAGATTGGGCATCTTTTGCCGCGAGGTTGTTTTAGATGCGTATGTACTACATAAAGAGAAGTTAGGGGGCCCAGGTAAAATCGTGGAGATTGACGAGTCCAAATTTGGAAAAAGAAAGTATCATCGTGGACATTTTGTAGACGGGCAATGGGTTTTTGGAAGCTACGAACGAAGTACGGGCAGAGTCTTCATGGTTGCCGTTCCAGATCGGTCAGATTTAATCACCTTAATATAGTTTGGCATGAGGGTGGGTGGTTCTGGTGAGGTAGGCTGTGTGGGATGGTTTTGGATGGAGTTGTACTGGTTCGAGTCGGGTGGTGTGGGTCGGCTGGTATGGGGTGGTTTTTGGTCGAGTTGTGTTGGTTTGCGTCGGGTGGTTAGGGCCGCATGGCGTGGGAGGGGTTTGGGTCGAGTGGTTTAGGTCGGATAGTATGGGATGGCTTGGGCCGAGCTGTGTCGGTTTGGGTCGGGTGGTGTGGAATGGTTTTGGGTTGGCTGGTTTATGCCGGATGGTGTGGGGTGGTCTAGAACGGATGGTGTGGGCTGGTTTTGGGCCGGATGGTGTGGGCCTGGTGGTTTGGCCCGGGTGGTGCGTGATGTTTTTGGCCGGATGTTGTGGGGTGGTTTTGGGCCGGATGGTGTGAGATTGTCTTGAATCGGGTGGTTTAAGCCGGATAGTGTGGAGTCGTTTGAACCGGGTGGTGTGGGATTGTTTTGGATCGGGTCGATTTGGGTCGGGTGGTTTGGGTCGGATGCTATCGGGTGGTTTTGGGCTGGATGGTGTGGCATGGATTTGGGTCGGGTGGTGTGGGGTGGTTTGGGCTGGATGATGTGGGGTGCTTTGGGCCGGGCTGCGTTAGTTTGGGTCGGGTGGTGTGGGGTAGTTTGGGTCCTATGTTGCGGAGTGGTTTTGGGCCGGATGGTGTGGGATGGATTTAGGTCGGATATTTTGAGCCGCATGATGTGGGATGGTTTGGGCCGGATGATGTGGGATGGTTTTGGGTCTGATAGCGTGGAGCGGAGTGGTTGTGGCCAGGTTAAATCGCGTTGAATACTCTAATATATTTTGTATGTGAAACCATAATTGCTTTAACAATTTTTCTTTTATTTACAGGTCTGCTGGCTGGCTTGATTCCGATTATCCGTGATTGGATTGAATTGGGAAGAACAGCCATCAGCGATTATTGAAAGGCATATGACTGCTTCCCATTGCACGGATATGAGCCTTTGAAGGTGAATCATTCCTTGACTTTTAAAGATCCTGATATAGATGCTCATACCAATGCAATCGAGTCCTCGTGGCGGGCTGCCAAAGATACAATAAGTTCTAGCGGACGAAGGAATATTGTACATATTCCGGGAAATTTGACTCGGTACGTGTTTGACAAAAGATGTGCCGATTTGAAATTGGATCGAACTGTGGAATATTTCCGTTTAGCATGGTTATTGTATAATCCATTGAACCCTAGAGAATGTCCACGAGACGAGGAACAGGGGGACTCGTCGTCTTGAACGTAAATAAGGATGGACATGGACATGGTCAATTTTAACTCCGACTAACACTTCGAGCGGTGAACACCAATCGAATTACAATCTTCGCTTGAATCGTTTGTGTATTATCAGAAGCGTAAGAAGAAACGGCAAATTATAACGAAATTGCTAACGTGTCTGTCGTGGAAGTTCTAAAAGCCGCTGATGCAGAAATAGAAGACCGGGAAATTGTTAGATTTCGTCGCTGATATATGTATGTATTTATTTGTATATTGCTCTATTAATTCTTGGACACATTTTAAAGTAAAATCGTTTACAAAACAAAATTTTACAAAAATACTTTTGATTTCTGCTATAAAAGTTTATCAAACTACACTTTTAATCTTAAGATATTTTCAGAGCGTATTTTTGTATTCATTCTAAATTTAAATTATATTTAATAATTCAAAGAAACACAGCAATTAGTAAACAAACAACTAAACGAACCAAGAATATATGTAATGCAATGAATATATGGTGTGAATCAGTGAAATAGGAAATAAATTAACGCAAATTACACATTGAAGTTTTCTTAAAGTAGGGACTAGCAAATACAGAACAAAATCATAAGAATACGCGAGTTCGTGCATCAATCAATTTTTCCGTATATGAGAATTATTCGTTTAACCAACGTTTAACTTCAATAGTACACCGCTTCGAAGAAGAATAAGAAGAATTATATAAATATATGTACATCTAAGTTGGTACTGGTTGCTATCAGTCAAATGTCATTTAGAAAGTCATACATTTAAACATCTCAGAAAAAGTGAATATGTTGGTAAATTACTGAAAATTATATTAATATTTGAACGTATATTTATGGAAAAAGGATGAAAGTTATTATAAATATATTACAAATTGTATTTATGTGATTAAATACATAATAAAACTCTATCTGAATGTAACGTAAACACTTCAAGGTAAGACCGTTTTTCTTAAATTTTGACTCTGGGAAGCATCTCTCACAAAACTTTTATTTAGACAATTTATCACCCTTTAGGTCACCTTTACGGTGCTATAATTTTTTCTGCGAAAATCGAATGCGGCTTGTCCTCATATTACTCCGCAATATCCATCACAGTCTTATTCACAATGCCGCGAGCGAGAAGATCGAATCTTTCACAACGAAGCCGACATGCAATTAGACTGCGGAATATTGCGAATCAATCCACTATAAATGAAGAAGAAATCGCACGAGAGAAGGGCGCCGTGTTAGTACGACCCGACTTCGTGCTTCACAAACACAAGAACAAAGAGAGGCCATACGCGAAACGGCTCCATTGGCAATGAGAAATCGTCGAGCAGAACACAGAGATCAACAACGTCGAGCTGCAAGAAGAAATGCTTCAAGTGTTAATTTGAATCGAGGAGCGTTTCAATACGATTCCACAATTGACTACAGCTCGCACCCTTTCGTTAGAATTGGCCCTATGGAAGTTGTGTGCCTCCATTGCGGTGCATTGAAGTTCGCCGGCGAAACGTCTGGATTGGGCTGTCTCCGTGAAGAGGTTAAATTGCCATTGTTGCCTCGGCCTCCTGATCCATTGCATTCATTGCTTCATGGTGAAGCTCAAGAATCACGACATTTTGCTTCGAATGCTTAAAGATACAACACATGTTTCGAAATGACTTCATTTGGAGCAAATATTATTGAGGAACACGGATTCAGTCCGACATTCAAGGCAATGTTTGTTAATAAGAGAGAAACCTGTATTTTTGGTAATCATAAATCACTTATTACCACTTCCCCTGGACTATACAGATACAAGAACAAATTCACCATAGAATTGGATAATTGCAGCCGGTTGAAGACGCACAGCATAAAATTGTTGCAAATTTACTTCATGGCCAATATGGGGGACCAACTTGATCGGCGTCTACGATCAATAACGCAAAGAAAAGAGAAATTCTTCAAGATTTGCAGCAAATACTTCATGAACGTCATGCATTGACTCGGTTGTTCAAAACTGCGTTGTATCGCATGCCAAATGATGACTATAAATTCGTGATCAGAACAAATAAACGCCCCGCTGGAACACACGAACGACAATTCAACGCTCCGACAATAGATAAGGTCGCAAAATATAGTATATCACAAGGTGCTTCAATGAAGATAATCGACACGAGTGCAACCCATCCATTTAACATTTATTAATTCTAAGGCATGGACGAAGTTCGCCGGGTCAGCTAGTACATATATCAATATAAATTATTACAGATGCTATATTGTAGTGGAATTATCTAATGTAGGTATAGAAATAGATGACACGGCGTCTTGCAGTGCCAGGCCACTCGTCTTTACGTGTAATAAAACCTGATACTCAGTGTCCGGTATTGGCGTCGTGTCTGTCCCGTAGCGAAAGAAAGATAAGGAGTAGTAAGTGAGTATTTTAGAGATAGTTGTAGAGGTATGTCTAATTACACAGAGTAATAAATAAGTTTAAGAAAAATGGAGTATTATTTGCGTTGAAACAAATCAAAATAAAACAAAGTACAATAAGTAAATACAAGTTATTACAATATATCAAAAAATCCTAGTCGTTAGTTATTTTGTTGCTAGGACCCAAATGAAAACAAATGTTTCTTTAAACATATATGTAGTTCTATTTTCACTGACGAAGGTTATCCGAAAACGTTTTTTAACTTTCTAAAAATATGGCTATTAATTCCCTACTTGTTGTTTGATTGAACTGATGAAAGTGGTAGAGGAGAGGATTTCTCAAAGATTATTGAGGAAGTGAAAACACAAATTGCTTTGGTAGCAACCCAGTTGAACTTATCAAACTTATTGGATGTGTGTAAGATAATATCCAAAAATATTTTGTTAATAAATACAATGTGGGAGATGCAAATATTAAATACTCTGTTGCTTCTTCGCCCTGTGAGTTCACTGTCTAATGTCTTAATGTTGAATTGTATGGTTACAGTGATTTGAATTATTATATTTAAAGTTAAAATGTTGTTCAAGCTCATGCTTAAAAAGTATACATATGTCGGAAGCGTGTTTAAAAAGATGATGTTCTGTTATCTCTCCCCTATTCATCCTGTAAAATATTTTTAAAAAATATTAAAAGCTTATAACTGAAATAGTGGCTAGATTATGTGCCTTCGACGGTCTTTCAATTTTTGGTGTCTGTAGAAGTTCGTTTATAAAGGGATGTTTAAACGCTAGTAGCTTTCAATTATCTAAGGGTAAAACTAATGCGGCGAAACACATACATACATACACATGATTACTGCGAATCTGTAAAATTGAAAATAATAGAAAAGATTGATTTTTACAAAAAAGAAAATTCGTACCCATTACTAAATTTGACACTTGACGAATGGACAAGTTTCAACGACCGAGGTTATTATTCATTATTCGAATGCAGATTACGATAACCTAGGTCTCATTAGAATTCATGGACATTGTTCAGATGATGTCTTAAAGAAGTACTTCAGCTAAAGCTTGCCAGTTTTAAAATCAACTTTAAAGATGTTATAGCTATAACAACACATGGTGCATCAGTAATGAAAAATTTGGATGGAAATCATCAGTTATGATCCACTATTTATTTTTGGATATGCAGATGGCATAAATATATTCCGAAATTTCTTCGATAGATGGTGTAAATAAACTTCAACACAATCTGGATAAACTAACCAATTAGTACGACCTATTTAAGCTTAGATTAAATACTGACAAATGTTGCATAGTTAGTTAAACTAGGTCCTCTACACCTTGTATGGGATTTTACTCTGTCAATAGCAACAACCTAAACCATGTAACAGAAATTAGGGATTTGGGAGCAGTGTTCGACTCTCCTCTGTCTTTTAAGTCACATATCATTAACATGTGTTCTCTGGCCTTTAAATCTCTGGGATTCATATTACGTGTTTCCAGATACTTTAAAAATATACTGTCACTAAAATCACTATATCATGCTTATGTCGTAAGTAAGATTGAATATGCATGTCTGATTTGGTATCCCTTATTTGTTTGTAATTCCTTGTCTATAGATCGGGTTCATCGTAAATTTCTAAAATTTCTCTCGCTTAAAATGGATGGAATATATCTAGAGAGGGGTACTTCCCCAGGATGAACTGCTGATATATCATGAAGTGCGACTCTTGAGTGTAAGAAGAGATGCTGTTTGTGAGCTTCGGAATTGATTTTTTAAGAACAAAATTGACTGCCCTTTTATATGAAGTTGGGTGAATTTCTCCGTGCCTCTGATTAGCTCAAGATATGGAAGCAAATTCATAATTCCATTTGCCGGAACAGCTGCGATGAAGCGAGTTCCAACATATATCCTTTCCAGAATTGGAACAACCGGGAAGTGGTTTCAGTGCTTTCTTGTGTTTTTGTGCATGGTGACAGTATTATACTGTGATTTTTATTATTATACACCTTTTATTATGCATTTTTGTGTACCCTATAATTTGGAGGTAAAGCACTGGTGGGAAAACACCAACGTTTGAACCATCTTTGATGTTGAAACCCTGGATTGAAAAGGCCTTCATGGATCTACGCTTCCCAGTAAAATTGTACCAAGTGAACATATTGAGACCTGTGTAGTTGGTGGTTAAGGCATTATGTGCAAGTGAGTGTAATTTAGTCATTTCAGAAGGAATTTCTCTTCAATTGCTTTCATGATAGTCATAGTCTTTCGTTTGTATACTTGTTAGATGCTCTAAAAAACAGACAGAAAGGCGCTCCAAAGACCTTATGTCGTTTGTAATGTTTCTACAAAACCCATAAAATGTAAAACAGAGGAACAAACTTTCTGGCCGGTTCGAAACCACAAGAGATAAGTTAAGGGAAACCTCATACAGTTTGGGTAGGAATTGAAACACCTTTCTGCGAGTCGCAAAATATACAGGGTGTTTCATTTGAAATAAAGTTATACACTGTTGAACTTGAGAGAAATGAAGCTGATCTGCTGAATCACCGTATACATTATTGTAAAATTGCATACCTGAAAACAAGTACCCCTAATTATGGTCTTGATGAACATTCACCATCCTGTCGAAAGAAATTTGTAAAAAAAATTATTAGTTTGGGAAATACAGCGTTAGTCGCTGTATACTACTTTTAAAAGAACCATAAGATTGGTTTTGTTCTCCTTTGCTACTTTAGGAGGACTTATGTTACAATAATATAATATTAAAAGACATTATTCTATTTTCTAAATTACTAGCTTTGCATAAAGGTTTAAATTTCAGTTCATTGTATCTGTATTCAAACATTTAGTTGTCTAGGAACTAGTGGGCAACCGAGCATTCGGTTTCGGCCAGTTTCGGCCAAGAAAATCTAGTTTCAGTCATAGTTTTCGCCAAGAATCACAAAAACTCAGTGTTCGTGAATTGATGCGCTTCGTTCGAGCAAGTTCGTGTGTCGTGGTAGTCAGGGTAAGCAAGTTAATATTAGATAAATAAATATATACTTTCCTTACATATCGTAATTGTTGT
Source organism: Chrysina gloriosa (assembly GCA_038088585.1). NCBI lineage: Eukaryota > Metazoa > Arthropoda > Insecta > Coleoptera > Scarabaeidae > Chrysina > Chrysina gloriosa. The sequence continues at coordinate 48,706,162 of CM076088.1, forward strand.
TTCTTTTATTTCATTTAACACAATGGACTATATAACATTTAAAACATACACCAGCTTTCAGCCTACAATTGAAAATTTAACGTGGCTAAATAAGAGGCCGAAATTTCGGTTTCGGCTGCAAATCCTGGTTCGGTCGGACTTTACTAGATACTTTATTTTATTGTTTGTGCGAGTAGTTTTTTTGTTCATTATTGAATACACTATATCGTAACCTTTTTAATTTATTTTATGAATAACTTTATTATATAGGTATGTAAAAATCAAAAACGATTCTACAGAGTATTAAAATTATTTAGACAAGAAACCACAATACAAAATATATTCACTAATAATGGTGACGGAAAAATGAAGACAGCTTAATGAAGACATCGAAAAATCACATCCAAGAATTGTTGAAAAAATCCAGAGGAGAAAACAATGGAACAACAAACTGCCAAAACAATCATACAAGTGAGACCAATCAAGGAATTACAGAAGATGGACTACGTGATGTAATAGGAACGATAGTAGAGGAGCTGAAATCCTGTTAGACATTATGAACAAAGCTTGGGAAAGATAGGAACTACCAAAAAACTGGAAATTGCAGAGGAATAACTTAACTAAACACAGCAACAAGGATCTATGAAGAGATAATCAAAAACAAATTAAAACCAATAACAGACCCATCACTAGGAGAATCACATAGCGGGTTTAAACCGGGAGAAACATTCACCAGAAAACAAATAAATGACAAAAAAGAAGAAAACAAACAACGTATATTTGCAATATTCTACATACAAGAGATGTGAATAACAAAATAGTCAGAGTAATACAGGAAATATGTAGAAATAGTACGATCTACATATTAAGGAAAAACATGAAGTCAGAAGTATTTACAACTAACAGTTGACTAAGACAAGGCGAAGGATTGAGCCCCACGCTATCTATCATATACATGGGCAAAATCATTAAGGAATGCTCAAAAGAAGTTAAAGGAATATTACAGAAACTTAGAAGTAATAAAAGTAGCCGAGAAAGTATTTGTAGACGACATAGTCTTGCTGGGTAGAAGGGAGAAAATACTGCAAATAATATATCGAACAGGGTGCTGAAAAAAGGTATGAGGCTGAACAAACACAAGACAAAAGTAATGGTGATAGGAAAGGCGCAAATCAACATTGAGGTGATGAGAGTGAAGATGGGACAAGTGAGTCAGCTTAAGTACTTTGGAGTGGCGATTGACAGCAGTGGTAGCCAAGAGGCAGAAATAAATGAAAGAGTCGATAAATATATTAACCTGCAATTCACTAACAATGAGTAGCAGATTCTTGAACAACAAAGAAATATCAAGAGAGACAAATATCAAAATGTTCAAAGTAATCTACATACCTACTTTGACCTCTGGAAGAGAGAGTTGGGTATTAACGGAAAGACAGAAGAACAAGGTACATGCCACCGAAATGAAATTTCTGGGACAGCTGGGAGTTAGGTCAGTTTTAGAGTTCATATAACAGAGGCAGCTCAGTTGGTGGGGACACGGTTCAGCAGATAGAGGAGGCAAACGTTACGAGAAAATGTAAGGGAGGTAGACTGCGACAGAAATAAATAATAAAGTGGCCAGCAATTTCATCATGAAGAGAGGAAGCACATGGTTTGAAGCAAAAGGGTTGGCAACCAATCAAAAAATGTAAAACAGCTTCGCTTGTGATTGTAATTGGTGAAGTGTATATACTTTTTCTACAGGCTCTCAAATGTGATATTACGTATGTAGTCTCATCATCGGCGATAGGCGGTAAGAGAAAGGAAAAAGATTATGTATATATATATATATATATATATATATATATATGCAGGTATGTAGATATGTACTAATAAAAATAATTATTATTGTCATTTATTGTTGACATCCTAACAATGTATAAATATAATAAGGTAAATAATTCCTCAACATAAGCTTAAACCGACCTACAGTGGGATTTTCCTTGATATAGTTGTGAAGCTTATTATAAAGGTTAATCCTGTGCAAGTAGGTGTGTTTATTGTACTGAGAATTTAGTAAATTTTTTAAACAAAATTGCACCTTCCTAGTTCTTAATTAATGATATAAAAACATAAATTATAGTAAATTTTATTTATAAATTTTGAGAAATATTTAACATAAAATCAATTTAGGAACTATAGGTCAACTGTTTTTGTTATAATGTTCACGAATAAATTGTTCATTTAAGTTTACCTCCATGTTTTGTTCCATATTGCATATTACTCCGATTGGTATGGCATATTACCCACGCCACTGGGCAATAAATGTTTCGGCCACCCTGCAAGTAGAGCGTCCTCGCTCTCGTGTTTCGCACACGTAGTCTTGTAATCTCGCTGGCTTGCGAATTAAGCGTTTCTTCCTCACCACTTTGCTCGCATCGACATTTTCATCTGTTTGTTCTGATTTATCTTCCCCTTCAGTGCCACCCTCTTCTGCTGCGTATTCTTCTACTCGATCTCCTTCGTCTTCTTCCTCTTCATCATCGCCCTTTTCTTCTATGTCGTCTTGATCGGTACAGTCTTCTTCTTCTCCTACTTCTGCGTCATCGTCTTCACTCTCGTGGTGGTTGTAGTAGCATTTTATTTGAGACACGTGGACAGTTATAGTGCGTTTTCGTCTGTCATCGAGTTCTTTGTTTCGGTAAGTATCAGATGGTAAAACTTCTATGACAACATAAGGCCCCTTGTATTTTGATTGTAACTTAGTGCTCTCGCCTGTTGCCTGTGTGGCTGCCTTTATAACGACTATTTCGCCAACTTCATATGTGTGTCCAATGTATTTTTCTTATCATACTGCTTCTTTCGTTCGGTTGCTGTCTTTCTATATCTTCTCTCGCCTTTGCTCTAATATCTTCGTAATTTCTGTAGGTATTCCTACTGATCAATGCATTGGTCCTTGCATGTTCCAGTGACGGATTAATACCCATTAACATCTTATATGGTGATTGTCTAGTGGTTTTATTGATAGAGGTGTTCAAGTCGAATTGCACTTTCTTCAACGATGTATCCCAATGCCTTTGATCTTGCATTTCTGCTTGCAAAACGGGTACAATGGTGCGGTTTACCCTCTCCACCATGCCGTTTGACTGTGGGTGCCTCGGTGAAATAAATATTAACCGTGCTCCTTTCTTACCAATATAGTCTTTAAAAGACTGCGAAGTAAAGCAAGTCCCTCGGTCACATACTATTGTATGCGGTACTCCATAATCTAACATGAACTTGTCCATACATTTGATTACCGCTGAACTTTTCGTAGCTTTGATCGGAAATAAATTTACAAAACGGGTAAAAGCATCAATAATAATGAATAAATAAGTATAACCTCTCGTTGACTTCACAAATGGTCCTAAGTTGTCTATATGTATTCTTTCAAAGGGTCCAGATGGCGTTGGAAGCGGATGGAGCAGTCCCGGTTTTCGGTCTGTAACTGGCTTGTTCAATAGGCATTCCATGCAACTAGAAATGTGTCTTCTCGCATATCGACGCAATCCTGGAAACCAATATTTTTCTTGTATTCGGGATACGGTACGATCTACCGCGAAATGACCCACTAAGTCATGATTTTTAACTAGCACACTCTTCCGCATCGAGTTCGGCACAACGAATAAGTCTCTGGTTTCACCGTTCACTACTCTATTTACGTACAGTTTACCGTCTATTAGTTTATAATTTGTCACTAATTCTCTTTCTACTGCAGTTCGCTCACGCAACGGTTTCCTAAGAATGTTCATCCAATGTTTTAATCGTTCGTCACTTTGTTGAATAATTCCGATTTGTTCATTTTCGCTAAACGTAACCAACACATCAGGTCTCTTCACTAACACATCATCGTAGGTATCCTCTGGTGGTTCTACAGGTGCTCTGCTTAGGGCGTCAGCATGCGACATCGCGGTTCCCTTTCTATATTCCAAAGTATAATTGTATTCTTGCAGAATACTAAACCATCGAGCAGTCTGAGGATGCATCGTCTTTTTGTTGTTGAGATACACGATCGCTTGGCAATCCGTTACTATTTTAAAGGGAATTCCAATAAGTAAGCCTCTTAGTCTTTCTACGCTCCAAACAGTGGCTAGTAATTCAAGTCTCGACGAGTGGTAATGACTTTCTGCTTCGGTAGTTTTCTTAGAGACGCAGTAGGTAAGTCTGAGTTGTTTGTTGTCATCTCGCTGCATTAGTATGCCAGAAAGTCCAACCGAACTGGCATCTGTGTGTAATTCGGTAGGTGCCTTCGGATCATATAACTTCAATATCGGTTCACTTATTAAACCTAGCTTCAGTTGCTGAAAAGCTTTGTTGCAGTCCTCATTAAAATTGAAATTGACATGTTTTCCAGTTAAGTCTGATAACGGCCTAGCAATTATTGCGTAATTTCTCACATACCTCCTGAAGAATCCGGTAGGTCCTAAAAATCTCTTCACCTCGTGGACGTCGTTTGGTATTGGAAAGTCATTTATCGCCTTTATTTTTCTCGATCCCGGTCTCAGTTCTCTTTCCGATATAATCATCCCCAAATATTCTACTTCTTTCTTCCCGAATTCGCATTTCTTTACATTCAGTCTTAATTGCGCCTTTCGAAATGCTTCTAGAACTAATTCTAATCGTTCCATTAATTCTTTCCAATTTTTAGCAGGTATAATTACATCGTCCAAATAACAACTGCAAATCTTATTTCTCAAAGGTCCCAAAACAAGGTTCATCAATTTTACAAATTCGTAGGGTGCATTGGTTAATCCAAAAACCATTCTTTTAAATTCTCCAGTCGTATCTGCTGTTATGAAAGCTGTCTTCGAAGCTGCTTCTGATGTTAATGGTATTTGCATGTATCCATTTGCTAAATCTAGAGTAGCAAAAATAGATGCTCCTGCCAGATATTCGAATTGCTCATCGAGGCCAGGTATAGGGTAATTTATTTTAATCGTCTGACGATTTAACTTTCGATAATCCACTACTAAACGAGGCTCACCGTTTTCTACGAACTAGTAGAACTGGAGATGCATATGGACTATTGGTTTCTGTAACAATTCCACATTTCTTTAATTCATTTACTAATCGAGCTATCGTTTCCCTATCCTCTACAGAAGTCTTATATGGTGCACATCTTACAGGTTTTTCATCGTCTACGATATTCATTGTCATTAAGTTTGTACAGCCCAGTTCTCGTAAATTTAATGCGAAGCAATCCCTATAGTTTCGAACGATATTCATTAATTCTACCTGTTGTTCCTCAGTGACGTCATCTCCTACTTGAACCATATCTAAAGTAATGTCTCCCTTAACATCGTTGATGTTTTCGCCAAGGTCTTCGTCATCAGTCTCATTTTGTTTCAACATTTGCCCTTTTTCGCAGATCAGGTTTTGTTCGCTCGAATTTAAGACTCTCATCACAACATTTTTACCTGTATTCACCTTTACTTCACAAACACTCTTACTTGGTATGTTGATAGTTTCCATAACCTCGCATCTCTTCTCGATAAGGTCCTCTACATCTATGTGCTTAAATGGTTCATCATCAACAAAGCCAAAATATAATGTATTGCCCTTCTTCATATAGGCAAGTTAATCTCTCTCCGAAAAGGTTCTACCTAACAACAAGTCTGTATATTGTGCATGATCAGGGACAACTAAAACTAATACATCATCTACATCTACACTATCTACCCGTATCTTAATTGTCATCTTGCCAATCGTATACAATACTGGTTCTTCTAAATTACCATATCCAAATAGCGGCTGACGATCTTCCTCAAAAGGTAAATTGTGTCCAAATGCGGCACTTCTTTTAATTGTACTTACAGCGCTTCCGTTATCTACGTATGCTACAAGTGAAATATTGTCATTAAGAACAACATTCTTGTAAAATTTTGCGTTGTCGTCGACTCGGATATCATCTTTTGTCACATTGGAAATTTTACGATTGACTATTTGCACAGTTCTTTTCGGTTTGTCATTTACTTTACTAGGGCATTGACTAGAAATATGTCCTTCTTTTTACAGCTATAACAAATGATGTTGTTTTTACATTGCTTTGCAATGTGTCCCTGGAGACCACATTTGAAGCATCTTTTTCTGTTTTGGCATCTTTTACAGTTTCTTCTTTCTTATTCTCTGACGAATTCTTACGAGGTTTTATGTACGATTTTCGAATGATGCTTTTATTTTTTCGACTTCCAAAATATCATGCAATAAGCTGTCGTAATCAGTATATGTCTTTCTGGCTAAAGCAACGGCAATCTCCTCACGAAAGAGGCCAGATAATATTTCATCTTTCGTGTCAGATATTGTCAATCCAATTTCTCGGCATAAATGTAGCTTCTCATAAAAATATGCCGCAACTGACTCACCTTTATTTTACTGTTTTCGCTTCATTTCATCCCATTTATCAGATAGCTTGCGTCCTACCTCATAGCTTGAGAGAAATTCCGTCCTAAAATCGGTCCATGAATGTATGTGTTCCATTTTGGTTTTGTACCAGTGTACAGCGGGTCCTCGTAAATGTGCTCGAGCCGTTTCTAGCTGGTACACATCCGGCCACCGATTTAATGTCGCGCTCGTTTCGATATTTTTAATCCATTCTTCGGCTTTGGAAATATCCTTATCTCCATCGAAGAAACCAATCACTCTCGATAGATCTGGCATCACATGAAATGTTTGACTTCATTCACCCTCGGTGCTACTCACTTGCGGTGATAATCTGTTTAACATTCCGGCGAACATCTCGTCACGTTTTCTCCCTTCGGTAATGAGCAATTCCAGCATTCGCTGCATACAGAACGTGTCTGATCCTTGATTTTTCATTGTTCCATTTATCCCTGCTCCTTCACCCTCGAAACTATCGTAGCTTTCCTCGTGGGACATTTTTTCTTTTATTTTTGTTTATTTATATTCAACCAGTTGTGTTCTAACCTCACTACTCAGTTATTCCGATTAGGCGTTCACAATCCCGCTTCTGAAGATGTAAGTTTATTTTAATTTAACAATAATAGAAAAGGTTACATGAACACATTAAATAATATCAACTTCAACAACTCAATTCAAACAGTTTCTCGCTGAGTGACTTTTACGCGCGCACACACCTTGCCGCCATCTCTCTACTGTCTATCTCTTCCCTCCGTCACCGCGGCGCCAATTTCAATTTTACAATTCTTTTTGTTTCTTACAATTCAAATGGAGTTTTGTTATGTATTACAATTATAATAACTGTTATCCTATTTTTACAAATATACGTTCAAATATTAATATAATTTTCAGTAATTTACTAACATTTTCACATTTTCTGAGATGTTTAAATGTATGACTTTCTAAATGACATTTGACTGGTAGCAACCAGTACCAACTTAAATAGATGTATATTTATATAATTCTTCTTATTCTTCTTCGAAGCGGTGTACTATTGAAGTTAAACGTTGGTTAAACGAATAATTCTCATATACGGAAAAATTGATTGATGCACGAACTTGCGTATTCTTATGATTTTTTCTGTATTTGCTAGTCGTTACTTTAAGAAAACTTCAATGTGTAATTTGCGTTAATTTACTTGGTATTTCACTGATTCATACCATATATTCATTGCATTACATATATTCTTGGTTCCTTTAGCTGTTTGTTTACTAATTGCTGTGTTTCTTTGAATTATTAAATATAATTAAAATTTAAAATGAATTCAAAAATACGCTCTGAAAATATCTTAAGATTAAAAGTGCAGTTTGATAAATTTTTATAGCAGAAATTAAAACTAATTTTTGTAAATTTTTTTTTGTAAACGATTTTACTTTAAAATGTATCCAAGTATTAATAGAGCAATATACAAATAAATACATACATATATCATTGACGAAATCTAACAATTTCCCGGTCTTCTATTTCTGCTTCAGCGGCTTTTAGAACTTCCACGACAGACACGTTAGCAATTTCGTTATAATTTGCCATTTCTTCTTACCCTTCTTATAATACACAAACGATTCAAGCGAAAACTGTAATTCGATTGGTGTTCACCGCCCGAAGTAAGTCGAAGTTAAAATCGACCACGTCCACGTTCATCCTTAATTGCGTTTAAGATGAGTCTCCCTGTTCTTCATCCCGTGGACATTTCGTAGGGTTCAATGGATTATACAAGAACCCTGCTAAACGGAAAAATTCCACAGTCCGGTCCAATTTCAACTCGGCACATCTTTTCTCAAACACGTACCGAGCCAAATTTCCCGGAATATGGGATTTTCTTCGTCCGCTAGAACTTATTGTAATTTTGGCAGCCCGCCACGAGGACTCGATTGCATTGGTATGAGCATCTGTATCAGGGTCCTTAAAGGTCAAAGAATAATTTACCTTCAGATGCTCATACCCGTGCAATGAGAAGCAGTCGTAGGCCTTCCAATAATCGCTGATGGCCGTTGTTCCCAATTCAATCCATTCACGGATAATCGGAATGAAGCCAGCCAGCAGACCTGTAAATAAAAGAAAAGTTGTTAAAACAATTATGGTTGCACATACAAAATACATATATTAAAGTATTCAATGCTATCTAACCTGGTCAAAACCACTGCGCTCCATACCACCCGACCTAAACCCACCCCATACCATCCGGCCCAAACCACCCCACACAACCCAACTCAAATCAACACAACTCGACCCCTCACCACCCCACACCATCCGACCCAAAACCATCCTGCACCACCCGACTCAAACCAACACAACTCGACCTAAAACCACCCCACACCATCGGCCCCAAACTAGCCCACACCATCCGGTCCACACCATCCCATAGCATCCGGCTCAAACCACCCCACACAACTCGACCCAAGATCACCCCACACCATTTTACCCAAACCATTCCACATCATCCGACTCAAACCAACATAACTCGACCCAAAACCACCCCACACAATTGGGCCCAAACCACCCCACATCACTCGACTCAAACCAACACAGCTCGACCCAAAACCACCCCACGCTATTCGGCCCAAACCACCCCACACCACCCCACACCACTCGACTCAAACCAACACAACTCGACTCAAAACCACCGCACATCACCCGACTCAAACCAACACAACTTGACCCAAAACCGCCCCACACCATCCGGCCCAAACCATCCCACACCATCCGACTTAAATCAACACAAGTCGACTCAAAACCACCCCACACCACCCAACTAAAACCAATACAACTTGACCCAAAGCCACCCCACGCTGTCCGGCCCAAACCACCCTACACCACCCGACTCAAACCAACACAACTCGAGCCAAACCCACCCCACACCATCCGGCCTAAACCACCCGACTTAAGACTATCACACACTATTCGGCCAAAACCACCGGACCCAAACCAACACAACTCTACCCAAACTAATCTCACACCGCCCAGTCTAAGCCACCGCACACAGCCCGGACCGGCGGACCCGGCGAAATACCGGCCAGACACGGAACCGATACGTATTTGGTATTATAATATCTTCCACGTAACCTATCTGGTTAAAACCATCCCCACTTAATCAGTTGAAATACTTAACGCATTCACTGTTAGCTACGAGTTATCTCGTAGGCGACATCCGTATCGATAAGGCCGGCTACGAGATAACTCGTAGTAATAATGATCTTATTATACATAGTATAGTATTTTCATGAATAGAGTTAGATTTTCTTTTCATTATATTGCAGTTTATTTATTACCACATCAAACAAATTTTATTCAAAAACAACACTACGAGATATATCGTAGGTCGGCGTTGGTTACTAATTTTTTTAGTGGCGCCATCTACGAGATGTCTAGTACATAAAAGTGCCTGTAAATAGCAAATTACAACTTTAATAAAACTTTTTTGTTTCTTATGCAATAATATCGTATTATTTATCGTTATGAATAAAAACTTGAACTGGCCTCAGGGGTTCGTTTTATAAAAACAGCCATGGCAGCGAATGCGTTAAGTAAATTCCATAGAAAAGAAATTCGTATATAAACAGTTGATTTAGGAGTTAACCATTTAGTGTTAGCAGATTTTTCGCGTAGAAGCATCGCGCTACAAATACAAATTTACGATGGAAGCAACAGTGATCTCGCAGCGCAACCGATCTAAATTCGCTAACGAAGGTTTTATCTATGTGCTTGATAAAATATCTAAAGACGGTTCCACGGAATTCTGGCGATGTGAACGAAGAGGACAGTGTAAAGGCAGAATTCATGTTTGCGAAGGAAATGTCGTCCGTTTGGTTAGTGGCCATTCTCATGAAGCAAATGCAGCTAAAATTGAAGCTGATAAAGTGATTGGTGATATCAAGCGACGAGCTGCGTCGACTTTAGAAAGTACGTCACAAGTGATAAATTCGTGCACTGAAAATTTGACACTTGCTTGCCAAGGCGCTTTACCTAAACAAGATGCCTTGAAGAAAATTGTAAGAAGAAAACGCAATGAAGTTATCGCCGCACCACCTAATCCAAACAATTTAACAACGCTTGTGATCCCAAACGAATGTAAAATTATTAAAATAGCTGGAGGGGTTGAAGAAATTCTTTTGCTATTTGACAGTGGTCCAGAACGCGATCGAATTTTAATTTTCGGCAAGGAAAGCAATCCCCAAAATTTTTAAAAATTGCGATACCCTTTTCGTGGCACCTTTAAAATATCGCCTCCATTATTTTACCAAGTCTTTGTTCTACTCGTTAAGAAACACGGTGGAGTACATCCTATGTTTTATGCATTACTGCCCAACAAAGAGCGCGCTACGTATGAAAAACTATTTCGAGCAGTTAAGGATCTACAACATGTACTGGAACCAACTTCAATTTCATGTGATTTTGAGTTAGCAATTTTTAGCAAGTATTTCAGATGTGCTTCCGAACGCTCATATACAAGGATCCTTTTTTCACTTGACCCAAAATATGAAAAAGCATCTGCGATCGTTGGGTCTAATTAACAATTACAACACAAATGCAGAATTTTCCTTATTTGCTAGAATGATAACTGCCTTGGCGTTTGTACCAGTTGAAGATATCGACGAAGCAATTGATGCCCTCGGAGATGTTATTCCAGAAGATCTACGTCCTCTTCTAGATTGGCTAGAAGATAATTACGTTGGAGTCCTAACAGACGCGGTCAAGGACGTCGCCGTCCATTATTTGCACCTGAAACATGGAACGTCTACAATAGGACTATAAATGCCCACGACAGAACAAACAACTTTGCTGAAGCCGCTCATCGTCGAATGTAAGTTGAACTAGGCATGGATCATCCGACTATATGGAGGTTCATGGATGCTCTACGCAGAATACAGCATGGAAGAGATTTATTTTACGAAGAACTTGTTGCTGGACATAATCCACCACAGAAACTTAAACGCTATAGAGACGCAGATACCAGAATTTTATCTATTTTAAATAACTATAATCCTCGAAATATCATCGAGTATTTGAGAGGGATCGCTCACAATTTTGAAATTGACGAATGAAAATTCACAGAGTTGTTAAGTAAAGTAAAAAATAAAAAATAAAAAACAAAAGTTAAACAAAAACAAACAAAAAAGTGCCACTAATTATTATTTGAGTAATCTATTTTATTTGTATTATACGGCGACTTGTTGATATCATCTTTTTTTCTTGTGTTACGTGGACGATATTATAATATCAAACACGTATCGGTTCCGTGTCTGGTCGGTATTTCGCCGGTCGGCGGTGGCGAGTTAGGATAGGAATAAAATCGCAATAAAATCGCTAACATAAGCTACTGATAAAATATTTATTTTACCAGAAAGAACGCCTTCATATATTTCCTCAGTCATATAATAACTTATGTCATTGTCGCATGTATTATGGGTTTCATTGTCATTTACCAGATTACTTCTTCCATTCACTTCAGCCTCGTTGGGAAAAGTTTGTAAATTACTTGAAAGGCTCTCGTCGTCTTGCTCACAGTTGGTATCTTGCAGCCTTGGATTTGTAAGACTATTAATGACCTGAGTCTTTAAAGAAGTAACAAACTGTGGAATTGTTTATTGATATCAATGCAGCCACAACCAAGACGATTTGCAGCAAATACATTTTCAGGCGTATCCTAGTTGAAAATTGGAGATCAAATACTAGTTATTCCGTGACTCTTGACGTTTTGCCATATTAAAGTAATTTTTAATGGATTGCATCCAGCCAATTTGTGATGGTAGTTTTCAACCGGTCTGCCTTTTACCGGCATATGTCCGGCATGTTTCAAAAGTCCCCGTGTGTGTAACTTCGGATGATGGAACAGCAGAGTGGCCTCCCATCTGGTGGTACTCGGGCACTTCCATTAAAGCTAGCGAACAGCTTGTCGATATCCTGAAAATTGAAAATTTAAGGAATTATAGATAGTAGTATTATTCATAGGTAGTAATTCTATTGCGTTCAACATTGCGTTTTGTTGATTGAAGTGTAGAAAGTAGGAGTATAGGGAAAAAGTATATGTAGCCCTGAATGCACTGCTAATAATAATAAGTGAATATTTACCCATCTGGATCCAAAATCTTCCTTTCTTCTTGAACGAGTTTAGGTACTGCAGTACGATAGAGCTTCTTGCTCGAATCGCATATGGAGGAGTCAATATGGTCGATGCACGATCTTAAATTCTGCATTGTTTCTTGTAGCGTTTTCCCGCTTGCGTGAGGATATAAAATATAAGGGCTCTTTTTCTTTTTGTGCCGATTTATCTAAACAGATAAGCTTGACACATTTACAGTGAAAAACATTTATTCAGACAGGTCAGATTGGCACATTCACAACATAAAAGACGATTATAAAAAAATATTCCTATGTATGAGCGTTATTTCAAGTTCAAATTCTGTGGATACAAAATTCTATCACAACTTATATACTTATATATACTTATGTACTTAGAGTGTATTCTGTTTCTGTTTCTAATATGGATCCGAAGAATCGGAATAATTGTGTTTCTTGTTTTGGAGAAATTAACACATTTATGGATAAACGTTTTAAAATACGTTTCGTCCAGAACAGTTCAAATACATCTGTTTTTGCCATTGAAATAGATATAGTAATGGAATGCGCACGTTAATGTGTCTATGCAACGAAAAACGTGCCTTCTGTGTTGGAAGAGTGCAGATATATCGGTAAGGTATCTCTATCTTCTTTTCGCTCATTGACTGTTATGTGTCTATCAGACTCGGATTTGGTTTATTAACAACATTTATAGTTTAATTGTGAAAATAGTTAAACACTGTAGTGCATATGTTTGTAAAAATGAATGGACTCCTTCTGGAAATATCAAATTTCACAGGCAATTATTTTTTAATTAGTTATCAGTCCATTATCTAACCTCGATATTGGTTATCTCACAAAAAACATTGAAAATTGAACAGTATAGATATTTACGATATAGTTATTTTCGAAATCGCCAAATTTACAGAGAAAGCCTTCAAAGCGGGAGTTATTTCGGGACAGATGCAAAGACCCTTATTTAAAAAAGGATTATAAATTTAGTTCAACAGCAATTCATACCTGAAATAAAAACATTATTCTATCCTTCACAGCCAGTTGATATTTCAGAAGATCATAAAATTGGTCAGCAGTATATATGCGGATGTAAAAATTCAAACGCATGCGAAGAAAAAAATTACAAAATTAGGCGATAAAGCGAATATAAGACATAAGTTACACAAAACTGCTTTATTCTACCACATATAGCATTAGTACTAAGAAAGACTTTATATACAGCTAAATTAAATGTATTTTTAGTTTTTGTTTCTTATTGCAACCAGGTAATTAGAGAAAGCAATGTATTCATGTAGTTAGTACACAGGTTTTTAATATTTTACCTATACCTATATGTTAGGAAACGAAAGTATTGGGAACACATTTTACAAAAGATCGAGGAAAGTTACACAAAAAAGAAATTAGAAACTTCTACAAAGATGTAAAAAACATGAGAACGGGAAGCAAAGGGATTCAACGATACTTCAAGGATAGGAATGGAGAACTGCTGGGGTCTGCAAGCGAAATTAACGGAAGATGGAGACAGTACTTCGAAGAGCTACTCAATGGGAAGAACCAGGAGGAGGAAGACGACGTAAAGAATCAAAGAGAAAGTGCGGAAGCGAGGCAAAACGACCAAAATACCGAAGGAACCGAAGAGCCGTCAATAATAGAAATAGAAGAAATAGTAAACTCAATGAAGAACAACAAGAGTCCAGGAGAAAACGAGATGACAGCAGAAAATATTAAATACGGGGGTGAAGTGGTAATTCTAAAGATATATGAACTGGTTAAGGAAATCTGGAACACAGAGGTAATGCCGTAGCAATGGAATAGAGCTGTCATAATCCCGCTATTCAAGAAAGGAGACCGAACCGAGTGCAGCAACTATAGGGGAATAGCCTTATTGGACACCGTATACAAAGTCCTGGCCACGCTGATTAAGAAACGGCTGGAAATGTTTATAGAACCTGCTTCCGGAGAGTACCAGGCTGGTTTCCGGAAAGACAGATCAACAACGGATCAACTTTTCACGCTGAAACAAATCCTCATAGGAATGTATGAATACGAAATTCCGACTTACATGCTATTTATCGATTTTAAAGCAGCATACGATTCAGTCAACAGAGGAGGGCTTTTCGACGCATTGAGAATACTGAATGTTCCGAACAAACTAATTGCACTGGTAAAGATGACACTGCAGAACACAATATGCGCAGTTAAAGTAAACGGAAAGACATCAGAAAGTTTCAAACTGAAGAACGGGGTAAGACAAGGAGACCCGCTTTCTACCCTACTATTTAACGCAGTGTTGGAAGTGATGATCAGAAATAGCAACATAAACAGAAACGGAACACTCTTCAATAAGAGTCACCAGTGTCTTGCATATGCTGATGACATATTGCTGCTGACCAGAAATAAGAAACTCCTAGAGGAACTAACAAAAAACCTAATAACTGCGGCAAGTAGAATGGGACTGGAGATTAGTGAGAGCAAAACTAAATATATGGAACTAAGGAACAACAACAGGTTAAACGGAAAACAGAAACTACGCGTCCAAGCTAGAGATAGGGAGTTATACGAATTTGAGGAAGTGGAAGAATATATGTACTAGGAACTTTGATAGACAACAAATGCAAAGAAGAAACGGAAATAAACTTAAGGATAGCTAAGAGCAACAGATGCGCGGGGGAATCTCAAACATATTAAAATCCAAGAATATATCAACGAGATCGAAATTACAACTGTATAAGACCGTTTTGAGACCGACATTGCTATATGGTTGCGAAACATGGTCGTTGACAAAAAGCTCACAAACAAAGTTAGAGATATGGGAGAGGAAAATGCTTCGAAGGATCTTCGGAGGGAAGAAGGTGGACGTCATGTGGGAGAGACGCACCAATGATGATATCTATGCACTATACAACGAACCATGTATAACACAAGCAATTAAAGCCCGAAGAATGCAGTGGGCGGGTCATATGGAGAGAATGCAGGAGGACAGAATAGTGAAAGATATAGGATGGAGAAACCCGGAGGGAAAGAGAAGGAGGGGAAGACCGAGGAAAAAATGGAGAGAAGCAGTGAGTGAAGACTTGGCAGAGAAAGGATCCGCGAACTGGAGAATAATTGCAAGGAACAGGGAAAAATGGAAACATTTTACAAAGCAATGGACCTAGAAGGCCTGTGAACGCTGCTGTATATATATATGTTATGTCTATTGTTTGTAGAAATGCTGTACTTTCTTATGTTATTTTGTAAATAGTTAATAGTTTTATGGAATAAATTTTTATACATTACTTGGTGTCATTTATATATTTATCTGCATTAGATTCGTTTTCATTGTAGCTTCACCTGTTGCGGAGTTATTTCAGATTATCGCGCCAGGTGCAACTATCTTGCATATGTTTGAATGAGTACAACAAGGATAGTGATACCCTACAGTATGTTAATCCTTTTCTAGCAGCAGTGTCTCATTTTTTCACTGTAACGTCAGCGTTTCAGTTAATCTTATACTTCATTGGTTTTTGCATTCGTTCTGAACGTTTTAAATACGCTTGTCATAATCGTTTCATTTATATGCATGAAATTGAATATATAACGATTTGTCTACAGGAGCGGCCGGTTAGGTGACGCACAATGTTTTTGTTACTAAACGTTTAGTGCGTAAGTAACAGTTTTCGAAAGAAAGCGATCGAACGTCGTCGATGGGGCTATGTCAGTTCAAGACGACGGTCAGATGATATGGTGTCATGCTAAGTTTCTCTACATTGCTTTCTTCTGGCGCAATGGCCCCACTAGTTAAGCGACAGCACAGCAGAATGTTACTCCCGTAATCGGTTTATCCATTTCAAACCATAGTCTACCCAATGGGTCACATGTTTCTAGTCGACGCTCAATGGATTGGTCTTTGTAAATTCGTACCCTAGACGACCGACGAAGTTTCTATCTATGTTAATGATTCTTCTGTGTACGCATTGTCGTTGTTTGTGGGCGACAAATTGTCGGTAGCGTTTAAAACATAATATAAGCATTTACAAAAATTAAAACATAAAACCATTATAAATTTAGTACATCTATAACAATATACTGATAAAGACAATTATTAAAGTTAAAATAAATGAGAAATGTTAATATGATATTCTATTTAAAATAATGCCTTTAAGTCCTTAACAGGCGTTATTTTGGATTCCAAAATGCAGTGCGTCAAACCATATCTTTGCCCTAAAAACATATTTCACTATTATTACGTATAACTCCTACATTGACAATTAAATTGGCATAAACAGTGTAAGACCAAAAAATAATTTTTAGGTAGTTCGCTGATTCATCAATATATTTATTTTCATTAACTACATTATCTATTTTATTTTTGTTTTGTAAACTTTACAATCTAGAATTTTGATTATCTATAAATTTTATTAAAGATACATAATTTTAGAACTATTTCTTTCATTTAAGTTTATGTATACTAATGAATACGTACCTCTCAAAATTCCTCGGAAAGTAGCACATCTTTGCTACCTTCATAGAGCTCTTCCCACACAAAACATATTTGTCCCTCACTTTGACGGTGAAAAACGATGCGAGACGGTGAAAAACGGTGAAAAATAAGGTATTAATAATAATAAGAAAACAACGTATACCGACGCTGACCCAATGCCAACGTATTAATACCAGTAAGTACGATTATGGTACGATTTTTAACGAATCCGGGCAATTCGCGCCATCTAGTAAACCTCGCTCTCGAACGGCGGAGGAGCATATGATTTTTAATTAATTAGACAGATATAACTATTGCGGATAACTTTTCGTATTTATATATATATATCGGTCAGTTGCTTTCTTTATTCGGAATAGGAAAGGTAATAGCAAACCAAATAAATTTTACCTTTGTTACGTTGTATGGTATGCTACACACGTATAATCTTATCATAGTAAATGTCTACGTTTGCACCTTTTGTCTTAAGAGAATATATGTATGTAAGTCAGTCGTTCGTAAGATACGAAACGATTCCGTTCGCTGAAATAAAAATTTGTTTTAAAAAGCAGTTTTTATTTTCAAAAACGTAATTCTTTGCTACCAGCATGACATAACGCGCACAAATAAAAAGAGGAACGTCACACGAACAAAACAAACCTTGCGTTGTTCCTCTGATTTCCTTATGGAATTCGGGTGGTGGGACCAGCTGAATGAAGACGGGAATGGTACAACTTACGCTATGTAAAGATTGAAAAAAATAGCTAATATAAATAAACAAAATTAATTTATGTTGATAAAGAATAAACAGTGAAGAAAAGAATAACAAAAGTATGGAGAAAGGCTTCTGGTAAGTACTCGTTCGCGACGAAAAATTTGTGTCACTTATCTGTCGTGGTCGTAGGCTTGTGGCCTTTGGGGGTGGCAGTCTCCCAGGGTGCCAAGGAGTCAGATTTCCAATCCTCGACATCTTCGTGTAGTCGCACCTTAGGTAGAACAAGCAACGCCGTAGTTTGATTTTACACAGACAGATACGCGTACGTCAATGTCGAAATTGAATTGATTCGCAAAAAGGTAACTCAGAGTAAGAAAAGGAAAGGAGATTTAATAAAACATAAACAAAAAAAGGAACAAGCCTAAAACAAAATTGACACACTGGTAATGCAGCATCAAATCAAAATTTCAATAGATACCTACGTTGTTGGCCGGCTTTAAAGATAATCTCGGGTATACATTTCCGCTGTCGAAATCACAATGTGTTACTTTGGTTTCCGAGTTCGAACCGCATCCGGTGTGGCGTTGGTGCCGACGTTTCGACCACTGTTGCAAGGGGCATCTTAAGGGCCGCCCGCTGATGTTGATCGCGTCGCTTGCAGACTGAACCGGACTCTAAGTGGCGCGACTTATATAGGGAGGGGGCGTACCGCTGCCAGAACGCGGCGTTTGTTACCCGTAACATGCAGGTTAACCAAGGGATTTAGACTTTATTTGCGTATGGGTAAGTTTATTTTTAAGTTATTTATTATAATCATACGTATGTTAATAATATATTTCTAGTTATACGATCTGTACGATGCGACTGCTGTCCACCAAGTGCCCAGTCGGCAGACCTGGTACCTGTACATATAGCTTCCGCCGACCCCCAACTACGCACGCCTACCTGCGTTTTCATTGGTTGGCGGATGCTATATAAACCCGGTCGCTGCCACCATTTCTTCAGAAGGTTCAGACTGGTCGCCTGGAACGCGAACGGCCTCTCTCAGCTCGGGCAAGATGCCCGAGCTGAGAGATTGTCAATCCGAAGTCGCCGTGCCGCCGCTCGACTCCGTTCAAGCGACGACCGTCATGATCTGGACCGACGCTGGTCGTTTAAAGATCTACTCAGTCTACAGGCCACCCAGAGAACCAGTCCGGTGAAGGTATTTTGGCCGCATTTTCACCGGCTCCGACCCGGTGCTGATCGCGGGAGATCTGAATGCGAAACACATTCTCTGGACAAGTAGGCTGGCCCTGTGGCAATCGATTACTGGCCATTATCGAAGCCCTAGGTGTTTTATCATCCCCCGGCAGCCACACGTTCTTTCGTGACGGCGCACTCCCGGGCACTCTCGATTTGGCTCTGTCCAAAGACGTCCCCGCAAATGTGACCATCTGAATACCTTAGAGTCGCAGAGAACATCGAAGACGCGGCAAGCCTCAAGGAAGCTGCGCGTCATCTCACGGAGGTTATCACAAAGGCTTTGAACGATTCATCTTCCATACTATCCCGCCATTAGGCCATCGAACTGCCTTGCAGCCTGAGGATGTTGCGTACGGTACAGAGATACACCAGAAAGGTGGCGCAAACCACCCAACACACCGATGACAACCGCAGAGCAAATCGTCTAACTCGCCAGGTTCGAAAAGCCATGAGAGAGTTTGACCAGGAGGTTTGGCATGACAAGGTGATCTCTCTCACTACTGACGACGGGTCTTTGTGGAAGATCTGCAAGACCCTTAGGAAGCCCCGTAAAAACTCTCCAAACCGGCCTCTTCAAGGCGCCTACGGTTTGGGCTTCTCCGTCGAGGAGAAAGCCGAGATCCACGCGGGTCACCTCGAAGAAGTTCTTTGCGGCATTCCCCCGCAGACGGCAACGACAAGGAGGAGAAATTTCGTAGCGAAGTGGAAGACATGGTCAACGGACTGGCAGACCGACCTGGAAGCCTCTCGACCCACCTGCTTTCGACGAAATTCGAGCTATCATCCGAAGCCGGAAAAACAGGTCTCCAGGGTTGGGTTGTATTAGCAATCTGGCCCTGAACAGACTACCTCCTGAAGCGATGGAGTACCTGCACGCAATCATCAACGCGGTACTCCGACACCACCATTTTCCCCGAAACTTTGTTACGTATTGCTGATTCCAATTTCGGAATCGGCTGGCGTTGTCACGAAAAAGAAAGCCGGAATACGAAAGCAACAAATAAAAAAATAACAAAAAGGAAACGAAAGTACAATCACTTCTTCTCTTGGCGTATTACCCAAAATTACCTCGGTCCGAATACGTCTCCGGATAAAGTTCGTGCTCCACCTGCGGGAGGCCGTTAGCTCGCGGTGCTGTGGATGCGGGTTCAATCAAACCTTCTGGCGAATAAAAGGGACGACGCCACCTGCTCAAAATTTATCTCCCCGGAGCGTTCGGTAAGCAGGAACTTGGTTGACCGGTAAGGGGAGGTATCGGAACCGAGAGGTTCTTCAAATAACCCCAATGAGAACACAAAGGTACGAGAGGAGAATACGTATATTAACAAATAGATAAAGTGAAATGTTAGGATTTAAATTTTAAAAAATTGATATTGAATTTTCTAAAATACTGATCTGAACACTTCTAGCGTTTAGACGCCGAGAATGTTGCGTCGCGAACCAAAAGAAAAAGAACATTATTGAGCTACTTACGTCGGACGAATGGCACCACGCGACCGAACGCGAAATAGTTCTCAAAAGGTAAAACTCAAATTTAAAAAAAAATTAATGAGGCGCGAACAGACTTCGGCTCTCTACAAAAAAAGGAAAATCTAAATATTTGATCTCTGTAAGAACTATAAAAATTATTTCGTTATTGAAAAAGACATGTAATTACACCCAAAAGAGGGGTGTTACGTAGTTACGCATAAGAAATCTAAAGTTTATTTCAATGACAACCTCGGTACATACAATTAAATAAACCATAGAAATAAAAACAACAAGTTCGTACTGACTTAAATTACGCCCTCTCGAATTACGTGTAATTTTCCCAGAATTCCCTACGCTCCGGGTTTGCTTCTGCGCATGTCCTCAATTCCAATATGGCGTTCCCTCGCGCTTCCGGTGGGAAAAATGTGTGCCTTAGTAAGGAGGTAACCACAAAAAGAGAAAACACCAGAAATCTACCTCTCAGCGGGAAATCCACGTAAATCGACGTATCTCCAATAAAACTCTCGACTGTATCAAAAAAAAAAAAAATTACGTGTATCCAGAAAAAAATTACGTGTATCCAGAAACTCTAAAATACAAAAGAAACACAAAACTGAATAGGGAAAGTGCAAATCGAACTTTACTTTACCATGCGTTCAACATGAGTTTCATTCAATATGACGGTCGAACGTAGAGGATAGGTATGAATCTTGTCGACACCCACTTTCCTGCTACTGGACCTTAAAAGAAGATCTTACCAACTCAACTGCACAATCGGACTGACTGATAAGCGACTATCAAATTTTCGCGCATGTGCTTCACGAAAATTCGTAAGAAGAAGAAAAAAACGTTCGATTGCTAGCATATGCGTTTAACAAATAAAGCTCGCTAAAACGGAAATATACAGGGATCAAAAAAAAACGTAACAACTCCCTCTCTACCTGAAGTAGAAATTTTTCCCCGGAAAAATTTCTAAAGGAGCGAAGCTCAAAACTAGTTTCCAAGAGTTCTAAAATCCCAAAACTTCTATAGCTTTTCCAAGCAAAACCCAATGACAACCCAAGCGAAAACCCAAATCTCAAAGATTAAAACACAAGTAGACCAACTACACTCGCACACATGACGGCTTGATCCAACTACCACGGGATCCTTCGGCAAATCGGCCGGCAAACGAGGAAAATTAAGGAATCAAAGGAGAACAAAAATGAAATGGGATAAGGGAACTAATTCAAAGGATACAAGGGATAGGGCACGGATCAAAATAATAAGGAAGGTTAATAGCCAGTCACAGTGTACAAATGCACCTAATCCAACAGACTCCAAACGAAGAGAAAAGGTAGGATACCCGCCCATAAAACAAAAAAACGCGAACTGTATAAACTGTGGCCAAACAAAACGAAAGAGTGACAAGGTTTATAGTCCAGGGTGGCCCACTACTAGACTGAAAAGATGAAGGCTAAGGCAAAAAAACAAACACCAATGAATATCGAATCCTACATCCGGAACAAAAAGTTATGCGACTCAGAACGGGTAATGCCGGATTCAGAACCTTGAAGACCCTAAGTGAAGCAGAACAGGCTTTATTGGACAGCATCACAGCCTTCTAAAAACGTCAAAATCGGTATAAATATCGAAGTCAAAATCGAGAACGATGAATGAAAGTCAACATCAGAAACGATAGCAAAAGGCAAATTCGCAATACGATAGCGAAAAGTCAACATCGGTATACGATAACGGAAGTTCAAAACCCGAAAAGCTAACGGAAAATCAAAATCGTTAAAAATAGCGAAAACTCAATTCCTCAAAACAATAGCGAAAAGTGAAAAAGAAATCGATGGAATACGAAAAGTCGAAATCGAAAATTCAACAGCAAGAGATGTGAAGATTACTTCCGTTCCGAGAATTTGGGGGAAGCAAAGGTCCCGGTGAACAACACTGAGTGATTCAAATGGTTGATGGTGAGCGTTCACAAAAGTTTTTCTGGCGTACTATAGCCCCAACCAGGTGGGCAAAAGCCGAAAATCAATACAAACAAAACTAACCGAGATCCACACATGACAGTAGTATCGAGATTCGGTTCTCTGCGTTCTAGTGGAGAAAAAAGGAACTAAGACAAAATAGACTGGCCTCCAATCCAACTAGACAACCAAAGGGTTTGATGTCCTGCAAAGTAATGATCCGTTTAGGGGCCTTCTACGCCACGCCGATTATACGGAGGGATAATTCTATAACGGTTCCACCCTCGGGCCGTTAGCTCGCGGTGCTGTGGGTGCGCCAACCAAAAGAAAAAAAAATATTATTGAGCTACTTACGTCGGACGAATGGCACCACGCGACCGAACGCGAAATAGTTCTCAAAAGGTAAAACTCAAATTTAAAAAAATTAATGAGGCGCGAACAGACTTCGGGTCTTTAAAAATAGGGAAAATCTAAATATTTGATCTCTGTAAGAATTATAAAAATTATTTTGATATTGAAAATGACATGTAATTACACCCAAGAGAGGGGTGTCACGTAGTTACGCATAAGAAATCTAAAGATTATTACAATGACAAGCTCGGTACACACAATTAAATAAACCATAGAAATAAAAAAACCAACAACTTCGTACTGACTTGAATTACTCCCCCTCTCGAATTACATGTAATTTTCCCAGAATTTCCTACGCTCCGGGTTTTCTTCTGCGCATGTCCTCAATTCCAATATGGCGTTTCCTCGTGCTTCCGGTGAGAAAATGGGTGCCTTAGTAAGGAGGTAACCACGAAAGAAAAAGAGAAAGCACCAGAATCTACCTCTCAGCGGGAAATCCACGTAAATCGACGTATCTCCAATAAAACTCTCGACTGTATCCAAAAAAAAAAATTACGTGTATCCAAGCAAAAATTACGTGTATCCAAGCAAAAATTACGTGTATCCAGAAAAGAAATTACGTGTATCCAGAAACTCTAAAATACAAAAGAAACTCAAAACTCAACAGGGGAAAGTGCAAATCGAACTTTACTTTACCATGCGTTCAACATGAGTTTCATTCAATATGACGGTCGAACGTAGAGGATAGGTATGAATCCGCAATATGCGTATAGTGAAACGACGTACTTCCAAACTACTCTAACGGACCAAAATTCCAACGAAAGTCGTTTACGATAGGTCAACTTAGACTTGCGAATCCGCCGAGACGACGTAATTAAAATCCAAAATTAATTCAAGTCTTGTCGACACCCACCTTCCTGCTACTGGACCTTAAAGGAAGATCTTACCAACTCAACTGCACAATCGGACTGACTGATAAGCGACTATCAAATTGTCGCGCAGGGGCTTCACGAAAATTCGTAAGAAGAAGAGAAAAACGTTCGATTTCTAGCATATGCGTTTAACAAATAAAGCTCGCTAAAATGGAAATATACAAGGATCAGAATATACAGGGATCAAAAGAAAACGTAACAACTTCAGACCGATCAGCCTTCTCTTGAACTTGTGCCAAGGCTGTCATCCTGACGCCGCTAACAGAACTCACCGGCGACTCAGGCATCATCCAGGATGAGCAGTACGGTTTCCGAGCCGGACTGTCCACCGAATACCAGCTGCTCCGCTTTTCAGAGCACATCAGAAACGGACTGGAACGGCGAGACTCCATAGGAGCCATTTTCTTCGACCTCTCAACTGCTTTTGACAGTCTGGCACCATAGGCTGATCCATAAAATGATCGCTTCGAACATAAACCCCTCAATGATTAGGCTTGTTAGGTCGTATTTGGCTGCCAGATCCTTCTGCACCAAATACCAAACCGTGAAGTCGAGCACCCGTGGAATCCGGTCTGGCGTCCCGCAGGGATCACTCCTGGGACATCGCCTTTTCCTTGTTTTCATGTCAGATCTCCCGCGAGAGCCCGCTACAGAGATTGCTGTCTATGCGGATGACACAGTCATCTTCACAGCCAACAGAAGCGAGAAGCTGATCAGTAGACGTCTCCAGAGGGCTACTGACAGTTTCCTGTGGTGGACGACTCGGTGGAGACTGTGGGTAAACGAGTCTAAATGCGTAGCAGTTAGATTCACGAAAAGACGTAGGCCCCCGGGAGAAGAGATCCGCGTTGGAAATGTCGCGGTTCCCTGGAGCCCTGACGTAAAGTATCTAGGAGTACACTGCGACCAGAGTCTCATCTGGAAGAAGCAGGTTGATGAGGTCCGCTCCCGATTTATGACTGCCCACAACTCCCCTCCTAGGGCGAAGGAGTCCCCTTCACCCAGGTAGCAAGTTGCTTCTGTACAAGACGACACTCCGGCCGCTGTTGACCTACGGTGCTATGGCCTGGTCCTCAGCTGCGAAGACACATGTGAAAAATTGGAGGTCCTTCATAACCGGACTCTCCGAATCCTAGTCGACGCTTCCTACTTCGTAAGGAATGCACAGATCCATCGAGATCTTAACATTCCAACTCTGCGTGAGTTCTTAGAACAGCTCCTGAAGTCCGCGTGGGATAGAGCCCGCGCCAGCGATAATCCCACAGTTCAGATGGTCGTCGATCCCCAAGATCGACCCCCTCCCCGAGTAAAGATACGTGGTCCAGCAGATTTCTTCACTATCGGCTGAGGCAACGTGCTTAGGTCCCTCGACGACCAACAAATCCCTATACAAGAGACGACAAACATGTAAGTTGAAAACAAATTCTCTCTTTTCACAGCGATAAACCCCCAATTTAGCTTGCCCAGCAAGCTAAATTTCTTTTATCAATTCCCAAGGCTGTAAGACTGCAGCAGCCTTTCCCCTGAGATAGGAGGGTGCAGGGCGGCTTTCCCCGCTGACCCTAGATTTGAATTGAAGTTCCAATTCTTCAGAGTTGCCTTGAGCGTTGGGTTCCGGTTGGTTAATTCTGGCCCAGAGATCTGCAATATAGGGACTCGCCTGAGGATCCAGAACCTGGCTAGAGCGCAGGACCAGACTTTGACCGAAGTCTGGTGCTGGACCCCACGGTCAGTGTAAATTACCGAGCACGGATCGGACCGCCACGGTTCAGCAATCCGACCCCACGGTCAGTGTTAATTACCGAGCACGGATCGGACCACCATGGTCCAGCGATCCGCTCATTTAGTGATCTGACTCCGCGGTCACTGTTCTTGCCGAGCACGGATCGGACTACCACAATCCAGCGATCCGCTCACGCATTTCTCGCATAACTCGTACCGTATTTAATTTACCTGTGCATTTATTTATCCGCGAATTTATTTACCTGTGCATTTATTTATTTGTGTACATATTTATTTGTATTTATTTATTGTTCGTTGAGTTATTTGTTTATCTGTTCTAATCGTTCCATATTTATTCATTTGTTTTCTTGAATGTGTAATATTTCTGTTTATCCTTGTGTGTAATAAACCTGTTGCTTTATAACCACGCTTATCACTAGGGGGCGGTTTAGCCAGAACAGCCGAAGAACAAGAGATTGCATCGACCTACCCGTGCGTCGTTGCGCTTGTTACGTGGGGGCAACGCTGAGCTAGGCCTGACGACCATCCGTCACCAACGTTAAACAACCCCCAGCTCGTAGCGTAACAGTATATGTACAATACGTAAATGCCGCATGTACAAGATATATATGTCAAATACAAAACGCAATTTGTAATATGTACCATAATAATTTATTGGCTTGCCATTTAAAAAATGCATTTCAGCAAAATATATGGGTTGATTTCACAAGGTGTTGCGAAGTTGTACAACCGTCCAGGAAATGTTAACTACATTCTGGTATCTTACCAAATCAAAAATTAAATTAAATTAAATCAACAAAAGTTCTTATCCTTTGAAAAGAGAAAGTTAACAACTTTACATTAACAACGTTAACAGTTTCCTAAGATTACCTATTTTTTGTGGATTTTCTGAGACAAAATTTCTTACTGTGTAGATGAATAAAATTAATCGAGGAAAAAGTTAATCTTGGAATATTTAATTTTGCCTTTCCTATTTAAAAAATTAAATTCTTTTTCGGAAATACAATTTCAAAATCTATTGTTTAATTAAATCAATTTATCTGGGAAAAAAGACTGAAGATATTAAAGCACTAGTGTTCAGGAATGGACGTCCAAAATTCGTGCACCTTCTACGTTGAACGTCGCTCTCCTGTTTCCACCATCCACGGCTTGTAAGACCGTATAGATGAAGATTGCTAATTTGTTCGGTGGCGATTAGTGATGAAAGGAAACGCGTGAAGTATCAAGTTTATTACACTTTATTGTACAATCTAACACTACTGATACGCGTAACTAACAAGATAATTTAAAATAGCGGCGATAGCTTACAAATTTCACGAGACTGAGCATTGAAATGTTGACTTGATGTGTCAGAACTGACGTTTATTCCCAAAAAAGGAGGCTTTATAACCTTATGCGGAGATTTCGCTAATTATGACAATGGGGTGAAATTCCATGTAATCTGTCGTTAACATTGAATTCGAAAGTTTACTTGCAATAAATA
Organism: Chrysina gloriosa; assembly: GCA_038088585.1. Taxonomy (NCBI): domain Eukaryota; kingdom Metazoa; phylum Arthropoda; class Insecta; order Coleoptera; family Scarabaeidae; genus Chrysina; species Chrysina gloriosa. The sequence continues at coordinate 48,733,004 of CM076088.1, forward strand.
TAAGAAAGCTCAAATCAACTCATTAGTATAATGGGGCGCCATACCCAGCTTAAAGACAGTTACTGACTTGATGGATAACTATTCTAAACTAACCCGATACATATTCATAATAATAAACCGTTATTAAGAATTCGGGTTAGGCCCGAACATGTCGGCCGCCTTGAAAGACCTACCTTTCAAAACAGATGAAAATGAGATAAATTTACAGACTACAAATACATATTAAGATGATATTTACAAACGGTGCATTGCTTAATCTAGAGGTAAAACACATATCTTCATCACTGGTCTTTTAATTAACTCACTTTTAACTCGCACTGTAACAGTTCGAATTACACCATCGTGTCCGGGATGAACTTGCGTAATTCGTCCAATAGCCCATCGTAGAGGTGGTAGATTGTCTTCCTTTACCATGACCAATTTCCCTATTGCAACTTTTCCGGGTCCAGCGGATCTCCATTTTGCGCGTTGTTGTAGATGACTTAAGTACTCTTTGTACCACCTTGTCCAAAAGTGCTGCTTAAGTCGCTCCACGTGTTGCCAATGAGATAAGCGATTCATATTTAAGTGTAATAGATTAGGTTCTGGTAATGCTGTGAGGCAGTCTCCAATAAGAAAGTGACGTGGTGTTAGGGCGTCGGAATCGTTGGAATCATTGGAAAGAGGTACTAAGGGACGGGAGTTAAGGATCGCTTCTATTTGTACAAGAAGTGTTTGCAATTGCTCTAATGTCAGACAAGCGTTGCCGGCTACTCGGCGTAAGTGGTGCTTAGTCGACTTGATCGCTGCTTCCCATACTCCTCCAAAGTGTCGGCTTCTTGGTGGAATGAAGTGCCATTCGATGTTATCGTCCGTTAGATATTTAGATAAATGATTGCTGGATAACTCGGATTTAACTTTAGAACATAATTTTTTCATCTCATTATTAGCTCCTACAAAAGTGGTTCTGTTATCTGAATATAATCTTGAGATCTTCCCTCTTCTGCCCATGAATCTCTTGAGTGCGCTGATAAAAGCTTCACTACTTAAATCGCTAACGGTATCGATGTGTATGGCCTTCGTTGACAGACAAATGAATATGGCTACATACATTTTGTTTGCTTTGCTGTTTCGGCGTCTACTTTCACGTACATTGAACGGACCGCAGAAATCGACGCCACTATTTGCAAAGGGTCGTGCGTGCCCTACTCGCACGCACGGGAAATCACCCATTTTATAAGATTCAGTTCGCGGATTTGCCTTAAAACAGGTGATACATTTTCTTAGGATATTTTTTGTTAAATTTCGCAGATTCAAAGGCCAATATTCACTGCGAATCGCTGCCATGGTGCCTTGAACACCTGTGTGAAGGTGTTTTTTATGAAAATAGTTAACCACTAAATAAGTAAATGCGTGCCTGGCAGGCAGTATAATTGGATATTTATGGGTGTAAGGTAAGTTTGAGTTCTTAAGACGACCACCCACTCTGATGATGCCATCATTATCTACAAATGGACTTAAGCTCATTATTTTGCTGTTTGATGCAACGAAACCCATTTCCGTTAGGTTTTTAAGGTCTACAGGAAATTCCTGAGCTTGCACTATTTTCACCAACCTTGTTGACGCTGATTTTAGCTCTAATACTGTTAAGTTACCAGTAACTATTAGATTTCTATTCTTAGCCATGCGTGCCCTAACATTATTGACGAATCTCATACAATAACTTGTAACACTAATGATTTTGCTCATAGATGAATATTTTGAAAATATTTCAGAAGTTGTGCTCTCAAGAGTTATATGAGATAATATGATCCTTTCTTCAGGTAGTGGTTCTTCTATATTAATTTTGCGTGCGCTTGATATTTGTGGTTCTAAGTCTTTGAGTAACCAATGTGGGCCTTGCCACCATAGATTTGAATTAGATAACTCAGCTGGGGTACAACCACGGGAGAGGATATCTGCTGGGTTGTCTCCCGAGCGTACATGATACCATTGATCGGAGTTTGTTAGTTCTTGAATTTCGCTGACTCTGTTGGATACAAAGGTTTTTCACTGTCTTGTTTTCGATTTTATCCAAGCTAAGATAACAGTAGAATCTGTCAAGAAGTAGGCATTATTAAATTCTATATTGATTGTACTCGTAACCTTTTCTACGACTCGTGCTAAAAGCAGTGCTCCGCATAGTTCTAGCCTTGGTATTGTTACTGCTCTTATTGGGGCTACCCTTGACTTGGCGCACAGTAAATTTGAATATGTAGTTCTATCGTGCATAATACACCTTATATATACGCAAGCACCGTATGCAATTTGACTTGCGTCGCTGAAACTATGTAGTTCGATTAAAACGTACTTATCTGAAGGAATAACCTTTCGCGGTATTACAATGTGATTTATCATACTCAATTGAATTTTATATTTATAAAATGCGGTATGAATACTAGCCGGTAATGACTCATCCCAGTCTAACCTTGATTTCCACAGTGTTTGCATGAATAGCTTATTAACGATTATAACAGGGCCCAACAGTCCTAAGGGGTCAAACAGCTGAGAGATTATTGAAAGGACGACTCGTTTCGTAATCATAGAGGGTAATGGTTGTTCCTTCAAATGATAGAATAGCTTGTCTTCGCCTGTGTTCCATGAAAGTCCTAATGTTTTTATTGCATCAATCATATCTATTTTTTGAAAAGCTTCATTGCAAATGTCAACATTAGTCTGTTTAAACACATCGGGACAATTTGAGTGCCACTTTCTCAGTTCGAATCCACCTCGTTGGAGAAGAGCGATGCATTGATTTACAATGTTTCTACCTTAGATCCAGTTATCAAATCATCGACATAAAAATCTCGCATCGCGATTGTTGAGACTAGGGGAAACTCTTCACCTTCATCATGTGCCAATTGTTGCAGAACACGGGTTGCTGAGAATGATGCAGTCGAAGTGCCATATGTGACCGTATAGAGATTATAAGCCTTTACCTTTTCTTGCGGATTGGATCTCCACAGGATGCGCTGAAAATTGGTGTCTGCTTCATCTACTAGTATTTGCCGATACATTTTGGCGATGTCAGCTGTCAAGGCAATTTGCGGCGTACGAAAACGAACAATAATAGAGAATAAATCTTGTTGTATTGTGGGTCCAACCAATAGACAATCATTCAACGATACGCCGGTTGAAGTTTTACAGGATCCATCAAACACAACTCGTAGTTTGGTGGTAGTGCTATCAATTTTCTCGACAGCATGATGCGGTAAATAAAATGATATTGATGGATCTTCAAAGAACTCACCCAGATTGATTTGCTTCATATGACCTAGCTCCTCGTATTCACGTAGAAACTCTGAATAAAGACACTTTAATTCTGATTTTTGCTCAATCGCTTTTCTAGGCTGTAAAATCGTTTGAGAGCTATATTGTATGATTCGCCTAACTGTAGGCTACTTTCTTTGAATGGGAGTCTAACTACAAAGCGACCGTTCTCGTTTCGTCTAAAGTGATTGAGAAAATGATTTTCGTATGCTAATTCTTCCCGAGTGTGAGTACGTTTTTAAATAACTTCCTCAAAGTTCCAGAATAATTCTAGATTTTTATCTAACGTTTCATTTGTTAGTAAATTGCAAATTGTAGGTGAGCTGACCGCAACACTAGGTGAAATTGTCCCGGCAAGAACCCAACCGAAGTGAGTTTTTTGGATCCACGGCTGCGTTGCTGTAGCCTTGATTTGGCCAACACATATAAGTTTCCAGAACAAGTCGACGCCGACTAACATGTCAATATTTCTTGGGATATTAAAATCGGGATCGGCAAGCTTAATATTTTTTGGAATTTCAAATATTGATTTGTCTAAGCTGTGTGTTGAAAGCTTGCTAGTGATTTTATCTATCACTAAACATTTGCTATTAGTCTGAAAGGCGTTGATTTTGGAACTGATTTTTACATTTGTTACTTTGTTTATGTAAGTTGAGGCTTGATTTATTCCTGTTACGGGTATAGAAAATGGATCTTGCTTGATTCCTAATCTATCCGCGAGTGATTTTAGGATGAAGTTTGATTGAGAGCCTGAATCTAGGGGCTAGGGGCTAGGGCTCTGCACTCGTGAGATTTGTCCTTTATATCATTGATGAGAATGACAGCTGTTGATAGTAACACCTCTGTGTGATTTGTGGCATGATTGCTGATAGTGGCAGTGAGATTTTCATCTTGATTTGATCGTTTCGATTGCGTTATATGTAATAGCGTGTTATGCTTCTTTTTGCAGAGTTTACATAAACTACTTGTACATACACTACTGCGGTGGCCCGGTTTGAGACAATTTAAACATAAGTTCTTAGATTTAGCATTGTCTAACCTCTCCTCAACTGATAGCCTGATAAATTTGTTACAGTTATAAATTAAATGTTTATTTGAACAAATGGGGCACGATATGCTTGAAGTTACAAGATGTATGGAACCTTTGATGAATTTGCCCTTGCTGTGTTCAGCTTGCTGTGGCTTTTTGTGTAACACTTCTAAGGTCTGACACTTTCTATTTAAAAATGTTACGATTTCTTTTAGAGTTGGTATGGCCGACGGGTCAGTTAAGGTACCTTCCCATTCTCTATTCGTAGTTGAATCTAAGTGCTGTGTGATAATGAACAAAAGCAGATCATCCCATGCGTCCACTGGCCTATTAAGAGATTTCAGGGCACGTGTGTGTTTTGTAATACCGTCTAGCATAGCACGAAGTTCTATATAGTTTTCTTTATTCATATGTGGCAGTTCAAAAATTTCTTTGATGTGTTGTTGTATTATAATCCGTTTGTTGTCATATCTATCTTTGAGCATGTCCCAGGCTATTTGATAATTTTCATTGCAAACGGATAGCGAAGTGAGCACCGTAGCAGCATCTCCGGTTAATGCAGATTTTAAATAGTGAAACTTTAGTATATCTGGCAGCGATGGGTCAGAATGAATTAGTGAGTTAAACGTATCAAAAAACGTCAGCCACTCTTCGTATAATCCAGAAAATGTGGGCAAGTTGATTGTTGGCAATTTTATGTTCGAGCCTGTTGACTGCGTTACAGAATTGCTCAAGTGATTATTTAAATTATTGCCAGATGGTTTAGTTTCTAATTATTCTATGCGAGATTGAATCAGACTTAATACTTCGAAGTATTTATTTTCAAATTGGGAAAGTTCGTTTTCTTGAAATTCTGAATTTTCTAGCGATTCTATTTCGGACTGAATATCTTGAAACTGGTCTAAGTAATCTGATATTTTACTTTGCCGCACCTTCAGATCATTTATATTTACATTCTCTTGCGCTATGTGTGTAAGGGTTCTGGTTAAATTACCCTTCAATGCATTTCTCTTGTATAATAATTTCTTCAAAACTGCTTCCGACATTGTTAGAGCAAATGCAGGAAGAACAAATTAAAGGAAATGAAATGGATTTATTGGGGACTTACCTTTTGTTCGATGATAAATCCTTAATTCTCGTGAAGATTACTGAGGAGTCGTCGCTGCTATCCGGCTCGAAGGACCAAAATATGTTGAGGAATGGACGTCCAAAATTCGTGCACCTTGTACGTTGAACGTCGCTCTCCTGTTTCCACCATCCACGGCTTGTAAGACCGTATAGATCAAGATTGCTAATTTGTTCGGTGGCGATTAGTGATGAAAGGAAACGCGTGAAGTATCAAGTTTATTACACTTTATTGTACAATCTAACAAAACTGATACGCGTAACTAACAAGATAATTTAAAATAGCGGCGATAGCTTACAAATTTCACGAGACTGAGCACTAAAATGTTGACTTGATGTGTCAGAACTGACGTTTATTCCCAAAAAGGAGGCTTTATAACCTTATGCGGAGATTTCGCTAATTATGATAATGGGGTGAAATTCCATGTAATCTGTGGTTAACATTGAATTCGAAAATTTACTTGCAATAGAGCCCGAACAACTAGAAAGCTGTTGATAAAAAAGTACGATAGGATGCTATACATTAAGCCAGTGGAGAAGTTGTACGCGAGATTTTCTATAAAAAATGGAGTAATATGAGGACGAGTCCCGGTTGATATTCGCAAAAAAATATAGCGCCGTAAAGGTGACCTAAAAAGTGATAAATTATCTTAATAGAAGTTTTGCGAGACGTGTCTACCAGAGTCACAATTTCAGAAAAACGGTCTTACCTTAAAGTGTTTACGTTACGTTCAAACGAAATCTTCTTATGTATTTAATCCCATAAGTATAATTTATAATACATTTATAATAACTTTTATCCTTTTTCTACAAATATACGTTCCATTATTAATATAATTTTGAGTAATTTACCAATAATTTTACATTTTCTGAGATGTTAAAATGTATGACTTTCTAAATGACATTTGACTAGTATCAACCAGTACCAACTTAAATAGATGTATATTCATGTAATTCTTCTTATTCTTCTTCGAAGCGGTCCATTATTGAAGTTAAACGTTGGTTAAACGAATCATTGCCGTACACGTAAAAATTAAATGTTGCAGGAACTTGCGTATTCTTATGATTTTTCTGTGTTTACTAGTCGATAATTTAAGCAAATTTTTGTGTTAATTTATCTGCTATTTTACTGATTTAGATCATTGACTATCAGATGTGCGTATATATATATATATATTCTTGGTTCGTTTAGTTGCTTGTTTACGTTTGTAAATGAATAATTGCCATATATGGAAAAAATATAAAAATGATTCATACATGAACTAGGGTATTCTTACGATTTCTTCTGAACATATTTATGTCTTTTTGTTACGAGGTTGTTTTGGATGCGTATATCATACAGAAAGAAAAGTTAAACTATCCCACACCAGCAGACCCAAACCAACCCCACACCATCTGGCCCAAACTATCCCACACCACTAGACCCAAACCCATACCACACCACCAGACTCAAACACACCCCCCACAACCAGACCCAAACACACCCAACACCATCCCACACAACCAGACCCAAATCCACACCACTACCACCAGACTCAAACTCACACATACCACCAGACCCAAATCCAATCACACCATCAGACCGAAACTCACCCCACAACATCCGGCCATAACTATCCCACACCACTAGACCCAAACCCATACTACACCAACAGACCCAAACACACGCCACACCACCAGACCCAAACACCCCCACACCATCCGGCCCAAATCATCCCACACCACCGGAGCCAAATCCACACCATTACCACCAGACTCAAACCCACACCATACCACCAGACTCAAACCCACACCATACCACCATACTCAAATCCACACCATACCACCAGACCCAATCCCAATCACACCACCAGACCGAAGCCCACGCCACACCATCCGGCCCTAACTATACCACACGAGCAGACCGAAACCCACTCCACACCATCCAGCACTAATTATACCACACCACGAAACCCAAACCCACACCACACCACCCGGCCCAAACTATCCCACACCAACAGACCCATCCCACACCATACCACCAGACCCAATCCTAATCACACCACCAGACCGAAACCCACGCCACACCATCCACCCTAACTATACCACACCACCAGACCGAAACCCACTCCACACCATCCGGCACTAATTATACCACACCACGAAACCCAAACCCAAACCCAAACCCACACCACACCACCCGGCCCAAACTATCCCACACCACCAGGCCCAAACCCACAGGCCCAAACCCACACCGCTACCACCAGACTCAAATCCACACCATACCACCAGACCCAGACCCAATCACACCACCAGACCGAAATCCACACCACACCATTCGGCCCTAACTATACCACACCACCAGACCGAAACCTACCCACACCATCCGGCACTAATTATACCACACCACGAAACTCAAACCCACACCACACCACCCGGCCCAAACTATCCCACACCACCAGACCCAAACCCACACCATACCATCAGACTCAAACCCACACCATACCACCAGACCCAATGCTAATCACACCACCAGACCGAAACCCACTCTACACTATTCGGCACTAATCATACCACACCACCCGACCCAAACTATCCCACACCACCAGACTCAAATCCACACCATACCACCAGACCCAAACCCAATCATACCACCAGACCGAAACCCACCCCACACCATTTGGCCCTAACTATACGACAACACCAGACCGAAACCCACCCACACCATCCGGCCCTAACTATACCACACCACCAAACCCAAACCCAAACCCAAACCCACACTACACCACCCGGCCCAAACTATCTCACACCACCAGACCCAAACCCACACCACACTATACCACACCAGCTGTTGCCCCTCTACAAAATATCCAGGATGATACTTTCTTTTCCAAATTTGGATTCGTCTATCTCTACGATTTTACTTGCCCCCTTAACTTTTCTTTATGTATGATATACGCATCCAAAACAACCTCGCGACAAAAGAAATTAATAAATATGTACAGGAAAAATCATAAGAATACGCAAGTTCGTGCATCATTCAATTTTTGTGTGTACGGCAACGATTCGTTTAACCAACGTTTAACGCTTCGAAGAAGAATAGGAAGAATTACATGAATATACATCTATTTAAGTTGGTACTGGTTGCTACTAGTCAAATGTCATTTAGAAAGTCATACATTTTAACATCTCAGAAAATGTAAAATTATTGGTAAATAACTGAAAATTATATTAATAATGGAAGGCATATTTGTAGAAAAAGGATAAAAGTTATTATAAATGTATTATAAATTATACTTATGGGATTAAATACATAAAGAAGATTTCGTTTGAACGTAACGTAAACACTTCAAGGTAAGACCGTTTTTCTGAAATTGTGACTCTGGTAGACACGTCTCGCAAAACTTTTATTAAGATAATTTATCACTTTTTAGGTCACCTTTACGGCGCTATAATTTTTTTGCGAAAATCGACCGGGACTCGTCCTCATATTTAGCCAAAATTTTAATACCTTGTACAACGTTTTAGTGAAAAAGTCGACGAGATTTTTTTCTTCAATAAATTCTTCGTTACTCTTTCCCTTCCTGATCTGCAGACGCAATAGTACCACTTGATAAAATAGATTTCCCATCATATCACAACATTCATGTCACATTTTTAATTGCGGCTGTGTGCTGCACTGAATGTACGTCAAATTGAACCGCACTTACAATTAAATATATGTATATTATTTTTTATAGATTCCACGGTTTGAATAGCTTCCGTTTGAATTGTATTTAGTTTTGAACTGGTTTTTGATTTTTGTATCTTTCTATAATAGTTTAATTTTATTTATTTCTACCGATATAACATTATTTTACATCAGTCTTACTATCTCTTATTAACTTTTTGTTCAATAATTTCACCTATATTTTCTATTTTCCCTATACTTTACCGATAAAATATGAAGGCTAAGTTTATTTGCGTCGTGACTTAAACAATCTCATCTCTTTAAGTAAAAGTGTACATATGATATTCACAATAATACGACACTTCGTTTGGTATTGTGTAAGTTTATTCAGATGTCAGAAAAAGAAATGGATGATAAATCAATAGATACTGATGATGAATCGATTACTAGGCGGAGAGATTTTCTGGTGCTATTTAGCTGCTAAACAATATTCATCATATGCGACAACGGATTTTGTTTGTAAAAAAATTAATTCTGTATTACAATCCTTAATACCTACTAAATTATGATGTTGAAATATTTCGTTCAAGTGATAAACAGAGAAACAGAAAATAAAAGCGAATTAAATCTACGAAAAACATCTTTATTGCTTTGTACGACTACAATTTATTCCCATTGTCTGGAGCAGTTTTACACCGAATTTAATTGAAAAACATCTGATGGTCTCACTGGTTACGAAAATGGTAGAAACGGTGCTGTAATGTAAAAAGAAAGAACTACCTTTTCTGCGGTAACTGGATCTGAACTGTGACAATGTTCAGAACGAATATTTGAGATTCTTTCCGTTTTAGATGTATTGCGCGTTCACAAATAATCGTCCTTTTTGTCCTTCTTGGATTTAATTGACGTTTGAAGCAATTCTAACTATTTGGTCTTAATTGCTGCGCAGTTTGTGTAAATAGCACTTAACGATAACAATATATTTGTACATTTTAAACGCCATTGTTGGAAGTTTTACTAACATATTAAAATTATACTATGTTAATTAGCTGGAAAAAGTATGGTTCCTCTAATTACTTTTTGTATTAACAATAAAATGAAAATCTAGACTTCATTGTGTATTTGATAAAATACTAATTGCAAATTTAACCTTACAAGACACTTAGATGGATTAGGTTAGCAGGTTATAGAAAACAAAGGTTAATATATTTAAATCTGGTGGCGGTTACGATCATTAAGGTACATTGCGCAATCGTTCTCTAACAAAAATATGTATTCTTATAAAACTACGTCCCTTTTTTCTATTTATCAAAATATTAGATGAACTGATCTCAGTATAATATACAATAGTTAAACCAACTGGTTGTCTGTTTCGATATTGACATTATTATTCAATAAAATTATTTGTTCTCTAAAGATCGATTCCAGAGCAACTCTTAGGTTGGTACAATAGCTTTTTAAGAATTTCTTCAAAAAATAGTTATATTGACGGTGCAGTGAAAATCATATTATAGGGTTGGTTATAATGGACTATCGGTTAGTCGGAAATGTCAGAATTCCCGTTTTGGGTACACCTAAATAGATGCAATTAACACTTACGTAATATACTGAAAAATTTAAAACTAAATGTCGATAAACTTCGCATAACATATTTAAGGAATTTGAACACAAAGTTATTGCTTTTATCCTTATGTATCTTGTATTTATTAGTACTGTTGTTGTTCGTAACCGACACCTGATCTGCAATGCACTCGAAAATAGTGTTCAAGTAAAGATTAGTCCGTGCACCTATGAAAAGGGTATGTGTACCTACTCTTTTCAGGGTTTAATTTTCTATGTAATTTCTAGACAGAATAATACCAACTATTTATCAACGGTTAATAAACATACTAAAATAAAATTAGTAATAATTAATTAAGTAAGTAATTATTGATTAATATTCTTGAAACATTTAAAAATTACAGTCATACCCTTTTCCATTGGATTTGTCAAAGTAAAGGTTGTACTATATTATATGTACGACATAACGTGTTTTCTGTTTGTTTCGGTAATATACATATACATATATTCACAGTGATTACTAATCGTATTAAAGTATTTTAGTGAAATGGTTAACACTTATTAAAGGTCAGTATGATAATTTACCATGGATAGATGCTTTTATGGTAGCAAATTTTTTATATCACATTTCAATTTCGTGCTACTACAAACAAAAAATAAACCCATATTATATATGTATATACTGTGTGTCTAGCTAAGTTCGCGACAAATGGAAAAGTTTTTATTCTTGGGTTTATGAAAAAAGTTATTCTTTATAAAAAGTCCTGCTTCATCCAAAACTTAAATTCAAATTGTCAGATTTTAATATTTGTTAGTCATATACGAGATATGACAAAAATATGAAATTAGTATAAGAGTAAAGTACCTTTATTTTCAATAATACTTAAAATGTTATAAGGAATAGTCGTTCAGAATTGGAAATTATACAATTTAAATACAGCATTTACACAAAAGAAAACATTGAAAATGTTACACAAATGCTTCAACATATACGCCTTCTCGTTCCATACATGTAACGGTTCTATCACAAAAATGCCTTAAAACCCTTCTAATTGTTTGTGGAGTTATTTTACGAATTTCTTCTCTAATAACACGTTCTAGATGGCCTACATCCGTAAACGGCGCTTGAATATAAATAACCCCACAAGAAAAATCAAGTGGGGTCACATCTGGAGACCGAGGTGGTCAACGTATTGTGGAAAAGCGGTGTATAACCCTTTCGTTAAAACAATCTTCAACATATTGCCTTACGTCCAACCTGCTATGACAAGGTGCACCATCCTGTTGAAACCAAATATGTTGGCGTTCCAGCAATGGAAGATAGTCGATAAAATTACTAATTTCACTTTGCAAAAAATTTAGATACCGGTCGGCATTCAAAGATTGGTGAAAAAGAAAGGTCCAATTACATAACTTTTGTAGATTCCGCACCATACATTTGTCTTGAACGCATATTGACTTCGAGTTTTTATTGTAAAATGTGGGTTGGCATCTGTCCACCAACGGCAGTTTTGACTCGATACAGTTCCGTTCGATGTAAATGTTGCTTCATCGGAAAATAAAATTTGTCTCGACACAAAAGGATTATCTGCTAATATTGCCTGAATGTCGGCACAAAACTCCAATCGTCTGTCATTATCACCTGGTCTTAGAGTGTGTACAAATGTAGGCTTGTAGGGATGAAATTTGTTTTTTTTAGAATTTTAGCTACCGAATCTTTGCTTATAGTGTTTGACATCAACAATGCTCTTTTCAGCAACGAACACCTCGGTTGTTCTATTGCTGATAGCATCACTTCTAGTTCCATCTAGTTCGTTATCAGCAACATGGTTTTGGCGTTTGTTGTTAAATCTGTTTTCAACATTTCCGAAAGTCTTAAATTTTCTTAAAAGTTGTCTTACCGTCTCGTGGTGAATATTCTTGTCAGGATACCGCTGATTAAAAATAGTTGCTGCTTCCCTGAAAGTTTTGTAATTATCGCCCACTATTAAGACGATTTCAATTTTATCTTCTTTACTTAATATTACAGGCATTTCTACTTATTGTATTTTGACAAGCGTAAACGATGATAGTGACAGATTTAGTCAAACATTGTTTATCAGAGTATTCTAGATTAAGATTAAAAATGTGTACATCAAACTGTTGACTTTGTAGTTGAGAAAACTGTAAGAATTAAAAAAACTAAATGTAAGTGAATGTGATTGAATATTAAAATCTGACAATTTGAATTTAAGTTTTGTATGAAGCAGGACTTTTTATAAAGAATAACTTTTTTCATAAACCCAAGAATAAAAAAGTTTTCCATTTGTCGCGAACTTAGCTAGACACACAGTATATACCTACTTATACAACAATGTAAATTCATTCAAATTGATGATTTATAACAATAGAAAAAATGTCAAATAAAAAGATATTTGTTCCTATTGCAATAAGTTGACATTCTGAAAATATTTTACATATTTTAGACATTTTAGGAATATTTTCAACATATTTTGCTTCTTACAATAATGTAATAATAATAATAATAATATCCCATTAATTAATAAAGAACGAAACCTACGTGACCACCATAGTAATATTAGTTGCCCGCTTGTAGAATCAGTATTCTTCACTAATTTTTTGAAAATCATAAATAATACTCTGAGTAAAATTGACAGATTAGTTTTCTTACTTCTATTTTCATTATTTTCGCATTCATCTCATTTCAGTACAAATCCATTAAAGACTAACTAGTATTAAATGTCCTGTATTGTAAGCTGTCACTAATAAATGTTAATACCAAAAATAAAAAGTGAAGTTTTAGGTTGTGAGATCTTTAAGAACGACGTTTACATCGCAGCAAAATGCGTTTATTCAATACCGCAACATCGAACTGGAAGGATTATGAAGGAAATTGAATTTATTCAGTTCAAAACTGTATCGATCAATTTGTACAACGTTTTTCCTGATTTTAATCTCGATTAAACATCGAAGACATGTTATTATTACAGTTGCTCAATTTGCGCCCATAGTACTCCAATTATCTGCAACGACTGTACTAGAATAGCTACTTGCGCTATACGAATACACATGACTTCATATTATACAATGAAAGTATTATTTACTATGTATTCGTATAGCGCGATATTGCTATTATGCAAATTGAGCAACCCTAGTCATCATTAATCGATTTAAAGGAATAAATAGTATTTACAGACAAAAACTTTGATGGAGGATGTGCTCGATGATATTCAAGTTTTTATGGATCGTAGCACCACAAGTCCATGGAAAATTATCAGGCCAACGAGCTATTTAAATTTGGCTCAGTAATATTACTTTTAGTACTAACTACTCACAAGGCGATTATTAAGATGCTTAAAATGCATCATAATAAAGTAAGCGTTGTTCAACAATTAAATCCGCTTGATTCTGAGAAACAAATACATATTTTCGCAGGTTTAATAAGCATATAAATAATGATGTCACTTTGGATGTGACTTTCTTTAGTGATGAGGTGTGGATCCATATATCTGGCTACGTCAGTTCGTCACAACACATCTAGATACTAAATAATTGGAGTTTCGGTGGCTATGTCGAGACCATGAATGGTGGGACCATGTGGGAGTGGGGAGTGATAGTTTATAAAACAACAGGATGATAATCAATTTTCAGCTCGGCTTCTTTCAACAGAACAATGCTCTACCTCATACTGCTACAGAAACCCAGAAACATTTAGAACATTTCTTTGATAACAGAGTAATTACTACAATTTTATGGCCTCCACGTTTTCCGGATCTTACTCCTCTCGATTTTTGTTATTTAGGAATTAAACAAATAACATACACAGACTTCGCAACCTAGAAGAATTGTAAGCAGCAATTCAGCTTGAAATTAATAACATGAACATTTGAAAAGTTGAAGCGACGAGTAAATGTTTGCTGACAAAATAATAGGGATCATTTTTTCTCCATTTTCTGTAAATTTAAATGAATAACATTATAAAAATAATTTATGTGAGATTCATATTAGAGAAATACTTGGTGCAAGCATAGAAGGTAGAAATTTTCAAATAAATAGTAGTTAGCAACTGTGATGCTTAACATTACCAATTTGTAATATTATATGACCCAGTAATATAGGTGTTATAGAAAGAAGTCAAACGTAGGAACAGGGGCAAATCATAATTTCAATTTTTAAACACCAAAAAGTCTTCAAGAGGGTAACAAGTAATATTTAATAATTGAGATTTTAGATTTATTTTGAAATAATGCATTCAATAATGGAGAGCCCATAAATGGTACATTATATTGAAAAAACCATGTTATATATTTCGGTGGGGACATCCGAATTGGGTCGCTTTGATCAAATTTCGATAATCCTGGTACATGACTTGCGCTGCCACCGACCGCTCGCGACCGCTTAATCTCTGAGCCCGAATTGGGCCAATTAGAACACTAGACTACTAGAAATTTTTAGCGGTAGTTCGGTGTTATTAATTTTAATATAAATTTTATTTTGAAATTTTTTCAATACGTTGATAAATTTGAAAATGTCCGGATGAGGAACATAAGAATCACAACAGTTGGTCATTCTTGTGCTATTTGCAAATTTAAATGTTTCATCAATGTATGTATCCACAAGATAATCGAAATATTTTATTAGTTTTAGTTCGCTGATCGTTATTATATGAAAATCAAATGTAAAGCGATCTCCCACTGATTCTGGCTCTAAAATGTCCATCGTAAAATATGTTGTATTTTTACAATCGGCTATTAATACTAAACTTTGAATCTTTTTAATTCAAGCCTGACTTAAGTGAAATCCGCAGCCTAAAATTGTGACTTCAGGCCACATTGAATAAACTGCTAAATAAGAGTTCTCTGTGTACAAGTTTAGATGGCTTTTCAAGAGAATTTGAACAAATCTGACGCAGTGTAGTGTTGATAAAAAGTTATCACTAACTTACTGAGTTGTTGGTCAATTCAGTAGACTAATAATAATATAATATATTGTTGTTTGTTGTTTCATCAGCAAATAATTAATGACCAATTTTTATTCGCACACCTCCATTTGATACCAAGATTTCTCAAATCGCACTTTGAAAATTTAAAGTTTTCAAAAACTATTAAATTTTTACCTTTTTCACTGAACATGAACTCCATGATCACTTAATTAGTTACTAAATGCACAAACAGTAATAAATCGACAGTTTTTGAAAAATACCTTAAATAGTTTCTCGAGGAGGAGAAGTAAGGGTAAAAACTATCCCCATCGATGGCTGTTATTTCTTTCCGTCATTAGTATTGGCGATACCCGAGATAATAATGCTAACTATTCTGTGTATGTCATTTCATTACCACAGTCATTAACAATTATTTCCAAATATCTTAAAGGCCTGCTAATAATTTTTATTGCAACCAAACTTAATGTCGTCGGCGCAACTCGTCCCTGGGATTAAATAACAATTTGAATGACAAGAATTAGTACAAGTAACTTCGGCGCAATCGGTCTATACCCGTTTCGGTAGTAAAAGATAATTTGGGTTTGTAGTATTATAAAACTATACTTGGAAACAAAACAGAATATTCGAAAAATGTAAACATAATTGAACGCCAGTAGTCCATTATATTTGAAAATTTTCCTCCAATAGTTACGCCCATCAAAATTGAAAACAATGCTTAGTACCGGTTGCTCTCTTTAGAGCTTTCCTTGACTAGTAGTATAAATACCCTACTGGAGTTACTAATAATTGTCCAGTGGATTACTCCATAAATCATCTTAGAGTAAAAATTAGAAAACAAAAAGCTTTTAAAACTTGAAAGCTGCTAGATTTTCTGAAGCTATACAGCGCACAGCACGACTGCGACAGCAGGTTGCACACTTAATCAACGTTCTATTTTAGATCTTCATCAACGACAATACCGAAAAGTTTTAAGTATTGAACCAGATCAATATGATAATGGTTAAAAGAACAATTGATATATTATACTTTAAAGTTTTGTGAAATGAAATGCACTTAGTTTTATTTGGGATTAAGGATAATAAACAGGTTAATATCTATCGATGATTTCTTCGCCGAAAGGGAGTATTTGTTGCGTTGAACATACTATCCTAGTAAAGAGCTTCAAATATATGTAATGTTAATATCATCTGCCCACATAGTGAAATCAACAGAATGATTTAACGATGCAGTAAGATAATTAATATTGATCAAAATGAGTGTTGCGGAACAAATTAAACAATTAAGAGCCTTTTAGGGCAACTACACTCCAACACACTAAGCTAAGCTTCTTTATCAAGATAATTATTAATTACAAAATTTTGATCTTCTCTTGCCATCCGGAGACGTACGTTTCGCGGTTATATCGCTCGTCAGTACGGCTTTGCAAGAGCTGTAATTTCGTATACAAATTTTATGTATATATTTTATGTATATATCGTCTGAACATTGATGTTTGTACATGTGAGAGGGATTCGATATGAATTCTCTCACAATGCACGTATTACGCATTTTTTGCAGTAATTTTTTGTACAGAAGTGGACAACTTGCGTTGCCAACAACTGCAGGCGCGCGACATATCGAATCCCTCTCACATGTACAAACATCAATGATAATTATTAATGGTATTTAAAGTGCCTTTACTAAAATTAGGCTGTTAAGAAGTAATTAGTAGGTGTTGAAGGTAAATTAATATATATGTACTATGATAATCTGCGAGAAAAGCTCTGACAGCTAATATTCCATACAACTAATCCAATACTCGGACCACTATAGATGCGTGTTGACAGTTGTATGGTCGTACTGTGACTGTATAGTAGACCCAGTGAGCAAATATGCGGTATGTTAAGTCGTCTGTCCTTTTCACAATGTAATATTATATTACATGGGCCAAAGGACAAATTATTCATCATACCGCATTTTTGCCCAATTTACTGTATAGGATATATTAAGTTCAAAGTAATAGCTTTCAAGCTTCTGATTTCTCAATATTTGATTTTAAACCAGGGGCATTATTACTCGTAAATAAAGATTTTTAGACAAGATAACACCAATACTCGGATCACTATAGATGCGTGTTGACAGTTGTATGGTCGTACTGTGACTGTATAGTAGACCGAGTGAGCAAATATGCGGTATGTTGAGTCGTCATTCCTTTTCACAATGTAATATTATATGACAGGGGCCAAAGGACAGATTATTCATCATACCGCATCTTTGCCCAATTTACTGTATAGGATATATTAATTTCAAGTAATAGCTTTCAAGCTTCAATTTTTGGTTGTCTCCGGTTTCTTTTTTTCAGTGTATGCTATGTATCTATCTCAAATAAAATAAACAATAAGTAGTAGCAATTGATGACAGTGCAGTGACATTGTTATTAGCGGTACCTGTGTGCCGAATTAATTAATAATAATGGGATGTCAAGCTAAGGATATAATTTAATTTTAGCTATAGCATAGCTGTAGTATACACAATTCCTTCAATGATTGTGAAGTGTGGCAAGAGAATATAGTACAGAAATAATAGAGAAATAATAATTCAAAGGACTGTGGTATAATATTATTAACACCAGATAATATCACTGAACTCTACAAACAACTGTTGATTCGTTCCGAAACACGTATTTCTGTTGCAATGAGACCAGCCACATTTTATTACTTCTATCTACTTATGCATGGCGTTAACAGTGTAATGTCTCATCCCTATTAATCTGTTATCAAACCAATAATATTGAGATTTAAGTGATGCTACCAATTTATAGATTTCTACAAATGTATGTCTTTTATCGGAATTCTTAAACAAATTTAATTAGATAATAATTACAGCAGCCAACTTTTTGAAGTGAAAACGTCTTTAGCATTGCTGTAAGTGATTTGAAACTGGATGAAACGAGAAAGCCACACGAAAAAGGAACAAACACATACATCTATAGGATTTATCCTGTGAGAGAATGAGATAGAGGAGCCTCCCCCTCTTGTCTACCAAGCGTTGTATATATATATGTGCTTTTGTGCGCCTGCGTATTGCCGATCCGAAACTGTTATGTATCCCGCTACAATGATACAACTTGTGGGTTCAGGTGGATACTTGCTTGAGATCTACACAGCTATCCTCTATAGTTTCCTCTCTCTACCACGTCGTATTCCCCTATCCGTTTTGTTTCTGACACTAACAGTAGGCACTTCCGAAGTAACTGATTCACTAACTATCATACACTCATGGATCTGACTTGAAACATCATCATGTTTGATGTTTTGTCCCTCCTCTTTGACAGTTACTTGGGATGTCCTTTTGTCCGTGTCATGTAAGTCACTATTATTACTAACAGTACTGTACTGTAATGCACTTGGAGCTTCCATTTTTGTAACATCTAACTTCGGCACCAGCTTTTGTAAATTTTTAACGTGCTTACATACTAAATCTCGTTTACATTAACTAGATACATTACCGCACTTATTGACTTCACAATCAATCCTTCTCTCCATTTATCCTTTACACTGGGACCTAAATTACCTACTAACACTCTACTGAATACAATATTGTCCTAATGTAATCGTCTTCTTCACGAATACACAATCTTGGACCTGCCTTTAGTTTTAACAAATCTAGTATTGTTCGCGGTTTAGTTTTAAATATAGATTAGTTTGGGCTACAACCAATAAATGAATGCGGGGTATTTCTGTAGTTAAATAGGAAAGTCACAACTTGCTGTTCCATCGTTAATGTCGACTGTTGCATTAGCATTTTTGTTAAGGCATGTTTAACAGTTTGAACATGCCTTTCGGCCATTCCATTTGACTGCGGATGGTATGGTGGTGACTTAAGAACCTGAATACCATTTACTTAACAAAACTTAATGAAACTACTTGCATTAAAAGGAGGACCATTATCACCCACAATAATACCTGGTAATCCCATAATTGAAAAAGTTGATTTTAACTTTTTAATAGTTTGCGTCACATCCGTCCCTTTGGACATACAGTGTATATCAATCCATTTCGATTGGCTATCGATAATTAATAAGAACGTATTACCTTGCATTTATAAAACATCGTGAATTCTTTCAAACGTGTTTCCCGTCTTTGGCCATGAGATTAGACATTTTTCAGTTCTATTCCTACTCATTTGACAGATTTGACACGCGTCGATCATTACCTCCAGATCATTCTGAAGGGTTGGCCACCAAAGCATCGACCGAACCATCATCATTGATCTTATAATACCAATGTGGTCCTGGTGGATTAATTCCAGGACCTGCTTCTGAAGGGCTTTAGGAATTATGAAGCGAATACCGGCCATAAGACACGATCTCCCTACCGGAAGTTCGTTTGCTTTAAGAAATATGGTATCAGTTCAGTCCCCACTTGCCTTGGCCAACCCGTTTTATCATAATCTACCATCCTTGCCAATATGTGGTCTTTAGATGTCACCTTCGCGATATCCTCGGAAGTAATTGGTAGTTTGTCCGTTATCTGGAATGAATTTACGCTACTCTCTACTTCAGTGGGCATTGCTACTGGTAAGCGCAACAACAAGTCCACTTCCTGGAGTTCGCTCCATTTCTCATATTTAATTCTATAATTATATGCCGACAGTATGACACTCCACCATACGATTCTCGACGCAGACATTACCGATATATTCTTATCTGGATTGAAAATAACCCTTAGCGGCTGATGATCTGAAATTAACGTAAATGGACGACCGTAAATGTATTAAAGAAATTTCTTAACCGAAAATATAATTGCTAAAGCTTCCCTCTCCAGCTGAGAATAATTTTGCTCGGTTTTAGACAACGTTCCCGAAACAAACTGAATTGGTTTATCGACACCCTTGACCCGGTGGCTTAACACTCGACTTAATATGAACTCGCGTAGCAAGAAATGATTATTGGTTTCGCAGAACCATAGTGTTCTAAAAGAGGGTTTTGCATAATAGATCCTTGCCTTTTTGAAAGGCTTTGGTACATTCATCATTGAATTTGAACTCTTAATTCCGTCAACAACATACGCACGAATTGATTATAATAGTTTAGCAGGCCTAGGTATGCTCGTAATTGCGTAACATTCTGTGCTTGCGGAGCTCCTTTTATTGCTTTTAGCTTTTTTCGGTTGGATGAATTCCCTCGCAATTTACTTTACGTAAAATATTATTATTAAATATTCCACCTCCCTTTTAAAAAATTTATATTTTTCTAGGTTTACCTTAACATTGAATTGTTTCAATCCCCCTGTACTGTTTCCACCAACTGTTTTGCTTCAACTAAGGAATCACCGGAAATGAGTATATTATCTAAATAACAACTAACTTTAGGCCCACCCCCCGCTAATCCTACAAAAATATCTTCAGGTGTAGGTAAGGGGTATTGGTTTATATTTAACACTTTACTTACCGTTACACGGAAGTCCGTACAAATACGTACATCCCAATTTTTCTGTGCTACCACCACAATTGGTGACTCCTACTCATTATATTTTACTGGTTTTAATATGCCAATTTCTGTCATTTGTTTCACTTTCTTTTCAACTACCGGCTTTAAACAGTATGGCATTCCATAAGCTTCTTTCACTACCGGCGTAAAATTTTCTTTTATATTGAGCTGGACCTCAAAATTTTTTATGGGCTGACATAAATTTAAATCAAAAACAGTACTAAATCTAGTTTTCATATCTACTAAAAAAACTATCTACCCATTCAGCAAGCTTGTTAACACAGAAATTGTTTTGCAAGTCCGGAAATAAGATATTCAACCAATCTTTACCCAATAACGGTATGACCTCTTTTACAGACTCAACTACTGTCAAGATTATCACATGCAGCTTATCTCTAATGTTAACATGTACATTGAATGAACCTAACGCTTGGACATTTTGCCCTAAGATTACATTCAGCTTAAACGTTACCGGTTTTAATGGTATCTTAAACAAACGTTTAAAATTTCTACTTGACATAATTGATTTACATGCTCCAGTGTCCATTTCAAAGTCTATTACCTGATTATTTACCATTAGTTTCACACGGTGCAGTGCACCTGAACTTACACCCACATGGTTCAACGCAAACACATCACTATTCACTTCCTCCTGCTCCGGATCTCTTCCACCAGACTACTCCTGAATGGAACCTACTGCCGTTCCTCCATGGATTGTTTTTCTTAATTTAATATGCCCAATATTTATGGCATGCAAAACATTTCCACCTACTTCCTGGACAGTGTACATCTACATGCTTCCTATCACATTTTGCACACCTGGATAGTCTTTGTTCTACTTGGTTTCCTGTTGGTACCAATTTACTTTTTCGCTTTTTAAAATAATTCACCACTCCATCATCCATTAGCACTTTCAGACAATGCCTTTACTTGCTTCTCCGCCAGTTCTGAAGCTTCAGTAGTCTAACATGCTGTCGAGAAAATTAATTAGCTTTGTGTCAAGAGCTTCTTCTGAATACTTTCAGCACGAATACCACAGACAAAACGATCACGTAGTGCTTCATCCAGGAAAGTGCTGAAATTACACGTACTTGCGAGCTTCCTCAGTTCCACAATATAATCCGCAATGAACTGGTCAGTCTTCTGATTACATTGGTTGAACACAAACCTCTCATGCATTTTGCACACTATTAGGGAATAATGGCTGCATAACAACTTCGTGATATCTGCATAGGAAGCATCGCCTGGTTTCCTGGATGCTACCAAATTTCAATTCGATCCAAATATATTCCGAATTCCATTGTATTTTTGTTGAAATGTTCGATACTGCCTATTAATGCTATAATACCGCTAATCCACCGTCAGTACAATAGCAAGCATAAGAATACCTTCTAAATATTTTCACCCTCTCCTCGTTTGCTAGGTTAGAACGCTTACTTAGATACAGCAACTCACAACACGATAATACTGCACCATCCTCGTCGCTAATATGTTGTGTATTCCGGTACAATAATACAACTTGTTCTGGTGGATACCCAATTCATTGTGTTGATAGATATCGAAGATACAAAAATCAGAACATAGTTTCTTCCTTAAGATCTACACAGCTATCCTCTATAGTTCTATCTCTCTACCGTTATTTGAAAATAACAATAACGGTCGAAACTGTTATTTTAAATAAATAAAATTTCAGAAACTCGGGTGGATGGATCGTAGTTTTTCACGCGGAATTCACGTCTGTAGCCTATCTTTTCCCATCACGCAGGTATTTTATGTTGTACCCCACATATCCACATTTTTACTTTCTTAGTATATTTCACGGGTTGATATAGCCCAAAATAATGACAACTGGACCAGACATCATAGATATTTTTATAGGATTTTGATTTGACAGATATCGCATCTGTACTACCAAATGTTTCCTATGCTAAATTGGTCCATACACTTTAGAAAATTGGGGGTTTATTGGCAGATATATAGCTAATAAGTACATACGTGTGTGGGTATACTAGAATATACTTCTGGCTCCTTACGAGAGACCCGTGACCAATTCAAACGGAAGCCAGCACGACATTCTGTAGGATAAAGATCAAATCTGATTTCCATTAAATAGTTGTATATTTTCTGTATTGTATATCAACCTAGTGCTATATATCTCATTTTCAATAGGATGAATCATTTTCCTCCAATGTTCTGAAGGATACATACCCACTCAACACGAGAAATATTTCGTAATACAGATGCGATTGCTGTCAAATCTATAGGTACGTTATCGAAGAAAAGCAGTTGTAGTTTTGAGAGATCTTTAGCGTTGAGAATACTATAAGGTTACCTGTGATATCTGATCAAGTTATCGTTACTGTAGTCTGTATTATGTAGTGAAGTACTGCAGAATTTTTGGAATTTTTGGCGTAATGGAACAAAATGGAAAAAGTCTTGTTTCATCCACCCATTGGCATTTCTATTACAAAAATTGTATTACCTAGTGTTATCAACGATGATATTAATACATCCAATTCGGATACATTTTGTTACTTACGGTATGTAGAATTTTAATGATTAACGAATTGACAAGTCTTTGTCAAACATTACCACAATTTCTAGAATTATAGAGTTTCTCAGTTTGCGCCAATAGTACTACAACTATCTGAAACGGCTATACTAGAATAAAATAACGTCGCGCTATACGAATACAGCTTTAGTGAGATAGCTTCATACCTACTATTCATTGAAACTGAGAACGTATATTCCGATGTTATTCTATTCTCTCGCAGCCGTTTTGGATAGTTGCAGTATTGTTGGCGCAAACTGAGCAATGATAATTATAAAAATCAATAGAATCCACACTCTGCCAAATCACATTCATCAGTAAATTTAGATTTAGATCGGTTGACGGGTATAATTTTGAATTTGGTACAGGATCTGTATCGCCATTCATAATTATATTACCATTGCGTTAATGTGAATATATTTATATATAATCAAAAATTCCCTTCTATCATTAGGTTGTAGGGATTGCTGCTGTGAGATCCAAAATAATGTCTATGCCGCTTAGTTTAAAAAATGTAACTTTCTCAACGTGACGCCATACTTATATTGTGATTAATATTATTTCAGCAACGTGCACGTTTAAGCGCGATACATAAGTAACGTAGTCGTGTTTACAATAAAAACTTTTTCATTTTTGACATTTCTTTCAATTATTACTATAAGTTATAAACTAATACACACATTAAGTAAAATGAAGTTTTCTTTTTCTTTAAAAATTGTGTGTCCACTATCATTGCTTATGCAAGCATCTACCCTTCATACCCTTTATATTTTCAAAAACACTATGCAGCTGCTCAAGTGTGATGCTGTGGACAGCTTCTATAGTAGCACCCACGTAACACCTCTCAATTCCTCAATGGTATGCATCTGATTTTTAAACACTACTACGTTTCAAATATTCAAAGAAGAAGAAATCCAAAGCTGTAAGATCAGCTGATCTTGGAAGCCAACGTTGTGCACCTACAACCCTATCACCATAAATGTTTTTAAGGTATTCGCGTGCTGCTTGAGCTGTGTGCGCTGTTGCGTTGTTGTTTTATGCTGAAAAAACTCTCTTTCTAATTTATCGGCTTGCCCCTACACAAATAAAGCTAACATTTGTTAAGATCGATCGGCATTAACGGTTTCTTAAAAAATGGACCTATTATTTGTCTTGTGGAAATAGAAAGCCACACTCCAACTTTCAGAGGATGTAATGGATGTTCAATGAAATATGTGACGGCTTGCGGTAGACCTTTTAAATAAAACCAAGCTTGATCAGAAAAGAAATTCTTCAAGCGTACGCCAATGTCAAATAATAATTAAAAATGTCAAAAGATTTGGTGGTATCACCAAAACATAATTAATTGCCATATTCACTCATTGTCAGAAGTTTTAAAATAAATATTGATATCATACTCTGTGGAAATCCGTATTCCTCGGACAATCATTTTCGATCTAAAGACTATCGCAGCTGCCTAATTTCCTATAATTGGAAGTGTTCATACCGTCGATGTGAGCAATGCGTTCATCGTGAATATCACTAAACGACACTGTCCAATTCTTTTGACAGGGTAAAAATCCGTTTCGCAAACAAAGTCTGAATGTCAAACATGTAAAAAAATTTTTATGCCGGAAGTAGACACCGACCCAGTTGTCAGAAAGAGGCGCGGCAACCCCACAAACCAAATTCCCCAAAACTGCGACCAATCTCTGGTCACGAGAAGAACTCAACGCCACTGAACTGCAACAGTCGCAATCATATTGGAAAGAAGAAGTTAGTAAAATTCTGAAAAATGGAAAATATCGAAATCGGCAGTAGTATACTGAATACGAAAGAAAAAGTATAACAACAAGTGAAACCTGCGTGTGGTAGAATTCTAAAGGACATTTTTTTCCCCAATGTTTCCATTATTGATATGTTTGACCTATATTTCGTCCAACCATGCATGATATAACTGAGAAACCAAACAAATGACAGGATCGAAGATTTTGAAACCAAAAATGTTAATTTTTAGGGTCTTTAGTATTGCCAACTTGGGGCACTTGCGGTTGCTCACTCTATATATGTACATATATTATTAGCTGAGCAAACGTGAGAAGAATTTTTGAACGATCTGTTCCGCCACAATCAATTCGGGCGGTTTGTCTGTATACTATAGGCCAACGACCAGGTCTAAAAAACTCGTGTGGATTTCATGCAAGATAAAATATCTGTCTCGCAATTCGCTCCTCGAATTAACTCGAATTACCTAAGCGATCTGTCTCTTTACAGATCAAATTCTTGTAGCTACTCAAAAGATCACATATTTACCTTCGCATAGAGCGACGAACATGTATTGCAGCAGACTAGATCTGCAGGCGAAAGCGACAGATCTGAACGACGAGACTTATTGTTCGAAAATCCCTATCGTATGTGCCCAGCTATTATTAGTTTCGCCCCAAACAATTTTATGATGTCCTGACTCAGTGCATCTAGTCCTGAATCTACAGTTCTGTCAGTTTCTCTTTTGTACACACAGCTTTGTTTGTTTCTGTGAATTTAGATTTGTTTTTGGAAAGAAAGCACTATTCGCGTCACTTAGGCTAATTGAGAGAACTCAGAAGTTTTTATTTTGCCAAAAGACCACGAAAAGGAAACATAGGTTAGAGCTTATAAGTATTGATAAAATAAGGTTTGTCTACATATCTGAACACGCATTGTCCGAGGAAATGACCCAATCTATCCGATTCTTCGCGCAAATGTCAGTTATAAACAGATTAGTTTCATAGTTATACTGGATTCGTTCAAATATTATACTGGAATAACTGGAAATGCCTTTTCTGCTTTCAGATTAGAATAGTTTCGTTATACACAGATATACTTTACACGTGAAAGCTATAGGACTTCGCAGGTGCCTGGAAAAGTTTCCGTTGTAGGTAAGATACCGCTATATTCATGGTCAGTTATAAACAGGGTTTACTATATAAGACCTGGTCTGGGTTTGTCAGACACGCCTTACGCTCTTATTCGATATTATAGTCACTGGAATCATCTTTATTCGCTTTCGCTCGCACTCCCGTGATTCCAGACCCCAAGTTGTTCACTAGCCGATAGGGCAGGACATGTACATGGCAATGAAGTTGCGGAAAGACTGATCCCGTGAGGTCGATGCAATATCAAATTACCAAGAAAACGTTAATTATTAGGTAGCTGAAAGAAGAAGCTACGTGATAAAGAGCTACTCGGTTAAATAGTAAATTGTTCACATTAAGAAAATATTTTTAATTAAACCCGCAATAACGCAAAACATATCGAGCCTAGTGCATAGCCGACGACAATTACTTCTTGGATTATCGCCGTGTCCGATTTTATCACATGCGTTGGCAATTAACTCCTGTAATTGCATGATATAATTAAACAATAATTCCCCTCAATTATAACTGGAAAGCAATGAGTCACATCAATCTATAGAAAAGATGTTTTATTGGTAATTATAGCATTGAAAGGTATGTACTTTTAAGAGATTTTCGCATCTTCCAAACCAGTTATCTTCGTCATTTAATTAAAATAACTCATAAACACGTTTTCAAAATTATAGTAATTATTCAATATTATTTAGATGTTTGACTAGAACATAATGACGAAATTCAATGTATAAGGCACACCGCATATTTTACTTTCACATATTTATAGTTATTCATTGTTAAACGAATATCTTACTCTGACAAAAATAAGTCAAACCAAGAAAGAGGAACTACATATGTATGCCTCCCCTTCACAATTAGTCAATTTTTGTGATTATTTGAGGAAGTCAATTGCTTTCTGTTTTCAGCTCACATTATTTTTGTGCATGATATAAATTTCTTAGAAAGGATACAATTATCACGAAATATTATATTTATCTAAATTTTTAGCTTTGACAATATCAATCCATTGTACCCCGCGTGTTTGTGTATTGTGTGTTTATTTTGGGTGAAAAAAGTTACATATATTTATTTAAATATGCACTTTCCTCTTGTAAGTAAAACATAAATTTTCAATTTTTGTAATTCACCATGGTGTGATATATGTAGATAACAATTACTGCCGCCGATAATGATAAGGTAATTAAGTGTAACCAATGTGCAATTCGGAGGTGATGACACTGATAACTAATCGCCTATAGGTTAGCACAGTGATAGCGAATCTATGACCCGCAGGTGACAGAGTGACCCACACCATAATTTGAAATGCCCCATGCTGCATTTCAACAATTTCCCAAAACAACAAAATAATAATAATAATAATAATAAAATGCATATATGTTACTACATAAACTTAAACATACACAACTGTACATATATAACAGGACATAACTGTTAGGTTCTTTTTCTCCCTATATAAAGCATATGTTACGACATAATATACACTACTAGTCAAAATTTCCCTCCTCCCCTCGTGTCAGTATAGTTATATTTCTGATAATGAGATTTGGAGGGTGAAAATAAACGGATGCAGGCTTCTTAACTAATCATGACAGGTGACGTAATAACCAGAGATGACGTCACAGAGCCACTGTGATCAATGATTTTAAATGGGACCTTATGGCAAGTGACATCTCGCTTGAAAGGTATGGAAAACATCTATTCAGTCATACTAATTTTGTTTGGATTTAGGCTGATTTTGATGGATAAATTAAATAAATACTAAAGTTATAGTTTCACATTTAATTAATAAAAATTTAAAATTAGTTTTTATATTAAGTATTCAAAACGTGCTCCATCTACTTTCTGACAGTAATGCATCCTATTGCTAAACTCTTGTCGTACTCGTTCAAATGTGTCGGCGGAAGTTGCCCTAGATTCTTGAAAAATTCGTTGTTTCAAAATTTCAATACTGTCAGGTTCTGTAGCGTAAACCTTAGATTTCAAGTATCTAATCTAATGGTGATCGAGCTGGCCATTCTATCGAACTCCGTTGTCCAATCCATCTACCACAATATTCCTCACCTAGGTAACATTTTACTGTACCAGGAAGCACTGTGCAGGGACACCATCTTGTTGGAACTTTATTTCCAAGTTGCCAAATTCATCTGGATTATCTTCCAGAATTTCAAGAATTAGCGGCTCAATTGCGTTTTGTAACATCTCCAGACAATTCACCGGTTAAGTTGACATTGAGAACAAGAAGTCGAACTGTGGGGTTTTCCAAAATAGCTGCCCAAACATTTACTTGGAAATTGAGTATATTTTTCATGAAAGATGCAGAGATTGGTGTCCCTTCAATACCGTATATTTGTCCATTGAGGGAGAAAGCACTTTCGTCACTAAAACAAATTGTCTGGTTGTTGGTTAATTAAATTTGACATATTTTCACAGAATTATAGACTTCGTTTGGGGTTATCATCTGAAAGTTTGTCCATCTTTTCTAATTTGTATGACGATGAAATTTGTTTTTAGCCGACACCCTATGTACTGTCCTTTGACTGACTTCACAGATTGACGCAACTTGGGCTGTAAAAGAAGTAGGGTTTACTACAATTTCTGCAATTATGTAATTTCCTTTGTCACACTAATTATTGGTCGACCAGATCGTTTGACATCTTAAACACTATCTGTTGCTTCAAATTTTCGAAGAAGCTCCCTCAAATAAGTCCTCGATATAGGGCGATCGGGGTACCTCTCATTAAAACGGCGTTCCGCTGCATCGAAATTGTTTTTACATTCACCAATCATTACGACACTTTATCGGCTACTATATATATCATTTTGCCTATGTAAACACTTAAACGTCTCGTTAAACAATAATTAAAGTCAATATTCAAGGTATAAATACTTTTGCAAAAACTTAGCAAACTAGAGAATTGAAAACGTCAACTTTGTCAACAATTAACCAGAGGCGAACTTTAGAATCTTTATTAACTAAATGCGAAACTATAATTTTACTATTTATTTAATTTAACCATCTAAATCAGCCTAAACCCAAACAAACTTAGTATGACTGAATAGGTATTTTCAATTCCTTTCAAATGAGATGTCATCTGCTATAGCAGCCGTGGCCAACGCAAATGATTTTGCGGGCCACTTTGGACATACATCATAACTCCGCGGGCCACATATAAAATTATATATGCCTATATTAGATTTAGATACACTATAGACACTTTTTTGGAGTGAATAAATAATTGAAACATAACAAGTTATTATTGTGTTTACTATTATTCTTAAACATGAACATAGGTAGATAATTTTTGAATATAGGGATGCACAAATAATGTATTTTTACTACATTGATTTCACTACTTTGGCCATTATAAAATAAATATATTTTGTAAAAGTGTGATGAATCTCGCGGGCCGGAAAAAGTTCAAGGCGGACCGCATACGACCCGCAGGCCACGGGTTGGCCACCCCTGTGCTATAGGGTCCTATGACTATTGCGTCACCTGTTACGACTAGTTGAGAAGCCTCCATCCGTTTATTTCCACTCTCCAAGTACTGTATACTTGTGTACTAAAAAAACAGACCGCTTCAACACCCGGGTGTAGTAATCTATGTTAGGTTATATCTATGGACAAGAGTCAACTTTAAGGTGAAATAAGTCTAGGCCGCTGTCGCCGAAGCGACAGTGGTGCCGTGGTAGTGACACTGCGTTAGTATCGCTGTATTGGTACGCTGTCGTATATTTTTATAGAATCTTGTAGTATCGCTCTGTCGCGGCGACATAAAATTATTTTTGGTTAATTTCATTTGTGTACTATTTTGTGTTTTCAACTGATAGCAAGAAAGTTTCTTTCTGTTTAAAACTAAATACTTTATTAATATAAATGTTAATTTTATTTAGATATTAATCATGTCAGAGCCAGTACTTAAGAGAGCAAAATCACGTCAAACCGGATCAAGACCTTACCATTCCGAATGGTGCATATTGTGCCGTAAAAATGTCACAACTCTAAATTACAATGTAAAGCGACATTTCGATTCACCGACACCGGAGTAATGGAGCAAATGAGTTGTCTCCGTAGCGGAGCCAACGGAGTTACGGAACAAATAACGGTAGTGAGGCCAAGGGAGCACTAAAGATTAACGTGTTGCACGGGCTTCGCTTCTATGTGAAATATGTTTATGCACTGACTACTCGTGAACAATTTACCTGCTAGAGCAGTGTTTCTTAACCCTTTAAGGGAGCCGCACACTTTTGAATCTGAAAATAGGTCTCCGCACCCCATTGAAAAATATGTTTCGATTTTTTAGTTTAGAAAAATACATTTCTTGCGAAATTTATTGTTTATTAAAAAAAAATGTATATTTTATATATCAAGTACAAAACAATACTATTTTTATTAATGGCTAGGCTGTTGTTGCTTGTTCATTATAATACTTGTGAAGCGAGGCTCTTTTTTGAAAGTGACACTCGTAAGGGTTTAGTTTTTATATGCAAAAGCGATGAAAATCCCACTTCAAACAGGTAGGTGGTGGCAAATGGTAGAAGTTACTGCAATGCTTCTTTCGCCAACTGTGGATAACGTTCTAACTGTGTACACCAGAATTGTTGTAATTCTAATTGTTCGAATTCCATTTGAATATGTCCACTATCTCACATTTCAATAAGATCGTCTTTTTTAAATCACTATCATCCATCGAATTTAGGTTATAGAGAAATGGATCCAGTATCCATCTCTGAGTTTTGGTAATATTTCCGGTAGAAAAATATCCATTCAATGATTCGCTCAATCGTTTCAAATGTATTGCAATGTCGGGTATAATTGTATGTTTCTCATTTTCCAGAACAATTGAATCAAGCAAGGGAAAGGTTGCAAAATTCCCGTTTTCAACTCGACGTATCCAAATTTCTAGTTTTCCAATAAATGAAGATAATTTTTCACTAGCTATTATTATATTTTTACCAAATCCTTGGATTGATATGTTCAATTCATTCAAGTGGCTAAATATATCTGCTAAGTAGGCTAGTCTTAGAATTGCATCCTTACTCTCAAAATCTTTTACTAAATCACAGTTTCGACTAGTCAGTAACTGAATAATTTCATTGCGCAATTCAAAAACCCTGTTAAGCATGCGGCCCTTAGAGAGCCATCGTATTTCGGTGTGATATAGAAGTATGAGCAGCACCAATTTCTTCACAAAAGGCACGAAATATGCGATGATTAAGAGCTCGTCCACGGATATATTTTACTACATTTATTGCAGTAATTAAGTGATGTTTTAAATTTTCTGGCAAGGCTTTCGACGCAAGTGCATGACGATGCAACATGCAATGCGTTATTGTAACTTGCGGTAATTCCCTTTTCATGTGTGAAAAAATTTTTGCCTAACATTGCTGGGGCTCCATCAGTACATATTGAGCCAATCACATTCATTGGTAATTGATATTAAAAAATCTTCAATTCCAGTGGTTCACAAAATAGAAATTCTTCTATCATTTCTTTTTCTTTTATATATCGTACAAATACCAAGAGCTGGCTGCAATTATCAACATCAGTTGATTCATCCAGTTGTATGCTTATTTTTAGTGGACTAGCTTTTATGTCTTCTATCTATCTGAATGATATCGTTCGATAACGGAATCTGCTGGATTTTTGCGTGTGCTTCAGAATCTAATACAGTTTTAGCTATTATTAATGCACAAGGTTTTATCAATTCCGCAGCTATAGTGTGAGCTTTTTTTCTTTGCACAGAGATATGCCACTTGATAGGACGCTTCTAACAAGGGCTTTTGAACTGCTGGGCCGCATAATTTTAGGATAGTACCACTGGTATCAAATCGAGCCTTTTTTGACTTCAAGCTGTTTATGCTATGCGCACCTTCACCACCATGCAGATTGTTGAAATGCTCTAATAACTTTGATGGTTTGAGATTGCAGTTTGAAAATATCTTGGAAGATAAGATGCATTGAGGTCTTTGCGTACCATCTTTTTCTGTTGTGCAAGTGAATCCATAAGCAGCATACTTGCCGCTCCATTGGCGTTTTTGACATAGCAGGGTTCACTATAATCAATTAAATTATTTAGAAATAACGTATAAAGAAATTAACAAAATATTATTTAAAATTAATGAAAAAATTCTTACGTTTGTATTATCAATATATCCTATTCAGCTTGAGTCACTGACCAATTGAGAAAATTGCGAAAACCCCATAACCGTAATTTTTGTATGAGCTTCAATACCCCAATAATGCGCTATTCTAATAACGCGGTCCAGTCTTTCGCGTTATCGGGGGGATTACTGTAGTTTTCAATAATTTTATTATTAAAATAATAAATGATATTTAATAATTTATATTGTTAGGGACTTCTCCCGCACCCCCAAATATACCTTCCCGCACCCCCAGGAGTGCGGGCACCCCAGGTTAAGAACCACTGTGCTAGAGGCTAGAACCAATCTGAATGAAAAGTATTTTTCCTACAGATAAATACAAGTAGCAATCGCAAATATTTCATTCATTACGAAATCGGACTAAAATAAAAAAAAAACTTTTAGTTTGAGGGAAAATACAGCTTAATAGCTATTAGTTAGGCGTCTTGTTTTTTCCAAGATTATGCAAACAATGTTTATTTATCTTATTTACTAAACAAGAAACACATAGTTCCTAATTAACATATTTCTGGGGAAAAAACTAAGAAAATGTCACTGCTATGCAGTACACACACAAAACCGCTTTCACTTAGGATATAAACTAATAATAGTAACAAAAACAGAAATACTAACATAAATGCATATGTATGCGTGCAAGGAAATAATTATGTATTACTAATTAAGGTATGCATAAAAAGAATCAATAACCAAAATAATACTCTCCTGATTTTAGAGATATATAAGCGGCGCCTTTTAAGTTGTTACAAAAGCTAGGAAAGATACTGTTTTGCTTTTTGAACAAATTATTTTATTGCTTTTCAAAATATTCGCCTTTAATACACTTTTACATGTTTTCAAACCATTTTCCGAAACATGGTTCTTGAAGGGCTTGACAGCTCCTTGAGGTGCTGCAGATTAATGTTTACACATTTTTTGTTTGATATCCGGGAACAGAAAGAAGTACGGACAATGAGACATGTATACGATATCTTTCTCGGCCAAATAATCAATTGCTTAAGGTGCTGTGTGAGGGCCGACATTGTGATAATGCAGTAATGCGGCGTTTTCGGTTGTTTCTATTGATTTCGACGATCACTTTTGCAAAACAAAATCTTGTATACGATTCTGCACTAACTGTTCTACAATTTTCTAGAGGAATGGTTGCGACATATCCAGCACAACCGAAGGAACAACCGATCATTTTCTTGGAACTGCTTCGTGAAGGAACAACTTTTGTCGGATTCAGTTTATCTTGGAACACCCAAACAGTTGGGTGTTGGTTAGTTTGCGGTTCATACGAATATTTCCAATTTGCGTCACCTGTTACGATGTTGTATACGGATTCTTTTCGGTCCAGTTTTTGAGTATTTCCTTTCACCAATTAACACGGGCCTCTTTTTGAGCTTTGGTCAAATTATGCGGGATCCATCGGGAACAAATCTCATACACAATTAAATGTATTAGAGCCTATTATATGCCTAAGAATGCATCTATTCCACTGTAAATTCTATGGTGATCTTTCTTAATCATGTTGCGCACAGCATAGATGTTCTTTTAGAATAACGATGGAGTTTGATCGAACTTCATGCAATTCATCAGTGACGGACGCACAACTACGATAATATCCTGTAAACCAATTGTAAACCATTTTCTCTTATGGTGTTTCATTACCAAAAGTTGAACGAAGCAATTCTATGCATTGTGGTTCAGGTAGGGCTTTACTAATTGTAAGATCCTAAAAAATCATCCACCTTCACGTGAAATGTCCATTCTTTGACAAAATAGCTTTCTTTAAACGTTTACTGTAAACAATCTATTTAGTCAATTTCTAAACTGTCACTGTTTTCACAATAACAAATGTCAAATTTTACGAAAATGGTAATGACACGTTTCAATAGTACATCTTAGTGGCTGTTCCTACACATAAATGCGATCTTTGTATAATGATCGAGCTGATCCAAGAAATTGTTTTTTGTTTCTACAATTATTTTTTAATTTAGTTGAGCATTTTTAAATATATTAATAGATATCTTTGAAAAGCTTGGAACTTTGAAACTTAACGTCTGTATGTCGAAAGAGGCATTCGAAATTCTTCCCGAATAAAGTAATAAGACTTGAACCGCGAATATGATTTATAATTCTTATAATAATAAAACATTACAAACACATTTTGACCTCTTTTAATTGTTTTCACGTCCGTATCTGTACTCTGTAAATTCCAGTTTAGAACGCACAGGGATGTTATATAGAAACATAACAGACCATTGATTTGTGAAATCCATAGCACTTTAATAAATCCTGGATTTCTAAAAGCATCACTAGTTACTTCCCTTATGTACTACGTAAAACGAAATGAAGATAAATGTTATACCAAAGTACAGAATACTACGTGGCAAACATACATTATTAATAGTATAGTTGTACATAAATGGAGGAAGAGAAGAATGGTGGAGTGTTGCGAAACTCAAAAATAGGAAGATGCTTACAAAACAAACAATTAATCATATCGCAACCTACTCCTCTTGACGAAGGTGGGGAAAGCATGCCATATTATATAGTAGGAGATGAAGTTTTACCACTTAAAGAAAATCTGTTGAGACCATTTCCAGGCAAATTTTTAAATATAAAAAAGAGAATATTTAATTACCGGTATGATTTTGTACTATCGTATTTTTTGTGACATTTATCTTGCAGACTGAGCAGAGGAAGACGTGTTATTGAAAATAGCTTTGGAATTTTAGTTGAAAGATGGAGGATTTACGGAAAACCATTCATGACATAGTTAAAAACAACTGAGGCGATAATCAAGGTCACTTTGTCTTCATAATTTCTTAATGGCAAAAATACATTGTATTGTCCATCTAATTTCACTGATACAGAGATATCAGATGGTGTGGTTATCCCAGGTTTATGGAGACAAGAGCTGGGAAGTAGGAACTGTAATACATGTCATTTTGGAAGTAATATTTATACTGAAAATGCTGCTGAAAATAGAGAAAACTTGGCATTATATTTCATGTCTGAGGGTGCAGTGGATTTTCAGTGGAATAAAGTATAAATGTACATATTGTAAAATAAAAATGAGTGTTATTAAATATTATTGCAATACACTTAGCTTAATCTTATTAATTTAAAAATCATTTAAATAGAACTAAAAACGTATTTTAATACATTTCTTATGACAATTTTTTGACAACTTTCTAGTTACGGAAATGCCACAGAATAGGCCTTCGTCAATAGTTCCAGTTCTAATTTTTCCTTAGTTCTATCATCCAGTGTGTCTAAAATTTGGGATATCGTAACACAAATGGGGTTTATCTGAGTTGCGTCAGATTGTGGTTTTTGTGATGATGTATTTTGTACGGCTTGTATGGCATTTATAAAAGCATCATCCACTTTATTATTGGTAGTCGATGCTCTTTTTCTTCTCGGATTGGATGACGTACTTTCAGAACTGTCCAAATTGCTATCATCTAGAGTGGATACAGTTTTTCTTTAAGAAAATTGAACAAATGAAAACATTTATAGTTGATTAATGTATTGTTAATTACCTTGCATGTATTGTATCCCAAAGAAACCTAAGCATTTCATAATGTTTCCATTCTTTCTTCTTTTTGCAGATGCTGACCCACTAGGTGCGTATTCTTCCATCTCAGCTGTTCTTTTTATAAATGTATCACGCTGGTTCCTCCACTTTTTTAATCCATTCTATAGGATATTTCTTTTCTAAAGAATTGTAGATTTCTAACGACAATGTTTCGCGTATTTCCTTACTTCTATCTGTCACCGATAACCGAGTATCCCATAGGGGAGGTCTACATTCTACCAGAGAAATTAATTGCTTCTCATATGTCACATCAGCATCTATGTTAGCGCTAGTATCCATTGAATTTTGATATGTATTTAGATGTTCACAACGATTTTGTATGGGTACGTATCCGCACATATCGCAGTAAATAAACTACAAAGTATTAAAAAACTTTATCATGTAATACATGTTTTGTCTTCTTCCATTATTTATTGCAATTTATTAATTTAAATTTGTTTACTAGTTTACTGGGATGTGTTGGCAACGGCTACCACCCCCATTTTAGGTTAGGTTGGGTTAGAAAATTTCAAAAGTGCGGTACGCGCCTGTAAGTTACTAAAATGAAGAGCGAAATTCCCCAAGAAATCCGATTTTTAAGTCGTTGTAATATGAACTGTAGAAACGAACGAAAATAAATTTTTCCGAATTCGCAAGAAAATATTTCGGATTCGTTGTAATATGTACTCAGCTTTAGGCTTTTTTTTTTGATTTCGTTAAATTGTCACGGCCTCGTTTCTTTTTCCTGCGCGCCACGCCACGCGCGTAGCAAATTTTGGCGCGCTTAACGTGGGGCCCGTTTGGTTTTAAGAGAGTTCTTTTTTTTTCGGTTTACAGTTTCGGTATTTTGAAGCATTTTGCGAATTTTGTTGTTCTCAGTCACCCTTATCGTCATGGATTCGAAAGTTAATATTTCTTTCCTGACTCTCTCCGAATTAGAATATCAGTTGCAAATACGCGGCGTTACTGAAACTGCGTCCGTTAGCACCATGCGTCGAACTCTGCGCCAATTACGTCGTTTAGGATCAAGCGTTCCTTTTGCACTCCCCGGATATCCCTTCATTTTCGCGGAGGATCTTGAAGCAATTTTATTGGAGCAGGGCGAAATTGAAGACTTGGTTAGAAACTCTGATGGCCCGAGGTCATCCACTTTATTTCATAGAATTTCGACACGTATTGCGTTCAGGAAAGGTCGTGCAAATCGTTCGCAACCTGCTACTGAAGCCGAGCAGGCTGATCGTTCTAAATTTTTAGCGGAATTGGTCAGTTTATTTTCGCGGTTAGTTTCTAAGGCGAAAGCTCATAATCGTGCATCCACTCAACGCCCTGTTTCTGTTCTCGAGATGTCTGATTTTCAGACACGAGTGATGACGAGGTTCCTTCGGCTGGTGCGTCCATCAACTTAGCATCTAGAGGCAAACCTGTGCCAGTATCCGCTTAGGGTATCACCTCTTCTGGCAATTCTAGGGATATATCGGTTAACGCGTTCTTGGAACGTGTGGAAGAGTTGAAACTCGCTCGGTACTCTTCTACCGAGGCGCTCTTTGATTCGGCAGTGGACATATTCAAGGGTAATACCCTTCTATGGTACCGTCTAAATTGCAGTATGTTGTCGAATTGGAAAGAGTTAACGCGGGAACTTCGAGAGGAATTTCAATCCCCTGATTACGATGATAGGCTATTGGAAGAGATCAAAAATCGAACTCAGGGTCCGCAAGAATCGATAGGGATGTATGTTTCGGTTATGCGTAATTTGATTTCCAGGCTATCTGAGCCGATTAGCGAGGCAACTCTACTCAAAATTCTGCGAAAGAATCTTACACCTTTCTATCAGAACCAATTTGGCTTGTTGGACGTGACTTCGGTTAATCAATTACTACAGTATGGTCGTAAACTTGAGTCCAATCGTGTTTCTTCTGACGCTTATCGCCCGCCCCTTAGTCGTAATAAGGTTATGAAACCTGATCTCGCGTACGTTGATACGAATTCCGCATCGTCTCCAAGCTGTAGTACTGTTCAGGAAGAGTTGTTGCGTCCTGTTCGAGCACCTACTGTCACTGAGACCCCGCTTCTTCGAACACGAGCATCAAGTGCTGGAATTGCCAACGTTTTAGTCATCGTTCCGTTCAATGTCAACAGATTCGTCGTAAGCATTGTTTTCGTTGTGGTCGATCTGGCGTGACCGTGTATAGTTGTCCGAATTGTTCGGGAAACGAAAGACGAGCGCACTAGGCAACCGGCTCGTTCTGACTCCTCGTCGGTCGATTCGAAATACCGTGCCCAGTTAGATTTTGTCCTTGCGAATGCTATGGGCGACGAACGTCTATATCTTTCTGTTAGTATTTTTGGCCGTACCTTTTTAGTCTTATTAGATTCTGATGCGTCACACACAATCGTAGGTAGACCTGGTTGGGAGATTTTACAGCATTTAGGAGTTTGCTTGAAACCTAAGTTATCGACGTGTACCGTCGCGAATGGTGCGAAATGTTCTTCTTTGGGTGAAGTATCTGTACCAATCCGTTTAAATGATCGGAAAAAAGTTTTTAATATTTTGGTTGTACCGGACTTACCATATTTGCTCATTCTTGGTTTGGATTTTTGGAGAATCATGGGTATTTTGCCTGATCTCCGTAAGGGCGAATGGGTATTTTCGGCTGGTGTTGTCGTGAATGGTGTGGGACATTTGGCGCAGCTGTCAGCGCAACAAACTGCGCGTTTGGAGTTATTAGTCGATCAAGCTTTCCCGAAAGGTCGTGAGTATGAGTTAGGTTGTGCAACTCAAGTTGAACATCGAATCGTAACGAATAGTAGCCCGATTAAACAACGTTACTACCCTATTTCTCCCGTGTTACAGAAAGTCGTCGATTGTGAGTTAGACAAGATGCTCAGGTTGGGTGTGGTAGAAAGATTTACTAGCCCTTGATCCTCTCCGATCTTGTTGGTTCACAAGAAAGACAAAACTTATCATTTTTTCGTCGATTATCTTAAGCTCAATCAAGTTACCGAACGCGACGCATATCCGTTGCCGTATGTAACGAATACTCTAGATAAACTACGTGACGCTAAATATTTGACGTCGCTAGATATCAAGTCAACGTATTGGCAAATCCCCGTCGCTGAATCGTCTAAGGTCCGTATTCACTACGAGCGAAGTAACGGGGAGTTACCTATCGGAGGTTTAAGATATTGGAAACCATTTAACGGAGCATCAGCGCTCATGTGATTTACCACCCAAAAGTCGTGGTTAAGCAAGACGACGTTACCCAACGAGCGGTGACGTTTGGCAACCTTGTTTCCGCACCACATAACCTGTTATTTGAAAGGTCGCACATGTTGCTATCATGGAGGTTCGGGCTCCTCAAGCGAAGAAACCGAGGGCGAAAAACTTTAGGGAAAGTTAAAAGGCCCTGTGTATTGAAGATCTCCTGCCAACATACAAGCAGTTTATTGAGTGTAAGAAAACGGACCATATTATTACGAATGCCGAAAAGGCACAAAAGTGGGCGGACTTAACCGCAGATTTTAATGCTCAATCTAAAGTTCACTTTAGGACTGTAGGAAACCTCCAGAATCTCTGGGATAATATGAAACAGAGTGCTCGGACTGCAGCTAGTCACGAAAAACAAGAAACAGATATTCCAAACAGGTGCGTATTTTCGTTTGTATGCGCTTGACTACGGAATGGGGTTATGTTGCCCGTCGGATAAATGTGTATACATGCTCTTGTAGGTGATGGAGAGAAGAATCACATTAAGAATACTATCAGTCATGATATGCAGGTCCCGGCAGTTTTGGGTAGCTCGGGGATCGGGCTTCCTAATGCTTATGATGGTGACTCAATTCAAAGTGACAGTGCCAGTTCTATAGTTTTAGAAACTTTGAATGAAGAAACAGCTTGTCTCATATCTGGCGTAAGTATTTCTTTGAGTACTCCTATATATTTGGAGGATCATAATTCCTGCAACATCGTAATTCCTGCTCCTATCATCCATGAAACTGTTGAATATGACATTTCAAATTGGGCCAACACGTCCCCACGTATGCTGTACCATCCGAAGCCTAATGCTTTGCGAAATAGTTCCCTAAATACATGCTTATCTTCCTTCACCTGCACTGGAAAAGAAATGATCCGCAAGAAGTCGGTTGAAGATGAAGATGATTGGGCAAAGTCTTGCAAAAGGCGTAGACCAACTCTAAATTCAGAGAAGGATATAAATTATTAAAAACTTATTGCAGCAAAACTTAATCTAGCTGTTCTTACTAAAGAGCAGCTCGATCAAAAGTCTAAACGCGAGGAAGCGCTGTTTGAAACTGAGAAACAAAAGAAACAACTGGAAGCAGAACTTTTAGAGTTGCAAGTACTCAAAATGAAAAAGAAATGGGCCTGTAGGGGTGAGTGTAGCCTCTTCAAAGAGCCAAATATCCAATATTTTCATAAGTGTTGATTGATTATAATTTTCAGGCCTATACTCTAGCGATTCTTGGAAACGGAGTCTGTGTTCTAAGCTTCGTGATGAATATTGAGAATTGACTGATTATTTTCTTTGCAGTGCTGAACATTTTTGTTCTCGTTTTGATTATATATTGTTTAGGAATGTACATATATTAAATAGAGGATAAGAATCTTTTCATCTCTGCTCATTTAGAAATGATAAGAAACCTTCAGAGTTGATTACTATTTGTTATGAATCAAGAATTTTTGAATAAACAAAATCTATTATGTCGCCTTTTTTTCGTTCCTCGATCCATTTGTTATGTCTCGGGGCAGTGGTTCGAAAGACAACTTCCTGCCTCATGAATTAATTTTATTCGAAAAACCTTTTTCTTATATTATTTAATAAATGTAGAACAATTAATGATTAATTAATTCCTATCTCCATGTATGTTGCACAATGTTGGGAAATACTTGTTGATTAGATCTCGACGGTATGGATTGCGGTCTACACACTCTGCCCCATTATTTTGGGGGTGGACTTGTCCGTAAAGAATTAATGCCTCCCACGGCATAGGAAGTTCCAGCCTTTCGTCATCCGGTGGCTGTGCGTCTCCAACTCTCTTGAGTATATTATATAATACACCTGTGCCAAAGATAATCGACAAAGTCTTATGCATCTTTGTGTTGATTCCAAGAGCCAGGACTGGGAATCTTCTCTTCCATATTCCAAAAATTCTTTCAATGGGATTCCGAGTTCTTATTTGGGATTCATTAAATGATACCCCTTCGGGTATTGCTGCACTTGGATTTGACAGTCGAACCATTAAACATTTTCGGCATGTACATGCAGAATCCCCAAGCAGAATGGAATCTCCATAATGTTCCTCCTCCATAAGTGCAACTGCCTGCACTGATCATATATCGTAGCGTCGTGAGCACTACCTGGCCATCGAGCTACCAAATCCATTATCTCTAGATTCACATTACATATTACTTGACAGTTAATGGAGAAGTCACCCTTTCGACATCGGAAATACTCTGCATTATCACCACCTAGAGAAAAGTATTACAGTAAAAAAGTGAATCTTTGAACATACGACGATGGTCAGTAATAGATCAAGTTTCACTTGGTGAACGTATTTTAATGTGAGTGCAATCCACTGCACCGATGACTCTTAGAAACCTGGCGATACGTTAAAATTCATACTGAGTTCTTCTAATCTCAGTTTGATCCTTAGGAAAATGAATATAATCTTTGTATACAGAAGCAATGGCTGCGGTGACCTGATGAACTATCCCGTGAGCTGTTGGTTGATTAACACCGCTGAAATCGAAAGCACTGAGCTGGGTGCATCCAATAGCATAGAACCACAAGCACAATAATAGTTGGTTTATTGGAGAAACAGCTTCATTCCTAAAAACAAGATATTATATTTTTAGCATTTAGTTACATCTTTTACCATTCAGTTACGTTTCGAGAAACCAATATGTCTATACCTTTTAGAACGAGCCAACGAGAAAAAGTTCATTTGTACATCAGGAAATACTTAAATTTCATTTGTGTGATGTAAACTCACCTGTCGAAAGTTGTAAATTCCAACTTGTTGTCTATCAAATTCAAAACTTGAAGAGCACTTCGCTTCGTCAGTCGGAACCTTTTCACAAAATCGATGTCATCAAGATCATCAAAATATTCTATTCTCTCTCTGATGAATCTTGGCCTGCGAACAGGTGGTTCAAACTCATCCTCATCACTGCTATAAATTATATCAATTGGGAGCTGAAGCGTACACTCCATTTTTACATGTTATTATTGCGTCGTTAACACGCAAACCAACGGATGAAAGAGTAGTTAACTTAAACCTTTTGTTACCTATTTTATCTCCCCGATAACAAGTGGTGAATTGAATTCAACGCTCACTGACAGTTGATGTTGACGCGCTTTCGTAACTAGCCGTTAGATAGCGGGCCTAAGCAATATACCGCCTTCACCGTACCGAACCGTGGGTTATTTCAGTTCCGTCGCATGCCGTTTGGTTACCATAACGCAGCCGCCACCTGGCAACGTTTCACCGATCAAGTTCTTGGTCCAGAGCTGGAACCCCGCGTTTTTGTTTGTTTGGATAACGTTATTATAGTTACTCAGACTTTTCAACAACACCTTGCAGTCCTTTCCGAAGTATTGGCGCGTATCGAGAAGGCTGGTCTGACTTTGAGTCGCGATAAGTGTAGGTTTTGTCGAGATGAACTTCGTTATCTAGGTTATGTCGTTAATAGAGGTCTTTTGGTGGACCCTGACAAGGTTGAAGCTATGCATGGTTTGGTTGGAATGGCTTCGTGGTACCGTCGTATTATTCCGAATTTTGCTACCGCTATCAGACCTCTTACTAGTCTTCTACGCAAGAATAAGGTTTTCCGTTGGGACGAAGCCTGTGCGAAGGCGTGGCCAGATATTAGAGACCGTTTGATGTCCGCTCCGGTTTTGTTGTGTCCCGAGTTTAAAGAGAAGTTTACCGTACAGACGGACGCTTCAGATGTTAGTTTGGGTGCTGTACTTACGCAGAATATATAGGGTGTCGAGAAAGTTATCTGTTATTTTAGGCGCCCATTAACCCCTCGGGAGTGTAAATATTCGACGACTGAAACGGAATGCTTGGCTGTCCTGTGGGCGATCGAAATATTCAGGCCATATATCAAAGGTTCTTCTTTTACCGTCGTTACCGACCATTATTCATTGTGTTGGAGAATAAGCTGAATGCGCCTAGTGGTCGATTAGCTCGTTGGGCCGTGCGATTACAGCATCATGTGGTTCCGGATACTCTCTCTCGATCTGTACCGGTCGAGAAATGACAGTTACTGGCGAACGTAATATGGGAATCCCCAAAACCTCTGATGAGGATTGCGTCGAATTCACTAAGGATTCCGGCGCTGTGTTGGAGCGTGGCGTGCATTTTTCCCGCTTGCATAAAGATATTAAGTCTCGTCTTCAAGCCGCTTATGAACGCGCGAGACGCTGTTATGATCTTAGACGCCGTCTCGTAAACTATGTTCCTGATTAAATGGTTTGGCGTAAGAATTTTGTATTGTCCGATGCGTCAAAGTATTTCTCAGTGAAACTTGCGGACAAGTTTGTTGGGCCTTTTCGAATAAGTAGGCGGTTGTCGTCTGATACGTATGAGCTTAAGACTCGTGATGGTGACGCTTTGCCGGGTACCCAACATCTCCGTGCCGCACCTTCCGATAACGTTTGATCCTTGACGGTTCAGCATTTGCCCACCTGGTTGGG
The DNA here is from genome assembly GCA_038088585.1 of Chrysina gloriosa. Taxonomy (NCBI): domain Eukaryota; kingdom Metazoa; phylum Arthropoda; class Insecta; order Coleoptera; family Scarabaeidae; genus Chrysina; species Chrysina gloriosa. The sequence continues at coordinate 48,776,958 of CM076088.1, forward strand.
GCGATAATACGCCAGAAGATTTTTAGTGAACGCTCACCATCCATCGTTTGAGTCATTCAGTGTATGCCCACCTGGTTGGAGCTATACTACGCCAGAAGATCTTTAGTGAACGCTCACCATCCACACGTGAACCTCTCCGTCTTGTTCACCAAGACTTATGCCCAGCTGGTTGGGGCTATAATACGCCAGAAGATCTTTAGTGAACGCCCACTTGATCAATCAACCACTTGAGTCACTCAGTATTGTTCACCGGGAGTTTTGCCTCCCGAAATTCTCGTAACGGAAGTAATCATTACATCTTTCCGATATTGAGTTTTCGTTTTAGACCTTCCCTTATCTTTCCGATTTTGACGTTCCGTTATCGTTCCCGATTTCGACTTTTCGTTATCATTTTTCGATTTTGACTTTTCGCTATCGTTTATCGGTTTTGATTTTCCGTTACCGTTCCAAATTTTTGGACTTTCCGTTTTCGTCCGATTTTTACTTTTGTATATCGTTCTTTATTTTGACTTTCCGATATTTTTACCGATTTGACTTTATTTTTAGGAGGCCGTGTTGTAGTCCAAACAAAGCCTGTTTTGAACTTTGGGCCTTCAAGGTTTTGAGTCCGGCATTATCCGTCTTGATTCGCGTTTCTATTGTTCCGGACGTTGATTATGATGGTCACTTTTGTTTGTTACTTTGCGATTAGCCTTCAACTTTTCAGTCTGCGAGTGGGCCACCCTGGACTATGAACCTTGTCACTTTTTCGTTTTGTTTGGCCACAGTTTCTCCCGCTTGCTTTTCTTTTTGTTTTGAGGGTGGGTGCCCTACGTTTTCTCTTCGCTTGAAATCTGGTGGATTGAGCGCATTTGTACAATTGTGTGTGGCATTTAACCTTCCCTTATTTATCAGTATCCCGTCCCGCTGCATCCTCGATTTAGTAACGTTTCCTTATCCCATTTATTTCTTTTGTTCTCTTTTGGTTCTTTAATTTCCTCGTTTGCCGGCCGATTTGCCGAAGGATCCCGTCTTAGTTGGATCAAGCTGTCACGTCTGCAGGTATGATTGGTCTACTTATACTTTAATCCTTGAGATTAGGGTTTTCGTTGAGTTTTTATTAGGTTTTCACTTGGTTCTCAACTATTGGATGTTTACTTTCGCTCTTTCGGCTTCGAACTTCGAGTTTTAGCTCTTTTAGTAATGTTCTCTACTTTAATTTCTCTTTTGAAAAAACTTCTATTTGGTGTAACGACCGAAATATGATTTTCGGGCGCACATGTTAGAAATTTGGCACATACAGTTGTTTTGTAATCCCGTTCCAACGACAATTTCGTGGAGTAGGCTAAAGCCTTTTGCGTTTTCTTATTTTTAGTTTTCTTTCTTTAGAGACTTTTGGTTTAGTTTTCGACCTCGTGATAAAGGGCAGCTTCGTCGTAAGTCCGCACAGCTCTCTGTGCTTTTCGTTAGGTAGAATACTCCTGGCGCCTCCGCCATAGTTGTCGTTTCTCAAGTTGGTGTCCCAGATCAGAAAATTACTGGGTAAATTTCTTCGTTTAGTAGGGGGGATTGTTACGTTATTTTTGACCATGTCTGTATTTCTCGATTTTCCGGTGTCTCGATATTCCGTTTTCCTGGCGCCGCATGCAGCGCTACTTTCTGGAACTTTATGTTGTTGGAATCTGTATTTTTATTTTAATTTCTCTTAACTTCTTGTTTAATTTGTGAAAATTTAGTTTGTTATCGTATTTATGTATGTTGTTTATGTATGTTTCTCTTCCGTTTTGTGCTTTCTTTTCCTTTTTAATCATCAGCCTTTGGACTTTTGGTTTTTGCTCGATACCGAGCTTATATATAGGATCGTTTTGGTTTTCTCGTCCCGCTCGCTCGCAAGTTTCGTTGGTGAAAAGTAGTTTTAGTCGTAAATTCCAGATTTTCGGAAACCTCCCATTTTGGCGAATTTTTGATGATTAATTTCGTACTGGAGAGGAATCCGCCGAAGTTATCGGATAAAGGAGTTCGGCTATATAAATTGGAGGCAGATTTGTGGAATTGAGGTTGCCGTTAGAAATTTGTTTGCCGCTTTTCCCCGTGGGGGATATAACCTGCTCAAACCACGTACGGGGCGAATAACTTGTAGCCGCCCAAGAACTTAGGTATGTTCTGTCCACAGAAGACCGCCGGTAAGTACTTCGTCGGAGCCTTTTTCACCCATCCTAAGGAAATAGAACCCTCTTTTTAATTATTAACTAGGATCGCCCGATGGTCGAAATTCGACCACAACATCTATATATTAATACGCAGTCAAATACAAACAATCACACCTGATTTACATTGAATCTTTATTGTATTTTCGAGTAAAATAAAATAAAAATCTTTACTTTTTGAGAAAATCGTTCAAAAACAAAATTGAAGTTTCCTATTTGTCTCTTATATCGTTAATTTTAAGTGCTGTTCAACGAAGAGATCGTAGCGCGGTGGATAGGATCTAGGTTTTACACCCCTGGGAATGTGTGTTCAAGTCCTGCTCGTGTGCTTTTTGTTCAATCTCTTCTTGCACAATATCAACAAATATATTTCATTTTATGCAAAATAATTCAAAAATAATATTTTTCGCCATGGTTTTTTTTTTTCGAATAAATTACCACGGCCAAATATATTATTTCGTCGTCAGAAACGGAGTTAAGTTGGTTCCATTTATACAAGGAGAGGATAACTGTTGCTCCATGTAGTAACGCATGTGGGACTCACAAATTTCCTCTTTTTTGATCGGAAAATTACAGAAACCGGGAGCATTTAAAAACATAAATTTGTCGTCACTGCCAGTTCATTATCGGACTCAAAGATATGCGTGAATGAATTCAACACTATTTATAGTTAGGTTTCACACCGTTTTCATCCCTAAAGTTACAAAACATCGATCGAAGGGTGTCAGAGTTGGCGGAGGACGAAATAAAAGCAATTTTCTTAGCGGCAAACCGGTAACCTTGTTGATTCAACAACTGGACCAGTGTATTATAGAGTGTATGAAGAGGAAATATCGCAAAAGTTCTTGAAAATTGGTCTAATAGATTCAATTGAATCTCTTAACATCAAATATATTATTTACATGATAGCAGAAGCTTGCGATGATGTCTTTCCCACAACATTACCTTGGCAAAAACTTTGACCTAATATTAAAAAGCACACGGAAGAAGCTGTACAAGAAGAAGAGGAGGAACAAGAAAAAGTAGAAGAAGTAGAATCGGAAACCGATCATTTAACATCATTGTCTAATGATGTCTAACCACATTTACAAGGTGGTGAAGAACTGCAGCAGATTGATGTCTAATTGCCGAGGATGAGGGCTATCACTTTATCAATGATGAAGATATAATTTGATTTAAAAAATGGTGGGAGCGTAGGGCAAGCAGAAGAAGGTCTACACTAAAGCAAAATAAAATAAATTACTTTTACACGAACTATTATGGTATGGTGAATTATATTCTTGAGAAGTCGACGAGTCCCAATAAGAACGAAACTAATTAACTAAACGGTTTGCCATTGACAAAGCTTAAATTTCCTCACGGATATTGGCATATGCCAATTGTGCTTACTTTGTAAGCTTTTACACGGTTACTTGTTGTTGTCTACTGCCCACTAACGCACCTAATTTTTATTCGGCCGTTTATGGAGACTCTTCTACATTTTCTTTTATTGAAACTCCAGTGTACTTGTTTCATTGGCCTGTTAGTGGTAGAGGGGAAATCTAAAGAGATATACACTGAAAGAACTAAGAAATGAAAAGAAAAGCACAATAGGAAACTGGCAAGACAAACAAGATAAAATTATCACAAAATAAAATAAGATAATAGATAGATGGGAAGACTATTTTATGCAGCTCCTAGGGGTGAAATATGAATTAATGGATAAACAATCAAATGAACACGAGCAAGATACAGGTGACAAAATAACAGGACAAAAGAAAGAACAGGCCGATATTAGTAGCCAAGAATTCATTAGAATCAGGATTAGGATGATATAAAATCAGAAATGATCAAATACCTAGGGCAAGAGGGTAGCGATATATTGTGTAGAATAATAAATACGGCATGGAGGATACAATAAATACCCAAGATATGGAGAATAGCTATCATAGTCCCAATGCATAAAAAACGGAAATATGAACGAATGTAATAATTTCAGAGGAATATTGCTGCTCTGCGTGACCTACAAATTATATGAACGTACTATACAAGAAAGATAATATAAAACAGAGACAACATAAAATGATAGACAGGCAGCTTTTAGGGCGAACAGATCAACCCAAGATTGGATAATGGCATTGACACAAATCACCGAAAAATACTGGAAACGAATAATAAAATTTATACAGGAACAGTGGACTTAGAAAAGGCTTTTAATAGTGTAAACAGATAGGAGACCTGGAAATTGCAAAATAATAGAGTTATCTTAATCAAAGTTATTAAAAGCATTTATGCAAGTACCGATACCGTAGTACGAATAAATGGGAAGACATCGAATGGTTCCTCAACAAGAAAAAGTGTAAGGCAAGTAGGAGTATTGTGCTCTTTATTATAACAATGAATAAGATAGCAAAAGAGGTAAATCAAGGTCTAAGAAAAACACGACAGTAGAGAGAGATGGCGGGTTCTGGAACCGCCGCTCCGCCGCTCAGCCGCTCAGTCACAACCCCGAGCGTGTATACTGGAAGGTAGTCACAACCCCGAGCGCGCGTGTGTGGCAATGGGGGCCACAACCCCGGTTGGAGGGTTAAAAATGGGCAACAACCTCCTCCCCGGAAAATTCAAAACTCCCGCCCCTCTGGTCGGTAAGGTAGATAACTGGGCAGTGCCGGTAATACAGGTGACTGTATGTAGTGCCGCTTTTGACCGGTAGGTGTCGCTGTTTGGTAGGACGCCTGTAATGCCAGTAGTACAGGGGCTGTATGTAGTATCGCTTTCGACCGGTAGGTGTCGTTGTTCGGTAGGGTGGCCTACGTAGAATGTAGTGCCGCTTTTGACCGGGAGGTGCCGCTGTTCGGTAAATGCCGGTAATATAGGTGGCTGTATGTAGTAACGCTTTCGACCGGAAGGTGTCGCTGCTGCTCGGAGTACAGGGAGCTGTAGGTGGTAACAGTCCTAATTAGGAAATTAAGCTTGTCACCAGAAGATGGAGGATCAGGAAGCACTGGCCGGAAGGTTTGTAAAGTTAAACGATTACGTAATACCATGATATCACAAACCGGTTTCGACGGTACACCATCCATGTACTGACCGCGCTCGACCTGTTTGACGTCGGTGAAAGAACGAGAACGTTGCCAACGTGCTATAACTGTTGCATTTTTAAATACACATACGGTACACCATCCATGTACTGACCGCGCTCGACGCTGTTTGACTTCGGTGAAAGGACGAGAACGGCTATTGCCAACGTGCTATAACTGTTGCATTTTTAAATAGACAGACGGTACACCATCCAAGTACTGACCCCGCGCCTTACTGTTTGACTTTGGTGAAAGGACGAGAACGGCTATTGCCAACGTGCTATGACTGTTGCATTTTTAAATACACATACGGTACACCATCCAAGTACTGATCGCGCGTGTCGCTGTTTGACTTAGGTGATCGCATGAGGGTCGCTATTGCCAACGTGCTGGTTGTTGCGGATATGTTCCTATATATTACGTAATATTACGCAATACTATTACATCACAAACAGGTTTAGACGATAATTTTGGATGCAAGGAATATGTTAGAACTTCGCTCTTAGTCAGAAGATGTTGATAAAACAGATAATTATGTATAGATCCCTAATAAGATATTACGTAATACCATCATGGCATAAACATGGTGAATGTTAGATGGGAAGAGCGTTCTCATTCATGATATCATAGAAAATGCAGCGTTCTGATTGGTCGCATCCTATACAATGCCACGCTCTGATTGGTTACCAACTCGAAATTCAAAATTCTCCGATATGTATAGGAAGGTAGTTCACCCAACAACATCCTTAACATTGATTAAGGTGTTTAACGTCAGACAGTAAGTAATAAAGTCACTGGACATGCGCAAGTTAGCCCTGGTGAACATTACATACTATTGATCTGTCATTAGTAAGGTGAAGAACCGGTTTATATGTTTAAATGTAAACTACACCAAACTGAGGAATCGGGAGATGACCCGAATTTCATACGATTGATCGACCACCAATCGCAGTACGATACATCGTTAGACATCACAAACAGGTTTCAACGTTATATTTTAATATGAACAGGATGAATGTTATGCTAAGTACAGGAAGGTAGTTCCCCAACAACTTCCTTAACACTGATCAGGGTGTTTAACGTCAGACAGTAAGTGATGACGTCACTGCGCATGCACAAGTTGGTCCTGCTGAACACTGTATACTTTCGATCGCTCATCAGTAACGTGAAGAATCTGTTTATACGTTTGAACGTAAAGTACACCAAACTGAGGAATCGGGAGATGATCCGAGGTTCATACGATTGACCGACCGCTAATCACAGTACGATACATCATTAGACATCACAAATAGGTTTAGATATTATACTGTAATACGATATTATAAGGAAATGGAACGTAAGTCAATTAGTTAGTAAATTATTAAAACGTATCACATAGGCTTATGTTTAACTGGAACACTTATACCAATAGTAATCGATTGTAAATCAACAAAGTCAAACATATCAGGCTCGGTCAGGTCGTAGACGGATAGAAATCAGTATCTTTCAGTAAGATATGTGGATTTTCTATAACCATCCTATACAGTCGGCATCTAATAAAATTACGTAATACAAGGCTCCTTTGTCTATTGATACGAGCATGTAACGTCACAAACAGGATTCAACGACAGTTCTGTGTTAAATGTGTAAGTTAATATAAAATCAAATTTAATGAAACTCAGTCCATTATTTATTAATATACTAAGATACATGTAGAAAAACACTTACAAAGTTTAATTGATCGCATCATATGAAATATCGCATTCTGATTGAATATCGATAAATCATATAAAAGCTAGTTCATTTACCGACAGCTTTCTAACAGCTAGGTCGTGAACTTCAACATCTTTACCTCCAGTATATAGTTTTAGTGTTTATAGTTAGGCGTTGATTTCCTACTGGTTTAGCGTTTCATTATCACTTAGTATTCGTCGTGATTGGACAGGCATATTTTAGGTAAGTTATTTAAATTTCACCGCATACTTTCCCTAATAGACTGCAATATTATAGTTTAAGATGGAGTGTGAGATATGCCACAAAACATTTGCAAGAAAAGATGGATTGAACAGACATCCCTGCCTAAATAATCAATCTTACACATGCACCATATGTGAGGAAATCTTTACGAGATCGGATAGTCTGTCTCGACATAAGAAAACGCATAATATTGATTCCATAACCAAGAAACGAGATGTTTCAGAAGAGAAACAGCCACCAAGTAAAACGAACCATCCGGCGAATAGCATGTGGGAACAGGATTTTCGATGCCGCGACCAAACCTTACCGACGGCTACATTACACAATGAACACCTTTGTTTCCATGCGCATCTGAACAGCAATTCTCTTAAACTTGAAGAGGATATGTTCATCATAAAAATCACCCGGAACAATAATGTAAAAATAATGATAAAGCAGGCACCTCATGATGTAATACAACCTACAACATGAAAATTTGCATAAATATAGGATATTCCAACAGTATTATCCGACGTGAAGGTAATATCGATGGACCGACGCTTTCCAAGAAACAGTGCAGCGAGTGAAATATAATAACGAAGTAAAATAATTTTATACATATTATACTGAATAAAAGATATCATCATACACTTTACGAATTTTATTTAAAGGGTGGACTGATTCGATCTCATTTTCTTGGTAAAACTCCTTCGAGGGAGTATACGTTCTCATATTTGAATTTCTGCTATTTCTGTTTATAGGAACACCCCAGAATCGGTTTCTCGTTTACATCTTCAATTAAATACGTGTTGGGATTACCCACCTTACTTAAACACGTAAGAATACGGGATTTAACCTGAATGGATCGATGTTTCATATGATTGTATTCATCGATTATTTTAGACAAAATATCCATCTACCTATACAAATTTCTCAAACGAAATAAATGTACAATGTGAAGCTACCAGCATTATTCGACAGTTCTAACCTCGCAAGGAACCGAGTTGCTGGTGAAATTATACGGTACTGAACACATCAAATACATACAAAAGTCTCATTCTAACATGATAACGGAAGTATATTGTTCGATGTCGATATGATGGACATACCAAAGGTGAATGTAATGGGAGGTTTAACGTGATGTCTACGATGGAAGACGAAGAAAAAACAAGATGATACCGGAAAATATAAAATTTGCAAGCCATGAAAGAAAATAGTCATATATCGATCTAACCAGTTAAATAAAGAACAGGCTGTGCATCTAATGATACATTACAATCTTTCTTTACCTTGCACTTGAACTCACGTAAATATAGGATGATACGTTACCAGTACTATTCGACAATCTTAAACTTGCAAGGGGTCGAATTCCTGACGCGCGAAGTTGTATAAATCGTGTATTTGACAAGGGCGAAACAGGACATACATATCAATCCGCTATTAGTGGAAGAGGGATAAAACATCACTATGTTCTGATAACGGAACTATCTCATCCGATGTTGACATAGATATATCGAAGGCGAATATAAATATTCCAAATGATGAATAAGCGTGTATCCCATCGTGAATTACTGCAGTCTTTCGTCCAGCATGAAAAAATATATATGGGCGACCAATTATCCGCACTGACACGCCTAATCTTGGAAGGAGTTAACTTTATGGTGAAATTAAAAGGTATTGGTCACATCGACACCCAAAACAACCTATCAATATGTAAATGTATATGGACTTGACTTCATCATAAAGACGAAAATGTAGGAAGTTGTATCGACCATGTATTTAACAAGGGGAAAACGGATACACATATCGATCTATTATTAATGGAAGAGGATCAATACATCATTATGTTCTGATATCAGGTTGTTTCGATCGGTATCAACATCATAGACATATCAAAGGTGAATGTAATAGAATGTTAACCGTATTGACGATAACCGAGACGAAGAAGAAAGCAAGGTTGTTGGGGTGATATAAAATTTGTAAATCGCGAGCGAAAAACGATGTTACGTATTATGGTCCACATCGACTTTGCGTGTAAACCAATAGAATCATACTAGTCCGAGTCGCAAACAGCAAATACAAGTGGAATGCGTATTATGCATAAGCATAACAACGTACACTGGACCGGACTGAATCAACGTTTTCGTGCAACGATTGACGGAAATACATCAAACAACTATAAAACCGTCACATGGAATTCCCCAAACACATGAACCACCTCTCCGCCAGCGGGCGCAGAGCATAACACTGAAGTCGAAAAATGACATATATGCGAAAAGGCATTAAACGAACATACAGTAACAGAGCATTTCCATTTAACTTAACCATTCTGGGGTGTAGCGCATTCCAGTTGTAACCTCAACTGCAAAATACCTACACTCATTCCGATTTTCTTCTATAATTTAACTGGATATGACAGTCATCTTCAAATACGCTAGCTGGACGACGATAGCTAAAATATCGACGATATCCCACTTAATAAAGAAAAATACATCAGCTTCATCAAGAAGTTTAAATCGAATCAGTATGTCGATAAGGTAGATGTATTTCGAAAAATAAATATTAAAATGCGATTTATGGAATCGTTCAGATTTATGGGCGGTATCTATTGAGAAACAGGATGAAATTTTTCTCAAAATCAATGTCAATATGTGCAGACGTACGACTAACAGTTGAAGTTCATAACAAAGAAACGTACATCCCCGTACTAATATCAACAAGTACGAAAATTAAATGAATCGACTCTACTGCCCAAGAACAGCTTCCACGACACATTGACAGATAAAGGCGTTAGCGATCAAGACTACGAATACACTATAGTAGTCTAGAACACGATCACTCGTTCCACCTTACTGTAATATTGGAATATTATCTAAAAACCGATCTCCCGCTGTCCGCAGACGTATTTGGAAATTTTAGAGAAGTATATCACGATTCACAAACGATTTGAACCCAACCCACTACAACAACAACTGGTAGTTTCACCAATATGAATATTCAATGTGTTTTATCTCAAGTTAGTTTTCACCATGCAAGAGTCAAAAATGAATACCTAACCGTTAATGATAGCAGTGACCCATCAACCTACCTAGTAGTCTGAGGTGCTAATAATTTATGTGGGTAAATTATGTCTCAATCCCTGTCCTACAACAAATTCGAGTGGATGAACCCCGATGAAGTTGATCACCTCGACGTTAGTAGTATAGCGGACAACGATGAAACGCTATTGAAAGATGTCCGAAACGACCATCAGCTCCTTCTCGAAAACATAATTCATACAAAATCTGTAACAAACAGCATTGCATTATACATCATCGCAACCTTAAGCAGGCCATATTCAACGGTCTAGAACTCCCACTCACCCATCGAGTACTACGATTCAACCAGTTCACATGTCTGAAATATTACATTCATTAGAACACCTTCCTGAGGAACCAGTCCGAGGATGACTTCTAGATGAATTTTTTAAATTAATGAACAATTCCGTTTACAGAAAAATGAAGGAGAACATCGATAAACAAGTATATGTTTAACTGCTAAGGTATTGAAAGGATTTGAGGTGAAGACGAGACGCTGGACCTCTGATTGCAAAACAGAAGTTTAAAAACATCAATATATTTAGCGATAATTTTACAGTAATTCAAATGAAGATACTTAAAGTCGTCTACAATAAATCCGCATATATCGGTTTCATCGTCTTGAAATTGTCGAAACTGCTGATGTATGACTTTCACTACAACTACCTGAAACGGTTGTACTAGAATAAAATACTATTATGCTATATGAATACCTACAGATAGCTTCATACTATACATTGAAACTGAGAACGTGTATGCCGATATTAATCGAAATTCGCATACATTTAATACAACTGATTATGAATACGATATAATTCATACGAAATAAACTCGTGCAGGGAATGTTTACATCGAAGAATTTGTCGATTTTCGATCAAAGATGGTCGGACTTCAAGTAGATAACTGACAAATAAAACGTGTGAAAGGATCCGACCAACGACAATTTCCTGTATAAAACAGCATCTATTCAGGACGGCTCTGCACGATATCTATCTAATATGGAAAGCAGGAAATTGGCACTACCATGCTTGAACGATAGGAGGTGCATCCATACTAATAGGCTAATGATATACATACACACGCCTAGGGTACAACAAGGCAATCAAGACTGAAAAATAGAGGTTTAAGGTAAAAAATGTAATTACCATCCAGAAGCAAACCGAAACCTGTTGTTCCACGAATTTCTTCACAACCAGATTTATCATCATCAGCTTAAACAACACGGACAACGTAAATATCTACAGCTACATAGGATATCTCTCGTACTGAAGCAAGGTGAGATTTTAAGACATCTGTATTTTTATGAAAATATTAATGTTTGTATGTTATTATTGTATGTGAACGCCAGTTTATCTGACGGTCAATATATTTTTAATAAAATGCAATCTCTGAGTGTTTTTAACCGACTCGAACGAGCCACTGACAGCAGCGTGTTTGTCATGCGAAACATTAGTAACATGTACTACTTCTAGAAGCTGATTAACCAAAGAATATCCCTACTGAACACTGACTTGGATATAAGCGTTAAAATAGATGACGATGAGCAAATAAGACGGTATAGGAGCTGTGACGTCAGCACTTACTATCCAACGTCAAACGTCAAGACGTTTTTGAGTGGCATACTTGCCAATATGCAGTCGGGGAGGGGTAAAGGGGTCACTCTTTCAGATGACGGGAATGTTGAATTTCCGGGGAGGTTGGCGCGAATTTTGAATTTCCAGGCATGTTGAATCGAATTTTAAATTTCAAGGGAGGTTGACGCGAATTTTGAATTTTCGAGGTTGTTGAACCGAATTTAAAATTGCAAGAGGGGTTCCAGACACGCAGGCATACGTGTTGTCTACCTTTCGGAGTCGATAAGGTGGACAACACGCATGCCTGCGTGTCTGGAAGGTATACAACCCCTCTTGCAATTTTAAATTCGGTTCAACAACCTCGAAAATTCAAAATTCGCGTCAACCTCCTTGAAATTTAAAATTCGATTCAACATGCCTGGAAATTCAAAATTGCGCCAACCTCCCGGAAATTCAACATTCCCGTCATCTGAAAGAGTGACCCCTTTACCCCCTCCCCGACTGCATATTGGCAAGTATGCCACTCAAAAACGTCTTGACGTTTGACGTTGGATAGTAAGTGCTGACGTCACAGCTCCTATACCGTCTTATTTGCTCATCGTCATCTATTTTAACGCTTATATCCAAGTCAGTGTTCAGTAGGGATATTCTTTGGTTAATCAGCTTCTAGAAGTAGTACATGTTACTAATGTTTCGCATGACAAACACGCTGCTGTCAGTGGCTCGTTCGAGTCGGTTAAAAACACTCAGAGATTGCATTTTATTAAAATATATTGACCGTCAGATAAACGGCGTTCACATACAATAATAACATACAAACATTAATATTTTCATAAAATACAGATGTCTTAAAATCTCACCTTGCTTCAGTACGAGAGATATCCTATGTAGCTGTAGATATTTACGTTGTCCGTGTTGTTTAAGCTGATGATGATAAATCTGGTTGTGAAGAAATTCGTGGAACAACAGGTTTCGGTTTGCTTCTGGATGGTAATTACATTTTTTACCTTAAACTCTATTTTTCAGTCTTGATTGCCTTGTTGTACCCTAGGCGTGTGTATGTATATCATTAGCCTATTAGTATGGATGCACCTCCTATCGTTCAAGCATGGTAGTGCCAATTTCCTGCTTTCCATATTAGATAGATATCGTGCAGAACCGTCCTGAATAGATGCTGTTTTTACAGGAAATTGTCGTTGGTCGGATCCTTTCACACGTTTTATTTGTCAGTTATCTACTTGAAGTCCGACCATCTTTGATCGAAAATCGACAAATTCTTCTTCGATGTAAACATTCCCTGCACGAGTTTATTTCGTATGAATTATATCGTATTCATAATCAGTTGTATTAAGTGTATGCGAATTTCGATTAATATCGGCATACACGTTCTCAGTTTCAATGTATAGTATGAAGTTATCTGTAGGTATTCATATAGCATAATAGTATTTTATTCTAGTACAACCGTTTCAGGTAGTTGTAGTGAAAGTCATACATCAGCAGTTTCGACAATTTCAAGACGATGAAACCGATATATGCGGATTTATTGTAGACGACTTTAAGTATCTTCATTTGAATTACTGTAAAATTATCGCTAAATATATTGATGTTTTTAAACTTCTGTTTTGCAATCAGAGGTCCAGCGTCTCGTCTTCACCTCAAATCCTTTCAATACCTTAGCAGTTAAACATATACTTGTTTATCGATGTTCTCCTTCATTTTTCTGTAAACGGAATTGTTCATTAATTTAAAAATTCATCTAGAAGTCATCCTCGGACTGGTTCCTCAGGAAGGTGTTCTAATGAATGTAATATTTCAGACATGTGAACTGGTTGAATCGTAGTACTCGAAGGGTGAGTGGGAGTTCTAGACCGTTGAATATGGCCTGCTTAAGGTTGCGATGATGTATAATGCAATGCTGTTTGTTACAGATTTTGTATGAATTATGTTTTCGAGAAGGAGCTGATGGTCGTTTCGGACATCTTTCAATAGCGTTTCATCGTTGTCCGCTATACTACTAACGTCGAGGTGATCAACTTCATCGGGGTTCATCCACTCGAATTTGTTGTAGGACAGGGATTGAGACATAATTTACCCACATAAATTATTAGCACCTCAGACTACTAGGTAGGTTGATGGGTCACTGCTATCATTAACGGTTAGGTATTCATTTTTGACTCTTGCATGGTGAAAACTAACTTGAGATAAAACACATTGAATATTCATATTGGTGAAACTACCAGTTGTTGTTGTAGTGGGTTGGGTTCAAATCGTTTGTGAATCGTGATATACTCTAAAATTTCGAAATACGTCTGCGGACAGCGGGAGATCGGTTTTTAGATAATATTCCAATATTACAGTAAGGTGGAACGAGTGATCGTGTTCTAGACTACTATAGTGTATTCGTAGTCTTGATCGCTAACGCCTTTATCTGTCAATGTGTCGTGGAAGCTGTTCTTGGGCAGTAGAGTCGATTCATTTAATTTTCGTACTTGTTGATATTAGTACGGGGATGTACGTTTCTTTGTTATGAACTTCAACTGTTAGTCGTACGTCTTGCACATATTGACATTGATTTTGAGAAAAATTTCATCCTGTTTCTCAATAGATACCGCCCATAAATCTGAACGATTCCATAAATCGCATTTTAATATTTATTTTTCGAAATACATCTACCTTATCGACATACTGATTCGATTTAAACTTCTTGATGAAGCTGATGTATTTTTCTTTATTAAGTGGGATATCGTCGATATTTTAGCTATCGTCGTCCAGCTAGCGTATTTGAAGATGACTGTTATATCCAGTTAAATTATAGAAGAAAATCGGAATGAGTGTAGGTATTTTGCAGTTGAGGTTACAACTGGAATGCGCTACACCCCAGAATGGTTAAGTTAAATGGAAATGCTCTGTTACTGTATGTTCGTTTAATGCCTTTTTCGCATATATGTCATTTTTCGACTTCAGTGTTATGCTCGGTGCCCGCTGGCGGAGAGGTGGCCTCATGTGTTTGGGGAATTCCATGTGACGGTTTTATAGTTGTTTGATGTATTTCCGTCAATCGTTGCACGAAAACGTTGATTCAGTCCGGTCCAGTGTACGTTGTTATGCTTATGCATAATACGCATTCCACTTGTATTTGCTGTTTGCGACTCGGACTAGTATGATTCTTATTGGTTTACACGCAAAGTCGATGTGGACCATAATACGTAACATCGTTTTTCGCTCGCGATTTACAAATTTTATATCACCCCAACAACCTTGCTTTCTTCTTCGTCTCGGTTATCGTCAATACGGTTAACATTCTATTACATTCACCTTTGATATGTTTATGATGTTGATACCGATCGAAACAACCTGATATCAGAACATAATGATGTATTGATCCTCTTCCATTAATAATAGATCGATATGTGTATCCGTTTTCCCCTTGTTAAATACATGGTCGATACAACTTCCTACATTTTCGTCTTTATGATGAAGTCAAGTCCATATACATTTACATATTGATAGGTTGTTTTGGGTGTCGATGTGACCAATACCTTTTAATTTCACCATAAAGTTAACTCCTTCCAAGATTAGGCGTGTCAGTGCGGATAATTGGTCGCCCATATATATATTTTTTCATGCTGGACGAAAGACTGCAGTAATTCACGATGGGATACACGCTTATTCATCATTTGGAATATTTATATTCGCCTTCGATATATCTATGTCAACATCGGATGAGATAGTTCCGTTATCAGAACATAGTGATGTTTTATCCCTCTTCCACTAATAGCGGATTGATATGTATGTCCTGTTTCGCCCTTGTCAAATACACGATTTATACAACTTCGCGCGTCAGGAATTCGACCCCTTGCAAGTTTAAGATTGTCGAATAGTACTGGTAACGTATCATCCTATATTTACGTGAGTTCAAGTGCAAGGTAAAGAAAGATTGTAATGTATCATTAGATGCACAGCCTGTTCTTTTATTTAACTGGTTAGATCGATATATGACTATTTTCTTTCATGGCTTGCAAATTTTATATTTTCCGGTATCATCTTTGTTTTTTCTTCGTCTTCCATCGTAGACATCACGTTAAACCTCCCATTACATTCACCTTGGTATGTCCATCATATCGACATCGAACAATATACTTCCGTTATCATGTTAGAATGAGACTTTTGTATGTATTTGATGTGTTCAGTACCGTATAATTTCACCAGCAACTCGGTTCCTTGCGAGGTTAGAAACTGTAGAGCATGCTGGTAGCTTCACATTGTACATTTATTTCGTTTGAGAAATTTGTATAGGTAGATGGATATTTTGTCTAAAATAATCGATGAATACAATCATATGAAACATCGATCCATTCAGGTTAAATCCCGTATTCTTACGTGTTTAAGTAAGGTGGGTAATCCCAACACGTATTTAATTGAAGATGTAAACGAGAAACCGATTCTGGGGTGTTCCTATAAACAGAAATAGCAGAAATTCAAATATGAGAACGTATACTCCCTCGAAGGAGTTTTACCAAGAAAATGAGATCGAATCAGTCCACCCTTTAAATAAAATTCGTAAAGTGTATGATGATATCTTTTATTCAGTATAATATGTATAAAATTATTTTACTTCGTTATTATATTTCACTCGCTGCACTGTTTCTTGGAAAGCGTCGGTCCATCGATATTACCTTCACGTCGGATAATACTGTTGGAATATCCTATATTTATGCAAATTTTCATGTTGTAGGTTGTATTACATCATGAGGTGCCTGCTTTATCATTATTTTTACATTATTGTTCCGGGTGATTTTATGATGAACATATCCTCTTCAAGTTTAAGAGAATTGCTGTTCAGATGCGCATGGAAACAAAGGTGTTCATTGTGTAATGTAGCCGTCGGTAAGGTTTGGTCGCGGCATCGAAAATCCTGTTCCCACATGCTATTCGCCGGATGGTTCGTTTTACTTGGTGGCTGTTTCTCTTCTGAAACATCTCGTTTCTTGGTTATGGAATCAATATTATGCGTTTTCTTATGTCGAGACAGACTATCCGATCTCGTAAAGATTTCCTCACATATGGTGCATGTGTAAGATTGATTATTTAGGCAGGGATGTCTGTTCAATCCATCTTTTCTTGCAAATGTTTTGTGGCATATCTCACACTCCATCTTAAACTATAATATTGCAGTCTATTAGGGAAAGTATGCGGTGAAATTTAAATAACTTACCTAAAATATGCCTGTCCAATCACGACGAATACTAAGTGATAATGAAACGCTAAAACCAGTAGGAAATCAACGCCTAACTATAAACACTAAAACTATATACTGGAGGTAAAGATGTTGAAGTTCACGACCTAGCTGTTAGAAAGCTGTCGGTAAATGAACTAGCTTTTATATGATTTATCGATATTCAATCAGAATGCGATATTTCATATGATGCGATCAATTAAACTTTGTAAGTGTTTTTCTACATGTATCTTAGTATATTAATAAATAATGGACTGAGTTTCATTAAATTTGATTTTATATTAACTTACACATTTAACACAGAACTGTCGTTGAATCCTGTTTGTGACGTTACATGCTCGTATCAATAGACAAAGGAGCCTTGTATTACGTAATTTTATTAGATGCCGACTGTATAGGATGGTTATAGAAAATCCACATATCTTACTGAAAGATACTGATTTCTATCCGTCTACGACCTGACCGAGCCTGATATGTTTGACTTTGTTGATTTACAATCGATTACTATTGGTATAAGTGTTCCAGTTAAACATAAGCCTATGTGATACGTTTTAATAATTTACTAACTAATTGACTTACGTTCCATTTCCTTATAATATCGTATTACAGTATAATATCTAAACCTATTTGTGATGTCTAATGATGTATCGTACTGTGATTAGCGGTCGGTCAATCGTATGAACCTCGGATCATCTCCCGATTCCTCAGTTTGGTGTATTTTACGTTCAAACGTATAAACAGATTCTTCACGTTACTGATGAGCGATCGAAAGTATACAGTGTTCAGCAGGACCAACTTGTGCATGCGCAGTGACGTCATCACTTACTGTCTGACGTTAAACACCCTGATCAGTGTTAAGGAAGTTGTTGGGGAACTACCTTCCTGTACTTAGCATAACATTCATCCTGTTCATATTAAAATATAACGTTGAAACCTGTTTGTGATGTCTAACGATGTATCGTACTGCGATTGGTGGTCGATCAATCGTATGAAATTCGGGTCATCTCCCGATTCCTCAGTTTGGTGTAGTTTACATTTAAAACATATAAACCGGTTCTTCACCTTACTAATGACAGATCAATAGTATGTAATGTTCACCAGGGCTAACTTGCGCATGTCCAGTGACTTTATTACTTACTGTCTGACGTTAAACACCTTAATCAATGTTAAGGATGTTGTTGGGTGAACTACCTTCCTATACATATCGGAGAATTTTGAATTTCGAGTTGGTAACCAATCAGAGCGTGGCATTGTATAGATGCGACCAATCAGAACGCTGCATTTTCTATGATATCATGAATGAGAACGCTCTTCCCATCTAACATTCACCATGTTTATGCCATGATGGTATTACGTAATATCTTATTAGGGATCTATACATAATTATCTGTTTTATCAACATCTTCTGACTAAGAGCGAAGTTCTAACATATTCCTTGCATCCAAAATTATCGTCTAAACCTGTTTGTGATGTAATAGTATTGCGTAATATTACGTAATATATAGGAACATATCCGCAACAACCAGCACGTTGGCAATAGCGACCCTCATGCGATCACCTAAGTCAAACAGCGACACGCGCGATCAGTACTTGGATGGTGTACCGTATGTGTATTTAAAAATGCAACAGTCATAGCACGTTGGCAATAGCCGTTCTCGTCCTTTCACCAAAGTCAAACAGTAAGGCGCGGGGTCAGTACTTGGATGGTGTACCGTCTGTCTATTTAAAAATGCAACAGTTATAGCACGTTGGCAATAGCCGTTCTCGTCCTTTCACCGAAGTCAAACAGCGTCGAGCGCGGTCAGTACATGGATGGTGTACCGTATGTGTATTTAAAAATGCAACAGTTATAGCACGTTGGCAACGTTCTCGTTCTTTCACCGACGTCAAACAGGTCGAGCGCGGTCAGTACATGGATGGTGTACCGTCGAAACCGGTTTGTGATATCATGGTACATGTAATCGTTTAACTTTACAAACCTTCCGGCCAGTGCTTCCTGATCCTCCATCTTCTGGTGACAAGCTTAATTTCCTAATTAGGACTGTTACCACCTACAGCTTCCTGTACTCCGAGCAGCAGCGACACCTTCCGGTCGAAAGCGTTACTACATACAGCCACCTATATTACCGGCATCTACCGAACAGCGGCACCTCCCGGTCAAAAGCGGCACTACATACTACGTAGGCCACCCTACCGAACAAACGACACCTACCGGTCGAAAGCGATACTACATACAGCCCCTGTACTACTGGCATTACAGGCGTCCTACCAAACAGCGACACCTACCGGTCAAAAGCGGCACTACATACAGTCACCTGTATTACCGGCACTGCCCAGTTATCTACCTTACCGACCAGAGGGGCGGGAGTTTTGCATTTTCCGGGAGGGGTTGTTGCCCATTTTTAACCCTCCAACCGGGGTTGTGGCCCCCATTGCCACACACGCGCGCTCGGGGTTGTGACTACCTTCCAGTATACACGCTCGGGGTTGTGACTGAGCGGCTGGAGCGGCGGAGCGGCGGTTCCAGAACCCGCCATCTCTCTACTCACGACTAACAAGAAAAGGTTTCCAACCCGCACACACCTATTTCAATGAAATCTGATAATTATATAGAGGTAATAAGATTATGTCAGACGCCCCTTTTGTTTCTGCGATTAAGGCCATCGAAGGAGTGGAAAGCGCCCCTGAAAATTGGCCTGCTTTTCGTTTTCTGCCAATTACTCTGGAATTGTTTTAAGAAATAAATATCCAAGCATATGAGCATATAGCCCTTCAAGAGGGCTATTGAAACATGTCTGAATCGGTAACTCTTATTCTTTAAAATATTACCCGCTCCCGCCCCCAACGATTTGTGGAAAACCAATTTCGATAAAATTTGGTGCTTATGTACAGCTGTTTGAGCTATGTAAGAGGCCGGCTTCTGTTTCTGCCAGTAACGTCTATGAAGGGATGAAAGGCTCCCCCAAGAATGGGATCGCTTTTTGTCAATTACTCTGCAATTCTTGCCCGAAGAAAATATTCAAAATATGGACATATAGCGCATCAATAGGGCTATTCCAACATGTTTTAATTGGTGATCCTTATTCTTTAAAAAAATTACCCTTTCTCGTCCTCGTTGATTTATGGAGACACCGATTTCGATGAAACTTGGTAGTTATGTGGAACTACACCACGTAAACAGCCTGTTTCTGCTACTGCTCCAAAAGCCTTTGAAGTGGTTAAAACTAGCTAAATAAATATTTAGTCATATGGGTGTGTGAGCTTCAACAGGGCTCTCGAAACATATCTTATATGAATCCGTTATACTTAGGTTAGTTATATACACATCCTATGTACAATAAAGAGAAGGTGTACATGCGTTTGAAATGTAATTATGTTATTATTATAAGAAGTTAACAAAATAAGACAAAAATCAAATACAAAGAATATTAAAGTTACAACAGAAAAAATATTTGTTCCTATAGAAGTATTAAGTCACAAAGTATAATTACATGGTGTATCCGTGGAACATACGTATTTTGTGTCATTCTTGATGAAAATGATAGTCTTCGTAAAAATATTGATTACCTTGCACATCTAATGAAAGCATGTTTTCCGCATATGAAGCACATAGGGGAAAAGGCAAATTGCACTGGATGTTCAAAACGCTCCGGTCGAGTATGCAGACATCCACTTTTATACCAAGCATACGCAAATATATTCTGAAACCTCGGTGCAGACAGTTGACTGTGAATTAGGGATTGCATTTTAATCACGTGATTGTGTTGCAAATCCACGTTATAATTTTCGAGGATCACTAGATCTGAAAACTTTCTAACGCTTTGCATATCCGAAACCCAAACACAAGAGCTGAAGTGTACCTGTCATTTTTTTAGGGATAGTAAGCATTTCGACTTCTTTGTGAGTAGGTATATATGTTTTCAGAGAAGCCGGGTAATGTCAGGTCCAGGAGTCTAATAACAGAGAACTTCATGCACCACCAAAACTGAGTGTACAATACATTCAATTTTCTTCGTTCCTGCCAAGGCAAGTGTACGACCTGAATGTATGCTTTCAGCATGAACGGCTAACAAACTTTGTAGTTTTCCGTGATACGATCCCGTCTGCTTGTTTAAACTGCAGTATCCATTTCCTTGAAACTCTAAAATTTTCTAGTTTAATTTCTGTATTAGCCTGTAGAGCCCAACTTCTTATATCCATGTCGTGAACGATGAGATCTGCATCCAAACTGGCAATAAACCGTTAAAGCGTGTGTTGAGAAATTTGCATTAACTTTTGACGTTTTCTGCCACTCTTCTGTAATGACTGCTCCCATTTATATAGTTGTCGCAGAGACTTAACTTTTTAATTTTTTGTTGAACTGTAGCTAACTTCATCAATCCTTGTTTTGCACTTTCTTTTTGTATTCGATATCAGTGAAACCACCTACATCATCGCTGGCAAAAGTTTCTTCCAATTTTTCTTGTACAACATGTCTTAATCCTTCTCGTGAAGCCGGCTCATCTTCCATCACGAGATCAGCAACAATTGGGCGGTATTTGTTTAAAAATTCCTACCCTTAATTTGTCTGGAACTCAAAGGAACTGCCTTGCACACTTCTGTCTATTATATCTTTGATAGCATCAGGCAGTTCTTGTTCTTTAACATTTGGATTTCCGGTTTCTTCCCGATGTCCATAAGTAATAATTAACAAATTAATTACATTTTGTGGGTTTATGTACAACGTGATGCAGTACAAAAACACGATACAATTTACAGTGTGGCTGAAAACTATGTATTAATCATACCGGGATATATAAAGTTTTTATGCCTACGCATTAGTAAAAATAGAAAATGACAACCATTTCATCGATATTCATTTCATGGATATTCATGTCGGTTGAAATGACAAAGTATTATTAATATTTTGATGCAAACAGTGCTATTTAAAAGCGATTACTCTTATTGTAATCAATAAACATGTACATAGTACGTATAATAAGCGGAAAAATATTTTTGTTATGATGTTCCCATTGACCACCGGCGTCATCCCTGCGTCCATTGATATTATAAAGACGTAGGCTTTAACTTTTGCTAAAATCCATTGTCGGTCAGTAAATTTCTTTTTCTTGCAATAATTGTAATTGCCAAAAAAAAAAAGAAAAACAACCCTATATCCAGCCATCAGATGCTGTTAGATCAGAGAGAGAAACCAGATTTTTATATAGTGCTACCAACTCTGGAAGTAATATTTTTGAGATTAAGAGTTACTAATTCAAACATGTCTTAATAGCCCTCTTTGATGCGCTATATGTCCATTTTTTGAATATTTTCTTCGTGCAAGAATTGCAAAGTAATTGATAAAAGACGGTCCCATTCTTCAGGGAACCTTTCACTCTTTCATAGGCGTTACTGGCAGAAACAGAAACCGACCTTTTACATACTTCAATCAGCCCTACATAATTACCAAGTTTTATCGATATCGGTGTTTCCGCAAATCGTTGAGGGTAGGGGGAGGAAGGAGGGGAGGGGTAATATTTTTAGTTATAAGGGATACCAGTTCAAATATGTTTCAATAGCCCTCTTCAAGCGCTATATGCTCATGTGTTTGAATAGTTTCTTCGTGCAACAATTGCAGAATAAATGGCAAAAGACGGTACCATTCTTGGGGGAGCCTTCAACCCCTTCATAGACGTTATTACCAGAAACAGAATCCGGCCGGGTTACCGATTTAGATGTTTCAATTGCGCTCTTGAAGCGCTATATACTCATATTTTTGGATATTTTTCTTCATCAAATAATTCTAGAGTAATTTGCAAAAACGAAAAGCAGGCCAATTTTCGGGGGACGCTTTTGTTCCCTCTGATGGCTCTAATAACAGAAACAGAATGCGGCGTCTTACATAGCCCTATCAGCTCTACATAATTACAAAATTTAATTCAGATCGGTGTGTGTGGGTTCGGAACCTTTCCTTGTAAGATATAGGAGGCCTCGCCCAGTTTCCTTTTAACAAGTTGAATACCTGGACAACTTGTTAGTATTCGTAACACAGAGGAAACCTTTGCAAGAAAGATTGGACAATGGAGTATAAATATGAGGAAATATGGACTAAAAATAAACACAGAAAAGACTGAGATCAAGGAAATCGCAAAAGAGAAAAGAAGGCATAAATACACAAGTAAGAACACAAAACATACAAGTGGTGAACACACTAAAATATCAAGGAACATACACAGAAACCGATGGAAAACTGGAGGAAGAAATAATGGACAGAATACAAAAAACGGAGTGGGTCTACAGAACGCTATATAAATCGTTTAAGTCAATCAAACTACAACTCTGGAGTTTGAAAACATAGCTATTAAACTTCAAAGTTGTTGTTTGATTGACCCATAAGAGGTACAGAGAAAAGATAACTACATACAAAAGTCGCGAAACATAGCGTGGACGTATAGGGTAGAACAAAATCAATAAAATCTGTAAATAGTGAAAAAGGCGATCGGACACGTCAACCTTGATTTCCAAATGCACACATTTTTACAAAAAACCTATTTTGTGATGTCTATTGTAGTGTAGTACAGATATGACGTCACTTCCCTTTTTTAATGGTAACCTCAATACTTCCTAGCGCCATTTAGAGGAGAACGTTTTTCTGCATTCAGAACGATGATTTCTGAGATAGGTTACATAACAGGATTTTTGAGAAAATACTTTGTGTATTATTCAATTTAACAATCAAAGTTTAATTAAGAAAGCAAAAGATACAAACAAATTTCAAATTATTCAAATTAAATGTTCAAACTGCATACCATGCGATTTTTGACAACGTTGACAACGAGCAAGGCCATGTTCACATTTGTTTATGATATTATTTAATACTTGGGGAGTTATTAACCTGATTTCTTCAGTTATTATAATAAGTCACTCTTCAATATTATTGAGTCGGTTTAGATACATTTTAGATTTGAACCTGACAAGAAGAAATCGAGTGGAGTTAGATCGGGAGATCTAACTGAAGGCTTAAACTCTAGAAATTCCAGTGATAAACTAAACCGACGGAAGAAACATTTAGTTTTTTCTGAAACAAAATCACTTAAGGTGTATTTTTGAAAGTCTGTTAAATTTGCATAGTTTCGATCATTTTTTAATTTAACAGTTGGTTCTTTTAAATTAAGTTTTTCAACCATTTTACGTTTTTCTTCAAGACTTATATTTGAATCGAAAAAGGTTAGAGCTACTGTTTCCCCAGAAATATACCATAAATGGTTGCTCACTTTTTTAAGGATTACTGCTGAGATTTCTGGGTTAGTTTTCGAATACTGTATAGCATCTTAAATAAAAGTCAAATCCTGAAGCGGTGCGTCTGTGGCATTGGTACATTTGAGCCAGACTTTAATGTAAAGTTTCACTAGAAAATGCAAATATCGCGTAATCCATTTGATTCACTTTTTGTGAGAGAGAATTGGTCACGGAACAGAAATATTTTTAAAGAATATATTGCTTTTGACATCCATCGTGCATGGCTAGTTGGACCAGGCGTTCGAAAATTATAAAGCTCTGCACCAAGGAAGATTAAGACCAACTGAAGTAATTCTTTATAGTCTTCTCGATTTTGCGATTTAGTCAGTTGTTCATAACAAAACTTTATACAATTTTCACGTTCAGCTGGAATTGTTTGTAATAAAACAGTTGCATCTTCATTGCCACTTCTAAATAATTCTTTGTTAAAACTTGTCCATGATTTGGCAAATCTTTCAAATATTGAAACTTCTGGAGCAGATGTAGAATATAGCTTTGTTTCGAAAACGCTGCGCAATATTATTTCATACACATGATGGCGACAAGGTAGATTAATTACTCCACGTCCCATTTTTTTCCAATAGGGCAGCAGCGCCTGTGTAGATACTAGTATTTGCAGACGTTGTATCATATGACAAGCCGTTTACTTGGTCCACAATATTCCATTTAACTAATCTTTCATAAACTGCATCCGCAATATTTTTGCCAGTTGAAGATTCTACTTTCGGTGCACCAAGAAACTTCGATGTGCCGTTGTAGCTCACCAAAACTGCAATCCGTTCAACATTTGTGGGTCCGATTGAATCTTTCATGAACTTTCCATTGGAATGACCTACCACCGAACCAATTTTACTAACCTATAAATGATAAAAGGATTGCAACAGAATTTAATACTACTTTTAGTTAAAAGTAAAAGAAAAACAACTTACATTATCCGTAAAACCAGCTGAAATTTCTTTAGATTCTTTATGCGATTTTCTTGACGAAAACGATGAATTGTTGAACGGTTAATAACAAGTTCTTCTACAAGGTGTCCTAATGCTTCAGCTGCTGCTATAAGAATGTGGACTGCCATTCCATCCGATACTTTGGCATTGTCCAATGCTGCTACTAACCGAGTTGTAATAAAGCTTTTGCGACCTCGTTTCTGACCTAAAACAAAGTTTTCTTTCTCGATAGTCGTGTTATTAATTCGTAACTCGATAACACTATCTTCATCTGTCCACTCCATAAGTTGACAAACATCTATGGAAAGTCGAACACTGAATATTTAAAACTTAAATTTATTCATATACAAAACTTACCTGATTGGTTCGATTTTTCGTCTTCGTGCTTCCTTTTACGTGCAGCTTCTTTATTTTTTCGTTCCTGTGCTTTTTTTCTCGATTCGATAAAGCCACATCGACACCAGCCGTGCAACCTGGACGTCCTTTTTGTCTTTGCATTTTTAGGAACAGTCTATCTTCTACAACCCGAATTTTGTTTAGCGCATTTTTAGTTTTTTGAATATTTTTCCACTTTTTATATAATTTCAATAATTTCGTCAACACACTTATGCTATTCTCGAATCGGTATACGTGCTTGATGCCAAAATATTTGAACAGAATCAATTGCCAATTTTGCGCTTTGCTTTGCTAAAAGCTTTACATAGCGAATATTGTAAAATAGGACTTGTAAGACCTGACGATTTGACGGAAGTTTTGCTCCAGTAATTTGGTTAGAAACATTCCCAACTAAATGAATTTTGTTTAAATTTTCGTTGGCTTTACGTGTTTTAACGATTTGAGTGCTTGCTGCTTCGTCCGTAGTCGATTTCGATGATATTTTTGACATTTTAATCTTAATTGTTATATAACTTTAGAACACCTGAATGACAAATTATTTAATTACACTGTTAATAACTCACTTCACTTAGATCAATACTTACATAGCAAAATATAACTTCAATTAAATCACGGTTTTTACAACAGTGGTATTTGAGGTTATAGCGACAATGTTTGCAAAAGTGCCTTGTTATCAGCAGCGACCGTCGCTGAGGAATACACAGTTTGCAAAAAAGTCCCGTTATTGCTAAGGAACACACAAGTTCTATGAATAGTTCATACCAAGAGTAAAGTGTTCTAAAACAATAATTTTGAGGTGAGTATATTTTTAAAGTTTTACCGCTATTGCAACTTCAAAAAAATACACAGAAAATATCGTACAGCCGATATATTAATCTCGCGCAAACAAAAAATTTACCAACGAAGCACTCTTAAAACTTTTTTATATATTTTTTACATTTGTTCTCAAAAGGCACAAATAAAATTAAAATTGCAAATGAAAATCTTAATAACATAATAAATAGCACCTAAAAAGGTTTTTTTTTTCTAAAAATTTAAAAAATGGTCAAAAGTTGAGATGTCCCACTTCACCCCATGTCCCACTTTACCCCATTCTTTCCTATATAATACCAAATAATGTAAGGAAAAACAAGAAAATTTAAATAAATTTTTCTCTTTCAGTATTTTTTGAAGAAAATAATGAATAGACGCGATTAAAAAGTGACAAATGTATAAAAATTGATGTTTTGCCCATATTCACTTGTTGAATATTTGAAGTCGTTTCCGGATCCATAAAACGTTATCGGATCCGGTCCAAATTTTACATACTTACTTTTCTAATACAAAGGTACAAAAATCTGCCCGGCGGTTTATAGAAAAACGATATTTCAAAATAAGGACACCTCTAGTGCTGGTGCAATATCCTGTGTGCCTCTCAATGAATCAGGACTTATATCAGTAACATTGAGATTATTACTAACATAATCCATTTGATGAGCATCAGAATACAATAACAATCTAACGTCAGTGTCTGAAGGATATGCGTAATATTCCCTCGATCTTAATATAAAACAGAATTAAGAAGGATAATAAACTCCAAATATAATAATCAAGCTGTAGCATTAAGTAACTTTATAATAAAAAGATTATAAATCTATTTGCAGCCTACTTTAAGGCAATTTAAGGTACATATATATTTCCCAAATTTATACAATTATGTTTTTGCGATAGCAACTCTGTGGCGAGTTCTACTGATTTTCCCTGGCCCTGCTCTGTTCCAAACGAATCTAGACCTTAAGGTCCAGATATCTCGAGCCCGCGTGCTTATCGATTGATAGGTAGGGTGGAATCTTACACCTAGTATATTCAGGGGTGTGGAATTCAATTTTCTACATCACTTGTAAATAAAATCAAAGTGTGCGGGGTTCGAAAGAGCATCCAATCGATCCCTCGTCTCTTTTTCCCTGTGTGAGAACCGATGCCAAAGGTTTTGCTTTTAGTAGACGGCTTTAAAAGCCCTTTTGTGGTTTCTTTTTTCCCATTTTGTGCGTATTACATTATGTGATTCTCTTTCAGAGTAATTAATAAATTCGTAGTTGTATTTATATGTATACATGTGGTTTGAGTTGTACTGTTCTTAAGAATATCAATTCCAGCATCAAAGAAGTGGAAACGACAAAAAGAGCCTAAACTTTTCAAGCAAATTCAATTTCAAAGTACTAATTATCCAGATTAGATTTAGGAAAACATCTTTGTTGAAACCTGTTACGGTCCCCTGGTTTGGAGAGAGGACCAGTTACCCGCTTGCGTGGTAAATGGAAAATGAGGAAACAGGCTTTTGTTTTCATGCCGGTTTATTTGAACAGATAAGATTGACATATTTTACAATAAAAGGTAGTTGTTCAGACAGAACAGTTGACATATTTACACTATAAAAGATGGTCATAAAAGTACGTATTTGTATGTATATTATTCTAAGGTCAAATTTTTTGGATAAAAAATGTAATGCAACTTACACTTTATATTATGTTATATAAAACGCACTTAGCGTGTATTCTGTATCTGTTTCTATGGTTCCAAAGAATTGGAATTGTATTTCTCACTTTGAATAAAATTACAAAATTTTGATCTTCTCTTGCCATCCGTAGACGTACGTTTCGCGGTTATACCGCTCGTCAGTACGGCTTTGCAAGAGCTGTAATTTCGTATACAAATTTTATGTATATATGGTCTGAACATTGATGTTTGTACATGTGAGAGGGATTCGATATGAATTCTCTCACAATGCACGTATTACGCATTTTTTACAGTTATTTTTTCTACAGAAGTTACTGCAGGAGGCTGTGGCAACGCAAGTTGTCCACTTCTGTAGAAAGAATAACTGTAAAAAATGCGTAATACGTGCATTGTGAGAGAATTCATATAGAATCCTCTCACATGTACAAACATCAACTTTGAATAAATTAACACTCGTTTGTGGCTGAACGTTTCAAGATACGTTTTATTCAAAACAGTTCAAATATGTTTGTCTTCGCGTTTGTTCTTAACGCTTTAAATACGTTTGTCATAAACGATTCATTTTCTATTCATGTATTTAAAGATCGAACGATATGTCTGCTTTTAAACAAGGAGACGGTCGGTTAGGTGCCCTAAAATTTTTGTACATTTAGTACACAAGCAGCGGTTATCCGAAGAAAGCGAAAACGAACGCCGTCGGTGAGGCAGGTCAGTTCGAGACGACGTTCGGGTGATATGGTTTTATGCTAAGTTTCTAATATTGCTTTCTTTAACGCGTTGGCCTCACCTAAACTAACCTGCCCGCGATCCTTCTCCGTTCTTTCTTTTACACGAATCGTCGTACTAATACATCGCGATCACGTCGGGGCCACTAATTTGAAGAGTAGAACAAATAATATGCAGGTTAACACAACACTTTAATTACTTTTATTTACAAACATACTGATTATGGGGCGATTGGTTCCACTGTCGGACTCATCTGACCAATTGCCTAACTGACCATTCTTTCACAAATTTTATCTTGTCGGGCGGTTAGAAATTCCGATCGATGTTTCTTCCAGAAAGCGAAGATCCTGCTACCTGAATTATACCAGTGATAACGCTATTCTACAACTTTACATTTTCGAACAAAAAAATCTACATATATGTAATCATTTTAAAATACAGTATAACTCTTATTCTAAATACAAAGTAGGTACACGTTAAAAAAATGAAAAATCAAATATACTTTATCACTTAGATAGGGATATATATATATATATATATGTATAATTACCTTATATGATAGATCTCTACCACTAATAGGTCAATAAAACAAGGCTGGTTTGAACGATAGTTATATTTTCAATGAAAATATAACTATCGTTCAAACCAGCCTTGTTTTATTGACCTATTAGTGGTAGAGATCTATCATATAAGATAAGTATAAAAAGGTCACGAAATATATATATATATACATTTTATGTATAATTACAGGACATTTTATTAGAATCCCGCCTGGAACCTTTCGGGAAATCGAACGCGTCTTCCTGTGCGAGCAGTGAAACGATTTGGTTCTCTGTTTTCGGGTTCTATCTATTTCTTGCGTGTTTGATTAAATGAGATTTTGAGTGTGAGTTTCGCGATCTTGGAACTGCTGCTCGTCAGATATCACGAACGCTGGTTTCAGGCGGTCTATAGACACTCGCACGTTTCTTTCATTTGAATGACCTAATTTTTGTCACCTCGTTCCACCACTTCGTACGGTCCATCATATGGTGGCTCAAATAGACTATTCGCTGCGTCATAACGTAAAAAGACATAAGGCTATGTTAGATGTTCGTACATATGAGAGTTCAATTACGAAATTCGGCCATAATGTACTAATTGCGCATTTTGCAGCTATTTGATTCTTCAAAAGTAGACAACTTGTTTTGCCACAAACTCCTGTAGTAGCTACAATCGCGCACTCGCGTAGCCCGCCGTGGGAAAATTGTGCTTAATTAGAAAACTACTTTCACTATTCGCAGACGCGCGTTTCGCGGTCATACCGCTCATCAGTGCGACTGTGTGAAGTAGTTTTCATTTCTATAGAAGCTCTATATAAGCCTGGGTGCCAGTTCGTACATATGAGAGTTGAATTACGAAAATTCGGCCATTCGGCTTTCAAGGCCTGCTACGTATAGATCTCTTCTTATTTGTTTTCTTACACATTTCCTTATTTCTGCAAACTATACCTTTTGTTTAGTATTTTTGTTTTTAATTTTTTCAGCTCTTCTCGGGGTGCAATTAGTTTCTCAGTTTTCTCTGATAGTTTGTCCTTTTTAAACTTTTTGTCGAGCTGCTGCTGCGCTGCCTTGTTCAGAACTTACTCTATTTCATTGTAGAATTGTTGTATGCTTGCACATGAGCTGTAATCAGAATGAATTTTTTCAACTTTTTTACTCAGTTCTTCTTTAATTGTCTGCACAGTGCTTTTGTTGAGAGTTATCGGTCGGTTGAATGTGCTCTGTTTCCTGCACTTTTTGATGTTGACTTGGATTGTTAGCCTTAGAAGTCTATGATCCGTATCAAATTTAGATTGTATTTCAAAGTTTTGTACTGTATTCAAATTTTCTATAAGAATATAGTCTAATTCATTTTTACCGCCTGATGGTGAAATATATGTCCATATATTTTGTGGTTCGATCGATCGTTCCTACAACCGTAGTTTGAGTTTTCTATTACAATGTCTTCTCCCGTTTCTTTCTTACCAATTCTAGCGTTGAAATCTCCTATAATAATCAGCTTCTTTGCCTCTTTCTTATGTTTCAATTGATTCAGCTAGTGAGTCGTAGAATTGTTCAGCTTCGTCTTCTGTGGACTGAGCGGTTGGAGCGTAGGCTTATATCAATGTGTGAATTTTTCTCTAATTTTTAATTTAAGTACTGCTAACCTAGGCGATATTGGGATGAATTCTTCAAAAGCTTTCGTGTGTTTTTTGTTTAAGTAGAATCCAGTTCCGTAGTTTCCATTTTGGCCTAATAAATGACCTAAAAATATTGCTATTCTTTCTTTAAGTAATGTAGACAAAACCTCTTCTTACTTCAGATAGACCAACCACGTCGTAAGTTATTTCTTGCATAGCGGGTTCAAATTCAACTAACCAGCTCTCTTGGGAAAGGAGATCAGCCACCGGCAGGTGGCTGTTTGTTAGTGGGAGGTTAGGAGTGTTTTTAGAAGCTCTCTTTTTCATCGCGCCTTCATTAAGAGAGTTTGCTCCTGGTCTCTGTATAAAACCAAGCAAATCATATTGCCGGTTTATCTGTAGATTTGTTATTGTGGTATTTTCCTTTTGGACTGCATCGAAGATTTTCCTTGATTGTATCTTCTCGCTTGAGTCTCTATTTGTTGGTTACTTTTTGTTTTTGTTTTTGTTTGGTCTTTCTTTTCCTCTGATGTCTGTCTTTTTTTTTAATTTGAGGTTTGAGTTGTTTGACACCAGTTCATTCTCCATTTCTTTTCCGTTGACTATAAGTTTACTACGTTTCAAAATAGCAAGGTGTCCTTTAGCCCTATAGTGCTTCATCAGAGGTAATAGCTCCCGTTTACAAGTATTATGATAATTATTAAAGGAATTCAATACCTCATTAATAGTACCTTTTTCTACAGAGCAAAAATCATCATATAACGCTTATAGAAAATTACACTACAATTTAGTTTTGCCAAACAATTTTGCTCTATGTCCTCTATTACTATGTTTGCCAAATCCACAGGAATATTGGTAAAGAAAGAAACATCTAAACTGATTATTTCGAAATTAGTAGGAATTGATTGATTTCTAACTGAATCTACAAATTTCTATGAATTTTTCACATTACATGTAGTATTACCTACAACATTGCTTAAATTTTTAGATAAAAATTTGGAAAAATTCTTACTAGGGAATTAATACAATTTATGATTGGACGTAAAGGCATATTATCTTTATGTATTTTAGGTATACCGTAAATTCTAGGTGTTATAGAATTTAGAATTTTTAAATGGTTATTTAAATCTTTAGTCATATAGTTTCTTAAGAAATTAACTATTTATTGGTTTATTTATTTCATTTTGTAATTTATTTGTTGGGTCTGATAATAAAACCCAATAAATTATTAGATTTCAATTTTTTTGTGTTATTACAAGCTTTTTGGGAGCCTTATAATTCACGGATTAGTCCTAAGTATTCTTAGCGTAATGTTTAAGGGGTAAATGTTAATTATATTTGTAAAGACATTAGAACCGAAAAAGTTGGCGTAAAGAAAGGATTGACAGCAGCTGCCATATTTTTGAAAAAAATTTGGAGTAATATGAGGACAAGACACATTCGACTTTCGCAAAAAATACAGCACCGTAAAGGTGACCTAAAGGATGATAAATTATCTAAATAAAAGTTTTGTGAGAGATGCTTCGCAGAGTCAGAAGTTGAGAAAAACGGTCTTACCTTGAAGTGTTTACGTTACATTCAGATGGTGTTTTATTGTGTATTATTTAATCACATCAATACAATCTGTAATACATTTATAATAACTTTCATTTTTTTCTACAAATATACATTCAAATATTAATATAATCTTCAGTAATTTACCACAGTTTTATTTTTACTGAGATGTTAAAATGTATGACTTTCTAAATGACATTTGATTGGTAGCAACCAGTACCAACTTAAATAGATGTATATTTATATAATTCTTCTTATTCTTCTTCAAAGCGGTCTATTATTCAAGTTAAACGTTGGTTAAACGAATAATTGTCATATACGGAAAAATTGATTGATGCACGAACTTAATTTTTTCAGCTCTTCTCGGGGTGCAATTAGTTTCTCAGTTTTCTCTGATAGTTTGTCCTTTTTAAACTTTTTGTCGAGCTGCTGCTGCGCTGCCTTGTTCAGAACTTACTCTATTTCATTGTAGAATTGTTGTATGCTTGCACATGAGCTGTAATCAGAATGAATTTTTTCAACTTTTTTACTCAGTTCTTCTTTAATTGTCTGCACAGTGCTTTTGTTGAGAGTTATCGGTCGGTTGAATGTGCTCTGTTTCCTGCACTTTTTGATGTTGACTTGGATTGTTAGCCTTAGAAGTCTATGATCCGTATCAAATTTAGATTGTATTTCAAAGTTTTGTACTGTATTCAAATTTTCTATAAGAATATAGTCTAATTCATTTTTACCGCCTGATGGTGAACGGAAAAATTGATTGATGCACGAACTTGCGTATTCTTACGATTTTTTTGTATTTGCTAGTCGTTGCTACAAGAAAACTTCAATGTGTAATTTGCATTAATTTACTTGGTATTTCACTGATTCACACCATATATTCATTGCATTACATATATTCTTGTTTCATTTAATTGCTTGCTTATTAATTACTGTGTTTCTTTGAACTATTAAATATAATTAAAATCTAAAATGAATACAAAAATACGCTCTGGAAATATCTTACGATTAAAAGTGTAGCTTGATAAATTTTTATAATAGAAAATAAAAGTATTTTTGTATTAAATTTTCAAACGATTTTAGTTTAAAATTTGTCCAAAAAATAATAGAGCAATATACAAATAAATACATATATCATCGACGACATCTAACAATTTCACGGTCTTCTATTTCTGCTTCAGCTGCTTTTAGAACTACGACAGACACGTTAGCAATTTCGTTATCATTTGCCATTTCTTCTTTATTACCCTTCTTATATTACACAAACGATTTAAGCGAAAATTGTTATTCGGTTGGTATTTATCGCTCGAAATAAGTCAGAGTTAAAATTGACCATGTCCACGTCCATCCTTAATTTTCTAGACGACGAGTCCCTCTGTTCTTCGTCTCGTGGACATTCCCTAGGGTTCAATGGATTATACAATAACCCTGCTAAACGGAAAAATTACACAATACGATCCAATTTCAACTCGGCACATCTTTTGTCAAACATGCACCGAGCCAAATTTCGCGGAATATGGGATTTTCTTCATCCGCTAGAACTTATTGTATCTTTGGCAGCCCGCCACGAGGACTCGATTGCATTGGTGTGAGCATCTGTATCAGGATCTTTAAAAGTCAAGGAATGATTCACCTTCAAATGCTCATACTCGTGCAATGAGAGGCAGTCATAGGCCTTCCAATAGTCGCTGATTACCGTTGTTCCTAATTCACTCCATTCACGGATAATCGGAATCAACGTGTCAGCAGACCTGTAAATAAAAGAAAAGTAGTTAAAACAACTATGACTTTACATACAAAATATATTAAACTATTCAACGCAATCTAATCTGGCTACAACCACTCCGTTCCACGCCACCCGACCCAAAACCATCCCACATCATTCGGACCAAACCATCCCACACCGACTCAAGCCAACACAGCCCGGCCCAAACCATACCACACCATCCGGCTCAAAACACTCAACCTAAACCTATCCCACACCACCCGGCCCAAATCCATCCACACCATACAGCCCAAACCATCCCACATCACCCGACCCAAACTAATAATAGTACAACTCGACCCAAAACCATCCCACACAGCCTACCTGACCAGAATCACCCACCCTCATGCCAAACTATATTAAGGTGATTAAATCTTACCGATCTGGAACGGTTACCATGAATACTCTGCCCGTATCTCGTTCGTAGCCTCTAAAAACTTATTGCCCCTCTACAAAGTGTCCACGATGATACTTTCTTTTTCCAAATTTGGACTGGTCAATCTCCACGATTTTACCTGGGCCCCCTAACTTCTCTTTATGTAGTACATACGCATCTAAAACAACCTGACGGCAAAAAGACGCCCAGGCATCGCCATCTAAGTCCATCACAGCTAGTACAAAAAAATCCTAAATATAAAGTATACAACAAATGCACATAATACTCACCGATTCCCTTCCGTCCTTAATTTCAGTGGGGATTCACAACGAAGGCACATGTAGCTACCCTCGCTGGGGATTAATCCCCACTGCATTATTTGGCGACCCATTTCAATTTTATCTGAATTACATAATTTGTATAAATCAATTAAATTGATTTGAGCCATTGTAAACGCAATGACAATAACAAAACTGCACTTTTATTTAAGTTGCTACTGGTTGCTACCATTCGTCGATATCTACGATTTTATTTGAACTTCCTAATTTTTCTTTATGTATGATATACGTATCCAAATCAACCTCCCGAGAAAAAGACAAATATGAACAGAATACACAGAACAGAAGAATACGCAAGTTCGTGTATCAATCAATTTTTCCGTATATGGCAATTATTCGTTTAATCAACGTTTAACTTGAATAATAGATCGCTTCGAAGAAGAATACGAAGAATTATATAAATATACATCTATTTAAATTGGTACTGGTTGTTACCAGTCAAATGTCATTTGGAAAGTCATACATTTTAACATCTCAGAAAAAGTGAATTACTGAAAATTATATTAATATTTGAAGGTATATTTGTACAAAAAGGATGAAAGTTATTATAAATCTATTACAAATTGTATTTACGCGATTAAATACATAATAAAACTCCATCTGAATGTAACATAAACACTTCAAGGAAAGACCGTTTTTCTTAAATTGTGACTCTGGGAAGCATCTCTCACAAAACTTTAGATAATTTATCACTCTTTAGGTCACCTTTACGGTACTATAACTCTTTTTTGCGAAAATCGGATATGTCTTGTCCCAATATTTAGCCAAAAATTTAAGTGTAACTCAAGAAATGTTGTGCAAACGATAATTGTTGATATCTAAATAAATTTGTTAATCGGAGCGTTTTATGTCTTTGGTTTTGACGGTTTAGCCACCTGCAACCGGAGATCGTAGGCGCTCACAATTTCTGACCTCCAGAACGTGGTAGCATCGTCCATGCCACATTCAGTCCTGAAGACTTCGTGGACTAGCCACTTATCACAGAAATGCAGGCCACACTTGCCAGCTGACCTCGGACGCGGGTCGCGCTTCAGGAGCTATCAGCTAGGCAGCAACGGACAATGCTGGTACCACTGCACCGGGGAAAGGACGCAAAGAAATGCATATCTCCATTTGTAGGACTAGCGGAAAACGCGGCGGGCAACCCTCATCTGACATTGCGCCGTCTTTTCATCACTGATAGGAAGACCCAGCTCAGGTTCCTTGTGAGTACAGGTGCTGATTTATGTGTACATCCCCAAACCATGATAGATGAATGGTAACAAAGGAAACTACGTTTTGTCTGTAAACGTCACCAACATCTCAAAATACAGCAACATTACGTTAACGCTGAACTTTGGAATTCTCCCCAACTTTTCGTGAGATTTCATGGTTGCGAACGTGTCAAAGTCCATTATTGGAACAGATTTCTTCAGTCAGATCCAAGGACTTACTCAAATGAAGGCTCATGATATAATGGTACAAGACGAGCAAGGAGTGATTCAAACCGCCATAGGAGAATCAAGGTACCATCAACTCTTACGTAAGTTGGCAATCATTACGAAAGCCCATGGAGTGCCAAGAGATATTGCGCATGCAATTAAACAACACGTCCGTACGACATGTGGCCCTTCAGTAAGCAGCAGATAACGTCGTTTAGCTCTCGATCACTTCAAGATTGCAAAAGATGAATTCAATTCGATGCTCCATTTGGGTATCACTCCACCTTCTGAAAGTTGTTCCCAAAAAGATAACTCTTGGCGCCCTTGCGCTGGTCATCGAGCATCTAACGCTCGCACTATTCCAGACCGCTAACTCGTTCGCCGTATCCAAGACGTTTCTCATTATCTCTGTGGCAAGAAAATATTCGCCACCCTTGAGTTGGTTCCAACATATAGTCAGATCCCAGTAGCTAACGAGGATATCCCAAAAATTGCGATCACTACCCTATTTGGTTTATTTGAATTTCCCTTTATGACATTTGGTTCTTGTAATGCCGCGCAGACGTTCCAACGTTTCATTGACAAAGTACTTAGAGGGTTGGACTTGTTGCTTTGCATATATACAGGATACCTTAATTATGTTAGAATCTGAAGCGGAACATTTAAAACATCTCGAAATAATCTTCACGCGTTTCGAACAATACGGGGTCGTCATCACTAACGCAAAGAATATTTTCTGGCAGCCGACGATCAAGTTTTTGGGGCATTTAGTCACGGATGCAGGTGTTCAACCAATGCCGGACAAAGTACAGGCAATTACTGGATATTCCAAACCACGTCTCGCCAAAGAGTTAAGGCAATTCCTAGGTATGTTAAGCTTCTATCGTGGCTTCCTACCTAGGGCCGCCCACGGTCAAGCAAATCTTGGTAGGTAATAAAATGGGGCGTTCTTCAATTCACTGGACTTCGGAAGCCGAAGAAACGTTTGTACGTATGCAAGCAAGGTTTGACAGACGCCACCTTGCTAGCACACCCGCGGAATCAGGCAGCGCTTGTACTGATTTGTGACGCTTTGGACGTCGCCGTTGGAGCCGCACTTAAATAAAAAGAAAGAAGCGAGTTGCAACCTTCAGGGTTTTTCTCAAAGAAGTTATCCGAGGCCGAGCGGAAATATAGTAGTTACGATCGAGAACTCTTATCCATCTTGCTGCCAATTATTTATTTATACAGATCATAAGCCGATTACCTTTGCTTTCAAAAAAAAATCCGAAAAATGTTCACCTCGATAATTTCGACATCTGGTTTACATAAGCCAATTTATGACCAACATTACATAGATACATTCCCAGAAGGGAGAATTTTATTTCAGATGCCATGTCGCGAATCGAAGCCATCAACGCAACAACCATCAATTTGACGAGCTCGCAGCTTTTCAACTAACGAAGCATAGCTGCAGAACGTCGAGATGAGCTGCATTTTTCGCCAGCCGTGGTCAGTGGGAGTCGGTAATGCTGCAGCGAAGGAGGCGCCTCTGGATGAGCTACAAAACTACCTGGAACCGGATTCTGTATTTAGACTTAAACAAATACAGTTGTCCGATTCAGATGCGTGGGTGTATTTCGATATATCGACAACACGCATCACACCCTCTTTGACAACTCTGTTCCGGAAAATCGCCTTTAATATTATGCATCGGTTATTTCATCCTGGAATCAGGACAAGCTGCAAGCCACATCGTCTTCCAGATGAAATTCTCGAGCGACCAGCAGGGACAGAAGACATCACCGATGTTTCCAATTTTGTAAACCGCTTGCGTCAAAACTTCAAGAAGATGCGATTCGTTAGAGGAAACACGCACGGCGAAAAAAATGCTTTGGTTTTCAGGATCTTCAGACCACAAAACAAGTTTTGTAGGTCAGAAAACTTGTATTATCTGTATTCGGGATAAAGAAGTTACCGTTTCAATTGACCAACTCAAGCCAGCATATGTCGGGGTGGATGAGGACACCGAACGATAAACACAGGATAGACGCGTACCGTTTCCAGAGAGGTTTCAAGCTGGTACACTTACTGCTTGCAGCCATATTACCAGAGCACGGTATTTATGCATTATTCACATTTTACTTACTATTCATTTGTATTCATAGCATATAATATTGGATTTATATTGTATTCATTCGTACAATAGGATTTTACTCATATTGTATTCTTGAAACTGTATTCCATATATTTCATTGTATCGTTTATCACTGGTGGGTAAGTGCTATGGCGTCATAATTCACGTATTACTACAGTAAAAGTTCGTTATAACGGCATCCGCTTATAACGATTTCCCGGCTATAACGCTTTTTTCCTTGGTCCCGGTCCTAGCGACTAATTTTCTGTAGTAATTTTATTCGTTATAATGCTCCCATTTCCCGCTTATAACACTCTATTGAAGGATATTTTTTAATGAACACACATACTTCAATTACTAATCTATCGATTATGGATAGCCAGAATTCGACTTCTCCAACAATTTCTGTGTTTGATGCTATCCACTTTTTATACGCTGCATGGATGAACATTACCAAAGTGACCATTTTTAATTGTTTCAAAAGCAGACTTTACAAGGGAAGATGAAACCCAACTCGAAAACAGCTGATGGTTCAAAATCGACTTTCATGTAAAAATGTACATTTATATCAAATAAAAACGACTTGTTTAAGGACAAACAACAAAATTTTTCTTCGCTTTCGCTGAATTTCATTCATGCGTTAGGCGCCTACTGTATACAAACATATTAGATTTGTTGTAACTAATGCGTCAAATTTATTTACCAGACTTGACGTTAGATACAGGCATTTTAACTCGTCCTATTAAACATGTAGTGCACCTCGCTTGACATATGGATCGGATTTTATATGGAGCGTGTTTGTTTCCCTAAGTTATAAACATTTGTCTTTATTTTTAATCACATGTTCATCACATCATCCACTTAACTTTATTCCAGATGTAGCTCGAATTTTACTCTAAATAATACACATAATACAGATTCTCTAAATATTCTTATGAACCTTGAGAAACCCCAAAAACTAATTTATTAATTCAAATATCTGGTTCGATTTCGGAGATATTTAAAAAACAAGGTAAATTTAGCCATTTTTGGTTTTATTTTTATCCAGAGTTATTATAAGTGGTATCAAAAACTAATTGCATATTGCTATTTCTACTTTTAATTCTCTACGAGACGTGGAGAAAAATTTTGTAGAAAGTTAGGTTTCCGAAATAATAACATTATTCGATTTATTTTTGTTAAGCACAGCGAAAATACTTGCCGTTTTTTGGTTATAACTTTAAATTAATAATGTACATATAACACAAGAACTTCGTATTGGTTTTGTTAGGAATAAAGCGTTTTCTCAATGTACTTAGGCAATTAAGTTTTGCAAATAAATTGTAAGGAAACTGTGGTTAAAATAGTATATAAAATGTTTAAGTGTTTAAGTTTTACACAAAGTAAGTAGTGAAATTAACATTACTTACTAATGTTAATTTATCATTTACCCCCAACCAACAATTATATTTTGAAATTGGATATGCTAACGTTACATTTTGTGTTAAAAAGAGTGGGTACTTAGATAAATGCCGATGGAAGACAGTGCGGTAAATCAACTTAGAGAATGCTGCATAAAACTTAAAACAATATGGTTCTCTTAAAGCACCTGTGATCTTCAGACAAAAACTATTCAACGAGAAAAAATTAAACAATTTGTTATTAGTCGCTACTGCAAATCCAGTAACATCAACAAGGGTGGCAAAATCTGCGGCACAGTGTATACTAAATAAACACAAATTTTATCATCATCAAGCAAGATATAGATTTAGGTTTCCTTTCAAGAAATCTAATTTATGGAACAAATTTTGTAAGTAAGCAAGAACTTCTAGGGTTGATTACGACAGCTTTTGACAAGTTAGCACCACAGATGTTAAGATCGATTGG
Organism: Chrysina gloriosa; assembly: GCA_038088585.1. Taxonomy (NCBI): domain Eukaryota; kingdom Metazoa; phylum Arthropoda; class Insecta; order Coleoptera; family Scarabaeidae; genus Chrysina; species Chrysina gloriosa. Next base: position 48,817,462 of record CM076088.1, read on the forward strand.
GAAAAGGGCATACCTCTGTTCAAAAAATAATCGGGATTAAGTTGAACATTTATTAGTATAGTTTTGTTTCTTTCTTTTCTATTGATCATCTCAATATCTGGTTTTAGTTCCAGTTTTAGTGTAGCACTAAATACTTGTATTATTATTTGTATTATTCTCACCTTTCTTTATGCAAACCTTGGAATTAAACCCAATGGAACATCGCTTTACTTCTAACAAAAAGAACCAAAAACTTTAAGTGTGATATATATCACACTTAAAGTTTTGGTTCTTTGGTTTTATAATAAAAGGTATAATAAAAGGTTTTATCTACGACCATCAGTTCTTCAATTTATTTATTAAATTAACCTGATGATATTACCTCTGAAACAAAATGTAGCCCAAAATTTTTCTCCGAGTTGTATAGAGTTAAAATTATAATTACCAATTGTAATAACGACAGAAAAAAGTTAAATTGAAAGTGGTATAATTCAACTTTTTAAATATATTCAAGCTCGAGTTAGATATCTGAGATTTATTTACGTCATGGGCAGTTGCTAACAATTATATACATATACATATATAATATATACCACCAACGAATGGAAAAGGAGGTTGTCACGAATTTTATTGTGCACCAATTCTGTGGGGCGGCGACACGAAGGGATTAAGATCTATCTACTTGTTCTTAGAAAAATATTTTTGCAAGTAAATTGCTGATTAGTCATAAGGCTCAAGATTTTATGAAAAATGCATTATATTTTTGCATATAAGTCGACCATTTTTCATTTTACCATTTGAAGAACTTCATTTACCTTCATTTTCTAAAAGATTTCCTATACCTTTACAATAAACGACATTAACATCAAATATCAAGTAATTTTATATTAAATTCACTAGCACACATATATTTTTTACCCACAACAAAAAAATTTAAAATACTCACGAGGTCGCCAATTGAATAACGAGACTTGTACGTTTGTAAATAATAATATTTACAAACGTACAAACTTTGAAGCAAATCCCTTTTAGCTAACTTTTCATTTTCTAAAAGAGAAAGAAGTAGCATGGGGGGAGAACAGGGCCGCAAGGAGGCTGGGAAACCGTACCTAATAATGTTTTTCGCTGTCAACAAATTCCGAATAATTAACGCTAAATGCGACGGCGTATTGTCGTGATGCAGCATCCATATTTTCTTAGCCAATTCTGGGCGAACATGGTTCACCTTTGCTCCCAAACACATCAAAACTTCGAGGCAGAACAACGATTGACTGTCTGACCAGCAGGTACAAATTTCCGATGAATCATACCTCTGATATCGAAAAAGCTCTTTCTCTTTTAGTCTCCTGATCGTACTGGAAGACCCACAATTTGTCTCTAGTCACAATCGTTTCCAACCAGTCCTGCCCTTGTACCTGAATGCGTTGGGGCAAGTCTTCGCATATCGCCTAACGCTGTGCTTTTTAATCGTCGGTAAGCACTTTGGGATGAATTGCGGGCACAGTTTTCTCATTCCTTAATCGCCATGCAACATGATTTGAGTTCCTTCTTTATTAATACCGAATTCTGCTATTAACATGCAAAATGATTATCGACGATCGCTATGCACACACGCACGCACTTCACATTGCAGTCTGTGTGTGTGTGTGTTTTTAAAAATATTTTTGGAAAACATTATGGTAAAAATGTTTGGGATGAAAGCAGAGTACGATAAAATTATGTGCGGAAATCTTACAATAACATACTTTCATTACAATTTCAAATTCAGTATGTAAATAAGTTGCTTCGAGTTTTGATAAGAATGCAGGATATAAAAAATGGAAAGCCATCTTTAAAATTTTTGTGGTAATTTTAGTGTGGGTTGTGAACTTCAGATAGATCAACAAATATGTTAAAAATTCAATTATTTTCCTATATCAGTCGACGTAGAAAGGAGTTTTTCTGTATACAAACATATTATATATATCGATAAACAATCGCCACAAATTCTTCTAGAAAATTTTTGACATTTAATTGTTAATTGCTTTGCACAACACTAATTTGTTGTTCTTGTATTATATCTTTACATATCATTATTCACTTGAATTATGTTACCTTTTTGTCTGTATTTTTTTAACTTTATGAAAAAGAAATAATATGTAAGTACGTTTACAGACACATTCATAGAATCTTTTATAGTTGTATACGTTAATAGGATGATATTATTACAAAGTAGTGCGTATTTTTATCGTGCATATTGTTGAGAACTGTTTATTATTTAAATTATGTTTTGTGTTTAGTCAGTAACTCGTCATACACACGGTAGGTGGCGCCACTATTCCAGATAATAGACTAGGTCATTTTTCCTTACTAAGTTGGCAAGAATAGTTTCCGGGAGAAAGTGGTAGAAAGTAGCATTCAGTAAGTCAGTAACATTGTAGTCAGAAAACACGTGCACAACAGTGCGCATATACATTTGTAGACTTTCAAGTTTAAAGTATAACGGTTACTTAAAACCAGTGTTTCATTATCCGCGCATTTTTCGCATCGATAAGGCTAGCGCAATAATGAAATTCCTACATTTTATGGTCGTTCGAAACGGATTGCCAGCGATAGCAACAGCCACTACGTGGAAGAAACAGACCAGCATTACAGTAATTCGTAAATCGATTTCCATTTTTCCCTTTTCATACTTTCCTTTCGCATAAGTTAAACGCTATAATGCAATATAACGTAGAATTATTTGAAAACTTAAATCGTAAAAGGGCTACAATAAAGGGCACGTTGATACTCTTGGAACTTCTTTTCGCATCTAGGGCCGGTGTTGGATTCCTTCCGCTCTTTGATCCTCTTGCTAAGGGCTGCTTCGGTCTCGCAGCCAGGGGAAAGATTAAAATGGGTTAGCGAGGGGCTACCGGGGAAGAAAACTGCCCCACCTGTAACGATTACAAAGATTAAAAATGCTCAAAATATCTGACGAATTTGGTTGTTGTTGAATTGTTAGAAATCGATGGTGGTCGAGGGACCTGCGGAGTTGCGTCAGTCAAGATCGATGACATCTGCTGGCAACGGATCCTCAGTTGGGAGAGGGAGTCGATCTTGGGGATCGACGACCATCTGGACGCAGTTATTTTTGCTAGCACCGCCTCTTTCCCACGCGGACTTCAAAAGTTTCGTTAGAAATGTACGTAGAGTCGGGACGTTCAATTCCCGATGAATCTGAACGTCCCTTACGAAGAAGGGGGCTTTAACGATGAGACGAAGGGTTTGATTCTGGAGAGTTTCCAGACGTTTGACGTTCGTCGCACCCACTGTTGACCAGGGCATAGCGCCATAGGTCAAAAGTGGCCGAAGGATCGTCTTGTAGAGGAGCATCTTGCTTCTTAGGTGAAGGGAACTTCTTCGCCCTAGAAGGAGAAGAAGCATGTTGCGGATCCTGATGTAGCGGTTACGCATCTCGTCAATGTGTTTTCGGAAGGTGAGTTTTCGGTGGAAGATGACACCGAGATATTTCACTTTGGAGTTCCAGGAGAGCTCTAAGTTTCTTATCTTCGTCGACTTACCGGGGGATTTGTGATCGTTCGAGAATCTAACCGCCACGCACTTAGATTCGTTTACTTTCAGACCCCAATGAGAGATCCAACTCAGGATTCCGTCAGTTGCGCTTTGAAGACCCTTATTAAACAGTCTCTGCATCCTGCAAGCTGTGTAGGTGACGGTATCATCTGCATAGACTGCGATCTCTATGTTGGGCTCCCGGGGAGATCCGACATGTAGATAGAAAAGAGTCGCGAGCCTAGGAGTGATCCTTGAGGAACGGCAGCGTGAATTTGTCGGACGCTGAACTTCACGGATTGGGATTTAGTGCAGAAGGATCTGCCAGCCAAATAGGACCTAACAAGCTTCACCATGGAGGAGTTAATTCCTGAAACTATCATCTTGTAGATCAGTTCGCTATGCCAGATTATGTCAAAGGCATTCTTTACATCGAAGAAAATTTTCGTTTCGAAAGTATTCCGAGAAACGGAATAACTGTAGATCGGTGGACAATTTGGCTCGAAGACCGAATTGTTCGTCCTGGATGGTATCCTCGCTAAGTTCTATTTGCCGAGACAGGATGATCGCCTCCGCTATTTTCGAAACATTCGAGAGAAGGCTGGTCGGGCAGAAATTTTGTGAGAATTTGTGATCTTTCCCGGGTTTGGGGATGGTAGCGACCTCGACGTGCTTCCAGCAGGACGGGAAGTACTGGATTCGGAGTATCGCGTTGATGATTACGCAAACATACTCCGTTGCCTCTGGGGCTAACCGTTTTAGGGCTAGACTGGTGATACAATCAGACCCTGGGGCCTTCTTGTTGTCCCATCTTTTGACGAGGGCGCGAACTTTGTCGGGGTAGGCGGGGTCGAGCGGAGTTCCGATGAGCTCGGGGATTCCGTGCACCATCGTATCCACTCCTCTGCGGAATTCTCTTTCGTTGACGTCGATGGGGGAGAGGCGGGGTGGAATGCTGAAAACTTCCTCGAGGTGGCCGGCGTGAATTTCGATTTTCTCCTCAAGAGAGAAGCCTAAACCGTGGGCGCCGTGAAGAGGCCGGTTTGCGTTTTTTTTTTGGAAGGGTTTCTTAAGACTTTGGATAGCTTCCATAAGGAGCCGTCCTCTACCGTCCCTACCCTGTCGTTCCAGGTCTCCTGCTCGAAAAGTTTGAGGGCTTCTCGGAGCTGTCGAGCAAGATGGTTCGCTTGGAGACTATCGGCGGGGTTGATAGTGGTTTGGGCCCTTTTCTTAGGTCGTCGCCGTTCCCTGATTAGTCCCCTTAGATCGGATGGGAATTGTCGAAAATGTCTACGGGGTTTGATGTTGGGAGTCTTCTAGGGCCTGTAATATCGCGTTAGTGAAGTTGTGCGCGGCTTCCTTTAAAGAAGCTGCGTCGTGGAGATTTTAGTCGATTCAAAAATTGAAGAGAATTTTGGAGGAAAATTGATTTCGGTTTGTGCAACGCCCAACATTTTCCCGCCAGGTGAAGTAGTTCACTACCTAGTGTTATTAGGATCGGGTTGTGATCTGATGATGCGATGCTTTCTGCGGTTACGTTTACCGAGACGTCCTTGGATAGGGCTAAGTCGAGGGTGTCCGGGGTCGCCGATTCCGAAATAGGTGTGGCCGTCGGGAGGATGATATAAAATTCCCAGGACTATGATGGTGTCAAGTAACCGACTGCCGTCGACTGTTGTCATCCGGCTGCCCCAGAGGAGGTGCTTCGCGTTCAAATCGCCCGCCATTAGCAGCGCGCTTGGACCGGTGAAGATTTGGTCGAAATCCTGGAGCAAAATATCACCTGCGGGGGCCTATACATCGCCTACAGTTTAAGTGGACCGAAATCGGTTCAGGTGATGCCCACCGCCACCGCCAGTAGGTTTAGCGGCGGCACTTCGACCTCGGAGTGGCGGATAGAATTTTTAACGAGTACAGCCGTGGCCCGTCAAGCTATTTCGACGGTAGGTTTTATAATTCATGACCTTGAGACTATCTCCCGGACGGAACCAAGCCTCAATGAGGAGGGCGACGTCGATTTTTGGGATTTAATGCCGTTCGTATTCCAGGAGATTATTCTGGAAATACCTTGTAAATTTGTATTTACCGATGTATCCGTTATTCGGTTAATACAGATTTGGCTGAATGGATCATTGGTCCTGCTGGAGAACGGACGAAGATGGTTCGACCAGCTGCATGAGGGTGGTAATGGCCTCGAAGAAATCGGGGCTGGAAGGGAGGTTTGTATTCAGCAGGGACTGGCTGAGCACGTTTGGCCGCTGCACCTTAGGGGGAAGAAGATTTCTCTTTGGTGGCGTCTGAGTATTTTCTGCAGGAAGAAGTCGATTGGAGGGGGCTGATTTTGGATTTTCTTTAGCGAAGGGGCCGCCTGAGATCGGGTTTGGGGAAATAGGGGCATCCCTTCTAATTTGCCGGTTGAGCGCCGATACAATTGGCGCATTTGGCGGGGTGACCATTTTCTTTGGAGGTGGGACAGTCTGCGGCGGGATAGTGTTCGCCGCAGCGAACGCATTTTATCGCTGTCGTGCAGCGGGATTGGGTGTGACCGAACCACTGACAACGGTGGCATTGCCCGACGGCTGCTCGGGAGCGGAGGTATTCGACGGAAACCGCGGATGCGGATCCCCATCAGGTAGAAAATGTCTTTTTCGTTTCTTGGAAGTTGTAGCAAGATGACATTTCCTTCTTGTCGCGGGGGTGGCGGAGGCAATGGATACCTTCGAGCTGGAATCCGAACTCTAAGAGCTTTTCTTTCACCTTCTTGAGAAGGGTCTCGACGGGGAACGTTGACACGGTTTGAATCATTTCTTATAACGGGTATAGACGACCATGCAGAGATTACACATAGATTAGATAGATATGATGAAGTCCAGTATGAAACCGAAACTATAGATCCTGGACAGGAGGCTGATAGATCAGTTTTCGAAAATAAATTTTACTCAGTCATTTCGAAGGCTAATCAACTCCTAGAGCAAGTGGTAATACACAAAGCAGAGGTAATACAATAATTCAGACAAGTCCACATAGTAGTACAAATAATCTTGGTAATATTTTTAATGTAAAGGTGCCAAAAATAAGTTTACCAGAGTTCACTGGTACCTATGATAAGTTTTTAATGTCCGCTGATGCTTTTCACTCCTTAATAACAGCAATGCACAATTAAATAACACACAAAAGTTTTATAATTTAAGATCTTGTTTAAGGGAGGAAGCTGTGCAAGTTATCAATGTATTAGAGATGTCAGACGCAAACTATCAAGGAGCGTGGGAACTGTTAAAAAATAGGTATGAAAACAAGAGGGTAATCATACACACTCATGTAAGGGAATTATTTGACCATCCTCATGTCACCCATGAATCACATGACCAATTAAGAAAGTTGTTAGATAACTTTCAAGAACACATTCGCTCGATAAAATCATTGGGGGAACCTATAGAGATGTGGGACACCTTTCTGGTATACTTGCTAGTTTCGAAGTTGGACATAAAAACTAGGCGGTCATGGGAGAGTTCCATTAAAACCAATACGATGCCCAAGTTTCAGTCGCTACTAGATTTAGACATAGATGGTGCTGGAAACTTTAGGCAAATACAAGAAGATTCAAAAGCAAAGCAGCACAGTGTCTTATGTTGTAACCACCAAACACGTTTGCAAATTGTGTAACGGTAACCACCCGTTGTTTAAATATATTAAATTTCTAGATTTATCAACCAATGGGAGATACGATTCGGCTAAACCATTAAAATTATGCATTAATTGTTTGAGCCCGAATCATGTCAGTAGTCAATTCAAGTCCAATAAATGTAAAAAGTGTGATACTTCACATAACACTTTATTGCACTTTGACAATCCCGAATGCGAAAACGCGCATACCAATGTAGAGTCTGACGACAATTTAGAACTACCACAGATAACGGCGCATACATGGAAAAATGATTACATTTTATTATCAACAGCTCAAATTACATTAAAGACGGCCAATGTTATTTAGTTTCGTGTCGCGCGCTAATAGATGCAGGTTCACAATCCAATTTTATCACAACAGAGTTAGCATCAACAATCAAAACGCCAAAAACAATTATCTCAATCTCAGTCAAGGGAATTAAAGAAGCGCTTTCAAATATTAGAAACAAAAAACAAACGGAAATACTGTCGCGCAATCGATCATTTAAACGCAAATTATCGTTTCTAATAATTAATAAAATCACGGATATGTTGCCGTAATATAAATTAGACATTTCTAATTTCAATATTCCCGAAGAAATCGAATTAACCGATCCAAAATTTAATCAACCTCAAAACATAGATATCTTCCAAAGTACAGCTATCTTTTTCGAGTAATTCTGCGGTAGGTCAAATTAAGTTGGGCCGCAATAATCCCATTTTACAAAAAACTAAATGAAGTTGGTTAATTTGAGGAGCTGAATCAAATTTTAATTCGAGAGCCAGCACATGTTGCTTGTCAGTTAATTCTAATATTGCGGACAAATTAGAAAATTTCTGGAAAATTGAAGAACCGCCCACTCCTAAAATTTATTCAAAATATGAGTTCTATTGCAAGTCACACTTTCAAAATACATTCAAACTTAAATCGGACGGAAATTCTGTTGTTTCATTTCCGTTGCATGAAAATTATAATAATTTAGGCAAATCAAATGCGGAAAAACGATTAAGAGAAAATATTCAAGGTAATTCTAATTTAAAAAACGAATACACTAAATTCATGGAGGAGTATGAAAGCTTGGGGCTCATGTCAGAAATAAAAGGTGATCATAGTTCCTACATCAAATTATTTACGATAATAATCCTATTTCTATTTCCTTTCGTCGCTGAACGCGTTGTAACCGGGTATGCCAATATTTCTCCTGCTCGCGAGATGGGGTCATTATTATGACCATATCCATTCTCCATCCAAGGAGATATCGACGTATCACCTGGAAATGTTTACTGTGTCACTATCAGAACGATGTACTGTACTGACGAGTCGTAATAAAGACGAAATTAATTAGCCTGCAGTTGCGTTTTGCGATTGATATAGTCAAAATTTCACAGGATTATTGGCATATGTAAATTGTGCTTACTTTGTAAGCTTTTTGTACCGTTACTTGTTAACTGCCCATTAACATACCTAATTTTATTATTATGTCGTTTATAGAGAGTCCTCTACATTTTATCTTATTATCATATACGTAAGAACTATTACAGGCAGAGAAACCCATACTATTTTATGAACTGCTAAATCACGGATAGCATCGATAAAAACAATTTTAATTCCGCACTTTGAACTTTGTGCAGCCGAACTGCTGACGAGGTTAATGAGCGGTGGAATTCAGTCCAATAAATATCAATGACGTTCAGTATTGGACAGATTCTACCGTAGTCTTAGCTTGGTTAAAACTGGCACCAAATACTCTCAAGACCTTTGTGGCCAACAGGGTATCAAAAATTCAAAATTGTACCAACGCAAGACATTGGCATCACATGTCTTCAAGGGACAACCCCATAGATACAATTTCGAGGGGTGCTAACTCTGTCGTGCTTGAGCGACACCCACTCTGGTGGCATGGCCCCACATAGCTGAGGTTGGGACAAGGGCAATGGTCGGATTATCGTGATAAGACCCTCCAGGTTATACCGGACACGGAAGCGATGCATTGTCTAGCTACTTCGGGTGACTGTACGATCTTTGATCTATATTCTAGCCTAACAAGATTGCAAAGGGTTGTTTCATATTGTATTCGTTTCACTCGAAATTGTCGCGCACTCAAAACTAATAGGGTAACGGACAACCTGTCATTGAATGACTTAAGAAGTAGTTCATTGCTGCTAATTAAATTAGCCCAAAAACAGGAATTCGCTGATGAGGTTGAAGAGTTATTGAATCGTCGTGCGTGCAAACACTGTAAATTGATGTCATTGGACCCCTTCCTTGACAATAACGGCGTTATTAGAGTTAGCGGTCGGCTTGGAAATGCACCTCTTACCTATTCACAAAAGCACCAGATAGTAGTGCCCCAACGGTATAAATTAACGGATCTAATCATTAAAAACAAACATTTTCAAAACTTACATGCGGCGGGGGCAAACGTTATTGACAATCATTAGATTAGAATAGTGGCCGATTAATGGTAATAAATAGTGTTAAATTGCGCTCGTGTACCGTTTGTTTCAGAGCAAACGCCACCTCCTATATTCCCAAAATGGGAATATTACCGAGCAATCGGTGACACCCACTCGTACATTTTCCCACACTGGATTGGCTTATGCAGGCTCATTTATGATTAGAGACGGCAAATTGAGAAATAGAACATTCATTAAAACTCATATTTACTTATTTATTTGCCTTGCTTCTCATGCTATACACCTCGAATAAGTAACTGATTAGTCAACAGACGTGTTTCTGAATGCGCTCAAGAGATTTATAAGTCGACGTGATTACTGCGCGAATCTGCACTCTGATAACGCTACAAATTTCAGAGGCGCTGAAGGAATTAACCAAACTGTGTAGAGAATTAAAAGCATGCACAAACATAACTAATTTTGTTAGTTCACGGGAAATAGCATGGCATTTTATACCTGCTCGCAGCTCTCATTTTGGCGGTATGTGGGAAGCCGCGATTAAGTTAACTAAATATTATATACAAAGAATAATAGGCAATATGCGGTTAACTTATAAATCCTTTTAGGCCTTATTGGTTCAAATTGGGGCCATCCCTAATTCCCGTCCTCTATTTCCTCTGTTAGATGATCCCAGCGACTTACAGGTATTGACATCAGGACACTTTCTCGTTTGAGAATCCCTGGTTGCACTACCACAGAGAGATGTAACTCACGTACCAACCAACAAGTTGAACTACTTTCAACAGTTACAATCTCTGTATCAGCAATTTTGGAAGCGATGGTCCATGGAATACTTACACACTATTCAGAAAAGAGGCAAATGGATGTTCGACTAGGCAGGCTCCATTCAACCAGGAGATTTCGTGTTGCTAAAGGAGGAAAATCTATCGCCGTTGCAGTGGAGGTGCGGCCGAATCCTGAATGTTCATCCTGACTCCGATAAAAGAATTCGTGTGGTAACAGTGGAAACTGGTGCTGGAATTGTTGAAAGGAGCGTGCAAAATATTATTTGGTGAAAGTCGAGCTTTTCAAGGTCGGCGGCATGTTGAGATCTGTTTATTATTTAAATTATTTTTTGTGTGTTTAATCTGTAACTCATCGTGCATACGGTAGGTGGCGCCACTATTCAAGATAATAGACTAGGACATTTTTTCTTACTAAGTTGGTAAGAACAATTTCCGAGGTAAAGTGGTAAAAGGTAGCATTCAGTAAGTCAGTAACATTGTGGTCAGAAAACACGTGCACAACGGTGCGCACCTACATTTGGATATTTTCAGGTTTAAAGTAGAACGGTTACTTGAAACCAGTGTTTCATTTTCTTCGCATTTTCGCATCGATAAAGCTAGCGACAGTTCGCCAAATAAAGAAATTCCTACACATATCTTGCATGTTTTCCTACATATTATCGTAAAAATATTTGCATATATACATATGTATATTAATATTTCAGCCTATTTCTTTCTATAAAATTTTAAGCCTAGCCATAAGTAAATATTCTCGCAGTTGCTGACACAATGTTAAGAAAATCTACGTACTATAAATAGATGTATTATATACGGCGGTCCAGGCTAGCTGATCTACCACGAACAGCAGTGGTGTACAAGGACAAAGAGGGGTACAGTACAAGTTCGATAACCCGCTGTTCCTTCATCCGACAAGCCCCGTAATCCGCTGTATTTCATAGCTATTAAGAATTTCGAGACCGCTCTATAATCCGGCGTTCCCAACTATCATCAGTTTAGTAATCCGACGTAGTCGCTCTGCCGTCTAACGAATTGATCGGTACTGACTTATTATTAGTGCATTGTTTTGTTTTGAGGAGTACTTGTCGCTCTATCATATAAGATAAGTATAAAAGGTCACGAAACAAATTGCTATAAAATGTCGTTACAAGAAAAGGGAAAACGTAAGCATAAAATATTAAGTTTATCTGAAAAAATGGATATTTTACGTAAAGTGAATAATGGTACTCATTGTCAGATAGTTACTTTGTCGACATTTTACAATATCGGACGTGCAATTTATGATATACGGAAAATCGTGAAAAAATTGAACAGTTTGTTAAATCGGCAGAAAATGGGACGGGAAACAGACAAACTACAAAAACAGAAGAACATCAGAAGCTGGAAGACTGGCTTTATTTATGGTTTCTCCAAGAAGGTTAACCTAATATGCCTATTACAGCTGATATATTACGCCAAAAAGCGGTGTATTATTACGAAAGGATTTACAATAAAACTGATTTTAGAGTAAGTAATGGCTGATTAACTAAATTCAAAGAAAAGTATGGTATTCGTATGCTAACTTTAATTGGCGGAAAACTTTCCAGTGACGTTGCATCTGTGGCTCCATTTTAAATTTTGAAAAAGAGTGGAATGGCTTGGACTTACTGCTGATCAAATCTACAACGCTGACGAAAGTGGATTATTTTAAGAATGTACGTCTTCCTGTTGTCTACAAAAATCAAAACAGAGCATGGGTAACGAAAAATATTTGTGGAATGGTCTTCATCAAAATTTTGTGCCTGAAGTACGACGTTTCCTAGTAACAACAAATATTCCTCAGAGGGCATTACTCGTGTTGGACAACGCACCCGGACATAGTAGAAATGGGGAATTGTCGTCCAATGATGGTCTAATATGCACTCTTTTTATGACGCCCAATTGTATACCGCTGTTACAACCAATGAACTAGAACGTTATAAAAGTCATTAAAATCAACTACAGTAGAGGGAGATGGCGGGTTCTGATTTCAGATTTCTGTATGCAGTGCCGCTTTTGACCGGGAGGTGTCGCTGTTCGGTGGGATAGATGCCTATGTAGTGCTGGTAATACAGGTGGCTGTATGTAGTGCCGCTTTTGACCGGGAGGTGTCGCTGTTGTTCGGTAGGGCGCCTATGTAGTGTCGGTAGTACAGGTGGCTGTATGTAGTGCCACTTTTGACCGGGAGGTGTCGCTGCTGCTCAGAAAGTATGGTCCAGGGAGCTGTAGGTGGTAACAGAATTAACAGATCTAATTAGGAAATTGGGCATTTCACCAGAAGATGGGGGATCAGGAGGCGCTGGCCGGAAGGTTTGTAAAGTAAAAAGATTACGTAATACTATGCCGACACGAACACGTTTCGACGAGGATTTCGCAAGCTAATGAAACACGATTACAAATAAAATATCAAGGACAATCACACTCGTCCAATTACTGACCGCACCCGTTGTTGTCTAACTTCTGTGATCGAACGAGATCGGCTGTAGTCAACGTACTCTGTTCATTGCATTTTTAGACAGCCGGTAAACCATCCAAGTACTGACCGCACCCGACGTTGTTTAACCTCGGTGAACGGACGAGAGTTGGTTTTGTCAACGTGCTATGGCCGATTATTTCAAAACGATTCTATATTATATATTACGTTATACTACGCAATACCATTATATGACAAACAGTTCTAGACGAGAATTTTGGATTCGAGCTAATGAAACGTTATTTATATATTTATTTACTTATTAAGACAGGCATATGTTAGAACATTGCTCTTAGTCAGAAGATGTTGATAGAACAGACAATTATACATCGCTTCCCCTTATAAGATATTACGTAGTATCATGATGGTATAAACAGGATGAATGTTAGATGAGAAGAGTGTTCTGATTGATGGTATTATATAAAATACAGCGTTTTGATTGGTCGCATCGTATTCAATGCCGCGTTCTGATTGGTTACCAACTCGAAATTCAAATCCCCAATATGTATAGGAAAATAGTTCACCCAACAACATCCTTAACATACATTGAAGCGATGACGTTGGGTAGTTAGTGATAAAGTCACTGCACATGTGCAAGTTAGTGCTGGCGATCTATACTATCTATCGATACTACTATATACTATCGATCGCTCGTCAGTTAGGTGAAGAACCGGTTTATGTCTTTGAACGTAAAATACGACCACCAATCACAGTACGATACATCATTATACATCACAAACAGTTTCAACATTATATTTTAATATGAACAGGATGAATGTTATGCTATGTATAGAAAAGCAGTTCCCCAACGACTTCCTGAACGTTGATCAAGATGTTTAACGTCAGACAGTAAGTGATGACGTCACTGTGCATGCGCAAGTTAGTCCTGGTGAACACTATACTTTTGATTGCTCGTCCGTATGGTAAGGAATCGGTTTATACCTAGGCAGGTCAAATAGATCATACTGTGGAATCCGGAGGAACGCGGGCTTCATACGATTGATCGACCCCTAATCACAATACGATACATCATGAGACATCACAAATAGGTTTCGATATTATATATAATAAGGTACTATCTGACTCAGCGAACTTCGTACCGCTTTAAGTTATTACCTGAGTTTTATTAATTTGTTTATATTAAGATAAAATTAATTAAGTTGAATAAAAGTTCAAAAAGGAGCGAATTCACGTGGGAGCAAAGCATTTGCTTTATTGAATGTAAACCAAATGATTCGCGTTTCGTTGTAGCACACCTTTCTGTTAAACTATTTGCTGAATGGGTTGCACTCGTGTCGATTATCTTCATTGAAGCAGCTTGTGATATACTATATTTTGCTACTTTATCTATTGTCAGAGAGTTGAATTGTCGTTCGTGTGTTCCAGCGGGGCGTTCATTTGCTCTGATTACGACTTTATAGTTATCACTTGACGTGCGATCCTACGCAGTTTTGAACAACCCAATGAGTGCATGATGTTCATGAAGTATTTGCTGCAAATCTTGAAGAATTTCTCCTTTCATTGCGTTATTGATCGTTTGACGCCGATCAATTTGGTCCTCATTTTGGCCATGAAGTAAATTTGAAACACTTTTATGCTGTGCGTCTTCAACCGACTGTAATGATCTAATTCTGTGGTGAATTTCTCCTTGTATCTGTATAGTGGAAAGGGAAGTGATAATTAGTGATTTATGATTACCAAAAATAAAGGTTACTCTTTTATTAACAAAACATTACCTTGAATGTCGGACTGAATCCGCGTTCTTCAATAATATTTGCTCCAAATGAAGTCATTTGGAAAGATGCGTTGTACCTTTAAGTGTTCGTGAGAAAATGTCGCGATTCTTGAGCTTCGCCACGAAGCAACGAATGCAGTGGCTCAGGTGGCGGAGGCAACAGTGGCAATTTAATCTTTCCACTGAGACAGCACAATCCAGGCGTTTCTCCAGCGAACTTCAATGCACCGCAATGGACGCACACAACCTCACAGGGCCAGTTCTAACGAAAGGGTGCGAGGTGTAGTCAATTGTGGAATCGAATTGAAACGCTCCTCGATTCAAATTAACACTTGAAGCATTTCTTCTTGCGGCTCGACGTTGTTGATCTTTGTGTTCTGCTCGACGATTTCTCATTGCCAACCGAGACGTTTCGCGTATGGCCTCTCTTTGTTCTTGTGTTTGTGAAACACGAAGTCGCGCCGTACAAACACGGCGCTCTTCTCTTGTGCGATTTCTTCTTCAGCTGCAGTGGATTGGTTCCCAATATTCCGCAGTCTAATTGCATTACGGCTTCGTTGTAAAAGATTCGATCTTCTCGCTCGCGACTTTGCAAATAAGACTGTGATGTATATTGCTGACTTTTTACAATACCAACGATAATCGATGGTAAATCAACGAAGTCAAACATACAAGGCTCGATCAGGTCGTAGACGCATAGAAGTCAGTACCATTCAGTAAGATATGTGGATTTTCTATAGCGATTCCGTATAGTAGGCGTCTAATAAGATTGCGTAATACAGGGTTCCTTTGTCTATTGATACAAGCATGTAACGTTACAAACAGGATTCAACTAGAGTTTTGTGTTAAATGTGTAAGCTAATATCGAATGAAATTTAATGAAAGCCAAGTCCATTATTTCCATTATTTATTAATTTATTAAAATTCATGTATAAAAAACATTCAGGAAAGTTTAATTGATCGCATCATATGAAATATCGCATTCTAAATGAATATCGATAGATCATATAAAAGGGAGTTCGTTTCCGTACTTTTCACAATCCACAAACAGCTTTCTATCAATTCAGAAAATTGATTTGGAACCTTTGGTGTAACAAAGCAAACACACTGACAAAGTCAATGCACAAATTTCCACTATCACCAAACAAATATTGCATGTCTCTCGACGCGCGTTTCGCTAACCAAGTTAGCATCATCAGGAGGTGATCAAATGTGAATTATAAATCTAAGCAACGTACTTTATATAAGTTCGGGTGAGTAATACAACGAATAAGGAGTAATGAGCTCCTTGTTAATTGTTTACAATAGTCGAACTCCCCGTAAATGTCATAAACAAGAAGCTTCCATTTCTGGATGTATTAGTGTTAAGAAACCTAAATTACTTAGAAATTGACGTATATAGACAAGAAACCGCAACCTGCAGATACATCCCTAATGACTCTCATCATTGCCCTCAACATAAATTAGCAAGTTTTAATTTTATGGTAAATAGATTATTAAATTTCCCTCTCAGTGCAGAACGCTTTCAGAAAGAAAAGAGAGTCATTAAGGAGATCGCTAATATTAACGGTTATTCTACGAAATTAGTTGATAAGTTAATTAATAAATTCAAGGCTAAGAAATTAATTAACGACACTTGTACCTTAAAAAATGAGGTAGAAAAACCGAAAATGTTAGCTTTACCTTACGAACCAAGGATTACTCGTGGTCTAAATAAAATCTTTAAAAAGTTGATATCAATCTAATACATAAATCAGGTAACAAGCTTCGAGCAGTTCTTGGTAATCCGAAGGATAAAGTAGCAATAACCGATAAGTCAGGAATTTATGCTATAAGTTGTAAAGATTGATCGTCGAAGTATATTGGCCAAACCAAAAGATCTATCTTAACTAGGTTTAAAGAACATATGGCACATTTAAAATTTGGTAGAATTGAAAAATCGAGTGTTGCCCAACATGCTTTCGACAATGATCATAGGATAAGCGTAGATAATTTGGAATTATTAAGAAATGTGCATAATTGTTATAAGCTGGATGCATTTGAAAGCATAGAAATATTTAATTATTAATGTGGCCGCCTCACTATGAATGCCGATAAAGGGCCTATCCCAGATAGCTGTTTATTTAATTTAATTAATTCTAAATAATTCCAGGCCTTTGTTTACATATTTCTTAAGTATTTTCAAATTGCTGCCTTTGCATTGTAATCGGTTATTACTGCGAATCATTACGGTTTCCTCATCTTAATGACATTTACGGGGAGTTCGACTATTGTAAACAATTAACAAGGAGCTCATTACTCCCTATTCGTTGTATTACTCACCCGAACTTATATAAAGTACGTTGTTTAGATTTATAATTCACATTTGATCATCTCCTGATGATGCTAACTTGGTTAGCGAAACGCGCGTCGAGAGACATGCAATATTTGTTTGGTGATAGTGGAAATTTGTGCATTGACTTTGTCAGTGTGTTAGCTTTCTATCAGTTAGGTCGTGAACTTCAACATCTTTGTCTCCAGTATATCGTTTTAGCGTTTACAGTTACGCGTTGATTTCCTACTAGTTTATCGTTTTATTATTATTTAGTATTAAGTTATTTAAATTTTACGGCATACCTTCCCCAATAAGATGCACTATTATAGTTGAAGATGGAGTGCGAGATATGTCACAAAACGTTCGCAAGGAAAGATGGCTTGAGCAGACATCCCTGCTTAAATAAGAAATCTTAGATATACTCCATATGTGAAGAAATCTTTACGAGATCGGATAGTCCGTCTCGACATATGAGAAAGCATAATATCGACCCCAGTACGAAGAAACGAGAGGTTTCAGAAGAGAAGCAGTCACCAAGTGAAACGAGCCATCCGGTCAATAACATGTCGGAAGAGGATTTTCGATGCCGCGGCCAAACCTTACCGACGGCTACATTACACAATGGACATCTTTGTTTCCATGCGCATCTGAACTGCAATTCTCTTAAACATGAAGAGGATATGTTCATCCTAAAAATCACCCGGAACAATAACGTAAAAATAATGATAAAGCAGGCACCCCATGACAACATGAAAAATCACATATATATAGGAAGACATTCTACCAGTACTATTCGACGTGGAGATCATATTGATGGACCGCCGCTCTCCAAGAAAAAGTGTTGCGAGTGAAATATAATAGCGGAATCAAATAATTTTGTACATATTATACTGAATAAAACATATCGTCATAAACTGTACGAATTTTATTTAAAGGATAGGACCATATTTATAATAAGTAGTAGTAGTAGTACTAGAATAATGCGATATTTCTAACATGTAAGTATAACAAAACAGCGTAAGAATGTTTATCCAACTGCTGTGGAAGTTATAAAATCCCACTGATTCGATCTCATTTTCTACCCATTCTTGTCCCCACCATGGGGATACTTCTGCTATGCTGTAAACTTTTCTGTAAAGTGTTTTTCTACTTTTAATATTTTAAAATTTATAGTTTTTAATACACCGTTTAATAGAGAACAAAGCAAAGTTTATCATGACATTTTCAGATTGATTTAATCCACATCACAATCACATAAAAATTAAAATAATCAAAAATAAAAAAGTGGCTCAACTATTCCTACTATCCCCTACTTAGAACGCAGCATATATTCAGGTCAGCTCTCCACGATATCTATCTAATGTAGAATACTGAGAAAAGTTTTCATCTATATAAATCTGAACGAGTCCACGAATCCTACTTTAATATTTATTTTTCGAAATACACCTAATTTATCGACATAGTGATTCGATTTAAACTGAAGCTGATGTGTTTCTTTTTGTTAAGCGGGTAACTTTGATATCTTGCCTATCGTCGGCTAGCTGGCGTATTTGAAGATGGCTGTCATATCCACTTAAATTATGAAAGAAAGTCGCAGCAAATGTAGATATTTTGCAGTTGAGGTTACAACAGGAATGCGCTGCACACCTGAATTGTTAAGTCAATGGAAATGTTCTGTTACTTCGTCCGTTTAATGCCTTTTCGCATATATGTCTAGGTGAAACTGTGTGCTTGATGGATACGCGTTTCACTTGTATTTCTTGTTTGAGACTCGGACTAGTACGATTCTATTCACTCAACTCCTTCCAAGATTAGGAGTGTCAGTGCGGATAATAGGTCGCACTATATATACATACATATATTTTTTTCATGCTGGACGAAAGACTGCAGTAATTCACCATGGGGTGCACGCTTATTCATCATTTGGAATATTGACATTCACATTCGCTATATCTATGATGTCGACATCGGATGAGACAGTTCCGTTATGAGAACATAATGATGTTTTGCCCGTTTTCCACTAATAGCAGATTGATATGTGTGTCCTTTTTCGCACTTGTTAAATGCACGATTGATACAAATTCTTGCGTTTTCGTCTCCATATTGAAGTCGATGGGATCGATATTTTTACTTTCATTAGGAACTCGACTGCTTGCAAGTTTAGGATTGTAGAATAGTACTGGTAGCATATCATCTTATATTTACGTTACTTCAAATGTAAGGTAAAGAAAGGTTGCAAATCATCATTAGATGCACACCCTGTTCTTTATTTAACTGGTGAGATGGATATATGACGATTTTCTTTAATGGCCTGTAAATTTCATATTTTCCGGTATTATCTTGTCTTTTCTTCGTCTCCGTCGTAGACATCACGTTAAACATCCCATTACATTCATCTTTGGTATGTCCATGATGTCGATATCGAACGAGATACTTCCGTTATCATGTTATAATAAGACTTTTGTTCCTCTTGTACCAACGGTATATAGATATATGTATCCTTTTTCACTACTTCTTAAATACACGGTTCGTGGGTTTTTGTTTCTGTATTGAAGTCAAGTCTGTATACGTTTGTATAGAGATGTATTTGATAGATTCAGTATCGTACAATTTCACCAGCAACTCGACCCCTTGAGAGGTTAGAACTGTCGAATAATGCTGGTTTAATATTACACATTTATTCAGTTTGAGAGGTTTGTATAGGTGAATGAATATTTTGTCTAGAATAATCGATGAGTACAATCACCTGAAGCAACGATCCATTCAGATACAACCCCGTATTCTTACATGCTTAAGTAAAGCGGGTAATCCTAACGCATATTTAATTCAAGATATAAACGAGAAACCGATTCTGGGTAGTTCCTATAAATAAGAATTGCAGAAAGTCAAATATGGAAACGTATACCCCATTGAAGGGGTTTTACGTAGAAAATGAGATCGAATCAGTGGGATTTTATAACTTCCACAGCAGTTGGATAAACATTCTTACGCTGTTTTGTTATACTTACATGTTAGAAATATCGCATTATTCTAGTACTACTACTACTACTTATTATAAATATGGTCCTATTCTTTAAATAAAATTCGTACAGTTTATGACGATATCATTTATTCAGTATAATATGTACAAAATTATTTGATTCCGCTATTATATTTCACTCGCAACACTTTTTCTTGGAGAGCGGCGCTCCATCGATATGATCTTCACGTCGAATAGTACTGGTAGAATGTCTTCCTATATATATGTGATTTTTCATGTTGTCATGGGGTGCCTGCTTTATCATTATTTTTACGTTATTGTTCCGGGTGATTTTTAGGATGAACATATCCTCTTCAAGTTTAAGAGAATTGCAGTTCAGATGCGCATGGGAACAAAGATCTCCATTGTGTAATGTAGCCGTCGGTAAGGTTTGGCCGACGCATCGAAAATCCTCTTCCGACGTGCTATTGACCGGATGGTTCGTTTCACTTGGTGACTGCTCCTCTTCTGAAACCTCTCGTTTCTTCGTACTGGGGTCGATATTATGCGTTCTCTTATGTCGAGACGGACTATCCGATTTCGTAAAGATTTCTTCACATCTGGAGCGTATCTAAGATTTCTTATTTAAGCAGGGATGCCTGCTCAAGCCATCTTTCCTTGCAAACGTTTTGTGACATATCTCGCACTCCATCTTCAACTATAATAGTGCATCTTATTGGGGAAGGTATGCCGTAAAATTTAAATAACTTAATACTAAATAATAATAAAACGATAAACTAGTAGGAAATCAACGCGTAACTGTAAACACTAAAACGATATACTGGAGACAAGGATGTTGAAGTTCACGACCTAACTGATAGAAAGCTGTTGGTGGATTGTGAAACCTACGGAAACGAACTCATTTTTATATGATTTATCGATATTCAATTAGAATGCGATATTTCATACGATGCGATCAATTAAACTTTTCTTAATGTATTTTATACATGAATCTTAATAAATTAATAAATAATGGAAATAATGGACTTGGCTTTCATTAAATTTCATTCTATATTAGCTTACACATTTAACACAAAACTCTAGTTGAATCCTGTTTGTAACGTTACATGCTTGTATCAATAGACAAAGGAACCCTGTATTACGCAATCTTATTAGACGCCTACTATACGGAATCGCTATAGAAAATCCACATATCTTACTGAATGGTACTGACTTCTATGCGTCTACGACCTGATCGACCCTTGTATGTTTGACTTCGTTGATTTACCATCGATTATCGTTGGTATCGTAAAAAGTCAGCAATATACATCACAGTCTTATTTGCAAAGTCGCGAGCGAGAAGATCGAATCTTTTACAACGAAGCCGTAATGCAATTAGACTGCGGAATATTGGGAATCAATCCACTGCAGATGAAGAAGAAATCGCACGAGAGAAGAGCGCCGTGTTTGTACGGCCCGACTTCGTGTTTCACAAACACAAGAACAAAGAGAGGCCATACGCGAAACGGCTCCATTGGCAATGAGAAATCGTCGAGCAGAACACAAAGATCAACAACGTCGAGCCGCAAGAAGAAATGCTTCAAGTGTTGATTTGAATCGAGGAGCGTTTCAATACGATTCCGCAATTGACTACAGCTCGCACCCTTTCGTTAGAATTGGCCCTATGGAGGTTGTGTGCGTCCATTGCAGAGCATGGAAGTTTGCTGGAGAAACGCCTGGATTGTGCTGTCTCAGTGGAAAGATTGAATTCGCCATTGTTGCCTCCGCCACCTGAGCCATTGCATTCGGTGCTTCGTGGCGAAGCTCAAGAATCGCGACATTTTCTCACGAACACCTAAAGGTACAACGCATCTTTCCAAATGACTTCATTTGGAGCAAATATTATTGAAGAACGCGGATTCAGTCCGACATTCAAGGTAATGTTTTGTTAATAAAAGAGTAACCTTTATTTTTGGTAATCATAAATCACTAATTATCACTTCCCTTTGCACTATACAGATACAAGGACAAATTCACCACAGAATTAGATCATTACAGTCGGTTGAAGACGCACAGCATAAAATTGTTTCAAATTTACTTCATGGCCAATGTAGAGGACCAAATTGATCGGCGTCAAACGATCAATAACGCAAAGAAAGGAGAAATTCTACAAGATTTACAGCAAAATACTTCATGAACATCATGCACTCATTGGGTTGTTCAAAACTGCGTAGGATCGCATGTCAAGTGATAACTATAAAGTCGTAATCAGAGCAAATGAACGCCCCGCTGGAACACACGAACGACAATTCAACTCTCTGACAATAGATAAAGTCGCAAAATATAGTATATCACAAGCTGCTTCAATGAAGATAATCGACACGAGTGCAACCCATTCAGCAAATAGTTTAACAGAAAGGTGTGCTACAACGATACGCGAATCATTTGGTTTACATTCAATAAAGCAAATGCTTTGCTCCCACGTGAATTTGCTCCTTTTTGAACTTTTATTCAACTTAATTAATTTTATCTTAATATAAACAAATTAATGAAACTCAGGTAATAACTTACGGCGGTACGAAGTTCGCTGAGTCAGATAGTACCTTATTAAATATAATATCGAAACCTATTTGTGATGTCTCATGATGTATCGTATTGTGATTAGGGGTCGAGCAATCGTATGAAGCCCGCGTACCTCCGGATTCCTCAGTCTGATCTGTTTGACCTGCCTACGTATAAACCGATTCCTTACCATACTGACGAGCAATCGAAAGTATAGTGTTCACCAGGACTAACTTGCGCATGCACAGTGACGTCATCACTTACTGTCTGACGTTAAACACCTTGATCAACGTTAAGGAAGTCGTTGGGGAACTACTTTCCTATACATAGCATAACATTCATCCTGTTCATATTAAAATATAATGTTGAAACTGTTTGTGATGTATAATGATGTATCGTACTATGATTGGTGGTCGTATTTTACGTTCAAAGACATAAACCGGTTCTTCACCTAACTGACGAGCGATCGATAGTATATCGTCCTCGCCAGCACTAACTTGCACATGTGCAGTGACTTTATCACTAACTACCCAACGTCATCGCTTCAATGTATGTTAAGGATGTTGTTGGGTGAACTATTTTCCTATACATATTGGGGATTTGAATTTCGAGTTGGTAACCAATCAGAACGAGGCATTGTATACGATGCGACCAATCAAAACGCTGTATTTTATATAATACCATCAATCAGAACACTCTTCTCATCTAACATTCGTCCTGTTTATACCATCATGATACTACGTAATATCTTATTAGGGAAGCGATGTATAATTGTCTGTTCTATCAACATCTTCTGACTAAGAGCAATGTTCTAACATATGCCTGTCTTAATAAATAAATAAATATATAAATAACGTTTCATTAGCTCGAATCCAAAATTCCCGTCTAAAACTGTTTGTGATATAATGGTATTGCGTAGTATTACGTAATATATAATATAGAATCGCTTTGTAGTAATCGGCCATAGCACGTTGACAAAACCAACTCTCGTCCGTTCACCGAGGTTAAACAACGTCGAGTGCGGTCAGTACTTGGATGGTTTACGGGCTGTCTAAAAAATGCAATGAACAGAGCACGTTGACTACAGCCGATCTCGTTCGATCACAGAAGTTAGACAACATCGGGCGCGGTCAGTAATTGGACGAGTGTGATTGGCCTTGGTATTTTATTTGTAATCGTGTTTCATTAGCTTGCGAAATCCCCGTCGAAACCTGTTTGTGCCGTCATGGTATTACGTAATCTTTTACTTTACAAACCTTCCCGCCAGCGCCTCCTGATCCCCCATCTTCTGATGAAATGCGCAATTTCCTAATTAGATCTGTTAATTCTGTTACCACCTACAGCTCCCTGGACCATACTTTCCGAGCAGCAGCGACACCTCCCGGTCAACAGCGGCACTACATACAGCCACCTGTACTACCGACACTACGTAGGCGGCCTACCGAACAACAGCGACACCTCCCGGTCAAAAGCGGCACTACATACAGCCACCTGTATTACCGGCACTACATAGGCATCTATCCTATCGAACAACAGCGACACCTCCCGGTCAAAAGCGGCAGTACATACAGCCACCTGTATTACCGGTACTACATACGTATATATCCTCCCAATAACAGCGACACGTCCCCGTCAAAACCGGGACTACATACAGCCACCTGTATTACCGACACTACATATGTATCTATCCTCGCAACGACGACGACACCTCCCGGTCAAGAGCGTCATTACATTCAGAAACCTGTATTACCGGCACTACATAGGCATCTATCCTACCTAACAGTGAAAGCTTCCAGTCAAAACCCTCAGTCTATACAGAAATCTGTATTACCGGCACTGCCTAGTTATCTACCTTACCGACCAGCGGGAATTTTTGAATTTCTAGGGGTTCTCGCCCATTTTTAACCCTCCAAAACGGGGCTGTGACCTCCTTCCAAACACGCGTGGTCGGGGTGTTGACTACCTTCCAGTATACACGCTCGGGGTGCTGGCTACGCGTGCTAAGATGCTGGGAGGCTGGGAGGCTGTGCCCGCCATCTACCTCTACTAATTACAAGAAAAAGTTTGTTAAGTGCGATTAGCCGAGAAAAGTAAATTCATTTGGCGTTAAAGGAAATGAATTTAAAAGATGTCGTATTTATTTTAAATGATTCATGGTATAACGTACCCCAAAATGTCATTCAATCGTCATGGAGAAAGCTGTGGCCTCCTAACGGAAACGGATACGAAGAGTGGGAGCCATAAGATGGTATTCCATTGGCGGAACTCATACGTCGAAATTATGACAGATGATGAAATATTGAATGAAGCCGATAAATAGTGAGTCCATGACAATGAATAACATTACAAGAAATGCAGTAAAACTTGACAGATGCACTGCAATATTGAATACCAGCATTCAGTGAGCGGAACAAAATGAGGCATCAGAGAATACTCTACTTCCTATGAGAAAACTAAAAGAGGATATAACATATAAAATTTATTGGGCAAAAAAGCAAACAAAAATTGAAGATTTTTGCAACAAAACTATATTATAGGGTTCATAAGTTTGTTGTATCTTTTCTATATGTATAACATATTACAAAAGTATGTATGTACCTACATTCATTTATAGTGTATGTACTTATTTTAAATACATTTATTGTAATATTCTGGGAGATAATATACGATTAACAATATGCTTTAGTTGAATAAAAATATGTATTATAAACTACGTATTTGAAACCGTTTCTCATTTTGTATATGTCCACTAATCCAGCCTTTCCACTACTCCGACGAAGGCAAATTTTTATAGTGTCGGATTATCGAGCGGGTACTGTATTCTATTATTGACAGGGGGCGTGGACCACCGATTATGCGGATGTGCGTACTGCAGTTGTTTTCTAATTACCTTGCAAAAGTAATTTCATATTACGGTTGATATGTAGCAAGATAGAAATACATTAGGTATGCCCGTGCGCATCTAGCGATCACGCGCATTGAGAAATTCTAATAGTTATACCAGCCAATACAATAGCGGAATAGACAACCAACAACGCAACATCCAGCACTAAAGACGAGTGATGACGCGGAATGTTATATACGCAAGAAAATCCTATTTTAGTAAACTTATGAGCACATCTAATCTATTTCTATCATGATATGTAGTTTACCTGTCATTTCAGAATGGTCATTTATGGTGACATTAACTGCGTCATCGTTAAATAACAAAAATAGGAATGGTGTCCAATCTGTGGGTTGACTTACAGGCACCAACAATGCTATCCCTATTAATTTTATCTTTGGTGCTCAATTCTCGAACGCCAATTTCTATAATATCTCAAAAAACATCATGATCAAAGAGAGTCTCTCTCCGTATATATGTTTGTGAGATATCTTTATTTATCTATTATGATAGTATTATTACCCCTTTTAAATATTTATAGCTCATATATACAGTGGCGGCTGGGCAGGGAGGCTAGCCTCCCTATTATTTTTAGTAAAATAAATTGTGTTTATTATGTATTAAAATAATGTTTAAGAATGGACTATATACCAAAATGAAGCAATTTTTACAACAAATTTATAATAAATAGCATATCTATTCATTACCTAATTAAAAATGTAAAAAAATTCCAATAATGCAAGAAATTTTAGTGCACGCACAATAATAGCAAGCGCGGAGGCTAACAACAAACCTAGCTCCGCGCCGATATTAATACCATTGGTGCAACCGATGCATCCTCGTGTGTGCATGTGTCTTGTATAAGCCGAAAACCTATGCGGGCAGGCTTGGGCTCCAGTCAGATCGTATGAGATCGGCAAGCTGTGCGTTATCGTTCGCAGTGCGCAGTCCACAGTCCGCAGTGTCGATTTAGTACTAACGTATCGCTTAACGATGTTTTAAGGATCTACCTAACAATCATTCGGGTTAGGTTATTTTATGAAGTTTTGCTAGGGTATACATAGAAAATGAATAAAAGTAATGAAATAGGGACCTGCGAAGATGTTGTTTAAACATAGAGACGAAATTACACATTGTACACAAAATTGCAAAATTTCGGCCTAATTTATCTTTAGTATCTAACGACGGCAATTGGCAAAATCGTGGTTTCAGTTCATTGTGGTACGCTTAATGTGATTGGCTAACGGGTTCAATTAAACGGGAAAGATTATTTTGTTCGCCATATCTACTTTTTTGTAACGAAACCGAAATGTCGTCGAAATTAGGTCACACGGGTTTTAAAAGATTACCACGATCTATTGAACGGCATTCTAAGTCTAAGAGAACGTATTTTATCGTTGTGCAAATTTAAATTATTTGGAAAACAAAATATTACTACTGCCATAGATACCCGTGTAAAGATGCAATTATTACGTATAATAATGAAGTTGGAGCAAATCGCACCCATTTAAGAAAACTAGGATCGCCTGATGGTCGAAATTCGACCACAGCATCTATATATTAATACGCAGTCAAATACAAATAATCACACCTGATTTAGATAGAATCTTTATTGTATTTTCGAGTAAAATAAAATAAAAATCGCGTTCAATCTATTCGTGCACAATATTAACAAATATATTTCATTTTATGCAAACTAATTCAAAAATACTATCCTCCGCCAATGTAAATGCTTGGCGCGAATGGATAAGCTGAACATACAATTATTTTACTCGCTCGCAATGTATTGAGACGCCAATTTAATCCACTTAATCTGCTTTTGTGCGACCAATATTATGCCACACAATTTTTGTCCGTTTCTCGAACGTATTACTATAATAATATGTGATTACTTGACGCGGTTGACGTATATCACGTTGCGTGTGTCATTCTGATTACAGATCGCTTGATACCTGTCCCTTAAGATCATTTACAATATGTAATATATGCATTATGTTACAAACTCTCACCTGCGTTCCACTGCACGAATCGCGATGAAACATACATTCGACAAATCTGCATTGTAATACGAAAACAACGATATATATGTACCATCGCGATACGTGGAGGGAACACTCTAAAATGTGTACGAGAAGACGACCCACCGCGTATTAATATATAGATTAATAGACGTAACGATATTTTTAGCATCACAAGATCTAGCTTTTCGGGGATACAATGAGACTTCAGATCCTTTTAATCGTGGAAATTATAAAGAACTAATCTGATTCTTTAGCAAATATGATACTAGCCATCTTAGTGCTCTTGTGCCTATTATTGATCTGGTACTCTGCAAATACTTTTTCGCCGACTCATCATTGTACATTGCTCTCGTGTACATTTCACCGGATACATCTGCTGATGACATAGATATTTTTACCTCTGTTTTAGAGACTCTTATAATTAATAATACTTTCATATTGATTGGCGACTTCAATCTGCCTAATTTGGTTCTTCCTGCATCTCAACATTGCGGTAGGACGAGGGCCTTTGTGAACTTTCTGAATATTGTGGATGCTTCACAATATAACAATGTTACCAACAGTCGTGGTAAAGTGCTGGATTTGATTTTCTCTAACTCGGACCTCAACTTTCAAGTCCAACAATCGGATAATTCTTTTGTTCCGGATGATCCCTACCATCCCAGTTTTGAAATTGCGTTTCGCTGTTCGATCGGTGTTGATGAGCAGCGATTTCCATTAGCCAATAACTTGCGTTACAACTTTCATAAAGCTGATTACCTGTCTTTATACAGGCAACTATTAGACCATGATTGGTCATTCTTAACTCGTTTCACGGATGTTGATACTGCATTGGATGCGTTTTACAAAGCTTTGTATTCTATATTCGATGTCTTTATTCCTAATAACAGCGTATCACATACTACCTATCCCCCTTGGTTCTCACCTGGAGTTATACGGAACCTTAAAATCAAAAACTATTATCACTCTAGATGTGTTCGCACAGGGTGTCTGGTATCCTACAATGAATTTAAACGTGTGCGATGTTTAGTTAAGAGACAAATACGAGAGAATTATATGTCCTACCTTTCTGAAATCGAGAACACTGTGGAAACATCTCCATCCAGTCTGTGGAACTTTCTCCGTGCTAAAACTCGTTCTACTAGGATACCGGGTAATCTTCACGACAATGATGGCAATAACCTCCGTGATCCACTTGACATTGTAAATGCCTTTGCTGAGTCCTTCTCTTCAGCACATACTGCGGCCAAGTCATCTGCATATACTTCATCAACTTACAATCCTCTACCTTACTAGTTTAGGCATGTAACTGAAGATGAACTAATTAAAATTATGGCTGCCTTCCCTAATAAACACACAGCTGGTGATGATCAGGTTCCCAGTTTTCTGGTTCGGGACTGCAGATATGTTTTTGCGTACCCCCTCAAGGTGATTTTCAACTTATCGATTTCTTTATGTGTATTTCCCGAGCGCTGGAAAAGAACTAGGATTGTGCCAGTGCACAAAAAGGGTGAGCGTACGTTACTAT
The DNA here is from genome assembly GCA_038088585.1 of Chrysina gloriosa. Classification (NCBI taxonomy): domain Eukaryota; kingdom Metazoa; phylum Arthropoda; class Insecta; order Coleoptera; family Scarabaeidae; genus Chrysina; species Chrysina gloriosa. The sequence continues at coordinate 48,846,332 of CM076088.1, forward strand.
CTAATTACAGACCTATCTCTATAATATCTAACTTTTCTAAACTCTTCGAACGGGTCCTATATTCCAACATATACACTAGCATACACCCCTTTATATCGGTCAATCAGCATGGGTTCCTTTCTGGCAGGTCTACAGTCACTAATTTGGCTGTACTAACTCAATATGTGACTGAAGTTGTTGACAGACGTGGACGGGTGGATGTGATATACACAGATCTTTCGAAGGCTTTCGACCGTATTGATAATGTGATACTTTTGTCTAAACTGAGTTCCTTTGGCTTTGTGCCTTCTGCTGTAGCCCTCATTAGATCCTACCTCTGCGAGAGAATATGTTATGTGTGTTACAATGGATTTTGTTCCAATGATTTCACGCTCACTTCTGGCGTCCCACAGGGTTCCAATTTGGGCCCTTTGCTGTTCACACTTTTTATTAACGATTTACTTCTCCAGCTTGACTGCCGTGTCCTTGGATATGCGGGCGATATCAAGATTTTCTCTGAGATTACCGATAATGTTGCTATTGCGAAACTTCAGCAGAATCTAAATCTAATAGTTGCATGGTGTGACCGTTCAGGAGTCAAGCTAAATGTTGATAAATGTTGTGTAGTTACGTTCACACGCTCGTCAGCCACACACAATTCTTATTACATTAACGGCCAGATTTTGACTAGGAAAACCGAGTGCAAGGATCTTGGAGTCACTTTTGATTCTTCTTTTACCTTTAAATCCCACATTTCAAATATATGTACAGCTGCATGTAAGTCGTTGGGTTTCATTATGCGAGTTTCAAGGTATTTCAGGGATGTGAAGCTTTTGAAATCGTTATACTCCGCCTATGTTTTAAGTAAGCTTGAATACGCTGTACTCATCTGGTACCCTCTTTATGGATGTAATTGCTTGGCATTGGAGCGCATCCACCGTAGATTTTTGAAGTTTCTGTGCTTCAAAATGGATGGTTTTTATCCCGAGAGAGGCTTATCGCAGAATGATCTTTTACTGCGTCATGGTCTGCTGTCATTTAATATTAGAAGAGATGCTATCTGTGAAAGATTTATTCATAAACTACTAAATAACAATATTGACTGCCCACACATCCTCAACTCGATGTTATTTCTAGTACCCCGTATTAACTCTCGATATAATGGTACGTTTTTGGTTCCATTTGCAAGAACAAATATAATGAGAAGGGCACCTGCGTATACGCTTTCTCGTGTAGCTAATGGACTGGGAGACGTGTTTGTGGACACAGCATGATCTTCAACTGAGAGCGATATGTATTTTTGGTTTTTCTTTTTTCTCTTTTTATATATATATACACATATTTTATTAATATTGAATGCTTATTTTTTTATTAGGTATGTATTGTATTCATACAAATGTATTTTTCTTAACCCTCTTTTGTGCTTTAAAGCCTGTTGGGAAATAAAGATTATTATTATTATTATTATTATTATTATTAAATATGAACCTAGTTTTAATAGATTTGTTAGTATTAATATTTTTTCCGGTACATCTAAATCTATTAAAAATGATTTAATAGATTGTATCTCCTTTGTATTATAAATAGATACAGAAATTACAGAGGCTCCGGTTTTTCTTCGTAAGTAGATGAAACCACAGATATTTCCTGCAAGTCTCAATTATCAATCATATTACGCTTTGCCAAAAGCCGTGTAGTAATTGTAAGGCTTTTGTCTCTTTTTGACATATCATTCGGTCGAACAGCTGATGACTTCTTTAACGTTTTATTAAGTAATTGCGAAAAATACGATTTTAAAAAAGAAATTAGTCGCTCAAACATATGATGGTGCATCTGTTATGGTTTACAAATTAAAATAAAAACAATTGCTCCTCAAGCTCTTTTTGTACAGTCAGGCTCATGCTTTAAATTTAGTTTTGAGTAAAGCTTATAATATAAACAAAGAATCTAGAGTTTTCTTTTCTAGTTTAAGCGGATTTGCTGCATTTTTTCAAAATCAACCAAACGAACAAACATTTTAGATGCAATATGCCACAGTATAATAGCTTACTAACTAGCTCTAATACAAGATGGAATTTTACATTGCGTGCAGTATTAACAGTAAAATTACATAAAACCAAATTAATTGAAGTTTTTGACCTTATACTCGACAGTGATGATATCAGAAATAATGTCAAAACTCAAAGAGAGGCGGTAGGATTAAAAATTACTTGACCAACAAAAAATTCTGTTTTTATTAGAAACTTCAAATTGATTTTTGAACAAACCGAGATTATATTTTCAATACTGCTGAATAAATTAACTGACATCAATTTTGCGTGTAATCGTTTGTAAGCCATTATTCAAACTATACATGAATACTAATGATCGTTATTTTAATGATATATATATAATAATTTACATTTTAACACAGAATCCAGTCAGAAAAGGCGTAGGTTGTCCTATGAATGGGAAATACACGAGTATAAACAAATTTTTAACGAACTTTGAGATACGGTAATCGTTCAGATAGAAATGAAATTTCAAGATATATACAAGTTATATTTTTTCGATTTATTGACTTTTGACCAATTCTTAATATATTCAAAAAACTTTCCACAAAAATTATTAGAATGCCTTTTACAACATTATCCTTGTTTTCATGAAATTCAAATAAAAAATGAATTATCTGTATTGTACCATGATCCTTAAATGTTCGGAGATTGTAAAACGCTAACTCAGATGTTAAATTTTATCCATAAAAGCGATTTATATGAATGTATGCCGGAGCTGAGTGAACTTATAAGTAGTGTCTATAGTGATACCGGTGATAAATTCTGCTTCAGTAGAGAGGAGTTTTTCAACAATAAAAATAATTAAACATTACAGCTGCTATACTATGAATCAAAATCGATTAAGCAGTATATCTTTCATATCAATTGAAAAAGGTCTTCTTAAATTATTAACGTAAAATGATGTATTTTACAAGAATAGGCGAATTCCTCTAATTTATCGAAATGGGTAAGCAATACAGTTTTCCATGTTACAAAAAAATTTTAGAATATTTATTTTAGTTTTTAAAAAACATAGATCTATTTAGTTGTTATTGCTATTGAGTTAATATTATATTTTGTTATTTATTATTAGTTTGCTAAGAGTTTGTTATTATTTTTAGAGTTTATTTTAAATTATTATTACCTTTTTACCTATCACCTTACACCTTTCATCCATTTCCCTACCCAGACAGGATTTTACTCTCACTTCTACGCGATTCGTGCTAGACAATAAATTATATGCATTTTATTTTGATCTCTTTTTATATCAATTTTTAATCTACACTTTCAATGATACAGTAATAGGTATAAAAATATAATTTATTGACCGAGAAGATTAGGTTACAGTAGCGTCCCTTGAGCAAACTGTCACGAGCCGCAACTTCATGTATAGCTCAAAAACTATATGTACTGGAAAAGTTTTACGTACACTACCAACTTTGTATAAAAGCAAGTAATTCTTAATCCATTTTCATAATCAGTTTTTAGGGTACCGAAATCGTGTACTCCAGTATCATTAACCTTCCTATACTCACGCATACGGTCTGTGAGACCGACTTATATAGTATAGTATACGTCTTTCATTTTGACGTGAGTATAGGAAGGTTAAAAGCTATTCTAGGAAACTCTGTAAAGTAATGATAAAATAGCGTATAATATCTATTTTGTCGTAGGACAAAGAATATTGCATCAATTCTAAAATTTTGAAGCAAGAATTTAGTAACGTAAAGATTACTACATGCAGGTGTGAGTAACGGTGTTAGTCTTATTTATTCGTGTGTCCATGCACAACTCATAAATCTTGTCGTCTCAGGTGGGCTATGTAGATACAATATCTGTATTGTGACGGTCGCATTGTCATCGTCCAGATCCCATCGTGACAGAAATTCATTCATAATATGCTCATTCAGGTGTGCTGTTGACCTTTGGAAGATGCATACAATAGGTGTGGGTTTGCATTATAGCGAAAACATTTATAGTTCCGACGACTGATTATAGTAAAAATAATGCTTCGTGATCTTCGAACATCTATAATTTTTATTATTGCTATTTTTCCATACTCGCCTACTGAAATCGGAACTGTAATTGTCTCTACTATTACGTTGTTCAAATGCAAGATAATAATCATTTTTATAGAAAGGCAAATTTTTCAGATTAAATTGCAAGAGTTTAACTAACCAACACTAAATATTAAAACGCAGTATGTTGGAATTTACTAGGCGATTTAATCTACGTGTGTATCAGTTTAATACATTAGTACACACATATTCATAGGACAGGCATAGGCGTAGCTAGCGAGAGGCAAGGGTGGGCATTGCCCACCCTAGAAAATTTGTTGCCCCTCGAAAAAGTCCTCTGACGTATATATGGTTGAAAAACTTCCTAGCTACGCTCACGAGGACAGGTTATAATGCATGCGAATAATTTTATTCAATGGGGAATTATTTATATTTATCATTCAATTTATCAGTAATAAAAGCAGAATCTATGTAGTATACATGTTGTAATGCATTCGCGAATTGGGAATAAGATGTCTTCACTGAATTGAACTAATGTGTATTTGCATATACATATGTTACTGGTACAGTGGCGCGCATTAATTGTAAATATGATAACTCGAAATTTTCAAAACGTTGTTTGCTCAAAAATGTAACAGTATGTAATACACAAATAAGTAATTTATATTTCATACGCTAATATTCCGATAAAAGACTAAGGAAAACCTAGTCAAGGATTTCTTTCTTGATGAAATGAAACATATATCTTACGGCTATAACGCAAACTTGATAATTTCCAATATCATCCAGCTAGTTTATATAACTAATGTTCGACAAATGAATGCCTGATAAATTGTGTAAACCGGACTGACACTATCGCTCCTGCGAATTTTAATGTTGCTTCTTGCACGTAAATTCGGACAAGCCCTGTAGTGACAGCGTCCGGTTTACCCTACTTAGTGATACTATATATCTAATATATTTAAACGACCAATTCTTGTATATATATATATATATATATATATATATATATATATATAGAGAGAGAGAGAGAGAGAGAGAGAGAATTGGTTTCTCGAAAACGGCTTTAACGATTTTGATGAAATTCAATACCTGGAGGTTTTCGGGGACGAGAAATTGATCTAGCATGGTCCCGGTCCCGGAAAAGTCTATTTTGACCCGGTTTACACACATTTCTGGTATTGCGGTATATGAAATTGGTTATCGAAAATTTCTTTAGCAATCTTTATGCAATTTAGTATCTGAGGATTTTCGAGAACACAAAATTTATCTAGCATGTTCCCGGTACCAAGAAAATTTTTTTGTCTCGCTTTTACCTATTTCTGCGGTACATAAAATGTGTTATCGAAAATTACTCTCATGATCTTGTTACAATTTAGTATCTGCGAGTTTTTGGAGACGAAAAACCGATATAACATGGTCCCGGTCTCGATTTAATCCATTTACTCCAGGTTTTCACTAATTGCTAATGTTCGCGTCGTTAGAATAATCTTTGGAAGAACGTAGCGGTTCTGTTGACGCACTTTCACAAATTTGTCTTAATGTGTCAAAGTCAGAATCTTCCTCTAAAACACTTTCAAACCTTTCTAGAAGACAAACATTTTTTGCGTCTTCTACCGCGCATACCTGTGTGTGAACACGCTGCACTATTTGCAGAGATTCCACTAACGACTCCGAAGTATTTTGTAATTTTTCTATTGCCTTCGCTAATCCGAAGCAATTGTTCTGAATGGTTTGTAAATCCGTTTTAATCTGACTATCTTGAAATATGGACGGGCTTTCCTTGCTAGTCGCAGCTTCTGTAGTATCGAATTTTGAAACCAGGTTTTTAATGTTCTCAAAATATTTATGATAGTAAAACGCAACCTGTAGCCATGTTCCCCAACGTGTAAGAATCAGCTCTGGTGACTCAGGCATATTGGGGCTCAGACTGTGAAATTCACGAATAAGTTTTGGCGATTTGACAAACACTGCTTTCGTATGTGTTATTAAAGCGTCTTCCACAGGAAAAAATTTCCTAATACTATCTGTCACAAGGCAGAAAACATGAATCTTACACGTAGCATGTACATAACTCGTCTGGGAGCTAATAGAATTAGAGGTTACGATTGATGTGGTTCCATTGTACGTACCATTACGTTGAGCACAGAATATTTTTATGATCTGTTGTTTCGTCCACAGATAACCACAGTTTTTATCTTTCGACTCTGGTTTAATTCTCTTTTGCACATTTTCATAAACAGATGGCACAAATTGCCTGACTTGGTACTTTCTAGTCCGAATATTTATTCCAAAAAAGACATATGCTTCCTTGTCTAGTAAATTAAACGGTAGATTACATAAAATACAGGTAGCACATAAATTAGATTTTAGATTAAGAGATTAATTAAATTTTTCATAGTGTCATATGCAACTTTCTTTTGAAGAATTTTGTTTACTATTTATGTGGCGTTGACAATCCCGTTTGGACCAAAACATTAAAGGGATATTACAAACTACACATTGAAGTTTAACGCCATCATAATTTAGTTCAGATATTTCTGCTATAAATTTTGTAGCTTTGTCCAACATTGCTCGTTTCCGTGACGTAGCAACATTTCTAAAACAAACAAACAAAAAGTAGAACTGCAAAATAATATTTACGGCTGCGTACATGTATGACAACAGATCTCATTGAGACTCGCAGTCATACTGAAGGTCTGGGTCGAACCTATGCGCTACTGAGCAACTCCACTTTTCATGCACTGTTTGTCAAACCTTAACGATAAGTTATGATTGTCCCTACTTACGTGCAAGGCGCGATATTAAAATTCGGAGGACTAACAGTGTCAGTCCGGTTTACATTACTTATGATGCACTCGTTGGTCAAACTTTAATAATAACCAAATAAATTATTATTATATAGAAAAGTGCATCACTTTTCAAAATAACCGGTTGACTGAAAAATTAGCTAACCATTTAAGAGATACATGAGAGTTTATAAAACATTCATTTCATCCTTTTAGTTATTTGAATTTTACATTTTTAACTTTCATAATTATTATGTATGTTCTAATATGTAAATTAAAGTCAAATCGCATATATTCTACATTTAGATTGTGTCCATCACATATGTAAGAAACTTCGTTTTCGTCGTGTAGTACCTACGTCCGATGTATAAAAATTGCATCGTATGGCAAGTCAGGCGAAAAAATATGTAACCCCAATCACCTTCAGAGTCGATCGATTGACCACCACGAAGAATATTCCCACGCCGCACAGAGGAGTATTAGCAGAAATCCGATCATAAGTCGAGAACGTTAAGTGAGATGTAAACTTGCGTGAACATTTTATATTGGAAGTTTAAGGTAGGCGTCCACCTATCCGCATCGTACGTATCGGACGCATCGCATCAAACGGATCGTAGTATTCTTTACATAGGAAGCCATAGAAGTGCGTCCACCTATCCGCATCGTACGGATCGCACGGATCTACCCGTCGGCAATGCCGACGCCGTTGCTCCGAGAGGCAACTTTTTGCGATGCGTGCCGATGACTCACTACGAAAGTCCGATAGTTGCATCGGCAAATCCAATAGCTGTCGATACTGTGAACGCATTGGAAAGAAATAATCCGTTTGAGTAGGCGTCCACCTATCCGCATCGTACGTACCGGACGCATCGCATCAAACGGATTATTTTTTCCAATTCATTCACAGTATCGGCAGCGATTGGATTTGCCGACGCAACTATCGGACTTTCGTAGTGAGTCATCGGCACGCATCGCAAAAGTTGCCTCTCGGAGCAACGGCGTCGGCATTGCCGACGGGCAGATTCGTGCGATCCGTACGATGCGGATAGGTGGACGCGCTTGTATAGGTTCCTATATAAAGAATATTACGATCCGTTTGATGCGATGCGTCCGATACGTACGATGCGGATAGGTGGACGCCTAGTTTTAGTAATCGGTTCGAACGGCTAGCGTAAACTAACCTCACGTGCTAGTCTGTCTATTTGTAGTCCCGATTGTTGTTAAGGAGAATTAAATCATTGTGCGGTCACGTACGCCATTTTGTTTCTCCAAGTGTTGAAGATTAATAATAAAACCTTAAATTTATATTAAATTGTTTTTGTAATTCTTTTCAGTTTTTCACAATTAGTAAGAGGTTGTAGCAAAAGAGCATTATACGACACAATGCAACAATGTGTTACGGCCAATTGGTGCAGCGTTCTGTATTGTTACTTTTGGCCCCTCGTTCCACCTCTGACGTGTAGATGGCGCGCCGCTTTCGTAGGTTTTGATACAACTCGCGCCTTTTTAGACACCCTGCTTGTAGAGGTTCGGTGAATAGGTCATTTTCCGTTAATAGGTTATTACGTTTTCGCTTTAAAAACTCGCATGTCAAGTATCTGCACGCGAATTCGACTCTGGAAAGTTTACTATTATCGTTGTGTATATTTTGAAGTAACGCTTCCCCAATTTTACTGTTCGAACTATCGGCCGTTGTACGTTTGCTTTTCCCTCTATTGAATGTGAATTTCCCTTTTTGTTAATCACGATGCCGTTATTTTCTCTTTCACGTTGTTGTAAGGTACTAGTATAGAGCTAGTAGAATGCGAATTAAGCTAAGATTATTTCAGAACATCTAAGAATTAACGTAGAAGTTAGAAGGACTTCAGTTTGCTGTATTTGGCTGATTTCCCCACATTTTAACACCGAAGGCGAGAAAGCCCGCCATCTTTGACAGTTTCCATCCAGATATCGTCCCGCCTTTATTTTATTTTATTTCTCTAGTTGAATTTTGGGAAGAATTCCCTAGAATTATTAGTTAATTTAGATATAGTAAGTCGGGGATTTGTTTTCGAGTAAAAAGAGAGATTTCGTACTTTTGCTATTTTAGTAAGTTATTTGTTGCACGAGGCATTCAATTCTGTTGGTATTTTAAGAGGAGGGGGCGACATCTACTTGTCATTTTGCACATATCTTTCTAATTACGTTCTGCTAAAGCTGTAAGGTGGCTATGAGGCCGCTGGAATTCCTACGGCAACAGGGTTTATTTGACTTTTTGTGAGCCCCATTACACCCTAAGTTGCGCGCGAAAGCAGTACTTGCCAGTGGACATACTCCTGAGAATAGCTAGCGGACATCGATGTCGACCTTGCCGACAGTAGTCTCGCGCGAGCCAGCTCTCGCGTGGAAAAATTTGGACGTGCTCACTGATAGTTTCTTGCAAAAGTTCGAACCTAGTTCGAATTACCACAGTTGATCTCAGAAGTATCACCATGGGATTATACGTATAAAAAGCGGAGCGTGACTAGCATACGTTCTCTCAATGGAATAGTTTGTTTCATCGGTGTATCTTCTTTTTGCAATAGTTGGACGAACTGATCCTATTAATGGTTCTAATTGAACTGTGTTCATCCGAATAAAATTCCGAAATTATAACGCGTCCTCTAGTTGCAATTCGCGCACAAGATTGCAGTCCCCGGAAGATCCACAATTTAACCCAGCAGTTCCTTAAACTTTTTTAATTTTTTTACTTTCTTTTAAAATTGCTATTGCAACTATTAGCGCCGCGGCGACTCGTTCGTGAGAACCCATATCATCGGACACATTGACGAGACACGACTGCCGCGAGCTAAAGACGCCCTCCACTGGACATGGTCCGGAGAGTAACTTACGACAGTAGCTCTCCGGCTACTGCCCGAATTGCTCGCGACAGTTAGAGTCTACGAATATTACTCTCACGTGGAAGCAGTGGCGAAAGTACTTGCGACAGCTACTCTCAGCTTTTAGTCTCACGTAGACAGGCACCTTAACGCGGTGGTGAAACTTCTGAAAGCAACTGTCGCAATTCGAATTCGGTTCGAAATTTTGGAAGAAACTATCAGAGAGCACATTCAAACCTGTCCAGACCAGGGTTTACTCGCGCGAGTCTACTGTCGGCGAGTTCATCAGCAATGTCCGCAAGCTACTCTTAGGAGCGTGTCCACTGGGAAGTACTGCTCTCACGAGCAACTTGTGACAGTTATACTCTCACGTAGACAAGGATTTTACTAAAGAAGCTGGAGAGTCTCTTTGAGTACAGGAACTTAGATGCGATCCAGTTTATAATTGAAGAGTGGCGCCTTGTTACTACTAAATTCTCGAATTTACGCCTTCCATTGAGCTAGTACGGCCTGAATCTCCATCTTTATTACCAACTAAGTGAATTATTCGTATGGTAATTAACTTTCGTATCGGTCACGTTTCCGATTTTTGTCTTTTTATTATCATTTTGCTAGAAGTTTTTAAAGCTAGTAACTAATGTAAAGGAGACAAAATTGACAATTTTTTTTTTTGCAAGAAAACTTCTAAGTTTTCTAAGTTGCGCTTTCAGGTTTTTTAAATCTTAGTTTAAGCAAGAATGGATGCAGACAGTGAAAAAAGAGAGAAATGGTACGCCAACGAAGAAACGATCTGTGTTACCAAAACATATGATACATTGAGATCCAACTGCAGTCGTTACTCAACCATACAGTATCTCATTTTTATGAATACCTCGTCGAGGTAATTGAAAGATGTTCAATGGAGGAAAGAGAACATATTTGGAGGCAATAATAAAATGGGAATGCGACAGGTCTCAACAGTCGCAATTCAAACAAATATTTAATCATAGCAGCGATGACGTCAATATATTTTAAAGTATATATATAATCAGCTTCCCCTTCTACCCGAAGGTGTAGGAATTTTGCCTTTCCAGGCTTCTCCTTCTCCTCTACTAAATTTCTTCCATTCCTTCCTATTCATTGCCAATTCCTTGGCGTCCTTCCATGTCCACCCTCTCCGCTCCAATACTTCTACCTCTTCTTTTGCTGTCGTTGCTTTTGGTTTCGTAGATTTTCTTGACTGGCACTTCTTCGCTCATTCTCTGCAGATGTCTCCACCAGCACAGCTGTCTTTCTTCAATGTATTGTTCCAACGATTCCATTCCCAGCTCTTCTGTTATTGTTGTGTTTCTTATGCGGTCTTTTCTTGTTATCCCTTTAACTCTCCTTAGAAAGTTTATTTCCATGGCCTGCATTCTGCTTTTTTCCTTTTTCGTCAGATTCCACTCCCATATACTAATACCGGTCTGTATACTGTTTTATATACACTTAATGTTGTTTGTCTGCTTATTTCTTTGTTATTTACTAGAACTTTGTTTATTGCATAATACAGTGTATTAGTTTTTTCTATTCTATGGTTTATGTTCATTTCTTGTTTTCCACTTTCCTCCAATATTACGCCCAGGTATTTAGACTTTTTTACTTCTTCTATTTCTACTTTCTCTGTCTTGATCGTCACTTTCTTCTTGTTCTTACTGACCACTAGTATTTTTGTTTTTTCCTTATTCAGTTTCATTCCGTATTTTCTCAAAGTTTCATTCCAGGTTACCAGGTTCTCCTCCAATTCTTTCGCATAATGGCTGCATCATCCGCAAATAGACATTCTGATAACGCTATTCTCTCAAGTTTTCTATACCCTATATTTATCGGCTTACTTCTTAATTTTACTTACTTTACTATTTCATCCATATATATTATGAATAATAAAGGGCTCAGTGCTCCACCCTGTCTAACCCCTTGTACCGTAGCAAATCTTTGTGATACCATATTATTTCTTATCACACAATTCACAGTACCCTTATACACACTTTGTATAACTTTTTGTATTTTTTGGTTTACCTTTTCTCTTTTTAACGCTTCCCAAATTTTCGCTGTACGTACCCTATCAAAAGCTTTCTCCGATACCATAAATGCTAGGTAAACTGTCTTTTCTGCATTCCACTTCTTGTTTATTATTTCTTTAATTGTAGAAATATGGTCCTGTGAACTGCGGCCTCTTCTGAATCCACTTTGTAACCCATCTAACTTCTTCTCAACTATTCTCCTTAGTTTTTTCTCTATAATTTTTTCATAAATTTTAGTTATTGTACTTAGCAGTGTTATTCCTCTATAGTTGTTGCAGTCTTTACTATCTTCTTATGTATCGCTAATATTAGCCCTATTCTCCATTCATCTGACGTTTCTTCTTCCCTCCATGCTTGTCTATATAGTTGTAGTAACAAGATTTTTCCCTATCACCCATGTATTTTATCATTTATGTGGTGATCTTATCTTGTCCAGCTGCTTTACCATCCTTTAAGCTATTAATTGCCTCTTCTAATTCTGCTCTTGTTATTTCACTCTGTATTACTTCTTTATCTATTTCTTCTATTTCTTCTATTTCTTCTTTTCCTTCATTTCTGTCCTCTTCTTCTTGTTCTTGATATACTGTTGTTTCCTTTTCTACACTTAGCAGGTGTTGGTAATATTCTTTCCATCTGTTCATGATATCCTTCTCTTCTGTTAGTATTACTCCGTCTTTGTTTTTAATTACCATTGTGTTTATATTTCTGTTTTCTGTACAGTTTTTAATTACTTTGTAAAACAGTTTCTGATTTGCCTTGCTGTCCTTTTCCATCTTTTCTCCGAACTCTGTCCACTTCTTTTACTTCTTTGTCTTTTATAGTCTTCGTAATTTGCTGTATTTGTGTTGCTTAAATGTTGCTTCCATAATTCTTTTTTGATTTTAATCTCATCTTTTATTTTCTTTGTCCACCATGCTGTCTGTTTTTTGCTTTTACTTTTCCTAAAACCTTCACACGTTGTTCTTGCTGCATTAATTACTATATTTTTCAATTTTTCCCATTTTTCTTCTAATGCACTTTCTCTTATATTTTCCTGTATTTTGTTTATCTCGCTAGATATTAAAAGTTCATAATTTTTTGCTATTTCTGTTTTCTTTAAACTTATATGTTTTAATACTTTCATATAGTTTCCTTACCTTTCCTTCATTGTTATCTTTTATTTCTTCCTCATTTTCTTTAATTTTTGCAATCAGTAGATAATGATCACTGTTTATTTCATAACTTCTCTTAACCCTTATATCCAATACTCTTCTCCTATTGTTTCTTTCCACTAATATGTAATCAATTATGGACTTTTCCCCTCTCCCTAGTTCCACTCTTGTGAATTTGTGTATTTCTTTATATTCATCACACGTGTTTGTAATTATTAAGTCATTATCAATACAAAATTTTAACAGCCTTTTCCCCTTATTATTTCTAGTTATTTCACCATACTTTCCAATTACTGTTGTATGTGTATCATCCTTTACTCCCACTCTTCCGTTAAAATCACCTGCTACTAATATTTGTCCTTTTGCCATTTCTATTGCGTATGTCAGATCTTCCCAAAATCTTTTCAAATCTTTTTTCTCAGCTTTTTCGTTTCCATCAGGACCGTATATGACTACATTGCAGCTCTATTAACAGTATTCTCTCACTAATTACCTCCCATCTAGTTACTAGGTTTCTAATTTCATTTTTTAATATGCATCCTACTCCCGCAGAAGCTCTGCCCCTGTTCTCAACTCCACTCCATATTAGGATATGCTCATTCTTTAATTCTATTATTTCCCCGGTTTTTCTCTTTGTTCCTGATATTATCGATACATCCAGTGGTGCTTTTTCAAATTCCTCTACAATTTCTATTTCTTTACCGTTCAAACTTCTAATATTCCATGTTCCTAATCTAAATACTTTTTTCTCCTTGTCGTTTCCCTATTTTCTGCTTAAATTAACCTCTTTCAATTTCCTTTCCTTTTCCGTTTCCATCTCCTCTGCCATGGTCGTCCTCGTTCTTCCGTTCTTTCTTCTTCTTTTTAGTTTTTTGAGTTTCTGCCCTCGTTTTCCTGTCCGCTCTCAAGCAGTGCCCCTTTCTCTCTATCCCATCTATATTCCCTTCCTTCAATTGTAATTCTTTGGTATCCCATCTTTACTTTTTTTCCCTCTTTTCTTTCTTTATCTCCCATTTGTTTAAGCTTCCTCTGTATTTCTTGTTCGCCGTTTGTTAACTCGTTGTCTATATATATTCTCTCCTTTATTTGTCTAAGTTTACTCTTATCTTTCATCGCTGCGTCTTTATTCATAGCGCTTTCCAACTCCATCTTGTATACCGCCTCTCCCATCTTTATCCCTTCTCTTATGTTTACGTTTACCTGCATTGTGCTTTTCATAAAATTCTCTAGTCCTATCTTCATATCATGCTTATCCTCCGTCGTTAGCTTCATTCTTATCATCACCACATTATTCTTTGATATTGTCTTCTCGATTTTGTACATACTCTTTTCCATATCTCTCATTTGTTTCCTCATTATCTCATTTTCTGTCTTCAATTTTTTATTCTCCCCTCTCAGCACTTTCAATTCTTCGTGGTACTCTTTCTGGTCTCTCTTTATTTCCTTCACGTCTCTCATCAGTTCTCTCATCATATTCCCTAGCTCCCCTTCTCCATCTTTTTCTTTTTGTGGTGTTCTTTGTAATTTCTTGCTTTTCTTGAATATTTCGTAAGTCTCATCCTTCTCTCTACCTCCTTTTATTCCTATATCCCCCGATGTATCACTCTCCATATCTTTATTTCTTTGTTAACTTTTATTTAGCCCTGTATATATATATATATATATATAATATATATACCCGCAAATTCTTCGCTATTTTCTATCTTATCGTTATTGTATGTTATCTCACTTGCGATTTCGGTTTTTGGCTCAGGTTCATTGTGACACCGCGTAAAAAGCTGCCGGCCGGTCGTCCCGTCGTATTTTAAAGTTTCATTGTTATTTTGCGACTAGTTGTCAGAACAAACGGAGAGCCAATAAAAATTATATAGCGGAATCTAGTTCCATCCTCAGTGACTTTCTGTCGACCAATTCGCATAAGATTTATTTCTGAAACAAAAGGTGTTACTAAAGAAGAAAAAACATACAAATAAAAACCAAGTTTGAAACCTACTGGAAACTTATAAAACCAAAATGTTGCTTAGAATGGTTAATAGCAAGGTGTGTAATGCTGTCACTGACACCGCACCGCTATATTTGTGGGCAGACTTCTGAAGAATTTACTAAATTAAGGAAGTGCAAAAGGTAAATGCGGAATCTCTGATGTTCGAAATATCTGTTCTCCATGCGAGAATTCGCTTTTTGAGTTACAACTTCATTTGTCATATAAATTCCCATTAAGAAAAATGGCAGGCGCGAACACTAAAAGAAAAGAACACTGTTAAAGAAACAAAAGAAAATATATCAACACGTTTCAAAGAATAAATGGAACTACTGGCGAACGGAAACACATCACGAAAATTTTTTGCAAACCCCGATACATCTTCAGGAATCACCGGTATCAATACTGATCCCATCGAAAGACAAAGAGTTATCCTTGAACTTATTTCAAGTGGATGCAGCTTAAATGGCGACAAATTCACTGCCTACGCTCACGAAACGGCAAAAAGATTTACAAAAGGAGGCAAGTAATAAAAACTTCCGGCAATACAGATTAATTTTTTCAAGAACAATTTCAAGGGTGCAACAGGAACATTTTCAACAGATTGCTCTTGAGTTTCGATCCTTATTTAAGCTCCATTAGAAAGTTTCAAAAGAAAATTTAAACCGTTTTCTAAAGAGGCATTAGAGTTAATGGTCGCAAACTAGTCACAGCCGTCATCTCTAAATCAAAATATTAAAGAGGACAGCAAAAGTGAAGAAGACAAAGATAACGATGATGATGAATTTAATTTTTTGGTGTAAATATTCTTATTCTGGAGTGAATATTGCTTTTTCTGTAATAAGTACTACAATATATTAAATTACGTCATTTTAATTGAGAAGAAGCACTAAAATATTTTTGACCGAATGTTTCATACAAATACTCTTCTGTGCGCCGGTCAACTCACTGCCGTAAAAGATGTAGGCCTATTGAACTGAAATTGCCTCATTCAAGGCGTTCAAGTAATGTTTTCAGATACATGCGCTGCATAAGTTGTGAATATCGTGAGATAATTTTTCGGCCACGGGTGTGAATACAAACGTGCGTAAATACAAACAAATATTTAAACCTTTCCGCATAAAAACAATAGACCCTCGTTCAACGCCCGAATAAAAAAAACGTTATGTGCCTTATGAAAAGTGAAACTGAAATTATTAAACACAATCCTCGTTAATTGCGTAAAATTAAAAATACAAGCGCAGTGCTTTTAGACACAATATATGCGAAAGAGCGATAAATTAGCTTTGTTGTCTGTGACTTTGATGGCTTGACTTGACTTGAAAGAAGAAAATATAATGCACTTTTTACCGGTTTTAGCTATTTTTCTCAATGGTTGCCCCCTTTTCTCAAGCTAATAATTAATCTTCGAATTGATTATGGCACTTCCACCTTAATACAATAAAAATTCCACAGCACGCTCTAATGTCAATCTTTAAACTGAATAGTATTTTCCAGATATTGTAAAGTTCCTTTTGAAGGAAACAGGTAAACCGCTGAATTATATATATATAGTAAGTAGAGTAGTAAGTAAGTAGAGTAAAAAGTTACTTTTTGCATATGGACTTCTTAGATACCTTATGTAATATTTATTTCTCAAAGATATTGATATTAACCAAATTAAAAGCGGAAATTGAAAATCTTATTGAGTGTGTGGAGATTTATTTGCCCCAGTGTATGTATTATAAAATCAAAGCTCCAGCTTTGACAGTTACAAAATGCTGCGAAATTTAAAATAAAACCCATTATTATTATTATTTATTTAGTATGAGTTGTGGCTGGTTACTTAAGCATTTGTACGTTTACGTAGCTTCTAATTGCATATTTAAAAAAATGAATGCCACTTTTAAAATTGAGTGATTAAATAAACATTGAATCTATCTGAACTAAGGTCCGACCGAAACAGAATTTGCAGCCGAAACCGAAACCGAAACCGAATCTTCGGCCTCGGTCTCAGTTTCGGTCGAAACCGAAACCGAAACCGAAACTTATTTAGACATGTTAAAATTTCAATTGTATGCTGAAATCTAATGTATGTTTTACATGTTATATAGTTCATTTGTGTTAAATCAAATAAAAAAAAATACGATAAGAAAATAGATATTTATTTATGTAATATTAACTTTAACATGAACAAACATAATATAAAATATGTTACTCTTGTAAGTAAACTCTTTTAAAAATCAACATTTCGATAAAGACTATTGAGTATTTTAATTGCGTTTACAATATTCTTACAATATTATTCTTATTAGATATAGATATAGCTTAATATATTATTTATTGAGATCTTGTATTTAGTTAGCACTTGGTGATTAAACAATTATCTAATTATCAGTCTCAATACCAATCCCATTTGTACGACAATCAAGTACTTAATTTAAAGAAATTAAATGCATGAATTATTATTATTAAATTATTAATTTTAGTATTCGTAATTAAAGAGTCTTATATTGTACGCTAAGAAAAGAAGTTTTTCTACGTTTTCACCAAGCAGGTTATTCCGACGATCTGCGTATATTTGTCCAGCGGCACTAAACAGCTGCTCGCTTGGAACACTAGTAGGTGGAGCAGATAGATATTTTAAGACCGCTTTTCTCAGGACAGGATATGGACTGCTGTTCCAGTAACAATATATGTCGGCATTGCGTTGAAATAACTGCTCCGATAAATAAGAGTGAATCGTTTCTTTCAAAAAACTTTTTGATCATCAATTCCAGTTTTCTCCATTTGATTAGGAGTATTATCGTGTGTATCCCAAAGACTCTCTATCTCTTGTTGCATGTTGGATGCTGGCAGGTTCAGTTCTGAAGAAACTAAGGGAACATTTTCTTCGCTGCCAGACAGTACAGGGTCGTCGTTACACTCTGTCAAAAAAGATATTATTTCTGTCATTGCAATATCCACTTCATCGGAATTTAGATATTTAGATTTAAATCTTGGGTCCAGTATTGTCGCAGCTAGTAACGAAGGTTGCCTTTTTAAAAAAGAAAATTTGATATTTAATGACTTGTGCAGTGAGTTTTTCATTTTTGTCATGATCTCATTTTCTTTTTCGCATCGAACTTGCAGTTTACGGTTTAATAATGATATCAAAGGTATTACTATTGATATGCATGCATCATCAAATGATAAATCAAGTGTGGCCTCATAAAAGAATTTCAAAACAGCTGTGAGATTCTTTACAACATCCCATTCATTAGAGAAAAGAGTATCAATCTTTCCGTATTCAACACTGTATAAGTTGACAGCATTCTTTTGCTCTAAAAGTCTTTGTAACATCAAATAGGTGCTGTTCCACCTGATATCGACATCTTGCACCAAAGTATGTTCTGGCAATCCACATTGCTTTTGACATTCAGCTAATTTTCTGGTGGCTGGCTCGCTGTGGTTGAAATGACCTACGATCTTTCTGCATTTTTTTAACAAGTCTTTGGTTTCTTCGTCTGAAAAAAGTGCATGTTTTATTACCAGCTGCAGCGTGTGTGCCACACAACCTATAGATTCATAGTGATCACGCATAGCGCAAACCATGTTTGCAGCATTATCACGTAGTACCAGAAAAATTTTGCCGTTTAATCTCCATTCATTTACTATCTCTGTAAACTTTTGCTCAATATATTGACTGGTATGATCTTGTTCTAGCACGCATGCACCTAATATAACTTTTAAGCGTTGATGATTTACAATTAAATGAGCAGTAAAGCTGAGAAGTGAACATGTTTTACTTGCATTGGTCCAGATATCGGTGGTAGCACTTATCCATTCGCTTTTTGCAATTAAAGTCTTTATTTTAGATTTAACTTTCTCATATGTTTGCGGCATCAGGGATGTTCTGAAATATTTTTCAGATTTCAGCCGATATTTGTGAACTGCCTGGGGATCGGTGAAATTAAGTCGCCGAAATGGTTCGCACTCCACCAAATTATAAGGCAGCATGTCCACTATTATGAGGTCCATTATTGCTTTGTCAATCCTTTTTGTAATTTCATGATCATCATGCCATTCTACAATTTTAGATTTAGAGATCAAACTAGGGATCGTTGACTGAACAAGAATCAGTTGATCAGTATTCAATACTTCCAATGAGATTTTTGAATTAGTACGCTTTAATTTAGCTTCATTTTTCAATTCGTCTATAGCTGACTGTCGTTTTAGCACCTGTCTGTGTTCTGCGTCATGAAACTTTGATAGATGTTGTTTTACTCCATGCAATGTTTGTGTTCTTGGTTGATGACTTCCTAATGAATAATATTTATTACAGATTTTACAAACAACTTTAGATGAATCGGTAGTACTTTTTTCGAAAAACTGCCAAATCGGTTTTCTCGGTATTTGTGACATTTTTTTACCTGCAACAAAATAATGTAAAATAAATAAAAATAAATAATATTGCATAGAGCAGATAAAATAAAATCACTGTAATAAGATGACATCCATTCAAAATTAGAAAAACTAATTCAAGTGACTGAAGGTCACACATAGTTAAATCACAGTAGGCAGTTGATCGGTTGGTTAAAAAATATAGGTCAGGTATAAAGTGTAATTCAATAACAATTACCTGCAAACAAATGTAGTAAAGTAATGTACTAATGTCTGAATCAAAGATAACCTCTTCTTATTATTACATAATTCCCATCATAAATTAATCTGAGCAAAGAACTCAATAGAAAGAACTTGAATACGTAATAAATGCCATTAAAATATTTCAGTAGTAAAAACAAAAATTAATACTCACCTAATTATTTATTCACGAGAAAAACACAATTTCAACTTGACACAACGAACTAAGTTGACAATCCTAAAAACCATGAGACACGAACTCGCCCGAACGAACCACGACAATTTACGAACACTGAGTTTCGGTGCGGCCGAAGGTTCGGCTGATTTTTGGCCGAAACCGAAACTATGGCCGAAACTAGATTTTTGGCCGAAACTGGCCGAAACCGAAACCGAAACCGAAACCGAATGTTCGGTCGGCCACTAATCTGAAAATAACAAACAGTGGTGTAGATTTGTTTTTTTTTAATATCTGGTTAATAGACTCATGGTTTTTATATTATTTAATATAATAGTTTTATCTCCGTCATAGTGTCAGCTAATTTGTTTTCAGATTACTTTTAAATTAGTATAAAAATTAATACGTATATATTTTGCGATCTATTTAGATATCATCATTCAAATGCCTGTATCACTTTTAGGTGAATTGAAAGACAAAGTTTGTCTTTAAATTGACAATCATCTAATCGACTATATTTCATAATGGTATTGTAAGCTGCTTTCATAAAAACTTTGGCAGCGAAACAGAATCCAGTATAAACAAAAAATTTTTATTTTATTTTGGCAACTAGCAACATAATAACTAACAGCAAGGAGAGATGTGAATTCGGCTACTACCGTAAATGAAAAAACTGAAATCTTTCACACAAACTTCATGTATCATTTTGATAATGCTTTTCCATATATATGCACTTCGAACAAACGCACTAAAAGATATACAGCGCAACTCCAGATTTGACCAATCAAAAAGAACTTGTATTGCTTATGCACAGTAATTTAAAAAATAGTCCAACAGAAACTAATAAAAAAATATATAAACAATGCAGAGATGACTATAACCGTATGCTACAGGAGGCAAAACATCAAGATAATCTTAATAAGATTTTGAATTCAAATAATAAGGCAAAAACAATATGGAAAATTATAAATAATGAATCAGGAAGGACCAAAGCTTACCAAGGACTGAATATTGATCTTGACATATAATTTTGTAAATTATGCAGGCGAAATAGTCGACAAATTGGGAAAAGTCGACATTCAAGGAAACATCCGTAATTTGGACTCATCTATATTTTTAAAACCGTTGTCGACAGATGAGGTTCTGGTCATCGTGAATTGTTTGAAGACTAAAAAGACATTAGATATCTATGACATTAGTACATACCTTCTTAAATGCTGTGCACAGTACATTGTGGAGCCTTTAGCTGATATTGTAAACACTTGCTTCCTGGAGGGTGTATTCCCTACTATCTTTAAACCTGCACGCGTACTACCTCTTTATAAGTCTGGGGACGAATTGCTTCCTCAGAATTATCGTTAGATACATGTGTTACCTAGTTTCTCTAAGGTGTTGGAATGCGCGATTTTGGAACAATTTTCGGCGTTTGTGGAGAGACATGGCTTGATCTCAGATGGTCAGTTTGGTTACAGGCAAGGGAGAAGCACATCCGACGCGATAGTTAGATTGACTAATACCATACAGGAGGCTTTCGAGAACGAAGGTATATGTATATAAAGGGATTTTTACGGATCTGTCTCGTGCTTTTTGACTGTGTTGGTCATAAACAGCTACTGACCAAATTGGAGTTTTACGGAATAAGAGGCATTTCCAATTCCTTGATAGGGTCATACCTTCATGGCAGGACACAGGTGGTACAGGCTGATGGTAAGACGAGTAGTACATTAGATATTAAAGGTTATTAAGGTGTACCACAAGGTTCAATTCTAGGCCCTTTCCTTTTTATAATATATATAAATGATATATCTGAACACATGAAGTTGCTTAATAACTCATTGTCAACTATACTATATGCAGATGACACGAATTTTACTCTCCAGCAAAATAAACAGAAAAGCAATGAAAGTGAGTCAATCACAAAACAGATTATCACTCATGCTCGGGTCTGATTTGAAAATGAGTTTTATTTGAATGACCAAAAACTCAGGTATGTGCATTTACCCTTGGCAGAGCGAATACAAAGAATAATAGTTGTGTTAAGTTTTTGGGTACCTTTTTTGATTCCACATTATCGTGGATACCACAGATAGAGTACCTCTGCAACAGATTTTCAAAAGTCGTTTATGCTGTTCGACGGACAGCAGTATTGGTCTACCTGAATGCCGCTCTCACTGCGTATCATGGTTTGTTTCATTCCGTTTTGTCATATGGAATACTGGGTTGGGGAAATGCTTCGTGTACTCAACTGCAGCGAGTGTTTTTAATAGAGAAGGCTGCGGCGAGGAGCATAGTAAAAGCTAGGCGTACTGAACTTTGTCAGTCTATATTTCTACAACTAAATATAATGACACTCTATTCTGAAGTGATCTATAGGAACCTGGCCCATGTTAAGTTAAACTTAGAAGTCTTTAATTCATACGCTAGCAATCACTCCTACAATACCAGAGGAAAGGATAGGGTCTTAAACCCGCATAGACGTGTAAGGTAGTCTGAAATTATGGGTATAGATCTGTACAATTCTCTGCATCTCTTCATGATGTCTGAACTCCCGAACAAACATTTTAAAAAGGTAACAAAGAATGTGTTGCGCGATATGTGCCTTTATAGCGTGACTGATTTTTATACGGCAATAGAGCGCGTTGACTTATCCCGGTACATAAAGTAGTAACTTTTAATTTTTTTATTGTAAGTTTGTTTATATATAGTATTTATCAGTGATTGTAAATGTATACATTGTATTCATCGGACGAGCCCAAGGCCCAATGGCCTAACGGGTTAATAAAATTATTATTATTATTATTATTATTATTATTGCAGTGGTATAAATAAAACCTGAGATCATTAAAAATTTTTGGATTTTGAATTTTATTTCGGACAGTAAAAGTATGATTAATCAAATGCAATAGCACATGAAGTGATGTTTGAGTATTTATTGCATAGTATCATCACACTGAAATGAAACAATCAAAGAATCGTTGCAGTAGTAGTTTGTAACAGTTCATACCTGATGTACTTAAAGTTAAATTCTAGAATACATATACCACTAATAACGATCCATGTGCGGTGCAAACGGCCTCCTATATTCTACACCACACCTTTAAGAATTCTCCCCTCCTCCAAAATAGCGATGTATCCGAGCGATCTTAATGTTTTTCTCTTGGCCAGGGTCGTCCGTAGATTTCCGTTACCTCCTCATTTGTTCTTCTTCTCCACAGATTTCCCTCTTTCTTCCCCCGAACATCCTTCTTAGGGATTTTCTTTCCCATGTCTCTAATTTAGCTTCTAGTTCTTTTTCAGAATCCATGTGTCACATGCGTACATGACCGTAGATCGGATAACTGTGATATATACTTCTATTTTCACCTTTCTCGACTCCAGCGCTTCTACTTCCTTTAGCCATCCTTTTAGTAATCTCTTGGCGTTCTTCATTAATTTCCGTTAAAGACACCCCTATATAGTCAGAGTATTCAACTTTTCCAAAGTTATATCCTTATACTTGACCTCTACTACCTCTTGTCTCTCTTCATCTGCTTCCAACCCATACTCTTTAGCCCTATTTTCTATTCTACAGAACATCTTTTTAGTTCTCCTGGGCCAGGCGTTAATAAAGCTAAATCATCTGCATAGGCAATACATTCACATCATTGGTGGTATATTGTGCCTCTGATGTGGATTTCACTATCTCTCAAGATTTTTTCCAGTACCAAGGCGTAAGTCTCTCGTAATGTCTCTCAATCATTACTTTACTTTTTGTTTCTTTTAATGCACACTTGATTAGTCGAGTTATCTGGGTTGGGAACTCAAAGATTTGTAACACTTCAAATACTTCACTTCTTTCTATAGTACCGTACGCTTGTTTAAAATTGATGAACAGCATATGAAGGAACAAGCTAAATCTGTTCGAGCTGAAACCTGCTTGGTATTCACCTAAGACATTCTCTGTTTAGGCTATAATTCTGTTGTTAATTAATGTTGCTAATATTTTATATGCTGTGTCTTGTAACGCTATTCTCGTATAATTATGGAAGTCTGTGACGTCAAGTTTCTTTGTAGACTGAACACATAACTGCTTCCTTCCACTGTACTGGTTCTCTATGATACCGTTCTCTCCTGGCGCCTTATTGTTCTTCAGTTTCTTTATTATGTATAGACCTTCCAATGCAGTTGGAGGTTCTTCTTCTAATTCTTGGTTGTCAGCTTCTTCTTGGTTTTGTAATTGTACCTGTTAATCGTGTTCTTCTGTGATCAATACTTTTTGAAAATACCTGGCCCACATTTTTGTTTTTTCATTCATCCCTCCTACTAATTGTCCCTTCTGATCTCTATAGTATTTTGGTGCGCAGTGGTACTAATTTTTTCCTTTTTTAATTTCGTTTTTATTATGTTTGTTCATAAAGCACTCTTCCAATTTTGTTTCTCTCTGCTCTAACTGTAGTCTCTTTTTTCTCCAACAAATACTCTTCGCACCTTTTCTTGTTTGGTTATATTGCTCCTTGCTATCACTCTGGCTTTGTTACGTTGTTCTACTCTTGTTCTACATTCATCATTATACCGTTCATCTTGCTTTCGCTGTATATTATACTGAAAATATAGATAATTATATTAACAAGACTGCACCGGCTTAGCTCTTAATTAACGATATCACAAAAGCATGCATTATAACAACTTGTATTTAGATTTTAAAAATATTTGACATAAATTAAAAATAATTACCTATTGTGTTGTGTGTGTCAGTATGTATTTTTGAGTTTCTTGCTAGGGATCCCCTCTTAAGTTCTTTCATCGGTGCAGTTCTATTTTCTATGGATTCCCTCTCTTAAATTCTTTCTTCGGTGTAGCTCTTTTTCTATGGATTCCCTCTCTTAAATTCTTTCTTCTTCGCTGTGGTGAAGCTCTGTTTAATTAATAGTTACTTTCTTTAAATCCCTTTTGTTCCCAATATAGTTGAAATTTCAATCCACCTTCAACGTAGTAAAATTGTACTTCAATGACTTTTTTGCTTGTCATTTCCGGTCGTCAGCCAAACATACCCTCATTTTTTCGGAAACCAGGACGTTTTCCCATCCAAACCTTATTACATTATCTCTCCGTTGTCCAGATAACTAGCTGTTTACTATTTACCATGAATAACACTTCATCATGGCGTGAAGTTGTTACAGAGGTCTATATTGTTGATACCTAGGTGTCCTCGATTTCTTATATCCAGTGGTACTTAGGAATGCTTGTGGTGTGAAAATATTGGATGTGTGTGTTTAAACGGTTACATTGCTTTATATCTTTTAATCGATGCTTTTTATGAGAATGGATATTTTTATTTCTAGTTAAATTTTTTTCTCCCATTAAACGTCTCTGCCTGGACTTAAAAAAGAAGCTAACACCTGCAGGGTATTTAAATGCTTAAAAGATGGAGTGCGTGGTATCGCAAAAGTATAAATAGAACCCAAAACTAAATCGAATGTCATTTGGACATGAAGATCCAAAACGCCAACATTTACTGTGAATTATAATATATTGAATTGTAAATAGTGATATATTATTTAATGGCAAATAACCATGTGAATATTAACATGCTACAATATTCTTTGGCATTACTAGCTCTGCTGCTCTTTGCACTACTCCTCTTAAATGATGCCATCTATATTTTATATCATTCGCAGTTATTTGCGCCGAAAAGGTATTGCTAGCCCAAAATACACAAACCTGTTAAGACGATGAGACCCATTGTATTAGGAATTAAGTCATTGACATTTTCGATATCCAAATGGCTTCCAGGGGAGTTTAGAACTTTACCCGTAAATTATGAACGTTTGGCAGTAAATAATTCCTCAGAATTCATTTAGAAAATTAAAAATTATAAATTAAAAGAATGGGAGATTTTGGTATCTTTTGAAGTCAGATCAGTACTTCCATCAGTACCTATTCCTGACACTTTGAAGTGTTTGGAAAACTTACTTCATACAAATGATATGAACACAGCAATAGAAGAATATATCAAATTAAAAACACTGTATGTCCCACAACTGTTTCCAAATTGAGAGCAAATATTTTGAACAATCGTATGAGACTAATATGGGCAATAGTCTGTTTCCATTTATAGTTCATTTGTTTATGAGCAATTTTGAGACTCAATTTAAAACAAATGCTAGGTATTTCCTAAGTGTTTGGATAAGATACATATGTAGACGACATATTTGTTATTTTTGACATTAACAAGTATAAATTACAGGCCTTTTTGCAGGGATTAAGTAAGTAATTCAACATCGCGGAGTTTACAATGGGAAAAGAGAAAAATAACGAACTTCCATTGCTC
Source organism: Chrysina gloriosa (assembly GCA_038088585.1). NCBI lineage: Eukaryota > Metazoa > Arthropoda > Insecta > Coleoptera > Scarabaeidae > Chrysina > Chrysina gloriosa. The sequence continues at coordinate 48,872,270 of CM076088.1, forward strand.
GATACTATAATAATCAGAAATAACACCAACTTGGAGATAGACAATTATCGTATCAAAAGAACTTAAATAAATAAGAAACAGGCGAATTCAATGATTTCGAAGCAAAATTGATTTATAACTTAATTAGGAAACAAAATTGCTAAACGTTGATTAGGGACCCAGGGGCCTAACTTTGAATAAACAAGCCAAAAAAATTGTTAAATTACTCCTAATTTTCCACTGAGGATGACAACTTAGTAGCCAAAATAATTTTATGTATTTTATACGTTATAATAATAATAATATATTTATTGCCCAACAGATAACGATCCAATTACAGGACAATAGTGTGAAACATAGTCAATTATTATATATACATACCAAAGGAGTAATAATTAAATATAAAAATAAAAAGTATCCAGTACTTAGTTCTAATTATTCTAGCAAAGTGACAGTTAAAGAGCACATTTGTTCAATAAATATGGCAACGGTGAAAATTAATGTCCATTGAGTTGTCTGCTATAACGTTATAATATGAACACATTCTATGGAGCGCAGATCTCAACAACATGCTAGTTGTGGCTGCTCTGCAGTAAAACGTTTTGTGAAAACGTGTGGGATGATGCGGTATAAAAATCGTATATCATTTAGCAGTTTCGGCGCATCCACATTAAAATGAAGAATATCGTATAAAAATTTAATTTCTGTTCTCCTGCGACGAAGATCTAGTGACTCAATTTGACATATGCTCAAAAGAGTATTATGATCGAACCCTTGTGGGGGATATACACCATTACACTTAAAATAAATATATTTAAGAAATCTACGTTGGACTTTTTCAAGCAAAGCGATGTGTTGCCTATAAACGGTAGACCAAAATAATGGAGGCATACTCTAGTTTGGAACGCACGAAAGCAAAATATAGTTGTAGAATCACATCGGTACTGGAAAATTGTCTTGCGTTCCTAATTACAAACCCCAAAACGCGAAGAGAGGAAGATGCAACATTGAAAATATGATCTATGAAGGTGAGTTTAGCATCGAATGTCACTCCCAAATCCTTGACAGAAGTACAACGAGGGATGATACTATTATTGATGTGATAGATAAAAATCATCGGATTGAGTTTGCGTGTAAAAGTTAGTACATTACATTTGGAGATATTCAGTGTAAGTTTGTTTCTGATACACCAAGAATGAAGAACGTAGAGCTGTTGTTGCAGTTCATAACAATCACTTAAGTTATTAACCATACCATATAATTTAAGATCATCTGCAAACAGTAATCTGTTGCAAGATAGTTCGTAGCATAGATCGTTCATAAAAATAAGGAAAAGTAGTGGCCCAAGGTTGCTACCCTGCGGGACGCCAGAGACTGCAGTAAAGATTTCAGATCGATGACCCATGTAAGAAACGTACTGCTTTCTATCTGTTAAGTACGTATAGAAAAAGACACCATACTTGACGTAAAGCCGATATCATGTAATTTAGATAAAAGCAGATTGTGTTCTATTCGGTCGAAGGCCTTAGTAAGATCTGTATATATGACGTCAACTTGAGTGTTGTTGTCTAAGCATTGAGATATGTATTCGGTAATAGTAGATAGATTAGTAACGGTAGATCGTTTATTGACAAATCCGTGTTGGTCTTCCGAGAGGAGAAATTTAAACGTTATGACAAATGTTTAAATCGATAAGGAAATGATGTAGACAAATAGGTGTACTATTGCCGCAACAAAAATCCGGACAAGTCTTATAGACTATTTTGACTGTTTTTAGCAGTATAAATCAATCCTTTGTCATGTTGCTGTCAATCTTGTTGTAGTAATTTCTTTTAATGCCGTGAACAGTGCCTTTGAAGACCCCAAATCTATTACCTAATCTACTTATGGATATTTTTTCCCAAGCAATGTGATTAGTTGCGTTTTTAAGCAGCACTTAAATGCATAATAGTAGAGGAAAGTGGGGCAAAGTGAAAATGCTAGTGAACAAATTGACATAAATTTACAAAAAACTGTGATAAACCGGTTTCGACGTCATTTCTAAGGAGGATATACATCCAGGCAGTATATATATTTTTTAGAAATTTTTATGTCAAGTTTGTAAAAGTTTTCATGGATTTTTTAAAAATAAGTATTTATTTTACTATGGGGCCAAAGTGAAAACTGTGGTGGGGTAGAGTGAAATGAACCGCACATGCGCACAGTACGCACATGTTATCTTTATTTTTGGTGTGTTTTATATATAAAGTATTAAACATATTACATGAAACGCAGTTTTCCATGGCGTAGGGCTGAAAACTTCCTTAATACGCCAACTATTTCTGAAGGGTGCACGACGCTTTTGTCATCAATTTCTGGAAAGACAAATACACTATTATGTTCGCGATAATTTCGTAAAAATTTCAGGTCGTAATTATTTTCTGATTTATTCATGTCTATTACTATGGCCACATATTTCACCGCTTTTCCTTTCTGTTCATCTGATAATGCAAATAAAAGGAAATCGTTACGTTGTGGTTCATCACTTGGCAACCTAAATAAGGGCTCAACCTTATTGTCACTACCAGGTTCACTGTTATTTTCAATATAATTTGAAAAATCTGATTTATCTTGACAAAGTTTATCAATATTAGAAACATCCGTATCAGATGATGTACTTGTCACCTTCTTTGATCTTCTAGTTTTCTGAACAGCAAGAACTCTCTTGACTTACCTCTTTTTGTTTTCGTTAGAGCTGTCTTCTGCCATTTCCTTGCTTCTTTCAACTTTTCCATATACGGTGATAATGTAACTACTGCAGTCTTTCCTTTTCTTCTAGGTTGATTTACATTTTTCCTCTTTGGAAAAATTTTTGGTATAGGAAGTATTTCTTTCGGACTTACGAGTCGATCTAACTTATCGTGCTTATTAGGAGTTACGCACCTCACTTGTACATTGTTTGACTTTGTAACTGCGTGATCTTCAATAAAAGACTCGTTCCAAAATGAGCATTCTGGTTGAACACTGGTTACACTTGCACATGAAGAGTTTTTCGCCTGATTAGATTCATCTGTGTCAATTTGCAATTGGTTATTTTGTCGTTGTTCCCCTGTGAAATTATCTTCCTTTTGAGCTCTGATGGAACAAAAAGTTCATCAGTAAAGATGTGAGGGTTAAATGGGCATATTCCCGTGCTGTGAAAACCGTTCTCAGCGTTCGACAAACTAGCCGTCCTCATGTAAGCTTTAGCGAAAATTTGGCCCATATCTGATATTTCAATCAATTTGTTTGGTTTATTACGCCGATAAGTTTTTAATTCTTGTCTATAGCAGTTCGTTAACGGATACATAAATGACACTCCATCGGTTATATGAACATGATTTTGACGAGCAGATTCGATAAGTTTTAGGTTCTTTACATTAGTGGCATGTCCATCTAATATTAAGAGGGCTTTCATGAGAAAGATGCGTATGTTTGAAAAACTGTGGAAACCAAATATCACTAAAGATCTCCGACTGCATCCATCCAGATTGGTGAAAGACTACTACAGTTTCGGCTGGCAAACCCACTTCATAAATTGGATTTCTTCGTATTCTAGGAATGATCAGCAGTGATGAAATATAATGGCCAAGAGGATTAAAACATATCTCGGCGGTAATAGTTGTACCACGCTCTGCCGAAGCAAGTATACCGACCTGCCTTTTTCCCTTTAATGATATTAGTTTAGTAGGCTTGTTAGGTACAGTGCAAATGCCCGTCTCATCGCAGTTATATATTCTACTAGGGGAAAATTTGTATTTTTCTATTAATGATCCTAGCAAGTTAAAATATGTTTCAACAGATACTTTATTAAATCCTGCAGTTCTGGCAGCAGACGTATTTTCAGGAGAACGCAAAGACAATTCAAGATGCCGTTTTAAAAATCCGTATAGCCAGCCTTTACCAGCTAATCCTTTTCTCTTGTCAAAGTTATTCTAAATACAGTTCCTTTCGGCAAATTGATACGCTAGACCACAAACTTCATCTCTTGATAAACCAAAAATCCCTTCTCCATTTCAAGCAAATGATCCTTTAACTAAATTTCTAGATCCATACTAAAAACTGTAGTAAGGCGACCCAATTTTTTAATAGCAGCTACTCTTTACCACACTTAATTCGTCTATGTAATGTAGCAATTGGAAGCTTAAAATACTTTGCAGCTGCATTTTGAGATATATTTCCTCTACGAACTTCTATAATTGCTTGCTGCATATCCTTTTCCGACCGTGAATGCTGGCCTGATTTCCGTTGATAATTTCTTATCTGTTAGAAACAAGCGCATGAGCATCGCAAATTTGTGTAAATTATCTAGGGGTAAAGTGAAATATTTCCCTTTGCCCCATAAGTATTTTTTCACTTTACCCCATTGGCAGTTTACAAATTTCCAACCAGTTATAACATAGGTTAGTAAAACAGAGTTGCTTCAAATTTTGAAGACACATGCAAAACACTACGTATTTTATGTTTATAGCGATGAAGTGGGAAACAGTCATCTTAAAGTTATTATATACCTTCAACCTTACCTCGAAAAGTTATAATCTAAAACTGAAAACTCGATTTTTAAATTACAAAATCTAGACTTGTTAATTTATTACTAGGAGGTTATGTAGTTAAGTGTAGAAAACTGTTTCTTACTACATTAAGTCATTGAAACTACAGATGTTTAACAATATTAAGCAAAAATGAGTTATTTCACTTTACCCCGCCATTCCACTTTGCTCTTCTTTCCCTACATACGTTTAAAAGATAAAGTGGTTTTGAAACATTGTTACTTGATTCATTTTGTGGACCTCAGTTAAAAAATTACATATTGTCCACCAAATTGATAATTTTACACATAATGAAATAAAATCTAGGGGACTGTCTGTATAATGACATGATGAATTAGGTGAGTTAATAGTGTTATCCCAAAAACTTCGTCACCACCATCTCGCCGAGATAGCAATAACTGAGGGGTACAATTGGCTAGAGTGCACAACGCGACAAGAACAAACAAAAGGCGCGGTACATACGCTTGTCGCAACAGGCTAGTTAATGCCGTGTTCAGCTCAGTGGGAGGTCGTGTAGGTTCCTCTTCAAAATATAATAACGGTCGTTGAATACAGAAGGTCTTGCCAGGAGAAAAGATAATATGGGCGCCAACCATGAAGTTTGGGTCAAAGGTCATATGAACTTACCGGATATATTCTCATGGTCAAATAATCGGTACCTTTTATTGATCGAAAAACTATCTGACGTCAGACGACCAAGATCAGGTGGTAAATCCACGTTGATTCTATATGCTTCTGTATCTTTACGTAAACAACAAACTTCTACTTGAAAAACTACACACTGCTATTCAAGAACTTGTATATTTAGCCTTTAGTTAGAATTCGTTAATAAAATTGAAAAACTACAAAATATTCGAGTTTAAATTAGCTTAATAATGCGAACAATGCGGTCTTATCATAGACTTTCACAAAATAAAATACAAAATACGTGATATTAAGTTGTGCTGTGAGTTATGCAAAATGCGATATAGGTCTAGTCTATATATGTATATCAATGAATTTAATAAGAAAATACGGCAATCTAGTGAATAATGACTGTACAAGTTTATGGATATTAAAAGTGATAATTTAGTTGAAATTACTGATGCGAAATATGAAATATTCGAAACAAAAGAAAAGGTTTAAAACATATAGAATAATAAATGCTTAGCTGTAAGTGTTATGGCTTCCGGATGATGTCATCGCGTGAATTTCTATTTCGTCTGCCTCGGATGTTGGAAAAGGTCTTTCAAAATTGTCCGACGGATTAGACGATAGGCTCTCCTTCCTTTAATACCTTTTGGGAAGGTATAAACGCAAGGTCTTCAATTCGGTGCGACGAGGTATATTGAGGGCTCGATATCGGATCTCTTCCTCCGCAAACGGGAGTTGTACTTGATAAAATACACTTGAGGGTTTGCTGAAATATTCCCTTCTTCCGGGTAAATAATATCTTTACGATAGTTCGATACACAAAACCTAATTTCACTCAGCAAAACTCTCCCGATCTCGAAACGGTCTTTATCACTCGGCTACCTAATGCCTTCTTCCTACTTTCTTCCTAATTCGAAAAACTCAAGGGCAACTAACAACGCTGCCATATGATTGATTTAACGGGAATATCGTTAAGAGATACTAGAAAAATAGCTCTTGTCCGAAGGGAATAAAATTCGAGCCTATATTTCTAACAAGTTAAGTGAAATACGGAAACTGAACTAAAGGAAATTTGGTGCACGTAACAATAGGCAACTTTCAAGTAACTGTGCAAAAGATTACAAGCTAAGCACGATTTGCATATGCCAATAATCTGTGAGAGAATCAAGCTTTGTTAATCGCAGACTGCAACTATAGACTAATTAGTTTTGTCCTTGTTAGGACTCGTCAGCACAGGATATCGGTCTGCGATTGATAAACGATAGTTCTCCAAGCGATACGTCGGTAACTCGTAAAGATGTATATGGTCACAGTTTGGTTACATCGCAATCTACGACGAATAAAATCAAAATAGTAAACTAACATCTTCGTAAAAATATTAATATTTCACAAAGAAACCTAATCTTCAATATTTCTAACAGAATATTTCCAATTATCTTGGTTGGGAATCAATTTCTAAAAAGCAGTCGTAAGATGTAATTTAGTCACAATTGTTGACATGACATTCCGGATGGAGCGTAACTTATTCGTGCAGCTTGCTTTTGTATTATCTTTGGTTATTATAATATTCTGGGATTTCCTCTTGTAATTCATGTTATTAGGAAGATATATTGCTTTCTATCTGGTTCTGATGGAGTATCTTACCATAAACTATGAAATTTAGTTATGGAATGATAGCGATCATGTCTGAATTAGGTATTCGATATCAATTTGAGTTAATTTCATAGAAATACTGACAGATAATTAAGGTAGTTACCAAGATCAAATTGCAATAATATGGCAATATCTTAACCCCAAGACGTTTTGTTTTTTTAACTTTTATGATATAACCTAGCTAAAATGTAAACTTTGAGGGGGTTAAAAAGCAGCGCTGCAATTCGATTTGTGTAATTCAAAATCGTTTTATCATCTTACAACTCTACAATATCCATAGCAGCGTTCACAAGCCTTTTAGACCCATTGCTTTGTAAAATATTTCAATTTCTCCCTGTCCCTTGCAATTATTCTCTCCAGTTCGCCCCTCCTTTTCTTTCCCTCATGGTCTCTCCATCCCATAGGTTCCACTATTTTGTCCTCCCCCTGCATTCTTTCCATGTGATCCGCCCACTGCATTCTCCGGACTTTAATTACTTGTGTTATACATGGTTCGTTGTATAGTACATAGATCTGATCATTAGTGCGTCTCTCCAACATGCCGTCCACCTTCTTCCCTCCGAAAATCCTTCAAAGTATTTTTCTCTCCCATATCTCTAACTTTATTTGTGAGCTTTTTGTCAACGACCATGCTTTGCAGCCATATAGTAATGTCGATCTTAAGATAGCCTGGTCCTCTCCGAGAGCAGGCTGTATGAATGTTTCCAGCCGTCTCTTAATCAGCGTGGCCAGGACTTCGTATACGGTGTCCAATAAGGTTATTCCCCTATCGTTGCTACATTCAGTCCAGTCCCCTTTCTTGAATAGCGGAATTATGACAGCTCTATTCCATTGCTGCGGCATTACGTCTATATTCCAGATTTTCTTAACTAGTTCATATATCTTTAGAATTACCACTTCACACCACAAGGTAGGAACCTTGCAAAACTACGTTTTCTCTACAATCTTAATTTACACACTTTCCATTAACAGCTGCACACTCGGCAAATATTTTTCCCGCTTTAAAATTCCCCGAAATTGAGGTTGATCTTAGGAGCGCTAATATCTGTGTTTCACCTTCTGCAACAGGGCCGTACAAATACAACCCTGCAATATCACATCATAAAGCAGTACGTATATTACTTCTGTTTAGTCTACTTCACATGTGTGCACCTATGAAGTTTGAACAAATGTATGAAGTACTAATTTTTGAAGCTCATCTTACACGTGTCACCCTGCAGCACTGCTTTCTGACTTGGTTTTGCACATGGGAAAGCAACGCGTGTAATACGGTAAGAAGCACGTCTACAAGACCATAGGTTCGTTCCAACACAGCACAAAACCAGTTTGTGAATCGTTGGCTATATGCGCAAAGTCAATTTAGAAGGGCAAATTTGCTCTGCGTATGTACCCGACGATCCATAAACTGGTTTTACGCTATGTTGGAATAAACCTCGTGTTAGCTGGCATACGCGGATAAGATTGATACATCTTTAAAAACACATAAGAAGGCACTATGTATATGTTGAGATCTGCTTATTATTGAAATTATTTTTGGTGTATTTAATCTGTAACTCATCATGCACACGGTAGGTGGCGCTACTATTTAAGATAATAGATTAGGACATTCTTTCCTACAAAGTTGACAAGAACAGTTTCCGGGAGAAAGTGGTAGAAAGTAGCATTCAGTAAGTCAGTAACATTGCTTAAATCAGTGTTTCATTTTTCTCGCATTTTTCGCATGGATAAGGCTAGCAATGGTTCGCCCAATAAAGAAAATATTACAGCATTTTATGGTCCTTCGACATGCATCGCCAGCGATAGCAACAACCACCACGTGGAAGAAACAGACCACCATTACGCTTATTTGTAAGTCGATTTCCATTCTTCTCTTTTCATACTTCTTTTCGCATAAGTTAAACGCCATAATGCTAAATAACGTAGAATTAGTAGAATTATTTGAAAATTTAAGTCGTAAAAGGGCTACAATAAAGGGCACGTTGACACGGTTTGAATCATTTCTTATAACGGGTATAGATGACCATGCGGATATTACACATAGATTAGATAAAATAAGTGGGTTTCTAGATAAATATGATGAAGTTCAGTATGAAGTCGAAACTATAGATCCTGCACAGGAGGCTGATAGATCAGTTTTCGAAAATAAATTTTACTCTGTTATATCGAAGGCTAATCAACTACTAGAGCAAATGGAAGCACAAAACAGAGGTAATACAATAATTCAGACAGGTCCACATATTAATGCAAATAATCTTGGTAATATTTTTAATGTAAATTTGCCAAAAATAAATTTACCAGAGTTCACTGGTAGTTATGATAAGTGGTTAATGTTTGCGGATGCTTTTCACTCCTTAACCAACGGCAATGAACAATTAAATAACACACAAAAGTTTTATTATTTAAGATCTTGTTTAATGGATGAAGCTACGCAAGTTATCAATGCATTAGAGGCAACGTCAACTAGCAAGTAGCGTGGGAACTGTTAAAGAATAGGTATGAATACAAGAGGGTAATCATACACACCCATATAAGGGAATTATTTGACCATTCCCATGAATCACATGACCAATTGAGAAAATTATTAGATAACTTTCAAAAACACATTCGCTAATCAAAATCATTGGGGGAACCTACAGAGATGTGGGACACCTTACTGGTATACTTGCTAGTTTCGAAGTTGGACATAAAAACTAAGCGGTCATGGAAGAGTTCCATCAAAACCAATACGATGCCCAAGTTTCAGTCGCTACCAAATTTAGACATAGATGGTGCTGGAAACTTTAAGCAAATACAAGAAGATTCAAAAGCAAAGCAGCACGTTGTCATATGTTGTGACAACCAAACGCGTTTGCAAATTGTGTAACGATAACCACCCGTTGTTTAAATGTAGTAAATTTCTAAATTTATCAGCCAATGAGAGATACGATTCGGTTAAAAGATTAAAATTATGCATTAATTGCTTGAACCCGAATCATATCAGTAGTCAATGCAAGTCCAATAAATGCAGAAAGTGTAATAGTTCACACAACACTTTATTGCACTTTGACAATCGCGAATACAATTTAGAACTACCGGGCATACATGGAAAATGATTACATTTTATTATCAACAGCTTTAATATATATTAAAGATGGTCAAGGTAATTTAGTTTCGTGTAGCGCGCTAATAGACCCAGGTTCAAAATCCAATTTTATCACAACAGAGTTAGCATCAAAAATCAGAACACCAAAAACAACTATCTCAATCCCAGTCAAGTGAATTAACGAAACGCTTTCAAATATTAGAAACAAAAAACAAACGGAAATACTGTCGCCCAATCGACCATTTAAATGCAAAGATCGTTTCTAATAATTAATGAAATCACGAATATGTTACCGCAATATAAATTAGACATTTCTAATTTCAACATTCCCGAAGAAATCGAATTAGCTAATCCAAAATTTAATAAGCCTCAAAACATAGATGTTTTGCTAGGTGCAGCTATCTTTTTCGTGTTATTAGCGGTAGGTAGGCCGCAATAATCCCATTGTGCAATAAACGAAATTAGGTTGGTGAATTTCAGGAGCTGTATCAAATTTTATTTCGAGAGCCAGTACAAGTTGATTCTAATATTGCGGACAAATTAGAAACGTTTTGGAAAATTGAAGAACCATCCATTTTTAAAATTTATTCAAAGGATGAGTCCTATTGCGAATCACACTTTCAAAATACGTTTAAACGTAAACGGGACGGAACGTGAAAATGATAATAATTTAGGCGAATTTACCTCATCACTGTGTGTTCAAAATGAGTAGTACTACGACAAAATTGCGAGTAGTATTTGATGTATCATGTAAAACATCAAGTAGTTATTCGTTAAACGACATTTTACAAACAGGTCCGGTTATTCAAGATGAACTATATTCAATTTTATTGCGTTTTAGACAACATAATATTGTAGAAACGGGCGATATAGAAAAAATGTATCGACAAATAGAAATAGACGCATCGCAACGTGATTTACAAAGGATTGTTTGGCGGGCTAACCTCGACATGCCGATAAAACACTATGTTTTAAATACCTTACGCTCATTGTGAACAAGCACTAAACGGCACAGCACCAGCTTCCTTTCTGAGTACCCGTTGTCTGAGAGCTAGCTATAGAGCACGGAATTACGCATTAGGCTGGGTCAAAAAAGATTTTTTTAAAATCAACTCGTAATAGTTAAAATATGTTGTCTCATTAAGTCTATTACAAAGCTGTAAAATATTATTCATTTATCTTTAATATCTTATATGATAGATCTCTACCACTAATAGGTCAATAAAACAAGGCTGGTTTGAACGATGGTTATATTTTCATATAATATATATATATATAAAATATAACTATCGTTCAAACCAGCCTTGTTTTATTGACCTATTAGTGGTAGAGATCTATCATATAAGATAAGTATAAAAAGGTCACGAAATATATATATATATATACATTTAATTTATCTTTAATGTAATAGCCCGCGCATCGATCTTAAAGTTTGACATAACTTTTGATTTAATGATCACATTCTTCTTTTCCTCTTAGTACTTTTTCTGTAACGTCTTTTTAGTTGTTTTAATGTATATAAAGCACTTGTAGAGATAACACACACTGTATTGAATACTTACTGTTTCATAACGACTTTTAAGTTCTCTAGAATTTAGACACTAAAGCATTTGTATTGTGTACTATATATAAAGCTATATTATGTAGGATGGTCTTAAATTAGAATGACGCACAAATTTTAATATAATTATTCCTATATTGGTCTCACGTCGCTTCTCGTCACAATCTTTTACATGGCTCTCCGCTTTACCAACCTACAAATACCAACTTATCCTAAAACTAGAGCGCCACATTTAAATATATAATTCGGCGCGAAATTCAAAATAAACTTTGAATTACTACAAATCGGCCATACCTGACAATTGATCGTCTCGATCACTAAACTAATAATTTATTCGAACTATACATATACATCTTAAAATTATTCATGCAACCATAGTCTCATATTTTCAACACTAGCGACCCCATTTCCTTCTACGTCACTGATAAAATAACGGTCGTTTCCTAAAATCTGTTTCACTTTGTATGGATCGCGATATTTCGGAATGAGTTTTTTGTTTACTCCTGGTGTGGCGTCAAAGTTTTTAATCATGACAAAATCACCTAGTTCATAATTATGAGGACTTTTATGTTTACTATTAAAATACTTTTCGTTATACTCTTGTACTTTTCCAATCTGTACTTTAGCTTTCTCGCGTAATTCTATTAGAATTCTTTCAGTATTTCGTGATTCAAAGATATTACATACGGGATCATAAGGACTTAATTCATCCGTCCCAAATAATAAACGAAAGAGACTTGTTCCTATAGGGTATTATTAATACTAAATTACTACACTGGGCAATGCTTTGGACCATTTATTCTTCAAATTTACTAGTTTAGCAAGCATAGGAATTAAATCCCTATTAATTCGTTTAATTTGGCGGTTTGATTCAGGTGATGCAGTCGCTATTTTAATATGGTTTATATTGTGATTAGTAGGAAATGATTCGAGTTCTTTTGAAGTAAAAGAACTACCACGATCGGAAATTATGAGAAGGGGCTTACTGTAGCTTCTAAAATAATCTTGTAACTTATTAATTACTTCCGCTGTCTGAGTACTTTTAACAGCATATAATCGTACGAATTTTGTAAATCCGTCAACCACTTCAAAAACATACTTTTTATTGTCAGGTATTTTATCTCAAAGTCCGTAATGATCTATGTGTAATATTATAAATGACTTATTTCCCTTAGGTATATTATGGAGTTCACCTTCCACTTTACCGGACTGAGCAGAATATGTAATACATTTTAAACAATTTTGAATATAAAATTTTACTTTCGTTCTAAATTCTTGAAACTAATAAGATCTAGAGATGTATTCGCTTGTTTTATCTACGCCAATGTGACCCAAATCGTCATGACTCTTACGAATTATTTCATTTTCCATTATCTTTGGAACGTAGAGTAATAATTCACCACGATGTTTACAATATAACAGCCCGTTCCTCATTTCAAATCGTTTGTCTTCCCTATTTTTCATCTAAAATTAAAATAGGATTGCATCTATTTAGACCATCAACGTGCTTCATACGTGAACTATCCCTGTGTTGTAACTCATAATCATAATCTTGAAGTGCTAAAGCCCATCTGTTAATTCTTGGACAATCCTTTTTATTTAAAGCAAATTTCACCTAATTGCAATCTGTTATGATTTTGAATTTAAGCCCTTGCAAATAAATACGAAAACGCTGTAAGGAATAATGGATTGCTAACATTTTTATTCATAGCTGTGATATTTACATTCAGTCTCGGTCGTTCGCTTACTATAGTAAAATACTGGTTGGAAAAATCCATTGCTTTGCTTTTCTAACAAAATAGAGCCAAATCCTTTAGAAGAAGCATCACAATGAAGCTCTGTCTCTAGTACAGGAGAATAAATAGCAAGTAAAGGTGATTCGATTAATTTCGTTTTCAACGTTTCGAAAGCATCTAATTCTTGTGTACCAAAATTGAAATTAACATTCTTCTTTAAAAGATCGTACAAAGGTTTTGCAATGATCGAAAAGGACGGTATGAATTTTCTAAAATAACTAGCCAATCCAATAAAACTGTGTAACTCGTTAGTGCTTATGGGTATTTCGTAATTTGCGACAACTGATACATTTTCAGGGTTTGGTCTTATGCCCCTATCATCAATCAAATATCCAAGATAAATTATTTCATTATACAAAAACCTGCATTTATCTAGCGTTAGTTCTAAATTATTATTATTCAGTAAAATTAATATTTCTTTTAAGATTGACAAATGTTCTTCAGTTGTTTTTGTTGCAATTAGAATATCATCAAGGTAAATCAGAATCTTTTTCTTTCGTCTTAAATCTCCAGAAACTTCATTAATGAATCGTTGAAATGTTGGAGCAGCATTACATAAACCAAATGGCATCATTAAATATTCAAATTGACCGAATCGACAAATAAAAGAAGTGTACTTTATAGATCCTTGAAACATCTTTACCTGGTGAAAGCTATTTTTAAGATCTAAACAAATAAAATATTTTTTATTCTTGAGTTGGTCTATATGATCATCAATTCTCGGTATAGGATAATGATCGCGAATAGTCAACTTATTAAGTTCACGGTAGTCAATGCAAAGTCTTATTTTCCGATTCTTTTTCTTAACTAATACTATTGCGCTACAATACGGAGACTGACTAGGTCTAATGATCCCTTTATTTAGCAGATCATCTAGGATAATTTTGTAATTCGTTTTGTTCTACATATGAAAGACGACGAGGCCTAGTTGCAAATGGCTGTTCATGTTTTAAAACTAGATTCATTTCATATTTAACGCTTGGGTTTTCCTGTTTAGGAGCATCATTATAATACTGGCGATAAACTTGCTCGACATTTGCTTTAACTGAGTTGTCTAAAGCTTTGTAAATGTCCAGCAGGTGATCGTGGCTATGTTGAAAATGTATGTATTTGCATTATTTCGTTCACAGCAGTATCATGAGCATTTAATGGCATAAGTTGGATTTCGTTATCTAAAGTAATTTTAAAACTGGACTTAACACAGAAATCTCTACCAAGCAATACAGAATATCTCATTGTTTGATCAGGTACAGCATGAAATTTCAAACATAAACATGTGTTCTTTACGATAATATTAGCATTATAGATACCTAATATTTCGATACTAGAATTATTGACCCCTACATATCTAGCTGATGGCTTTTATTCAATACAACAATTAGATGGTAAACAGCTTAATCTAATAATACCTGTAGGACTACCCGTATCGAGAATAGCATCGAGGGTTCTGCTGTCTTCTTCCTTGCCATCGGTATCACATTGAAATTGGACAGGTATGATGCAAGCAGTAACATCTGTAGTTCCGACTGCTGGATCCTGAGCGACAATTAAAGCTGAGTCGATAGATGGTCTTGTACTGGGTTCAGCCTTAACTTGCGAACTGGGCACAAAAGCATTTCTGTTATTTGAATGGCAGTATTTACTTACGTGACCATATTTATGACAAGCAAAACATAAAGGCTGTCCTTGGACATTTCGTGATGAAAGTTGAGGTTTTGAATTCTGTTCAGTTTCAGTATGTTTGGAGATACTTGTAGATGGTAGTTGGTTATGTTCTGGTTTATTCCAGAAGTGACTCTGCCTCTCTGAATTAACTCGCTCATAGCTAATAAGATCTTTAAATAGGCTGTCTTCATCATAATGATGTCTTAAAATAAGTATTGCAGCCAATTCCTGTGACCGTAAGCCGATAATTAGTTGCTCTTTTGTCTCACTGAAAGACAACTTTAACATTTTACATAAGTTGAGTTTATCATGAAAATAAAAACTGCTGCTTTCTTTTGCTTGTTGAACTCTATGTTGCATCTTTTTCCAATATTCTGTCAAACTAATCTCTTGCACAAATATTCTTTTAAAAGCTAGCTTAAAAGTATTCCAATCTACGATGTCAAATTGTTTATCTTGTAGCCAATGGCTAGCAGCCCCTTTCAAATGCATTCCGGTCTTTTCAAACATAAAGAATTCTGGCCAACCATGCATGCTCCCTAAAGATTCTATTTGCTATATCCATGATGCAGCTTCATTTCCACCACATTCCCCGTAGAAATTAACGACATTCTTGGACAGGAAATTTTTATTACCTTGCTGGGTTTGTAACATTTATATTAATATGATATTTTGCTGCATCATTGGTTGCATGGTGGTCATCATGTCGTTTGTCATACTCGCTGTATTTGTGTTTAATCCAGTTCTTAAATGTTCGTGGCTTTCCATTTTTTGTGTGTTCACAAATGTTTCGAATGTATCTTCATTAGTAACGGTGACGCCATTTTCCTTGTTGGTCGACATCACGTGTTCTCACTTGTTACACCACTATTTACTGTTTATTTCTACTTTATTTCACTTAACTGTTATTACTAGTATTACTCTTGGTTTTACCCCACACCTAATTAATTGTAGGATGGTCTTAAATTAGAATAACGCACAAATTTTAATATAATTATTCCTATATTGGCCTCACGTCGCTTCTCGTCACAATCTCTTACATGGTTTCTCCCCTTTACCAACCTGCAAATACTAACTTATCCTAAAACTAGAGCGCTACATTTAAAAATATAATTCGGCGCGAAATTCAAAATATACTTTGAATTACTACAATTGTAACATATATCGCATTCATTTGAAATATACGTAAAAGCATAAGAATAAGCAAGTGATTTTAATAATGAAACCATAGACTTGAGTAGACCAGACAACTCACACCCCTAAACTCACTCTGCGACAGGTTTTATAGAAAAACAAAGAGGAATAGCTACTGTCAATTCATTACAAAATTGCGAAAAATTACCAATCGTTAACTATGAAAGAATACAAAGTGAACTTTCTAAAGTGAAATTCTAAGACCTAAGTTCCGATCAGAAATACTTATATGAAATAACAGTACCCGTTATTAGCGGGCACTGCCCTGATTATTTGGCTAACAGATCTCCAGAGAAAATCTCCCATGCCCGATGGCTGACAAAAGCAAGCAAAATATTAAGGCTATACATTTCCACATCAAATCCATCAAATAGCTTAAAACTATTAGCTGAATATTGTGTTAAAGTTTACGCTCCAGTCTGATTTGAAATAAAAACAAATCCAACTTGCAAAGATGGGTCCAAAAATTTTTGGAAATTGGTTAAAAGTTCGCAATTCCTACCAGCGGAGTATAAACTAGTAATAGACCCCGTAATTCAACGTAACGCCTATTTTGCCCATCCAGAACATTTGCTTCAGTCGATGTTTCAGCATGTAAAACAGTGAGAGAGCTCGCAGCCAGGAAAATTTTTAAATCACAAAATTCGTCCAATACAGGAAAACAACCTCGTGTGTTTCAAGTGCCGCAAATCAATTTTAATGCGAATAACTATACTGACCTAATAAATTGGCAACAAAGGTCACTAATGACGAAATTAACGTATTTATTGAGTCTCAAGACGAGGAAAACATAATTTCTTTAAAGCTACCATGTCATACGCAGGAAGTAGGAACGTACTGTGAAAATAGTGATAGAAACATCTATGTCCCTATGCGATAAACAATCAGGAGAAAGTTGGATACAAGCGAAACTTAAATCCAGGAAAGTTATGCCCAGATTTGAAAGCAAAAAGATTTTGTGGCCAAAAGGTAATTAAATTGCTTTTGTTGATTAATGTTTTATATAACTACTATCTTAACTTCTTGTGCAAATAGTATGTATTCATTATTAATTCATAATAAGTTTCCTTAATAAAATATTGAAGATCAAACAAGTTGTTTTTTTAATTGCTAAAACTTTAAACCAGATGTGCGGGTTAAAGATGCCACTTAATTTAAGATTTTTTTTGCCAAGAAGCAAAGAAGAATTTTTTGTTTAGGCATAAAATATTACAAAATATTACTATTAGAATATGATTAACCCTACGGTCAATAACCAAAAAATATACGTTGGTCAATACCCGGGTTCCCCGGTACCCCTACGTAGTCTTTTGCACTTTTATATTAAAAATTATGGTTTGAGGTTCAATAATATGTAGAAGGTGTTTCCGTTCATATATTAAGGTATATATCAACAATTTTGTTGAATAAATTCACGAAAGCTTTTTGCTTTAAGTTGCTACGTTTAACTTACAAGGAGAAGGTAAGGTAATCGGATTTTTGTAATTTTTGATATTTATGGTACGTGTAGTTTGGACCTAAAATAAGAATATTTTGGGGTAGTTGGACACAACGTTCATAAATTATCGAGATAATCGATGTTGAAGTTTCACCCACGATATAAATCCACTAGATATAATCCGATTGTCAAATGGACTCGTGGCCTAGTCGATAGCGTTTTGGTGCGATATTCACGAGATCGCTGATTCGAGTCTCGTCACGGGACATTTCCTCTTCTTTCCATTCAAAACGCACCATATGTTTTTTTCATTCTTCTTCTCATATCAAAAATTATGAACATACGAGATATATGAACTATACGCAGGAACATTCTTCAAGTACATCATTAAAATGCACAATCGGTTGATAAACAATATTCATTTCGAATTAACTTAACAATAAGGTAATAATAAAAAAATTTTGCTTCCCATGTTTCTATGATAACTACCATTCTGGCTCGTGCCACACTGCGTAAAATGTCGCACAGTAGATATAAATTAATAGAACATCTCATTTTCCTACCTGACCCCGTTCGCTTATTTCTCCTGAAGAAACCTTTTGTTAATTCAAAATGAATAGTGTGTGGCAACCGATTGTACATTTTAATGATGTACTTGAAGAATGTTCCTGCATATAGTTCATATATTTCGTTTGTTCATAATTTTTGATATGAGAAGAAGAATGAAAAAAACATATGGTGCGTTTTGCATGGAAGAAAAAGAAATTTCCCGTGACGAGACTCGAACCATCGATCTCGCGGGTATCGCATCAAAACGTTTGGACTAGATCACGAGTCCATTTGACAATGGTATTATATCTAGTGTATTTAACTGGTGGGTGAAACTTCAACATCCATTATCTCGGTAATTTATGAACGTTGCGTCGAACTACTCCAAAATATTCTTATTTAAGGTCCAAACTACACGTACCATAAATATCAAAAATTACAAAATCCGATTACCTTGTGTTCTCCTTATTAGTCTTCCGTCGCTAAGCCAAATGTAACTATAAAGAGAAGTCTCTTTTGCATACACACAGTATCTTTTTATTCTACTTAGATAACGGTATTTCTTTTTAAATTGTTTATTATAAGCCTTAAAGAATGTGTTTATTTTTATACACCTGGAATTAGTAACTGATTTGTCAACAGACGCGTTTGTGAATGCGTTCAAGAGATTTGCAAATCGACGTGGTTACTGCACGAATCTACACTCTGATAACGCTACAAACTTCAGAGGCGCTGATAAGGAATTAACCAAACTGTTTAGCGAATTGAAAGCATCCACAAACATAACTAATTTTGTTAGTTCACGAGCAATAGCATGACATTTTTTACCCGCTCGCAGCCCGCATTTTGGCGGTATATGCGATGCCGTGATTAAGTTAACTAAATATTATATAAAAAGAATAATGGGCAATACGCAGTTAACTTATGAATCCTTTTACACCTTATTGGTTTAAATTGAGGCCATCCTTAATTCCCGTCTTCTATTTCCTCTATCAGACGATCCCAGCGACTTACTTAGGTCTTAACACCAGGACACTTTCTGGTTGGAGAATCCCTGGTTGCACTACCACAGAGAGATGTAGCTCACGTACCAACCTACAAGTTGAACCACTTTCAACAGTTACAATCTCTGTATCAACAATTCTGGAAGCGATGGTCCATGGAATACTTACACACTATTCAGCAAAGAAACAAATAGATGTTCGACCAGCCAGGCTCCATTCAACCAGGAGATTTGGTGTTGCTAAAGGAGGAAAACCTATCGTCGTTGCAGTGGAGGTGCAGCCGAATCCTGAATGTTCATCCTGACTCCGATAGAAAAATTCGTGTAGTAACAGTGAAAACTGGTGTGGGAATTGTTGAAAGGAGCGTGCAAAATATTATTTAGTGAAAGTCGAGCCTTTCAAGGTCGGCGGCATGTTGAGATAATTATAATATAGATAATTGGTTATGTATATATTAGTGACTGTAATTTTATAATATGATTCCAATGACACAAATCACTATCATAGTTTTCGAGAATAACCAGGTCTGAAAATTTTCATAAATCCTTTGCAGACACGAGAACCGAATTCGTCTAAAGGATGCATCATACCAGTGTTTTCTTTAGAAATTGCTAATATTTGGACATCCATATTGGTCGGAATATATGGTCTCAATAAAGTAGGACAGTGACCTGTCCAGGAATCTAGTAGCAACACGCTACGTACGCTGATATTTCGAAGGTATAAACCTGTAAACCAGAACCTATATAATTGGCTGGGCAATTCACCTGAAGCAGATGCTGCTACATGTACACTAAGACCCTAAAAATAACAAAAATGTTATTCGAGTTAGGCTGTGTTGCTCCGACTGCTAAATCCTTATCGCGAACTGGCCGCCACGCTAGAGAACAAGCCAGAAGCGGTCAGTAAAAACTGCGTAAAATAACCAGAATAGGTCGGACAAGAAACTGGTAGATGCAACAACAATGGCAAGGAACAGGTTAACGATACCGAAGTAAAAAGGGGAATTTGGAAATTGGGTTTATGAAACGTGCACAGGTTGAATAGAAAGAAAATGAACTTATCGACAAATTGAAAAAAGCAAAAGTGTCAGTTTTGGGCATAACTAAAACGAAGAAAAAGGAAAAGGTTGTATCGTAGTAAAAAATGGACACTGTTTAATTTTGACTGGAGTGAATATGGTGAGGCATGCCAAAGCAGAGGTAGGTGTATTGATATAGAACAACTGTTTTCAGAATGTTAAAAACTGGAATATTTGCTCAGAGAGGATACTTAGAATCGATATAAGGACAGGGCAAAATCAACAGATGAGTATTTTAGTTTTATACGAACCTTCCGAAAACGGGATTAGGAAAGTGAAAGACCTCTTCTGGGAAAGTTTATAATACGAAATGGACACAGTGAAACATGTAGTAGTAATAACGTACGAGTTGGAGCAAATAAAGAAAGTGACTACCCAATAAGTCCGTATGGAGAAATTGTAAAGAACACGAATGGCCAAAGGATAGTACACTTCTATCTAGTAAACGATATGCGTATCGGTAATATTTTCTATGAGCATAAGGACATACACCGATACACACGTGTAATGCCTTCCAGGAGTAAACGATCAATTATAGATTTGATATTGATCAAAACAGATACAAGGAGGACATAACATTTACGTGTTAAGACAGGATATGAGATTGGCTCTGATCATATCTTCGTGGAAGCGAAATTGAAACATTGGAGCGAGGAAAAGTATTGCAAAAAGATGGAATGGAATACTAATTATACATAAGCTAGCATTAAAGTATAAAAATTGCAAAATGAAGACCTTAAGCGGAAATACTGTGAGAAGCCAAATGCTGCGGTAGAAAACGCAAACTGGAAGAAAGAGGATAACCTCAAATTTCTGTGGAATTTATATAAATTTATACTATAGGCAAGAATATTGTACTGAGAATTTAGTTAATTATATTACCAAGATAGCACCGGCGTAGCTCTTACTTAACGATATCAGAAATAGCATGAATTATAACAAATTATATTTACAAAATTTTAGAAGTATTCGATATAAATTAAATATAAATACCTATTGTGTTGTGTGTGTGTCAGTATGTAATTGGCGCTGCTCTATTTTCTATGGATTCCCACTCTTAAAGTCTTTCTTTGGTGCAGCTTTATTTTCTATGGATTCGCTCTCTTAAATTCTTTCTTCTTCGGTGTGGTGGTGGTGGTTTAATGTTGCTTCCTTTAAAACCCTTTTGGTCCTAATATATAAATAATTCACCTTCAACGCAGTAAAAATGTACTTCGATGACTTTTCTATCTTATTATTCACAGTCGTTAACCAAACATTCCCTCATTTTTTCGGAAACCAGGACTACACTACATTATTTCTCCATTGTCCTGATAACTAACTGTTTTAATTTACCATGGCTTCATTTCACCTCATCTTTCATCATAGCGTAACGTTGTTATGGGGATCTATATTGTTGCTATCCAGGTGTCCTTGGTTTCTTATATCCAGTGGTTATTTGGAATTCTTGTGATGTGAAAGTGTTGAATGTATGTGTTTGAATGGTTACAATGCTTTTCTACTTTTAATTCATGCTTTTTATAATAATTGATAATTTTATTTCTAATTACATTTTTTCTCCCATTAAACGTCTCTGACTGGACTTCAAAAAGAAGCTAACACCTGCAGTGCAATTAAATGCTTAAAAAGTGGCGTGCGTGGTATCGAAAAAGTATAAATAAACCGAATGTCATTTGAACATAAACATCCATAACCTCAACATTTACTGTGAATTTTGATACATTGAGTTGTAATTAATGATAGGTATATTAATTAGTGGCAATAAACCATGTGAATATTAATATACTACAATATTATGCCTCATACTGCTACACAAAGTTTCTTATGTCAAATATGTAAAGAAAATCACATTATTTATTATTTCCCAACGATTCCAAAATGCAACCCGAACAAAGGTTACAGCGAATAAAGGCCCTAAAGTTGTGTTTTAACTGTCTAAAGTCAAACCACCGGACATCACAATGTACCGCTAGTAGCTGCAAGAATTGTCAAAAAAAGCACAATACTCTGCTTCATATATCAAAGGAGAATCAAATCACTAATTCGCCATCTACTTCGTCTGACAACGTTAGTTCCATAATTAGGGCGAATTGTTCACAAATAAATCCAGCACGTTCAATTATCTACCGAAATTATTAATGTAAAAACAGCGACTGAGAATTTATTACAGGTAAAGCATTATTAGATTCAACCTCGCATCTACTTTCATTTCGGAAACATTTGCACAAAAACTAAAAATGCAAGGGAAAACTACAAGTGTTTCAGTTGTGGGGGTAAACCAAGCAACCTCTACAGTGAACGAAATTGTAGAGTTAGAAATAAAATCAATATGCAATAACTTTTCCACAATTTTAAATTGCTTCGTTTTGCCAACCATCATACAATCGTGTCTATGGTTTCGTTTCAAAAATCTAAATTGTCTGTTCCGAAAACTGTAAAACTCGCTGATCCAGACTTCAACATAAATAGACCCGTGGATATATTAACTAGTGCAGAACTGTTTTGGCAATTATTAGACGTGGATCGCATTAAACTAAATAAATCAGGATTATGCTTACAAAAAACGCACTTTGGGTGGATAGCTTCAGGAAGAATATCGAATTCTCTCAGGTCTATATCGTTATTAATTGTCATGCAACAGTTGCAATTCCTAGAAGAATATGAAGGTCATATTAGTCCAGTGAAAAATCCCTCAAATAAAAGTAGTAGTACCTACCTATCACTTAATGCTGTATCGAACCCAACCCATCAGGTTATCTATACATTATGGGCAATTTGCCGAAATTGCGAGTAGAGTGGAGACCCTTTAGGTACTAGTGATGTGTATAATGCTGGACCACTAGTGATACGAGAGTCAACACGTCGTGGTTCAAGGCAACAAAAGGTATATGTAGCAATTTTTGTATGTTTATCAACAAAGGCAGTGCACATTGAATTAATAGCAGACTTATCAACGGATAGCGTTTTAAGTGCATTGAAAAGAATGGTTTCGCGACGGGGAAAAATTACAAATTTATATTCTGACAACGCCAGAAACTTTGTTGCGGCAAATCGAGAGTTAGAAAGGTTTAACAAGTTTTCTTGTTAAACAAACAAATATCGTGGCATTTCATTCAGCGACGATTACCTCATTTCGGTGGAATATGGGAAGCAGTAATTAAATCCATGAAATATCACATTAGATGTATAATAGATAATACTGGATTAACGTATGAGGAGCTTTATACGGTACTAACACGGATAGAGGCAGTACTAAATTCCCGTTTGATACATCCCATGTCAAATGATCCCAAGTAGTTAACCTATCTCACTCCCGGTCATTTCCCTATTGGTATCCCATTGACTGCACCAATTGAGCCAAACTTACAGCATCTAAATGTTAATCGTTTAGCTCGACTACTGCTAGTTCGGTCTAAATAGGAGTCTGGCAACAAGGATCAGCTGTTACCAAACGATTTGGTAATGATCAGGTAGGGCGGTCTACCATCAAATCAGTGGAGCATCGGACGTGTCGTAGTTGTCCATCCTGGTAACGACAACGTTGTACGATGTGCCACAATCAAAACAACCAAGGGAACCTTCACAAGAACTTCATGGAAGTTATGTGTGCTTCCAGTCTAACGTGTTTAAAGGGACATTTTGTGTTTGTCATTCTCACAGTTTCATTTAATAGTATATAGTATTCTTAATGCATTTTCTTAACATTTGTTGAAAGCAAGTCCTTTTAAGGTGGGCGACATGTTAGAGTTTATTTCGTAGTTCCAATACATTTCATTAATTATAAGCGGATTTAAGAGTTTCTAGGTAAATCTTTATAACTAAGTTGGTCTTAAAATATTTACTAAATTTATTGCACATGCCGATTTATTAGGGTACGAGCCAAAGCCGAATCGTAAATGCCTATACCGGACTTAAGAAGCATGATAGAAGATATCATCCCTCGGTTTCTAAATATTAAAGTATATGCAATAATATAGGAAGAAAAACTTAAACGGGTTATTGAAAAAACGTTGAGTGACAACCAATGCGGTTTTAGACCCAGCAGAGGAATGGCTGACCTCATATTCACTGTGTAACAAATGTCAGGAAAGGCACTACAGTATAATAACAAGCTGTTGTTACGCTTTGTCGGCTTGGAGTAGGCCTTCGATACCGCACCTAGAAACAAAATATGGGAAATACTGGCAAGCAGAAACATCGAACATACACTGCCATAAAGAGCCTATATAGATGTACCCGAAAAAGACACAGTATCAAAGCCGTTTGTCCTGACAGCGGTTCGACAAGGCGGAATTTTGAGCAATTTATTGTTTATCGTTTTAATGGACGAAATTGCCAGAAACTGCCAAGGGAGCCTAAACAGGACTAGAGCGGGCATATACAAACAGCAGCCAGTGCTGATATCGGAATTGATTTATGTTGATGACCTGACAATTGTGGCGAATATGGAACGAGATATGCAGTTCAATTTGGAAACTTGGTATAAAGACTATTTACTTCTATAGAAGTGGACAAGTAAGTTGCCACAAACTGCTGCAGTAGCTGCAACCACGCTACGCAGCTAACCCACCGTGGGAAAATGTGTAATTAGAAAACTACTTTCACCGTTCGCAGACACGTTCCGTGGTTATACCGCAGTTCAGTTCGACTTTGTGAAAAGTAGTTTTCATTTCCAAATAACCACTACATATGCTAGTACGATTGATGCTTTTACATATGAGGACTCAATTGAGAAATTTCCCAATATGCACTTAAATGTGCATTTTTGCAGCTATTTAATTCTACAGAACTGGACAACTAGGTTGCTCTTAAAACGCAATACATTCGCACATACAATATTTTTTATCTTCAGCAATTGTCGAATAATTTAGAAAAGAATTATCCCCATTTTCAGTGCCCCGTTTTGATCCCCCTTTAAACTCTTTTAGTAGAACTGGACAAGGAGGTTTCTCATAGTTCTATAGGATCTTCACTTTATCCAAGCTTCATTCAAATCGATATCTGCGGGTTGGAACAGTTTCCTTGTAAGCCAATGTCGTCTCTATAGGCCGTGTTCGAAAAGTATGGAATATCCCATATGTACGAGTTTATCTTCAATACTATTGATTCTACCGACAAATATTTCAAACAAATGCTATCAGTATTTATTTGTGCGTTATAAGATGATATTTTCTTCTTTATCTAGATTTTCTTAAATGACAATATATCTTCATATTCGGCTCTTTTATGGAGATTGTTTTCTCTTTTCAACATTTTAATGGCTTCTATTGTGAATCCTATGAAACGTTTGTTCCAATAGTATGATGCCTGATTACGTCCATTAAAACTTTTCTTCAAGGTACACAATCGAGCGATGCCATCACTATGCCGTCCAGTTGTCGTATGTATATCTATTCTTCAAGTACACCGTACACAATAGCTATTTCAACATCAAACTTTTCTAATTACACTTTATTTTTAGTTGCTACAGCTAACAGTGTCCGAATAGCATTATAACGTGCACCCGGAATACATGTTTTCTTCGTGATTCATTCCCTAGCAAGTACATCCATTAACTGTCTTCCTATGCAGGATCCAGTCGTTTTATAGAATTCGTGCACATTTGCATTGTTTCACTAATTACCATATTTCCTACATTTGCAAAAGCTCCACTTCTTAACGAATAACTTGAGGCCATTGTCCCTTCTCAATTGATTTTAGCGCTTCACTGAATGAGTCGGGATCCTCGCACTCATATATTAATTCCCGTCATCATAAATAAGTCTCCGCTTTCTATCCAGGTTGGCTTCTTATGTTGACGCTTGTTTCTTTGAATTGTCGGAAACTCAATTTCTTCACCTGATCATTCTTGTTTTCGTGAGTATTATAATTTTGATTTCAACATTCTTCGTGATAGCATTTGACTTCCTCAACTTTCTTTATTTAAATAACAAATAGACCGATTCTGACCCGAGATCCTTTCTTGGACAATTTCAAATTCCTGACGATCAGTATGCAAAGTGCAGACAACTTGTGGTATGAATGATATCATGGTTCATAACAATTTAGCTTAACAAGCCTTATCATCAAATTTCGAACTAAAGAGAAATCACACTGGAAATCAGACACTATGTGCAAGCATGCACCGATCGGTATTAAGGTGTTTAGCCACTGCGATTATGTAGTCGCTTGAATTTATTGTTATGATATTCTACTTTTATGTAGGTATTTTCGGTTGCTTCGCCGCGGTAGTCTTAAAAGAGCAAACGATTTGGTGCCTTCCGATATAGAACGCGTGTGAATGGTGCTATCGATGCAATTTTGTATTCACTTCTATTTGTTCTAGCACTATGCACAAAGTAAACAACGAAATGACTAATGAATATTGTAAACCATTTCTTGCTCATTTTAGAATGCGTACTCAAAAGATTTCAAATATAGGCGTAATTAATCGTATAATTGGTTCTTCGGTTGTCTTTGACTTATTAGCGGTAGCTTCTTCATTGCATTTCTTAAATGTGCAACAGTAAGGGCGGCTTTCATAAAACTCTACCTGGGCTGCTAAGTTCCACTTTGCGTTTCACCAACATTGGTTAGTCTTAATTCCGCTGTCAAATATCAAGTAGACGTAAAGATTTGATTTCGTTGAAAATGAGCGTTAAACTTGCAGTTGAACTGCAACGGTTGATTCAGAAATTACATACCACGTCATTTGTTTAATACTTACCCAATATTATTTGTCCGGTATGTATCCTTCTTTTGTCAATTAGTGCATTAAATTTATTTAAATAGAAAGAAACGATATAAATTAGGACTATAATGTCATCTGATTCAAATGTAAAAGATATTCGTAGGCCAAGAATATTTCGTGACAGAAATAATCCATTAACTTTTTATGATGATGTAAAATAGAAGAGGCGGTGCCGCCTTTCTAAAACCATATTCCAGTCAATTGTTAATGAAGTTGCGAGAAAATTAGTGGCAAAACCAATAGAGATGATCTAATTGCATCTAAATTTTAACTAGCTATTTGATTTAAATGTTATGCCACCAAATTATTTCAAAGTCTACTAAGGGTCAAATAAACATAAGCAAAAGCTAGCCGTAAGTCACATATCGCAATTTTTTGGTTCGGTGTGTTCATTGTGCAGTGCTTTAGAGTTGTACAGTACTCGATGCGTGATGGGCGTGATTGGGCGTTAGCCAGATATTGCTGGTGATACCTAATTCCCCGTTTTCTATTGAGGATGACAATTTAGTTGCCAATATACGTATCTGGGATTATTTCCGAAAGGTGTGGTAAAGGTAACTTTATTTTTTTTATATACTAGCTGACCCGGCGAACTTCGTACCACCAAATTAATAAATGTTGTCTTAAGTTATTACTTGAGTTTTATTAACCGGTTTATATTAAGCTAAAATTAATTAAGTTGAATAAAAGTTTACAAAGGAGCAAATTCACGTGGGAGCGAAGTATTTGCTTTATTGAATGTAAACCAAATGATTCGCATGTCGTTGTAGTACAACTTTCTGTTAAACTATTTGCTGAATGTGTTGCACTCGTGTCGATCATCTTCATTAAAGCACCTTGCGATATACTATATTTTGCGACTTTATCTATTATCGGAGCGTTGAATTGTCGTTCGTGTGTTCCAGCAGGGCGTTTATTTGTTCTGATCACGACTTTATAGTCATCACTTGGCATGCGATGCAAGGCAGTTTTGAACAACCGAATCAGTGCATGATGTTCATCAAGTATTTGCTGCAAATCTTGAAGAATTTATCTTTTCATTGCGTTATTGATCGTTTGACGTCGATCAAGTTGGTCCTCCATATTGGCCATGAAGTAAATTTGTAACACTTTTATGCTGTGCGTCTTCAACCAGCTGCAATGATCCAATTCTATGGTGAATTTGTCCTTGTATCTGTATAGTCGAAAGGGAAGTGATAATTAGTGATTTATGATTACCAAAAATAAAGGTTACTCTCTTATTAACAAACATTACCTTGAATGTCGGATTGAATCCGCGTTCTTCAATAATATTTGCTCCAAATGAAGTCATTTGGACACATTTTAACCTTTCCATTGAGACAGCACAATCCAGGCGTTTCTCCAGCGAACTTTAATGCACCGCAATAGACGCACACAACCTCCATAGGGCCAATTCTAACGAAAGGGTGCGAGCTGTAGTCAATTGTGGAATGGTATTGAGACGCTCCTCGATTGTGGGATCGTATTGAACCGCTCCTCGATTCAAATCAACACTTGAAGCATTTCTTCTTGCGGCTCGACGTTGTTGATTTCTGTGTTCTGCTCGACGATATCTCATTGCCAACCGAGCCGTTTCACGTATGGCCTCTCTTTGTTCTTGTGTTTGTGAAGCACGAAGTTGGGCCGTACTAACACGGCGCCCTTCTCTAGTGCGATTTCTTCTTCATCTGCAGTGGATTGATTCGCAATATTCCGCAGTCTAATTGCATTACGGCTTCGTTGTGAAAGATTCGATATTCTCGCTTGCGGCATTGTAAATAAGACTGTATAGATATTGCTGACTTTGCTTCTATCATGACATAACAATTATTCATGCGCGCACAATCACAAATGTCATAGCCTTAATTGTCTTTGCGCGCACCATGACAACTGTCATAACTAAAGGCCGGATAATATGCAGTTTGCATAAATTTGCATATTTGCATAATTAAATGTATATATATATATATATATTTCGTGACCTTTTTATACTTATCTTATATGATAGAGATCTACCACTAATAGGTCAATAAAACAAGGCTGGTTTGAGCGATAGTTATATTTTCAGAACGTTTACAAACGTTTTCGGAACACCTTCGTCAGTGAAAATATAACTAGATAAATATATAAACATATATATAAACATATATATTTATCTAGTTATATTTTCACTGACGAAGGTGTTCCGAAAACGTTTGTAAACGTTCTGAAAATATAACTATCGCTCAAACCAGCCTTGTTTTATTGACCTATTAGTGGTAGATCTCTATCATATAAGATATTTGCATAATATGTGCACTTGGTATATTATTTGCATATTTTGTAGTAATTCAGCATATTTGAAGTATCCGAGTTTTATTTATTTATTGGATGTAATTTATTATAGGATAGGCATTACTAAAAATATGTCGTGGTTGTAACAAACAAAGAGTAAGTAAGAAACCATTTTCCCCTTGGTAAATACTTTAATTAGTAGTGTTAAGAAAGTGTTTTTAAAGGCTCCATTAAGAGTTCAGTTTTGCAAACAACATCTACCCCCTATTGCGCTTCCTCCTCAACCAGTAATCACACGATGGGGAACGTGGTAGGAAGCTGCTATTTTTCATGTAAATCATTATGAAGAAATAAAGACATTTATTATGGATGGAAGGTGTATTCGAGTAAAGAAATACCTCAACAGTTGGCGTTTATTTAAGCGAACTACAGTTTTATTTTCACTTCTATATTGCAATTGGAAAAACAATTTATGTCGCTAATTGAGAGCGTTGAAATAATAAACAAATTTGAAAAGTTATGTTTTGATGTTAAAGGAAGGGTGGGAAAATCCGTGTATGAAAATTTTTTAAGTGTAATAGAAAAAATGAGGGTTTTAAAAAGCTAAAGGATATTACTAAAATCTTGTGTGGTGAGTCAGTAGAAAATATTAGGTTGACAATAGAGGATATTTCTAATTGGAAATATGTTCCTATAACAAGCGTGGCCATAGAACGCACCTTTTCAATATATAAATACATCAGACAAGCGCCACAATTTTTCTATTGAAAACTTTGAGAAATATATAATTGTAAATTGTTTTCATAGTTAATTATGTTCTGACTTGTTATAAATAAACTTGTAGTAAACATAATAGAATATTTCTTTTCTATAGTATTATATTTTCTAGCATTACTCCTATTTTTTATCTGCATATTTTTCTTATTTAGGCCAAAAGATCTGCATATTTATGCGCATATTTCCACTTTTTGCATATAATCCGGCCCCTAGTCATAATCTAACCCACCAAACGTCGTCAATTTGTTTAATCGCCAATTTTTTTTCTTGTTTTTTAAATGTTTTAAGTTTTTATTTTTCCTAAACCTTCGCGTAGCAATTACAAACAAACCCGCAGAAAGAAGTATACAATTTGGTTCGACCGTTTTCAAGTTTTAAGCATCCGAGCAAACCACGATCCATTTTTATATATACTAGGATCGCGCGATGGTCGGAATTCGACCACAACATCTATATATTAATACGCAGTCAAATACAAACAATCACACCTGATTTACATTGAATCTTTATTGTATTTTCGAGTAAAATAAAATAAAACTCGCGCTTTACTTTTTGAGAAAATCGTGGTAAAAGGAATTGAAGTTTCCTATTTGTCTCTTACATCGTTAATTTTAAGTGCTGTTCAACGAAGAGATCGTAGCGCGGAGGATAGGATCTAGGTTTTACACCACTGGGAATGTGTGTTCAAGTCCTGCTCGTGTGCTCTTTTTTCAATCTCTTCCTGCACAATATCAACAAATATATTTCATTTTATGCAAAACAATTCAAAAATAATATTTTTCGCCATGATAATTTTCCGAATAAATAACCACGGCGAAATATATTATTTTTGAATAATTTTCCATGAAATGAAATATATTTGTTAATATTGTGCACGAAGAGATTGAAAAAGAAGGTAAATGTTTGGCACGAACGGATGAGCTGAACATGTAATTATTTTACTCACTAGCAATGTATTGAGACGCCAACTTAATCCACTTAATCTGCTTTTGTGCAATCAATATTATGCCACACAATTTTTGTCCGTTTCTCGAACGTATTTACTATAATAATATGTCATTACTTGACGTGGTTGACGTACCTATATCGCGTTGCGTGTGTCATTCTGACACTTAAGCTCATTTACAATATGTAATATACGCAATATGTTACAGACTCTCACCTGCGTTCCACTGCACGTATCGCGATGAAACATACCTTCGCCAAATCTGCATTGTAATACGAAAACAGCGATATATGTACCATCGCAATACATGCAGGGAACACTCTAAAATATGTACGAGAAGATGACCCACTGCGTATTAATATATAGATATAGATATAGATATAGATAGATTTTCTTTTTTCGATAACTAACTGACACTTTAACACCTCTTACAACAACTATGAAAAAGAAAAATTTCTGAACGCACCTAAAAAAGACAAAAGATAAAAAATACAAAAGACAGAAGACATCAAATGTTTCACAGCTAGGAACATTTTCTCTTGGAAAATTAAATTGCCGTTTTTAGTATTTTCCGTTACTTATTATTTATGTTTCTCACCGTTTAAATCTTCCCTGAACTTCCACAAATATTTCAAGATCAAAATTACCCAAATCGATCCAG
Source organism: Chrysina gloriosa (assembly GCA_038088585.1). Classification (NCBI taxonomy): domain Eukaryota; kingdom Metazoa; phylum Arthropoda; class Insecta; order Coleoptera; family Scarabaeidae; genus Chrysina; species Chrysina gloriosa. The sequence continues at coordinate 48,903,861 of CM076088.1, forward strand.
CCATTAATCTATATATTATATAGATTATTTTAACCACAGTCCCTTTAATCTTATTTGGAAAACTCCAAGTGCATATTGCGTCAACTAAATTGCCAGCCTCAATAGTGTATACATATTTTGTTTATTCTATACATAAATGATGTTGAAAATTTAGGTATTGACTCTAAATTTAATTTATTTGCAGATGATACGTTAATAACTGTTCAGAATAATAACATGTGCTGCTAATATAATGAATAGTGAGTTATAAATTATTATTATATACATAGGTGTTATATAGGGTTGAAGGTAAATAAACTGATACTAAATATGGATAAAATTAAGGCAATGGTCATAAGTAAAGTGCCTACCTATAGTTGTTGAAGGTGTTAATGAAATAAAATATTGTCGGCCTGTTGTTGATAGTAAACTGATGTTTAAAAATTTCTCTTTTGGGAAGAGTAAGTGGAAAACTAAGTATTTCGGCTAGCTTGCGGTATATAAAACCGTCATTGCTCCTTACTTTTTTATTATACCACTGTTTTATTTATAGCATACGAGGGAGATTTAAACAGATCAAAGAAGTTACAGAATAAAGGTATGCAAACAATTTTGAGCTGTAATGGACATACTAGAATAACCCTGGCGCTGGAAGCGTTGCATTGGCTCAGTGTAAAGCAGAAGGCTTATTCTAACACACTTATTCTGATTTATAAGATTAATAATATCGTGCCATAATATATAAATAGGTTTTTATGCGTAACAGTGACGTCCACAGCCGTGTTATTAGAAATGTAGGAAATTTTAGACGACCACTGTATAAAAAGCCAGTACGCAGAACAGTCTGTATTATAGGGGCCTCAAACTATATAACGAAATGAATAATGAAGTCAAGCAGACTTCTAGCTTAAAACACTTTTAAAAAATTGTGTTCGACTTATGTTAATTTGTTAGTAGATAAGTAGACTACAACTTAAGATCGATTGTAACTGTAATCATCTTGTAGATGAATAAAAGTTAAGTAAAGTAAAACCGAGAAAACGTTGGGGGAAATCTGTGGAACAAGATCTGAAAGAGAAAAGGGTCCAGAACTGGAGGGAAGAGGGGACAGACAGCATACATACTGCATACATACTACTACTATAACCACTATACTACTATTCTATATTTGTTTAACCGCTGTGTTAAATACCACGCACTGATTGAACAAGTTACGTCTTTTAGGTTACAAAATCTAATCCCAAGTCGGGCACCAGAAATCGATCAGGAAAAGTTTTAAAACAAACTTCTAATGCTGGAAGTGGTTAAGAACATTTTATCTAAATTATTAAGTTATGAATTAATGGCATATCAAAGAAAATATGGGAATAACAAAATACTGCAAACAGAAAGTTTTGAGTGTGCCCAAACTTATGAATCGTAGTGTTGAAGAATGGATATAAGAATATAGAGTGAGCAAATGTCAGCAACCGAGTGTTCCTTATCATAGAATCGTTGACAGACATTCCTCATTTAAGGAAGCTTTGGGTAAAATGGGAAACGGGTTAAAGTGGTATATGTCTCTAATTAATGTTATCAATTAGGCTGCACAACTGACTTTCGAGAAGTGCATGTGTACAGTTTTAAATATTAATTGAATAAAAAGTAAAATCTGTCTAAACAGGCAACAAACAACAACACAACACAAACTTAGATGATAGTTCTGTACTAATACAGAAGTATCCAAGTTTATGTTGTGTCAATGCAATTTCGACCACGTTCGAAATGATGAACAAAGTATTTAAATTACCTAAAAAAATAAGAATTTTATCCCACTGCAAAATAACTAATAACTAATATATTGTAATAATAATAATAATATCCAACTTACAACAACAACTTCATAATATTACCCTACGTCCTATTATCTTATATTAACATGTCAGTGGCCGCCAGGTCAATGTTTACACGAACGATCGCACGTGCACATTTTTCTCCCATGTGATTTCTATAAGTAATTAATTTGAGACACAGGTTTTGTTAAGGTTTTGAAATTTTACGTATTTTAAAAAGCACGCCCTTTTTCCTTTTAACACTACATAATTTAAGGAACACATACTAAAATGTAACTCATTACATAAACATGATTATGAGAAACAAATATGCAATGATATTTGGAATGCATAATATACATACACGTATTCGATAGGAAAAGGAGATTGTTAAACAGTGAAGAAATATCCCTTTAGTGCGGCACAACTATGTAGATTATCTTGTTCTTCAAGATACACAATTTGACTAGAGAAAGACCTACGCCCACAGCCCTTCCCAGAGAACAGTATAAGCATTTCGAAGAAGTGTCAGCAAATTGCTCATATAGGAACCACAGACGGGTTAATACATATGTACATAGTTAATAAGTTACATTACAATACATTATTTTATCTTGTCTCAATTTTTCGAACTTATCTCGCTGTTAATAAGGTTTTTAAAGACTGAAATTTATTAATCTCGCCAACTCCCCTTAGCCATTTTAAAATCTAGTTGGAAATAAATATACAGAGGGTATAATAAATGAACAGCATCCATTAAATACGTATGTAAGCGGCGGCTTCTGCTTTTACTCGCACATGCTGCTGCTGATTTTACCATCGTCACGTCCTTCTAACGATTACCATCTCCATGCTAATGGTGTTACTTAAAAAGCAATCTTTACAAACTACCACATATTTATGTATATATGTACCTCCCGCATTTCTACACGCTTCATGAATTCTCCCGTGGCTACGCACTGAACGTCACTGCGCTCTGACTTTATTCGCATTCCGTTCCTCATGCAAATCGGTCATAGTATCGCACTAAATGCATTATCTGTGTACAATTATCTTCGTAATACATACGTACCGAGTATTTATTGCTTCATTGGTGGTACGCCCAAAGCGCGGATGTTATTCCGTAACACGATTTACAACTTTTCTTAAATAATACCGTCGCGCAGCTATCATTTGCCGCTTTGTTTCCTTACTATCATCGAATATTTTTCCAAATCGATACATGCAAACCAAAACTGCAAATCGCATGAGTTAAACATTCTTTTTACAAAGTTTAATTAACACAGCTAACACTCGATAACGTAAATACCCGATATTGGAAACATTGCGCTAAAATTCCTACACACAAAATTCGTAGTATAGCTTTATACCGAACGCTCGATAACGTAAAGGTATTGTTAAGTTCGATAGCTCGATAACGTAAACAGCACACAATTTCCAATCGTCTACGAATAACTTCGAGCGTTACAAATGCGTTATAAGTTACCTATGAAAAACCCGGTTTGACCAATCCCAGAGTTATCCAATTATGTAGGGAGTCCTCGATTTATGTAGCATATATCTAGATTTGAACTTAATTGTGTACATTCCCTAGATAATCTATTGCTATAGCAAACACAGATATTTTTAGTTGCGTATACAAAGTAGTCTTAATAATCACTTTGTTGGCTGAGGTTCGTTCTCTAATACACTTCATAAAACGCTATTTTGATTTATTTTTTTGTGTTTTATTTTGGCGTATTAATTAGACAGACACGTTTTATTTTGGAAACAGATTGTTTTACTTATGGGTTAAACTAGAAGCACAAACCTATTCTAGCAGAATATGCAGTCAAATTCTCGCTTTCACCGGTGGATATGCACTAGGCAGTTTAGTAAGCTGAACGGCGAGCCGCAGCTACAACGCCGCGCTGCGGTTAACCGCGCGGCTAGCCGCCTGGCGGGCAACCGCTATCTAACAATTGCAATCGTTGCGGGCGTGATCAGCTGCCGACCTACAACATCCAGGTAGTCGCAGTCGTAAAATACCGGGTGATTCAATATGGTTGAGGATCGTTTGAATTTCCAGCAAATAAAACAATTAAGTTCTAAAAGTATCACTATCTGAAATTTATCCCTTCCGTGTTCTCCTGTGGCGTACCAATAAAAATTGTTTCCTAAATGGGCTAAAGTAATTTACAAAAATATATAATTGGGTAAACAAAGTGAAAATGAACAATTCTGTGTTCAAATATATATATCAAAATCTAAAGCTACAAAATTAAATAAAATTTTTAACAAAATAACCTGAAATTTAAGACAGAACATATCAATAACTATAATTAGAGTTTTACACAGAATGCTCAAAATATCTACCGTGGTTTTCTAAGCACATCATATTTTCTTCCGCATATTTTTTGACACTAATTCCAAAGTTTGAGCAGTTATATTTGTGGTTTCTTGTGTTATTATTTCTTGTAGTTCCTACAGGTGTATGCGATTCCGAAAACTGTATTTTTAAAATAGAAGAACAAAAAAGAGATCTAACCGAGTCAGATCCAGTGATCTGGCTGACCAAAATGTTCTGCTAATTAACCTATTACCATAAAATTCTAGTAGATAAGTCAATGTTTGATTAGGGGTAATTGCTGCTACCCCATCTTGCTGGAAATGTCCATTATTCAATTCCATGTTGTCAAATTGCTTTATGAATGATTCAAATAATTGCGTGTGATATCTCTAGAAATTAATTGGGTTATAAAAACACATAAAATCCTTTTCCCGCACTTTATACAATTTTAACTATATGTACATGTAGCCCGACAAATGGAACAATGCTTCATCACTCGTAAATGTTATACTTAAGGTTTCCATGTCATTAATGTTATTGTTAAACCACGGACAATAACGTATTATTTGATTGAAAACTGGTGGAAGCAACTCTTGCGCAAAAGAAATTTTATACGAGTGTATTTTTAAGTCTCGCTTCAAGATCCTTTGACAAGTGCTGTATGACACAACTATTCCGTGACGATAATTTATTTTAATACTAGCTGACCCGGCGAACTTCGTACCACCTTAGAGTTAATAAATGTTGTCTTAAGTTATACTATATTATATATGTACTATCTGCGTTTTATTAACTTGTTTATATTAAGATGAAATTAACTAAGTTGAATAAAAGTTCAAAAAGGAGCAAATTCACGTGGAAGCAAAGGATTTGCTTTATTGCTGAATGGGTTGCACTCGTGTCGATTATCGTCATTGAAGCACCTTATGCTATACTATATTTTTCGTTTTGTTACCAGGCGCGAGAATGAACAAAACGGATGGTTTACCTACACGTGAATATGCTACCTACAGCTTGCCAACTTATGCAATGCATTGTATGAACACTGTGTGTCGTATATTCGCTGCAGTTGCCCATTCTCGCAACGTGTAAACATATGTAATGTCGCGCGGTTCCATGTTTTGACCCACAATCACGATGCGACTTCATCTATTGTCGGAGCCTTGAATTGCCGAATCAATGCGTGATTTTCATGAAGTAATTGCTGCAAATCTTGAAGGATTTCTCTTTTCATTGCGTTATTGATAGTTTGACGCCGATCAAATTGGTCCCCCATATTGGCCATGAGGTTAATTTGTGAGAATTTATGCCGCGCGTCTTCAAAGGGCTGCAATGTTCCAATTCTGTGGTGAATTTGTCCTTATATGTATAGTCGAGAGGTAAGTGGTAATTACTGATTTATGATCACCAAAAGTAAAAGCTACTCTCTTATTAACAAACATTACTTTGAATGCCGGACTAAAATTTGCGCTCTTCGATAATATTTGCTCCAAATGAAGTTATTTGGAAGCATGCGATGTACCTCTGAGCGTTCGAAAGAAAATGTCGTAATTCTTCAGTTTCGCCCCGAAGCAATCCATGCAATGGCTCAGGTGGCAAAGCCAACAATGACAATTTAACCTTTCCACTGATACCGCAAAATCCAGGGGTTTCTCTAGCGAACTTCAATGCACAGCAATAGACGCAAACAACCTCCATAGGGCCAATTCTAAGGAAAGAGTGCGAGCTGTAGGTAATTGTGCAATCATATTGAAACGCCTCTGGATTCAAATTAACATTTAAAGCATTTCTTCTTGCGCCTCGACGTTGTTGATCTCCATGTTCTACTCGAGGATTTCACATTGCCAACCGAGCCGTTTCACGGATGGCCTCTCTTTGTTCTTGTTTGTAAAGCACGAAGTAGGGCCATACTAACACTGCGCTCCTCTCATGCGATTTCTTCTTCATATGCAGTGGATTGATTCCCAATATTCCGCAGTCAAATTGCATTAGGGCTTCGTTGTGAAATATTCGATTTTCTCGCTCGCGGCGTTGTAAATAAGACTGTGATGGATATTGCTGACTTTTTTATTATGACATAACAACTATTCATGCGCGCACAATCACAAATGTCTTAATATTTCAAATGTTCTAATATTTATTTTGCTATTCCTGACGGAGACAAATCCAACAAATCAAGTATCATGAAAATCGGTCCAGTCGTTCTTGAGTTATAAGTGGTGTTAACTAACACTATTTTGCGACTTTCTTTTATATAAATAGATTTATCTAATAGGTATTACCAACTTACCTGCCAGAACACTTAATTTTCGAAATAACTTATTAGGGCCGGTCACTTATGGTGGCTTATGTGAGCTTGAAGCGGCAGGGCGACTCCTTTCATGGGTCTTTCAATTTATCGTAACTGTGATTTATACGTAAGGTTTGGCACTGCGGGTAATCCCGTGGGACAGACTACGTTTCTCACTTGATCTATCACGCGGCCATTTCGATGGTTACGTACGTAATGCAGCGAGCTGAACATGTTGGATTTGCTAGTTGCTATATGTATAATCAAGTAATATGTTTGAACACCTTAGCAACGTAGTGTAAATGTAAAATAATAGTCGTTGTACTTGTTATAGTTTTGTCGTTGTTACTTTAAATTAGGGAAGAGGCGGACAGTATGGGCCAGCGCACTAACGAGCATTTGGCCTCAAAAACCGGACAAAATTAATAACGTCGTTGTTTTTGACTATAGACGTGTCAAAATCAGTATCTGGGAGGTTTTGAGGGCGCCAAGTTGATTTCTGGCATTTTTTACTAATCGGGTGAAGGGAGGTTGACTTAGGGTGGGAAGGGCGAGGTGTCTAATATAAGAAAACGTAATGGGTATCGTTTTATATGTTTTTCAGTACTCCGATTTCATTTCTGGCATTATTTTACCAACCCGGTGAAGGGGGCTCACTTAGGGTGGGGAGGAGGAGGGGAGCAATATTTAAAAAGGAATGAGTATCGTTTTATATGTTGAATTAGGGCAATTGTACGTTTTCACATAAAGAGTCTATCTTTTACAAAGTTTGACATTCTGAAGTTTTCTACCGACTTTATTAATGGTTGTCAAATAAAAAATTTCAACATATTTTGACAAAAACCGCTTGCGATCAAAATTGGGTTAAATGGATTCTGTTTAATTTTGTAATAATGTCTAAACGAAGCCATTGATTAATTATCATGAAAATAATTTAACAAACATAAATTATTTAACTCTGCAAAATTCTAAAAAAATAATTAACATCATACGATTTGCTGCCTGTTAATCCTATTTAATTTTTATTGCTAATAGAAGGGTGTGAATTTATGCACGATTACCTACCTGATTGTTTATTCGTCCTTTAAAGTTATACAATTTTTTATAAGAGCATGGACACATTTGTATATATGAATTAAAATATGTAAGGTTTTTTTATTTTGCTTTTACATATGTATGTATATTCACATACTTCCATTAGCAAGGAAAAATAAATAAGATCATAATTGTGTCGACAACAGGTAGCAAATCGATGATTGTATGCTTTCAAAAATCTTTCTTTTATTTAAAAGGATACTAAGAAAATGAACATCGAACTACTGTTATAAAAACTGTAAAAACTGTATGGATTTTAAATGCAAGAATTCGAAATCCCAAAAAGATTTCTGTTGTTGTTTGTGTAAAGGATGACAAAATGAAACCAGAAATTTTGATTAGCGTCTCTATTCGCTCGCCGCGATTTGAGCATTTTGTCTCAAAAATTGGACAACATTATTTTAACTTATTTTTATGGAAAATTAATAAAAATGCATGAGTGAATTTAGGTAACATGTTATTTGATAAGAACAAAGAAAAAATCATTAAAAAACACATAATATCGATAAATAATACAAATTGGCTCAATCCGATTCATCAGAGTGATTGATTCCAGCAGTTTCCTCTTCAACTGTTGATATATTCAGTTCTTCGGGTTCTAACAAATCTAAAGTTTCACTCAGGAAGGGTTGGCTTTTGCTATGTTTGCGTTTCCTTGTAGAACTTATGTAGGGGTCTGACGTGAGAAGCAGCCTATTCAGAACATCTTGATTGCAGTGCAACTTTGAAAATTTTCTTGAAAAATGTTCTCGGTATGAGCGGTAGTGCTTATTTCGAGCTTCTGCAGCCTCTTCTGATAGCTGGCCTATAGGCAAGATGGCATATTTTATTACTGACGCTCCATGCATCAGAATTTTGGCTAAAGTAGGGGTCATTGGATGCCAACCGTAAAGATCTACATACACACTTGCTGTATTTTTGCAGTATTCCTCGAACTTCTCTAAATAAATGTTGTGGCCAGACGAAATCGCTTCCAATATCACTTTCAGTTTCACAATAAACTCTTTACTTATGCCTGTGATTTCAGAGGCCAACTCTGGGTCAGCGAAGAATCTTCTGGACGTGTTGCCCGAGTATGTATTTCCAAAACCAACTTTTGGCATATCTATTATAAGTCCAGTTCTTTCCCTATATGCCTTCTGGATTTCTTCTTTGGTTCTCTTAACTATTTCCTTTTCTTCTGCGGATCGGGCTTGCCATTTTTTTAGAGGAAGTTTGTATGCAAGATGTAAAATTGTTTCAAACAAGCGTATTCTTGCATGAAGAATGGACAAACCGAATCTTAATGACTGAGGATCCTCCAAATTTGTATTTTCAAAGTCATTGAAATTTTTTGAGGTTTTTCCACATATATAACATTTCATGGTAGATGTAGTGCCAGTTGCCGCATTGCACACCTTGGCATCTACCATGGTTGGGAGCAAAACATGACGCACGAAGATAATTCCATTTGACTTTTCTATTTTAGTCTTCAGCAGATGATTTGCTTGGTCTTCGACATACTTTATTTCTTCCTTCGTAATATCCACAGCTTCTTGGAGCAATCCAATGCGGATTGGCCGGCAAAATCGAGTGGATGATGGTGTGGTATTTTGCCATAACGTTTTTATTATATCCCCAATATGTGACTGCAGTCCTAACGGCACCAATGAGCTTTGGAATATGTTGAAGTCATTGTTCGAGCTATCTGAAAATTTTTGTTGGTAAGGAATTTGATGAGAGCCATCACAGCCCCATTTTGTTATAAGTTCTAGGTTCCCTAATTCTCCTGCATCGCAGCTTTCAAGAACATCCTCAAGATAAAGACAAAGTCTCTTTACTGTGTGATCAAGTAGGTCCTGAAGCACAACTTCAACACTCGTCTCCGTAACTCGGATTGACTCTGGTTTTGGATAGCAGAGTTTCTTTGCTTCTCTAATTAGAGTATAACAAGGAAATATACCCTTATTGGAATCGTGTAACAACTCCCGCTGCCTCCTTGTGAAGTCACCTTCAACAAAGATTTGCAAAGCTTGCTCAGGTGTGTAATTTTTTACTTTCGGTTTCTGAGCAGTATTTATTACCTTCCTGTAACGTTTGGCTCTTGTTGGTGTTGAAGTTGCATCTATTATAAGTTTAGAGGCCGCGGCATTTCCAGACATTCGTTGACTTACGTTGGCTGCATAGGTAAGCTCCTCAACAGGTACCTGTTCGCGGAGTTCTTTTGTATTTCGTCGTTTACTACGATCATGTAATTCTTGGAAATGCTTTCTTGGGCGTCCCGTAGAATTCGTGGCCCAGTTATGTACTGGTATTGATGCATTAAGCCATTTCTCGTTTCTTTTCAAAAATCTTTCTTCAATATAGTTAGATGATATCCATCTCTTCTTCAGCTCACTATTAAAATGTTTTAAATCGTGACTTAAGGTATGGTACTCGTTTTGGGGACATTTCATCATTTCGCGGAGCTTATGTTCCATAAAGGAAACCTTATCTTCAAGTGTTCTGGATGTGCTTTGCTTAAAAAGCATGTATAGCGTTTTCCGACATACCTCAATAATATTTGATGTCAAATCTGTACCTATAGGAAAAGAAATATGAATGTAAGTTAAAGGTTAACCAAAATTATTGCAAAAAAACGCGTGGAACTCAAAGCGGTTTTCTTTTAAGAGGTGGAAACATGTGGAAAATGTTTTGACAGTTATGATATGGCTAATGCCTATAGTTTATTATAAAAAAGAATTGTAGCCCGACCTAACTCGGAACATTTTCAAAAACACTAATTAGTTAAAAGAAAAAGAAAAAAAATGAAAATGTTCTTGGGTATTGTTTTAGGTTCATAAGAATACTAAACTGTCATTATATTTTTAAATAATATATATTAAAATTAAATACTTACCTTCTTTTCCAAATTCCATCACAATTTTCTTTTTTTTTTTTATATTCACTTTACAAAATACCAAACACCAAACACAAGTCTAAAAAAATCTATCAAAAACGAATGCGTGCGTATTGAACCAAGCTTAGATTGCACCTAACTGTGCGGAGCGTAGCGGCCGGGAGAGGGCATTTTATCATAATTTTATGATAGTACGGTTACTCAGGTATACAAAAAAAATAATTTCGATGATTACTTGTATAGTTTGCATTTCTCCTTTTTGTCCGGTTTTGAGGCCAAATGCTCGTTAGTGCAGCGGGTAGTATGGGCAATTGATGGTTTCTAAGGTTTAACGCTAGCTAGGAGCATGCTACAGAGCTCTACGAATAGAGGTTGTGTCTTGACACCTCATGCAAATAGTTAGTTGTTGTCATTGCAGCGTGTCGGAAGATATACTTTATTTTGTTTTTGTTATCCTTTCCAGTGTTGCTCGGCATAACTTTTGAGAGTGGTTGTGTCGAAAAAGGCAAAACATTAGGTAAGCAAACTGACTTATTATCATAGTATACTATGTCTAGAATATATTGTAAGAGTTAAAAGAGTTGCTTTCGGTAGTTACGGTTCGGCACCATTTTTCCCTTCTAGTTTCGGTCGGGTAGTATGGGTCATACTGACGTCGGGTTGTATGAGCCACACATGCTTTTATTTTAGTGGACGATGCCTACATTAGAAAAAGCCTGCAGGTAAAGGCCGTGGAGAATGGTCTGTAGAAGACATGAAATTAGCGGTGCAAGACGTTTTGGGAAATAAAATATCGGTTCGGGTTTCTGCAGAACGGTATAATGGGCCAAGAAGTACATTTCAGAGGAAATAGGAAGTATACAGTCTAAGTATACAGCTAAAATACGTATTTACACAATTTAAATTGAATTTGTTAACAAAAATAGGTTCTATTTATCTTCACTCCTGTTTTTTTAATTGTGGCCCAAACTACCCGATGCCAAAAATTTTGTCACGATTACAGCTATAAATTTGAAATACCACACACATTTTATTTGATTAATTTTAATTTCTCTTTCAGTGTGTGCGTGAAGTTAATGTTTCACTACTTACTATTACCTAATTTCAGATAATTCCGCCTATCATTGAATATTTTGTGACACCTTTTGCATAAGTGGACCATACTGCCCACCTCTCCCCTAAAACAACTTAATTAACCAGGAGGTTTTATTATAAACAACTGGTTATGGGTCCAGTATGACCCAGAACACTACAATTCCGGGATTTTTCGGGTTTTAGTGCGTATTACCGTGTACGTTTTTTCGTGTCCAGTTTTTCGTCGTAGATTAGCGTAAATTTGTATCGGTATCGGTTGTTGTATAGTTACAACATGGAAGGACTTCAATTTAACGTAGATAAACTGGACAGACTGGAAATTTCAAGTAAGAATTGTGATCCAATCGGCAGGTTGTATGGCTGCAGTTGAAGGAACCCTCAAATACCCTACAGTCTCTGCAGATGCAACGAGTGCAAGTGCGATTTTAGAGTATAACAAAGCTCTGAATGTAGTACAAAAGACTGAGTATGATGCTCAAGCCATAATTGTTGGCAGCTTATCACCACAGGCAAGACAGCTTGTTAACATGTGTAAAGAGGCAAAGGAAATGTGGGATAAGTTGCACAGAATCTTTGAACAAAGAACGGAACAACGTCAGGACAGGTTGTTTAACGATTTTTTTGTATCAAAGTTATGAGCGAGGCTAAAGGCATAGCAAAGCATATCGCCAAATTTGAGCAAATTTGGCTGAAACTTCCAGATGAAACTTGAATAAGGTAGAATTACCAGATAGCTTAGTTTTAAACCGTGTTTTAAATACATTATCCTCACTTAAATCGTTAAGAGAGCGTTTATGTACTGTTGAAAATAGACTTAATGAGAAAGACAAAGATGAGAGTCGAAGTTCATCAGCGTTTGTTGCTAACACAAAAAAATAAGCAATACACTGAAATTAAAAAAGGACCAAAGTGTTTCCATTGCTTGGAATTTGGTCATATTAAGAAATTTTATCCAAACAGAGAAGCTAAAAACAAACCAAAATCTTTAAGTAAAAATGATGCTTTGCACACTTGTTTAACAGTCTCAAGTAATCATGGAAATAAATTCATTATCGACTCCGGGTCAACAGCCCATATGACTTCTAAAAGAGATTGGCTGAGCAACTTTGAAGAAGATAAGAGTCTTAATGTAACTGTAGCTAATAGTAATACTATTATATCGGAAGGTATAGGAGATATTACAGTAAAAACAGATTTTGGAAACAAGACAATCAAAGTTTTGGTTCCTGAAATTAAGTCAAGACTAAGTCAGTAAGCAAAATACTTTGGTATTTGATTCTGATAAATGCACTATTTATAACGGAAGAAGTGTTGTGGCTACAGCAACTAAAGAAAATAATTTGTATATTCTAAACACGCAGGATGAAAAGTGTCATATGTCTAAAGCAGGAACTACTTGTCAGACCTGGCATAGGAGGCTTGCGCATTTAAACAGAATAGAGATGGATCTGCTAAGAAAAGGCATACACTTTGAGAATAATATGCAGAATCAATGTCTTACTTGCTTAGAAGGTAAGCAAAGTAGATTACCTTTTAAAGGGAAATGCGGAAAACGAATGGGGTAACTGTTAAATCTCGTCCATTTAAATTTATGTGGGCCGATGCCTTCAGAATCATTTGGAGGTGCACGATATATACTCACCTTCATAGACGATTACTCCCGAAAGCCTTTTGTATATTTTTTGAGGTCCAAAAATGAAGTTCTAGAACGATTTAAAGAGTTTCGAGTTTTGGTTGAAAGACAAACGGACAAGAAGATAAAAATATTACGAACGGACAACGGATCGGAGTATGTAAACAAATATTTTGAAAAATACTTAAAAGTTAATGGCATTAGACACCAATTAACTATTCCATATAGCCCAACGCAAAATGGTTTAGCCGAAAGGACGAACAGAACTTTGGTGGAAAGGGCAAGATCCATGATGAAGGATGCTCAGTTTGATGAAAAATGTGGGCAGAAGCAGCTAATAGACTCATGGATTTAAAAACTAATAAAATAATTAGAGCCCGTGATGTTACTTTCCTGGAGAATAATTTCTCGCTTAAGAATTCACATAGTGAAACAATGACTCCAACAAATGAACCAATAGCAATTCTAAGTTGTAGCCCTACGTCTGCAAGGAAAGAAGAAAGGGGAAGAACAAGTGCTGGAAAAGGGAATCAGATAGACATAGCGGCGTGCGAAATTGAGGATGCAGAAGAAAACAGTGAGACAGAGGAGGAAGAACATAACGAGAGGACAGATACTGGGTCAAGAAGAACAACAAGGTTACCTGATAAATATGAAGACTACATATTATACTACTCGGCGTTGTCAGAGAACATTCCGAAGTCATATCAAGAAGCTGTGCAATCAGACGAAAGCAGATTGTGGAATGCGGCAATGGAAAGGGAAATGGAGGCCTTACATCAGTATGACGTATGGGGCTTGGTAGACCCGCCTGAAAATAGGAAAGTTGGAAAGTGTAAGTAGGTGTATAGCGTCAAGAAAAGTCAGTAGATTCAATGAAAAAGGCGCGTGTTGTAGCTAAAGAATTTACGCAAGAGTATGGCGTGGATTATAAAGAAACCCTTTCTCCAGTGATCTGTAAATCAAGCTTAAGATTACTGTTTGCATCGGCCATTAAAATAGGTTTATCTAATGGTCATTTAGACGTCAACACAGCCTTCTTAAATAGTGAATTAGACGAAATTATTTATATGCAGCAGCCAGAAGATTTTGTAGATGAAGGTAACAAAAATAAAGTTTGTTTATTAAAGAAGGCAATATATGGCCTAAAACAATCTCTAGAGTTTGGCATAATAAAGTGGGAAACGTGTTAAAAGAATAGAGTATCAAAAATTAGAATTTAACCCTTGTTTATTCTATAAAGTTAAAGAAAATTCTTTTAATGTCCTGCATTATATGTTGATGTTTTTAATATTTTCAAATAATGATACCGAAAAATGTTATTTAAAAAATCATTTAATGTTTAAATTTAAGATCAAAGATCTTGGTAAAGCGAAATTTTGTTTAGATTGAGCAGTCAGACAATAAGATCAAAATTAATAAAAAGCAGTTCATTGTTGATCTGTTAATCAAGTATAAAATGAATGATTGCAAGCCTGTAAGCACTCCAATGGAGGCAAATTTTAGGCTAAGTAATGATGAGATTTGCAATGTTCCATATCAATCATTAATAGGTTCTTTAATGTACCTGGCAGTCAATTCAAGACCCGATATAGCTTATTAGTTAGCTAAACCAATTTGACTCCAGTTGTAAATTGGGACATTGAAAAGGTCTGAAAAGAGTACTACGGTATTTAGAAGGCACTGTAGATTTAAGTTTAGTATACCGAAATAGTAGTATGAACCTACAAGGGTTTGTTGATGCCGATTGGGCAAATAATGTAGTTGATAGGAAATCGTATAGTGGTTATATTTTTGAGTTTTGTAACTGTCCTGTCCTTGAAAACCCAGAAAACGGTCATGTGTGTCTCTTAGTAGTACAGAGGCAGAAGATGTAGCGATTACACAAGCTGCGAAGGAATGTCTATTTAAAAGGATTATTAAAAGAACTAATAGACTTCAATAATCACATAGAGTTATTTAATGATAATCAAAGTGCACAGAGATTAGTATATAACCCTATCTTCCATAACAGAACCAAACATATTGACACTAGATGTCACTACATTAGAGAAACTGTAGAAAATGATATCTCGCTGAAATATTTATTAAGTGCAGAAATGTTGGCAGATTTATTCACCAAAGCGGTACCTGCTGTGAAACACAAAATTTTGTGTAGAAGGTATAGGTATGATGGGATGATTGTGCAATGATATTACTGAATTAAGGGCCAGTGTTGGATTTGCTAGGTGATATATGTATAATAAAGTAATATGTTTGAACACCTCAGCAACGTAGTGTAAATATAAAATAATAGTCGTCGTACTTGCCATAGTTTTGTTGTTGTTACTTTGTACTTTAAATTAAAACTGAACTTAATTAACCAGGAGGTTTTATTATAAACAACTCAACATTACCCAAGCCCACATACTCTTCTTCATCTCACCCTTTCGTTGCCGAGAGCATAACTATAAGGATAAGTGAAGAGACTACTTTCTCATCGCCGCCGCCAGGATCACATTGTGACTCATCTCTCTATCCATCATCATCTCTTACCGTTCCTACCGAATGCTCTAAACAACGTCGTACCAGATGCGCTTCTAAACGCTTCTAAAAACTATGTGCAAAAACATCCATCAGTTTACCGTGTTGCTGTGTCTAAACATCAAAAAAATAATCCTAATCTGAACACACAAGCAGTGGTTAAGTACAAGCAAAGTCACTCTGAGGTGAACAGAGAAGCCACGGCTCGGTACTAGCAAACTCACCCTGATGTGCTTAGGGCGTCACAGTCTCAATACGAGCAAAATAATCCTGGAAGTCGAGTAGAAAGGAAACCACGTTCTGGGAAAATTAAGGCCCCCTCCAGCATGGCATATGATATCGATACAGATTATGAAAACGACAACACCGTGGCCTTGGGTTCCATGACTAACAAATGCCGATGGTGCAATGCTCTCAAGTGGCAGAAGGAGGCACCCGACATGTGCTGTAGCTACGGTAAGGTGCAGCTCCCGCCTTATGAACAGCTACCCGAGCCTCTATACAGTTTGATAATGGATCTATATCCAGAACATGAACATTTTATGAACGGCATTCGTAAATATAATACTGCCTTTCAAATGACTTCATTCGGTGCCAAGGAGATAATACAGGGCGGTTTTATGTATACTTTTAAAGTTCAGGGCCAAATATACCATTTGGTTGGGAGTTGGTTACCAGCACCTCAAAAGGAACCACAAATCTTGCAAATATATTTTTGGTGAAGACGACAGAGAAGTACAGTTGAGGTGTGATAACCATCCCTATGTAAAACCTGGCTTAGTCAGACAACTACGAGGAATGCTACATACCTTTAATGCTTATGTAAGAGACATGAATATCGTCCTGGACTAGGTGCCTGCAACGTCTGAACCATTCAAAGTAGTCATCAATGCCGAGAAGAATCCACCAAACAACCACAGGTGTCGGTTCAATGCACCTATGTCAAATGAGATGGCCTTAGTCATGGTGAATCAGCAATTTGCGAAACGAGACATTATCCTCGAGAGTCACAATAACTCATTGCACCGCATTCGTGAGATCCACCGTTCATATGACACCCTACAGTATCCGCTTTTGTTTTGCCGTGGTGAGGATGGCTACTCCATTTCGGTACCTCAGCGTAATCCTGAGACTAACCAAATATTTAAAAAGACAGTATCCGCTGCAAGTTTCTATTTTTACCGTATAATGATTAGACAAGGAGAAGATAATCACTTAGTGTATTTTCGTTCGCTTTTTAGTCAGTTTTTAGTTGACATGTACGCCAAAATAGAGATAGGAAGGTTGAACTACATCAAGAACAGCCAAGCGCAGCTGAGGGCTGATAGTTACATACACTTGCGGGATGCCATAGGGAGGCAGGATACTGATGGTGAGCGGTTGGGTCAAAGAGTGGTGCTCCTGTCATCCTTTACTGGTGTACCACATTACATGCACAAGCGTACACAAGACGCCATGACGTACGTGCGTCAATACGGCCGTCCGAACCTTTTCATCACATTTACGTGTAAGCCCCGATGGAAAGAAATTACAGATATGCTTTTACCAAGTCAAAAGTCACATGACCGCCACGACATTTCAAGCAGGGTATTCCATCTTAAGGTAAAAAGATGATGGCTCTTCTAACCAAAGGCGATCTGTTTGAGCTGGTGCGTTGCTTTATATACTCAGTAGAATGGCAAAAACGAGGTCTTCCCCATATTCACATCTTACTATGTGGATATAGGCTAGAGCAGCGTATCACGCCAGACAAAATTGACGATGTTATTAGAGCTGAAATACTTGATCCTGAGCAAGACCCTCTCCTCTACGATATTGTGAAGGCCAACATTATACACGGTCCTTGCGGTAGTTTAAACCACAAATTGCTCTGCATAAAGGATGGTAGCTGCAGCAAAAGATATTCTCGACCATTCCTCAAAGACACGCAAACTGGCGACGATGGATATCCGCAATATAGGAGGAGGTTTCCAGTTGACGGCGGCTACACGATAAAGAATGGAGTTGAGTTAGACAACCGCTAGGTGGTGCCTTACAATGCAGTCCTGTTACACACTTTGAATGCTCATATTAACGTGGAGTTATGCAGTTGGGTTAAGTCTATCAAGTATATTTATAAGTATATTTGAAGAAGGGTAATGATCAAGCAGTCTTTACTATAGAGAATGAGAACGATGAAGTAAAAATCTACGAAAGTGGCCGGTATATAAGCAGTTCAGAAGCAGTTTGGAGAATCATAAGCTTTCCCATTCATGAAAGGTTCTCCCCTCTCTTACATCTCGCTGTTCACCGTGAAAACGGCCAGCGAGTATACTTCTCCTCTAATAACCTGTTAGAGAAAATGAACACCCCACCTCAAACAACGCTGCTAGCGTTTTTTTTTGAAATCTGCAAAACGGATAATTTTGCTAAGACACTACTTTACCATGAAGTCTCTTCTTATTTTGTATGGAACAACGAAACATTTTTTAGAAGGAAACGAAGGAAAGTTGTAGAGGGCTGGCTCGGAGTGAAAAAGAACACATTCTGTGTCGTGTCTATACCATTCATCCTAACAATACCACGTTGTTACCATCTACGTCTGTTGCTCCATGAGGTTAGAGGACCGACATCTTTTGAAGACTTGAAGACTGTGAACGGTATCCTACATCCGACATTTCAATCTGCATGTAAGGCCCTAGGATTACTCGAGGATGACAGGCATTGGAACACTACTTTAGAGGAAGTTGCGTTGTGTGATTCTCCTTTGAAGCTGCGGTAGTTATTTATGGTAGTGTTAATTTTCTATCAACTCTTTAATCCTTTACGCCTTTGGGACAAATTCAAAGACAATCTCTCGGAAGATATTAAACGGCACCTGGAGAGAGAATTGCAAGATAGTGCGCAACGGCTTATGGACGAAGTATACAACAGATGCTTCATATTGATCGAGGATGCAGTGTTAGCGCAAAAAGGACATGACTTGGGGCAATACGGATTGCCTCGACCAAAAGGATCTGTAGCAGGTTTCGGTAATCGAGAGTATCTGAAGGAGATTACGACCTTAATGCTCTGAGAGAAGTGGTGTCCTCTAATGAAGAGTTGAGTGACGAATGAACACAATTACATATATCAGCAGATCTTTGACAATATCGACAAAGAAATCGGAATAATATTTTTTCTGGATTCTCCTGGTGGCACTGGAAAAACTCTCCTTATCAATTTGCTATTTGCAAGAGTGAGGAGTAATCGTAGCATCGCCTTAGCCGCCGCATCGTCAGGAATTGCGGCAACACTGTTAGAGGGAGGCAAGATATCTAACGCTGCTTTCAAGATACCGTTAAATCTCACTAATGTCGAAACTCTACTATACAACATTTCAAAACAGAGTAATACAGCCCAAGTACTGCGCGATTGTAAACTTATAGTTTGGGACGAAAGCACTATACCAAATAAGCCGTGTTTCGAAGCACTAAACAGAACTCTAAAAGATATCAGAGGGAACGGTGATATGATGAATGGGGTCACCGTGTTGTTAGCTGGAGATTTCGGTCAGACTCTGCCGATAGTGCCGAAACGAACTCGAGCTGACGAAGTTAAGGCTTGCATTAAGGCTTCAAATCTTTGGCACTTTGTCAAAAGACTCCACCTTACGAAAAACATGCGAGTGTACTTGAAGGGCAACATCTGCGCTGAACAATTCGCCGATCTCCTCTTTAAAATAGGAAACGGAGAATATCAAAACCGAGGGAATGATGACAATTTCATCAGATCTTGCCTTAGTTGTGTCGACCATTGACGACCTAATAACATGAATATATCCAGATGTACACAACATCTCAACTTCAACAAATTCTGACACCTAAAAACGACCAGGCTTCCGCCATTAATGATATTTTGTCGAAGTCGTTTGAAGGTGCAGAATACGAGAACAAATCTGTGGACACTGTACTGTATACGGGTGATGCTGTACATTATCCTGTGGAGTTCCTAAATACACTCAACCCATCTGGTCTACCGTCTCACACACTTATCCTCAAAGTAGAAACGCCGGTGATGCTACTGAGAAATCTCAATACGCCTAAGTTGTGCAATGGGACCCGGTTGCGTGTGAAAGCCTTGCATAAAAACGTGGTAGAGGCCATTATATTTACCGGCTGAGCTCGGGCTGAATCGGTGTACATGCCGCCGATACCACTTACAACGAGTAGAACGGAGTACCCATTCGAGTTTAAAAGATTGCAAGTTCCCCTTAAGATCTGTTTCGCAATGACGATTAATAGTCAGTCACTGAACACAGCAGGAATTGATCTAAAGGGGGACTGCTTTTCCCACAGCCAGTTTTACGTGGCCTGCTCGTGAGTGAGCTCATTTAGCAATCTGGTCATGTTAGCACCTGAAGGCAAAACCTCTAATATAGTATATAAAGAGGTACTTTAAGTATAAAGTGAAAAAATTAATAGTTTTAACCGTTAGATATTTCCTTAGGCAGGTTTTCCGCGCGAACAAAGTGGCGGGCAAAAGCTAGTATTCTATAAGAGCGTAATTGATATAGAAAAATATTGGTATGATCAATTGTTTGATTTAACAAGACATTCCGGATTTTGTATGGGGATCCTAATAAGGGCGTTTGAAAAAAGGGCAAAGAAACAAATTCAAATTCAAGAAAAAGTAATATATTTATACATTTATTTAAAAAAATCTGTTTCTCACCAAGAAATTACAAAAATTCATTGAAAATGGAACCATTTCTCACCAAATTTCAAAAAATTACGAAAAAAGGAAAAATTAAAAAATTAATTACAAATTAAATAAATAAATTAATTGAAAACTACTGAAGTTTAAACAATTAATATTTGATTCCTTATACATTAAGAAAAACTTTGTAGAAGTGAGTATCACTCAGGTTTGCTGCAAAATCAATCATATTATTAAATCGAGCGAAACTACTTGTTAGCGGTTGTAGAAGCTTCCGTACGATGTCAAACTCTCTAATGTAGGATTCTTCATCGGTTTCTTTGAATTTCATTATCTGAAAATGTCTTTTGTAAAAAAAAATAAGTAGAGAGAGATGGCCGGTTCTGGACCACCCTCCCACCCTCCCGGAAGGTAGGCAACACCCCGAGCGTGTATACTGGAAGGTAGTCACAACCCCGAGCGCGCGTGTGTGGCAATGGGGGCCACAACCCCGGTTGGAGGGTTAAAAATGGGCAACAACCCCCTCCCCGGAAAATTCAAAACTCCCGCCCCTCTGGTCGGTAAGGTAGATAACTGGACAGTGACGGTAATACAGGTGACTGTATGTAGTGCCGCTTTTGACCGGTAGGTGTCGCTGTTCGGTAGGACGCCTGTAATGCCAGTAATACAGGGGCTGTATGTAGTATCGCTTTCGACCGGTAGGTGTCGTTGTTCGGTAGGGTGGCCTACGTAGTATGTAGTGCCGCTTTTGGCCGGGAGGTGCCGCTGTTTGGTATATGCCGGTAATATAGGTGGCTGTATGTAGTACCGCTTTTGACCGGGAGGTGTCGCTGTTCGATAGGGCGCCTATGTAGTACAGGTGGCTGTATGTAGTGTTGCTTTCGACCGGAAGGTGTCGCTGCTGCTCGGAGTACAGGGAGCTGTAGGTGGTAACAGGTCCAATTAGGAAATTAGGCATTTCACCAGAAGAAGGAGGATCAGCAGACGTTAGCCAGAAAGTAAGATTACGTAATACAATGACGTCACAAATACGTTTCGACGGGAATTTGGCAGGCTAATGAAAAGTGATCCTAACAATTGGCGACTAAAACATATACATATCACCATCGAAGTACTGACCGCGCTCGACACTGTTTGACTTTGGTGAAAGAAGGAGAACGGTTATTGTCAACGTGTTATAACTGTTGCATTTTTAAATAGACAGACGGTACACCATCCAAGTACTGACCCCGCGCCTTACCGTTTGACTTTGGTGAAAGGACGAGAACGGCTATTGCCAACGTGCTATGACTGTTGCATTTTTAAATACACATACGGTACACCATCCAAGTACTGATCGCGCGTGTCGCTGTTTGACTTAGGTGATCGCATGAGGGTCGCTATTGCCAACATGGTGGTTGTTGCGGATATGTTCCTATATATTACGTAATATTACGCAATACTATTACATCACAAACAGGTTTAGATGATAATTTTAGATGCAAGGAATATGTTAGAACTTCGCTCTTAGTCAGAAGATGTTGATAAAACATATAATTATGTATAGATCCCTAATAAGATATTACGTAATACCATCATGGCATAAACAGGGTGAATGTTAGATGGGAAGAGCGTTCTCATTCATGATATCATACAAAATGCAGCGTTCTGATTGGTCGCACCCTATACAATGCCACGCTCTGATTGGTTACCAACTCGAAAAATTTCCCGATATGTATAGGAAGGTAGTTCACCCAACAACGTCCTTAACATTGATCAAGGTGTTTAACGTCAGACAGTAAGTAATAAAGTCACTGGATATGCGCAAGTTAGCCCTGGTGAACATTACATACTATTGATCTGTCATTAGTAAGGTCAAGAACCGGTTTATATGTTTAAATGTAAACTACACCAAACTGAGGAATCGGGAGATGACCCGAATTTCATACGATTGATCGACCACCAATCGCAGTACGATACATCGTTAGACATCACAAACAGGTTTCAACGTTATATTTTAATATGAACAGGATGAATGTTATGCTATGTATAGGAAGGTAGTTCCCCAACAACTTCCTTAACACTGATCAGGATGTTTAACGTCAGACAGTAAGTGATGACGTCACTGCGCATGCACAAGTTGGTTCTGCTGAACACTGTATACTTTCGATCGCTCATCAGTAACGTGAAGAATCGGTTTATATGTTTGAGCGTAAAATACACCAAACTGAGGAATCGGGAGATGACCCGAGCTTCATACGATTGACCGACCGCTAATCGCAGTACGCTACATCATTAGACATCACAAATAGGTTTAGATATTATACTGTAATACGATATTATAAGGAAATGGAACGTAAGTCAATTAGTTAGTAAATTATTAAAACGTATCACATAGGCTTATGTTTAACTGGAACACTTATACCAATAGTAATCGATTGTAAATCAACAAAGTCAAACATATCAGGCTCGGTCAGGTCGTAGACGGATAGAAATCAGTATCTTTCAGTAAGATATGTGGATTTTCTATAACCATCCTATACAGTCGGCATCTAATAAAATTACGTAATACAAGGCTCCTTTGTCTATTGATACGAGCATGTAACGTCACAAACAGGATTCAACGACAGTTCTGTGTTAAATGTGTAAGTTAATATAAAATCAAATTTAATGAAACTCAGTCCATTATTTATTAATATATTAAGATACATGTAGAAAAACACTTACAAAGTTTAATTGATCGCATCATATGAAATATCGCATTCTGATTGAATATCGATAAATCATATAAAAGCTAGTTCATTTACCGACAGCTTTCTAACAGCTAGGTCGTGAACTTCAACATCTTTACCTCCAGTATATAGTTTTAGTGTTTATAGTTAGGCGTTGATTTCCTACTGGTTTAGCGTTTCATTATCACTTAGTATTCGTCGTGATTGGACAGGCATATTTTAGGTAAGTTATTTAAATTTCACCGCATACTTTCCCTAATAGACTGCAATATTATAGTTTAAGATGGAGTGTGAGATATGCCACAAAACATTTGCAAGAAAAGATGGATTGAACAGACATCCCTGCCTAAATAATAAATCTTACACATGCACCATATGTGAGGAAATCTTTACGAGATCGGATAGTCTGTCTCGACATAAGAAAACGCATAATATTGATTCCATAACCAAGAAACGAGATGTTTCAGAAGAGAAACAGCCACCAAGTAAAACGAACCATCCGGCGAATAGCATGTGGGAACAGGATTTTCGATGCCGCGACCAAACCTTACCGACGGCTACATTACACAATGAACACCTTTGTTTCCATGCGCATCTGAACAGCAATTCTCTTAAACTTGAAGAGGATATGTTCATCATAAAAATCACCCGGAACAATAATGTAAAAATAATGATAAAGCAGGCACCTCATGATGTAATACAACCTACAACATGAAAATTTGCATAAATATAGGATATTCCAACAGTATTATCCGACGTGAAGGTAATATCGATGGACCGACGCTTTCCAAGAAACAGTGCAGCGAGTGAAATATAATAACGAAGTAAAATAATTTTATACATATTATACTGAATAAAAGATATCATCATACACTTTACGAATTTTATTTAAAGGGTGGACTGATTCGATCTCATTTTCTTGGTAAAACTCCTTCGAGGGAGTATACGTTCTCATATTTGAATTTCTGCTATTTCTGTTTATAGGAACACCCCAGAATCGGTTTCTCGTTTACATCTTCAATTAAATACGCGTTGGGATTACCCACCTTACTTAAACACGTAAGAATACGGGATTTAACCTGAATGGATCGATGTTTCATATGATTGTATTCATCGATTATTTTAGACAAAATATCCATCTACCTATACAAATTTCTCAAACGAAATAAATGTACAATGTGAAGCTACCAGCATTATTCGACAGTTCTAACCTCGCAAGGAACCGAGTTGCTGGTGAAATTATACGGTACTGAACACATCAAATACATACAAAAGTCTCATTCTAACATGATAACGGAAGTATATTGTTCGATGTCGATATGATGGACATACCAAAGGTGAATGTAATGGGAGGTTTAACGTGATGTCTACGATGGAAGACGAAGAAAAAACAAGATGATACCGGAAAATATAAAATTTGCAAGCCATGAAAGAAAATAGTCATATATCGATCTAACCAGTTAAATAAAGAACAGGCTGTGCATCTAATGATACATTACAATCTTTCTTTACCTTGCACTTGAACTCACGTAAATATAGGATGATACGTTACCAGTACTATTCGACAATCTTAAACTTGCAAGGGGTCGAATTCCTGACGCGCGAAGTTGTATAAATCGTGTATTTGACAAGGGCGAAACAGGACATACATATCAATCCGCTATTAGTGGAAGAGGGATAAAACATCACTATGTTCTGATAACGGAACTATCTCATCCGATGTTGACATAGATATATCGAAGGCGAATATAAATATTCCAAATGATGAATAAGCGTGTATCCCATCGTGAATTACTGCAGTCTTTCGTCCAGCATGAAAAAATATATATGGGCGACCAATTATCCGCACTGACACGCCTAATCTTGGAAGGAGTTAACTTTATGGTGAAATTAAAAGGTATTGGTCACATCGACACCCAAAACAACCTATCAATATGTAAATGTATATGGACTTGACTTCATCATAAAGACGAAAATGTAGGAAGTTGTATCGACCATGTATTTAACAAGGGGAAAACGGATACACATATCGATCTATTATTAATGGAAGAGGATCAATACATCATTATGTTCTGATATCAGGTTGTTTCGATCGGTATCAACATCATAGACATATCAAAGGTGAATGTAATAGAATGTTAACCGTATTGACGATAACCGAGACGAAGAAGAAAGCAAGGTTGTTGGGGTGATATAAAATTTGTAAATCGCGAGCGAAAAACGATGTTACGTATTATGGTCCACATCGACTTTGCGTGTAAACCAATAGAATCATACTAGTCCGAGTCGCAAACAGCAAATACAAGTGGAATGCGTATTATGCATAAGCATAACAACGTACACTGGACCGGACTGAATCAACGTTTTCGTGCAACGATTGACGGAAATACATCAAACAACTATAAAACCGTCACATGGAATTCCCCAAACACATGAACCACCTCTCCGCCAGCGGGCATGAGCATAACACTGAAGTCGAAAAATGACATATATGCGAAAAGGCATTAAACGAACATACAGTAACAGAGCATTTCCATTTAACTTAACCATTCTGGGGTGTAGCGCATTCCAGTTGTAACCTCAACTGCAAAATACCTACACTCATTCCGATTTTCTTCTATAATTTAACTGGATATGACAGTCATCTTCAAATACGCTAGCTGGACGACGATAGCTAAAATATCGACGATATCCCACTTAATAAAGAAAAATACATCAGCTTCATCAAGAAGTTTAAATCGAATCAGTATGTCGATAAGGTAGATGTATTTCGAAAAATAAATATTAAAATGCGATTTATGGAATCGTTCAGATTTATGGGCGGTATCTATTGAGAAACAGGATGAAATTTTTCTCAAAATCAATGTCAATATGTGCAGACGTACGACTAACAGTTGAAGTTCATAACAAAGAAACGTACATCCCCGTACTAATATCAACAAGTACGAAAATTAAATGAATCGACTCTACTGCCCAAGAACAGCTTCCACGACACATTGACAGATAAAGGCGTTAGCGATCAAGACTACGAATACACTATAGTAGTCTAGAACACGATCACTCGTTCCACCTTACTGTAATATTGGAATATTATCTAAAAACCGATCTCCCGCTGTCCGCAGACGTATTTGGAAATTTTAGAGAAGTATATCACGATTCACAAACGATTTGAACCCAACCCACTACAACAACAACTGGTAGTTTCACCAATATGAATATTCAATGTGTTTTATCTCAAGTTAGTTTTCACCATGCAAGAGTCAAAAATGAATACCTAACCGTTAATGATAGCAGTGACCCATCAACCTACCTAGTAGTCTGAGGTGCTAATAATTTATGTGGGTAAATTATGTCTCAATCCCTGTCCTACAACAAATTCGAGTGGATGAACCCCGATGAAGTTGATCACCTCGACGTTAGTAGTATAGCGGACAACGATGAAACGCTATTGAAAGATGTCCGAAACGACCATCAGCTCCTTCTCGAAAACATAATTCATACAAAATCTGTAACAAACAGCATTGCATTATACATCATCGCAACCTTAAGCAGGCCATATTCAACGGTCTAGAACTCCCACTCACCCATCGAGTACTACGATTCAACCAGTTCACATGTCTGAAATATTACATTCATTAGAACACCTTCCTGAGGAACCAGTCCGAGGATGACTTCTAGATGAATTTTTTAAATTAATGAACAATTCCGTTTACAGAAAAATGAAGGAGAACATCGATAAACAAGTATATGTTTAACTGCTAAGGTATTGAAAGGATTTGAGGTGAAGACGAGACGCTGGACCTCTGATTGCAAAACAGAAGTTTAAAAACATCAATATATTTAGCGATAATTTTACAGTAATTCAAATGAAGATACTTAAAGTCGTCTACAATAAATCCGCATATATCGGTTTCATCGTCTTGAAATTGTCGAAACTGCTGATGTATGACTTTCACTACAACTACCTGAAACGGTTGTACTAGAATAAAATACTATTATGCTATATGAATACCTACAGATAGCTTCATACTATACATTGAAACTGAGAACGTGTATGCCGATATTAATCGAAATTCGCATACATTTAATACAACTGATTATGAATACGATATAATTCATACGAAATAAACTCGTGCAGGGAATGTTTACATCGAAGAATTTGTCGATTTTCGATCAAAGATGGTCGGACTTCAAGTAGATAACTGACAAATAAAACGTGTGAAAGGATCCGACCAACGACAATTTCCTGTATAAAACAGCATCTATTCAGGACGGCTCTGCACGATATCTATCTAATATGGAAAGCAGGAAATTGGCACTACCATGCTTGAACGATAGGAGGTGCATCCATACTAATAGGCTAATGATATACATACACACGCCTAGGGTACAACAAGGCAATCAAGACTGAAAAATAGAGGTTTAAGGTAAAAAATGTAATTACCATCCAGAAGCAAACCGAAACCTGTTGTTCCACGAATTTCTTCACAACCAGATTTATCATCATCAGCTTAAACAACACGGACAACGTAAATATCTACAGCTACATAGGATATCTCTCGTACTGAAGCAAGGTGAGATTTTAAGACATCTGTATTTTTATGAAAATATTAATGTTTGTATGTTATTATTGTATGTGAACGCCAGTTTATCTGACGGTCAATATATTTTTAATAAAATGCAATCTCTGAGTGTTTTTAACCGACTCGAACGAGCCACTGACAGCAGCGTGTTTGTCATGCGAAACATTAGTAACATGTACTACTTCTAGAAGCTGATTAACCAAAGAATATCCCTACTGAACACTGACTTGGATATAAGCGTTAAAATAGATGACGATGAGCAAATAAGACGGTATAGGAGCTGTGACGTCAGCACTTACTATCCAACGTCAAACGTCAAGACGTTTTTGAGTGGCATACTTGCCAATATGCAGTCGGGGAGGGTAAAGGGGTCACTCTTTCAGATGACGGGAATGTTGAATTTCCGGGGAGGTTGGCGCGAATTTTGAATTTCCAGGCATGTTGAATCGAATTTTAAATTTCAAGGGAGGTTGACGCGAATTTTGAATTTTCGAGGTTGTTGAACCGAATTTAAAATTGCAAGAGGGTTGTATACCTTCCAGACACGCAGGCATACGTGTTGTCTACCTTTCGGAGTCGATAAGGTGGACAACACGCATGCCTGCGTGTCTGGAAGGTATACAACCCTCTTGCAATTTTAAATTCGGTTCAACAACCTCGAAAATTCAAAATTCGCGTCAACCTCCTTGAGAATTTAAAATTCGATTCAACATGCCTGGAAATTCAAAATTCGCCAACCTCCCGGAAATTCAACATTCCCGTCATCTGAAAGAGTGACCCCTTTACCCCTCCCCGACTGCATATTGGCAAGTATGCCGCTCAAAACGTCTTGACGTTGACGTTGGATAGTAAGTGCTGACGTCACAGCTCTATACCGTCTTATTTGCTCATCGTCATCTATTTTAACGCTTATATCAAGTCGGTGTTCAGTAGGGATATTCTTTGGTTAATCAGCTTCTAGAAGTAGTACATGTTACTAATGTTTCGCATGACAAACACGCTGCTGTCAGTGGCTCGTTCGAGTCGGTTAAAAACACTCAGAAGATTGCATTTTATTAAAAATATATTGACCGTCAGATAAACTGGCGTTCACATACAATAATAACATACAAACATTAATATTTTCATAAAAATACAGATGTCTTAAAATCTCACCTTGCTTCAGTACGAAGATATCTATGTAGCTGTAGATATTTACGTTGTCCGTGTTGTTTAAGCTGATGATGATAAATCTGGTTGTGAAGAAATTCGTGGAACAACAGGTTTCGGTTTGCTTCTGGATGGTAATTACATTTTTACCTTAAACCTCTATTTTCGGTCTTGATTGCCTTGTTGCCTAGGCGTGTATGTATATCATTAGCCTATTAATGGATGCACCTCCTATCGTTCAAGCATGGTAGTGCCAATTTCCTGCTTTCCATATTAGATAGATATCGTGCAGAGCCGTCCTGAATAGATGCTGTTTTATACGGGAAATTGTCGTTGGTCGGATCCTTTCACACGTTTTATTTGTCGGTTATCTACTTGAAGTCCGACCATCTTTGATCGAAAATCGACAAATTCTTCGATGTAAACATTCCTGCACGAGTTTATTTCGTATGAATTATATCGTATTCATAATCAGTTGTATTAAATGTATGCGAATTTCGATTAATATCGGCATACACGTTCTCAGTTTCAATGTATAGTATGAAGCTATCTGTAGGTATTCATATAGCATAATAGTATTTTATTCTAGTACAACCGTTTCAGGTAGTTGTAGTGAAAGTCATACATCAGCAGTTTCGACAATTTCAAGACGATGAAACCGATATATGCGGATTTATTGTAGACGACTTTAAGTATCTTCATTTGAATTACTGTAAAATTATCGCTAAATATATTGATGTTTTTAAACTTCTGTTTTGCAATCAGAGGTCCAGCGTCTCGTCTTCACCTCAAATCCTTTCAATACCTTAGCAGTTAAACATATACTTGTTTATCGATGTTCTCCTTCATTTTTCTGTAAACGGAATTGTTCATTAATTTAAAAATTCATCTAGAAGTCATCCTCGGACTGGTTCCTCAGGAAGGTGTTCTAATGAATGTAATATTTCAGACATGTGAACTGGTTGAATCGTAGTACTCGATGGGTGAGTGGGAGTTCTAGACCGTTGAATATGGCCTGCTTAAGGTTGCGATGATGTATAATGCAATGCTGTTTGTTACAGATTTTGTATGAATTATGTTTTCGAGAAGGAGCTGATGGTCGTTTCGGACATCTTTCAATAGCGTTTCATCGTTGTCCGCTATACTACTAACGTCGAGGTGATCAACTTCATCGGGGTTCATCCACTCGAATTTGTTGTAGGACAGGGATTGAGACATAATTTACCCACATAAATTATTAGCACCTCAGACTACTAGGTAGGTTGATGGGTCACTGCTATCATTAACGGTTAGGTATTCATTTTTGACTCTTGCATGGTGAAAACTAACTTGAGATAAAACACATTGAATATTCATATTGGTGAAACTACCAGTTGTTGTTGTAGTGGGTTGAGTTCAAATCGTTTGTGAATCGTGATATACTTCTCTAAAATTTCCAAATACGTCTGCGGACAGCGGGAGATCGGTTTTTAGATAATATTCCAATATTACAGTAAGGTGGAACGAGTGATCGTGTTCTAGACTACTATAGTGTATTCGTAGTCTTGATCGCTAACGCCTTTATCTGTCAATGTGTCGTGGAAGCTGTTCTTGGGCAGTAGAGTCGATTCATTTAATTTTCGTACTTGTTGATATTAGTACGGGGATGTACGTTTCTTTGTTATGAACTTCAACTGTTAGTCGTACGTCTGCACATATTGACATTGATTTTGAGAAAAATTTCATCCTGTTTCTCAATAGATACCGCCCATAAATCTGAACGATTCCATAAATCGCATTTTAATATTTATTTTTCGAAATACATCTACCTTATCGACATACTGATTCGATTTAAACTTCTTGATGAAGCTGATGTATTTTCTTTATTAAGTGGGATATCGTCGATATTTTAGCTATCGTCGTCCAGCTAGCGTATTTGAAGATGACTGTCATATCCAGTTAAATTATAGAAGAAAATCGGAATGAGTGTAGGTATTTTGCAGTTGAGGTTACAACTGGAATGCGCTACACCCCAGAATGGTTAAGTTAAATGGAAATGCTCTGTTACTGTATGTTCGTTTAATGCCTTTTCGCATATATGTCATTTTTCGACTTCAGTGTTATGCTCTGCGCCCGCTGGCGGAGAGGTGGTTCATGTGTTTGGGGAATTCCATGTGACGGTTTTATAGTTGTTTGATGTATTTCCGTCAATCGTTGCACGAAAACGTTGATTCAGTCCGGTCCAGTGTACGTTGTTATGCTTATGCATAATACGCATTCCACTTGTATTTGCTGTTTGCGACTCGGACTAGTATGATTCTATTGGTTTACACGCAAAGTCGATGTGGACCATAATACGTAACATCGTTTTTCGCTCGCGATTTACAAATTTTATATCACCCCAACAACCTTGCTTTCTTCTTCGTCTCGGTTATCGTCAATACGGTTAACATTCTATTACATTCACCTTTGATATGTCTATGATGTTGATACCGATCGAAACAACCTGATATCAGAACATAATGATGTATTGATCCTCTTCCATTAATAATAGATCGATATGTGTATCCGTTTTCCCCCTTGTTAAATACATGGTCGATACAACTTCCTACATTTTCGTCTTTATGATGAAGTCAAGTCCATATACATTTACATATTGATAGGTTGTTTTGGGTGTCGATGTGACCAATACCTTTTAATTTCACCATAAAGTTAACTCCTTCCAAGATTAGGCGTGTCAGTGCGGATAATTGGTCGCCCATATATATTTTTCATGCTGGACGAAAGACTGCAGTAATTCACGATGGGATACACGCTTATTCATCATTTGGAATATTTATATTCGCCTTCGATATATCTATGTCAACATCGGATGAGATAGTTCCGTTATCAGAACATAGTGATGTTTTATCCCTCTTCCACTAATAGCGGATTGATATGTATGTCCTGTTTCGCCCTTGTCAAATACACGATTTATACAACTTCGCGCGTCAGGAATTCGACCCCTTGCAAGTTTAAGATTGTCGAATAGTACTGGTAACGTATCATCCTATATTTACGTGAGTTCAAGTGCAAGGTAAAGAAAGATTGTAATGTATCATTAGATGCACAGCCTGTTCTTTATTTAACTGGTTAGATCGATATATGACTATTTTCTTTCATGGCTTGCAAATTTTATATTTTCCGGTATCATCTTGTTTTTCTTCGTCTTCCATCGTAGACATCACGTTAAACCTCCCATTACATTCACCTTTGGTATGTCCATCATATCGACATCGAACAATATACTTCCGTTATCATGTTAGAATGAGACTTTTGTATGTATTTGATGTGTTCAGTACCGTATAATTTCACCAGCAACTCGGTTCCTTGCGAGGTTAGAACTGTCGAATAATGCTGGTAGCTTCACATTGTACATTTATTTCGTTTGAGAAATTTGTATAGGTAGATGGATATTTTGTCTAAAATAATCGATGAATACAATCATATGAAACATCGATCCATTCAGGTTAAATCCCGTATTCTTACGTGTTTAAGTAAGGTGGGTAATCCCAACGCGTATTTAATTGAAGATGTAAACGAGAAACCGATTCTGGGGTGTTCCTATAAACAGAAATAGCAGAAATTCAAATATGAGAACGTATACTCCCTCGAAGGAGTTTTACCAAGAAAATGAGATCGAATCAGTCCACCCTTTAAATAAAATTCGTAAAGTGTATGATGATATCTTTTATTCAGTATAATATGTATAAAATTATTTTACTTCGTTATTATATTTCACTCGCTGCACTGTTTCTTGGAAAGCGTCGGTCCATCGATATTACCTTCACGTCGGATAATACTGTTGGAATATCCTATATTTATGCAAATTTTCATGTTGTAGGTTGTATTACATCATGAGGTGCCTGCTTTATCATTATTTTTACATTATTGTTCCGGGTGATTTTTATGATGAACATATCCTCTTCAAGTTTAAGAGAATTGCTGTTCAGATGCGCATGGAAACAAAGGTGTTCATTGTGTAATGTAGCCGTCGGTAAGGTTTGGTCGCGGCATCGAAAATCCTGTTCCCACATGCTATTCGCCGGATGGTTCGTTTTACTTGGTGGCTGTTTCTCTTCTGAAACATCTCGTTTCTTGGTTATGGAATCAATATTATGCGTTTTCTTATGTCGAGACAGACTATCCGATCTCGTAAAGATTTCCTCACATATGGTGCATGTGTAAGATTTATTATTTAGGCAGGGATGTCTGTTCAATCCATCTTTTCTTGCAAATGTTTTGTGGCATATCTCACACTCCATCTTAAACTATAATATTGCAGTCTATTAGGGAAAGTATGCGGTGAAATTTAAATAACTTACCTAAAATATGCCTGTCCAATCACGACGAATACTAAGTGATAATGAAACGCTAAACCAGTAGGAAATCAACGCCTAACTATAAACACTAAAACTATATACTGGAGGTAAAGATGTTGAAGTTCACGACCTAGCTGTTAGAAAGCTGTCGGTAAATGAACTAGCTTTTATATGATTTATCGATATTCAATCAGAATGCGATATTTCATATGATGCGATCAATTAAACTTTGTAAGTGTTTTCTACATGTATCTTAATATATTAATAAATAATGGACTGAGTTTCATTAAATTTGATTTTATATTAACTTACACATTTAACACAGAACTGTCGTTGAATCCTGTTTGTGACGTTACATGCTCGTATCAATAGACAAAGGAGCCTTGTATTACGTAATTTTATTAGATGCCGACTGTATAGGATGGTTATAGAAAATCCACATATCTTACTGAAAGATACTGATTTCTATCCGTCTACGACCTGACCGAGCCTGATATGTTTGACTTTGTTGATTTACAATCGATTACTATTGGTATAAGTGTTCCAGTTAAACATAAGCCTATGTGATACGTTTTAATAATTTACTAACTAATTGACTTACGTTCCATTTCCTTATAATATCGTATTACAGTATAATATCTAAACCTATTTGTGATGTCTAATGATGTAGCGTACTGCGATTAGCGGTCGGTCAATCGTATGAAGCTCGGGTCATCTCCCTATTCCTCAGTTTGGTGTATTTTACGCTCAAACATATAAACCGATTCTTCACGTTACTGATGAGCGATCGAAAGTATACAGTGTTCAGCAGAACCAACTTGTGCATGCGCAGTGACGTCATCACTTACTGTCTGACGTTAAACATCCTGATCAGTGTTAAGGAAGTTGTTGGGGAACTACCTTCCTATACATAGCATAACATTCATCCTGTTCATATTAAAATATAACGTTGAAACCTGTTTGTGATGTCTAACGATGTATCGTACTGCGATTGGTGGTCGATCAATCGTATGAAATTCGGGTCATCTCCCGATTCCTCAGTTTGGTGTAGTTTACATTTAAACATATAAACCGGTTCTTGACCTTACTAATGACAGATCAATAGTATGTAATGTTCACCAGGGCTAACTTGCGCATATCCAGTGACTTTATTACTTACTGTCTGACGTTAAACACCTTGATCAATGTTAAGGACGTTGTTGGGTGAACTACCTTCCTATACATATCGGGAAATTTTTCGAGTTGGTAACCAATCAGAGCGTGGCATTGTATAGGGTGCGACCAATCAGAACGCTGCATTTTGTATGATATCATGAATGAGAACGCTCTTCCCATCTAACATTCACCCTGTTTATGCCATGATGGTATTACGTAATATCTTATTAGGGATCTATACATAATTATATGTTTTATCAACATCTTCTGACTAAGAGCGAAGTTCTAACATATTCCTTGCATCTAAAATTATCATCTAAACCTGTTTGTGATGTAATAGTATTGCGTAATATTACGTAATATATAGGAACATATCCGCAACAACCACCATGTTGGCAATAGCGACCCTCATGCGATCACCTAAGTCAAACAGCGACACGCGCGATCAGTACTTGGATGGTGTACCGTATGTGTATTTAAAAATGCAACAGTCATAGCACGTTGGCAATAGCCGTTCTCGTCCTTTCACCAAAGTCAAACGGTAAGGCGCGGGGTCAGTACTTGGATGGTGTACCGTCTGTCTATTTAAAAATGCAACAGTTATAACACGTTGACAATAACCGTTCTCCTTCTTTCACCAAAGTCAAACAGTGTCGAGCGCGGTCAGTACTTCGATGGTGATATGTATATGTTTTAGTCGCCAATTGTTAGGATCACTTTTCATTAGCCTGCCAAATTCCCGTCGAAACGTATTTGTGACGTCATTGTATTACGTAATCTTACTTTCTGGCTAACGTCTGCTGATCCTCCTTCTTCTGGTGAAATGCCTAATTTCCTAATTGGACCTGTTACCACCTACAGCTCCCTGTACTCCGAGCAGCAGCGACACCTTCCGGTCGAAAGCAACACTACATACAGCCACCTGTACTACATAGGCGCCCTATCGAACAGCGACACCTCCCGGTCAAAAGCGGTACTACATACAGCCACCTATATTACCGGCATCTACCAAACAGCGGCACCTCCCGGCCAAAAGCGGCACTACATACTACGTAGGCCACCCTACCGAACAACGACACCTACCGGTCGAAAGCGATACTACATACAGCCCCTGTATTACTGGCATTACAGGCGTCCTACCGAACAGCGACACCTACCGGTCAAAAGCGGCACTACATACAGTCACCTGTATTACCGTCACTGTCCAGTTATCTACCTTACCGACCAGAGGGGCGGGAGTTTTGAATTTTCCGGGGAGGGTTGTTGCCCATTTTTAACCCTCCAACCGGGGTTGTGGCCCCCATTGCCACACACGCGCGCTCGGGGTTGTGACTACCTTCCAGTATACACGCTCGGGGTGTTGCCTATCTTCCGGGAGGGTGGGAGGGTGGTCCAGAACCGGCCATCTCTCTCTACTAAAATATGTAGCTTTTATCCAGTTTTTGTGAAACCTTTGCTACGTATAATCCGAAGCTATTCTCTGTTTTACCAAAAACTTTAGCGATGCACAACTCACCAGGTTCAAGTGTAATTCTATCTTCATCCTCATACTCTGAGAAGCTTTCGAGGTAAAGCATATTAGGCTACATGGTGGTTTATCTTTACTTGTTATATATTATTGGGCTAACTGGATCTTTCTCGGGGTTCTCCGTCTAGATCCAATGGAATGACCCAGTTACCCCTTTTTTGAAAAATTTTGGCGGACAACTGGGCCACCCCTACCAGACAAAGAACAACCAGCCCAGGAGTGTTAATTTCCATACTTATAGATACAATCATTTACTATGTTTATGCCTAACTAGTAATAAAGAAACAGGTACTTACCAAGAAATGGTTGAAACCTATCTGTTTATAGAATTGGTTGTTAAAATTGGAATATGAGCAATGAAAGCATATGATATCTATGAATTCTTGTTTTGCATGTTAGTGTGTTGGTAAATTGCATTCCGTTCATTTGATTTCATTCTGTTCTTTATAGCTAATAAACCAAGACAAAACAATTGTATAAATTTCTTAGACGTAACTCCTAGAAATCCAAAAATATTCTTCGTTATAAATGTAACTAATAGAACCGTACTTCTCCTCGACAGACATTTTTTTACACAAAATATTAAAAATATTCCTCTATCAGATGGATATCTTCTACACTTAATGAGTAACATTATATCAAATAGAACGAAAGATATTGAAAAAGAGAAAGATAAAAATTACAGCCACCAAGAATCTCAAAAATATTAAATGAACACAAAACAACAGAAACCAACCAAACCATCTTCGCTCTCAAACCCTTCAAAACTTCGAGGTAGAACGCAGAATTGACTGTCTGATCGGCAGGTACAAATTCCCAATGAATCGCATTTCGGATATCGATGAAAACGATAAACATAGTTTTGATTTTTGACATTGACATCCTAGCCTTCGGTACTCGCGGTTTTCCTTTCGCCACCCACTGACGACTCAGTCTTTTGGTTTCAGGGCGTACTGGGAAATTTGCGATTCATCTCTAGTTGCTATCGTTCCTAACCAGTCTCGCTCATATGCCTTAGTGCGCTGCATGGCCAAACGCTGTGCGCATTTCTCGTCAATGAGCATCTTTCGAACAAATTTTACGCGTAATTTTCTTATTCCTAAATCGTCAGACAACATGATACGGATTGTTTCTTTATTAATACCGAGTCGTACTAATAACATGCGAAGCGGTAACCGACTATCGCTATTCTCACGCGCACGCAGAAACCCTACGTTGCGGTTTATGTGTGTTTTTTTGTACGCCTTATTTCACATCGTCATCAACGAGCTTTTAACAAATGCTCTTCGCCGTGGACGGCTTGCAATTTGCACAAAATTTCGACTGGCTTTTCTCCTAATTTCAGTCGCCCTTTTCTCACGTCATTTCTTCGACCGAGAGTATTCAAGGACACAATCTCAAAAGTTAATATATTCGAAACTACAAAAGCGTAAGGCATACTAAATGCAGTCAAAGAGTTAACAGCGCATTGGTGTTACCATCTCAAACGAAAACAAAAAAGTCTCGTTATTTAATTCCCGCACATCGTATTATACCATATCTGAGTTTACTGTTTTTATGCATCTGTAACGATACTGTTTTTTATGTTTTTAATGTTAGAATAGTAATAGGAAATTTTCTATTGGTGTGTTTTGAAATATCATTTTCATGACATCTATTAGCGCAATATTTTTGTGGACACCTAGCTCTAAACTTCATATTTTACGCAACAAAAGATTGCGACGATGTTTTGTGCTTATCAGGAAATTTACCTAGATTGTTGAATTTTCCACTCTTTCATGACAAAAATTCTATGCAGTAGAGAAACAACTTAGAAGAGGTTCATATAACAATATTTCTCACACCGGATTTTAAACTTTTCTAAACTGCTACCATAGCAACAAAACTACTTCAATACTTAAGAAACCACGAGAACAGATAATATTCACTTTCTTGGGAAATAATAGAATAATGAATACCTACATACCTAAATGTTATATTTCTAAACAGAACTTAAGGCATCGAGGAAAGTTTGTTCAAATGATTTTAACTCCCTGGATTGTTGATATAACATCGGTCTGTGGTGAGGAGATGAAATAAGTGGATGTGAAATTTCAGGAGACTAAGCAGCAACTAGATATTCTACAAGATATACATGGTTAAAACTGAATAAATTAACTGATAAAATTGGTCGAAATTTAATGAAATTAAATCATTTCGAAGAACTTGTCGGAAATATATCTTGCTGTTACAAAATTGGGAAACAATCCTTTTTTTCGAAATGCATCCACACCTAGACGCGGAGAATCTTGCGAATGTCTGCCTGAAACTATTAGACCTATTTGCAAGAATTTTTCAACATAACAATCGATTTCAGCACAACCCTAAAGGTGACTTCTTCTAAGGAAATATCTTTTATAAGTATACAAGAAAATTCAGCAACAAAATATCCGTGCGCAGTAGCGAAAGACTTCCACAAGCTGTTTATATTCTCTTTTACAATTGAACACAAGTGCTATATTACATTTTAAATTATATTCGTATTACTACTGTTGATATGACAAGTATACGATTTACAAACTACATACCATTTAAAAACCACACATAAGTTAATACAAATTTGTTTCTCAATTTGAATCTCTTGTTTAAAGGGTTATATACATTTTTTATTCAAAAAATCGAAAAGAAATTATTGCTTTATCTCAAAGTAAACCTCTTCGAAAACATTTTCCCAAATTTTCATAGAGATCCGAGCTATAGATTTGCAGCGTTCCGAAGAATTGCATGGGGTACGCTAACTACATTGGGGACGGCGACTCCAAAACTTTTTCCTCTATCAAAAATGCAGCGCCGTACGAGGACCTTGTTGTGCATAAGGAATGCATTGGACACGTGCAGAAATAATAAAGGGTTGGCTTGTAGAGGAAAATTAACTGGTAAAATGATCGATAAATTGGCCGTTTACTACGGGTTAGCGATTCGTTGGAATTCTAATTCAGTAGAAAAAATGAAAAACGATATTTAGGAAACATTTTACCACTACAGCTCAATCGACACCAATCCCCAACACGAGAAATGTCCCGCCGGTGATAAGTCTTGGTGCGAGTGGCAGAGAGCTCTTGCTGTGCTACCCAACAAGCAACTAAAGAATAAGAGACAGATCCCAAGATTTGTCCACTCCTATCAACTCTTGCCCGATGATGTTTTGAATATTATAAAGCCGATATACGAAGACTTATCTAAGGATGAATTGTTCGAAAGATGCCTCGGTGGATTCACGCTGAATACCAACGAAAGGTACAACCAACTGATCTGGAAACTGAGCCCGAAACATCTTCCAGGAGGTGTAGTGCCAGTGAAAATTGCAGCTTATACATCAGCCCGCATTTTCAACAAGGGGCAAACATCAGTATTGAAGATGTTCGAGGCAATAGGAGTGCCCTGTGGCAGCAACTCTCATGAGTACGTCGCGCAGCAGGACGAGAGACGCGTTTCGACGGCTGAGCTGTGAGCGCAAGACACAACGAGGGACAGACGGATGGCCAGAAGACAACACCAAATGGACATATTAGAGGTTACATCGAGTGCAGATAACACGCTGTATGGTCCCGCAATCGACGATGATTTGTTAGTTCACCTTATCGACTTCAATGTTTACATAAACTAAGCTGGAAACTTTGAACTCGATTATCTCGAAATAGTGTTTTTCCGAAAGTGCCTTCGCCATGATCACGGTTGTCGAAAAACTATTTGACTAATCTTCTTCAATTTTTTTGAATTATTCGCAATGAATGTTGTTAGTATTTTAACGATTCCTTTTTTATGCAGAAAT
This sequence comes from Chrysina gloriosa, assembly GCA_038088585.1. NCBI lineage: Eukaryota > Metazoa > Arthropoda > Insecta > Coleoptera > Scarabaeidae > Chrysina > Chrysina gloriosa. The sequence continues at coordinate 48,943,448 of CM076088.1, forward strand.
TTTTATTTTGCAGATAAGAATTTTTAATAAAATTTTTAGAGCATAAAAATTAAGATTTGGAGAAAAACGTTCTCGTATGCAGAAAAAACAAAATATTTATAATAATAATAAATGTCTTTATTGCAGCAGAAACAGAGAAAAAAGAAAAATACATTGTAGATATGAAAATGAAAAATATATATGTAATGCACAAAATGAATTACCATCTAAACATTGGCAAATAAATACAAACTAATGCAGCGAATGTCTAACCTAGTACCTTAAAATCTAGGAGATAAAGAAGACAAAAGAAAAACAAGAGAAAAGAGAACATTTAGGAAAATAATAAAAAGGAAAGAATGAACGAAAGAAAGAATGAAAGAAGAACGGAGAAAAAATCCATGATGCGCCCGCCACAAATGATATGTAAACAAGAACTTCAACGAAATTTGTAGAATTATGATTGATTCCCAAATAAGTGCTCACGGTGTATTCTCGTAAAAATAGTTGGGCCTAAAGGGTTAAAGCTATTTCGCAAATCATTGTACGACTTGTAGGTATGGTCTGAGAAGCTTATTTTATAAAACGCAGTCCTATGCCTAGGCGGAGAAATCATACATCCAAAGCGCATGCAGCGACTATGACAATCATGTCGAAAATATACACGCCGGTAAGGATATGGTGGCATTCCAGTAAGAATAATATTGTGATAGAAATTCATAGTCTGTGACCCACGTCTGTTGGTCATATTCAACCACCCTATATCTTCGAGTTTATGAGAAATTCTTTGATATTTTCTCATGCCGTTAACCTTCCTATACTCACGCATACGGTCTGTGAGACCGACTTATATAGTATAGTATACGTCTTTCATTTTGACGTGAGTATAGGAAGGTTAATCAAACGTAAACAAGAGTTTTGTACCCATTAAATCTGCTGAGCTGTTACAGAGTCTATGGCAGAATGATAGATTGGAGAGCAGTAGGAGAACTGTGAGAGCACAAAGTGTTCACCAAGACACTTTTTAGTTGCAGACTAAGGTAATATCTATGTGGGTAGATTATTTTTAAATTAGCGTATGCCCTCTTTGTTTAATTATTGATTGGTTTCCTGTACCTGAAGGTATTGTCCTAGGTTAAGCCCAGGCTCCAATACTCTCAGCAATAGGAATGGTTCGATTATTGATTTTTATTTCAATTACATTTTTCAGATTTTCAGAGGTTTTCCTTTTACCAAATAGAATAACCACAGATTTTTCAGGATTTAGTTTAAGAAAATGTTCTTCTGATTTGACATAAATATTATTTAAGTCCTCATTAACTTCGTTCACGCCATCTTGCCAATCAGCAGGAGCAAAACACTTATATATCTGAGTATCGTCCGTATAGACATGAACATCACAGAATTTTATAGCATTAGGTAAGAAGGCTGTATAAATTGAAAACAAAATGGGACCCAGAATCGATCCCTGCGGAACAGCAGCAGAGACCAGTAATTCGCTCGAAACAGTATCTCCCACAAAACAATCTGGTATAGGTCACCAAGATAGTGCCTGAATAAGTCAAGTGCGCTCGGACCAAACCCAACACGCTTCAACATGCGTCCTAGCAGAGCACGATCAACCGTATCGAATGCCTTGCTGAAATCCAAAAGCACCAGCAAGGCGATATGACCGGCATCAACTGCTGCAATTAAGTCATCAGTAACCTCCGGTAAAATATTATTAGTATGTATTTATATAATTGCACAGCCTAATCATCTCACTAGTATTCATTGTTTGAAATTCAAAATTATTGTCGAATCGTACCTCCGAATAAGAGGTTGTATCAATAGGTCCAGATTTGTAATTATTGACGAAGAAGTTGTTAATAAGATTAACATCATTTAATTGAACGGATATTGCCGAACTATTCCTTTTAATGAAACCTAAACGGTTAATATCCCTCTACAGGAGCGGATCATCAAGAGATCTTTCAATAAACTTATTTAAAAAGACGTTCAAGTACTAGGAATGTCCCTATACTATTGAAGTTTTCTTGATTTTATGATTTCAGTTGACCGGCTGGACTTCCATCGTGATCCAAGGTCCGACGGGACGACCGGCCAAGGGCGTCTTGCGCGTTGCCATAAGAATGAAGTACACGTTGGAAGAAACAACAAAGAACAGAGCCGTACCCAGATAATCGAAACATTAATAACAAAATAACCTTCCGCATTTAACTCAACAACCAAGCAGTACGCTAACAACCCAAGCCCGAATGACAGGCATGGAAGGAATCGAAAAAATGTTCCAACAACTGAACGAAAACATGAAGCAAATGAATAATAAGATGGATAATTTTGTACAGGAAATGAAACAAATCAGAGAATAGAATGAGGAACTAAGATTAAAGGTAGCAACACAGAAAGACAAAATTGAAAAATTGGAAAGAGAGGTTAGATCAAGAAATATAATAATAAAAGGGGTTAATGAAGGAAAAAACGAAACCGAACTGGAGATAACAGAGAAAGTAAACAAGATAATGCAAAAAATAAGAGTCGATATCGATCAGAGAAACGAAATAGACGAAATAAGAAGAATAGGGAAATACATAAAAGACAGAAAGAGATCAATTTTGATGAAGCTAACGAAGGCAAGCACTCGAAATAGAATACTAAGAAATACAAAATATTTAAAAGACACAGAAATGTGGATTGATGAAGATTACCCAAAAATATACAAGAGGCAAGAAGGGAATTAATACCATTACTAAAAGAAATGAGAAATAAGGAAGATAAAGCGATAATTAAATACAACAAACAGATAACAGACAACGAAGTAGAAGGAACAATAAAAAATATACAGCATGAGAAAAAGGATAGAAAATATTGAGTACACTAGCCAAAAACGAACAGCACAAGACCGATCACCGGAAACAAGTAATATCGATGAACAATTCCAAGAAATAACAAGAACAACATTTAGAAAAAACTAGAGAAAGCAGATAGGAAAGGTAAAGACGAAACAGACCGGACAATGGAAATGGAAATGGATAAGGTACGTGAACAAAACAAAATACACATAAACAGGAAAATACACAGGGAGACAGAGACAAAAAGCAGAACAAGAACATGGAAGCTGGGAGCATGGAATATCAGAAGTTTGAATGGCAAAGAAAATGAATTAATAAGCGAATTTGAAGAAACAGGCCTTGAAATACTAGTAATGAACGAAACAAAAAGGAAGGGAACCGGAAGAATAAGCCTAAGAAATGACCATATACTGATTTGCAGTAGCGTGGAGGTAACCCAAAGGGCAGCGGCGGGAGTGGGACGCATAATACATAAACAACCAGCAAATCAAATTAGAACATGGAAAGCTGTATCTCAAAGAATACTGCTGATAGAGATAGGAAATGAACAGGGAGATGTTAGATCAATAATATCAATATATGAACCAGACAAAATTGGAAAAAGAGAAGACAAAGAAAAATTCTAGAACTAAATGCAACAACAGAAGGGGCTAAAGGAACAATCTACATAGCAGGTGACTTTAACAGCAGAGTAAGAAAAAGAGATGCAGAAAACAAGACAATATTAGGAATGCATGGAGAAGAAATACGAAATAACAACGGAAAACGATTACTAGAATTCTGCAGACTACAAAATATAATAATTACCAACTCCTTCTACCTACACAAAGACATACACAAATACACCAGAATACAACCAAATATAGGAAGTAATTAGAAAGAAGAAAATTGAATGGAAAAAATATCTAACAAAACAAACAACAGAACAAGAAGTATACAAAAAGCAAAGAAACAGAGTTAAAACATTAGTGAAAGAGGCAAAAGAAAGGTCATGGACAGAATTCGGAAACATAATGGAAAATAATAGCTCCAACAACCAAAAATTTTTCTATAGAATCTTAAAATCCTGGAGAAATGAGGAACCGATAACAGAGATATACATAAAAAACAAACAACAAGAAATACTAACAAAGGAAAATGATATTATGGGGAGATGGAAAGAATACTTCCAAGAATTATTAGGACACGGACTACAAGCTAATGAAGAGAGCACAAGAGTGCTTGAAGACCAGAGAAAGGAAGAGGAAATGGAAGGAATAGAGATATGACAGCTGAAAAATATAATTAAAACACTAAAGAATGGAAAAGCGCCGGGAGAAGACAAGATCACAACAGAAATGATAAAAAGCTTGGGAAAGACAGGTGTGAAAGTACTACTAGAAATACTAAACAAATCATGGAAAGAAGAAAAATACCTGAAGAATGGGGAGCAGCACTAATTACACCAATACATAAAAAAGGAGACAACAAAAATTGCTCCAATTACAGAGAAATCACCTATAACACTATACCAAAATTTACGAACAAATTATAAACAACAAACTAAAAGCAATACTAGAACCTCAACTAGATAAATCACAAAGCGGATTTAGACCAGGAAGAAGCAGCCAAGATCATATCTTTACAATCAAACAACTGATAGAGAAAAGACATCTACAAGATAAAAACCTATTTCTAGCCTTCATCGACATGGAAAAGGCGTTCGACATAGACCCTAGAAACAGAATATGGAAGGGACTGAAAGATAGGGGAGTACACAGTAAAATAATAAGAATTATAGAAAACATGTACAAAACGATTACGAACTACGTAATAAAAGCAAACATGAAATCCGAAGGATTCAAAACAGACACAGGACTAAGACAAGGAGGAAGCCTCAGCCCAACATTATTTAATGTTCACATGGACACAATCATTAAGAAATGCGACCGGAGAACCAACAGAATGATGGTCGGACATAAAAACCTAGAAAGAGTGGAGATAGCGGCGGCAACATTTGCAGACGATGTAGTACTGATAGCAGGAAACGAATACAAAGAAACTTGAATATATGGAAAGAAATAACAGAGGCATGAAAATGAGCATAGATGAATTGAAAATACTGATAATAAGAGACCAGAATATTCATACTCAGATAGTAATAGATAACAACAGAATAGAACAAGTAAGGGAATTTAAATACCTGGGAGTTACACTGGACTGGACAGGAAAACAGGATGCCGAAATCAACGAAAGAATAGGAAAAACAATAAAAACATACTATGCAATGAGTAAAAAATTTATTAACAAAAGAGAAATCTCGAATCAGACAAAAATAAAAGTGTTTGACACCATATACCGACCGATCTTAACATATGAATGCGAATCATGTAACCTTACAAACAGCCAAAGGAGTAAAATACAAGCTACGGAAATGAAGTACCTAAGAAGAATAAAAGGAATAACCAGACTAGACAGAATCCGTAACACACAAATCAGAGAAGAACTAAGGGTACAACCAATAACACAATTATTCGGACAACGGCAGCTGAGCTGGTGAGGACACTTACAGCGACTGCCCAAAGGGAGACAGGTAAAACAAATATATGAAGCAAAAATACAGATAAAGAGGAGAAGAGGAAGACCAAGGATGACCTGGGACCAAACGATGTGTAACATACTGCGGACCAGAGGCAAATCATGGAAAGAAGCAAAATTACTATCAAGAGACAGAGGAGCTTGGAGGAAATTTATACATATTAGAGCAAACCCTGACACCTATCGGTACAAGGGGATTCGATTATAATAATAATAGTAACTTTTGTGTGATAAAATTATTGCTACATACTTTTAAAAAACCCAAATTTTCCTCAATATCTCCCACTCCCTCCCTCTTAATTAATGGTAAATATAAAGAAAAATTCAACACAAATGTAACAAATTTAGTTAAACCTTTCTTTGAAATTATAAAATCTAATTAGATATCATAATAGTATACATATGTATATGTATTTACAAATACATTTAGAAATAAATATTAATTCAGTGTTCGTTTCTTTGTTTGAAATGACTTATGAGTTTAAGAAAGTTGTATTATATTTCGCTATTATCATCGACCCCTGCAGTTAAAGTCTCCGCCACAATAGTATTAATAAACCAGCCAAGATAGAATCGCTGCAGAATTAGAAATTGATCCCATTGGGGCAATTTACATTCACCGGACATATTTAAATTGAAATAAAGTTATTATTGTTTCGATAAATTACCATTTACTGATTTTTAGTTGGTTCAAGACAGAAAGTTTCTGGCTTTATTATATACGTATTCCACCATTAAATTAAATAAATAGTATTACAGAACAAATGTACAAAGTTTGAGTATCAATTTGGACATATGTAAGCCATAATAAAGGCTAGTAACAATCTAAAATTGAACGATGTTTTAAAACAATCGACGGTTAAATGCAGTCGGAGTAATTTTAGAGTTTCAAAAGTACGTATCTACCTTGTATGCACACAAAAAAAGCCGAAATTAGAAACACAGCGCCATCTCTTAAAAGTGTTCGAACTATATTGGATCGTTTACGAAGGGTGTGCAGGGAGAAGTGGTTTCAACGTGTGTGGTCCCAAAGGTGAGCGACTCTTCTGCTCACGAGTGCCGCATTACGTCTCTCTAAGGTTTTGCCGACAGTCCTCTATCTCATTCTCACATGAATTCTCTTGATTATGCGGTCCTGAAAAAGATGATACTTTTTTCGTAGAGCACTGCCTTTTGCCGGTGGTCACCTGCTAGTTAACAGGTCTAGTGGTAGTGGCAGTAATATTATAACAGTGCAGATCTATTTCATATGCAGAGCGGCATCTAGATGATGTGTATTTTTACTACTGATTATTAATGCTATTATGTTAATAACGTTATACATATATTGTTTACTACAACGGTTCTTTTGTAACAACTATAATCAAATACCAAACAGAAACAGAATATACTAGAACTAATTATTTAAATTTAGTGACATTTTTTACATTTCAGTAACATTTCTACTTAAGACTTTAGCTGTTTGGCTTCTACAGCATGATTTGAATCAAAGCTTATGGCTTATAATCACAAATAGGACTTTGTTAAATCTAGTAAATATAATTTGCAGCAAATAAAGTTTATTCATAAACCTTACAAAGTATTTAGTACTTTGTAGTACAGTAAAATTTAAATGAATATCTTTTGCTTTTCTTTCTTGGTGTTGTCCTGTTTAAACAGACCTTCTTCTTGTCGTAAAGTAAATGGATTTCCAGTTAAAGGGCACTTAGCATGTATTTACTGGACCGAATTCAATAATTACTGCGAATGTTTTGAAGGCATCGTTTTCATTATGAGTAAATATTGAATTTAAACTTAATATGATCTTCCATGTATTACCAGGCAAAATTACATAATCTACAAAACTGTAAATTTCTTATTCCTTAATTCTTATCCTAATACTGCGCTTGAAAAATACGTTTTACTATCGCATAATTCACACTAAGATTTCGCGTGTACTACACATATATACAATAATAATAATAATAATAATAATAATAATAATAATAATAATAATAATATGCTTTATTTGCCCAACAGGTAATCCCACTTACAGGACAAAATTCAATAAATTATATTCATAGATAATTCAGCAAACTATATATATGGACATATACCTATATAGAAAAATACAAAATTAGTAAAAAATCGTAAGAGAAAAAAAATATATATATTATTATATTAAGTTATTTTTTAAGCATTAAATATGTCTTCAAAATGTTTATCCACACATTTTATTAGAGTATGAATTGGAGATCTCAGCGAGATGTTAGTTCGTGCTGTCGGTGTATAGAAAGTGGTTAAGTAGCGAGTGGTTAAACGTGGAACATTCAGTTTTCATTTGCGAAAGTAGAAACTCACAGTCCACTTTAAAATTTAACACACTACACAAAAACTTGGCGCAGTGGATCTGTCTTCTTTCAGCTAGGGACTTCATAGTGTGGCGCCGGAGAAGTTCCTCTTGCGGAATACCACGCTCAGGATAAAGACCATCAGATTTGAAGGAGAGGTATTTCAAAAACTTACGATGTACTTTTTCCAGCCAAATGGAGTGACATAAGTAAAAAGGATTCCATACTAGATTCGCATACTCCAACTTACTAATCACAAATGCGTAGTATAAGAACTTTATTATGTTATTGTCATTAAAATGCTGCGACGTTCTTCAAATAAACCCCAGCAATTTACAACCCCGATGAACATATTTCATGAATATGCACTTTGGAGCTTGGGTGCTCATCGAATGTGACACCAAGATCTCTAATAATTCTTATCCTTGTAAGTTCGTGATTATGAATATAATAATTCACATTTCGAAGGAATAGTTTCTTTGAGAATCTGATCGTGCTGCATTTATTTAAATTCAATATCAGTTTGTTAAGTTCACACCAGTCTGCAACAAGGGAAATATTTACCTGCAGAAGAACTACGTCGGTATCACTATTGATAGAGTTATATATCTTAAGGTCATCTGCATAAGCTAAGGCTGGACAAGTCATCTATTGAAGAAGGTCATTAATAAACATAATAAAAAATAAGGGTCACAAGTTTGATTCTTGAGGAATGCCGGAGGTTGATATAAATTCGTAAGACCGATATCCATTAAAGAATACGTTGTTAGTACGATGATCTAGATATGATTTGATAAGATTCATTAAGCTAGGTGATAACCCAAAGGAGCTCAACTTTTTTAACAATATGGAATGGTCTATGCTGTCGAACGCTCGAGAAAAGTATGTGTATATTACGTCAACTTGGCCCCCACAAGCGACGATCTCACAAGCATACTGAGTAATCGTGGTTAAGTTCGTAATAGTGGATCTCTTTGACACAAAACCATGTTGATATGGAGAGATGTAGGATTTTACATTATAATATATACGATCATAAATTATGTATTCAAAGACTTTAGCAAAATTTGAAATTATAGATATTGGCCTATAATTTGACACGTTTGAAGAATCACCTTTTTAGGTACAGGTACGATTCGAGCTCTTTTCCAAAGACTGGGAAATTCACCAGAACTTAGTGCCATGTTAAATGTAGTCATCAAAGGTTTTGCAAGGACATACCGACAATCTCTGATCAGTAGAGCAGGGATACCGTCATCTCCGACTGTTTGTTTATTTGCAAGCGAGGATAAAGCTTGTAAAACTTCCTGTTCAGTAATAGAAGGTATACATAATGGTAAATTGTTAGAATGTACGTCAGGTACTTCACTCTTGGTGCAAAGAGCAAAAGCACTAGAGAACACATGAGCAAAAGAATCAACGATATCTTGCGGTGTACTAAATTCGTTGTTGTCATCTTTTACAATATCCTAATAACGCAATTCCTATAACGATTTAAATTTATTGTCCCTAAAATACTCTTATTATTCTTTAAACCAAACATCTAGTAGTGGATAATTCAGAAAAACGTTAAAGCATAAATTTTAGTTTGCCAGAAGACTATACAAAAACAACAATGTCCAATTACTGAAGTAAACCATAGAACTGAAGGCTTCTTGACACACTCTTGATTCTCCCTATTTTTATTGTATCGCTTCATGGTGTACGGACAAAACAAATGAGTGTGTTCAGGATTTACGCATGCCTGTGGGTGTATCGCGTAATGGATATGCCGCTGCTGGCATGTGACAGGCTGACAGCACTAAGCCTTCAGATGTTAGACCGATGATTTCACAAACTAATCCTAACCTCTTTTGGTGCAGGAACGTTCGGTTCAATTGCGGATGTCCTATAGAAGTGGCAAATCGATACATCTTATAGATGAGCCCTTGATGTCATACCTTCTCGAACGCCTTCGCAACATCTAAGAATACAGCCTTTGTAAACTCATACAAATTCAATCCCTTAATGTGTTTGCTAAAACGTATAACTTGCAACAATATGCCGAATCCCATCCTCAAATCTAATCGAGAATCGGGAATGACTTCGACTCTACCTTTTCAGCAATTCTCTTGTGCAAAATCTGCTCGGCTACTTTTCCATAGTCCGGGAGGAAACGGACGTAATTTTGCGACAATATTTGTGACTAGGCCGGCGTAGGATGACCACCTCGATATAGTCCTCTCAGGTGAGGCGTTGGTTTCAGTCGTCAAAGAACCGCACTGTCCTGTACAGCAGGTGTATTCTAAGGCTTGTTCCATGATGTCTCATTCCCTAATTTCGAACTCATTTGCTAGCTTATTTGAATAGATAGGATATGGGAGAGACGTTACGGAAGTCCAAGAAAATGTAGTAATGGACTTATGCTTAACAAAAGATACAACACCTATAAATGTCAATGAAGTGGATAGACTGCAAGAAACCTTTCGTCACCATGGCACATGCAGTCATAACACCAGTTCTGATAACTACGAAAGTCCACCCTACACAATTCGAGACATTAGAAAGGTCGGTAGTTCAGTCCGGTAGTAGCTAACAGTGCTGTGGAAATGGCCCGAATGTACACTTTGCACGTAAGGTAAACAATATCGAGGATCTGCTTCTGCTGATGGTGAGTGACCACAAAGTAAATGGAAAGGCCTTGTTATTATTTAAAAATTATTAAACAGCGGAGTATATAGCGACAAGATACAAATTATTGAACTCATTTGCAAGAACAAGGAACATGCTTGTGTAAACCCCAACGATCATGCAGACGAAAGAATTGAAACAAATTATGAAGGACACATATTGGAAAAGTAATGCACGGACCCTTCTACGAAAATATTGAAGAGCAGCAATTGTCAAAGACACTTACCTTTGGCTTTCTTAAACTTTTAAGCATTTTTGGAATAGAAATTATTACGTTAGAAATCTGAAATTTCATGATACTCTCAACGAATCTATTTAGTGTCGCCTCATAAAATAAAATCTAAAAAGAACTATTGCTTGAGGTTTATTAACAAAACCTATGGGTGCATTAAGTATATACCTACCATAGGTTGGATTAAATCTCTATACATTTTCATACATTTAACATTAAAGCCGGTTTTATATTGCTTGGTTTGCACTTTTAAGCATCTGTTGCCTGTGTCTTATTGTCCATTTTGTGAATATAAAACGTAATGTCAATTAGTATTCCTAAATGTAGTATTTGAATCATTTTCTTTTTGTAAAATTTCCACTGATGTCCAAACAAATTAGGTATCTGTAGATCTGACCAGACCTATTGCATATAATAGAAGGTATATGTAACTGGTATACCCATAACGGTTGAGCTTTACCTCTTAGGGCCGTTATTAGAATACGGGTATGAAGTGCGGAATAACTATTCCTTCGAATAAATCATGCCAAGTCTATATTCAGAATAAACTGGAACGCATTCCATAGTACCTCTTCCACCTTCGAATTACTATTCTCGGTATAACGAAATTGCGTTTGAGGGTTAGCAATACTTTATACATATGTTCTTATGAATCTCTATTGAACAGTATCGTAAACATCATTTCGTTTGTTGTTTTTTAAGTTTCATTGAAAAATGGCAGATAAAAAACAGCGATCGCCAGAGGAACATATTCTTAAAATGAACATTTTAGAGAAAGAACTAAAAAATAATTTATAAGTGACACAATTAAAATGCACGTATAAGTTTATTTATATATTTACTAAGCTACGTTTCAAAACATTGTTTTAAATATACTGTTTCAATGAATGATGTAAGTGAAAGATAGATCGACAAAAGAAATACATTTATTTCAATATTAATTCCATCAATTAGCAAACTGATTATTAATTAAATTTCTTCTAATAATTAATCGAAGCGGGAATAACTTGTTGAAACTCCATAATCATAACTTGTAAAAATCAAAAAAGAGACTTTGTGAGTTTCAAATTTTTTTAATAAAATTGTCACTACAAATTTGTTTCACCACACAGTGGCTTCATCAGGTGGATGAAAACTAAAGATAAACGAACGATTAGTATCTACTTATATACAAAAGAATAAAAGGTAATTATAAAATTAGAAATTTAGTGCAAGGAGGGGCGAATGATAAACATTTGTTTGGTCGTGTAAAACTAAGCCTAATCTATTATATCTATTAATTTCAGCAACCATAATTTTAATAGTAATTTTGATATACTTCACAGTCAAGAAAAAGGAAAAAACTAAATATTTTGGAATCAATGGAAATTAATAGATATAATAGATTAGGCTTAGTTTTAAACGACCAAACAGATGTTTATCATTCCCCCTCCTAGCACTAAATTTCTAATTTTATAATTACCTTTTATTCTTTTGTATATAAGTAGATATTAATCGTTCGTTTATCTTTAGTTTTCATCCACCTGATGAAGCCACTGTGTGGTGAAACAAATTTGTAGTGACAATTTTATTAAAAAAATTTTGAAACTCACAAAGTCTCTTTTGATTTTTACAAGTTATAAATTTCTTCTCCTACCATTATCTATTATATTTCCTTCGTGGTAGCCTACTTGAATTGGAATGTCTTCGTTATGATTCAGATTCATGTTTTCGAATCATGCTTGATCTTCATTCAGTACTACACTGCAGTTGCAACAATTACAACTTTAGACCCACCCAATGATATTTTTATTTTAGTTGCCAAAATAGGCAATCTTCTTTTCCAAACACCAAATGTCCTTTCAACAACGTTGAGTAATAATTCTGCTTGGGTTTGTAAATTTAGTAACGGTGTTATCAAATAGTTTTTCACACTATATCCACTATCACCAAGAAATATGCTATTATGCACTCCTCCACTTACAAATCGAGCTTTCACGCGACTATTGTTAAAACTTCGCTCGTCAGGCGACTATAAATATCCTTTCCTATTGCGAAACTCGTCTGCAGTTTCATCTCTTGGTGATTGGATGCGAATATGAGTACAATCAAAGCAAACGGAAAACTACCTAGTTCATAAAACCGTTGTGTCTGATTTTCCTGTCATACGGGATTAAAAATAAATTGATAAATAAATTAATATAAAGTGATAACCACAGATTTCAATAAATCTCCAACTAAATACGGAAAATTATCCGCTATAGTTATCTTTGTTTACCTAAGTAAAAAGATCACATGCTCCTTCTTTATCAGTATGAATCCAAGGTTTGGCAGATGACGTGATAATTGCCGGAATTTGTTAAGACTTGGGGCACAATCGTAGACAATCGTACTTACTTGTATTAATACGTTGGCGCTGAATCAGCGTCAGTGGTCAGTGAACGTTATTTTTGATTTTTTAATTTCTTATTTTCCACCGTTTTTCACCGTCTTGCACCGTTTTTCATCGTCGAAATGAGACAAATGTATTTTGTGTGGGAAGAGCTGTATGGAGGTTGCAAAGATGTGCAGTAGCAAAGTATTGCTTGGAATTTTGAGAGGTACGTATTGATTTGTATACATAACCTTAAATGAATGAAATAGTTCTAAAATTATGTATCTCTAATAAAATTTATAGATAATCAAAATTGTAGATTATAAAGTTCATAAAACTACAATCGATGAAAATAAATATATTGATGAATATAATTGAATCAGCGAACTATCTAAAAATTATTTTTTGGTCTTATCACTTATCACTCATCCATTTAATTGCGTAATAATAATGAAATATGTTTTTAGGGCTAAAATATGGTTCAACGCATTACATTTTGGAATCCAAAATGACACAGAATTTAAGATCGCGCAGGGACTATTTTGATTCCTCCATATACGATTCGAGCAAGAAATTCTATTGTACTGCAGTACGTAAACCTGTTCAAGAAGGAAGGGAAACTTTGGATCCAGGGAGGTACGTATTCACTTATTATTATTAGCAGTACTTTCAGTGCTACATATATTTTCTCCTATGCTTCTATTTTTCAAACTTCGATCAATAAAATTGTCAGAATGATTACCTATGAATAATACTACTATCTATAATTCTTTAAATTGTCAATTTTCAGGACTGTGTGGAAGTGCTCGAGTACCACCAGACGGGAAACCACTCTGCTGCTGCGTCACCTGAACTTGCAAATATAGGGACTTTTGGAACACAACCATTTCCAAAATCGAGATGTGGAATTATGTGTGCGGCAAAAGGCAGACTGGTTGGAAACTACCATCACAAATTCAATGGATGCACTTCATTAAAGCTATTACTTTAATATGGCAAACCATGTAGAGTCGCCCAAAAACTAGTATCCGATCTCCAACTTTTAACCAGGATACGCCTGAAAATGTATTAGGTACAAATCGTCTCTATTGTGGTTGAATTGGCAACTCAACAGTTCCACAGATTGTTGCTTCTCTAGAGACTCAGGTCATTAATGGTCTCAAAAATCCAAGGTTGCAAGACACCATTTGTTGGCAAGATGATGAAACTCTTTTAAGTAATTTACAAAATTTTCTCAACGAGGCTGAAGTGACTTGGCGAAGTACACACATAAGTTATCATATTGCCGAGGAAATGCATGACGCAGTTTCTTCTGGTCATATAAAAATTTTATCAGTGGCTTATGTTAGCGATTTTATTGCCAAACGGTTTCTCGCTGATATTAATTGTGATAAATGTTTAAGTGCTTTAACTTCTGATTGTTCACTATTATGCTATCAGTTTCTTTCAAAAAATTTTCTGAGCAGCAGAATAAATTCGTCCGAATCAAATAACGGCAAATCATGCAGATTCATTATAATTTTATTTGTCTTATGCGTGTTCGTTTAACTCTGATTCGATTTCAAGTTGCAACTTTCTAGGTTACCTGTAATATAACCTGTCAATCAGGTCGGTATAATTTCATTATTACTTGATACCAAGTCTAACTTATACCTCTGCTTATGTCGTACTTGTAAAATTTATTTATGTATTTTGTACCTGGAATAGTTTTATACCGGCCCTTAATAAGTTTATTTTTGAGAGTAGCTACCCTAACTCTTTTGGTAGCATTTAGCACCGTGTTCTGTTTAAGTAACCTAGCTTGAGTTAGGATAATTGTATGCTTACATCGCGCGTCAGAATATAGCGTTGAAAGTAGTGAACTATTATCTAAAACATAGGTATGATAAGCAAAAACCCAGGCAAAAACTAAAAAAACTAATAGATATCTAGGAAGATGATAAAGCAAATTGGAAATGACTTTCAAAAATACATTATATTCGGCTCATCATGTGTCATGATTCATGACACCAGCCGCTCAAAATTTTTACACAACATACGCAAGAGTTTCTATAATAGAATTGGAAAAAATCTATGGTGCTTTATTAGCCAACCTGCTTGTGATGTGCCAGGGTTGTTTTATCCCTTTCCGAGCTGTAGCCGATCCAAGTGATACATTTATTTAAATTTTTGAATCCTGTTATTTCTGTGTACATATTAAGTTAAGATATTAAGTTTTGTCAGTGAGACGCTTTATCATCTTTTTTTCAGGATACGCACAATTGTAGTACTTCAAACAAATTTGACGTAAAAATATCAAAAATTACAAAATAGTCACGAAGTTACACTTCACATACAATATTTAATATGTTTTCTTATTGAAAACACTTGTTTGATAAAAGATACTACAATTTAAATAATTTTAATTTATATGCAAACTTACCCTTTCTACTCATTTTCACAACTGCGCAAAGTACACAACTGAAACTACGAAATTAATATGAAAAAAACAGAAACTGATACACAATTAATAATTAATTAATTAATCAATTAATTAATTATTAATTAATTATTAATTAATTATTAATTAATTATTAATTAATTATTAATTAATTATTAATTAATTAATTAATTAATTAATTAATTAATATATTAAAGAAATTATAGAGATTTAAACTTATCCGCACAATTGTGCGTACACAGTCGGAAAGGGTTATAGGTAAGTATTTTATTTTCATAAGAAAGGCTGTACCTTAATCTACTTGTCAACATAATTTCCACCCATATTAAAGTTCTTATTGAATAGAACTCGTAGAGGAAACACTTCACTATATTTACCAAAAAGAAAAACTATACCATCAATCATTATCATTACATTGGTTTTATATTGGAACTGTACTTATTGTCCGACAGACGGGTGATGGCGAGTGGTCGCGCAGATAAGGTTCCGCTTTCCAAAAATATAATTGCTTGTACGGATTTGAAAAAGAGAGAAAGAAGTACTTCGCAAAATACCACGTACTAGACGACATGGGAAGGCCTATTGCGATTTGGGCAATTGCGCATCCTGCCTTCTCGCCATAACCCGTCTGTTGTGCTGTACTTAAAGAACATGCCTCGTATCTATGTGAATCAAATGCCCCATTTATAAAAAATGGACTGCTTATATTATCCCCTAAAATTCCAACCCAGGCATTCAATTTTTGGCGGGAATTGCGTATATGCGCTACATACAACATCTTTATTGGTCTTCGATCAATACCTTACCAACATAAGATTATACCGACCCAGAAAAAAATGACGATTCATCGGTAAATAGAATATTGGAAATAAAATTTTCATACGGGGCACATTTCTGAATGTTATCCGTATAAAACTGAATTCGGTTATAATGATATCCAGAAAGAATTTCATTTGCTCTTTGTATATGATATCAAAGATACTCCTGTATACTATATTCTATGTACTCCTATATACATTATTTTGATTTATAAATACCAATTGACCACATGATTAAGTATTTGTTCTGTGTTTGCTATAAAAGTCGGTATTCTTATTGCCATCAGACAACGGAACTGTATCCTAAAATGTGCTATCGTTTGATCCTTATTTTCTGAATACTCCTGAAATAATAGAAAATCGTATGTCGTTGCACGCAATAAATAAAATTATTCGTCATACAAAAAGGGCCGAAGACATGTCGGGAAAAATAGAATCATCCGATAATAAAATAAAAAACTGTGTTGAATATCATAAACAAAGGAATAGGACGCAGCAACTATTAGTCAACAGTAAACTTCAATCCAGATAAAATAAGATTTCTTGAAATAGTACAATATGACTACCTCTAGTTTAATATTTGGGGAATATATAAGTCCGCAGGCCATTAAAGACATACTAATAAAATTAAAGAAGTAGAAAGTGGATTACATATAGGGATTGTCTGCTGATATTGTCAGAACACTTGACGATGCAATATCGGAGCAGTTGACGGTAATTCTTAATACGCGTTTGGAGGAGGAGATTTTACCAAAAGAATTAAACGAATTTGGTATCTAACCCCAAAGGGAAACATTGATTGATGTTTGAACAAATCCAGTGCTTTTATAATCAACCAGCGTGGGTAGAGAAACTCTAGATCCACCATTACGGCTATGGTGGAGCTACTCGAGGAAAAGACAGGCGCCATTAACAACATACAATACACATTTCCCTTTATTTAAAGTTGGCGTGAAACCTTAAAAGTCGTTCAACGTCTGCAACGTATATTTAGAGAGTTTTCAGAATCTAAACGAAGAGTCTATCGATGGATCATCGTTTTAAAGCTAGTATAACATTGCTAGGAAACGCAGTGGGCGGCGAAGCACCTTTGTAAATGAAAGAAATATTGCTGCTGTGAAGGACTTACAGTAAGATGATAGACGAATAAGTATTCGTGAAATTAGTGATAGTGTAGAAATAGGTACACAAGTCTCAGGTCCCTGGTTACCAAGGCTTCCAGAGCTTTTACCACATTACGGCGAGCAATTTGGGAACACATAATAACTACTGATGAAAGATGGACAGCTTACTTCAATCCAGAGACCAAAAATCAGTCGAAAGAATAGCACCAACCAGAAGATGGGTTTTCGCTTAAAGTACGTGTTTACTATATTCTGAGATTGCAAGGGGATTATTTTTAAAACCTACTTTAAATTTGATTTTAACCCGTTATTTCCTAGAACTTTTTTGTTTTATATTTTGTTGGAAAAATGTATACGTATATATTTTGACCTCCGGAGCACGAAAATTAAGTTTTCAATACATTGTTACACTTTTCTGGAAAACGCGAAAAACTAACGTTACCATATGGTAACCCTGGGTCGCCTAGGGAGAAGTTTTTTATGAAAGAGAAAATGATTTTTTAACATTTTTTTAAATTCGCAAAAACAGCTGTTCTAAAACATTTTTGTTGAAATTATAAGTAAGGAAAAAATACATTTAGGAAAATAAAAAAGAGAGGTATTCGTTGAACTGAAATAAATGGTTTGGATTGGCAAAACAACTTACCCAAAGTCCTACGTTGCATTTTATACATGCTATGCGTCCGTTAACTTTGCATCGTTCACCGGTATAATGCCT
Organism: Chrysina gloriosa; assembly: GCA_038088585.1. Lineage (NCBI taxonomy): Eukaryota > Metazoa > Arthropoda > Insecta > Coleoptera > Scarabaeidae > Chrysina > Chrysina gloriosa. The sequence continues at coordinate 48,961,541 of CM076088.1, forward strand.
AGGATTGGATGGTACTACAAAATGCCCAGTTTGATCATAACGGAGAGTATCTTCAACTCGACCTGGTTATTGTGCAGTTCTGTGGGAGGGCATCTGACCAAATGATTTGGCTTTTGTACCGTAATGTTTGCAGTAGTATACTGCCAGTTGTCGAAATTCTAGTTGAGTCATTGTCGGTTGCACTTTTCGATAAAGTTGTCAAGCATTTTGAACACAAACATCTATCAGCCAGGTAAGAAAGATAGACTACCACTTATTTCCTCTATGCTATGAGGTATTGGGCCAAATTTTGATCGAATCAGTCTACTCCTAACATATACTTGTTGTATTCCTTGATCGCACAAGGACGGGGTACATTTATTTTGACTCTACTTACCTTCGAATAACGCAATGCCATTGTTAAGGATTTAAAGACATCATTTTAAATAGACTCTTATTAGCAGTTTTTCTATATATTAATATTTTTAGTTCTTCTAACTTCAATAATTGTATTTATTTTTATCAATGTGTTAAAATAAATATAATATTCATTTCTTCCTGCATATGTACTAAATTTAAAATAGTTTTATGTTTCCATTTTTGTAAATGCTTATATTATGTTTCAAACGTTATCTACAATTCGTCGCCTACAGACAATGAACGCCTTCGATAATGCGTACACAAAATCCTTAACATACAGATAAGAGAAACTTCGACGGTCGGCTGTCGTGCGAATGTACGAAGACTGATTCATCGTGCGTCGACTAAAAGCATGTGGCCGATTACGTCGACTACGATTCGACCGGCTACTGGAGGAACGTTCCGCTGCGCTCTCGCTTACTTAGGTGAGGCTAGGGCGTTAGAATAAAGCAATATCAGAAACTTGGCATAAAACCATATCACCCGAACGTCGTTTCGAATTGACCCGCCTCATCGACGACGTTCGTTCGCTTTCCTCGTTACAACCGCTGTTTGTGTACGAAAAGTACAAAAATATAAGGGCCGGCGTGTTCGGCACCTAACCGGCCACACCCGGTTTAAAAGCAGACAGTTCGTTCGATCTTTCAACACATGGATAGAAAATAAATCGTTTATGACAAACGTTTTTAAAACGTTAAGAACAACCGCAAAGACATATATTTGAACTGTTTTGAACAAATCGTATTTTGAAGCGTTTTGCCACAAACGTGTATTCATTTTTCCAAAGTGAGAAACACAGTTCCAATTCTTTGAACTATATTAGAAACAGACACAGAATACACGCTAAGTGGGTGATATATAACATAATATAAATATAAGTTGCGATACATTTCTTATCCAAAAAAATTGACCTTGAAATAATATACATATGAATACGTATTTTTATGATTATTTTTTTATATTGTAAATATGTCAACTCATCTGTCTGAACAACTGTCTTTTATTGTAAAATATGTCAATCTGTCTATTTAAATAAACCGGCATGAAAACAGAAAAGCCTGTTTTCTTATTTTCTATTTTCCCCGCAAGCGGGTAACCGTTTGATGCTCTCTCCAAACCAGGAGACCCTAACAGCCATTGATTTCGGATTTTCACCAAAGCTGGTAGATAACATACAGACAACATTACTATCTTTCCATTTCACCAAATAAATACCAATGCTTTTCATCGCAATCGATTTCAAACATACCTCCAATTTCATTTTCTTTCTTTTCTCTCAAAAATTTGTAAATGTCCACTAGCCATTACAACTTCATAGCAGCTTTTTAGCTGAGCCGGGCAAACATTATCTAGGATGCCACCATATTCATCCTCAGCATCATCTTTGCCACATATGTTGCCATCTTCAGGAGGCTCGATGTAAATTGCAGTTGGTATATCACTTAGTTCATTTTCATCTTCTGCTTCATCGAGCTCTTGAATGTAATCAAGCATTTGTTGTAAAATATAAATTAATATATTAGATAAATTTACAAAAAAGCACAGCATATCACATGAAACGCGAAAAAAAAACATGTACCCAAGGCCACCCACGATTACCATATAGTAACGCCTTGAGGAAAATGTCAAAAAATAATACAGAAATACATTTTTTCTACAAAAAAAAAAATTGCATTTCACAGTTTATTTCATTAGCTACCAATTAGTGTAATTGTTATTAAAATGGATTGAAAAGGACAGACCTAAATGCGTATTTCTTACTGACGTGCCATATCGGAAAACGGGAATTATTAACCTTTTCTTTTTGTCACCTCAACTTAACATGCGACCGCTTCGCTAATTGAACTCAGAATAACAGAAAATTAATTTTTTGGTAAGCCACAAATATTTTGCATTAAATAACGTTTTTCTCTTGTAGTTTTGTTATATCGTTTTGGATTTATTCGTGTAAACGTAACGGCATATTTTGCATTACCATATGGTAATCGTGGGTTATTTCGGGTTAAAATCACTTTTGTTGTGTCAAGCATGGAACGCGGATACTTTGCAGGTGTAATTAGAAACTTTGACATCAAGTCTTGGGGGCTTACACTGGAGCAACGCATGGAAATTGTGAAAATCCACTTCCTAAATAGTGAGAATCTTGCAGAGATGGTTCGAAAATGCCCCACATTTCTCGGTCATCGTCACGCACCATCTCGGCTTACTGTAGAGAATTTAATCAATAAATTTGTGACTGTTGGCTCAGTTCTTCTTCTTCTTCTCGTTAATCGTTATGCCTTTCAGCGTCGGATTATTTTTGGATCTTACGACGATTTAATCCATTCTTTCCATCGTGTCCGGTCTGTACTCATTCTTCTCATTTCTGCTATGGTCTTCCCTCGCTTTCGTCCTAATTCGTTGACTCTGTCAATCCATTTTTCTTGGTCTTCCCTTTTTTCTTCTCCCGTTATTTTTGGCTTCTATTATTTTCTTTGTTAAACTCTTTTGTTCCATTCTAATTATGTTGGCTCAGTTGAGGATGTTAAAACAGGCGAGCGTTTTCGCATGGGTCGCTCGCGTGAAAACATTGCGGCAGTTAGGAAAAGTATACATAAGTGCCCATACACCTCGACTCGTTATCGTTCTCAACGATTGAACATCTCAAAAGCTCTCTGCATAGAATTTTGACTAGAACCCTTCATACTCACGTTCAGAAAATTCAACTTACACAACATCAAAACCCAACAGAGTATGCCAAGCAGTTGTCATTTTTCCAAGAAAATAATGTTTAGCAAAGAGCAGCACTTTTAACATGACGGGTATGACGACAAACCGAACTCTCAGATTTAGGGAACCACAAATCTGCGAGTGATCCATCAGCAATCTGTAGATCCACCACGAGTGTGTGATGTGGATTTTGGGCTGGCGGAGTTATTGGCCTATATATTTTTGAGAATTCACCTGGTAATGCAGTTACCGTCAATGGTCTTCCTTATCGCAATATGTTAACCACAGATTACTACAGATCTCCAAGTAAATACGGAAAGTTGTCCGCTATAGTTATCTTTGTTTACCTAATTAAAAAGATCATATGCTCTTTTTTCTCAGTATGAATCCAAGGTTTGGCAGGTGGCGCAATAGTTGTTGGGATTCGTTCATAATCGACCACAATCGTAGACAATCGTATTTACTGCTATTAATACGTTGGCGCTGGATCAGCGTCGGTGTATGTTGTTTTTGATTTTTTGATTCGTTATTTTCTACCATTTTTCACAGTCTTGCACCGTTTTTCATCGTCGAAATGAGCGACTAATGTGTTTTGTATGGGAAGAACGGTACGGAGGTTGCAAATATGTGCAGTAGCAAAGTATTGCGAGGAATTTTGAGGGGTACGTATTGATTTGTATACATAACTTTAAATGAAAGAAATAGTTCTAAAATTATGTATATTTAATAAAACTTATAGATAATCAACATTCTAGATTGTAAAGTGTACCAAACAACAATAGAATACAAGACATAGTTAATTGACGAATATAATTGAATCAGCGAACTATCTAAAAACTATTTTTGGTCTTATACTGTTTTTCCACTCACCCATTTAATTGTCAATCTTGGAATTATACGTAATAATAATGAAATATGTTTTAGGGCAAAAATATGGTTCAATACATTGAATTTTGGAATCCAAAATGCAGAATTGAAGATCGCGCATGGACTATTTTCATTCCTCCATATACGATTCGAGCAAGAAGTTCTATTGTATTGCAGTACCTGATCAAGAAGAAAGGAAGATTTTGGATCCAGAGAGGTACGCATTCACTTATTAATATTATTAACAGTACTTACAGTGCTACATATATTTTCTCCTATACTCCTATTTTTTAGATTTCGGTCAATAAAATTGTCAGAATTACTACCTATGAATAATACTACTATCTATAGTTCTTTTAATTTTCAATTTTCAGAACTGTTGCCACAACTGGCATTGGGTACTGCTGCTTTCATCCCTGATATCTACGAACTGTTCGATAGCTTTAGCGGAAGTGCTCGAGTACCACCAGATGAGAAGCTAATCTGCTGCTGCGTTACCCGAAGTTACAAACATGCGGACTTTTGGAACACAGCAATATCCAAAGTCGAAATGTGGAATTATCTGTGCGGCATAAGGCAGACCGGTTGGAAACTACCATCACAAATTGAATGGATGCACTCCATTAAAGCTATTACTTTATTATGCCAAACATGTAGAGTCGCTGAATAACTAGTATTAGATCTGCAACTTTTAACCAGGATACCCCTGAAAATTTATTTGGTACAAATCGTCTCAGTTGTGGCTGAATCGGTAACCTAACATTTCCACAGTTTGTTACTTCTTTAGAGACACAGGTCATTAATGGTCTCAAAAATCCAAGATTGCGAGAAACCAATTGTGAGCAAGATGATGAGAGTCTCTTCAGTAATTTACAAACTTTTCTCAACGAGACTGAAGTGACTGAGACAAGTAATCTGGTAAATGACGATGAAACCCTTAGTACATGCATAAGTTATCATACTGCCGAATAAATACATGCAGCTGCTTCTTCTGGCGATATAAAAATTTTATCAGTGGCTTACGTTTTAGCGGTTTTATTGCCAAACGGATTCTCGCTGATATTAATTGTGATAAATGTTTAAGTGCTTTAACTTCTGATTGTTCTGTATTATGCTATCAATTTCTTTCTTTCAAAGCGTTTTCTGAGCAGCAGAATAAATTAACATATTCTTTGGAGAAGTTAGTTGTGTCTGCTAGTAGTGGAATTACTCTGTTAGCTGAAAGCTGTAGTTTTTATCAGAGAAAATTGATTTTTCTTGGATTACTTGTTCAACATACTTTAATTTTGGTGTAGATGGTATTGTTAAGGAAATCTGTCGTATCGGTATTCCTTGGTGCTGTAAGAGACTCAACCGTTACTAACATGACCAAAAATATTCTCGTGGCAAATACTACCAATCAATTTAAAATGAATATTGTTTATCAACCGATTGTGCATTTTAATGAAGTACTTGAAGAATGTTCCTGCATTTAGTTCATATATTTCGTTTGTTCATAATTTTTGATATGAGAAGAAGAATGAAAAAAACATATGGTGCGTTTTGTATGGAAGAAAAAGAAATGTCCCGTGACGAGACTCGAACCAGCGATCTCGTGAGTATCGCACCAAAACGCCATCGATTAGACCACGAGTCCAGTTGGGAATCGTATTATATCTAGTGGATTTAATTGGTGCGCAAAACTTCAACATCTATTATCTCGGTAATTTATGAACGTTGCGTCGAACTACTCCAAGATATTCTTATTTAAGGTCCAAACTACACGTACCATAAATATCAAAAATTACAAAAATCCGATTACCTTGCCTTCTCCTTGTAAGTTACATTTTAATCCGAAATAAGTTATTAATATGTAAATACTTGTGAAATACATTCTAGTAAGTATTTACGTGTTAGTAATTTATTTCTGATTAAAATGTAACTTAGTGAGTCTTACATTCAAAGCAAAAGCACATTTAATATTAATTTAAAATCCCCGCCAATAATTTTAAATTTCGCGGGTAGTTGATATCTAACGCCACCCTCACCCGCTCACCCTCAAATCTTGCTGTATGAAATAGATATATTTCTTATCTATCTCGTCGGTTAGCTTTTTAGTATTGAGTTGGAGGCCTGTAGGTAGTCTGCGATGTTAACCGACTTTTTATGGCCTGCATTGAATGAAATGGATGATGACATTTGGTTTCAACAAGATGATATAAACTGTCACTCTACGGCCGAAATAACGCAGTTATTGCAGACGAGGATTCCTAGAGTGTTATCTCGCGACGGGAAGAAGTTAACTCGCCGTCAAGATCTTATGGGTTTTCTAAAGTAAAAAGTGTATGCAAGCAATCCATGAACAATTTCAGAGCTCAAAGCCGAAATTCAACTAGATATTAACGAAACTCATTCTCCAATTATGCCAAAATGTGATTGAAAATTTCGTGCAGTGCGTAAACTTTTGCCAACAAAGTCAAGGCGGACATTTGTCGGTGTTGTGTTACACACCTAACCTCCATACCTGTATTTTATATTTAAATAAAAACATCTGCAAATTCCACTGGAATACCTGTTTTATTAAAAAATTAAATTAAAGTACATTTTGAAACCTCTTTGTATTTAATAAAGTTGCTAACTATCAAAAACAATACTTCGGTTGGAAATATAATAACATATGTATTTTTACAGATACTGTACGACTACATATTACCGATCCTGAAACGACTAATCTCTCTCACTCTCTCTCTCTCCTTCCACCGCGTCTGCTACTCACTGCGGTTTCCACAAATACTTAGCTAATCTTATCCACACATTACCGCGTGCGGTGCGCGGTTATTACACGATGGCGCTTTGCCGGCATACATGAGGACATAGCATACAGTATTGAACCACCAGTCATCACAGTTAATGGTCAGATCGTGCCTTATCGTTCACTTCAGCTTTCCACTCGCTCTGAAAGAGATACGAATGAAAATATATGGCATGAGTGAATTGCTATCGCTATTTTCTAGTACAGAGCGGTTAAAATGGGGAAACCAGCGAAACGATGGAATACCCATTGTATTGTAAAGCTTGGTTCTCTATATTCCTGCGAACGAGTGCTTATCAACAAATAGCAGAATAACAACTGCTTTTATACTCATAATTACTAGAAAACTAACACTTTTGACTCTAACTTGTTGCTTCATGTTCTCAATTAGAAATCTGTCTAGTACAGCCGTTTCGGGTAGTTCTAGTACTGTTAACGCAAACTGAGGTGCTCTACTCATTACTGTGATACCAGGTCATAAATATGAAATCACATCAAAGAAGTTCCTGAAAGGCTTTTGTATTACGTTTGTTATAATAATACAAAATATGATAACATATATGATAGGATTAGGGCTGGGCGATATATATCGATAAGTAATACCGAATATATCGATACATATCGATATTTATCGATAAATCGATATATTCGATAGTCTTGTGAGTATCGGTTCATTATCGACTCTATCGATATATATCGATATATTCGATATTATTTATCGATATATCGATATACTCGATATTATTTATCGATATATCGATATATTCGATATTACTTATAAATATATTGATAATTATCGATATATCGACATAGGTATTTATAATGGTACATGGATATACTAATAGCAATATTATTAAGTATTATTGGTAGATAGAGATAATAGACGTTGTTCGGCTCTCCGCATAGTCATGATTTATGGCTGGGAGAATATTCAGTAGATTCTGAAAATATTCGTTAATATTGTCAGGAGTTTGTGGTAAGCTGGCATTAAAGGAGATACGAATAACACTTATTGGATTGACGTAATAAGAATCGTTGTAACAAATTTATCGTCTATGTAATCATTAAGTCAGGTGTTCGCCTACCTTTGACGTTGCATAAAGATACGGAGTTCATTTGCAGTTGTTAGAATCAATAGGGTATTCATCAATTCGCAAATTTGAAGTAGACCGCTTATTCATAATGATTTATGCTTACTCTATCAATGATCCGATCGTTAGTCGTATTGGAAACTCGCTACAATAGTATAACAGGGCCGGACTCAAAACTGTAATTATCAATATCTTGCGAACGATACATTTGGCACCCTACGTGGATTAAGCAAATATGTATTATATAACTATCAACTTTTGGACAACATTTTTTACCATTTTGACAGTTACACCCTGTATTATATATTATATATCAATAACAATATATATCGAATATATCGATATGAATATCGATTATATTGATTTGTATCGATAATATCGATATGAATATCGATTATATTGATTTGTATCGATAATATCGATATGAATATCGATTATATTGATATATATCGATAATATCGATTTGTATCGATTATATTACCAAATATTCACTATATCGATAAATATCAGTGATATCGATATAATATCGGTTATATCGATATATCGATTTCAATATCATGACATATCGATGAACCGATATTCGATATTCATCGATATTTATCGATATACCGTATATTTTCCCAGCCCTGGATAGGATACGAGGCATGTGGCCAACTTTCGAGGAATATATATATTTTTTTATTTTGTCAACATTCAACAAAATTACAATGTGTTTTTTTATATAATTTCCAATTAATTAAATTAAGTTATACCAACGTGAAACTAATTTTCTTCAGAGTCTCTGCAATTCACCAATTTATAATAAGGTTTACCTCATTATGGTCATTTAGATAGATAGATAGATAGATAGATTTATTTGTTCCATCCTGCTATTGGGTAGAAACTGGTCAATGTAAGTGTACATAACAATGTATATAAATTAATAATAAATTAAAACTAATAAACAAATTAATAAACTAATAATAATAATAAATTTGCCATATAAACCCATGTTATCTAGTAACAGTCTCCAGGTATTCGTCAACTGTGTAAAAGACATGCTCAATAAGTATATCTTTAATTTCAACCTGGACCTGCTTGTTTGGTTTTATTCTGACACTTGACGGTAAGTGGTTATATATTTTTAGCGCCATATAGTTCGTAGATGTTCTTGTTGTATTAATTCTTGATTTGGGAAGAACTAGGTTATTTCTTCGGCGTGTTCGATATCCCCCTATAGGTCCTATATCCTGCCTTGGTAATAATTCTGAGTGCTTCCTTCTGTTTAAGGAATACACGGTGCGCCTCATCAGACATCCCCCACACCAGGATTCCGTATGAGGCCCTGGACACGAAGTGGGCGTAGTATGCGGTTAGAGCCGCTTGGTACGTAGATAGCTGCCTGACCCTTCTGATGACGTACAGTGCCGATGTCAACTTGGTCAATAAGTTTTGCACATTGGAAGTCCATCTAAAATTGCTGTCTATATGCAGACCCAAGAACTTTTTGTTTGCAGATTTGGCATATTTTTTGTTGTTAAACATAAGTTGGTTGTTTTATTAGTGTTAAGCTTGAGATAACTGCTAGCGAACCATTCCCCAGCCTCCAACAATGCCATTTGCGCATTTTCTGCCATCCTCCTATGATCTTTAGAGGAGACTAAAATGGACATGTCATCTGCATACAAATTCACCCTACCGGCCTTAATATTTTTTGATAGATCATTGATATAAATTATAAAGAGGAGAGGACTCAATATGGACCCCTGTGGCACTCCCACTTTGATGGATTTAGTACTTGATTTCTTACCATTCCATTCACTAGCTGAAATCTATTTTGCAGATACGACTTCAACAACTGAAGAGGAACTCCCCTCACTCCGTACACCCACAATTTCTCCAACAAGACCTTATAATTCACGGCATCGAACACCTTGCTCAGGTCACACAGTGCTAATTGAACCTCGTTCCCATCTTCCATAGCGCTTGCTATTTCGTCTATGATTGTCACTAGCGCACTCGTTGTAGACTTCCCTTTCCTATAACCATGCTGTGCATCGCTGAAAAGCTTGTTTTTTCAAAGAAATTTAGTAGCCTGTCTCTGATTACGGTTTCATATATTTTCGATACTACCGGTAAAACAGATATGGGTCTATAATTATTTGGGTCGTTCTTGTTTCCTGATTTATATATAGCAACAACTCATGCTAATTTGAGTTCATCTGGGAAAATACCGCTCGAAAAGTTTATATTAATAAGATGTGTTATAGGTGGGGATATAAAAGTAATAATATTCTTTAACAATTTTACCGTGAGCCCGTAGGCGTCCTTACTTTCTTTTGGTTTGATACTCTGTACTATTTTTTCAATTTCAATTTCTGTGTGTCATTTAAGGTCTCAAATCGAACATCCGGTAGTGGTTAGTTCAAATTTGGAAGAAAATGAAAATCAATAAGAGCCGGATCTAAAATAGGGCGAACGTGGGAGCAATTCCCACCCTATTGCATTGTCCTGCTGCAACAACGACCGTTTATGCGACTTCCCATACTGATTTGCGCCATTCTGACTTTTGGTCTCAAGATTGAAGTAATGTATCCATATTTCATCAGCAGTTATTATCCTTTATCAAAATTGGACGCTGTAACGTGCTATATGCTCTTGAAATTGACAGCATGTGTCGAACCTGTTGAGTTTCTGAAGTCCCTACAGCTTTGCTACTCAGCCTGTTGAAACTTTGCTAGCGCCGCGTTGATGTAAAACCTAATGAACCTGTCGTACACCTTTCACTAAGTTATCCATGGCAGCAACGTTTCTTTCATTCACGGAGGTGCTCTCCGTCCGCTGCGCGGATCGTTTGGCATTGACGTTCTGACGGTTTTGAGACGATCAACCTATCGATAGCCTATACTTTTGGATGTGGAAAACTCTCTCAAATACACCTTGCAGACGTTGCATGATTTATGAAGATTTCACACCCTCTTTAAATAAAAAGAATAGTGAATTAGTCACGTCTTCCACGATTGAAAAATTAGCGGTATAGAAATACTATTATAAATATTGTACATGTTGGCTGAGTAAACGTGTCAAGACTTGTGGGCTGAGTAAAAGTGTGCCCTAAAAGATTTACGCAGTTGAACTAAAACCAAATTTCTAGAACATACGAAACATATCTCGTACATTAACCAACCCTATCGGACGCATTGAATTAAAACATCTATTCTTGCACGGAAAAAAGGCTTGGATCAGTTATTTATTTGTAATTACTAGAGTTTGTTTAAAAGGTGGATGACGTGTTATCGTTAAGTAGTGTAAATCGGACTAACGCTGTCACTCTTCCGAATTTTATTATTCAATTATAACTGATCATTGACAACTTATCATTGAATAGTAACATTCGGAGAAGTGACAGCGTCAGTCCGATTTACACTACTTAATAATAACACATTATCCACCTTTCTAACAAACTCTAGTAATTACCACAATCATAACAACACTACGTTGTTACACTACCACTTCTAGTTTTACAATGTAACCAGTGTTTACGAAACTGCACTCCCGTTTTTAAATGAAAACAAAGCGGTAGTGTAACAAAGTAGTGTTTTTCTTTTCATAAGTTACCACAATGGTTGACATAAGTGCATCAATAATCGCACTATCTAGTCATGATAGATGTGACCCCAGATTTATTCGTAGAGCGTTGAAAACACAATTCACAAGTGCATATCACATACGGCGGCGCTCTCAAATTGTTTGCGTGGTGAACAGCTCTTTTCTATGATATATTATTTGTTTTGAAAGTGTTCACTAGTTAGCTAAGCTATGAATGCTTCTGATAAACAAAAGTAGCAGGAAACCAAACTTGACTATATGATCAACACTTTCGAAGGTAAGTTCTAAGTGAAATAGTTTTTCTTTATATAGACTACCACTAATCCTCCTAATGAGGTAAAGATTTTCATATAAACTGATTATTATTACTGATTTTCGGAATTACAATTGTTGGGGAAGCTTCCACATAATACAGATAATTTTGTTCCCAACCTTGTCGAAGGTGTAAAACTGAGAGGAGGCATGAATTCTCTAGCTGAGGTCAGTTATCAATAATATATTTAAATTACATCTATTCTTTTTGCAATATATGTTTCTTTTAGTTTTTGTTGTTGAGAAGTGATGATCTGAGAAACCAGGCTTCTTTTCCTGCACTCTATTGATTGTTAAAGAAGAACACCAATTCATGTGCCAACATCTGTTCTGATAAATGTTTTCAGTGATATACTTATCAACTATTGCCATTAGAACAAAGCAAGATGAGGAAATCGGGCCTCTGTAGTAGCAGTAAGTTGACTCTCAGGTCCATTAGAAAATGTAAATTGTTGTCGTAATGTTACAACTGTAGTATTCACATGCATCCTTACACTTAAAATAAATCATTAACTAGTAGTGCCCTAATTTTGTGAATTCAGAAACATGTCATTTTTACTCAGAGCTGAAACTAACACTACGTAAATGTCATTTTTAAATTGTTTTTACTGGTTAGTTCTAATTTATTATTTATTTTTTATTTCAACAGTTATTCTTCAAAACCAGTGCAATTCAAAATATATATTTCTTAACATTATAACAAATATCTCTATATAAGGGGTGCTAAATATGTGATGCTACTTGCCTTTTAATGAGTTTGTTGCCAAATATACGACATTTCTTTTAGTTACGTGTGTCCTCAGTCTGCTAGATAATTACTGTGGTTTCTATATGTTGCAATGTTGCATTAAAACTCTTCTCTGTACCGTAGAACAACAAAAAGTTGGATATTGCTTTAAATCATTGTCTCCCCAATTCGTTAAATAATTATAATGCCTGTTTTGTTATTTATTCCAATTTGTTCTGTATGTAATCAAACAACAAAAGACAGTCTGTATATTGTTTTAAAAGATTCTATGTCCTCAATCTAAATACATAATTGTAATGGTTCTTATATATCCCTAATGTAATTTTCTTGAGTGTAAATACCTCCCCTTCCAACAAGACTTTATTAAATGTGTTTTCTAATGGCATTGCTAGTATTTTTTTTAATTTGCAAGGCCCCTTTAGTTTTCTCATAACTCTGCATAACATACCCCTTTTACGGATTCGTATGCTGTCGCTGTCGCTGTTTACCGTGAATCTTCCTTCTTTAAAGGCGCTCTGATACTTTCCAACAACTCTCTCCAGATTATTTTTTAAGCAATCCTTTAATATATTTGCCAGCATCTTGTATATTGTAGTATGGGAATTTTCAGGGTCGCCCCACGTTTTGGAAGCCAAAAATTGTAGTATGAATTTTAGTTAATTGTGTAGAAAGCAAAAATTATTACAATTAATATTTACAAAAGTTTAGTATTATATTAACAAAATAATGAACAATACAATCAAAATATATTACCTAATGTGTATCAGTGTAATTTGTTTTCTAATTCTTAACTTCTCCCTCCCTCTTGAATTCTTTCTTCACTTCTTTTCTTTGGTCCTTTCCTTTTATTGAATTTCTTTTTCTTTGGTCTGTTCGTCGTTTGTAAACAACAACTTCTTTTTTGATGTGGTCTGCTTCTTTTCAACCCTGGTATTTTGTGTAACTTTTTATCTGACTTTTTCGTCGACCATCCCATTCCGTTGTTTTATAAATAAACTTCATTTCTTTTTTTTTTCGACACGTCGTTATAGCAATTTGGAATTCTAGATTTTGAAATGTTTCAAGTGTATGTGTGTTGTAAATGTTTACAACGCTTTTCTATTTCTTAAAGAATGCTTTCTATAAAATTTACATCTTCTTATTGATAATTTTACTAATGGAGTATTACCATACTACAATATACTATCTACAAGAGCAATTCCTCGATAGTTAGCGCCAGTGTTCGAAAATTTACTGAACATTATTTACATTACATTACATTTACATTTATTACACAAACCCAGAACCGATATCCATATTTTTAGTGTTTGTGTATTTTTACACAACCCGAATACAGTACATAACGATTCTATAACGCAAGTAACAAACATTACGTAGCATTCTCTTTTTCGTCCTAAAACAGTACAATTGTAGTGGTTGTGTACTACATTATATCTTAGCGTTCTGTAGTGTTTTTGCTTGCGGCATTTGTATGTGCATATGTCAAGCAGTTTAGTTCAGCCATATGGAATTGACGCCCGGTTTTACTAAACAATTCTATAATGGCAAGTTCTATATTTTTTTATTGATAGAATTTGTTACACCATTTCCTTTCAATTGTATATGTGTTATGTAATTGTGTTATTCTTTAATTTGTGATGCATCAGTTTTAGATGTCTTTCTAAATTACCACTGTGGGAATTTAACACTTTATTTTCGCAATTATCATTATTGCATATAATTTCATTACTTTCGTTTGTGGAATACAATGTTTGCAATAAAATATTTTTTGGACGCGGCATTATAAAAATTTAAATAACAATTCTATAACACGAAAGCCAAACGAATACTAATAGTAAATGCACAAACTGTACATTAAGAATAATGTGCTGAACCTAATACAATTAAATGTTTTGATCTTTATGTTGAGTTAGTTCAGTACAGTATTCTCGTTGTGTAGAAAGATCAGAAACAGAATAACAGTTCTTTTTTTGTATTTGCTACACAAACACTATTTGCGTTTGTGTATTAAACATTCTACCGTACGGAACACTAAAGTACATTATATAAGGTAAATTTTCACTGATTAGCGCATTCTTTCTTGTCTCCCTACTTATATATTGGGCAGATTAACGCTTTACTCCAGCCTTCGGATATCACCTCAGTCTTTCAACAGATATAACTAATCCGTCTATTCTGTCCCTAATTTATTGCCAATATATTGAAACACTTCCGCAAGCATAGTATTTTCTTCTGGGGTTTTATTATTATTTTGTCTATTTATTCGATCTCTTGTTGTGTTGGTAAAACTACATCGTTTCTATCCATTTTATCCTCATGGTCTGGCTCATTCATTTGTTCATGATCTTCAGGATCTATTGTATTCAATAGTTTTGCAGAATTTTTTGCAAATAATAACAACTTTGCCGTTTTATCACCCATCATGACACCTTTCTTATCTCTTAGTTTCCGCGTTTTCTTCGCCTGTTTATCTCTATTTGCCTTGTGTTTCTGATAAAAATTCCTTGTTCCCCTGCTCCCGTACTTCTCCTCAATTTCATTTAATTCTAGATCGGCTTTGTTCCTTTTCGTTTGATTTTTTCATATACTTTAATCTTGCTTTATTTCTCTTATTCAATGCAGTCTCGCATTCCTGATCTAACTACTTTTTACCCCACACTTCCTCTGTCATTTTCAAAACTTTCGCTGCCGCTTCTCATATAGCTGCCTCTATTTGATTCCATTCTTGTTGCAGGTTGTCTTGTTCGGGAAAATTATCTAGTTTTGTTGTCAGTTCCTGTTGTAGTCGGTTTACCATTCCTCCCTTCTTCAGTTCATCTACATTATACTGCTTTTTTCCACCAACCTCTCTCTTGTGTAACCTTGGTATCACTTGCTTCATTTTTACGATAACCAGAATATAATCACTACCCGTATCTGCCCCTCTTTATTATATTATTCACCACTATTATTGGTTTCTGCACGCTTGCTCTTCACTCCAGTAATTGCGTGATATATTTCTTATCTACCTATTTCTATATTTAAGTCGCCTATTACATACCTAATATCAAACTTTGGGGAGGTGTTTCATTTCTTCCAGTACTAGTGCGTTTTTCTCTATTCTATACTTTCTCATTACTCTTACCAATTGCTTTAGCGCCCCTTCCTCAAAAGTACCCCTCACATTCAATGTTCCCATCCTAATTTCGTCCGGATTTTCTATTGTAACTTTCTTTTTGACCATCGTGCTGAAAAGTTCTTAGTTAAAAATTAGCACTATCTAAATAAAGCAGCAGGTGAGTTTCAAGCAATTGCCGATATTGCTTTCCATTCAAATGACCATCAAATAAATGTGGTACAGCATAGTCCGCAACACTTTCACTCATTACGTTTAATGAACTCAGACGTTGATTATCTTTTATGAGATTTTCAATAACACAATAGTGGAGATTACGCTACTGCCTAACTCAATACTTTTAAAATGGCCTCGATGGGCAGAGATGGTTTTTCTGCGTCGTGAAAACAGTAGCGTTTGCTCAATTTTCGCCGATTTACTAAATACACGCACAAGGACGATACTGGAAAAAATGCCAGTCAATTAACGAAAGGAATATTTGTTAAAAAGGAGTAAGAATCATTAGTGCGTTTGCGGAGCTGATCCGTGAGTAAAACAAATTCGTTTTCATTTTTGTTCTGTTGAGCCTAGTACAAGAAACTGACCATTTTGTCGAGTTGCCCTACAGCCCATCATTTATCATACTTACATGGCATGTACTATATGCGGTATACACAGCCGCGAATGTGTTAACTATCACTTGCACATTCAGCGCTTATCACAACAGGCTCTTAGCTCATTATTGGCTAATGACATATGGAGTCAGAAAGAAGAGTTTTTATTTAATTATTAGCCTTTCTAGTTCGATATCAGTTTCTATTACTATGCGAAAAATAAGATAAATTTAGCGAAAAGTAAGTAGATAAGTTCAAAAATATCAATCAGCTACCACAGTTAGTATGCTCCCCGCGACAAAACGAGTTACGGTCCGCGACTCATGACACGAGTCGCTTCCAAATCGTTCGTACTAACTTCTGTTTTATGGTTGGAACTAGAGCTAGAGCCCTTATACAACTCTTCCATACGTTGTCGGTGAAGAATATGCACACATTACATCATGTCACCTGAACTAGAAGCACATACCCGGGTTTGGAAGTGGGTTTCCTCGATCATCTACTTTGAATCGCTTTTGTTTAAAAAAAATCTGCACTGCAACAGCATTTTGTTAACAACATCCTTTTATACCTTAAACTTCTCCTCTTTGTCCTTAAAGGCGTGATGGCTTGTGTGTGTATTCTATCAGGATTAATGTACCTTTTATCGTCCAGGGGTGACGGGGCTATACACATCGTAGAAAACTAACCCAGATATATGCTGCGTTCTGTGCAATAAATTGCCGCTGATCAGCACGTATGTAGATCTTTGAACAAAGTCCTACAAATTCTTGGACATGAGTGTGTTGCACCTCTGAATTGTCTAGTGAAATGGCATTGGTTGACCACTTTATTCCCGTGCAATACCTTCGTACCCATCAGTGAGGTAGTTTGTGGATTTGAGGAATCTCATTGTTGTACAGTTATACGATGCCTTTCGTCAGTCTTTGCACAAAAGCATTGGGGTAGTCTAGTCCGGTGTACATCATCAATGCGTTATGTTCCTCGTTAAATGAGCATATTATTTGCTAAACGAAACTGTATGCTTAATGAATATGCGTCCTATATATGATATTTGAGGATGGGTTGACAGGTTGCTTCTAGCATACTCAAGGTCAGCGTAGACCACAAAGAGCATCGTTATCTTCATGTCGTGGTTTACATTTTGAGAGATTTCCCAGTATTATCACACCCTATCCTTCGGATAAATACAATAATAATAGTAATTTTCATTGCCTTTTCAAGGCGTTGACATTGTCAAATATATACATATATAACAACAAGTTTATACAAAAGAATTAAGGTTAAAATTCACACACGGTTCAAAAATAAATAAAGAAATAATAAATGTACAAATATAAACAAATTAACGTCCAGTTATAAACTCTTCGAAGTTGTAGAAGCACTTGTCAATAAGGTCATCAAAGGTCAATAAATCATTACTGAAATTTGTACTATCCCGTGGGCATCTTGGATGACCGGGCAGAGTATTAAAAGTCTTGATTGCTGCCTAGTACGGTACGAGTATGTCAAGCTGACACCTCCATCTGTTCAAAATTAAAATTTGATCAGACGAAAATTATGTGCTCTTTATGTGCTAATTATGCGCCATAATCACGATTTTTGTGCTCAAAGCGTTCACTGAGAAAATCTAATTTGACTAGTGGGGGTGTTAAGTTATTGTCAAGCTAGCACACACCCATGTAAAAATTGAAACACCGAGATCTGATGAGTATTATAATCATGTGCTCTTTATGTGCTTCTCGAGTACCCTAGAGGGAATTTGCTAACTCAACTTCTTGTAAGGAAATTCACCTCAAAACGTACAAACCCCAAGAGATAAATCTATAATAATCGAGCACAAAAATTTTAACGCGCGCGAAAACGTTGGGATAATTATATGCTCTCGAAATATTCTATTCGCGATTTTTGTGCTCCCACCCTTGTGCGAGAAATTTATCCCGAACCGTATAAACCACAAGAGGTAAAATCTGCAATATGGAGCACAGAAACTTTAACCGACGCAAAATGTTGGGATAATTATGTACTCTCGAGATATCCTATACCCGATTTTTGTGCTCCCACCCTGGGTACGTGCTAGCTTGGCAGTAATTCACCACCCCCACTAATCAAATTCAATTTTCTTAGTGAAAATTTTGACCACAAAACCAAAAATTTGAATTTTGAACAGGTGGGAGTGCCAACTTGACAGACCTGTACGGTCCTTGTTTATCTACCAGCTTTTGTAGCCATTCGGCCTAGTTTTCGAGAAAATTGCGGAAGTTTTCCTAACGGACTTTATATACCGTTAATCTTAATAAGTTTGTAAAGAAGTGAGTATATTGCAGTGGTTAAGTTCCAGGAATACTACGCTGGTGATCCGTGATCAAAGCCTGCTCTTGTAGTTTTTTTTCTCAATCTTATTGCTTATGATATTAACAAATATATTTAATTTCATGCAAAATTGTTCAAAAATATTTTTCGCCATACTAACTTTATTGATGAAATTAATCGGCAGCAAATGTGCAGCATGGTGTGTATTTTAAATTTCACAATCAAATGTTATAATTAAATCGTTTTATCACTAGTGATCATAATTTAAACTATTTTTATATTTTAAACTAAAATTGACTCGGGCGGAATTGCAAGCATTGAAGGATATTTGTATATTTATTTTAAAGATATAGTTTAAAGTGTATTGTAATGCTGCTTTCACCTACAAAGCATCGGCCCAGGACTTGATGTTTTAAGCAACCTATATTTTTATAATAAAATAAGTGAAAACATGTCAAACGCAACATCAAAGAATTCTTGTGGGCATTTATGGTATCTCACCGAAGAAGCAGTCGGTTTGATATTTTTTGATGATTCAGTTTCTGTCGAGCAAAAAGTAAAAAATGACCAAAGAATTTAAAGAAAAGGAGTCAGATAATTTTGATTCTAAACGCTTAAATGTTCTTTTTGAAGAAATAGCCGAATTTACCCACAAAGAACTACATATATCATTTTGTGTCAAAAAGCACCTTTAATTTTCTTAAGCGATTTAAAATATCATCATTTTATTAATAAAATTACCATGGCAAAAATATTATTTTTGAACAATTTTGCATGAAATTAAATATATTTGTTAATATCATATGCAATGAGATTGAGAGAGAAAAAACTACAAGAGCAGGATTTGAACACGCATCACCAGCGTAGTAGACCTGGAACTTAACCCCTGCACTATACTCACTTCTTTACAAACCTATTAAGATTAACGGTATATAAAGTCCGTTAGGAAAGCTTTCGCAATTTTCTCGAGAACTAGGCCGAATGGCTACAAAAGCTGGTAGCAAGATACTCGTGGGAGGTGCCTCTACAACATATTCGAGACACATCAAAAACCGTTATTCACAACCTTGACGTTCCCCTTGTCAGACAGGCGGACGTCCATTCTTAGCGGGCGGAAGTGTCCGCTTCGAGCTTCGTCGTACCAATGATGAATGGTGAATCGTCGAAATAAATTAGATTCTGATCGCACAATTCGGCTCTAGAAGACAATCATCAGACCCGAATTGACTTACGCATTGACGGCTTGAGCGTCCGCTACATATTGTCACATGAGAAAACTCTATCGACCATCGATGCTTCTTACAGTTTATCAACAGCTTTCTAACAATGTCTAACTTGGTTTCCGGGTTGGAACCGCGTCTGGTTTGGCGTGGGTGCCGACGTTTCGTCCACTATTGCAAGGGACATCTTCAGGGCTGCTTGCCGATGTTAATCGTATTGCTGTCACTTGAAGACTGACCCGGACTCTGAGTGGCGCGACTTATATAGGGAGGAGGGGTGGAGGTCGTACCGCTGTTAGAACGCGGCGTGGAAGCAGAAGTCTTCAAGTGACAGCAATTCGATTAACATCGGAATCAGCCCTGAAGATGTCCCTTGCAATAGTGGACGAAACGTCGGCACCCACGTCAAACCAGACGCGGTTCCAACCCGGAAACCAAGTTAGACATTGTGATTTCGACCGCGGAAGCCTACAGCTGAGTTTTCCAACAGTTACCCCATGAATATCAACTTTCTAATTACGCGTTTACTTCCTCTTAGTTTATCGCTATACCGTATTATACATATATATAATCTAAAACCTTTCTAGCATTTGGTGTATGGTTTACATTTCACATTTTATTTGTTAAATTCTATTTGGTTATCTGTTGTTCCATATTCAAATTCCGCCCATTCCTTCTTTGTCTTTTTCTCTCCTTCTCTTCACTGATGTTTTTCTTGATCTTCTACTTTGCACTCTTGCCTCCCATACTTATTTAACCTGCCTTTTATCCTTCATTCTGCACATGTGACCAAACCATTTGAGTGCGTTCTTTTCAAGTCCACAATTGGGTCCACCCTCAGTTATTCTCACACTATAGTATTTCTGATTTCGTCTCTCTTCGTAATCCCTTTGACTCTTCTCAGGTATTTCATATCTATAGCATTTATTTTGCTTTCCATTGCTTCCTCTATTTATGTTGTGCGTTGTCACTTGTTTAAACTTTGCATTTCAATTTTCTACATTTGTTTGTTCATTTTCTCTCCCAAGCATCATTACATTCGTCTTTTCAATTTTGATTTTCAGACTTCTCTTTGCAAGTTCTTCTTTCCACTTTGTCAGGTTATGTTCCATTTCTTTTTCGTTTTTAACTAAAATTACCACGTCATCTGCAAAAGCACATTCCGCTATTCTAATTGAACTCATTTTATAGTATCCAACTACAACCTTTACATACTTATCTCCCATGTCATATATGATATCATCTATGATTGCAATGAACAGTGTAGGGATTAGAACTCCGCGTTGTCGAAGTCCATAATTTATCTCGAAGACTTTTCTAAATCCAGAAATGCTGGATATATTTTTCTCCTTATCTTTTTATTCTTTTCAGTTATCTGTTTGAGCGTAAGTATATGGTCTTGCGCGCTTCTTCCTTTTCTAAATCCACTTTGTGATTCTGCCAAGTCTTGATCGATTGCGTTTTTACAGTTTAATATTTAATATTAGCTCATATTTTTGGGTACCACACTCAGCAATGTGATTCTTTTGTAGGTTGCAGAGATTCTAGTGTCTCCTTTCCTGTGTATAGGAAGAATTATTCCAATTTCCCAGTGTTTGGTACGCATCCTGTGTTCCAAGTTTTGTTAAATAATTCTCCGATTATTTCTGCACCTAGTGATCCCAAGTTTTTTATCATCTTCAGCGTGATCCTGTCGTCTCCTGTAGATTTGCCGAGTGTTAGGTGTGCGATAGCTTGTACTATTTCTTCTGCGCTCGTAATATATTCACTTCCTATTATTGTCTTACTTATAATCTTGTCCTCTTCTTTGTTGTTTGTTTCACTTTGGTTCAGTAATTCTTCGAAGTGTTTTTTCCACCTATTGATGATTTCGTCTTCATTTGTTGGTATTTTATTGTCTTTTGTTGTTATCTGCTTTATTTGTATTCCTCTGTCTTCTTTAGGTTTTCCAAGACTCTGTAGAACAGTTTCTTGTTTCCATTGCTAGTACCAAATTCCTCCCAAGAAACTTGTTTAGCTTGCCTCACTAATTTTCACTTTTGTACATCGTTATTTGTACTTTTTATAATATTCATCTTTCCGATTTTGTTGATATTGTTTCCACAGTTTCTTTTTGTCCTTGTTTCTCTTCTTAATTCCTCGTTGCACTATCTCTTTTGCTTTATATAATTTGTGACTACAACTGTTCCGCATTCCTGTTTTTGTGTCTCCAAGATGATTGCTTTAAATTCCTGCTATAGTTCTTCAACGTCCATATTTTTTATTCATCTTTTCCTAGTTTTAATTAGATTTCAACTTTGTCGCTGTAGTTTTGCATCACTTGTCTATTATCCAATTTATATGTTTATATTGTCTCGTTTCGTAGCTTGCTTTGGTTCCCATAGGTCCTGTTTATGGTTGTAAATTTCCACTTCGCCATTAACAAATAGTGATCACTATATAGAATGTGGCCTATTATTGACTTTTCCTTTCTACTTGTAACCTCTCTTGTGTATCTGTGTATTTCTCTGTGCTCGTAGAATGTGTTTAGGATAATCAGATTATTTTCCATGCAGAAATGTGTCAGTCTTTCTCCATTATTATTTCTTGTATTTTCTACGTGCGTCCTACTGCATCCATTGAGTCACTATTCCTTTTCCGACTCTTCCGTTAAAATCTCCCATCATTATTATTCTTCGCTTCCATTTTTCAACAGTGTCAGTTATATTTTCGCAGAAATCATCTTTTATTCGAGCTGGTTTGTCTTCATTTGGTCTATATATAATTATTATTGTTGTGCCGGCTTGTTCTCCGCAATCTGCTTCTATTTTTAGGATTCTTTCGGATATTAAGTCCCAGTTTTTAACATGGGCTAGGTTTTCTTTCTTGATAATGCATCATATCCCGTCTGCCGCTCTTATCTCCATTCTGAAACCATGGTATAGTAGTATATGTCCTCCCTCTAGCTCCATTTCCCATTGGCCTTTTTCTTTGTTTCAGTTATCGCAAGAAAGTCTAGTTCTATCCTTTCCAAATTCATCTGGAAGTTCTTCCTCTTTTCCATTTATGCTTCTAACGCTCCAAGTTACTAGTTTTAGTAGCTTATAAGGGAAGTACCCGAAGTGTCCGACGCCGATTTTAATGAAACTTTGTCAGTTTGTAGACCCCGTTGGGTGTTGCTCAACGATACCCTCCGTTGCGGCAGAGATGCATACTTAAGGGGTGCAATGTGACTGAAATTCGTGCCAAATTTCGTCTTTCCTGAATAACTTTTGAACGGTTACAGATAGAGGAAAGGTATCAATTGCGAACTTATGGCATTTGATGATGTCTTTCGGCTGATGCAGATATCTATATACAGGCTGTCTCAATAGCTACGGCACAACGAACGTTACGCTTATTTTGTCGAATTTCAAAAAACGGTTATACTTGCTGTATTTGCGATGAAATAGTGTACAGTGTATTGCACGTTCGAAATTGGTGTAAATTCATATCACACACTAAATATTTATTTGTGATAGTTTTTTTGTTTCATCTGCTTAATTTATCGTGCTTGTGTTTTGTTACAATACCTAGAATAAAACTCCCTGCAAATTAGTTAAGTGGGTGATTTGGAAAAGGATCGAATTATTTGTTTGCGCGAAGACGGTTTTCCATTCAGGAAATTACATACATAACTTATAACGCTTCTAACTTACTATACAATGACGTGTCAGCCATCTTGTCCTCTGCCTACCTTACCTTTCTATATACTATATATGTATACACCAGTGTTGCTACTCGCTGACAGGCCTTACACCAGAAGTAACGTTTAGTCTGGTGCAGAGAAGGACTTGAATGGAATCTACATATATAGAACACAAAAATTGTTTCTACCTATATCCGTTATAGGCTTTGAAACCATCCAACCGCTGTGCCCCAAACCGGTTTCCTTACAAAGGTAATAATGCCGAGATGGTTTTAGACCACTAAAACAATGCATTAGGCACATTCGGTCCTTTCATGAAGTCGATTTTCGACTTTTCCCATACCAAAATTTTCCCGAATTTTGAAATTTTCCGGGTATCCGCTTGTATGAAAAATAAATAAAATAATAAAAGGTCTCTGCCAAACTTAATCAAAAACCCCCAATGCTTTCTAGATGGTGTCAGGTATTTATATGTAAACTGGGCAAATATGCGGTAACAGCTAGTCGCGGGGCGAGCGCATAAAAGTTTACACATAAAATAAAAGGTACGAAATAAATTATAAAACGTGCCGAAACATTTACCTTTTTAAAAGTCAGTGGGTAACATCCCTTAAATGCTTCAATCGTTAGATATGTTTCTACAGCTGTTTTAGTCAAGTAAGTCCGACGTGCGGAATGAATGTTTTTGAATGCCGAAAATGGCCGTTCCACATCTAGTGATGTTGTATTTGCATATTTAAAATAATCTTTGAAACAACTTAATGCACCTTCACACGTCTTAATATAAAAAAATCAGAGTATTTTTCTAAAACACCTTCAAATTTTCGTATTACACACCAAGTTTTTCGCCTTCTACAGCGCATAACTTACGCTGTGAACGCGTGATATAAATTATCACCAACTCCCCATCCCCTTATCTACTACACTGAGTATTACCGTTGTTTGCTCATTCGACTTATATGTTAATAAACTGCTTGCTTATAAGTCTTAACAAGTCGTGGTAATTGGCTCACATTAATAACAATTTACTTTGCCTCCCTTGATTAAGTTTATTTACTAGATTGACAACTTAATTCGATTTTATCAAGGAGAAATCACCTGGCGATATAGAATGCTGGTAAAAGCATTCTACTAACGAAACACAATTGTTAACTAAAATAGGACGACAGCACAGTTCAAATCCTTTCCTCTCTAAATTGTTCTTTACTACTTTAGTGGCAGATACCATATACGTAATTACATTTATTTATGTTGAAACCAATGAATAGCAAGAAACAGTAAATACTTATTATTTTTTGGATGTGCATGTAATTATTTTGTGTAGAGTTCATGAGATCTATTGTCAGTTAATTGTGTTAAATTATAATATCATTTTTTGTTGTAATGAAATCCGCATGTTTGAATCTCTTGAAACTACAACAAAAGACGACATCTACTGGTTGGAATCTAACATCGCATAATTAGATGTTTTATGGAGGGAGATCATAAGTAAGAGATAGGCAGCTTCCAGGCTGGCTTAATTCGGCGACCGTATACAATTTATAGGCACGAGGAAAACGAAAGAGAAGAAAAGGAGGAATAAATATAAGGAGAAAAAGAAAAAGGAAGCATTACAAGAAGTAAAACAAAACGCGGACCACCCAAGTTGAAATCTGTGATGATTGTACCGAATGCATTCTTATTGGTCAACAGATTGTTAGCGGATCGGTGTGTCCACTTTTATGGCTCATGTCTTTGTTAC
The DNA here is from genome assembly GCA_038088585.1 of Chrysina gloriosa. Lineage (NCBI taxonomy): Eukaryota > Metazoa > Arthropoda > Insecta > Coleoptera > Scarabaeidae > Chrysina > Chrysina gloriosa. Next base: position 48,986,695 of record CM076088.1, read on the forward strand.
GTTATTAATAATGTGCGCTTTTTTAACCTATACGGATCGGTTCTTAAGCGGTGATCGTTTGTGGTTACCATGTGTCCGGTATTTATACTTGAAAAAGGAAAATTATGACGCTAAGGACTTCTTCGCTGTAGGTACACATGTAGGAACGTAAAGTAGTATCAGAACTAACCGATTTACAGTATGTAGTAGCAGGTATTTTATTATTTACACAGAGATAAAATCAAGTAAGTCATATATGTATATATTCCCACAATATTTATTATTTTATAATTTATTTGTGGTCCAACCAAAAATACGTAATCGAACAAATAATTACACTTACGGCCAACTTTGAATGAATGACTACTGATATTAAGGCATAGCTTATTTCCCGAATAAGACATGAATAAATATGCGATTGTATTTTTACACAACAATTACAATTAACAATGCTGATTCGGAGAAACACATTGAGAACATTAGTTTACAACTTATTAACATTGCCATATCTTCCTTTTTCGATAAATTTTCTGACTGTATTGTATCTTTGACCGTTCAAATTTTAGTTACAGATGCATTATAATTTCATATTTAAGCACAGTAAAATTGAGTCACCCTTTTACAGATTTCTTAGCGGAAGATTTATTCATTTCTACTGCGGAAATTATTTTAGATTGCTTCTAAAATTAACAACAACTTTGTTTTCCAGATTTTTACATCTGTAACGATGCTTACAGAGCCAACCCAGATTGTCTTTAATGTTGCATGCCGTTGGCAAAATCAACCATCTTTCTGATATTTTAAAATCGGTGTAGTGCAAGTTCAGTACATTTTTATTCAAATTTGCCAAAGCAATTAGACATAGTTAGTTTACACGAAATATTGTATTTTTAAAACTTCCAGTAACTACGGCTCATTACCACAAATCGTCAATTTCCTTATACTTATTTCAATCACTATTGCTTACACCACTACAAGCGTTTCGGCAAGCTTCCTAGATTCAAACCCCCTCTTTAACTCTAAAAGGTGGGCACTTATGTTTTATGGCATTAAATAGAATGGAAAGTGAAACTATTATAATCGTTCCCATATACATATACATATCCCGTATACACATGTATGTGTAAACGAGACAGAAACAGTAAACGAAAGCGAAAGGAAAACGGGGTTGATTAAAATGGCGCTTTTGATTCGAGATTTGCAGTACGCGTGTGTACTGGTCCCTAATAAAATTGTAGGCAATTGAAAATTTGGTAAGGGATTTTACTAATGGTACATTCTAACCACCCTGTCGCAATAGTCCTCTAATCCCAAAACTTAGCAATAAATTTCGAGAAAAGTGGAAGACGACAATTATAATACCGGCAGGTTTTGAGATTAGAGGACTATTGCCAAAGGATGGTTAGTAAAATGCTTTGCCATATTGTAAGGGTTTTAATATTAAGGGACACTAATCTACAAAAATTTCACATTCAAAATTCAGATAATTGAGAGTTGAGCGTTAAATACACATACATATGTATCTATTTAATACTAGAAAATATAAAAGCTTCTACCGGATACAAGCAGCTATGTAGGGGAAGGTGGGCTAAGTTGGCGACCTTAAGAAAAAGGACAAATAGAATTCAAACTTCTGTATATTAGGCAGTCCAAAAATATTCAATGTATAGTATGATCCTAATATGTTAGACACCTAGCATATTATTGCCATAAAACCAATAGTTTAAAAAAGAAAAATAAATAAAGAACACACTGCATTTTCGTCATCTTATCCCACGGTTGGGTAAGATGGCTAACCCAATGGGGTAAGACGACTAAGCAGTCAAGATGTGCACAAATCACAAATAAACTGCCCAATACCTCCATACGATGAACAGTTTTCATGCCACCATAAGTCGCATTGGTCACAAAGGATCCATTCTTCTCTTGGTGGATCTATATAGGTTTCAAAACACCCGGGACACGCTACGGCTTTGTCATTTTTAACATCCGACTGGGATCTTTGAGACTGTTCTTTTTGACGCGCTGTTGTAGGACTGCTTCTCCTCCTCGACAGCATAGTGTGCTGCGATCAAGCTATCGTCGCTCAACTCTCGCCGATTAGTTTTTCTTTCGTAGGTACGCGGCATTTGACAAACAAATACTATAGTTAATATTTTGCTAAGACAACGAACCCGGTACCCCGGTACGCGCATTAACTGGAGTAAGATGACTAATTCGTTAACTTGCCCCCGACGGCACACTGAACAATGTTTTCGTATTTGTGATTCACGGAACAGAAAATTCACTATAATTTTCGCGAAATACAATATAACAAGATTGACACTAATGGACACTACAACGCAAGATTTCCTCTTACCTTAAAATAGTGAAAAGTCCTTAGTTGGCACCAGCCGAAAATAATAACACTAACGGTAGAATTTGACAAACAGCCATAACGCCCGTAACTCATTCTTCGGCGGCAACTAATTTCAGCTAGTTACACTTAAGCAGCCACAGAGTGCCAACGTAAATATCAATTTGTTTTACATTTTGCCCAAACGATCGTTCGTTATCTTACCCACCTCGCTATCTTACCCCACCTTCCCCTACGAATAAGAAATAAAAGCTCAAACAGATTTATAAGTAAAACGGGGTTGAAACAAAGGCATATACTAACCCTATTGCTCTTTGGCGTGGTCCTAGATGAAATATTGGAGAGATATAAGACAAATAAGCTAAAAAAGGATGTTTATTTTATTCTTGACTTTTGTCCAGCGTATTGGATGATGACAAACTTTTCTGTTACTACGTGACCTGGCACCACCATACTTGATTCTATTATTTTACCCACCTTGAATACTCACTACGTTTAATCAAGAGTGGTGGTTGCGGTGCAGCGCGGTTTTCATTATAGGTTATAATATACATGATCAATATGAATAACAATTTCTTTACAATGTTTTCTAAACAAAGTATAATATTGGAAATTGGAGAATGGAGAATGGAAAGTATAAAAATAGCCTAACAGCACTACGCTGATGATCTGTTATTATGGGTGAAACAAAACATAACTACAGCACAACACAGATGTCTTAAATGAAGAGTTGCCAAGAGCTGACATGAAAGTGAATATAAAAAAGATAAAGTCAATGATAATAGGAACAATCAAAGAGAAACAACGAGTCAACATTGCAGGAAAGAATATACAACAAGTTGAAAAATACGCCTACCTGGAACGATCATCAATGAAGAATTGACCATGGAGGACAAAGTTAATAAGACGATCGCAAAAACATAAAGACTCTTCAATGCGATGAAGACAAAATGTCTCGGCAAGAAAGGAGTAAAGTAGGAAGATGTACCAAAATTGACGCAGAATAGGATATCCCCGATAGAGTAGTTGCAAATGTTATCTATTTTTCAAAATACACAATATGTAAAATATTTAAGGCTTGACATTAAAGAATTGGGTATCAGGGAGACATTTTTGATTAACGTACTTAGTTTAAAGCATGGAATACAGAAAGGTGATGAAAACTATAGCATCCTACCTAAAATAACAAAGTTGAAATCGATTTCAAATAAAGAAATGGTTAAACATCATAATCTTCCAATGAACCAGTTGCATGGTTGGCGTGTATGTTTGTTTTCGATTGTGTTAAAGTTAACAATATTCAGGAAATTAATCAATACCTATTTACTGTTTCTTTTAAATAAAAGACGGCATATGTTTCAAACTTCATCAAATTCTATTGCGTCAGTGATTGGTCGTCAATGGTCGGTGTAACCTTTCACGTGACCCTTTTCATAATTCTTTTGTTGCCCCTTTCCTTTCTTTTGTTTCTGTGGTCTGTATATTCGTAGTTAGCGTGTTCTTTTATAACGGATATAAGAGGCTTTAAACAAGAGCTTATTATCGTTCCAGACTCGAACATATTCGTTATAAATATGTTTAGATGCCAAAGAACGATTGGAGTAACGTGTAATTACGAAAATAGCTCATGCTTATATTATGACACCTTTTTGATAGAACGAGATAGGAGTAATATATACACCTTCATTATTTACATGTAAATTGAGAAGTTTAACGATGATGCGGATTTCCATCTTCTCCCTAATGAATTATTTATAAGTGTTGAGTGGTTTATTTCATGTAGATTTGTGATGTATAAATATAGAAAATTCCCTTAAATTTAGTCTTGCTGATATTTTACAAACTCGTTCTTTTGTTATTGTAAATATCTATAGATACGTGTATATTTGGTAAATTTTGGAGACATAAACCTCTGTTTATAGGTATCTATACCTTGTTTCAAAAATATAGAGACGAATTTCTGAACAAACTCCAAGCCCAAATTACACAGTATAAAATCTGGAATAAAATTTACGCGGCCAATTAAAGCAATATTCAGATCAGCAAAATGTATGAGGCACAGAAAAATATAATAAACACTGCAATAACTAGCGGTAATAAACAAATGTCAATACATTTGACAGACTTACGTATACTATACTATTATAGCAGGATTGGTGCAGTATAATTTGGTGCTGCTTTCGATCAATCAGAATTTACTATAAAAGTGGTGTGCAAGTTATAGTGATATAAGCCAATGTTGAAATTCTAACTACGTAAATGGTTTAAGTTTGGTTTCGTTTGAACTCTTGTGTCTAATGTCTAATTTCTAACCTTGTCACTAGAAAGTGGTGGAAATCAAATAACTAGGGTAATATACCTGTAAAAATTTGATGTAATTTGCAGGAAAAAGAATCACAACCTTAATTTCACAAAATATTTTACAAATATACCTAGCAACTTTGATGCCTGCAATATACTTATAAATTTACAAATACGCATGAATTCTACAAGATCTCAAGTTAGTTTGTGTATTTCAGGTGTCAAAGCTTACAGGTAATGAAATTACGGGAGCTGTTTCGAATGCTCTAGGAATTTGGTCGTAGTTTGATTGCTTAAGTCTGATATGTATGTATATTGTGGTATAGTAATACTCGAAGGATTAATTACCATTAGAAAATTCATCATTTATTACAATTCAATATATCAAAAATCACAGTTAATGTTGAGGTTATGGTCTTCAATTGATATTCGGTTTATTTTGGGGTTCTATTTATACCTTTTCGACACTACACCCACCACTTTTTGAGCATTTTATTACCATACGGGTATTAGCTTCTTATTTTAACTCCAGCCAGAAACGTTTAATGGGAGAAACAAATGTAACTAGAAATAAATTAATTATTATAAAAAGAATCGATTAAAGAGAGAACTCATAAAAAAATACTGGATATGAATAACCTAGGATACATCAACATTCAACACAGGTTTCTATAACAACGATATGCCTGGATAAACTGGAGTCGAGGAGAATTAAAGTTTTCGTTTCGTGGACAAGATAGATAAGTCAACAAATAAGTCTATAAATATATTTCGAATAAAAGGGTTTTAAGAAGAAGTACCAGTGAATGAAAGAACCTCACCACACCGTAGAAGAAAGAATTTAAAAAGGAGAAGAATCCATAGAAAGTAGAGCTGCATCGAGAAAGGAAGAATATTTCTCAAAATTTATAAATATAATTTGTTATAATTTATGCTTTTTATATCATTAATTAAGAGCTAGGGCGGTGCAATTTTGTTTAAGAAACTAACTAAATAACTTGCTATTGATCAGAGACAAATCTTGATACATGATGATGCTGATTTTACAATAATGGAAGACCCCACTAATTGACAAAGAGATCTCAAAGGGGTTTCTATTCTAATATGGTTCCAAAGAATTGGAATTGTGTTTCTCACTATGGAGGACACACGTTTGTGGCTATACGTTTCAAAATACGTTTTGTTCAAAACAGTTCAAATATTTTTGTCTTTGTTAACGTTTTAAATACGTTTGTCATAAACGTTTCATTTTCTATCCATGTATATAAGGATCGAACGATTTGTCTACTTTTAAACAGGGGGACAGCCGGTTAGGTGCCGAACAACCCGGCCCTAATATGCTTGTACGTTTAGTACACAACCAGCGGTTATCGGAAGAAAGCGAACGGATGTCGTCGGTGAGGCAGGTCAGTTCAAGACGACGTTCGAGTCATATGGTTTTATGCTCAGTCTCTGTACATTGCTTTCTTCTAACGCGCTGGCCCTACCAAGTAAGCGACATCGCAACGGGCCATTCCTCCAGTAGTCGGTCGGTCCATTCGAATCATAGTCGACGTAATGGGCCACATGTTTTAGTCAACGGTCGATGAATGAGGCTTTGTAAATTCACACCGCAGCTGACCGATGAAGTTTCTCTTATCTATAGGTTAAGAATTTTCTGTGTACGCATTATCGAAGGCGTTCGTTGTCTGTAGGCGACGAATTGTAGGTAGATAACGTTTGAAATTTAGTAGATATACAGGAAGAAACGGGTACTAATTTTAACACATTGATAAAAATAAAGACAATCATTGAAATTAAGAGAGATGAAAATATTAATATATAGAAAAACTGTTGATATGATATTCTATTTAGAATAATATGTTTAAATCCTTAACAATTCAATATATCAAAATTCACAGTAAATGTTGGGGTTTTGGATGTTCATGTTCAAATGACATTCGCTTTAGTTCTGGGTTCTATTTGTACTTTTCTGATACCACGCACGCCACTTTTTGAGCATTTAATTGCCCTGCAGGTGTTAGCTTCTTTTTGAAGTCCAGCCAGAGACGTTTAGTGGGAGAAAAATGTAACTATAAATCAAATTATCAATCATTATAAACAGCATCGATTAAAAGATAGAAAGCAATGTAACCATTTAAACACATACATTCAGCACTTTCACATCACAAGAATTCCTAATTACCACTGGATATAAGAAATCAAGGACACCTGGGTATCAATAATATAAACCTCTGTAACAACGTCACGCCATGATAAAGTGTTATCCATGGTAAATACTAAACAGCTAGTTATCTGGACAATGGAGAGATAATGTAATAAACTTTGGATGGAAAAACGTCCTAGTTTCCGAAAAAAATGCGGGTATGTTTGGTTGACGACCCGAAATGATAAGACAAAAAGTCATTGAAGTAAAAATTTTACTGCGTTAAAGGTGGATTGAAATAGAAGTTTCAACTATATTTGGACCAAAAGGTTTTTAAAGGAAGTAACCATTAATTAAACAAAGCTTTATCACACTAAAGAAAGAATTTAAGAGGGGATCCATAGCAAGAAATTCATCGATTAGAAGAAATTACATACTGACACACAAAGCACAGTAGATAATTATTTTCTATTTATATCAAATATTTCTAAAATCTTGTAAATACAATTTGTTATAATTCATGCTTGTTATGATATCTTTAATTAAGAGCTAACATAAGCCGGTGCAATCTTGTTAATATAATTATCTAAATTCTCAAGCTGCCTATTCAAATCACGGAAGTAAGTGATTACTAGAGTTGGCCAAATTCGATTCGATCCTATATGTAACTCGACCGGGGGACTCCGGGTAACCCCACGAAACATATATGTTGTCAGCGCGTCGTTTTCTATTCTAGTTCTAACAGGGTATCCATGTTGTGTATTTTGCATTTCGTAAACTTACCGATGTCACGTCAAGAACGTGTCACTTATTGCGCACTTACAAAAATCGGTCGCATGGTTTCGCATGGAGTGTAGAGGAAGTAAAGTGTACTGTATTTACTGTAATGCGAAGCTATGCAGTTATCTTATAAGTAAATGGCGTACCCCCGTAAACAGTTCAAAACAAAAGACAAAACAGTTTACCATATATATAAGCATCTTATACGATTTGATCACTGTGGTTCACGATGGATGAAACAACGGATACAAAGATATAGTATCCTTCATATTTTAGTGCCAATATTTAAAACAAATGGACCTTCTGTACCGTACCTCTAGCACTAGAATTGTCAAAGTTACTGTACACAAAATAGTGCACGATTTCATAGTCATGCCGCAAAAATTCTTATCCAACCAAGTATGTATATTTGTTTCGGCGTATCGGATTCGTGTGCTAAAGCGCGTGCGCAGAGGAAAAACAAAAGATTATTTATTGCGCAACAACAATATATAAGTATGTCAGAAAAACAGTTATAACGAACCAGCACGTAGTAGTAGATTTCGTCGTGAAAATAAATCAGTGACGTTAATCAGAGCAGTATTATTTCATCATCATAGCCCCATTCCTTCAAAGCAGTAGGAATCATCATTGGTTCTTCGAGCCGGATTCTGGATTGGAACAGCATAGCAAGCAAGGGAGACATCGCGGTCACAGCATCATCGTCACATATATAAACATAGTAAGTGCTATCCTTTCTCAAATCCTTTCAACCACAGTATATTATCTGCACATTTACGCCTAGCTGATTTATTACAATGAACGATATGAACTCACTAATCGTAAAGCGTGGTGCTCTAAAAGGCCAACTCACTAGATTTGCAAATTACGACGATAAAATAAGCAAACCATTGACTAATGATAGTGCAAAGGAACTATCACTAAGATTATCAAAGGCAACTCTACTATTCAATGAATTTGATAACATTCAGACGGAAATAGAGTTAATAGACAGCAATATGGAAAACCATGAACAAATAGATGAATTTGAAAATAATTACTTTTCACTCATTCCATTAGCTTCACGATTAGCTGAACAATCATCAGAAAAGCAAAATTCATCAAATTTAGATGTTAGTGCGAATAAATCAACACAAAAGGTATTCGGAGTAAATCTGCCCATGATCAATTTACCATGTTTTGCTGGTCAATATAGTAAGTGGGTTGAATTTTACGACACGTTTAAATCTTTAATTCACGAAAACAATTCGTTAAATAACATCCAAAAATTTCATTACCTTCGATCATCACTAAAAGATGAAGCAGCCAGAGTGATTCAATAATTGGAAGTTTCAGACGTAAGTTACACAATTGCATGGGAAACCTTATGTCACAGATTTGATAACTAACGTTTAATAATACAAAACCATGTAAAGGCACTCTTTAATTTAAATTCAGTATCAAAAGATTCAAAATATAATCTTAGAGTTATATTCGACGAAGCATTAACTCACATACGGCCCTTATCTGCATTAGGTCAACCAGTTGAACACTGGGATACATTACTCATTTATTTGATTTGCACGAAAATAGATATTTCATCACGACGCGAGTGGTAATTCTTTAAAGGTTCAGGAGACCAACCTTTTCAGAATTTTCGACATTTCTACAGAAACGGTATAGCATATTAGAATCTATCGAGTTAGATAAATCAAATATTCAAAGACACGCAAACACCCAAAGGTGTTTTATCAGTAATTCCTTTGCATGTATCATGTGTAACGGACAACATACAATTTACAATTGTGCAGAATTTTTGAAATTATCCATAGAAAATCGCGTAAAACAAGAAGAGGCACAGAAGTTATGTATTAACTGTTTGCGCAAAGGACACGTCATTAAAGATTGTAAGGCATCTACTTGCAGAAAATGTAACCAGAAGCACAATACATTGCTTCACCTTAATAATAATACAAACGCTAACGATAGTCAAATTAAACACGATGATATAGAATCAGAACCTGTACCATCCACATCATTTGTCGCAAATCATTCTCACATACACCCAAACTAAGTTTTATTATCAACCGCGTGTGTTAATGTGTATAACAATAAGGGTCAAAGTTTCACTTGTAGAGTGCTGCTGGATTATGGATCGCAATCCAATTTTATAACCGAAAAACTATGAACTTTACTAAATTTAAAGAAACAACCTATAAGTTCATCAGTAATAGGTATCAACCATTCATTATTGCCAACACGGTTTTCTACAGAATTGAAGATTTCTTCTTTATGTAACAAATTTCACACCCACATCTCATGTCTAGTATTGAATAACATTACTGGTAACTTACCTAATGTAACTTTTGATCCATCGATGCTTAACCTTCCTAAAAATCTTCATCTTGCTGATCCTGAATTTTACAAGTCCCGTCCAATTGATATGTTAATAGGTTCACAATTATTTTGGCAATTGTTATGTGTCGGTCAAATCAGTTCGGGTAACCATAATCCACTGTTACAAAAACCCAACTTGGATGGGTAATTACTGACTACTACATCCGTTAAATGTAGCCGATCGTTCTGTAGTTCGACTCATCTCGAACAACAACTACACAAATTTTGGAAAATCGAGGAAGTGGATACGCCTCGATTGTCGGCAAATGATCAATATTGTGAAGAATTCTTCAACAGCACTACTGAACGCACTGCTGATGGTAGATTAGTCGTCCAAATCCCATTTCTACAACCCACCTCTCATTTAGGTCATTCAAAAAAAACTGCAATAGACAGGCAGCTTTCATTACAGAGGAAGTTTGCAAAATATGCAGATTTCGCAGAAGAATATAGAAAGTTTGTGACAGAATATAAATCTCTCAATCATATGTCGTTACTCCCAATAAATACCGATTCCAATGAGTCACATTTTTATTTACCCCATTATGCGGTATTAAAGGAAGAGCCTCACTACGAAATTGCGAGTAGTGTTTGACGGCTCTTCGAAAACCTCGACAGGTCTATCCCTCAACGACATACAGGCGGTAGGTCCTCCACTTCAACAAGATTTAATCTTCATTCTTCTACGATTCAGAACTCATAAATATGTGGTTAGCGCGGACATAGCAAAAATGTACCGTCAGATTCTTATTCACCCCTCGCAACGTGATATGCAACGTATAGTATGGCGTGAATCACCTGAAGACCCTATGAAAAGCTACACTCTGAATACTGTGACTTATGGCACTACGTCGGCGCCCTATTTAGCATTGAGATGTCTAAAACAATTAGGTATCGAAAATCAGTCACAATTTTCTCGAGCTTGTAGTGTAATTTTTAACGATTTTTATGTCGACGACCTATTGAGCGGCGCATCTTCGATAGCCGAGCTCAAGGATATTTGTCAAGATGTTGCTAGTATCTTAAAACAAGCTGGATTTACATTACGAAAGTGGAACTCCAATGATTCAGACGTCATACAGTCAATGTCATCAGCAGCATCTGAAGGTGATATGCACATCAACTTAGGAGAAGATTCCAAGGTTTTAGGAATACGGTGGCCCCCTTCACAAGACACATTACAATATCACATAAAATTTTCTGGTAATACAAAGGCTACTAAACGTATTATATTGTCAACAATTGCTGAAATCTATGAACCCCTTGGTTTAGTAAGCCCGGTAATTGTTAGTGCAAAAATTCTAATTCAAAGGCTTTGGCAAGCTAATCTACATTGGGACGAATATATTCCATTAGAACTGCATTCAAAGTGGTGCACATTTGCCCAAGAATTACCTAAATTAAATAAATTACGTATTTCTCGGAATGTAATTCTTGACACTGTCTGTCAAGTGGAATTACATGGGTTCTGTGACGCATCAACAGTAGCATATGGTGCATATGTGTACATCAGATCGACTAGTAACTGCAATCAAATTTCCACATATTTCATTTGCGCAAAATCCAAGGTGGCTCCGCTAAAAACCGTATCACTCCCACGATTAGAACTGTCAGGAGCGTTATTACTATCAGAATTACTAAAGAAGGTGTGAACCTCATTGCATTTAAACTGGAATGCATGTTACTACTGGTGTGATTCCACAATCGCGTTAGCATGGATATGTGCATCTCCTCACCGATGGCAAACCTTTGTATCTAATCGCGTCGCAAATATTCAAAACTTAACAGATATATCTGACTGGTATCATATCCGCTCACAGGATAATCCAGCTGATATTGTGTCACGAGATATCTCCGCCACTAGCTTAGAGAATAATAGCTTATGGCGGTCCGGACCATCGTGGCTCAGTCAACCCGAAATTTTCTGGCCATCACAGAACAAAACAATTGACGATTTAGAGTCAGTAACACTTGAATCTCGAAAAACCGTTAGTTTATGTAGTATAGCAGTAATGCCTGACATCTTTAATAAATATTCGTCTTTCGTGAAATTAAAAAGAATTGTCGCACACATGCTTAGATTCGCATCTAATTGCAAATCATCCAAGGTTAACCGAAAGGTAGGAATATTCTCAACGTCTGAATTAACGGCGACTGAAATCTGTATTATCAAATTACTTCAAATGCAGTGTTTCTCACTAGAATACACCAAATTACAACAATCAAATTCTATTGACAGTAAAAGCAAACTTAAGTCATTACATCCCTTTCTAGATGACCACGGTCTGATTCGTGTAGGCGGACGCATAAGCCAGTCAAATTATAACTACTCAAAAGCATCCTATAATTCTACCAAGTAGTCATCACATTAGCGAAATAATCATTCGGGACGAACATATTGGTTTGCTTCATTGCCGACCGCAAGCATTGCTGGGCTCACTTCGAGAAACATATTGGCCTATTGCAGGAAGAAATCTTGTGCGTAAGATTTGCCCCAATTGCATAACTTGCTTTCGTGTTGAACCTACCACAAACTTTGAATTAATGGGTAATCTTCCACCGACTAGATTGAATCCGCCGCGTCCTTTTTCAGTAACTGGTGTAGATTATGCCGGACCCTTTTTGATCAAGGATCGCAGTACTCGTGGAGCCAAACTAGTAAAATCCTAAGTGTGTCTTTTCATATGCTTTGTCACCAAAGCGATTCACTTAGAGCTAGTTTGTGACTTGACAACTCAAGTATTTATATGTGCATTAAAACGGTTCGTGGGTAGGCGAGGTCATGTATCTCACATCTATTTGGACAATGCAACCAATTTCGTAGATGCAAATAAGGAATTATCAGAGATATATAAGTTCTTACGAAAGGAAGTAACTAACATTAGCAATCTATTACACAACGAGAATATTGCTTGCCATTTCATACCCCCTAAATCTCCTCATTTTGGTGGGTTATGGGAAGCGGATGTTCGCACAACTAAATATCACCTAAAAAGAGTACTGGGTAATACAAAATTAACTTATGAGAAATTTAACACCGTACTAGTGCAGATAGAGGCTTAGAGACTCCCGACCGTTGACTCCTCTATCCCATGATCCAAACGACTTAAATCCCCTAACTCCCGCGCACTTTTTAATTGGTGAACGATTGACTGCAATACACGATCGCGACCAACGCAAGATTCCCGAATCTAGATTAACCGTGTTTCAACACATTCAACAACTACAGCAACACTTCTGGAAACGCTGGTCGAAAGAATATGTTTCTGGACTTCAACAGCGGACACGGTGGAAGAGCACATCGCCCAATCAACTACAACCTGGGAAAATGGTCATCATTAAGGAAAACAATATTCCACCCTTACATTGGCAGTTGGGACGCATCACGAAGGTACATCCAGGAAAGGATAACCTAGTGCGCGTAGTGTCTGTGAAAACATCATCTGGTCAAATAAAACGACCAGTAACAAAAATATGTGTATTGCCAAGTGATAGAGAAAATTAGGTTAAATAATTCATTGTTAATTATCAGTTTGAAAATTTGGTTTTTCGCCCGGGGTATGTTTCGGCGTATCTGATTCGTGTGTTAAAGCGCGTGCGCAGAGGAAAAACAAAAGATTATAACGAACCAGCACGTAGTAGTAGATTTCGTCGTGAAAATAAATCAGTGACGAGCAGAGCAGTATTATTTCATCATCATAGCCCCATTCCTTCAAAGCAGGAGGAATTTCACACCTCCATATAACATTTTTACTGCATACGATGCATCTTGTAGCCATAACTGTTAGATTGCATGATACGTGTTTGTCATTGGAACAATGAATGATATGTATGCGAACACTCGAAGCCACGTTAAATCAACTAATTGATTCTACAAGCCAAATAGCGGAAAAATCTTGATTACGTCAAACTTCCTGGTGTATTTCCGAGTGACATTGATTCATATTTAAAATTTTGCATATCCTAGTTCGATTAATGCATTTCTCTACTAATAGAGGCATTTTTAGTAGCAAACGCTGAAATTGAACAGAAACGACCATACAAAGATAATCTAATGATCCAATTTTGCAATAGATCTGGACATTGTCTGGTTACACTGCTCTCCTGTAACACAGGCAGCGATTTCTCACTTCATATTTGATTTATAGTTGTCGCTTTTTGTAACGCCATTAAATTTCCGGTAAAAGTAAATAACCTACCTATTTATACAAGTGAAACTTGCCATAATTTAATATTAGTAATACAAGCCCGCAGTTGGATTCCTTTGTGACGCTCATGTATTCGTCCTGTGCTAGGCAACTCCATTGATTACCAACAAACAGCGTTGTATACCGAATAGCGGCAAAAATGAGTGCGAGTAAAGCTATGTATGCAGTTAAGATTATTGATTGCTGCTACATACACATATCACTATCATATACAGTGAAAAAGAAACTTCTACAGATGTCCATAGTTTAATGAGACCGATGCGGGTGCAAAGGCATAAGATAAAATATACGTCTGTACAGCTCTCGCAATGTAAGTTGGCGAAGGGTGGGAGTGAGTTCGCGCAGATAGAGGAGCGATAGATTGCTTATCATTCGTCCTGCAACGTTCCCGTATCAGTGGCGTACCTGAAGGTTCCCAATTGCTAATTAAATTTATATTTAAAAATACAAACAATTTCTTTTTAAACATAATTGCTTTTTAATTTACTTAACTTATATGTCGTTAAGAGAGTTATCTGAAAGTACAATAATTATTAGTTAATATTAATGAAAATTTAATGGAGTTACGAAATGAATGAATTAAAAGAAAGTTAAACTAATCACAGTCATCGAAGTATAGTTCATCATCACTATCTTCATCTAAATTAATAATAAGCAGTTCACAGCTTTCGTCAACCAGGATCCCATTCTGTAAATATTCTTCTTCTACTTTCATGACATGCTGACAGCGTTTCTGCCAGTCCTCCATTGATATATTTGAAAACTCTTCCTCTGTTAATTTCTTTACATCTTCTAATTTGAATGTGATGTTTCTTGCTCCCACATTATTCTTAATCTGTGCCCATACCATCTCAATAGGATTGAGGTCTGGATGATATGGAGGCACCCTTAAAACAGTATGCCCCTTCTGTTCAAAACATTATTCTTTATGTGACTTGATTATATGATATAGGTAATTATGGTTTCAACATATTGGTGTCAAAGGGAATCCTCTTAGCTGTCAACCATTGAACCATTTCTATTTTGCTACTGACAGATGTAGGTGCTTTGTTTGCTTGAACATTATGGTAGGGAGCATTATTTATGACAACCACAGATTTGTCAGGCAGATTTGGAATTAGTTTCTCATTTACCCACTTTCCGTAATTTTCGGCGTACATATCGTCGTGGTAATCACCACTTTTTGAGCCAGATTTAAATATTAGTAAGCACCCTGGAAGAAAACACATACTACCGCCCGCGTGTATTATAATTAGTCTTTGCCCTTTAAATATATTTTTTACAAGACCTTTTGCACTTCTATCGCTCCAATTTTTCGATGAAGTATGACCAGTATGAATATATGTTTCGTCAATATACACTATGGGATTTTTGTTTTGCCGAAGAAATTTTATTTTCTGTAAATAATCTATTCTTCATGACCTAATATCTATTCGTTCGATTAATATTTTTCTGTTATTTTGTGTACACCTAAATATGAATCCCATATCTTTCACAATTTTTCGCAGCGAAGTTTCTGAGCCCTCTAATTCTAGTTCTTTACTCGCCTTCTTATGTAAAGCGCCTATAGTAACTCGACAGTCTTCTGTACGGTGAAAATTATATATTATGTGTGGCAGCTCTCTAATTTTGTATTCCGGCAACTGTGTAACAGAGCAACGCCGCTGTCGCTTTTTTACTGGATTGCGAAATTTATTCTCTCCGGGAGTACTTTCGGCTTTGCCTTCCTGAACAATTCGCTCGATACTTCTTATAGATATACCGGTTGCATTCGAAACACATTCTTTTATATCTGATAAGGACTGTTGTACCGTTTTTAAACCAAAAAATAATTATACACATTAAAAACTATTACCCGCGCTTGACTATATATCACTTTTCCTTCACCTACGGAACTCTTATTGATACGACAATGGTAATTCCTATGCACTGTCTGAATCAGACAGTTGGGGGTACGTGTCCTAAATACGTTTACGGCGCAACCCCACCGCTCGCCAACTTATATTGCGAGAGCTGTACCCAGTTTAGCCATTTCAACATAAAACACGAACCGCCAATGTAGAAGTTGCCACCAGCGCAAATAAAATATTTGGTGCCGTTCAATATTAATTACACATGTAAGGAACAGAACAGTCTACCTGTGTAAATTGAAAATAGAGGTCTTTAGAAACTTATAGATACACACTTTCGTTTCTATATTTTATTTCATAGAAAGACACTGCAGAAGGATTCATTTTGTTGATTGAAAGAAGGGAAACAATTTATATTAGTAAATCCAGGTAATAAGAAGCAGTAAATTACCTTTTATTGCACTTCGCATTAGTACTATTTCTAATTAAAACCAATTCTTTTCGAAATTCCACATAAGATAGATTTATGTATCTGTAGTGTACTTTAAACCATTTAGTTTCACAGTCAGCTTTTGTATTTTATTTATAAATCGTATTTATAAAACTTGTTGACATTGTGTTCTATTCTTAACAATGCTTATACATAATTATAAAATTTCCAAAATATAAAATTGTGTACGTATTTATTTTAACGCAAGGATGAGTTAATTCAATGCAGTTAATAGTTTATGCATCGATTACTATCGATAAATGTAACGATGTTAAGCTGAGGTGTATGGGTGGTTTGCCTAAAATCGTAATGCAAAAAACACTGCAGGATCCAACAGCAGTGAATGCCAATCTTGAATTTGTTTTGTCAGAATGTTCGGCGATTGAATACCGAGACATTTTTATATTTTAAAACTCTCGCTAACAGTGATTATGAGGTACTTATTTTAACAGAACCGTGGGCTAATGATAGTTTACTTAATTATGAATTATTTACTGATAATTATGTAGTAGTATTTAGGTGTGATAGCGAGAGTGGTGTATATATATCAGCACTACACAGGCCCAAGGCTTGTTCGGAGCCACCGAGTCGTATACATAGTGGCATTTCTTTGCTTTCAACAGCATATTGGAGGTAACACATCCATTTTAGGATTTTTAACTGCTACACTCCGTCGCGGCTAGGTTTCGAACACAAACCTTTCCAATGTGAAACGTGAGTTTCACCATTCAGCCACTAGGGGGTTGCTAATCAGATTAATAGCTGTAAAAATCAAAATAACAGACTCTTGGACTTTATTTTTTACTCAAGGAATGCTGTGTGTAATTGTGATAAAGCTGATTTTGCATTGGTACCAGAGAATCCTCACCATCCGGCGCCTGCTTTCGATTTTACCTACAGTGGATTTACTTATAGTTGGTTTGAATTCTCTGATATTCTGAGATTAAATTTCAAACGCGCCAACTGTTGCTAACTATGTGAGTTGCTTTCGACAACCAACTCTGCTTTAGATTGTGATGCTGTTAATATTGCATGTGACAACGTCTATTATATACTAAAAGACTATTTTCGGCGTTGAGTTCCAATAGCTGTATCAGGGAGGAGTTCCTTTCCGTCTTGGTATTCGTTAGATAAAAAACTATAGACGGATATCTCTGATGTGTACCTATTTTTGAGATAATGATTGCCAAACCAATCAATAGTCATATCGTTAATCGGCTTTCTATTAATCAGCATGGTTTTGTGAAGGGTATATCGACATAATTTATACTGGTTTTTAAAAGGCATTTTATTCAATGCAACATGTTAAAATTCTACGGAAGGTGAATGCTTTTGGTACTTCGAATGATCTGATGCGGTTGCTTGAATCCTATTTGTCTCGGTGGGGAGTTCCTCAGGCATCAGTGGTGGGACCGCTACTTTTCCTTATTTTCGTGAATGAAATCACACACAATACATCGTCGCACTGTCTATTATATGCTGATGATCTAAAGAATTTTCGTCGTATTGGAAATATTAGAGACTGTGGAATCTTACAGAATGATTTAACCAACCTTGAACGCTGGAGTCTTGAAGACGAACTTCCATTTAATATAAGTAAATGTAAAGTGGTGAGTTTTACGAGGAAACAGCATGTTGTCACGTTTAGATATTATACATATATGTGATTCATCTGGATATATGTGAGTATTTCACTAATTTGGGTGTGTCATTTGATGAGAAGCTAATATTTAATTTACATGTTGAAAATATCTGCACACAATCGTTAAGAATGCTTGGGTCCCTTACAAGAAACACCAAACATCTCAGCAATGACACTGTAGGACGTAATAATAAATTACAAAATTAGTGGTTTGCTTAAGTTGTAGAGAAAGAAAAATAAATTAAATAACAAGATAATTGAGAAGAATGTCAGAAACAACAAAATAAACTCTTGAAAATTTAGACAATGCAAAAATCGAAGGCAGAACTTTTATTTTCCACCCTACGATTGGGAGCAGAATCTGCAGGATGCATTTGTTTTATTAAATTATCTTTTTCACTACATCCAAAAGAGTTTTTCTTTCTTTCTTTCTTTATTACTCTTGTATCCTCCTAACCGACCGTTAAGTATTCAGAGAAAGTATATTTCTATGATATGAAATATACACTCACTCAATTTATTTACAACCTGAAAGCATAATATATGTACATACATATTTATATTATATTATACGAGTACAATTTACTACGTTTTGCTTTTCGTCTGAAATGTTACTGAAAATGTAATTCGGAGGATATAAGTGAGCACTAAAACTAGTGATACACATAGCGGGACTAAAGTGGGTGGCGTTGACACACATGACGGGTATATCGCGGGAGTGCAGATACGGACAGAGAAAACACTGGGTCCACCAGTACAATAAATTTCGACAGGAAGATGACACTTCCCAGAAATTTTATGCCGACATCTTACAATCTGAGGATAAGTTCTACACATCTTAACGCTTATAGCTATGCATTAACGTAATCGGACATAAGGTCGGCAACAAAATAAGCAAATTGGTATTTTCAAACATAAGATCCCCTACGCCCTTATTGTACGAGGGCGCGTTAATATATAAGGTCTCCAACCATGCCTTTGTGTGAGGGATGAAAGCAAGTTCTAACCTGCAGACTGTAATTTCGAGTTGCTCGTTCTGGCATGCCGAGTTTCAGTTGCCTGTGTGCCATCGTTGAGTAACAATATCATTTAACATGAGTTCAACGCTATAAGGTTGCGCGTCAATCGAAATTTACAGGTGTTTGAAAGATGTTTATGGCAACGATTGTATGGATGTGAAGAATGTACGCCGGTGGGTTTGACGTGCAAAACTTTGTAATAGAGGCGAAATTATGCTCACTGTTTTCTGGGATGCAAAGGGAGTCATTCATACCGAATATCTGCCGAACGGATCAACAATTCATTCACTAAGATACTGCGAACCTTCACGACAACTAAAAAATTGTATCCGTGTAGTAAGACCGGAAAGGACGGTTTCTTCTGAAACCGTAACAACACCAGATCGCATTGCAGCAATCAAACGATGAAGATCGTGACGAGCCTGAAATTCAAGGTTGTTTCGAAACAACTATGCAGTCGCGATTTGGCACCTTCAGATTTCTGGTTGTTATCAAAGTTGAAGGAGGTATTGAAAGGTCAACATTTTTCATCAGACACTGAAGTCCGCCATTCAATAATTAATGTAATTTCCAACAACTTACTCTAACCTACGTTAACCACAGCATTTTCACAAATGTAATAATTTTAAATAAAATATCATTTATCAGTTTAAATTTAAGCAAAATCTATCTAAGGTATTGCATATTATTCTAGTAGCAGAAAAACAAGCACAATACATTCAAAACTTTTGTAGTAAATGTTAAGGAGATAACCTTCATTTCAAGACATTTGGTAAGGGCTACGGTCTTTTAAGGTGCGTCGGTGCGGCTAAGGTCCAGGTCATCGTAAGTCGGAACGGGTCCCTTCCACCTGCTTCTTCCAGATCAGACTCTGGACGAAGTAAACGCCAAGATAATTCAGGGCTCCAATGTAGTGCGAACTCGCCCACATGGATGTGTTCACCGGAAGACTTCTTCCTTAGCGTAAATCTAACTGCTACATGTTTGCGTTCGTTTACTTACAGTCTCCATCAAGATATCCAGCTCAGGAAACCATCAATGACACGCAGTAGCCACCTAATGATTAATGTTTTGCTTTCGCAGACTGTCTGGATTTCTCTCTCTCTCTCTCTCTCTCCCTAGAGTGATCTTGCATGTACACAATGAAGAGACGTGAGCACAGGAGCGGTCTCTATAAAATGCGGAACTACATCGGCTTTACGCAGTCTATTTGGTACAGAAGAATTTGCCGGTCAAATACAACCTAACAAGCCTAATGTACTGAGAATTTAGTTAATTATATAGAAAGCAAAAATTATTACAAATAATATTTATAAAATTTTAGTATTATATTAACAACATATATTACCTAGTGTGTGTATAAGTGTAATTTGTTTTCTAATTCTTAACTTCTCTCTCTCTCCCTTGAATTCTTTCTTCACTTCTTTTCTTTGATCTTTTCCGTTTATTGTACTTCTTTTTCTTTGGTCTGTTCGTCGTTTGTAAACAACAACTTCTTTTTTGATGTCGTCTGCTTCTTTTCAACCCTGGTATTTTATATAACTTTTTATCTGACTTTTTCGTCGACCATCCCATTCCGTCGTTCATAAACAAACTTCATTTCTTTTTTTTTTTCCGGCACCTCGTTATAGCAATTTGGAATTCTAGATTTTGAAATGTTTCAAGTGTATGTGTGTGGTATATATTTACAACGCTTTTCTATTTCTTAAAGAATGCTTTCTATAAAATTTACATCTTTTTATTGGTAATTTTACTAATGGAGTATTACCATACTACACTAACCATACGGGAGTTTATTCCAAAAGCGAACATTTTATGCATCAGCTCGTCATGTTAGAACTTATCAAAGGTATTTACAAGGTTGAAGGAAACGGCTTCTATGGTTTCTCGCAGATAAGTTGAAATAATGGGGACAGTCCAGCTCGGAATTCTAACTGTTTGCCCTAGATAAAACCTAGATCGTCCCTGAGTTCGGTTAAGTTAATCCAATGAGGATGATCACTTCGAATACTTTTGACAAGTTAGAGAATAGGCTGATCGGTCTAAAGTTTGCGGAGGAAGAGGTGATCTTTGACGGAATTAGAAATGTTAAAGACCAGGACATGCTTCCAACAGGAAGGAAAATACTGGAACAGGAGTATCGCATTGATAATTTCGCGAGTAAGGTATATTCCTCTTATCCCGGCTTCTGATAAAAGCTATCTAGGCGTACACACCTTGGCCTGAAGTAACAAACACAGTCTTATTTAATGCGTATAATAAACCTGTTAAGCGCAACGAAGCACACATTACGTAGTGAATTTCAATTAAATCCTGAAATGCAAATTTAAATACGCACATTTTTGTAAATACATATATACATACGTACGTATGTATGTAGATACTAGGTACACGCATTCTCAGTCAGTCCTCCAGTTCACCGCTTTTGTCGCGCCAACCGTAAACGTCAATTATTCTGTTAATAGCTATACCACATCTACTAATACGCGACAGAAATAATAAAATTATAATCGCTTCGTAACGAAACATATAATCAAGTTCGTTGAAAGCTCCAATATGCATACGTACTTACGTATGGTGCTGTACCGATACCGCCTTCCCACATGCTACAGGATATACGCGTATATAAATAGTTGAAGAACGAAACGTTTATGTAAAAGATATGGAAAAAGCCATTTTAGTACGTATGGCAAGTATGGCAGTGCAAACCCTCAATTACAAATCGACATGGTAGTAATACTTGTTATTATTTTGTCACCTGAATATGCGTATATGTGGAGCGCATATCCAACTGTTTGACTTGTGGCTGTCAAATCAGTAAATATATGTGTTACCGCTTGACTTCCAATGGCCGAGTCAGGAATAAGTAAATTATAGAGTTTGATGTCTATCAGTTACATATGGCCGCTCTCACCGACTGTTATATCATGCTTTGAAAAGAACAAGAAAACCAGTTGTTTTAATGAAAACATTATAAAGCCGCCAAATAGCCGTATACTGCTGATTCACTACAGAAATAAGGGAAATTACATACGAAAACAAAAACACAAATTTACTACACTGAAAAAGAATCGGTTGTGGTGTCTATGTTAATTTGTTTATAGATCCAAAAAATACTAAAGCAGTTAAAACATCAATTACCAAAATAAGCAAGTACATAGTGCAAGCAAATACAGTATTATAGAAAGAAATGTAATACAACTAAATGTTTATTACTAAACGGTTAAGGGAAGCCATAGTCTAACAAAGTTGATTTGTTAATTACATAATCACGATTTACAATTAGTGCTTATTAATTCATTATTCAGCAAAATGTTGAAGAATACGTTTAATTGTTCTATTATTGGACGAAAATATTATTGAAAAAAAAAAGTAACAAAAGGATCATCAAAAGATATATAGATACATCTAAGCACATTAGACGCGTACTCACTAGAGCATTTTTGCCCGCACGAACACTGCGTCTACGTATATTCTTCCAGGTCACCTTTTAGTACGAATTGTCTTTCGTGATGGTGTGCAGCACGTTTCCATGTGCAAACTATCATATACGATGTTGTGTTCTCTGATTGCACCGTTGGAAATGATAACACCTTGCATTTTCCAGATAACTCTTTATTAAAATCTTATACACTAATACACTTTTGACGGAAACTTGCAAGTGATTGTTGTTGACGCAACATAAAGGAAACTGTTCAATAGTAAAAATAATAGAATTTACAATAATTGAATAAAATATAGAATATAAACTATTAATTGTACACCTAGTTAGAGAATACGCGCGCTCCTGCAAAGCAGTTGACATTCTTGGAACTGTATCTTGTTTTGTGATTCCTAGCTTTTTATTTCAATTGCATTTCTTACGGATTCAGAGGTTTTTGCTTTGCACATGTAATACAGTAATCATACAACTATGTTTCAAATCACGTTCACCAATTTTATTTTTGCATTTTTATATTTATAATCTAAACAATACGTATAACAAAATAACTGTTAAGGTAGTTCAAATTTATTGTCAGTACGGTCCGTAATAGAGCCTCTATCAATAGGGCCGCTTCCCCTGATTTTCGCTTGAGCACTACCCCCACTACTAACTCACCTTCATTTCGTCTCTGTCAATAGGACCGCAAGCTCAATAAAATAACGTATAATTTCGCTGCTTCAAATTCAATTTAGTGCGAAGTGAATTTCGACGGCGTGAGCGCGAGTCAGTAGTGGGGTACCCGAGTTCCTGGAAAAATTCTCTCCTGACCGCCCATAGTCGGCCTTATTACCAGAGCGAACTGTTAAGGAGTAATAATATTACAGAATTATTTTCGGTAGTTTAAAGTATCTTACATTTTATTCAATTTGAAATTGGTTGCACTTAAACTCTCCTTATCGAAACCAATTAACTGGAAGGATTGTAACTGTATAATAGTTAGATTTTGTTTATGGTAGAACATTCATTATCGGTAATATTGAAACTCGGTAGATATGATTTGTAAGTGGTTTCTTGGTTAAGTGTATTAAATGATATAGTCTACAATACAATTTTATGTGTGTATACATACTTTACAACTGGAATTAATAAAAAGTGTTCCTCTCTTTGATAAATTATAATCTATAGGAACTTGATCTCGGCAGCTGGCAGTAACACCAATTGGTTTTGGTAAGATGTATAACCACGTGTTTACGTGATTTAAAGGAAGTATTGCATCTATTAATGAAGATAATTCAATATCCGTCATATTATATATAAAGGGACTAAGAAGCTAAACTGTCCATCCAAAATTTGCTTTATGCTATGGCCAAGTTGAAAAGGGGCATCCCTAACTATCGTACTTATTTCTATTACTTTGTTAGAGGTACCTTTAGTAAATTTTCGCGTGCTATTTCCTGTGATTTCTGCATTATATGCTTTATTCATTTATATAATTTTTGTATTTGTATTTATGTATGTATGTATTAAATTGTGGTAACTTAAATTAGTACGAATCGAAGGTTTATACCTAACTCGTATGGCGAGAATTATGTTGACGTATGAACGGTTCTATTGTTTAAAGAGGTAGCAAAATCTAACCAAATATCCCAATCAGTTTAATCTTGATTAAAAAGTTTCTGAAGTAAACTGACAAAGTAGAATGGGTACGTTCTGAAGATCTATTTGATTCTGGGAGATATTAAGAACAATTAACGCGTTTTATTTTAAATAGTCTCAACATATCTTGAAATAATTTATACATGAAATTCTTTCCTTAATCCATTAGGATTGTATTTGGGATTGCATTAGTCAAATAACTTATATACTAATTAGTTATCAACAAATTAAATTTTGCACGGTCATCTTGCAGCATTAGTATGTACGTACTTATTCCCAGATACTGAGAGCGATAGAGGACGCAATATGTCTAATTGTAAAGCAATTTTACTAATCGAGGACATTGCTGTAATTTCCATTGGTTTATTAGTTTTGTTGCGATTTGTCTCGTTTCGTTGGAACATGTTTTAACAAAGTTTTTAATATCGATTTTCATATTTGTCTGTTTATAATTTTGTTTTATGCAGTTGTATGTTTCATGAGAACCATTCAATTCTCAGGAGTTGTGATATAGGAAGTTCTTTCGGTGGAGGCGTAAACAGTAAACATGATGAATCCTGATAATTATTTCTGTCTTATAAAAAGCGTAACGCGAAATTAACTTTATTTTATTCCAAGTTACTTTGTCATGACCTATTACACGATGCGCGAAGTGCAAACACCAATGTCAATCCAAGAAGGAAATAACCAGGATATTCGTGAGTCATAAAGAAAACAACGTACAAAAACATATTTTGTCATTTTCTTAATATGAGAATTAATTAAATAATATTCGCTTGAAGATATAATTTTTATTTCAAACTTAAAGTACATCAGATGATTATATACAAGACATAGTGTTATTTTGCAAATAATAAAATTAAATCATGATTACAAATTACTATTCATCTAAACATAAAGCAGTATACCTAGTACTGTGAGGATTAGTTATAAAACGTGGAACTACAGAATACGATTTTATCATCCACATTTTCAGCAATACCACAGCATACTATAAATAAAAATTTTGCAATTTAGTTGTTCAAATAACAACTTCAAATTTTATTGACGTGGTATTAGATTAAATTTTAAATTTTAAATCTAAATTCAAAAGTCAATATAATTATAAGTTTATTAAATAATTTACAAAGTCTGAAACATTGTTTAAAGTGCTATTCACGTAGCACTGCATTCTCCAGAAACTCTCAAAAACAGTAAAAGTTGTCGTTTCACAAAAATTTCAACCCAGAGATTAAACAGTAAAATTTCATATAAGATTGTGTATGATGAGTTGTCTAAAGAATAAGTACAACTTTTATTTGGAATTTCACTATCAAGATGTTCACTTATTCCGTAGCAATATATGTGTGTATGGGTACACCCAAGCACACACTTAATTTAGAAATACAAATCATTCTAACCGTTGAATACTTTTTTAGGTTTATTTAAACAATTGTATATTTCAAGCTTTAAGTACGTAGATATTATTTGGTACCTACTATTTAACAAAATGTATAGATATACGTATATTTCGTGACCTATTTCGGTCCTTACCTATCTTTCCGGTTGTCTTCACTATTTTTGAGTAAAATAAGAATAACTAAATAACAGTCAGAATTTCAATATAGCAGATTATATGTTATAACGGTATTTTAAACCGTTTCCTTAAAAACTTCATCAGTAAAAATAAAGGGTGAGGGGTTGTTTCCATAAACATATATTTGTTATAGGAAAATATTTATGGGGTCCTCAAGAGCACGCATAACAGTTTAAATCTCGTCTTAACCCCTTTTTGATATCTCTTATAGTTTCTGACTTATTGACTCAAACAACAAAGGGTTGTGTTGAGTTTAGAGCGCCTGTACAGCCCGTTAATGTGAGACTGGGCAACTAAGAAAGCTACCGTTGTTTTTGCACTACATTGGTCTACAAACCCACAAAGTATCATTACCAGTGTTTTACTTGTTAGTTAGGTATCTGGCAGAAAAGTAGCCTTTCCTAAATCTTGACCTTGTTATCTCTTGTTTTATATGATCCCGTAAGAGGATGTCGTAAAACATTCAACAGCAGATTTAATATTGTAAAATATCCAACACAAACACCCTGCTACAATACTGGAATGCAAAAGAACGTACGAGGCATGTTTTTAAGTAAGTACCGTTTTGATATAAAAAGAACATAAGTGCAATTTTTTCAACAATCTTTATAAGAAAGTCTGTACCTTAATTTATTTTTCAACATAAATTCTACCAATACTACCAACCACTACAGCACGGTCGTTGTTAAAAGGTAGAGATTAAGGTATAAACTTTCTTATAAAAAAGTTATTGAAAAAATGTCACTTGTGTTCTTCTTATATCAAAACGGTATTTACTTAAAATACATGCCTCGTATTTCCTAGTTTTGTAGATCTATTAGTATGCAATATTGAAATAATACTATCGATATTATCCCATTTTGC
This sequence comes from Chrysina gloriosa, assembly GCA_038088585.1. Classification (NCBI taxonomy): domain Eukaryota; kingdom Metazoa; phylum Arthropoda; class Insecta; order Coleoptera; family Scarabaeidae; genus Chrysina; species Chrysina gloriosa. The sequence continues at coordinate 49,013,362 of CM076088.1, forward strand.
ACCTATTGAAAAACTTGAACTCATTTTATATTTATGCGTTTGCGTAGCGACTGTGATAGATTACTAACAATGTGTTACAAACAACAAAGTTTGATAGGTATGCCGTAGATCATTGCTAACGACTGATAAAATATTAAATAAACCAAAATCTATCTGCATCAAATTTATATATAATTAAAGTCGAATTTCAGTTATAACAACGACGCTATCTGGTGAGAGCAAACGGTAGATATTTACCACGGTACCTAAAGATTTTGACAGTTGATAGAAATTAAAGTGGTTCTGTCCAAATTTGTGTATAAGCTTTAAATGTGCTCTTGATATTATCTCACAATGGAATTCGCGAGGGAATAGCATCAAATTGTAAGCCAAATTAACGCGTTCTTGAAATATTTACATATACGAAGCTGCAATTAGCGTGAAATAAACTGTAAGTGTAAAGCTTGAAGTAAATATTAGAGTTGTGCAATTGACGCCATTAAAAGAAGAAATTAACTGGAGTTGATGTTAGTATATGTTACCAAACTTAATTTTACAATAAAACGAAGTGTAGACGCACATTGTTATGAGAATGTAAAACAATAACCATAAAACGCCATACTACCATCACAACTTCTCTAGTAATCTTTCTGTTTGCAATATCATCACTTTCGGCGTGTATAACGGACAAAAGAAGACAGTCGTGGCGAAAAGTTGGCAACACGTTTCTCTAAGAGCCCATTTACGGTTTTAATAAAAGTATCACACGTTTTACTAACTTCCTCCGTCACAAAACTCATATGACACATATGTTCTTTTTGCCTCTGGACCCCTTACGAGTGCTGAATGTGGTAGGCGTGGTTAGAACAACCTTAGACCAATCACTACGAAGCGACCCCTACCGGTCACACTACCAAGCACATTATTTTTAGACAGCTGTTAATCACCTGGCTTTGGTATACCGCAGAGAGCTATTAAGAATCCCGATAGGGTCATGTGGCGAAGCGGCGAAACAATCGACACTCGCTTCATATTTCATGGCACACTCCCTAGCAACATTATCATGAAATTTATCGGGAACTTGATTCGCAGCAAATCATACACGATGTTAAGGATTTAATAGTTCTAAATAAGTAGGTATATTATCTACATTAACTACAACACAATTATTTCAACAGAAGGTTAATATATGTATGTAAACATACCTATGTATAGTGATTATTTAACGATCATAGTTTCATTAGGTCTACTAAAGAAACAGTATTACTGTCGTTTCATTTGATTATCAGATATTACATATTACCATTATTGTTTGTTTGTCTTGTAATTATCCTCTTTCGTTATATAAGAAGTCATAACATTGCAAGTTTATTCATCTCTTATACCATGATAAGATGGTATAATTACTTTACAGAATAAGCCTATTTCATAACGTTTCAAGAACGGTTTTATTTACATTTCTACAGCTCTATATACAAAAAGGCTATATACATACATGGAGTATCTCTTCAATTAACAGTGGCGGTTCCTACCCTTTCAAGATGGGTGTCTGCAGGAACCACAACCAGTTTAAAGTAATAATAATAATAAAAATAATAATAATAATAATAATAACCCTATAATAAAAATATATATAATAGTTATAACCAAAAACAAGAATTAACAGTAACAAAATTTACAATAATATGAAAAATTTCAAAGTCAATTGAACTTACCCTATTTCATTTTTCTTAAACTGGAGTTCAATACTACGGTCTTTTTAGGAGGCAAACTTTTTAATTACTTTCTCGTTGAAATTCGGTACTAAGGCAACGAATTGGTTTCTATTGAAAGCATCGATAAAGCAAATAAACGATCTTCACACAGACACACTACGAACAATTTTTATGAGCTTCGAGGTGGAGAAATTACGTTCGACTTCAGCAGTGGCTATGGGAGTAGTCGTCAGAATTTCCAACAACTTTTTTCTGTCATCACTTCTTCCAAATTGCGAGAAATTATAAATTTTAACAAAGGCACTGCACCTTTCAATGTCCTGCACTGAAAATTAGAATACAAAACTGACAGATCTGTTCACAGATGTGTTTTCTCAGTGCATACACGTAGTTATTCTCGTTTATTTTAATATGCACTGACATTTAGTTGTCAATCACAAAATAACTGAAAAAACTCATTGCGATATTTATTCTTTTTGACAATATAGTTTGCATTCTTGAAATGCGAACGGAACTAGTCCTTCTGTATGACAAAAATGATAATTGTGCTAGGCGAATGACTGCTGACAAAAACGTCAGTCATACATACACATATGACGGGTCGGAAGTAAAGTGATTGACGAAGGTAGACAAATAGAGTTTTAGTCAATATCAGCACTTATTAAGCTAGTAGCTTTAGAAACGCAACTCGCTATAAGTTCCATGTATATAATTCTAGAATTACACAAATTACATCCTTATAATTTGCACATTATATTCAGCGGCTCCATACACGAGAATCATTTTGATATGCGTATGGAGCGAATCAAAATTCTATCTAACATAAGTGATTTTAAACGGTCAACTACTAGGGCGATTCGCAAAGAAAGTTCCGTTTGTTTATTAAAAAATAATTATGAATGCAGTTCAGACGCGGTAGAAGTGAAGAAAAATAAACTGCGAGAGAAGGAGACGAATGCAGTATCAGGAGTTGGATAATTGGGTTTATTTATTATAATATCAACCCCCTAGTGGCTCAGTGGTAAAAATCACGTTTCGCAATGAATAGGTCTGGGTTCGAAACTCGACCGAGGCGGAAGCGTAGTAGTTTAAAAATCCTAAAATGGATCTGCAACCTTCAATACGCTGCAGGAATGAATGCCACTAGGCGGGCTAGGAGCGGTACGGTCTACGTGCGTATACGGCTCGGTGGCTCCGAACCCTTACACCGAAAGGTAGAAAGGGTAAAAGATTATATATATATATTATAATATTGGTACCAAAGCTTCGTAATGCACGTACAAACATACACACAGAACGCTTTGACTAAAGGAAGTAGTTATGGGAAAAATCGTTATTTTAAATAAGTTTTATTTATTTAAAATAACAGTTTCGGTCGTTATTGTTATTTTGAAATAACGGTTGCATAATAACAGGTAATCGTTATTTCGTATTCAACAGTTCTACACGATAACAACATTGTCGTTTCTGAAGATAAATTCATATTATAGGCTGACAATGAGTTTTATTTATATTATAATTATGTTATTTTGTTCCATATTATACAACGGTTTCTTTTTTCTAGTTTTTATAAATAATATCTTTTTTTATACAACATTGTTCTTTTAGTTTACATTTGATAATTTCAATGCATACAATTATTTAGAAAATATTTCTATAATAAACGTCCGATTCGATATTAACTAGCGCCATAATAACCGTCCGAAAGTTATTTTTCTACGGGAGTTGTAATTGTGGTCTCGAACAGACAGTCGTACTTAAGCAAGTATTAGGCCGTAAAATATATCTACTATACCCACTATATGACGCCTTTTCTCTCGGTTCGGCTCGGCAATACGCAGGCGCACACAAGCACACATATGTATATACAATGCTTGGTAGACAAGAATGGGGAAGCTATTATATCTCATTCTCTTGCAGGATAAATTGTATAGATGTATATGTTTATTTCTTTTTAGTGTCGCTTTTATTTCTTTTCATCGAGTTCCAAATCACTCACAACGGTGCTAAAGAAGTTTTCACCTCAAAAATACCAATTTTTATTATATACAATTTAAGGCTACTACTTCCAGCTATTTTAAACTCTTGAAAAACAACGTTTAAGCTGGTACACTTGAAAAGAAGGTAATCAATCCTGTTTTCATTAATCAAAATCTTACCGGCGAACTATACCGTAAACTATTACAACATATAATTAATCCCTTAATAATACAAATTTTGGAAAATCAGCAAATGGGTAATTTATTAATTAATGAAAATTATTGATATGCCGGGGAGATACGAGTAGAGTCCCGTTTACCTGTTTTAACCCCATCCCAAAAAAGGTGTACTACGAGTAGAGTCCCGAGACGTAAAAGTTTCTATCCTTGTTGGTAGGTACAAATAAAATTCGAAAATATATTTTTTTAATATCTACTCGTATGTATATTATTTTAAATGAAAATATATATATAAAACATATAGTATATAGTTATAAAAAATTATCAGTTTATTATTTTTTTTATTGCACATATAAATTTATCAAATACATAAATACATTTTTAATAATAAGGTGTTAATCTATAAGAAACAAGTTTTATAAAATCAAATCTTGAAATATGGTTATCATTAAACTCTTTCACTTTTTCCTTAACAAAAATACTCAGTTTATTGTTTTTAATTAAGGGCATAAGAACAGAACTGCGCATTTTAATGTATGTTTCACTTTGAAAGTTTAACAATATTTTTGTAAACAAAAATATGTTCGGGTGGCTGGTGTAAAAATTTTGATTAAACCTTGAATGAAAACTTTCACAAGCATTAGTAGTGCGAAATGAAGGGTTTTCTGAACTGGCCCATACTTGAGGTGGAGATGTAGAGTCTTCCGTTACATAAAAATCCGTGAGGTAATCACAGTATTTTCTGACTTTCTCGTCAGCTGGTAAAATTTCTGATAGTTCAAACGCAAAGCACTCTCCTACTTGGTCGGGGGTAAGAACTGTAGTCCAAACGTGTAAGTCAGAAACTTTCCAACGGCAGTCTCCTTATTTTTAAAATGTGATGAAATTCCCAACTGTTGTATCTTTCGAAACCTATAGAAAGAAAAACAAAGAACGAGTACATAAATTATCATTTAAAAAGTTTAAAAAGTACAACTTACCAAGCTTGACTTAAATGGAAACGGCAACCTATTACAGCTACTTCTGGCCAAGCTCGTTTCACGCTTTGATGAATCGCAAGTTCAAAATCAGCTACTACAGATTTTGGTTGAAGAATTTTGCCAATGTCATTGCACAAATTGATTAGATTTTGAAAAGCCATTAAATATGATTGGGTGGATTTATCCGGAAGTAAAATATATATCAGTGGGATGTAATAGTTGTTCTGTAGTCCGTGGATAGTGAATAATTGAACAAAATGGTTTGTACAAGATTTAAAAAGTTCCATCCACATAAAAACTGTCCAGCGATGATAAAAACTCCAAGTTCGTCTTGGTGCCAAATATTACTACGCCATTTTCGTTGTTGTTATACAGCAAAAAAGTTTCATTTTTATTTGTTTTCAAGTCTAACCTTTCTAACACTTGGTGTACTTCTTCTCTTGTTTTTGGTATATTGAACGGTAGAGCAGATTTTCTTGCAGCACTAATATTTCTTGCTATACACTTTACGTCTTTGTGAAGCAGAGTTTCGATATCACCTTTTGATAGTTTTTGTGGATAATTTTCGATGGTCTTTCCGTTATATCGTCACTTGCTTTGCGCTTTAAACTATTACTCATCTTTTGTCTATCTAGCAGCCTATCACTCACTGGATCATGATTATGATTTTCTTTAAGTTCAATAATTTCATTAGCACCAATTGTTTTTAGGAACGCAGGACACTTTTTTGTAGCACCAACTGAACAAACCCACTTTTTAACATCATTGGCTAAAATTTTTTGAAATCTAAACTTAAAGTTGTTTATAACAAGAATAGGGTTTCCCTTTTCGCTTTGCATTACTTCAAGATTCATTTTTACTTCTAAAATTTACGCAAGGAGTGCAAAATTAGACTGATGTTCATTTTGAATTCATTTCCACTTTTATAGAAGCAAGTAAAACTCAATTAGGGCAGGTAGGACATTAGAATATTTTAAGACGGAAAGGATTAATAAGAACAAATAACGATTAAATAAAAAGCTAGTACTTTCTAATGATTCCGAATAAATAATTAAAAATACACCTGAATTTCAAATAACTACTTGTCTATTTTAGGGCGGAAACGATTAAATAGAATAAAAGATTTTCGAAAATAAATTAATTTTATCTTCTTCCTACACGGGACTCTACTCGTACCCTTTCAGGGACTCCACTCGTACCCAGTATTCCAGGTAGACTCATTAACGGGACTCTACTCGTATTCTCCGGATATGCCGGTTCAAAATATGTTAGATGATGATTTTCCAAATTCTTGAATGGCGCACCGAGAATGAATTGAATGGTTTCCTAACTCCACATTTGACCCCACTTGATGTTTCTTATTGGGTAACCTTAAAGCAATGCTAAATATTGTCAAACTTATACTGACATATACATATCTCAAGAAACTTTTAGAGCAGTCAGAAGAAAATTTGAAAATAAGCTATATTATTATCTTCAACAAAATGGTGCACAATTTGAACATTTAATAAACTAATTTGAATAATTAGATACTTTGTTTGAGTACAAGTTTTATTTTGCAATTTTTGCTGATGCTTTCTGTTATAACCCCCAAAGAGATTTCAGATTTTCATATTGGGCGCAGAGAAGACTAAGGGCGTAAAGTTAAATGGTTAATCCTGTAGAAGAAATCGATCTGTCCGCATTTTTTAATCATTTTAGTAGTTTCGCATCCAGTAAACAATAAAAGGTTGTGCTGAAAGGATTCGACGAATCTTAGAAACATTTAATACTATAAGTATTCTAGAGTATTTAAGGGCTAACACCACTGTAAATTTTTCAAAAAATCGATTTCTTTTATTGGCTTAATAGATGCTTTGAACCTTCTAGAATATAGAGCAAAACGTTTTTCCTTTGAAATTTCGAGCTCTTCCCGAAGCGCTTTGGATATATCCGAAACGACTACCTGCGCCAAATAAACAGCAGTTTTTGATTTGTAACTCCTCCCTAATATACTAACTGAAGTCGTTAGAAAGTGTTTATTAAGGACTTTCTAATTCTCAGACTCATTTGTATACATATATATATATATATATATATATACTCGCATCTGCGAATAGTGCAGGAGTGTGAGGCGACAAACGTTGTTCACTTTTATAGAATTAAAATAGCTGAAAAAATACGCGTTACAACATACTGGGGAATTTCTTTATTGAAATTCTCATATGCAGAAATATAACGTAGAACGTCGTACCGCCTTAGAATTAATAAATGTTGTCTTAAGTTATTGCCTGAGTATTATTAACTTGTTTATATTAAGGTAAAATTAATTAAGTTGAATAAAAGTTCAGAAAGGAGCAAATTCACGTGGGAGCAAAGCATTTGCTTTATTGAATGTAAACCAAATGATTCGCGTATCGTTGTAGCACAACTTTCTGTTAAACTATTTGCTGAATGGGTTGCACTCGTGTCGATTACCTTCATTGAAGCACCTTGTGATATACTGTATTTTGCGACTTTATCTATTGTCGGAGCGTTGAATTGTCGTTCGTGTGTTCCAGCGGGGCGTTTATTTGCTCTGATCACTACTTTATAGTCATCACTTGGCATGCGATCCAACGCAGTTTTGAACAACCGAATCAATGGACGATGTTCATAAAGTATTTGCTGCAAACCTTGAAGAATTTCTCTTTTGGTTGCGTTATTGATCGTTTGACGCCGATCAAGTTGGTCCTCCATATTGGCCATGAAGCAAATTTGTAACAGTTTTATGCTGTGCGTCTTCAACCGCTTGTAATGATCCAATTCTATGGTGAATTTGTTCTTGCATCTGTATAGTCGAAAGGGAAGTGATAATTATTGATTTATGATTACTAAAAATAAAGGTTACTCTCTTAGTAACAAATATTACCTTGAATGTAGGACCGAATCCGCATTCTTCAATAATATTTGCTCCAAAGGAGGTCATTTGGAAACATGCGTTGTACCTTTAAGCGTTCGAAAGGAAATGTCTTGATTCTTGAGCTTCGCCACGAAGCAATGAATGCAATGGCATAGGTGGGGGAGGCAACAATGTCAATTTAATCTTTCCATTGAGACAGCACAATCCAGGCGTTTCTCCAGCGAACTTCAATGCACGGCAATGAACGCACATAATCTGCATAGGGCCAATACTAACGAAAGGGTGCGAGCTGTAGTCAATAGTGGAATCGTATTGAAACGCTCCTCGATTCAAATTAACACTTGAAACCTTTCTTCTTGCGGCTCGACGTTGTTGATCTCTGTGTTTTTCTCGACGATTTCTCATTGCCAACCGAGCCGTTTCACGTATGGCCTCTCTTTGTTCTTCTGTTTGTGAAGCACGAAGTCGGGTCTTACTAACACGGCGCCCTTCTCTCGTGCGATTTCTTCTTCACCTGCAGTGGATTCATTCGCCATATTCGGCAGTCTATTTGTATTACGGCTTCGTTGTGAAAGATACGATCTTCTCGCTCGCGGCATTGTAAATAACACTGTGATGGATATTGCTGACTTTGCCTCTATTATGACATAACAATTATTCATACGCGCACAATCACAAATGTTATAACCTTAATTATCTTTGCGCGCACCATGACAGCTCCCATAACGGAAAATTAAATTGCCGTTTTTAGTATTTTCCGTTACTTATGATTTATGTTTCTATATGTTTGTATGTATATATATATACATATATATTTAATTGTGTTTGGTTAAGATCTACATTATTAACTCTTCAATACTTTATATTTTATATAGTTGAATCATATGCATGTTTAAGTGTTTCGGAATGAGGTAATGAAGCTTCGAAAACGTTATTCTGACATTAGTGTTCAGTCTGACTAACAAGCTTAAGTAGTTAAATGCAACGAAAAGCTTACCTCTACTCTTAATCATGTTTTCACTTCCAAGAAGCAATTACATATACTTAATGCTTCTTCTTCGTAATGCAAAGTCTCCCTGTTGAACAAAGTCCATTAATTCTAAATTAAACTATTATATAAAAAGTCGTTAATATAGCGACTGATATTGCTATGTGCAATTTTAATGATGGTCTGATAAATATTCTACGAATCATGAAAGTATTGGAGATGCATATTGGCGTCCAATCATACAATTTTTGTGTTGAAGCTGACGACGCTTTCGTCAGCTTCGCCGAGCTATCTTTGACGGATGCGACAAAAGAGGCGCGCTCTAGCATACAATCTTCGAGGAAAGAGAATGAGGAAGAATATTTGAACCTGGAAGGGCAACTTTATAGTCCTGTGATATCAGATTAATGGTCAAAAATTATAAACAACCGAATTTTTCATTTCTTTATGTCTATAACACATTTCAAAACTTTAAATGCGTTTTTCAAGAAACACGATTTTTCAAAACGGCACGGAACATAACTACAACAATTTTTATTCTACTCATTCCAATTTTTGACCATATCTTTAGCATAAGAATATCTAGTGAAATACATATGGGATCTTCGATAAGTTAATTTAAACATTAGTTATTAACAAATGATTGCCCTTTTTTGGCCGAAAATTGAATGTGTTACTTCAAATACTCGTCAATCATACAAAAATCAATATTTTTAAAATCCCCTATGTATTTCACTAGGTATAACCATGTAGATTAGGTGGATTTTTCATTATTCTGAATTCAAATTTACATGCTGTATAGTGATTAATTTCCTATTTACCAATAAATGCATCAATTATGAACCCATGTCAGAAAACCAATAACTTACCTTCGAATAATAAATGTTTTTTTGAGCTAGTAGCACTCTCAAACAAATGGTCCTTTCAAATATTTGTTCTTCGAAATAATGATGGTGTCGAATAATTGTTTTGCATAATTACATTCAAACAATTGTTGCTTTGAATAAATAATGCTTTCGAATTATTATTTTCACTTAGATTCGAACAATTCTTCTCGAAGAATTTATCGGCATCGATCAATTCCAATAGAACAAATGCAATTTGGTTACAACAGTTCACCGTGTAACCGTCGGCGTGGGCTCTCCTTTTTTAACGATTTAGATTATATCATTTTCTGTTGAAACAAATAAATACACTTTTTTCAGATATGCAATAAAGTTTATTAAAGCCGTTACCTAGATTCGATTGAAAGGATACTATCGCATATGATCTGTAAACAATTACACACAGTCTTATTCGTATACTACTAGCAAAGGAAAAGAGAACGTATCATAATTTTTATTTATATATCAATGCTAATTTATTTCTATAATACATCAGGGAACAACATATGTTCATAATAAATGTAAAATATAAGCTCATTTAATTGTTATTTGTCGGAATAAACGACATAAATATCAGAAAAGAGTCTCGTATTCGTACAGATTGTTTTACGTATATACATATGTCTGAAATTTCTTTATTTTTCTATTATTCGCCTAAAAACAAGAAATTACCCATTTTAACATCTATTACCTAGTTTAACCAATATCCGTGATTCAATTAGATAACCGTAGTTAGATAATCCACTGATAAGGTTAACTGCAAGCTAATTTAACCTGGTGTTGCACAGATGAAATTTTAATCAGGATTGGTTAACAGCAGAGTTATGACTAAGGTTTGATAAAAGAGTGGATAAGATGTTAAGTAGTGTAAGCTGGTCTTCGTCTGCACTTACGTGCAAGGCGCGACATTAGTATTCGGAGAAGGAACGGCGTCAGTTTGGTTTACACTACGATAACGCGTCAACCACACTTTTATAAAACCTTAGTTATGACATGACGTAGGCTAGTGACGTACAGTAACACATTTTTATTTTAAATTGGTGAAAATACATGTGGTGGATTCAAACGATATACGTTATACTATTCTTGAGATCGTGTTGTAAACATCTTTTTCTATTCTAAACATTCTATACTTTATTATATTTCAACTATTAAGAGAACTTAAGTTCTAAAAGTATACTTCATAATGCTAGACAGTTGAGTCACATGCTATTTTATTTACATGACATTTGAAAGTTGTACACAAGTGGAAGTAGAGTTTAATTTCACCCAGTTTAATTAAAAAAATAAATATACATATAATGGATACATATGTATTTTGTTATAAAATAGTACACTACTTACAACAAAGCATATTGTCATAATTCACATGAGCATTTTAAAAAGATTGTAAAAGTGTCTTTCGAGCCACAATACTATCTCGTTATCAGAGACTAATGGGAATACTAAAGTTTGCATTATTTATTATTTCAGTATAGTGATGGGTCGTTATTCATGAACTCAGTAACGGTTGCAACTGATCTCGCTGGGAAAATTACGGTTCCTTTCGAACTGTCTCCACCACACTAGCAGCTACGCAGTTGAACCGTTTCGATACAATTGATGGTGTTCTGTGACAACTGCCTGATCGAAGTCGCTGTTTATCATAGATAACCGTTACAACTCCACTAGAAAAATAACTTACTACGTTCCTACATATTCTCTCGGACGGTAATAACGGCGATAGTCAAAATTGAGTCGGACTTTTATTATGGAAATATTTTCTAAATAATTGTATGCACTGAAATTATCAAATGTAAAATAAAAGAAACATGTTATATAAAAACAACAAATAAAACCGTTATATTATATGGAACAAAATAACAATTCTCAACATAACAATGTTGGATTTCTTTCACCTTTTCAGATGATAAACGGTTTCGACGATCAGAAATAGATAATTCCGTTTTCGAAAACACGCTTTTAGCATACTGCAAGATCAGTAATTGCACATTTGTGTAAACAATTAAAACGAGAGAAGTCAAATAAAACTTAATTTAATAATCGAACGAAAGTATAACGACGGGAACCTAAACCGTGACATATTGTACTGGTAACATTGGCTATGTGGAATCATGGTGCGTTATCGCCAGAACCGCTTCAAAATAACGAAAACGGTTGGAACTGTTATTTTAAAAGAACGGTTTTTCCCATCACTGTTTCAGTATTGTTGCCTAGCAGATATCTATATATTAATACGCAGTGGGTCGTCTTCTGGTATATATTTTAGAGTGTTCCCTCCATGTATCGCGATGGTACATTGATCGTTGTTTTCGTATTACAATGCAGATTTGTTGAATGTATGTTTCATCGCGATACGTGCAGTGGAACGCAGATGAGAGTCTGTAACATATTGCATATATTACATATTGTAAATGTCAGAATGACACACACAACGTGATATACGTCAACCACGTCAAGTAATGACATATTATTATAGTAAATACGTTCGAGAAACGGACAAAAATTGTATGGCATAATATTGATTGCACAAAAGCAGATTAAGTGGATTAAGTTGGCGTCTCAATACATTGCGAGTGAGTAAAATAATTGTATGTTCAGCTCATCCGTTCGTGCCAGGTATTTACATTTGCGGAACACCAGAATGTTCATGGGTCTTATATATCTAGGTATAAACTTTTGTCCTAACGTGCTTTATTGGCGGGAATTTTAAATTAATATTAAATGTGCTTATCCTCGGTTTAAAGGTAAAACTCACTTGCTAGCATGTATTTCACAAGTATTTATGTGTTAATAATTTATTTTAGATTAAAATGTAACTTAGTGAATCTTACCATCTGTTAAGGATTTAAAGACATTATTTTAAATAGACTATCATATTAACAGTTTTTCTATATATTAATACGTTCAGTTCTTTTAACTTCAATAGTTGTTTTTATTTTTCTCAATATGTTAAAATTAATATTGATTTTTTCCTATATATGTACAAAATTTAGAATAGTTTTATGTTTACAGTTTTGTAAATGCTTATATTGTGTTTCAAACATTATCTATCCTTAACCCTTCGTCGGTCGGCTACAGTACGAATATACAAAAGCTGATTCATCGAGCGTCGACTAAAAACATGTGGCCCATTACGTAGACTACGATTCAAATGGATAGACGGGCTACTGGAAGAACTTTTCGCTGCGCTCTCGCTTATTTAGGTGAGGCCAACGTGCTAGAAGGAAGCAATATCAGAAACTTAGTATAAAACCATATCATCGTCTCGAACTGACCTGCCTTACCGACGAGGTTCGCTCACTTTCTTCCGATAATCATTGCTTGTGTACTAAATGTGCAAGCATATTAGGGCCGGCTTGTTCGGCACCTAAGCTGCCGTCCCTCGGTTTAAAAGTAGAGAGATCGTTCGATCTTTAAATATATGGATAGAAAATTAAACGTTTATGACAAACGTCTTTAAAACGTTAAGAACAAACGCAAAGGCAAACATGTATTTGAACTGTTTTGAACAAAACGTATTTTAAAGCGTTTAGCCACGAACGTGTAATATCTCCAAAGTGAGAAATACGATTCCAAGTCTTTGGAACCGTAGAAACAGAAATAAGAATACACGCCAAGTGCGTGATATATAACATAATATAAGTTGGGATACATTTTTATCCAAAAAATTTGACCTTGAAAGAATATACATAGGAATCCGTATTTTTATGATTATTTTTTATATTGTATATGTGTCAACTGATCTGTCTGAATAAATGTCTTTTATTGTAAAATATGTCAATCTTTCTATCTAAATAAACCGGCATGAAACAGAGAAGCCTGTTTTTCTTATTGTTTATCCCCACGCAAGCGGGTAACCGTTTGGTGCTCTCTCCAAACCAGGAGACCGTAACACCTTCAAACAGACAATATATGTAGGTGTAATAGGTACAAGATGAAAACAAAATTTTGAAAAGAAAATGTATATTATAAAAGAAAAGAAAAATTAATTACAGTTGAATTTTACATTAAAAAATGAGTGGATATTAAAACAAATATCTAATAAGTACAGGAATCAAATAATTAAACGCTGAAAACGATATAAAAAAAATATAATTATAGTAACGTTTTACGTTAAAAAATATGTGAATATTAATTAAATCAAAGATATAATAAATACAGGAATGAAATAATTAAACGCTCAAAACAATATGGCGTTCGCCTGAATTTTGCTGCTTGTAAATTTTATAATTTATACACAAATTTAACAACATATTTGCATGACCAACAGACATAACTTACTTCTCCGAAGAATATCTTAATTTATTCTGCTGGTCAGAAAACTCTCTGAAAGAAATTGATTGCGTAATAGTGAACAATCAGTAGTTAAAATACTTAAACATGTATCACAGTTAATATCAGCGAGAATCCGTTTGGCAATAAAACTGCTAACATAAGCCACTGATAAATTTTTCATATTAGCAGAAGCTTCATATATTACCTCGACAATATAATAACTTACGTCATTGTCGCATGTATTATAGGTTTCATCGTCATTTACCAGATTACTTCTTCCAGTCATCTCAGCCTCGTTGAGAAAAGTTTGTAAATTACTTGAAAGGCTCTCATCATCTTGCTCACAATTGGTATCTTGCAACCTTGGATTTGTAAGACTATTAATGACAGGAGTCTTTAAAGAAGTAACAAACTGTGGAATTGTTGGAGTTATCAATGCAGTCACAACCAAGACGATTTGCGCCAAATACATTTTCTGACGTATTCTAGTTGAAAGTTGGAGATCGAATACTAGTTAATCCGCGACTTTTCAGGTTTTGCCATATTAAAGTAATAGCCTTAATGGAGTGCATCCAGCCAATTTGTGATGGTAGCTTCCAACCAGCCTGCCTTTTGCTGCAGACATAATTCCATATCCCCACTTTGGAAACGGCTGTGTTCCAAAAGTCCCCTTGTTTCTAAGTTCAGGTGACGCAGCAGCAGAGTGGCTTTCCATCTGGTGGCACATGGCACTTCCATTAAAGCTATCAAACAGTTCATCGATATCATGAATGAAAGCAGCAGTCCCTAGTGGGTTGTGGCAACAGTCCTGAAAATTGAAAATTAAAAAAATTATAGATAGTATTAGTATTATTAGTATTATATTAGTATTATTCATAGGGAGTAACTTTAAGGAATCTTTTAATTTTACTTTGTTAAGTATTGAATCTACTATTAGTATACCCACACATTCCTATAACTAATAACCTAGAAAAACGGTACGTATCCCTCACCTACTTTGGAAATGTTAGTGAAAAATTAGCAAAATAATTTCGAAAAAAGTGCAACATAATAGTAGCTTTCAAACCACATGCGAAATTGTCACATTTAATGTTTAATGCCAAAGAGAACTTCGAATCATATTTTTATCCTAAAAAATTATTTCATTATTATTACTTTTAACTCCTAAACTGACAATTGGGCGAGTTGAAAAACCAAAAAAATTCAATTATAGTCATCAATATATTTATTTTTATTAACTATATCTTCTATTCTATTGTTGTTTTGTAAACTTTACAATCTAGAATTTTGATTATCTATAAATGTCTTTAAAGGTACATAATTTTAGAACTATTTCTTTCATTTAAGGTTATGTATACAAATAAATAAAATACTTTGCTACTGGATATCTTTGTAACCTCTATAAGGCTCTTCCCACACAAAAAACATTTGTTCCTCATTTCGACAATGAAAAACGGTGCAAGACGGTGGAAAATAACGAAGTAAAAAATCAAAAACAACGCACACGGACCGTGATCCACCGCTAACATATTAAGAGCAGTTGACAGTAAGTACGATTGTCTACGATTCTGGTCGATTCTTAACGAATCCCGGCAATTATCGCGCCACCTGCCAAACCTTGGATTTATACTGACAAAGAAGGAGCATATGATGTCCTTAATTAATTAATCTTTTCGTATTTACTTGAAGATCTGTAGTAATCTGTGGTACATATGTACGTCAAACGTCAGCCTCCTGTCATCCGGAATCGCTATATTCAGTTCAATAGCTTCGGTACACTGCCCCCTCCTTAAACCTGATCGTTCCGATCAGATTCGTGGTCGGTAACGGAGTAGACTCTCAAACGATCGACGTGTACTACCTTCGTCTTAGAACGGTCACTCCTCTAAATCCGATACACGACATCCTTAATCCGTTTGACGACGGTGGTCCTTCCCAGGCCGACTGCAATTTGGGACTGCGTCCTTTCCGGCGGATCGGATTGTAGCCCCAACTTTATCGCCAACTTGGAAGCCGAAGTTGTTAGCTCGTCAGTCATATCGGTCATATGCGGTCACTCTCAAGGTCGACAGGAAGACGTAACTCTCTTCCGAATAGAACATTGGCAGGAGTCTTTCCTGTTGCTTCATGAACAGCTTTTCTGTAGGTGAGTGGAAAGGATGGGAGATGCTTGTCCCAATCATCTTGGCGGCGATTAGCTGCCATTCGCAGATAGTTTTTGATGGTCCTGATGAAGCGTTCGACCATACCATTGGGCTGTGGGTGCAGTGGATTTGTTCTAGTTTTGTTTATTCCGAGTAACAAATTTGTCGGAATACAGCGGATTCAAAGTTCCTGCCTTGATCCAAATTAATTTCTCGTGGAACTCCAAACCGGGGAACATGTTCGTGACCAGTTCCTCGGTTACCGTGCTAGCTTCCTAGTTCGGTATGGCGTATATCTCCGGCCATTTAGAGAAATAGTCCATAGCTACCGGCACATATCGATTTCCAGAATGGGTGACCGGAGACGGGCCGACAATATCAATTGCGATCCTTTCGAATGGAGCGCCCCTTTGCTGGCAGCACACGCGTTACAGTTATGACACCATCTGTCCACGTCAGCACGACATCTCAGTCAATAAAAGCGCTGCTTGATCTTGGCTAGTGTTTTATTGATACCCAAATGTGCTCCTGCCACACCGCCATGGTACTTATGCAATAACTTCCTACCTGTTGTTTGCCATCAGCACTTTCCCAAACTCGTTTCAGAACTCCATTATCCACTACAAACGAGTCCCATTTGTGCCCAATAGCATTTCAGATCAGTATTCTTATCGGAGATTTCATCCCATTGTGGCCGGCTGTGGTTCGATTCCATCATTGTCAAAATGGTACCCAACTCTTTATCTGTCAATTGATATTGTCGAACTTATTCCGGCTTAGTCCTTCGTTGTCTTCTGTCTGTCTGATGTCTGTGTCAGGCTAGGCGAAATATACCCGATACGCAACAAATACGAATTTTCTTTCAAAAATGCAAATAATTAGTTATTAGAAATCAAATATTGGTCGCCTGCTTTCATTCATAAATTCAACAATATTTTATACACAGTAGATGGCAGCACGTAGAAGAAGCCCTATCAAATTTGGCTGAATAACTATAAAATATATAAACAAGGCCATTGCATTACATTTTGATATTTCATAAGTGGGCAAAATGATTTATATTATTTTCGTTAAAAGTAATAATCAAATAATTAACGCCCAATCCAGTCAGCAGTTGAGTGACTTCGTTAATCCCTGTTGCAATTAAATTTAATGTGTATTTCTTCTTATTATTTGATAGGGTTCAGACTGTGGTTTTCGTTTGTTCTGGAATGGTTTAAAACACATCTAGAATCAGCGACAGCATTTCTTTGGATATAAATTCTAATAAATTATGCTTATATAACTAATATCGGCTTCACGTAGACTTCCGCTGCGGACCACGAACAAAACGTCAGACAGCACGAGAGCTACAACGGAAGTTTAACCCGTATTTCTTTAGGTAACTAGTCATATAAAATTACCGGTAATTAACGATATTAACCGATTTACTTTATTAAAAAGCAAACACATGAATGACACCTCCTCTTTCAATTTTAACTCAAAAATCACACTGCTATTAATGTACCTTTTCTACTAGGCGTACTCAACTTTATAAATAAATAGTACATCGAAAAGGCATAAATGCAAATACAAACGATTTATTCAATTTCTTTACTTTTGTTCGAAGAATAAACATACTATTTAATTTTACTAAATTAGACTTTGTGTTTTAAACGGGTTTCATTGAAGTTAATATATACTCATGTCGGCGGCAATTGCATTTTGCTAGATGCCGCCGATATATAACCACATGCTGTGTAAGTTCAATGAAACCCGTCACAACACAAATTTCTGGCCATATAGGGTTTGTTTCCTTAGAGAAGAGCATATTACGTCAGCGCGCAATGAACCAAATTTGGTGTTCTGTATACGTTGCAATGGCAACCGACTAGCGAAAGTCAATGAAACGTCACATTTCGCGCATATTTTCATGACGTAACGTGCTCTTCTCTAAGGAAACAAACCCTACAAGCCTATGCGAACTATTATGATATACGCAACAATTCCCAATATATAATATAGTATCATAGTAATTATGTCAAAATAAATTAGTTAAATATAGTAATATCACAATTATTTTTGAATATACATATATGTATAAGGTTGGTGTTTCTAATTTCAGAATCAAAAATTGAAATAGATCGTAGTAACGGTGGATAATTATAAAGAAAATCATAATTGAATATGTGTATATCTGTAAGTATGCGTGCCATCTGTTCCCGGTCTAACTTAATTGAGATTTAATGAAAGCGCTATCAAGCCATCGCAATTAATTATCTAGGTGTACTCATTACATATGGTCGGGCTTAATTTGAATTCATGCACATGACCACAAGTTGCTTAATTTCATGTATGAGATGGAATGATAGAGATAAATTGCATTAACCAGATGTACTATTTCCATAATTGTTGGAAATTTATATCTCTGTTAATTGAAACTAAGCAGGACCTTTAAAATGCCAAAGGTAACAAGATAATTTAAGATTTGTAAGCTGTGTTAGAACAAAAATATAAACGTGACAACCCCTAAATTTACAATTTGTTATAGTGAAAACGTTTCGTTTGGTGATACCGTAGGTACCACGACAATCTTTGAGGTATTAAAATCCGTCCAAAAGTGATCCGGCAAAGGCGGTTTTTCTTTTGGATTGCGAAAATGGCGGCATTTGCTTGGATTTACCGGATGTAGAGGAATTGCAGGGATGATCGGATTTTACTGAGTTATATTTGGTTGCGATACTTAGCCCCTTTGAAACCTAAGGAATTATAATAGGGACAATCTACATCTTATAAGAAGGTAAACAAAATATATCCGGAATAATTTATGAATTACAAAGGTAGATCGTTTGGGTCATCTAGGATTAAAATATCATAGTTGGCGCAATTTACATATATCCTCCTGGCTCTTAAATTCTCTTTGATAGGCATCCAAGCTGTGTGTTTTCCTGTCCTTTGATCGAATCCTTCCCGTTTTTTTAATTCTTAGCTAGTCCTTTCATGTCCCTCAGTGTCGTAATTTATTTTGTAACTATCTGTTAAGGCTGTCCCTGCCAGGCAGGAAGAAAAAGAAAATATAAGCTAAAATGTTAAAAAATTGAATTTTGCCACGCTCCTTTTTCGCCTTAATTCTCCGCCCACACGCCAAAAATAACAAATCCGGCTACATTAGGATTTGGCCTAGACATTTTACTATATGCATGCCAATTTTCAGCTTTCTAGCCCATCAGTGGGCTTCAAAAAGCTCTAGACAGACAAAAAAGAGGAACACGCAAATAAGGAAATTATATACGTAGATAGATTACTGCTGTTTGCCCAGACTACTTCATACTGCCTAAAGAAATGTGCATGACTGTTAACACTGCTTTTTAAATGAGAAGTACCTACAGGCGCCGATCCAGAAAAAATCAACGGGGATACAAAGTCACGTAGCGAATTATGTGGCTTTGTTTCGAGTGTTGTTGCAGGTAGAAGTTGCCCATTAATAAATGTGTAGAATAACTTATCTTTATAAAAAGGATCTTTCGCTCTAACAGTTAAATGTGTTTCAGAAACGTGGCGAATTAACCCTTTTCGTAATAACCATCCGCTTTGCAGAATCTCCATACATGTTACTATTCATTCAGAATTTTTTCTCAAGTGTTCTTGTTGCTGCCTCTTAGTTGGTAAATAAGGAACCTTAAACTGAGGATTTGTAAACTTAAGAGCGGATATTGGTTCTAATATAATTGATTTTTAGATTTAAGTTTTCCTGTAAAAGCAAATAAGGAAATAAGTAAATATAAAATAAGAAGAAAATGGAAAGTGTTTATACTTTTTCATGAAAACACATTTTACTAAAATTGTTTTCTTTGCCATATTCTATGAATGATCTGATTTACCTAGACTGGAAAGTTGAATATTAATTTTACTGCAGGCAAAAGTAACGCGTACAACGTTTTTCCATTAGTTTTACTTATGTGTCAATTTTTAGTGAAATATTAATAAGAAACCAGGTGTGGAATCCATGCATAAACATGCATAAAGATGTAAAGAATAATCTTTGCGGAACCCACTTCTTGGGATTTTATCTCCTCTAACTGGCATTGAATACGCTCGAAAATTACATTTGCAATATGCAAATCTTACACTTGCTATTCGTGGTTTGGAACCGTTTTAAATAAAATGTAATTGTAATTTTCTAGTATGCTTCTTTGCCAATACATCTAGAACCTCTTCAAGATCTACTACAATATCTTTATTTATCTTCATCATGCCGTTAACCCATTCAGCCGCTCCTGACATATGATCGATCTAAAAAGAAACTTAATTCTTTTCAAAGTGCCGAAAGATCCTTTCGTAGTGGCAATTGTCACTGGCAAGACGTAAAAAAATTTTAAAATACATTGTATCTTGGAAAACATTGAAGCCAGTTTAAAAGCTTCCATTGAGTTACCAGCTTTATGTGATTCTTTTATCCATAGTTCCTTCCATACATCCAGAGTTCACTCAGGATGGCGATCGGTTGCGCATCGTGTGGGAAAAATATTGGACGATATCACAATTATGTTGTATGTAGTGGCAAGTGTGGTGACAAATTTCATACAAATTGTGTAAATATATCAATTGCGCAACTCACCACAATGAAAGAACGTAATGAAGACAAGAGTTGGACGTGTACAGCGTGTTGTGCGGCGATTGATGTGAATGGGAGACCACTTAGCAATGCAGAGGAACTCGGACACGGGAAAACATCAAAACGTTATCCGCAATAAAGATCAAGAACACGGAGTCCTACCCGACGTATACAATAATATTCTGTTGGAATTAAAAGCAGAAATTAATAAACTAATATTCCAAAACAATACGTTAACGGAAAAAGTGGATAGCCGTAGGTTAGGTGCACACACATCGATTTCGATCGTACGTTATTTTATCGTACGAATAAAAATCATGGAGTGTGCAAGCGTTCGTTGGATCATATACGCCACTGTACTCACGGCAACGACACGGCGGCGTCCGTCGATCGTAGTGGCAATGCACGGCATCAATAGACTAGGTGGACGCGCATCGATTTCGATTGTACGGAAAAATATCGTACGATCAAATTCTTTTAGTGGAACAAAGAAGAGCATAGGAGCATGCACAAGCTTCGAACTCCACACGATACGACACGATCTCCGTGTTGATGCCGTGCAGGTGCGGAAAAAATCATTTTGGGAAGGTATCGAATCCATTGACATTTGTGATCTTATTAGGCAGTTAAATAGTTAATCTACCTGAAAAATAGAATTAGTCCCTGACTGCGGCCAATTGAAATGTAATATCGACACCTAAAGTCGGACTAATCGTAAACTGAAAATTTCGTCTATTTTATTGTCAAGCATTTAAAGTACTCCTGTTTTGTAAATTATTATTCGCTTCATAATGTTATTATTATGTTAGGTGTAATAGATATCAGACTGTATGTAACCGAAGAATTTATTGCTAAATATCACATATATTTTGTAATATCACAAATAGTTTGGACAGGTGTACTCCTTGCTACAAACGGAGCTTCAGGAAGGGTTTTAGTAGAAAACTACGGGGAGCTACGATCTGAGAATGGTACCAAGGACATCTTTAAATCTTCCATAAATGACCCTCTTCATTTCAGCTGCGTTTTTCTGCGTTTGCCTGAGAAAAACGTGTTTGAATGCGAACATAGCGCAACACTATGATAACGTATGGTCATTCGTAGGGTAAATGGGTTATATTCAACCGAAAATTTGAGACTGTGGATATTATTATTACGATATTTACTTACTGTAATCAAATTAATAAACATACGTGGTAAAAAGAAAATTAAATTGTTTAGTTTGCCAGGAAAAAGCTTAATAGGTTATTAAAAGTTAGTGCGGGTAATGAGTTTACATTTGCTATAAACATCATATCAATTGTTTATTGATGTATACAACTGCTGATGAGATTTTAATTAATTAAAGGACAACCCTAGACGTTCGTCTACACGATACTGTCGACCAATAAAGTTGAAATTTGCAAAGGAGATTCGCGAGGTAACAATTGCCGAGGTTACAGCAATCGAAAACCAAGTTTATCAGGTGAAAACTATGGAAGTTACAATTGACACCACACCAATTTAAAATCACTTATGACCTGCATTTTGCAATGCATGATGCGAAAGTTGCACAAGCTGTAACTGGCACATCTTCGGCATCAAGATGTTACATATGTGCAGCTACACCGAAAGAAATGAACAATTCGAATAACATTAGCCAAAACCTCTATTGGAACGAAGTCTTCAGCTAGATCTTTCGCCATTACACGCGCCCATTAAATTTAGGAAATGTCTTTTACATATTGCCTACACAATACCATTTCAAAAATAGGCGGCTGCTACCTTAGAAGAAAAACAAATGAAAGATAATACAAGAAAGACAATTCAAGAGGAGTTCAGGAACAGATTGGGTATTCGGGTAGATTTTGTGAAGCAAGGTGTGGGCACTAGTAATGACGGCAACACTGCTAGAAAATTCTTCTCACAACCTCAAGTAATTGCAGATATAACAGTAACCGATGTAACATTAATTGAAAGGTTTAGTATAATCCTGCAGGTGATTACTAGCAGTGCATCAATTCACGCCGACAAAGGAATACGAGGGTTGCCTTTTATATTTCGGGATTAGAGAACAAAGACAAATATTAATCATCGAAAATCACTTTATTGTTTTTCAAAATATTCCCCATGAAGATCTATACACTTTTGCATGAGTTTGAACCAATTATCGAAGCACTTTTGCCACTCTGATTGAGGTATCTCCAAAACATGCATTCTGAATGCAGCAACCGCTTCTTCAGGTGTCGAAAAACGTTGACCTCTCAGTTTGTTTTTTACGTTCGGGAATAAAAAGAAGTCATTCGGTGCCAAGTCAGGACTATACGGCGGATGACTCATCAAATCGATGTTTTGAGTGCTCAAAAATGCAGTTGTTTGAGCCGATGTGTGAGAGCTCGCATTGTCGTGGTGAAGAGTGATCCGTCTTCGGCGGTTGGTTTTCTTGATTTCTTGAAAGACAACTGGCAAACAAATGGTTGTGTACCACTCAGAATTGACTGTTCTGCGTTGTTCTAGTGGTACGGTTGCGACATGTCCAGTTTTTCCCAAAAAACAGGCGACCATTTGCTTGGAAGTGCTTCGTGCGCGAACAACTTTTGTTGGATTTGGCTCATCTTGAAATATCCATACAGTCGACTGCTGTTTACTTTCGGGCCCATACGCGTAAATCCACGATTCATCACCTGTCACGATGTCATAGACGTGTTTCGTAGCACCGCGATCGTATTTCTTGAGCATTTCCTTCGACCAATCGACACGAGCCTTTTTTGAGCGATTGAAAAATTGTGTGGGATCCAACGCGAACAAATTTTTGTGACAGTCAAATGTTTATGCAATATTGAATGTATGTTGGTCCCACTAATGTCTAGGGTTGTCTCAATGTCACGATAGGTCACATGACGATCTTGCAATATCAGTTCGCGCATAGCATCAATGGTTTTCGGGACAACAACTGATTTTGGACGACTTTCACGAAATTCGTCTTGGAGTGAACTACGACCACGATTGAATTCACCATACCATCGATAAACACTGGTCCTTGATGGAGCTTCATCGCCAAAAATTGAATTAAGTTCATCCATGCACTGTTGCTGAGTTAATCCACGTCGAAAGTTGTAAAAAATAATCGCACGAAAATGTTCACGATGTAATTCCATTTTTGGGCCGAGATGAATCTTTTAAGTTACTGTAAACAACACAAATAGCGCTCGTATGTCAAAACGTTCTGAGTACGTATAACCTCAAAAATGTCCAACTTTACGATAGAGCTGTCAGTTGCCAGATTGCAACACTAAGGTTGCCAAATCCCGAAACATAAAAGGCAACCCTCGTATACGCACGCGAAACTGCTGAATTGTATGTGCAAAAATACAATTGGTATCACATGCCAGCAACTGTTCACAAGATTCTGATGCATGGCGAGGTTATCATAGAAAAGGCGGCTCTACCTATAGAGCTATTATCGGAAGAAGCCCTCTCTTTTTCATTAATTTGGTGAACCCAATACTTTCGGTTGCGCCTGCGTTGCATAAAACGACGGTACATGAACCACATGGCAACAACACGTTTCGGATTCATTTTCGCGAGCTTTTTAATAAATGGCTGCAATACTATACACAAAAAATCAAAGAATTTGCCAGTAACACAGATGATAAAATAATGTACGATATTTTCCCGTACGATCGAAAATCGATATGTGTGCACATAAGTCGCACGATAAAATAACTTACGATATTTTCTCGTACGATCAAAAATCGATGTGTGTGCAAATAATGCACACGATAAAATAACGTACGATATTTTTCCGTACGATCGAAAATCGATGCGTGTGCACCTAGCCTTACAGCATTTATACGTTCGGGTGAATATTGCAAATGCTGCCAGGTATGTAAAGTAAAAGAAGTAAAGATACACTATCCAAAAAAGATCATAACAGACCAAAAACGAGTCTTCAAAAAAACATGATAAAATGTTAAGAAGAATACGGAGAAGAACGTATCAGATGAGGTCAATAAACTTAATACAATAAAAAAGGATAAAAAAATTATCGCTGGCGATGATACGACCGTAAAAGACATTCAACATATAAAATCGATATCGGAAAATACCGCATGCAATAATTATAATAATGTAGAGGTGGCGAAAAATATTATTGCTGAAACACAAAGCACAGAACGGGACAAGGGAAAGTTTGTTCTCGTGGACAGGAGACGACGTCTCAAACGACCGGGAATTGTTACAGGAACGGCGCAAGGCCTAATACTAAAAGGAGGCCTACACTATAAACACTTCCACATTCGAGGATTGGGTCCAGGTACATGCCAAAATGAAATAATAACATATTTAGAGCGAAATAACATTAAACAAGAGAAATGTGAACAAATTCAATCGAAATATCCTGAAAGCTATGCCTCTTTTAAAATATCAATTCTAACCGAGAATGTTGAGGACTTTAAAAGACCACTGGTGTAGTAGTCAGTAATTATTATTTTCAGTGGAGCAAACGACAAATAGAGGTTACGTAGGAACACACGGAGAGGGGAATGACTCGCTGCTGATTTCAGGTGATGTGCCGGGGCTGAAGGATGGATGCATAGGCGCGACTTTAGGCGCAGCAGCATCTATTAAAACCAATCGTACTAAACGCAAAGCTTTAAACTGCAATATACAATCTTTGACTCTTAAGCTAGATGCTTTGGGAATAACACTAAATCGTGAATGTTACAACTTTGCTAGTGTTACAGAGCACTGGATGAAAACTGAAAACTTGACTAATCTGGATTTGCAGAATTATAATATAGGCTACCGTTGAGTGCCTCGATATTACAGCTCTTTCGGTTGAAATGCATATTCAAATAGCTGCTGCCAAAATATTGATTAACAACGCATTCTTAGTATCCCTCTATAGACCTCCTAGTGGAGATCTTGCAATATTTCTGGAGAGTTTGAATCGTGTGCTGGGTGTGATTTTCGAATTGAACACATACGCAAAAATTTTCCTGATGGGGGATTTTAATTTTGCTTCGTATAGAAATAGTAAGCTATTACAAGATATCGAAGATTTATTACTTACAATTTGCATAAGCTGTTTTATAAACCCACTTATATACGACAAAACTGTGCAACATGTCCGGATAATATTTATGTGAACCAAGACCATTCTCACTTTGACATGAAAACACTGAATCTGCGTTTATCGGACCATGATTCTCAATCGATTTCTTATGAGGAAAACATTGATATAGAGGTTAACAGAAATAACATCGTAAGGAGGAGAGCCTTTAGTGATGAAAGCCTTTTAGGGGGAGTTGTTTGGAATAGTGCGGGGGACTGACTGGTCAGTGGGATCCTCGCAGGATAGATTTGCACTGTTCGATGACACTTTCTTAACACTTTTTAACAAACATTTTCCGGAAAAGGAAAAAAAGAAACACTCTAAACATAATTACTATAAAGCAGACTCGCCTGAAGATGCTGAACTAAGGAGGATATTGGACGCGATCCATGTGATAGCGAAAGTGACAAATAGTTCTGAAAATTATAATTTATATAGGAATACAAAAGACAATATCATCAGCGGCTGACAATGAACAAGAAAGTTAAAATCGAGAACTATATTAATAGTGCCGATAACAAGCAAAGAGCAATTTGGAATATCATAAATCGTGAGAGTAAAACCTTGAAACAGGTACAATCAACGGATGATTTCGACGTGCACCTTTGAGCGATGGTCGTGTCCAACGGCCAACCCTTCTATTTTGAACCTATAAACACACACGAAATAATTGAGACTGCAAGGAAAATGAAAGGCAAGCTGACAACTGATGCTTATGGTGTGAATATTAAATTTGTTCGGAATGTGGTTGGGGTGTGCGCTTCACTTACCACCATATTTAATAAATGTGTGGCCGAGGGAAATTTTCCTTGTGAACTTAAATTAGCAAGAGTGTTTCCCATTCATAAAAAGTCCGACGTGGACCAGTGCAATAATTATAGACCTATATCGATCCTACCATCGCTTTCAAAAATTTTTGAAGAATTAATATACCGAAGACTTGTCAATTATTTCGAGCGTTTTGGATTGTTATCAGAACATTAACATGGCTTCAGAAGGGATAAGTCAGTGATGACTGCGATACTGGAAATCATTTCGTACATCACTGATGCCTTCGATGAACATCAATCAGTGCAAATGACGTTGCTGGATCTAAGTAAGGCGTTTGACACTGTAAATCACGAGATACACCTCCGAAAACTAGATTTGTATGGAATAAGAGGAGTTCCTTTACAGTTGCTCGAATCTTATTTGTCCCGGAGAAAACAATTTGTTACCTGGTGGGGTGAGCAGTCCAAGAGAATCCAAATGAACCATGGAGTACCACAGAGATCGATACTGGGTCCTCTATTGTTCATTATTTATATTAACGATCTCCCTTGCTCTGTTGGTGGGGAGACATGCCTGTATGCGGACGATACATGCTGGTAAGGGCTGCGGATCCTGATGAGCTTAATGCCAGGAGTAAATCTCTCAAGATGAACTCGCAGTCCTGGTTTTCCAACAATAAACTCTTGCTGAATGATGAAAAAGACGGAATCCATAACTTTCAGTACCATGCCGATTAAAGGCGGGCCCAGTGGCACATCAGTGAGGTTTCCCGGGCTTTGTGTTGACAGTGCGCTTACTTGGTCGACACATGTGAAGGTGATGTGTGGTACTCTTGCAGCAGCTGTATACACAATCAGAAGACTGAAGAGAATTGCAATGCATGGGGCGGCCAGACTGGCATACTTTTCGGGATTCCAGTCAGTGGCATCCTATGGTATTCTATTCTGGGCGCATGCAACCGACTTTCGTCTCCAGAAGAGGGCTATCAGGGCTTTGTGCTTGTTGGGTGCTAGCGATGGTTGCAGGGGTATTTTCGAACTGCGAATATACTTACACTCGCATCTATCTATATATTGACCATTGTGACAAACCTTCATAACAAAAACAAATTCCCAGTTAATGGTCAATATCACGACTATCAAACGAGACATAGAAACAAATTGAAGATTCCCTACCATCGATTGACAAAAACACAGAAATACACTAACATGTGGGGACCTAAGTTGAATAATGTGCTGCCTGAGGATGTGCAGGGACTACCATATAAGACGTTCAGAGCGTCCGTACGGGGGTACCTGTTGAAAAACAGTTTCTGCTCCTTTGATGAGTACTTGAATAGCACCGCTGTTTTTAATATGTCCGTTTTATTTAACCTCACTGTAATGTAACTTTGTGTATGATGTATGTGTGTATATATATATACACACGTTTTTTAATACTTTAATCTTGACGTAGTGTAATCATAATTATACACATGTACCTGTTATACATACGTGTAGATCTTTATTATTGCTATCTCTTTTGACATGTCACGTAAATCTTTTTGATGATTAATAAACTACTACTACTACTACTACTACTACTACATGTAACTTTCAGGAAAGGGTTGTATTTGCGGAGGGCAAGTCAGGTAAATAATATTGGGCGGCTGCAATGATCTCCCCATCAGGGGAATTATACCTAAAATAAAATTTTGGAACTACTTGCTGTTGCTTCCCTATTATATTACTATTTTGCTTATCAAAGCTGACATCTAGCACATAAATATGGTTTAAGTAGGGTAAATATATGTATATTTACCGGATACAAGTCCATAGGATTAGTCATGCGAGCATTAACACAATTTGCTTGAACAGTAGTAATTATAGGGATTCTCATTTCAACGTCCATTTCCTCAGTGATACTCTTTGTTTCTCCAAATATACTTTTAGATTGACTTTCAGAGTTGTCTCAAATTCTATTTAACACAGTTTTCACTCTCTCGACCAATGACATTACTTTGTTGCAGTCAAGATTGGAGTTCTGTTGAAAGCCAAATTTACAAATTGCAGCGGATAGTAACTGGGCATTGCTTGAGGTCAGCTTCTACTACTTACCTCGTCTAGAATACAGACGACTGCAGGCAATACTTCTAAAAATGTAGAATCTCGTCGTGTCTCTTTACCCATCTAGTTTCTCAATTTTTTGACTTTGATGCTTTTTGTATTGGTCAAATTTACCCAATTTTCTTAGTTATTTATCCTCGTAAAAAATTATTTACACTTGTAATTACATCGACTAATTATAGTGGGCACAGTACTCATTTTGTTCAGAGCTAAGTGCAGTCTGTAATTAACACAATGGGTATAAATAGCAAGAGACTGTTTTGAACGCACCACTCACGTTTGCATCGTAATTACAGCCCTTGTCCGCGTAGGATCGCAACATCCAAATCTGCTGCTTTCAATAATTCTATTATTGTGTTTACCAAATTTTCGTCGCTTAAATTCGTTATTTTTGTGAATCCAAGGAAACCTTCTTCGATGATCAAAATAAGGAATACAAAAGGATAGCTGCTCGGAAATCCCAAAGTCGATCGTCTCGTCCGCCAGTACACTATAGAACTATGAGACTTTTACTTTTTTACTATTTTGTTCTGATCAATTTCTCCTCGCCTTTGAATAAGTTCGTTTTGTATTGTTTTACTTATAAAAGTAGCATTATGAATCTTGTCTCCTGCATCTACCCGAAGCGTTAACAAAGCCTTAAAATTGCCCTTATTTATTATAGTTTCAGTATCATCATCATCGTTATTTGAAAAAATAAAGGAATATATTGCACACAACGATATCAAGGAAATTCTGAGAATTAATGACATTGTTTTTATGATAGTCGGTTTTTCATGTGCAAACAACACATACGGTCCACAAAAACCACTACCAAATTTATGACTATAGGATAGCTACAGAAATTCTTTAACCCAATGTATCTTAAAAATTATTCTTTCCATGCGGGACATAGAAAAAAATGATTTGGTAGACTTAGGGGTCACATAACATTTTCTTGTCGACGTACAAACCAATGTCTGTATATTCACAATCAGTACAACCTATGACAATATTAGAGTTGAACTAGTCGAGGCTATAAAATTTTAAGGCACAGACATGCAGGTATGGTCTATATGAAATAGTCTATGGGTTAGTGCTACGCTGGAACTAACATTAGCGGAAGCGGAATCATCAATTTTTTCGTCTTTAAGAAGTTCATAAGACTTGTTTGTTTACTTCGATTATTATTCATATTTCTTAACCTAAAAACAATTAATAAAGGTGATTGCAAGGACTGTGGTGTAATTTACTGACACAAATATCATATCGGTAAACTCCTCACCACACAATTGTTTATAATACAATCGGTGAAACGTGTTTCGCTAGCTCGAGGCAAGCATCTTCAACAACCGAAACACTTCGGTTTATACGGGCACCGATTTTATTATAAACAATTGTGTGGTGAGGAGTTTACCGGTGTGATATTTGTGCCAGTAAAACAATTAAATATTAGCGCAATATCCAATTCAACTCAAATTGAGAGCTAAAAACTTAAAGTACGATAGATTATCACTTGAATTATTTAAAAATGCACGACCAGTACTACCCCACGCACGTAGGGTGAAATGAAGTGAAAGTTTGCCAATGTGAGGATAATTCCGAACACCTGATAAAGAACGATTATTTGTGTAACTTGCCCTCACGTAATCTTTTCGCTGGTTATCAATTACAAAACCTCGCAAACTCAAATTTTAGTATTCTATTCCTTAATAGTGAAAGATAACTGCTTCATTAGTGATTCGAATCGCTGCTCAGTACTACTTACGTTCTCTTTGTATTAAATTACAATGTTTTGTTACAAGCCAGTCATCTTCAATTTTTCAAACGTAATTAAGTTAATTTAATAACATTAAGTATAATCTAAATTTAGTCAGGGCTACAGCTCTGTAGTATCACACTACCGGCCACCACTGAAGAAATTATTGTATAATCATAATCAACTTACCGTATTAAAAAGGCACATGTGAATGACACTTCCTCTTTCAAAAATATGAGGTAGCTAATCTGCCCTTTTTAGTGCGCGTGTCATAATACAAACGATTTATTCAACATTCCACTTTTGTTCAAAGAAGAAACATACGATTTAATGCTATTGAATGAGATATTGCGGTTAAATAATAATTCGTGTTCGTGCCATCGTTGAAACTTAGATTTTCTATTGAACTATTAGAGAGATGACCTTCATCATTTTATTGATCTAACTAATTCATTTTTCATAATGTAGTTGTTTTGATAATATGAATGAGAAATACATCTACGATTTCTAGTTATTTGAAAAATGCAGTATTGAGGGTGCAATAAAGGTAACTGCTAAGCTCTAGCGTATAATATTAAATATTACCTCTGAACAAAAGTTTATTAATGGAATTTTTATGTGCCACCTATTAGTTCTATATACTACACGTAAAAGTTTATCCTGCACTAGTTATTAATTACGTAAGTTCATAAATATAGTGTACCCAATAATACTAATAATAATAAATATTAATAATGTGTATCAATAATAAATACATAGTTAATCAAAGGTTAGTTGAAGTGCATACAGCTAAGAATAACTTATGTATACAGAAATTATAAAAAATACTACCAAACGACCAACGAAGACGCAAACAATTCAAAAAATTAAAAGCAGATTTATATGGTTCTGGTCTGAGGGATTAACAAGAAAAGGCCCAAGTGTCAGACTCGGTATATGAACGCACTGCATTTTTATCGACTTTCATTTTCTCAATATGTAAATCTGTAAGTATATAGAACAGATATGCGTGCATTGTTATCGTTATCCTATATTATATACATATGTATGTATCTATATAAAAATCGCATACTATTTCTATTAAAAATCAAATTGCATTTGTACCCCTTTCAAGGAAAAAAACTAAAAGAATTTAAATGCAATTCTGATGTGTTTTCAGTAATCTGCTAATACGTTTAAAGAATTTGAAATCACTATTTAGACTTATGACAAAGGTGTAATTCGTTGTTGTTCTTAATGTAAACCTCAACTGCATAATATAATAATACACAAAAATAAAAAATATGATAGAAAATAATTTTACGATTTGGAAGAACAGCTACTATCTTCCTAAAAATTTTTAAGTCTGATTCGACTGACTTGTGCTTTTGAACGGTTTAAGGAAGATGTCTAGCGTTGGTTGAAGAA
This sequence comes from Chrysina gloriosa, assembly GCA_038088585.1. Classification (NCBI taxonomy): domain Eukaryota; kingdom Metazoa; phylum Arthropoda; class Insecta; order Coleoptera; family Scarabaeidae; genus Chrysina; species Chrysina gloriosa. Next base: position 49,045,080 of record CM076088.1, read on the forward strand.
ACCTAGTTTCTAGTTCTTTATGCAACTCGTTATAAGCCATAAGAAGAAGTCGCTATCCATTTTTTTAAGTTTAGGCTTTGTTCCATTAAAAGAGCTGTTTCCACAACCTTACACTGATTGTGCGAGAAATACATATTTTGGAATAAGAAAATAAGTTTGGTAAAGGGTTAAGGATTTAACCTTCCTATACTCACGCATACGGTCTGTGAGACCGATTTATATAGTATAGTATACGTCTTTTATTTTGACGTGAATATAGGAAGGTTAAATACATTATTTTAAATAGAATATCTTATCACGTTTTCTATGTATTAATATTCTTCACTTCTTTCAACTTCAATAATTGTCTTTATCTTTATCAATGGTTTTATATTAATATTCATTTCTTCCTACATATGTATGTACTAAATTTGGAATAGTTTCATGTTTTAATAAATAAACATAAAATAAAATAAAATAAATCACAAAAAATCGGACCTAGTCGATGGTTACATGTCGGTTAATAGTATAAAGTAGTATTTTATAAATCCTAGATCACCACATTTTGGAGGCCTGTAGGAAGCAGCAATAAAATATATCAAATTACATTTAGCTAGAATGATTGGAAAAGCTACATTAACCTACGAAGAACTATTCACTTCATTAGTTCAAATATTGATGTTTGTACATGTGAGAGGGATTCGATATGAATTCTCTCACAATGCACGTATTACGCATTTTTACAGTTATTTTTTCTACAGAAGTGGACAACTTGCGTTGCCACAGCCTCCTGCAGTAACTGCAGTCGCGCTCTTCGGCTACCCGCCGTGGGAGAAATGCAAATTACAAAATTTTGATCTTCTCTTACCATCCGTAGACGTACATATTAGTTCAAATCGAAGCAGTGCTTAACTCAAGACCTATTACACCAATATCGAATGATACGAATGATCTGTCATTCTCACTATTTTGCATTTTTTAACTGGAATTGCTAACACGAGCATTCTCCAGCCAAATTTAACCAAAGTGAGGACAAACGCCTTATTAATATAACAACATATTCAATATTTGAAGATGGCAAAAGGAGCGCTTAAATAAAATTCGATACTGCAATAAATGGCAAAATCATGGTGGAAATATTTTTAATTCCTAATAGCTTGGTTATCTTCCGAGAAAAGACACTTCCTGGACAAGGAATTCCGCGTACCTACAGCGATAATAAAATTCTTATACGACACAATGCAATGGGCCAGCATCGAATTGTGTCCGTTAACGATAGACAATGTACCAGCAACTTCGCCGTACCATAGAACCGCCAGAATCGAAAACAATCCTGACTGCCTCATACGACCGACTACAACCATCCGAACCCGAGAACTTCGTCGTAGCTGAGAAATCCGCCGGAATCAACAAACAGCCGTGTCGTCGACGCAGCCGATTGCAACTTAGCCGGAGCGTAAACAACGTAACGCATTTCAAGCGCATGTCTACTTCGGCGAAACGCATATCATTCCTGCCGAAAATAACTTCCGGATATCCATTCCATACGAATCCAAATCGATTAGTGACGGCAGCCTAATTTTCAGTCCCAATTATGTCGGAGCATCAGAGTCGCAAGTGCGTCGGAGTACGATTGTTATACTGTATACGGACATAGACATCTTTAGTGCACGATCTTGTGTTGAGTGGATTGTGTTGAAGTCAATAACTTCAAGGGCGCAGCAATGTTAAGGATTTAAAGACATTATTTTAAATAGAATATCTTAACACTCTTTCTATATATTATTGTTCATTTCTTTTAACTTCAATAATTGTCTTTATTTTTATCAATATTTTAAAATTGATATTCACTTCTTCGTATATACTTCGTCAATTACAATCACAAGAGAAGCTCTCACTTTATTATTTATTTCTGTCGCGGTCTATCTCTCTTGGATTTCCTCATAACTCTTGCCTCCCATATCTGTTTAACGGTGTCCCCACCGTTAAGCATTTTCTATCCTATTATCAGTGTTGTTTTCCAGTCTCTTGGTAGTTTTTAATCTTCCTAAGCTTTGTTCATAATCTCTAACAGGATTTCAGTTCTTCCAGTTTGTCCATATCTCCTGGTTGTAATATTGTCATCTCCGCCTGCTTTCCCATTATTTAACGTTCCTATTACATTATGCAGTTTCATCTTCTGTAATTCCTTGATCGGTTTCACTTGTATGGTTCCTTTACCAGTTTGTTGTTCCATTGTTTTCGATCTTCTCTGGATTGTTTAACAATTCTTGGAAGTAATTTTTATGTCTTCATTCCCATGTCTTCTCGTGTCATCATTTTTCCGTCAGCATTATTAACGAATGCCTACACCCGAAATGGTAGAAAGGTTTCTTGAATATATATTATTAATGAATATATTTTCCATTGTGGTTTCGTTTCTAAATGCTTCTAACACTCTGTAGAATATTTAATAATGAACAAGAACTTCGCAATTGTTGATTTATCTCTTGATGTTTAGATACTTTTCGCACAAACAATAAAATAATGTACCCAGACAACTGAACGTTTGTGTTACGGCCTCCTGGTTTGGAGAGAGCACCAAACGGTTACCAGCTTGCGTGGGGATATAAAAATAAGAAAAGCAGGCTTTTCTGTTTCCTGCCGGTTTATTTAGATAGAAAGATGGACATATTTTACAATGAAAGACATTTATTCAGACAGATCAGTTGACACATTCACAATATAAAAAATAATCATAAAAATACGGATTCCTATGTATATTATTTCATAAAATTCGATAATTCGATAAACGACTACCTAGTCTGGCTGTTCAATCCTTTGGGGACCTCCTTAGACTGGTATCCATCTTCACTAGGTCTAATATTATAGTGTTCCTTCATTCGGTTGCTTGGTTCATGGATGCTTGCTTTTAGCCGGTCGTGAATTTCATCCATTCGTCTCCGCAAATTCGAAATGTAATCATCTCCAACTACTTCCTTATTCGGTTTGAAACCGAATTTGAGATCACATAGTAGGCGCAGTTCTCGTCCAAAGAGCACATTACATGGACTATGACCGGTGGTTTCGTGGACTGATGCTCTATACGCCGGCAGAAACAGATGTAGTTGCTGGTCCCAATCTCACTGGTAGTCAACAACTTCTGATAAATATTTGAGAACAGTTCTGTTCATGCGCTCCACCATGCCATCCATTCCGTTTGAAATGTTGGATGAAGCGAAAAGGGGACATATGGCCGTCTGGAGCTCGAGTAAACCGTTTTTTAGAATATATTGCGAGGAAAAGCCAAAAAGTGTGACAAGTGAAGTGAATGACAAGGAGGAAACACAATCACACTACTCAATGTACAGTCAAAATGTCCAAGGATTACAAACTGCCGTAAATGGCATAACTGTTGAACTAAGTGTAATGCAAAACTGTAAAATGTTATTTATTACCGAACATTGGCTCCGGAAGGTTTCTTACAAAGGATTCATATCCCAGGATTTCAGCTAGTAGGATATTACGCAAGAAAAAAGTAAAACATGGGGGTGCCGCGATTTACATTCATAGTGATGCTACTGCAAATGTTAGACTAGACATAAACAGTATAGCGGAAGAAGCTGTCTTAGAGTGCTGTGGTGTTACGGCAAATTACGGTAATTACAGCTACATTTTAGTGTGCGTATACAGAACACCCACAAGTAATTTTCACGAATTTTACTGTAAGTTTGAACGTCTTCTTTCCGTAGTTAGTCAATCAACTAAAACAGTAATTATATCGGGAGATTTCAATGTTAACATTCTGAAAGATAACGACGAGAGTAAACAATTTAAAAATCTCCTTAACAGTTTTGGGGCTGAAATACTAATCAACAAACCTACGAGAATTTCAAAATTTACATCTACTTGTTTAGATAACATTCTCGTACTACATGGAAAAAAGAAGAACTTGAATATAACAAGTGCGAATTCGTTTAGTACCGGCTTTTCAGACCATAACGCTATTGTGGCAACCTTCTGCAACGGCACTCTCAACTCCAACTTATATGTATACCGACAATCGCGGGTGTTTAGCGATGCTAAAATCCAACAATTCCTAAACGCCATCGCAAACGAAAACTGGAATGAAGTATACTATGAACGTTACGATGCGACCACAAAATATTCTATATTTTTAAACATTTACTTGCGTTATTTCAACGCTTATTTTCCATTGATAAAGCGTAAATATTCCAAACAGTCCTCCAAGTTGCCAACGGAGCTGCTTAATCTTCGAAACATAGTATCGACACTACAAATTGTATGCACTTATGAGGTTGATTATAAAGCCACATATTCTTACTATAAAAAAGCATATGACAATGCAATACACTCACATAAACATAAACAATACGATCAGCTACTTTTGAATTCCACGAATAAAAGTAAAGACATGTGGCAGATAATTAATATGGAGATGGGGGGCAAATCCACTGTTAGTAAACTACCCGATTCCGTCGATTTAAATCTACTCGCTAATCGGTTCAACGAATTCTTTGTCACGCCGAATGTCTCAGATTTTCCTTCGAATACTTTTAATCCGAAAACAACTAACAATTTACATTCGTTTTATTTTTTCCCTCTTACAGTGGAGGAATTACGAAGCTATGTGCTTTCCCTAAAACCGTCTAAATCTTCTGGAGTTGATGGTATTCCCCCATTCTTCATCAAGAAATGTATTGATAGCTTTGTAAAACCCTTGTGTCACATTATAAATCATTCATTTGTAACAGGTTGTTTCCCAGCTTCCCTGAAGGTATCTGCTGTACTGCCAATTCACAAAAAGGCAATCTGAATGATCTCAGTAACTACAGACCTGTAAGTCTTTTAACAAGCTTCTCGAAGTTATTTGAGAAAGCTGCGTACGACCGCCTTTATAACTTTGTTGCTAAGTGGGGGATTATTAGTCGGCACCAGCACGGATTTGTCAGGGAAAGGGTATTGAGACGGCTTTACTTGATTTAATTAGCACTGTTTTGGATGCTCTTGAGAACAAAATAGTTCCCTGCGGTTTTTTTCTGGATCTATCGAAAGCATTTGATAACATAAATCTCGAGAAACTTATTGCCAAACTGGAGTGCTATGGCATTAGAGGATCCGCCCTACACTGGTTTCAAACATACTTAATAGGTAGGACACAATCAGTCCACATTCATAGCAAAGCCGGAGTGGTTAGATCGAGAAAATTATCGATATCAACAGGGGTACCACAGGGCAGCATTTTAGGACCTTTGCTTTTCTTAATTTATTATAATGATATTTACACGATACAAAACATCTTACACGATACCGAGTTAGTAACAATGAATTATGCAGACGACACATCCTTCCTTGTAATGGGGGACACAATTGACACCATTGTGAGCAGGGCTTCCCTTTATATCACTAAACTTGAATCGTGGTTATATCAAAATGAATGGGACCCTAATAGAGATAAAACTAAAGTAATTCTATTTAGAACCAAAGATCAGCCATATCCCACCACCTTAGAAATTAATGATAGGGAATATCCTGTAGAACGTTCGGTTCGATTGCTGGGGCTGATAGTCGACGACCAATTGAAATGGAAAGATCACATTGATGATCTATGCACTAACTTAAGCACTGTTACTTTCGCCATGCGACGGCTGTCGGCTCTCGTAAGCGAACAAGTACTTCGTGTAATGTATTTTAGTTGCTGTTACTCCCGCATCAAATACGGCATTATTGTCTGGGGTAGTGGTAGCGATATAACTCGTACTTTTGTAATGCAGAAAAAATTGTCCGAATAATGTTTAGTCTGGATTATCGCCAGTCCTGTAGAGGTCTATTTAGACAACACAACCTTTTAACTGTATACGGCATTTACATAATGGAAATTTTAAAATTCGCATTCAAAAATCGTGCTTTCTTTGAAACAAATTGTTTTAGACATGAACATCGAACCCGCAATAGGGCGAACTACCGCTATCCTAGACATCATCTTACACTAACTGAAAAGAATATTGTTTATAATTGCATAAAATTTTATAGTAACTTACCAAATAATATCAAGAATATAACATTATTTTCTATATTTAAAAAGAAGTGCATACTCTTCTATGTAATGTCGAACCATACAATGTTAATGAGTTTCTGAACATATAGTTTGTTATTGTTCTATTTGACGTGTTGCTATTTGTTGTTGTTGTTATACATTATGCAATAAATATTATTATTATTATTATTATTATTATTATTATTATTATTATTACCATGCCATCCGACTGCTGATGCAGTGCAGTTGTTCTGGTTTTGCGAATACCTAATATTCTACACATCTCCTGGAAGACTGTTGATTCGAAGTTACGGCCCTGGTCGGAGTGAAGTTTAAGTGCACACCAAATCGACTACGGAAAAGTTCTTCAAGCAGCGTTTCAGCGACCGTTATCGCTTCCTGGTTCGGCAATGCATAGGCTTCCATCCATGTACTGAAGTAATCTATCGCGACCGGAATGTATTTATTTCCGTCTTCGGTCGTAGAAAATGGTCCGACAATATCAACTACGATCCTCTTAAAAGGGCTGCCGACGTTGTATTGCCTCATAGGGGCCTTCTTCGGGAAGGTCCATTTGCAGCGGCGCAAATTGTGCATTTCCTGCACCAATCCTTAACGTCGTTTTTACAATTCACCCAATAGAATCGTTCTCTAACCTTTTCCAGTGTTTTACAAACTCCTAGATATCCTCCCGATGTTCCTTCATGAAGAAGTTTCAAAACTTCGGGAATTCTTATTCTTGGCACCACGATCTGAAGTTTCCCATTCATTCCAGCTTCGTTTCCTATCACTAACGAGTTGAAACGCAAAAGACTATCTTCTACCACCAACGAGTCCCATTGTGTCCAGTAAGATTTTAGTTCCCGCCTGTATGGAGCTACAGCTTTCCAATTAGGCCGAGCTTCTTGCCTCTTCCTTTCCGCGACGTACTTCAAAACTTTATCGTACTCTTGGTTGGCTCGGATTTGATCTTCGTTCCAGCTATCATCTACGACAGCAATTCGGCAGGTTGCTTCGCTTTTCTCTTCGGCACGACAGCAGTACGCACAGTCCTTTGGGCAGGGTCTTCTGGATAGTGCGTCAGCATTACGATGACTGGTTTCGGGTCGAGGTTCTGAGTCAAAATCATACCCTTGCAAACGTTCTATCCATTGGGCAACCTGCCCTTCAGGATTCTTGAAGCGTAATAATCACATCAACGCCGCATGGTCAGACCTCAATAAGAATTTCCTGCCATAGAGATATTTGTGGAAGTGCTCAACAGACTTAACTACGGCCAGCAACTGTCTCCTAGTCACACAGTAGTTGCGTTGCCGAGCACTCTCTCGTGGCCATCTTGAACTTGAGATAACACGCCTCCGATGCCAACATTACTGGCATCAGTATCCAATATGAATCTCCCTTTCGATTTCGGATAACTCAAAGTGGGCGCAGAGGTCAGCATCTGTTTAAGTTCTTCAAATGCATTCTGACAGCTCTTGTCCGAGATGAAGTCTTGGCCGTCTTCAGTTAGTCTTGTGAGAGGTTTAGCGATGTTAGCAAATCCAGGAACAAACCATCGATAATAAGTAGATAGCCCAAGAAAACTTCTTATTTCGTGTTTGTCTTTTGTTACCGGCCAAGATCTAACCGCTTCTATCTTTCCGGGGCCAACCGAGACCCTATCTTCTGACACTACATGATTGAGGTAATATTCTTGCTCCCGGAACAGGTTCCACTTTTAGGGTCCAACTTCAAACTCGCTCCTTGCAAACGCTGAAATACCTGCTCCAAATTTTTCAAGTGGTCATCTAAAAATCTTCCCAAGACAATTATGTCGTCAAGGTATACCAAGCAAGTTTCCCAAGATAGTCCACTCAGAACGTTTTCCACAAGCCTTTCAAACGTAGTGGGAGTGTTACACGACCCAAATGGCATCACATTAAACTGCCATAGCCCCGTCCCTATTGTAAATGCCGTCTTTTCTTTATCCTTTGCCTCTACTCCGACTTGCCAATAACCACTCTTTAGATCAAGAGTCGAAAACACCTTACATCCACCCAGAGTATCCTAGGTGTCATCAATTCTGGATAAGGGATAGCTGTCTTTCTTGGTCACGTTATTCAGTTGACGATAGTCTACACAGAACCTAGTTGAACCACCCTCCTTTTCTTACCAGCACCACTGGGGAACCCATGGACTATTAGACGGTTCAATCACGCCATCCCGCTCCATGTCCTGTATAATCTGTTCTGCATCGGCTCGCTTCGCCGGTGGTAGCCTTTTCGGAGCTTGATGGATCGGCTGAGCATTTGCAGTGTCTATTAGATGTCATACAACAGTAGTTCTGGCCCCAGTGTTCCGGCTTACTTCTACCAGAAGATATCCTGGTAACGTGCGAGAAGTTACGTTACCGCATTGCTCTGTTGTCAAATCTTTGCTAAGAATATCTATAAAGTTATCTAACCAGTGCGGAAGCAGATCAGGAGTTGTTGTTATATTAACCCTTTGGTGAACAATGGATGAAACACTTGCACAATTTCCCAAAGGTACGCCCTTCTTCAGCTTAACTGGATAGCAACTTGGCAATCAGTATTCCATGACCTTGTCCGACAATCACCCCTGGTTCCAGTATAAGAACCTGCCCTTCGGGAACGTGTTCCCTTACGTTTGCTTCCACAATGGTCTCGCTGCGACTGGCCACAATTACATCTTCTGCTAGTATTACGGATGCTGACTTATCCTTACCATGGATGAGAATGACTTCTTCCTGGCCAACTTTCAGTGCTCCTGCTTCCAAGGCCAGTTTAAAACCAAATTCTGCCATTATGTCCATTCCGACAATTACATCTTGCTCTATTTCTGCGACTATAACATGATACCGAAATGCGGTATCACCAATACGGAAGTGGGCCATCGTCTTCCCCAATACGTTTACTGGCTGCTCAGTTGCCGTTCGCAATCACCACCTTGTAGGGTCCATCTGGTTCTTCCTACCCACTGCTTCCGGTCTGAGGATTTTCATTGATGCGTCAGTATCCAACAGTAATTCTCTAGCTTTACCATTTACATTTCCAGATACAACCAGGTTACTAGGCCGACATCGTATTGAAGCAACAATCACTGATGTTTCTAGGGCATCAGTCACATGGGTCGACGATCACCCCTTCACGTCGACCCATTTTAGTTTTCCGTCGGCTTTAGTTTCTGCGGCCGAGGACAGTGACTACGTAAGTGCTCCGTCCTTCCACAATTCCAGCATACTCTCCCTGATCGCCTCATCTTCATGGATTCCATCATTTCCGCCACTATTTTCTTTATTTTCCTTATTTATTCTAATGGCCCTTCCTTCTCGTGATTTTCTAAAGGCACGGACGTGAGCAATTCCTTCAGACAGATTGCTTCACAGCTTCAAAATCCAAGGCTTGAGCCAACGCCTGATTCAACGTCTGCAGCCGAGCAAGCTTAATTACCTGTTGCGTTTCACGACCAAGAAGACCATCCAAAAACTTGTCCACTGTTAGACTCTTACATACCTCATCCGAAGCCGTTGGGTACGCACTCTTAACCAACCGAACGACGTCAGCTTCATATTCTTGTAAAGTCTCGTTGGACCTCTGACAACGATTCTTTAACTGCGAGCGATATAGCTGCTGTAGATGTTTATTACCGAAACGCATCTCCAGATGGTTGAGAAGTGTTTGGTAATTTTGTCACTCCGACGAAGGAATAGCCTGAAGTACTTTCAGAGCATCACCGCGCTGAGACACTGATAACATGGCTGTTTTAGTACTTTCTGTCCAACCATACACCGTAGCCGTCGCCTCCAGTAATGTTAAATAGTCGTCCAAAGGCATTTTCCCGTCTAAGATAGGCAGGTCACTTTTACTTTGTACAGTACCTATTGGAACTAAATTTCTCGCTCCTGTCGGGCTGGTTTGCATGTTGGTAAAACGTCTATTATCGTCGTTTTCCGGTTTAGTTCCAGAGTGAGCTAGTTCCTCCAACATCTTTATGCGCCCATCCAATTCCTCTACTATTCTGGATTTTTATTCTTTCAATTTCTCGACGAATCTTGCCGTTAATGCTTCCTCGATATTCCTCAATTTCTCATTGACCTGTATAGAATTTTCCAGTAATTTCTCCTCTACGCCCGCAAGCTTCCCATTTATATTTTCTACAATTTTCCCTTCCAAATTTCTATAATTTTCCATTACTTTCTCTTCCATGCTTCTAGAAAATTTTGCTAAAATTTCCTCAGTTCCACTAGGCATTTCAAACAAATACGTCTCAGGGTCTTCGCCAGCAGTTTCTATTGCCCTTTTCAACCGCAACTGAAGCTCGGACTTTCTCCCACTTGTATCTTCATCCCTTTCTTCTAATTCCCGTTTGAGATCTACCACCTTTAAGTCTATCACTTTACAGAATTTCTTCGCCATTGTTTCTGAGTTTTCACTAATTTAAGTTTATTCTCACGGATATATCGCCAAACTATCTCAACTTCTGACACCACTGTTACGTTTTCTTAATTATTATACAAAATGTTCTCGGGGTTTATAAAAACAACACGGACGATATATTCATTTACTTTCTATCTGAAAAATTAAAAAATCAATAATCAATACTTAGCAACTACTTATTTCAAATGTATATACATAGGCGACTATTCCACTCTATTCCACTGCACGTAACAATATAATTGAACTCGTATTTGTAGATAATGTTCGCTTGATTAAAAATCCACATATCTATAGTTATTCGATATAAATTGATAGTGATTACAAGGTCTGTGTGTTATTGACACCTATATCACATCGATAAACTCCACACCACACAATAATAAAGTTAAAACCAAGTGACACATGTTTCACTAGAAATGAGGCAAATATCTTCAAAGCGTGTCATCAGATTTGATTAAATATAATAATTGTATTTTGAGAAGTTTGGTGATGTAATATAATGTCAGTATTTAATATAAAAATTATTATTATTTTGAAAAGGTTATTTTCTTTATTCCTGATGTATTTATTTCTTATCGCCGAACTTTGTTTGCAGTTGATTTTGAAATCATTATTATAATATTTATAATATATTAACTCTTCACTCCCTTCATCTCTAGATTAAGTAAGTAAAGAAGTAGGAGTTCTGCAGACTGTTGAACTAGGAATTTGGTTGATTTTCTCATAATGGGTATACGAATAATATTAACAAACCCTCGCCGTAACAAATAAAATCCATTTGTACAAAATTATAATACTATAAAACAATATTATACCGTAAAAATGCATGAATAAAAAAGCATTGTTTCAATGCGGTTTCAACGATGCAAATAAAATAGTTTGCAAAACTTTATTACTATTGTTTCTGTAATTTTACATATGTTTATTACAACAGTCTGCGTGAGTATACGTGTACAAGACGCAATGGCGTTAGTACTTTTTCAAGAAAAAGTTACAACTACTAATTTATTTTGTAAGTACATATACTACTTATTTTTACAGTGGAACTACTGGGCAGAGAATGGTAATGGAGGCTACTGCAATTTTACATAGATATAAGATATATTATTAATCTTAATTCGACATAACTTTCTCCATCAATCATATTTACTAACGCCATTATATTAACTTAATCCTAATTAAAAACTCAATTTTGACATTAGTATTGTTACAACAAAAACAGGGTACTAGTATTTATACAACTAATTTAAATCAGCACCAAGTGTACGACGACCAATCAATTGTCATTATCATAATCATTATCACAGATAAACAAATTTCTTACAAATGAGTCACGTGAAAGTAAAAATAACTGTTATGTTCTCCAAACAAAAAACCTCGAAAGACATTGAAAGAAATTGGAAAAGAATGCAGAATATGAAGTACTTATACGAACGCAAATAAAAAGAGGAAAAACACCAAATAAGAGGCCGAATTTTGAGATATCATTATATTCTCAGGCGATAGATTTATCACCAAGTTTCCTAAGCAGACCCGGCTCAATATCCATAAATACGAACACCTTAAGGTTAACTACTTCTTAATTGGCAAATTAAATTAGTTATGAATACAGTTGTGTGACAGGGCAGGGCACCCAATTGCAGTCGGATTTCTTTAGTAAGTGGTCTGCATAGAGAGTTTAAAGATACTGGAAGTTAGCTGAAGCTGCTATCAGCAACAAAAGTGATGATTATTACTCCACTACCGATAGTATCTTTATATTCATATAATATATACGTGTTTCATACATTTTGTATCCAAATAGAAACATAAACACACAACATGTATACAGGAGCTTAATGATGGTTTGTATTAACAATACCTACCTAGTAAAAGCTCTCGGTAATGTATTTAATAAATACATTACCGAGAGCTTTTATAAATACTATTTATAAATCATATTATTGCCGTTTAAGCATATTAGACCTCAAAAGTGCGCAAGTTTTCGATTACTATAGGTACTAACTATTTTATATTATTTATACTTTTTCGTCTACATTCGCTAATATGCTTACGAAATCGAAATCATTTCTCTCAAGCTGATGATTTCAAATAATATATAATAAGAAAAATAATAAATGTAATACTTTGTTTACCGCTTTATCGTCTTCGTTAGAATCATATACTGTCATAATTGTATTGGCTAGTAGTTATTAATAAGGTCTTGTTCGCTGAAAGAACAGTCTACTACAAACAAACCGCGCGTTTGTCGGAAGACAATTTAGTTAAGGTGTCAGAACGTCAAAACGGCCGTGCTGCAGTGGCTGGCAAATCAAGCGGAGGATTCCTATGACAATGGAATTCAGAAGCTGCTTGTACGACATGATAAGGGCCTTGATATTGGCGGAAATTATGTTGAAAGGTAGATTAAGGTACAGGCTTTCTTATAAAAATAAATTTGTTGAAGAAGTGATATTTGTGTTCGTTTTATAATAAAACGGTAGTAAAAAAACATGCCTTGTGGAAAACACAGCGGGATATATCACCGAACACATTTAAGCAACAGTATAAATTAAACACAATACAAAATATGCTTATTGTTTAAGTTATTAGTGTTATTACTGAACACGTCGTCTATAAGTATCATAATTAAAACAACGTAGATGAAATTACGCATAGACTACGTGCAGGAAATATCCATGATCCAGCGTTATGATTGGCAGGTACAAAGACAGATCTTATAACAAGATAGCTGCATGCATAATACATTAGTTATTGTACCGGTGACAAGTGATGACGCGGAGGTATGTAAAGTACTGCCCTCTGTTATCTGCGTGGGTGGTCTTAAGTCACAATACAATATCCCTACAACTGATAAGATATAATAACGCTAAATGTTGACTTCATGTAGGTTTCATTTATAGCGTTGTTCTTTTTATGGCCAATGTTAAAGATTACCGTACACGAACTTTTTGTTAACATAATCGCACAATTTATATTTCTAATTCGGATCATGATGAAAGTTTGCATTGCAGTGATTTGTAAATATAACATAGCTTGAGACTCTTAAAATGTTTGAATTGACAAATCTAACTATATTTCCTTTATTTATTTCTATCAATCTCAGGACAGGTTTTCATTTGTTTTTTCAAGGTTTTGAAATCCACGTTTTGCGCTAATTCTTCTTTCCTAAGAATATCTTTGGAAACAAATCCCATGTAATTAGTTTTTCTAACTATTGCAGAAACAAATGAGTATCTCGAATATCAACTTATCTTGTTTATTTTCACAATATAACTAAATGACCTCTATGAACAACTACACAACTCACGTAAACATAGCCAACAAAATGACAATAACTAATTTTAAATTAAATACTCTAATAAAAAATTAAACCCATTAAATACATAAATCTAAGAAATTATAAATTACATGTACAGTTTTTCAGGTAAGGTGTAGCCGGAAATACATATACATATATCTGAAGAAAACTTTTCTCTTTATTATATAGTATACCCACCCTGAATCGTTTTCGTTGAAGAAAATCGGATATTGGATATGGGAAAACAAGAGACTCTGAACTGCAAATACTTATACCGCGACAGAGAGAAAAATAATTATTATGATGCAATAATTCACTAATAAAATCAAAATTTCATAAAACAACAATTTTCTACGAATATACCAAAATCGGTCTAGAGGTTAGAAACTTTGGACGCCTCTACTCATTGTTTTACTAAATGTCGCTACACTAGCCGTCAAGATGCGAAATCTCCCCATTTTCCCATTACATCAGCGCCATAGAAAAATTAGATGCTGATCTCCTTATGAAGCTATAGAGCCAGTTTTGAGAGGACCAAAGAACAATCCAAAATCCGTGCAAGACCTAGGTGAAACTTTCTACAGATTTTATATCCTCTTTACTTTATATTTACACTTATATTATCTATAACACAGAAAGGTAATATTTCAATATTTAATTTCATTATTAAATGTCTGATTTAAATAGGGATAGAATAACTGCAGCTTTCCATTATGCAAGCAAGAATGAATAAAATTGTGTAAGGTGGGGATGTCATCCGGACCCAGGAATACAGATAGATAATAAAGAGCACAATTTCTGGAACGCAGTCTCCAAAATATCTCTAAAGTATGCAGTATGCAGATTGATTCGACAAAGTAAATTTGAGAATATTTACAAATAAGTGGCGTATAGTAATAGATTTATTGAACGAAATATTGCCATTCTTTGAGGCAATGCCTGTGTCTTGCGTTTTGCATTAATAGTTACAAAACATTTTTGAACTAAAGTCTACATTATCCGAATAAATATCAAATAATGCAACTTTTCAAATTTCTTTTCATTTCATCGTGTTCTTAGAAACCAAGCTTAAGATTTCATTTCACACAAAATACCATAGATATTAGTTTATCGCTAATCGTAGGGGATTTTCTTGAAATTATATTTCCATCCACAGCTGTGGCTAAGGCGAGGTACATGAGGTAACAAGTGAAAGGTAATTAACAAGCACAATGCTATATTCATGAAGAAGAATTTTTGTAGGTACTAAGAGAGGAACAATACACAACTCTAAAGTAACATTGTTGCTACTCACAACATGATTAAATTGAGATACGCCTAAGAAAATTACGTCTTTCGTTTTGAATTGCTATTATAGGGAAGTAAATAACAATTTTTAAGTTAGTTTCATATGCAAACAGACACGGGTAGTTCTCAAAAAGTAACGGTAAAGGTAAATTATCAGAACCAGTAAGCAAATATATGTACAAAGTAAACCAATGTCTCCAAATAAAATGATTGGTGAATTTAATCACTTATACCATTCGTGTGTTAAGGTCGATCGCCACATATAAGAAAAACTTGCGCACTATCACATCGCAACTAACTTTATCTAATCCACGTAAAATAAGAAGCAAGGGTAACAACTTTGGGCAATTACTACGTCCGTCGGCTAAAAATCTGCATTCAGTGATATGTAAAATTCGGACATTTCTAACCGATCGAGCATTAATTCGTGCTTTCCATAAGCGTCCAATTTTAAAATCAAGAAAGGTATATCACAAACATTGGCATATATAAAAAATAATCGACTCGCCACCCGCTCGTCATCCTGTCTACATATGTCTTACAGTTAAGCCGTACGTTACTGCACATAGACTAAATGCAGATGCAATATGTAAATGTATTAATAGCAAATACATAAATGCCATATGTGCAAAATAGGCCTAATAATAAAATTAGGTTCGTTAATGGGCAATTAACAAGTAACCGTGCAAAAGCTTACAAAGTAAGCACAATTTGCATATGCTAATAATCTTGTAAGAAATCTTGACTATGTCAATCGCAAAACGCAACTGCAGACTAATTAGTTTCGTCCTTATTAGGACTCGTCAGTACAGTATATCGTTCTGCGAGTGATAAAATTTGGGCTCTCGAAAATAGTTTCCTAACCTCAATGATCTGTTGGTTTCCTATTTAAAAAGTGCATTTCAACAACATCTACTGGGTTATTTTGACAAAAGGTGTTGCGAAGTAGTACAACCTTCCAGGAAATGTTTAGAACTACTGTTTAGTATTCTACCAAATAAGAAACGCGGGATTCAACAAACATTATTGTTCTTTAAAAGAAGTTGCCAAATCTACATTGACAAATGGGTAATATAACAAACTGTTATTGTTATATTACCCATTTTTGCGGACCTTCTGCGACGAAACTTTTTTGTTGCTGTGTAGAAAGAAATGATTATAAAATCCAAATTGTCTGTGTTATCCTCATACGCTGAAAATCATAGTGCTAAATTGTTGAATTCAACCACTTTTCAATTGCATTTATCAGATTATTTCTGTCAACACAGTATTTCAGAGTATGCAACAAGCAGGTGCCTCAAAAATATATTTTGGTTATTATGAATCAATGAATGTTGTCTTGGACATTCAATTGTACTGAGAACCTTCTTAAATAATCATTTCTTTTTCATTATGTACATTCAAACCTTCAGCTGAATATGTATTTGTATGTCGTGTCGGTAAGATATGAATGGATTTCTAATTGTGTTAATGTTCTATCACTTTATCTACGTACAGTTTTAAGGGATTGATCAGTAAAATGGTAAATCATCTTGGCAAACATTTTCTGTAGTAGGAAACGGATCTGCATGTATCTACGATTATATTTCAAACTTTTAAATAGACATTTAATATCATAACATTGAGAATAATAAAATTTATGTGAACTATAGTAAACTGTGAAGACGTATTAAACAAAATAATATTCTTTTCTCCATGATAAATTCATGAAGATTACTGAATCCATGTAAAGGTACGTTTCTCCCTTAGTAGCGTAGAAAATGGTACCGACTCACGCACTATTTGCATGCCGAACGGAGTCGTGGAATTTTCTTAATGGTGAAACATCCTATTCGACAATGATTAAGTTGCGTTTTTCTACATTTATGAGGCGAATCGTATACGTCCACGTTTGTGTTGGTGCTAGAAATCACCGTACTTCCTGGCACGCCTGACACAAAAATAACCATTTTATACACGTTGTACAGCAATACCAAAATATTTAATATCTGAAGAAATAAGCAATATAGTTACAAATACAATAGTCATAAATCGTAATAAGAACTTAATTTTTCGACTAACAATAAGCTTAATATATCTCTAACGAAGCTGAATACATTAAAAGACGTTAGTATACAAATAAATAAAATATGTATTCCATTGGTAACGTAATGACAATGAGTTGACACGGAGTTGCCTTTTTAATTACCAATTTCATCAATTGTAATTTGAAAGGGCAAGCTTTATCTGTCTTAAAAATTAAGACGCTATCGTACTTAGTTGCTAAAACGAGGCATATTTTAATAAAAAAGCAAACCCCACTTATATAAATGAACTAGGAAACATCAGAATGTTAGATTTAAACACATCTTTGTAACAATTTAGGTAACAAAATTCAATGCGAAGTATCTTTTATTCAACTGACAACATATATATGTCGTTTACATGATTTAGCCATGTTAAGTTATTATCAACATAAAATCTAAGAACTTATGATAGATTAAATTTCAATCATACTGGAAGACAATATACTTTTCTAAAAGAACGTACCTAATCCTGTTTATATAATCTCTATCTACTTCACTGCATGTGAACGTAGATGAAAATACGGTGTTGGACTTAACTAATTTTCAATTCGTTTTAGATATTCCCTGACGACCGAGTTAGAATCTAAGGAATTAACATTTTATCAAACGATCAAAGTCAGTGCGAAAACTATAGGGCAATATGCCTATCGACAGTATGTTTTAAGGTCTATACCAAAATAATAGCGGAACGACTTACACATTTAGTAGGAGACAAACTGGGAGAAGAACAAGCAGCCTATAGAAAAGGGAAACAAACGAACGATAATATCCACATAATTAAAAACATCATTGAACGTAAAATTGAGACAGGGGAGGAAATCTACTTCAATTTCATAGACTTGCGAGCAGCCTTCGATACAGTAGATAGGGGCAGTATAGATATCTGTCTAGAGAAACTAGAGGTTCCAAGAAAAATGCGCCAAATAATCAATAGTCTATATTGTCAGGTTAGAGGGATAGTACAAGTGAATGGAAAAAGATCAGCAGATTTTGAAATGCGAGTGGGAATAAAACAAGGAGACAGCTTAAGTCCATTAATATTTATTATAGTAATGGACAGAATCCTGCAAAATACGAGGAAACGCACCGAAACTGTGAAGACACTGTTAGGATATAACAAACTGGAACCTGTAGCTGTGGATGCATTACTGTACGCCGATGATCTGGCACTAATAGCTGACAGTTATGTGAAAATGGAAAAATTAACAAAAATATGGACAGAAGAAATAGAAAAGATGAAGATGGAAATAAACGTAGAAAAAGCAAACTAATGGTGATAAATATTAAAGAGCCAGCCAGTAATCTAATAATTAAAATAAACGATAAACAAGAAGAAATTGTCGACGCATACGAATATTTAGGTACTATTATATCGAAGGATGGACAAATTGATCTAGACATAGCAAAAAGAGGACGGAAAGCCACAAACATATACTATGCTCTGAATCAAACCATCTTTGGAAAAAAAGAAATAGAACCCAAGATCAAACAGATAGTATACAATGCAGTAGTAGCCCCCACAATAATGTACGCAAGTGAGTCCTGGACAATACAGCAAAAACACGAAAGCAAAATAACAGCTATGGAAATGAAATTTTTGAGAAAGATCGTGGGGAAAACAGAAATGGACAGAATAGAATACGAACAGATAAGGAATATGATAAATCAAGAAGATATACTAAAAAGAATTGAAAAATGTCAACTGAATTGGTACGGCCACATAATTAGAATGGAGCAAAAGAGTTTGACAAAAAAATAATAGAAGCCAAAAATAACGGGAGAAGAAAAAGGGAAGACCAAGGAAAACATGGATTGACAGAATCAACGAATTAGGACGAAAGCGAGGGAAGACCATAGCAGAAATGAGAAGAATGAGTACAGACCGGACACGATGGAAAGAATGGATTAAATCGTCGTAAGATCCAAAAATAATCCGACGCTGAAAGGCATAAGGATTAACGAGTAGAAGAAGAAGAAGAAGAAGAACAAACGATCCAGAGATTTAACAGGAAATATCTATATTTATTTATTTATTTATTTATTTATGTAACATAAAAGGAGCTACAACTATGGTGATTTGAAATAACTAAAGCGGCCTATAAGTGTGTCATATCTCTAGTTGATTATACGACTTTTTCTTACACCCACCCAAAAATCAATACAAGAGTAATCTTTAAGAGCCGCGTTTGGGGAACTGTTAAGAGATAGATCCATAAGGTTTCCCTTTTGAAGTAAGTTATATAAGCATATGAACTTTGAAAAGGACTACTCCAGTGTTATTGGATGTTAATTGAGCTTGTTTCACGTATTCAGTAGTATCCCTTTCACTATTTCCGTTAAGGTGAATTCTATTTCTGAATAAAATCTCCAGACATTGAATACAAACGTTCAACTTCTTTACCGGGTCTTCTATTCTATCATGCACATTGAAACTGGTGACACGTAACCCTTGTAAGGGCAGATCTAAATCATTTAATTAAAACACTTCTCAGCTAAGTATTCAAGTTTTTGCAGTTAAAGAATATCGAACATGTATGCAAACGGACAAATGAAATGGATTACCAAGAAATTATACCTGAATTTTAGACTTTCATTGAAGGAGGCTGGTTAAAACTTTGTCACGAAAAAGCCATCTAACTTCCGCATAAAGTAGTAAAGAAACGTGAAGGCTTCCAAAGTCCTGGAATAGACGAGAGTTTATAGCACGGGATTTTATAAAACTTACCACTTTCACAGCCTCAGTTAATACTGAGCAACCCAGAAATACCAGTACATGCCAGTGCTTTTCTATGAATACACCAATGAGTCTTCAATATTCTTGTTGACCTCCTTTACGTTTTTCTTAAATTTTCCGGTCATTGATTTTGTATACACACTTAAGTAAAGAGACCAGTGTATTAGACTTTTGAAAATAGCCATGGATCATATTGGTACTTGCTTCTCCTGTCGTAGAAGTTCTCAGAAGTTTTGCAAATGAAATTAATATCTTATAATTTGGATCATTAACAGTTTAGGGCCAATTACAAAACTCAACTTTCAATTTAACGGAATCTATTTCAGAACGCTAATTTAAATCGTTTTCGTAAATACACCATCAGTGAATGCCGTTATTCTGTACTGGTATAAACAAAATATTTGTTTCTATTCTGGTACATCGCTAACAACATAATCACTAAAATATATAGGACGTATTGTAAATTTATACATCTATTATTTTTATCTCCACATGCATGCTTATCGGTAGGATAAAACCATAAATTACTGAGATGTGTTGAAACTCTAACAATCCTGTTTAAGGACTAGCGAAAACAATCAAAAAACGTAGTCCAGGATTTTCTTCATTTAGAGGCATTATTATATTCATTACTCAAATATTGAGTATAGGTTCTGAAATTAACTGCTTTACTATCTTCTTTTTTCTATTTCGTTAATTTTCATAAAAATTACAATGTAGTTGTTCAATATAATCTCCATTTAATTGATTACACACACAGCATCCTCAAAATATGTTTTCGGAGTTTCTGCAAACCACTTATTTATAATAAGTTTTGCCTCATTTGAGGTCCAAACGGAGCACCCGCAGCGGTTCAATCAAATTTAGGAATAGATGAAAGTCACTAGGAGCCAGATATCGCGAATATGGTAGTTTGGAAGCAATTCCTAGCGGAATCCGTTTAAAAGAGCCTTCTTTCTTTGTGCGATATGGCGTCTTGAATTGTTCTGCTGCAATTTACCACATCGTTTCTTACAAAGCGCCTGCCGCAATCTGATAAAAGATAAAAGATTAAAATTATCTTTCGCGTTAATTGTAGTATCTTTCAGTAATCCATAGAAATAATGCCCTCGCAATTCCAGAAGTAAGTATTACTTTTCCAACAGACATAACTGCACGTACTTTAAGGGAAACCTCTTCTTCTAATTTGCACCATTCTTACAACTGACTTTTGCTCTCAAGATTGAAGTAAGGTATCATGTATGTTTCATCAGTAGTTATCACATGATGCCAAAATTGGTCGCCGTAATATGGTGGCATGGGTCGGACCTGCGGAATTTCTGTTCTGGTCCAAACAGCCTTGGTAAGTCCAAACGTTCGCGTAAAATTTCGTGAACCTGTCGTGTATCTATTTTTATTTGTATTAGTATAGTCGGACATATTTTTCATTTACAGAGATGCTCGGCCATCCACTATGTGCTTCAGTAACGTTCTGCCTCGCCTTGTTTAAAAAAATTGCAAAATCAGTGCTAATTACAAAAATACGTCTGTATCAGTCAAGTTGTTAAAGTTTCCTGAACAATATTGCACGGGATGACTGCGTAAACGTGTCAAGACTTGTGCATGACCAATAGCGTGACCTAAAAAATTTGCGCAAGAGCTAAACTCTTAGAACATTCAAAACAATTCTCAGTTATATATCGTGACTATTACCAATAATTTTATGTATATATTTTTCGTCTGGTTCTGCACCATCCTTTGTGTACAGTCCTTCATGATAATTTGGTAGAAGAAATCTGCAAAACTTGCATACGGTTCAGTTTTTCTGATGGTCTGTGTGACGTGTGCGTCAGATACAAGTTTTATAATCCACCCGTGTCGATGTAAATGCGCTGAAAAATTTATCGAATTTATATTATGTTCAGAAATTGTTTAAAATAACGAAATAAATGATTTAGTGAATGAAAGTAAACAATCTATTACCTATTATCTACTATCTTCACATGTAAATGCATTTCTAAGAATAGGTAAGAGCCGAACTAAACATAAATAGAGAGGAAAAACATCTCTCAAAACTGAGAGTATGTTGATTCTGTATCACGGAAAGGAAAAAGGTATAGTATCTACAGAAAAAAGAGCCAAATTCAATGGTTTCGCTCGTAAAACTTCAACAACTGAAATTGTATGCAAATTTTATCAAATTGCTCAAACCATCTCAGAATAATATAGATATAAAGATTAGCTAAACCGATTATTTGAAATTGTATGTTTAGTTTGCTACATGTTTACGAAAAAAAAAATGGATTAGTTTCAAAAACGATTTTTTCCGATGTCTTAAGAAATATAACAGAAAAGAAGCAATAATATATATTAAATTAACTTAGCGTCAGTGAATATGTTAATGAATTTTCTTAATGTCAGTGAGGATTTTATCTCTGTTAGCGGTACTTGTTCTGTTGGTATACATAACGTAAACAATCGGTTCACGTTATTGAACTTCTACTGTATTGACCTAAATCTTTATAATGCTTAGTTACGGCAATTATTGCACCAAAATCATTATTTAAATAATTTTTATAATTATATAACCTTTTCTTTAAATATCGTGTTGTGTAACGTCCCAGTCTTTCCAATTTATTTTATAAATTACATTGCTGGTCTATTTTACACTTGAAACTTGTTACTTCAGATATATTGACATTATTTTTATTGAATTCTTCCCTTTATTTATTCACTAAATTATTTGTTATAAGGATGTTGTATCGGTCGAACCAATATAATGGATTCATAAGAAATGAAAACTATTACAGGAACAGCATTATAAATTTATAAGAAGGCATTAATTTTACAAGTTTTTATATAAATTTGAAAGTATTTGCACGCGTCAAGATTGCCAGGTATACACTTCTGAAAATTACTTTTAATGTGATTGAGTGCAGCTGTGTTTCAGTGCGATGAATTATTAGTTCTTTGAGTGAAATCAATTGATTACGCGCGCGGATGGTGAACTGCGAGATAAATACATATGTATATTAGCCGTGACTATTGCTACAGGCACAAATTGAATGAAGAAAAACAGTCTCTAATCTTGTGATAATATCATTTTATTAGGCACAACATTATATAGGGCAAATGGAAAGGTTGATACTGCAATAGCAATTAACCGTATTTTTTGTCATGACACCTATAAAAGCATTTAAATAAAAAATGTGAGAGCACTTAGTAAATAATTGCTGGTGTACCTCTGGAATCGTAGCCTACACTCGTCCAGCAAACTGTCAGACAAGCAGTATGATATAGCTGTGCAAATACATATGTTTCCAGAGATATATAGTTTTAAATATGAATGGTCGTTTAATCTGCAGTGTTTGAATATTTCAACATTTAGTTGGCTGATTAATGCAAAGCGGTGAACTGTATGTATGTATATGATAAGCCGTGTGTTTTATTATTGCGCACCCGGATTTGTCAGTGATTCCGCGTGATGAAGAATACCAAACCTCTATTTCGGATAATATAAATTTGTGCTTTCTAAATATACATAGGTATAAGTAACATTGAACAATTTGTCATTAATTCTTTTTATTTCTTTGTTTGTTAGTTTAATCTTGCCTATCTTTGTTACAATGCCTGTAATAAAACGCCATGAAAATTACAGTCAAGTAAACGATTTCGAAAGAGATTGAACTATTGGTTTTCCGAAGGAGATCTTTCATGCTACAATAATTATCGTTTGAAGGACAAACATGTCCCCGAACAGGCACTGGAACGTAGAGAAGAACAACCGAATATCAGGACCGCCGCCTGTTGAAGACCGATCTTGATGGTTTATAGCTGGCAAATGATTTCAGCACCTCGTCCAGTATATCTTCGTACTACTTTGATTATCGTCGCGTAAATTATATTGCCCATGAGTTTTCTCACCACCAAACGCGTTCCGTTACATAGTTCAGATTTCTAAGCATGATGGCCGAGCCAACTTTTAGTTGTAAATGGTGCGGTGGCAAGCCAGGCACATCCAATGAGTTTAAAAATTCAGTGGAATAGCTTCGTCTTCGTTTGTTACACAGTTGATAGATTTGAAGAAATGCAGTGGCATGATAGAATGAAATTTATGATATGAATACTTACCGCTCAATGGATTTAGCATCTTGATATTGAAGTGATGTCCATCATCACCTTGCCAAAACATCAGAGGGTATTGCAATGCATCGTATGAACGGTATCTTTCGTATATTCTCTGCAGTCCACTGTCTCGACGTGTAAGCACAATATCGCGCGTTTCCATGTTTTCACCCACGATCACAAATGCGACTTCATCTATTGTCGGAGCATTGAATTGTCGTTCGTATGTTCCAATGGATCGTTTATTTGCTCTGATCAAAACTTTATAGCCATCACTTGGCATGCGATCCAACAGAGTTTTGAACAACCGAATCAATGCATGATGTTCATTAAGTATTCGCTACAAATCTTGAAGAATTTCTATTTTCATTGCGTTATTGATCACTTGACGCCGAAAAAATTGGTCCTCCATATTGGCCATGAAGTAAATCTGTAAAAATTTATGCTGTCTTCACCCGAGTGCAATAATCCAATTCTATGATGAATTTGTTCTTGTATCTGTATAGTCGAAATGGAAGTGATAATTACTAATTTATGATCACCAAAAATAAAGGTTACTCTCTTATTAACAAAAATTACCTTGAATGTCGGACTGAAACCGCATTCTTCGATAATATTTGCTCTAAATGAATGCATTTGGAAACATGCGTTCGAAGAAAATGTGATTATTGGGTTTCGCCGCGAAGCAATGGCTCAGGTGGCAGAGGCAACAATGGCAATTTAACCTTTGCACCGAGACAGCACAATTCAGGCGTTTCCTCAACGAACTTCAATGCACCGCAATGGACGCACACAACCTCCATAGGACCAATTATAAAGAAAGGGTGCGAGGTGTAGTCAACTGCGTCATTGTATTGAAACTCTTCTTGATTCAAATTAACACTTGAAGCATTTCATCTTGCGGTTCGACGTTGTTGATCTCCGTGTTCTGCTCGACAATTTCTCATTGCCAACCGAGTTGCTTCACTTATGGCATCCCTTTGTTCTTGTGTTTGTGAAGCACGACGTCGGGCCACACTAACAATGCGCTCCTCTCGTGTGATTTCTTCTTCATCTGCAATGGATTCGCAATATTCCGCACTCTAATTGCATTACGGCTTCGTTGTGAAAGATTCGCTTCTCGCTCGCGGTATTGTAAATAGCACTGATGGATATTGCTGACTTTGCTTCTATTATGACATAACAATTATTTATGGGCGCACAATCACAAATGTCATAACCTTAATTGTGTTTGCGCGCGCCATGACAACTGTCATGACCTAACAAACCAAACGTCGTCAAGTTATGTAATCTTGAATTTTTTCTTAATATTTCAAATGTTTTAATAGTTATTCTGCTACTCATGGCGGAGACAAATCCAACAAATCAGGAACCATGAAAATCGGTCCAGCCGTTCTTGAGTTATATGTATCTTCCTTAAGGGTTTACATCGACAATAATGTTTATTTTGGTGCAGACAGAAACTTAATAAGAATCAATAGAGCATTAAGTATGTATAGGTATAATTATAGAAATTTAAAAAGAATCATATACGCCACGCACACATGACGCTACAAACATAGCAAATAAATCTCTAGCAGTCATTCATTAAAATATTCTTCTAAGGAGTAGAAGGCTTTTTTAAATAAGTATGTTTTTAATACACTTTTAAATTTGATGTTTGGTAATACTTTCAAATGATGCGGCAAGTGATTGAATATTTTAATTCAGTTAAATACAGTTGTTTTTTGCACTTTTGATGACCTTGTTTTTGGCGGAAGAAGATGTAGATTGAAAGTGCCTCTAGTGTCGTATATATGTGATTGTTCATGTTTTACAAAGAAATGGGAATAATTTGTCTTAACAAACATTGCACACTCAAGTATAAAGATACATGGTAGTGTAAGTATTTTATAATTTATAAATAAGTTTTCACATGAGTCTCTTTGCCTTATTAATTAAGTACTATTCTCAAGCATGCTTTTGAGCCTGCACATTAAGATAATATGCAGTCATTGCCGCCCCAATGCCGATACACTTAGCTATCATCCGCAATGCATAGCAATTGCTGTTTATTCTTGAGCTTAGAGTTTTAATATGAGTTTCCCATGACAAACGTGCGTCAACCGTTAAGGTAAGCACACAACTAACTTTTATATAATGTTATTTAAGCTTGTTATGATATGGCATTTGTTCTAATAACATTGTGTTCGTACCCTAAATGAGATCATAATGTTAACTACAGCGTAAAGAGAAAATACATATATATATATATATATATATATACAAAACTGCATACAAAAATCACTAAACAGCATTCATTCTGTTTTGTGCCAATCCTCCCAAAAGACGTTGTAATAATGCGCGTCTTGAAAGATGTTCCTAAATCTGGATGATCACGATATTGTTCAAGCTCAGAGCGAGCTTTGGCCTTTTGCACGAACACCAGGAATTTTCGTCTACAAAACACTTGTCATGTTATGCGATCAAAATGTCGTAGTATAAAGTGACCCAAATATATTTTCCCATGTTATCAACAGAGTAATTATTTCCACGAATAACTAAATCATAATAAATTGATAATTAATCAATGTGTTTTGCAGTCAATTTGACTTTTCCACCATGTCTTCCTATATTTTTTATTGAGACTGTAAAATATTGATTCAATTCGCTTTTGTAAACTACTTGTAAGTAATGAAATAACTACAGCAAAGCGTGTATTAGGCGCTCTCCTACCAACGGAACATCTTGTATTATTTTGATCTGTTTATATCCCTATTTGTTCCGCTTTAATCGCACCCTCTGTATGCATCTATATGCTTAGAAAATTAGCGAGATACGATTTTAGACTGACTTCAAAGACAAATAAATCGTAGCCGTACTATTACGTACATATACAGATTTGGTCAGCGCTTATTAGAGTCTGGATTCGCCAGAAAATAAATGAGATCGAATAAGATGAATTTATTAATTATTAATTGTGTACTTACATATGTATGTACACTAATTAAATGAGAAATAATTGAAGAGTATGTCATTATACAACGTACACGGGTTCGGCCAGTGCTTAACTTGGGTCTGGAGTCATGGGGGTGCGAGCGAGAATAAGTAAAAGGCATTACTGTAACAATGAGATCAAATGAAAGCGTGGGGCGTATAGACAGGCGTGTCTATCGCGCTTTACACGCCTCACGCTCTATCTTATTCGATCTCGTTGTCACAGCAATGGTCTTTACTCATTCTCGCTCGCACCCTTGTAACTCCAGACCAAAATTAAGGAACGGTCGAGCTCGTGTATGTTATATACTGACACACTCTTGATTTATGCCTATATAGAATTAACCATTTCATTATACGCTTATCTAAATCGTGCTAACACCATGCAAAGTGCACGGTGCTTTTATGAATACTTTAAACAAATTATGAATAATTACTAAAATTATCTAAAAGACCTGTGAACCTAATATCACTGTTTATATAAATGTGACAATTGGACATCTTTTATTAACATTGGTTTAACTTTTGTGGTGCGGAAATATGAGCTCTCCTAGTTATACATTTATTACGATTGACTGTCAGAACTACGTACCAAACATTTGTTTGCAAATTGTATAAATCTATTACAATATCTTGTACGAAGACTAACTTACATTTGTCATAATTGTTCTTATTTTTAGTTTAGGTAAATTATGAATAGCATTAAGTAACAGAGTATAATCAAAAGAACGGAGTAAAACCGAATGTAAATAAAGAAACGAAAAATACAAACCAAACTTGAAAACAACTAATAATCCAAAAGGCAAACCTATTTTAGGACTAACTGAAAATATGCGGAATACATATAAATATTTGCATAAAATAACAAGAGGATGAACGCAAGTTAAGTTAATTCAAAATATCATTGTACAACAAATTAACACACATTCCTTACAAATATATATATCTATATACCTATATATATATATATATATATATATATATATATACAGGTAAGTAAAAAGTCCCGGAACGGCCGATTATTTCCGTTATTTATGAAGCATTTTTTAATAATCGGTGTGCTTATATAACACATATTAATGCATTTAATAATCGTAATGTCTTCTCTTTCCGACTTCCGGTTTAGCCGGAAATGACCTTAACTTTTTGTTTTTAAATACAACACCCTGTATAATTTATTGCTATCGGACGTAGAATAAAAAACTACATAAGAAATGTTATAAATAAGGTTTTTGTTTTATTCAAAAAGTGATAAAAAAATTAAAATAAAAATACTTGCAGTAAATCGCATTACATTTGAAAACATTGGCATGTTCGTTGCTATGGCAAATTATTTGACAAGTCTTTAGTAACGTGTGTTAAATTTATCAAAACTGACTGCAAATATGGCTATGAATCTTACAATTAGTGAAGGTGAAAGGATTGCGATTTTGATGATACGCGGGTATGGTGATAGACAACGAACATATGACGAAGTAGTTCGTATTTTATTTAATAATATTTATCCAAATCGATCAGTTAGTAAGTCTACGGTATGTAGGACTGTTAAACGATATGAAACAAGTCTTAACGTTAAGTATTTGCCAGGAACACCGAAATCAGCCACTGACGAAGAAACCAAGTTTAACGTTTTATTATAGCTTGAAGAAAATCCTCAACAAAGGAGGTAATCGACTGCTCCGGCTTTTTACTTATTCTGTATATATATATATGCGTGTTATAATGCAAAGTTATTAATAGTTTTATTAGTTCTTACTTACAACTGGTTTAAACTTATAAACGATAAACCCATTATGATTCTTCAATTGACGATAATGGCCGTGATTGTGTTTTCTTTTCTGACGGACAGTTTTGTCGTCAAGGAGAACGTGGCTAAAGAATGTACGTGAGAAAAGAGACGGAGGAATTGAACTAACAAATAACAAGCGGGCCATAGTTATATAATATAGTTGGGGTTCCGAAAACAACATAATTTACGACTAGGGATGAACAGCGACCGACCCACAAAAACTTAATAGCATATTTATTCAAAACGTGAAAGATTCATAATGGCCGCCACCAGGTATACTACTACGGACTCACAAACTATGCTTTATATATCTGTTACAACTGGTCCAATTTGTGTTTTTTCAGTACGTCTGTTGCACGTAGATATCCCGTTGTGCTTTACAGAAGCATGTCATACAGTATCAAAATGATGTGTAATTTACGTCTGTGACTGTCTCTAATTGTTAAAAATAAATATTATAATACCTATAATACACACCGCATATTTGGATAGCTATTGTTTCTCTTGATTTCTCTTACGTTCAGGATGAAAAATAAATGTGATTCTTCTCCTAAATTTAATGTAATTAAGACCCACTTCTTACACAAAATTATATATATATTTTTTGCTCAAATAAAATATAATAGATTATTTTTTGTAATTAACTTTATCTCGTCATGTAGTCAAAAAGGGCTCATCTCAATCACTGTTTTCTGTAATCACATTTGTTTGAAACAGTGCTTCATTGAACGGTGAACTTAACCCGATGAAATTTCTTGAGCATAGCTTTCGGTATTCGTTTAAGTCCTAATTATTGGACATCGCAATTGATCCATTGATTTAATTTTAAGAAATCAGCTACAAGGCTCTCTATATATTTTTCTGGAGATCTTTTTCAGTTTCATGGTGTTATCAATTTCCAACTGCTTCTTCAATTTGGCAGATCTCTTCATTGATAATTTTCCATAAAAAGTATTATAGTTATATAGAGCTAGTGTCATATTAATTAACGAAATACAAATTTGGTGTTTTTCAATATATATCGTAACGATGATTTTGTATATTCTCAATATGAGGCCTGCTGGAAAAGATTCTTTAAATGGTTAAAACAGATACACTGGTAAAATTTACTAAACGACTATTGCTTTTCAAAATATTCGCCTTCGCATGCGCTAAAACCAATCTTCTAAGCTTATTTTTGCATCTGAAGCTATACCTCAACAACGCTCATTGAGCATATTGTTTTTTATTGTCATTGAACAAGAAGAAATCTTCTTCTTCCTTCTCTTTTGGTCTCCTATACCGTTAAGTGTCAAGCAAAGAAGAAGTACTTTGGGACAAAGTCGGGCGAATACGGATAATGTAACACAAATTTTATCTTTTTAATGGCTAAAAAGTCGACAGTTTGTCCTGATGTGTATCCACTTGCATTATCATGATGAAGAAGGATGGTACGATTCTGATGATTTATATATGATTTCATTGATAACCACCGGGAAATAAATTATGTACGATTGGCATTTACTATTCTTTGATTCTCTAAGGCTACAGTAGCTACCTATTCACAAATAGAGAAAAATCTAGCGATTAATTTTTTGCAACATTCCTTCAGCGCACAACTTTCGATTTCGATTCACCTTCAAACATCCAAATACTAGATTTTTAGTGTTTGGCTCGTACGGGTAGATTAAAATTTCGTCACCACTAACAATGTACACTAAATTTCAATATTCACAGTTGAATTTCTTCGACATTACTTTGCCCCAATCCACACGATTCGTTTTCTAAGCGTCGGTCAAATTGTGTGGCATCTAGCGACTGTAAACCATTCATGATACAAAATAGTGTAATTAGCTTCATGCTAATGTCCAAAGTAGCCTCTATTTCAGGACATGTGATATGCCGATCTCACGCACAGCATCAACGTTAGTGGCAACAACAGAAGTGGATGGCCAGCCTGCACGGAAATGAAAAAGGAACAACCGCGCTTCCGTCGTCAATATCCGCATCATATTATTCGATACACATTGTAGAAGATAACGTAACATTTTTTGCCTTGCTAAAAAGTGGTTCTCAATGCTATCGCAAATAAAACTAAGTAGCCATCCGGAGCAAAACATGTGTATTGATCCCCACTATTCTGAAAAACAATCTAAAACTTCAATTTGGGGAATAATTGATTACTTCTTAAATGCTTAATAATTTTGTATAAGAGCATATTAGACAAGTAATTAGTCTATCTAATTTGTGTTTTACAATACGTTATAAGTTTGTGTTGCTTTTTTCCGGTAATATTTATATAAATTGTATAACATTGTTTGTGACTTGATTTTTTAGTATCCTTGAATTTTGTTTCTCTTAGAGGTTAATGACTTTCAAAAATTTGGAAACTAGGAACTAAAATTAAAGATGATAAGCGAATAACTATTCGTGAAATTACTATTAGTGTAGGAATAGGTACACAAGGGTTGTATGAGATTTTACACGAATTTTTGAATGAGAACAAAGCTTCAGTCCGCTGGCTACCAATGCGGTTGGGATTGAAACTCAACAGATCCGACACATGCCGCAAACTTCAAGAGCTTGTAACATGTTATGGCAATCAATTTTGGCGACGGATAGTAACTACTGATGCAATAGGATATCTTAATTCAATGCTAAGTCCAAAAATCAGTCGAAGGAATGGCGTAAACCAGAAGAAAGACGTCTGCTTAAACACGTGCAGTTCCGTCGACTGCAAAAATAATGTTTACTGTATGTACTCAAAGGTACTACTATGAATGCAGAACGTTATTCTAATTTTTTACGTGACCCTCACGTACCTCTGAAGTGCTGCCACATACAACCTATTCGCCAGATATGGCATCTAGTGTTTTCATCTGTTCCCAAATTTGAGACCTTAAATAATATAAATTATAAAGTAATGGATTGCAGAGACTCCCAAACGTCGTTGAGGACCGTTCAAAAAATTAAGTTTCATATAGGGATAAGCGTATGCAATTAAATGGAGATTATATTGAAAAACAATATTCTAATTTTGGTGAAAATTAACGAAATTAGAAAATTATAGCCAAATAAGTAGGACTTTGGAAACATAAATCTCAGGGTCTAATGGATTCGCGTAGTGTATTATTATCAAATTAAACTAACGTTGATGACTAACTGAACAATTGCTACAACTATTGCTATAATATACAATTATCGAGCTAAATAAAATATTGACTGAGACAATCCTCTGTTTGTCCTGTATAATTGCAAGCTTTCCTTCGATTGGTCCCGGGAATTATTGCTTTTCCTGGCGAAATCAAATGAAATTCAGTCTAATTCGGTTTCCAATAGAGATAGCGGTATTTGAACACTCAAGTACCTGTAATTACTTAAAACTTTTTGAAGTTGTAATTGATTTTTCGAAATTTCAGGAGATAGAAAAATTCGCGTGTACCTTGTTCTGTAACAACCTACTATTCGTTTTTTATCAACAACCTCATAGTGATTTGATATCTCCAGTCTTTTGTTCCAGATAAATAAATTTAAAATGCAATAGATTTCTAAATTGCACAAATAAAGAATTTGATCTAAAAATGGAAAAGACATAATAAATATCCTAGAAGTAGGTTTTTCCTAAATTAAATATCTCCATTAATGTAACGCTCCTTTACCGACCTGTTTGACCTGTGTAGAAGATTATGTGGTTTGTATATAAAACACAAACTTAAACTAGAAACTAAATACTAAATGAATCTTTTACAGATATACTTACAAAATGAAACAGTAGTGGTTACAAAAAGGAAATATTAACTCGGACTATTGTTTAAAACAAAATTATTAAAACAAACTGTATATCAGATATAACACTATGTTAATACTTATGTCAACCATAGTATTAACAATTTACTTGTTGTGCACCAAGCTTTAATTTTTTACAAACTGAAAAAGGTTGAAAGAAAGCTTTTAGAGATTTACAACGAAACACGGAACTATTAATGGCATTCATAGATTAAAGAATACAATAAAAGAATCTCTAGAAAAAGTGGTTATAGCTCTGCTGCTGAATGTATGTATGTACATACATAACAAAGGCTTTGGATAATGTCTAAGATTCTGGATTAGAAAAGGCACTGAACTATTTGCTATCTAACAATAAGACATGGAGTTTACTACTAAAATATATTCTACAATTAAGTACGCAGATACATATTGAGCTTAACAAAAAATAGGGTAGGCGTTCCACAAAGTAGTGCAATTAGTCTGTCCCACTGTTCCTCTGCATATAATAATAATAATAATAATAATAATAATAATAATAATAATAATAGTTTTTATTTCCAAGTATACACTACAACATACACAAAAGAACGTCAACTAACAATAAGCCTAAAACTCTTTAATAGAATAATATGCTTTTTCAATTAGAAAATGTTTTAATTTAGCTTTGACACTATTGAAGTGTAAGTTTTGGGTTTGCTCATCTAAAGAATTAAATTATTGAATTAATTTATTGAATCATATTTAGTAGATTGTTGTTTTAAGCAAATTCTGTGATATGGAGTTCGTAAATGTATTTTTTTGTCTTGTGGAGTATCTATGTATATCAGATTGTACCTGAAAATTATGAACATTTTCCTCTGCGTAAAGTAGTCAACAGAAAATAAACAGTGAAGGAACAGTAAGTATCTTGAGTTCTTGAAAAAAACGACCGAGAGTGTTCTCTACTGTCGGCACTCTGCCTTGCTCTTACACATTTCTTTTGTATGTTAAAGATTCTATCAGCATGGTGCGTGCCTGCCTACAACATAATATTATTTTGAATAATGGAGTAAAAATTCGAATAATAAATCAATTTTGCAGTCTCAATATTGTTACTCTAACAATTTTCCGAATTTGATATACGGTTGTATTTAATTTACTACATAAAAAGTCAATCTGATGTTTCCAATTTAGAGCAGAGTCTATATTAGTGCTGGCAAATCGATTAATCGCAGAATCGACGAAATCGGTTTTTATGGTTTCGCCGGTGAATCGAGTCGTCGGCGCGTTGACTTTTGCCGGTTTCACCGGCATACCGATTTCGCCGGCGTCACCGGTATCCTAAAGACGCAAAGCCAAATGCAATTAATTTACTTTTATTTTAATATATAAATGCATTTGTCTTTGCGTCTTTGGGATACATACTTTCCTAAATGCGTAATACATATATATACACATACGCATGTACGTTATGAATGTAATAGGCCTCGATGGAAATGCACGCGAAATCAATGGCCAAGTTCGGTAGTTTAATCCCGTTGTCGAATAATATTATACATCTTGTAAACCTTACTATTCGATTACTCGACTCCACCGGTGAAACCGGCAAAAGTCCACACGCCGACGACTCGATTCACCGGCGAAATCGTAAAAACCGATTTCATCGATTCTGCGATTAATCGATTTGCCAGCACTAGTCTATATGTACACCTAACAATTTTACTGACTTGATTTCCTTCGGTCCTACTTCGAATTTCACTTTTTGAGTTTCGACAATGTTAAGTTTGAGCCTGTTTGCTCTAAACCAGGCATGGGCAACCTTTTTTGTAGAAGTTTTATGCTGCGAGTAATCTTGAAAAATACACAGTTTTGTGGTATCCTTATGATTCATTATGAATTAAGTTTAGACGGGCCGTGCTAATATGCAACGAAAGAATTCAGTAGCGGGCCGGGCAAATCTTACTCGAGGTCGCATGTGGCCCGCGGGCCGGAGGTTGCCCATCTATACTCTAAACCATTGTTCAGCCTGTTCTATCCCTGCAGATTCTTTCTCTTCTAATTATATACCATTCTCAGCACTAAAAAGTAAAGTTGTATCATCTGCTTACATTATCGTCTGGCATATTCGACGGTTGGCACATAAATCGTTAACATAAATTAGAAATAAGATCGGTCCTAACTTAGAGCCTTGAGCTACTCCACATGTAATTGAACATTCGCTTGATCTACAGCTGTCCATAACGACAACTTGTTTCCTGGCACTTAGATAAGACTGAAATAACCGCAAAGGATCCCTCCTCACACCATAATATTGAAGTTTCTCAAGTAAAATCTCGTGACAAACGGAATCGAAGGCCTTAGACAAGTCCAACATCACCGCTGAAGACTTTTTTTTTTTTTTTTTGCAAGACTCATCAAAACCACCAATGACGCCGTCAACCAAGTCACTCACAGCTTGAATCCTCGACTTGTTCTTGAGGTAACCGTACTGTTGACTACAAAAGAGCAACATATCATTAAAATAATCGAGTAATCTAGATTTTAGAATATCCTGAAAAACCTTCGAGATGATAGGCAATATCGAAATCGGTCTGTAACAGCCGGGATCGTCTTTTTCTCCGCCTTTGTGTAGCGGGAATATTTTCGCTATTTTCAATTCAATGGGAAAAAGATTTTCAGTCAAACATCTGTTTATCATTTTAGCTAACGATTCACATATAAAGGGAGCTATGTGTTTCAATATTCTTGATGACATTCCGTAAATATCTTCAACAGTAGAATTTTTTAGCTTCATGATTATCTCAAAAATTCTCAGATGTGGGCGTAAGGTACAGAGATGTTCCCCGATTGTTAGACCAACCGTTACGATAGTGGTAAGCATTATATTTACTAGACGGTATACTATTGGTAATTACTTGCGATATTGAAGCAAAGAAAAGATTTAATTCCGTAGGTGTTAAGTTCGGACACTTCGCGGTTCTTCGAGTTTTGTGGAGGTTTGCGTCAATTAATCTCCAGGCTGCTCTGGACTTATTATTAGCATTCTTTATAAAATTTACATTATATTATATCCAAACTAAATTGTGAGTTATAATTTTTCTCGAATCTTTTCAGTAATTCAAACGATTGCTGAGTATTTGGGGATTTATGAATAACATCCAAAATATCAAGGTCTTGCTTCATATGCTTTAAATCACACACCATGTCGGTTGTGGGACTATATTATTTTGTTTCAAAACTATTTGAGGAAACCCCTCAGTGGCTGAGTGGTAAAACTCGCGCTTCACAGTGCGAAGGGCCGGCGTTCGAGACCCGGTAGCGGCAGAGCGTAGCAGTTTAAAATCCTAAAAAGGGATCTGGACCTCTAATAAGCTGCGAAAATGAAGGAAATGCCACTGGGTGGGCCAGGAGCGGTACGGTATATGCGTGTACATATACGGCTCGGTGGCTCCGAACCCCTACACCGAAAGGTAGAAAGGGTAAAAGATTAAGAAGAAGACTATTTGAGGAAAATTCAGGCAGAATAAATCGTTGAATTCCTTACAAAATACACGAAACGTGTCTGCAGCTGTGTTCTGTTTGAAGACTATATTCCAATTGAAATTGTAAATACCGAAGGTGAAATTTAACAACCCCGTTTCAGTTATTGGTCTTACTAAAGAAAAAACATTGCTCTCTCTTTTATGACACTTAAAACTAATTGTTAGACTAGAATGATCAGAAAGCATATGGTCAGTTACTTTTACATTTAATAAATTATCTTTTATGTTAGAGAAACAGTTATCAATGCAAGTGGCACTGTTCCGAATCATCCAAGTCGGTTGATCATTGCAAATTGAAAGTTAGTAGCATATCTTCCAGACTCAAACAGTCTGTATTAGGAATTAAAAAGTTTACATTGAAATCGGCTAATAAGACTATATCTGTGTTATAACTAATTACAGCAGATAACGTATTTTCCAATTTCTTTAAATAAGCTTGAATATCGCCCTCAGGTGATCTGTATATCACCAGTACTATTAAATGCAAATCAATCAGTCACAAACCTCAAATATTAATTCTTCATTGAAACAGATCAAATTATTCAAGTATGCGAAGTTAACACAATTCTTTACAAAAATACACACACCACCATGTACATGAACAGATCTAAAATAACTTGTGGCTAATTGGTAGTTTAGTAATTTAAATATTTGTAATTCACCATCTTTCAACCAATGTTCAGTGAAACAAACAATATCACTTTGTTGTTGACCTAAAATGACCTCCAGATTATTTATTTTATTCCGTAAACATTTAATGTTGGCGTAAAAAATATGAGAAATACCATATGCGAACTATGTTGTTTCATTGTCTCTAGTGATGCTAGACTAACTCTTTCCGGGTATCTAGTTTCCATAAAAAACGATTAATGTATACTCCAAATGGCCAGTTACCTGGATTCCTTAATTGATCAATGCAATTACAATACCCTGAAAGATGAATAAATATCAGGTCTTTTCGATGTCATTTTTTGCAGTCTGAGCCTTCAAAACCCCTCCCCTGTAAATGCTTTGTAATTTCTTCCGTTGTTGTATCTTTATTTAATTTTGACAAATATAAGTAGGAATAAGGAACAACAGCCTTCAGATTGGCATCCATCCCTAGTCCTATAATCGGTCTTCGTTTAAAGTTTCAACGTCTGCTAACCAGTTTATATCCATCACTATTATCTTGCTCATTCCCATTAGTAGTATTGTCAGTGTATGTTTGTTCCTATAGGTTTTCATCATCGACCACTATCTTTTGAGCCACAGTGTAAATTTTTTAAGATTATCAGTCGGTTTGTTATGTTTCGAAAAAATTTTTGGTTCAAAGAATCCGAATAAGAAACTTTATTTGATATCTCGCATTCTGGATTTCTTTTATCTACTTTTTCTGGGAGTGTCTTTTTCACAGCTCCGGTTGAATATCTATTAGACGAAATAAAAACATTATCTTAATGTCTTGTCATATCTGTGATGGGTGCCTCGTTTTGTCGCACATCACCATCTATTGAGCTTCGATGTGAAGTTCATACCGTTTTCTGTGCATTTAAAATTACTTTTAGTTCTGCCACCTGCTTGGAAAGTTTTCATACTTGTAGTACGTCAGAATTAAAAGGTCCTAATAGCGCTAATTGCTTCCCCAATTTTTTTTTGTACTTCGTTACAGTTTAAATTTGAGTTTTGTTGTTAAAAATTTTATATTGAAATTTCTAAATTCCAGGTTCCCCCTTACAATTTATTGAAAATCGGATATAATTTCTTGTTGCCGCAGGCCCTTTTCCTCTCGACCAGAATAAAATTATCAATCATTTTCTACCACCAATACCATTACCCTAAAACCGCAGACGTAAGGCCAAATTATTCTTCCTTTAAACCAGCTCAATTCTCTTATGTTATTATTATTAAGATAGATAATGTGTGTGTCAACGTGATAACCGATAACATCGGCTCCGTTACATCTGATATTTAAAGTAAAGTGTACAAGTTCTAAAGCTGAATTTAAATGTGCCAAGTAGGTGAATAAGAATAGCTAACAAAATTAGTGCGATAATGAAAGAACTTCATAAAAGAATAGTATTAAAGCACCAATAACACAATAAATTGGGAGGTTAGAGGTAAGATAATAACAGGCGACACGACCTTCGAAGTCATCCGGCCGAGTATCACAGTGTCAACCGGCAATAGAAAACAGGTAAACACGGGCGGGGCAAAGGCCAGGTTATTAGAAAGTAATTTTATAACATTATAATTGTGTAAATAAGTAAAGAAAGACGAGAGAGAAATAAACATCGATATAAAGAGTGCACAGATAAAAGTAACAGGATCCGAAGGGTTGACTTGTCCTGACTTTTTGCGCAGGGAAAAATAAGTAAAAATTAATATAAACAAAAAAAAACAAGTAGAACTTACATAATGGGTGATAAAGGTAGTGGTGAGAGTAATGAATACACAACGGATGAAGGTAAAAGAAGAAAAGGGATAGGAAGTCTGGAGGAGCACTTCGGAAGAAGCTGTAAAACTAAAAGATCACCAATCAGAAAGGAAAAAGGAGAAGATAAGTTATCAATAATTATGGAAATGATTCAGGATGTGAAAGAGGATCTAAAGGAAGACTTGAAAGCAATAAGAGACGATCAGAATGAATTTAGGAAAGAATTAAAGTTAATTAGGGAAGAAAATGAGTTACTTAAACAAAAAAATAAGGCAATAAAGGAGGAAGTAGGTATTTTAAAAGAAAGAATGGATACGAGGGATCGAGAAAAAATGAGAAACAATATAATTATCCACGGAATACCGATCATATCATATGCGGAAGAAGATATAAGGAAAAGAATGGATGTACTATTGAAAAGACGCTGGAAATAGATGTAGAAATAAAAGGAGCAAAGAAAATTGGTGAAAAGGTTTGCCTCCTAAAATTAAATAATAGTAACGACAAAAGACAGATTATGATTAATAAAAATAAATTAAAAATGTTAGAGATACCAGAATTTACATCAATGATGACTTGAGCAGGGAAGACCGGGAAATTCAGAAAAGAATCAGAACTATCGCGAGGGACGAAGTAGGAAAAGGCAATGTCGTGAGAACTGGATATCGAAAAATATGGATAAATGATGGGGAATGGATATGGGATAATCAGAAGGACGCCCTAGTGGCTAAGGATAGGACGAAGTTAGGTACAAGAAACTCCTAGAAATAACAAGGGCAAGGGATTCTATAACAAATAATGACCCGGCAATGATACAGGACAGAGTGACAGAAAATTACATTAGTAATGTGGTGACAACGAACGAAGATAAATACCAGAAGGGGAAGGAACGGAGAATAAAAATGGATCTTGCAAGTAAAGGTAGAAAGCGAGCAGTAAGACAAGAATATATTAACCTAGGAACATGGAATGTCCGAAGTATGTACGAAGAAGGTGCGATAAGGAACTTAATAAATATTATGGAAAAATACAAGATAGATATACTAGCCCTACAGGAGACAAAACAGAAAGAAAATGGAGTATGCAAAATTGGAGATTACAACTTCTTCAATAGTGGAGGAGAAAAAAGGTATTTTGGGGTTGGCTTTTTAGTCAATGACAAGTTAAAAGATGCAGTCGTAGGCTTTGAAGCTATATCCGACAGAATCTGCAGACTAAGACTGCAATTGAAATATAGGAAACTGAGCCTACTCAACATGCATGCTCCAACGGAGGATAAAGATCTTGCGGCGAAGTTCGAGTTTTATGAGGAAGTGGGGATTAAACTGGAAGAAATACCAAGCTACGATGTAAAACTTAGTGATAGGTGACATGAATGCAAAGGTGGGCAGAGAAGAAGTGTATAAGGAAATAACAGGTGGGAAAAGCAAGCATAGAGACTCCAATGATAACGGAAATCTGCTAATACAATTTGCAGAAGAAAATAAATTAAAAATTAAAAGTACGAGTTTCGACCATAAGGACATACACAAAGCTACATGGTCCTCGCCCGACGGAAAAGTAAAAACCGAAAAGACCACTTACTGATAGAGGACAAACATCACCAGAGTGTTAAGAATGTGAGAAGCTATAGGGGAGCTGAAGCGGATTCGGATCACTTTCTGGTGATGGGAAGACTAAAGCAAGAGTTGCCTAGGAAGAAGGATACGAAAACATCATACATGCGAGGGTACAATTTGACGAAAATTCAAGATGAAGCCCTTGTTGATAAAATGGAAAGAGAAATAAATAGTAAATTGAATATATGCAGGGAAGCGACTGACATACAATGTGAATGGAACCAGATAGTAAGAATAATAAAAGAAACGATGAAAAATAACCTAGAGATAAAGAAAACCAATCTAACTAAGGATTGGTTCAATGAGAACTGTAAAGCCGCGTTAGAAAAAAGAAATAAAGCGAGGATTGTATTGTTAAGCGCAATAACGGAGGAAAATAAGAGGAAGTACAAAGAACTAAAAAGGGAAGCAAAACATGTGTGCAGACAAGAAAAAGAAAGTATTATGTTCATAAATTAAATGTAATTGAAGCCCGTTATAAAGGAGGAGAAATGAGGAACTTCTTTCGGGAAGTGAAAAGCTTGAAAGAAATGGGAAGGGGGACCACACCATATTTAAAAGACAAGAATGGCTCTCTGATTAGTAGCACCCAGGACAAATTAAATAGATGGATGGAATACTTTGATGGAATATTGAATACGAGAGGACAAATTTACCCTGGCACTTTAGATGAAATGGAATATAGGGCAGATTTAGGCCTCCTGGAACCAACAGAGCAGGAAATTCTGGAGGAATGCAAAAAATTGAAAAATCATAAAAGCACAGGGGAGAATGGCATCCCATCAGAAATTTTGAAGTACATCGGAGGTAAATTACAAGAAAGAGTTTGCTCGTTGATCAAAAGAGTATGGAGAGAGGAAATCATGCCCCTAGAGTGGAATAATGCTATAATATGTCCTATTTACAAGGGAGGAGACAGAAGCGACTGCCAAAACTACAGAGGTATAACTTTATTGGACGTGGTATATAAAATCTTGGCAAGAATTATTGGGAAGGGATTAGAAAGGTATCGTAATACCTTAGTAGGTGAATACCAAGGAGGATTCAAGAAAGCCAGATCAACTGTAGATCAAATATTTACATTGAGGATGATACAGAACAACAGTTACGAACAAAATTTGGGACTACATATCCTGTTCATAGATTTCAAGAGAGCGTATGACACAGTTAGTAGAGATAAACTTTACGAAGCCATGATCAGAGTTGGAATTCCCAGAAAACTCAGGACATTAGTAAGAATGACGTTGACACACACGGAGAGCAAAGTTATGGCAGAAGGACAGCTTTCGACCAGCTTTGAGGGTAGGGAAGGTCTGAGACAAGGAGACCCGTTATCGACGATATTGTTCAACTTTGTGCTGGAAGCAATATTTAGAGGTAGTGGCATCCAAACCAAGGGAAATATATACCATCAAAAGCACCAAATTGTGGCCTATGCGGATGATGTAGCCATAATCACAAGATCGAAGAAGGAGCTGGAGAAAGTTTTTGGGAAAATGGAACAAGAAGCAAGGAAATTTGGTCTCGCAATAAATGAACAAAAAACGAAGTGTATGGTTATGAGGCAGAAACAAACTATAGACAAGAGATATTCAAAGTTCCAAACAGATAAAACAAAGTATTCGTTTGAAAATGTCAACAAGTTCAAATACTTAGGTGTTGTCATATCGAATAAGTGTAAAGAGGATGACGAAATTGAAGAAAGAATTCTAAGAGGATATAAGGCAATGGGAATGCTAAAGAAAATGATTAAATCAAAAGAGATATCAAGAACTGCAAAGATAAAAACCTATAGGACAATTGTTAGACCCACAGTAACCTATGGCTGTGAGGTATGGATTCTGACAAAAAGATGGAAGATAAGTTGGAGATATGGGAAAGAAAAATGCTCAGAAAAATCTTTGGAGGGACAAAGTTGGAGAATGGAATCTGGAGGCGAAGAACAAACCAGGAATTAAAGGAACTATATGGACATAGTAGCATACTAAAACATGTTAAGGCTCAGAGAATAAGATGGTTGGGACACGCTAGCACGCTAGGACAGGAAAGGCAGTGCAGGAAAGTACTTACAGAGGGACATGGAGGAAGAGGGAGAAGAGGAAGACCAAGGAGAAAATGGATGGAAGCGGTTTTGAGCGATTTGAGAGAAAGGGGAACTGTAGACTGGAAGCGGATGGTACAGAATAGAATGGAATGGGGAAAGATAGTGAGGGAAATGGCAGAAGAATAGAGCACAAGTCATGGGCCTACATGGCCTGTAGGACTGATATATATATATATATATATATATATATATATATATATATATATATATATACATTGTTAATTTCAAGCGGTAGTTTTTTTCTTCATGCGTTAACCCCTTTTCTTGCAGGCCTCCCGCCTTAACAACCGAATCATCAGAGAGAGAGAGAGAGAGAGGAAGCGTAAAAATAAAGTCTACATATAGCTTCATGAACCATTTGTCTGTTGATGTACCGCTGGTTCTCGTTCTCTTCGATGTAGAAACACTAAATTTACCTCATCATATCAGTGACACCCATATTTTCTCTCGTACCATCAGCCAGCGTTTCACCACCTTTTATTGTCAAAAAGTAACTGTAACCCCACAGTCCTACACTGACGCTATTGGTTGATGTATTTGTTGCTGCGTGTGATCAGATCTCCTCAAGACATTCTGACAGCCAGTTATGTTCTTGTATAGTCTACCCTATGGATATAACAACTTATTGGAAGCTTTCTTGTAACATTCAGTAATTTGTAGTCGTTTTTTGGTATTCCCTTTGTTGATTCACTATTCCTTACGCGCTTCGCATTTCGTAGTTTGTTTTAAAAATGTTGTCTACGTTGCGAAAACGACCAATGTTGGACAAAATTATAAAATTTATATCGGAAATGCCTGACCTAAATTATGAAGACGTTAAACATCAATGTGTAGTTTGTAATACCCCTTTACTGTATTGGTCCAAAATATTAAAAAAAAGTTGCATTTTTGCAATTTATGTGCTACCTTTATTTTATATAATCTACCGTTTACTAGACAATGAAACATTTGTCTTCTTTTGGAATAAATATTCGAACTGGAAATGACTAAGTCAGGCATCGTTAGAAAGATTTGTGCCATCTGCTCGTGAACACGTTGGCAAAAGAATTCAATCAGAGATGAAAGATAAAAACTATGGAACCACATCAATTGTCACCTGTAATTCTATTAGTTTCGAGACGAGTACAACAATATACTGCCGAAGTAATTTCAACGTTACTATTAAATACATTGGAAAGGTTCGAACTTTCAACAAACCAACTATTAATGTTTATAAGTGATGATGCTTGCTGTAGGCTGGTCTCTTAAAAAAACATTGTGCTAACTTGCTACATGTTACGCGTAAGATTCATGCTTCAGTCGTGTGGGAAATGGTATTAGAAAATGTTATTCTGAGGTAGACGCTTTAATAGCGCATACAAAAGCAGTGTTTGTCAAATGGCTAAAGCGTATTCGCGAATTTCACAGACTGTTCTCCAGTACCCCTGAGCCACCACAGACGATTCTTATACGTTGGGGAACATGGTTACAGGTCGCGTTTTGCCATCATAAGTATTTTGAGAATATTAAAAACGAGGTCTTAAAATTCAATTCAAAGGAACTGCCGCTATCACGGAAAGCTAGTCGAAATTTCAAGATAGTCAAGTTAAAACGAATTTAAAAGTTATTCAGAATTACTTCGGACTAGTGGAGGCAATAGAAAAATTACAAAATCCTTTGGTGTCGTTAGTGAAATCTCTGCAAATAGTGCAAATGTTCACGCACAGTTATGTGCGGTAGAAAACGCAAAAAGTGTTTGTGTTCTAGAAAGGTTTTAAAATATTTTAGAGAAAGATTCCGATTTTGGCAAATTAAGACAAATTTGTGAAGGTGCGTGAACAGAACCGTTAAGTTGTTCCAAAGAATATTTTAATTACGCTAATATAACATCACTAGATGTA
Organism: Chrysina gloriosa; assembly: GCA_038088585.1. NCBI lineage: Eukaryota > Metazoa > Arthropoda > Insecta > Coleoptera > Scarabaeidae > Chrysina > Chrysina gloriosa. The sequence continues at coordinate 49,089,079 of CM076088.1, forward strand.
GAACGCTCGTTTCTGCATATAAACACATTTTTCGTCACGCCGCGCCTCACTCGGTTTGCTAAAACAACTGTGAAAACATATCTAATGTTGCAGATAATAATAATTTATTTCTGACCCTTTATTTTATGTGTAAACTTGTTTTTATGCGTCGGCCACTGGCTGTTGGCGCAAATTGAACAATTCTAATTATAATGACAGCAGAAAAGTATTCCTCCGAATTGTAGAACGAGAAGTTTAGTTGTGTAGATCGATTTTCAAAATTGCAGTTCATTCGGTAAGCTACGATTTGAAGATGCTAGCCTCGTTGCTAGCGAAATACGTGTTTCTGGATATATACCATACTAGCTGACCCGGCGATGATGAATGGGTTGCACTCTTGTCGATTATCTTCATTGAAGCACCTTGTAATATACTATATTTTGCGACTTTATCTATTGTCGGAGCGTAGAATTGTCGTTCGTGTGTTCTAGCGGGGCGTTTATTTGCTCTGATCACGACTCTATAGTCATCACTTGGCATGCGATCCAACGCAGTTTTGAATAACCGAATCAGTGCATGATGTTCATCAAGTATTTGCTGCAAATCTTGAAGAATTTGTCTTTTCATTGCGTTATTGATCGTTTGACGCCGATCAACTTGGTCCTCCATATTGGCCATGAAGTAAATTTGTAACAGTTTTATGCTGTGCGTCTTTGACCAGTTGCAATGATCCAATTCTATGGTGAATTTGTTCTTGTATCTGTATAGTCGAAAGGGAAGTGATAATTTGTGATTTATGATTACCAAAAATAAAGGTTACTCTTATTAACAAACATTACCCAGAAAGTCGTACTGAATCCGCGTTCTTCAATAATATTTGTTCCAAATGAAGTCATTTGGAAACATGCGTTGTATCTTTAAGCGTTCGAAAGAAAATGTCGTGATTCTTGAGCTTCGCCACGAAGCAATGAATGCAGTGGCTCAGGTGGCGGATGCCATAATGGCAATTTAACTTTTCCACTGAGACAGCACAATTCAGGCGTTTCTCCAGCGAATTTCAATGCACCGTAATGGACGCACGCAACCTCCATAGGGCCAGTTCTAACGAAAGGGTGCGAGCTGTAGTCAATTGTGGAATCGCATTGAAATGCTCCTCGATTCAAATAAACACTTAAAGCATTTCTTCATGCGGCTCGACGTTGTTGATCCCTGTGTTCTGCTCGACGATCTCTCATTGCCAACCGAACCGTTTCACGTATGGCCTCTATTTGTTCTTGTGTTTATGAAACACGAGGTCGGGCCGTACTAACACGGCGCCCTTTTCTCGTGCGATTTCTTCTTCATCTGCAGTGGATTGATTCGCAATATTCCGCAGTCTAATTGCATTACGGCATCGTTGTGAAAGATTCGATCTTCTCGTTCGCGGCATTGTAAGTAAGACTGTGATGGATATTGCTGACTTTGCTTCTATTATGACATAACAATTATTTATGGGCGCACAATCACAAATGTCATAACCTTAATTGTGTTTGCGCGCGCCATGACAACTGTCATGACCTAACAAACTAAACGTCGTCAAGTTGTGTAATCTTGAATTTTTTTCTTAATATTTCAAATGTTTTAATAGTTATTCTGCTACTCCTGGCGGAGACAAATCCAACAAATCAGGAACCATGAAAATAACCTAACCCACCAAACGTCATCAATTTGCTTAATTTCTAATTTTTTGTCCTTATTTTTTAAATGTTTTAATAGTTTTCTTTTTTCCTAAACCTTCGCGTAGCAATTAGAAACAGATCCGCAGAAGGAAGTATTCAATGTGGTCCAATCGTTTTCAAGTTTAAAGCATCCGAACAAACCACGATCCATTTATATGCGAAACATATAGTGTCAGTTATTTCTTTCACTTTTGAATTGTTAAGTATACAAAATTCCTTTAAATAAGCATATTCTCTGTTGATAATAAAAGTGATACATATGCGCGTATGTGATAAGATTTAACTTAAATAAATATCTGTTGTAAAAAGAACTATTACTGTTTCCGTGAATGTTCCAATTGAAAAATCTAATTTTCAGGTAATTTCTTCGAAATTAGATGTTAAATCTTCTAGCAGGAAAAAATCTATTATAAAGTAATTTATTTCTTATAAAGTATATAACCTCGACATTTCTGTATTACAGTCTGTAAATTGCCTTAGAGGTTCTTATTTAGAAACGGCGGCGTTGAAAATTACACCCTTGACAGAATAGTCTACGACCATTCCCGGCTAATATAAGACTGATTGTATTTTAATTTACTTTTGAGATTATATCACGTTTCAAACAAGTCGTAATATCTACTTTAAATATTTTCTAATTTCAGGTGAAGTATTCGTTGATTGTTTTTAGATAAGATGTTTACTATTGTGTAAATGGATTGTACAAAATTAGTATTTATCTAACTATAAACTGTGATTTTTTTTTTGTTACTTTTTACTTTCTAGTGAATAATTCCATAATATATAGGGATAACATATTAATATTGATGCATTTAATACTCGTTTTGAAATGTGAAGTATCCACAAAACCCAACTATTATTACTTTTAACCCCTATTTGTCCTTTTATACCTTTAAATTTCAAAATTTTCTGGTAATTTCCTATATATATCTTTTGCTTCAAACAAATATAAGTTGACCAGCCTTACCAATGGGCACCACCTAAATATGATATTACTACGCTACTACTATCTAGTAACCACTAACCTCATTTTAGGTAATCTACAGTTTCGTATTGATAGTGGCATATGTAATGGCTATTAGTTAGTCTATATTGCTAGCGTTTTCAATTTGGCAACGTTTCAAGCAGAAAGAAAAAATAACGTGATTGAAACAAAACGTCAACGTAGGCATGCCTTATGGTTTTCGATTTGTTAAAGTTGAAGAAACACGACATGCAGTTCTCTTAAATCCGTAAATTTATTTGAAAACGATATACAATTTTCATTTATATAAGGATAAGACCAGTTCATGTAGGAATGAATGAAGATGAAAGATAATTTTATATAATTGTTCCATGGTATATTTGATAACAGGTACGTGAAAATAAAAAATCCGGGTAAAGAAAACCCAATCTCATATCTAAACCGTAAGCGATTTTATTCCTTAAATATGTCGGTATTTTTCCTTTAATTAAAATTTAATAAAAATAAGTATTGACTCATTATTTACAAATTGTTAGTGAAGTAAAATATAAAATTCGAAATATTTTCGCACAGGATACACCTTTATTCTGTATCTCGTTCGTTCGTGACATACTTTCAAACAATTATAAATATTTTTATAGTACCTATATTAAAGAAACATACAATTCCAACAAAATATATATGTGTACAAATAAAATTTGAAATTGAACGTGAAATGCTAGCCTGAGATAATTAAAAATTTCAAATAAATAGATTGTTGTGTTGAAGTAACATTCATGCTTCTCTTTCTCTTCAGCATGTTGATGAGAATATGTACATATATCAAAAGACTAACTCGGTCACCACCGTACTCTTGAATATTTACCGGTTTACAAAATCTTCTTCATAAATAGAAATTTTGCTTTAAATGTGGAAATTATTGTGGAAAACATTCGGCTATTCGTTAAACAAATTTAGGATCGGAGTTAGTGAAAACGATTTCTAACGAAAATCGTTGGAGAGGTCTTTACGAAATCAACCCTCCCACATTTTGTTACTACGAACGGAGATATAAAATAGGGATATGAGGAATATTTACATAAACTGAAATTGTAAACATTACATATTACTTTTTATGATAGAGAAATTGATGAGATGCTATTAGGCGATTTGGCTAAATCACCAAATCCCTGCAAAACAAAAATACAATAGGGTTCACGTATCAGATGGGTTGAACACAAAATTGGAAACTACGAAAGCACCAATTGTTGCAATGGCAATTATCCATAATATAATTATAGAGGAAAGATTGGCAAATAAAGTTATTCTGTAGTAGTACTTGATATAGTAAAACTTCTAGGAATTCGACTGTTTCAGATTGTTCAGAAGACCAGTAAGTCCAAAATAACGAGAATTTTGAAAATGCCGAAGATAATATATTTCGTCAGCAATACGAGCGTTGTGTTGTGTTATATATTCAATCTTATATGATAGAGATCTACCACTAATAGGTCAATAAAACAAGGCTGGTTTGAACGATAGTTATATTTTCAGAACGTTTACAAACGTTTTCGGAACACCTTCGTCAGTGAAAATATAACTAGATAAATATATAAACAAACTTTTGATTTTTATTTGGGACTATCAACAAAATAACTAGTGACTAGGATTTCTTGATATAGAGGATGTGTAACCAACTTTTATATATATATAAATTATAAAAACTAAATTAATGTGTAAACATACATGCAAATTAAGTAAAACCTTATATCAAAAAATCTTTGTCGAAACCTTAACAATTCTGTTCAAGGACTAGGGAAAACCAAATTCAAAAACCTAGCCAAAGGTTTCCTTCTTAGGTTTTTGAATTTGGTTTTCCCTAGTCCTTGAACAGAATTGTTAAGGTTTCGACAAAGATTTTTTGATATAAGGTTTTACTTAATTTGCATGTATGTTTACACATTAATTTAGTTTTTATAATTTATATATATATAAAAGTTGGTTACACATCCTCTATATCAAGAAATCCTAGTCACTAGTTATTTTGTTGATAGTCCCAAATAAAAACAAAAGTTTGTTTATATATTTATCTAGTTATATTTTCACTGACGAAGGTGTTCCGAAAACGTTTGTAAACGTTCTGAAAATATAACTATCGTTCAAACCAGCCTTGTTTTATTGACCTATTAGTGGTAGATCTCTATCATATAAGATAAGTATAAAAGGTCACGAAATATATATATATATATATATATACATTTAATTTATATATTCAATGAAACACTTTGTTGCACATAACTGTTTATTGGGCTTTTCATATGTATAACTTACATACTCCACATGTTTCAGTAGGAACCATCTTGTTCTGGTTCGCCACCTACGTTTACGTTTGAGATGCATTGAGCGATCATTATGGCGGATTGATTTTGCACTTCCAACCTCTCCATTCGATTCAAGATCTTGTCGAGATTTTGTTCTAAACTGTCTAGCTTGTTTAGTCTTCCGATGGCCTCTCCCAACTTCTACATTATTTCATTTATTTTATGGTTTGTGATGTAATATACATTTTTAGCCTGTGTGCTGTTTTACCATATGGTATGCTCTACCATTACCGCCCTGCTGTTATTTTCGGGATCATGTTGCACTATATTATTATTATTTTACTTTTCACAAGATGTTGTGTAAATGGTATGATTATGATATCTGGTAATTATTTCTGCTTTTATTTCGAATGCGTTGCTATGATGTTGATGGTAACTCGGGTCTCCTAACGAGTCACGTCTCACAGTTACAGTAACACTAACTTCACCAATAGTTATTCGCCTGTAATCTTTCGGTGGGTTCTTCACAGTAGCAACGTCTTTTTCATTTACGGAGAATCTCGGTCGTGCATTGCACGGACCACCTTCTATCAGTTTTCGATCGACACATCGATGGACTCCACACACCTTGCAGACTTTAAACGGTATCCCACACCCTCTTTAAATAAAAAGAATATAATAGCTCCTTGTGGGGACTTGTCTCTGACCAATAGCGTGACCTACAAGATTTGTGCAATTGCACTAGTGCAAAACTCCTAGAACATTCGAAACATCCTTCATAGATACAGGCTATCCCAGGCAATTGGTTCATTAAAAGGTTTTGATGTTCTATCATCTATTTTTCTTTGAAACTTTGGCAACGGTACCTATACTCTTTTTATGTTCTAAGGGAATATATTTTTCCGATAATATCACTTCCGCTTATACAGGAAGTCGATGTCAACTGTGTAATTTTAAATAGGGCGCTAATGGCTTTTATTAAATTTCTATAGACGACGCTATAAAATGTACCCATACAACTGTTTTTCAGTTATTTTAAATTATTCCTTTTTTCCGTTTTCACAGTGCATGTTTTAGAACTAATTATTTACAGCTAACATTAAACCAGTTGTTTGTACATGTTATGCGTTTAATTTAAATTCCTATTCATACATTTTTAAAAATAGGGAAACTGAAGTTTATGTAATAGAATGCAATCTATATTAGTCCATTAATAAAATTCCAATAGTACGCTCCAGCAAAACCTATTCAAGTTTCCTATGCATATCTCTAATAGTTTTCGACTTATTAATGACATTTTGTTGTATCGGCTCTCTTGTTTTAATGTCGGTTTAACAGACAGATAGAAATAGAAAACAGTCACAATATAAAATATAAAAAGCAAAAGTATATCTCATCCTAATAAATGTAAATTAAAAGTAAGCATTTTTAGAAAATATATATATATGTATAAAAGCCCAAGGCTTGTTCGGAGCCAGCGAAGCCGTATACCCAAGTATAGCGTACCGCTCCTGGCCTGCCTAATGGCATTTGCTTGCCTTCGGCAAGCATATTGGAGGTAGCAGATCCATTTTAGGATTTTGAAACTGCTACGCTCCGCCGCGGCTGGGTTTCGAACCCAAACCTTCTGATTGTGAAACATGATTTTCACCACTCAACCACTAGAGGGTTATTCTTAGGAAATAATTTTTCAAAGGATCTACGTCAAGATCATATAAAATTTTAAAAAATATATCCCTCTTTCACTTATACTCAAGAACACACTGTCACATTTCATTTTACGTACTTTGCGTGTTTTGTGTTTTATAATTGTATGTTACTTTTAATAACCCAAATAACATGCTTTCTATTTGAGCGGTGAACGACGTCTATCATTTTATACCGGCGACTAATCAGGCAAAGTATTTCTCTTCGAAGAAATATAACGTTTGTATTTAAGTATTTGGCACATAGAACACTGCTGCCAATAAAATATCTCGCAACGTTCACAACTTTGCAGTACTTATGTCTAGTATGCGCAAACAGCGGTGACTGCATACAATTACGAAATAAGTTACGAAAGCCTCACTTACTCCCCATTCTAGTCAGTAATAATTCGATGCTGTATGCGAGTAGTTCTGGGTATGTGTGGACTGTCGTAACTTATGTCGTAATTACCGCTGCTTGCCCAGAATACTTCTGTGTTCTTATTACTATTTGCTATATACGCACTTTAGCTTTTCGCGACATACTCTTTGACTTTAATGTTCTGAACAATTCGCCTGCACACCTATTCCCCTTTGGAAGTATTTCACTTATTTCGTTTTTTTCGTTTACATTACTTGCAAGAGTAACACCAAGATAATGAAAACTCCGAACACGATTAAACATGTAACCTGTTCCATCTACGGTACATTTTATTGCAAGCGTTTTCTCACTAGTTCCTCTCATTACCATATACATTGTTTTATCCGCATTTATATATAGTGAACCTACACTTTTCTTGCCGCCGCTTATAAACATCTTGTTATTTCTTGCAGTTTTTTTTTTTTGGTTCTTGCAATTGGCACTACATCATCAGCATGTGCCACACACTGATGCCTGGGATGATAAATTGTACCTTGATTATGTATTCTGGCGTCCCTTAATACTTTTTCTAGAACAACTATCTCGTATAGTCTGTCCTGTTTATTCTATCGCATGTCTGTGTAAAATCTATAAATAGGATGTGAAGGGCCATTTTATGTTCATAGCTATTAGCCATTATTTGTTTAATGGTAAATATCTGTTATCGATTTACTTTCTCTAAAACCGCATTGGCACTCATCTACTATTTTTTCGGAATATGGGTGTAACCTATTGTTTATACAGCAAGCTATTATTATATATACAACATCCAGAAATGCAACGCCTCTGTAGTTTTTATAAAATGTTATGTCACCCTTTTTGTATATCGGCAGGAGTACCGCTTCTTGCCATTTTGTGGGTATCGTTTCATATTTCCATAATTCTTTAACCCTTTGTGAATGGCAAAGAAACACCTTTAACAGCATGGCAAGGTACCCGGGTACCTATATGGAAATAGTATTGGAAACTAACAGTTTTAGTCGAAAATATGTGCAGAATCACGGAAAATAAATCTGATAAGGGGAACGTTAAGATTGTGACTAACGGATTTTGATGGGTCTCGAATATCTTATAGAGGGACCTTCCTCGAGTACGTTGCTACCAGCTATTGTAGTCATTCGCCCTAGTTTTCGAGAAAATTGCAAAAGTTTTCTTTACGTACTTTATATACCGTTAATGTTAATAATTTTCTAAAGAAGTGAGTATAGAGTAATAGAGTATAGTGGATAAGTGCTAGGCCTACTACGCTGCCGACTCGTGTTCAAATCCTCCTGCTCTTGTGACTTTTTTTGGTCAATCTTATTACGTACGATATTAATAGGGGCAGGTCGGGTGTTGGCGGTCGTCGGGAAATTACGATCACATTAATACTGAACAATGGAGTTCAGAAACTTTTATTTTGTGTCTTGGTATAGCTTTAGGTTGACTAAATGACCACATCTGGGTGCAAGTTAATGTTTTATAATGCGAGATGACGACACTGTCGATACAAATAGTGAGCGATGACATAGGTTATAAAATTCTTCATTGAAAAAACTAAGGTAAGTTTAAGAAACACTCAACTTTTAATGCTGTACTTTGCACTACTCATGCCTAGAAATGTGGGTGATCTTCATCTGCCACTAAAATGAAAAATATAGAACAATTACTCAGACATGTTTTAACAAATGTCCTATGTACATGAAGGGTAATACCGGTCATAGCGACCGGACTTTCTACACTCTATACTCTATAGAAGAGAGAAATAGAGAGAATAAAAAATCAGAAACTTAAACAAGTGAAGAAGCGTCTTTTATAAGGAAAAACAAAGAAATCAAAAAGATTGACTGCAACCAAAACATACAGGAACAAGTTTATGTGGAATCTGTCGAAGAAGAGAATATATGTGCTCTCTGTAATGAATTCGGCAACAACGGAGAGTTGTGGTATTGTTGCACGATCTGCGAAAACTGGGTACACGCAGATTGTATAGATTGTATAGGACTCCCTATGGGTACCAGTGTGATACTTGTCGTTAAAATATGGATCGATATTACCCTTCCTTGTGATCGGCATTCACCGACATTATCGGGTAATACCGATTTTGTGAAGAATTGTTATTATGCTTTTTAAACATTTCGAAAAAAGAATTCTATTTTCCTTATCTTTTTCAGTTACAAACATGTATTATCTTAAGTTTAAGCAGATATTTGTTTTTCCTTTGATGTTTTATTTTCAGCAAATGTGCATCTTGGTGTGTATTTTAAATTTCACAATCAAATCTTATAATTAAATCGTTTTATCATTAGTGATAATAATTTAAAATGTGCATTATGATGGACATTTGCTTCCCATTAATTTTATTAATAAAATTACCATGGCAAAAAATATTATTTTTTAACAATTTTGCATGAAATTAAATATATTTGTTAATATCATATGCAATGAGATTCAGAAAAAAAAAATTACAAGAGCAGGACTTGAACCCGAATCGCCAGCGTAGTAGGCCTAGAACTTACCCACTGTACTATATCCACTTCTTCAGAAAATTATTAACATTAGCGGTATATAAAGTACGTCAGGAAAACTTTTGCAATTTCCTCGAGAACTAGGGCGAACGGCTACAAAAGCTGGTAGCAACGTACTCAGGAGAGTTCCCTGAATAACATATTTGAGACCCATCAAAATCCATTCTTCACAACCTTGACATTCCCCTTGTGAGATTTACAATACGCGTTCATTTCTAGCAAAGTTTTAATCTATTGTTAGCAAGTTATGCAACGTATTATTGTTAAGATATGCAAGTTCGAAGTTTAACGTTTCTAGATATACCTAAGGTAGCAAATGTGAAACAAAAACTTATATTATGTTGGTGATTTCCCTTATAGGAAAGATACACAAATTAAACTTTTTCATGTGTATTGCTTTAGTCTATCTTAGCTTCTGACCGAGTGAAGGTAACATTTCAAGTGAACTTTTTGTAAACAAAATGCATTCTAATGCAAGAGTTCATTCTAAAAGATTATACTTCGACAGATATAAGTAACATATTATGTAAATGTGAAAGTAGTGAAGAAGATATAATACATTCTGAAAGTAACGAAGAATATATTCCACAATTAAAAGGAATAGAAGCTTCAGATACTGAATTAGTAGAAAATGTAGAAGCTGATGAAGACTCATACGACTCTGAAGAAATTTAAGCGAATGAAGAAATGTGATGAAGCAATAAGCTTTGTGCAAAAAATTCAACCTGTTGGCAACTTGATCAATTTCCTGAGTCATAGACAATAAATAAAAATATTTTAAGACAACGTAGTGGAGCAGCTGAAAAATGCAAATATTCAAGCGTATATTGTCAATTGAAATGTGTGACATTATTTTACGTGAAACTAACCATAAAGGAAAAAATAATAAACTACAATACAAAAATAGACAGAACAGAAAAAAATAAATAAAAACATTTGAGCCACTCCGAGAACCAGAATAAAATGCTTTTCTTGGAATTCTTATTTACGCTGTCGCCCACAAATCAAATAGACACACATAACAGAGTTGTGGAAACGTACTCACTTGCCGTTATTTCGGGTAATGTCTATCTGCAGATTCAAAATGATGCTACAGTGCATACGTTTTGATAACGATGAAACCCCTTTGCATGGAAGTTGTATACTGATAAACCAGCAGAAAGCGAGCGTCAAACAAATATAGGCGAAAGAAAGGTTTTAGATCTGGTTTTTCCATACAAAAACTCAGGAAGAAATGTAACTACTGACAACTTTCTTACATCCTTGGAGCTAGCAGAAACTTTAAGCTCATGGAACTTAACACTTGTGGGAATAGTAAGAAAGAACAAACGGTTTCTACAAGGGAATATGCAGTCACATAAAGATAGGTTAGTATTGTATTTTACATGTTTATTTTATTTTTGGTTACATAATTTTAGATAACATTAGTGTTTATTTAGATTTATATTTATAATTTTGTTTTAGACAAATATACTCTACAAATTTCGCCTTTAGCAAAGACGCAGTATTGTGCTCTTATGGACCTAAAAAGAAAAAAGCTGTAGTTATGTTATCAACTATGCATGAAAAGCCTAATGTAGAATCTACTTTAGCTGCTAAACCTGAAATTATTACACATTACAACAAAACTAAAGGAGGAGTTGATAATATGGACAAACTTTTAGGCGAATATTCTTGCAAACGCCACTATCATTATTTTATAATACTATAGATGTAGCAGCACTAGCATCTTATATTATATATAATATAATACTATACACAATTGCGTTCCACAGACCGTGGTAAACAATTTTTGAAAGAACTAAGTTTTGAATTGTGTAAGGAAAACATTGAACAACGTGCTAAACATCCAAAAGTGATCTCTCAATCATCAGTCAAAACAGCAATACAGAGTGTGCTTGGAAAAGACTTTGAAGTTTTTACGTCGAACATTTCCGATTTGCAAAAAATACCATAAGCGGTCGTACTCCAGTAGTAGGAAGTTGTCACGTGTGCTCGCAACTACGTATGAAGCAAAAGAAACACGTAAAGCTTGTATCAGATGTTCCAAACCGATTTGCAACGAACATTCAACAAACTGTTCAATATGCATAAATTGTTCGCAAAGCGATCAATGAAAATTTATTTGTAGCTCAAATGTGAAAGTAATATTAAGAATGTAGATTAAAAAGAAATGGGATAAAGAGGAGCGAGATGTGGATGTTTACTCTTTCGCGGACTAACAGGAACGGGAAGATGAACAATTCATAGATTCGAACATTATTCAATTTATCTGTAATTATCTTCCTGTTCCCCTCACTGATTGTTGCTTTGTTTTTCAAATATATAATAACGTTTTAAACAGTAAGATAAAGAAAATTCTGGATATTGAACAATATCTCATGGGCCGTATGAAATTGCGTTGTGAGCAGCATCCATTATTAGCCAATCCCTGATATTAAGAAGCCGGATGTGTATAAATTGGCGAAAGAGGTACAGGCAGTGAAATCCTTCATTTAGTTCTGAATAGAAAATCTTAATTTTAATGTGGCCACACTGTACTCGCATACTACTGTAACAGTAGATATCGTAACATTTTCTGAATTTCAATCTTCCAAAACGTTTTAGTAGTCATTAGATGGGTGAATTGTAGGTTTTAAATTCGACACATTGCGCGAAGTGTGATTTGCGCTTGAAATTATTTATTGTCGACATAGTACATATTGAAAAATGTAAAATTACAGTGAATTTTGTAATACGATTGATTCAGGTTTTAATATTTATCTGATATTAAATCATTGACAGTGTTACCTAACGTAAATTGTTCTAATAGGAATCCAAACAAAAGAGTCTAAAGACATCACCCAGGTCATATTATAGGGCCGCCGCGTCCAACCCATTTGTTTGGTAAGTGTTCATCCACCCACTCTCTCATATTACGAGCAAAATGAGCAGAAGTTCCTTCATGCATGTAAATCATGTTACGACGTATGTTCAACGTCAATAAGTTTTTCCAATACATTGACAATGAGATTTCCATTGGCATCAAGACGATTTGGTAGATAAATCGGGACAAACGTTAACGGAAAGCTTTCTTTTGGGGGTCATATTCCCGAAATTCATGCAGATTTGCCTCTGCCCAATGGTGCAAATTAATTAGACCATCTCTGGTAAACATAGACTCATTGCTCCAAAGAATATGTCCTAAAATGTGGCTATCTTCTTAAATCCTATCTAAAATTATGTTGAAAAATTTAATCGAAATATGTTATGGTTTTCATAGAGCGGCTGAAATTTGGTAACATGCTATGGATTAAGGTTTGCTCGTAGAATTAACTGAATTCTATTATTACCTACTTAGGTCTAGGATATTTAATGTAAAAACGAACTGTCGGGTAGTAACCGATGGATCTCCGTTTATTGCGTCTAGAATTTGTTCTTCTATCTGTATTATACGCCTTTGGCTTGGTCGACCAGCATTAGCATTTCTCGTATTAAACGAACCAGTTTCATCAAGACGATGATCTAGCTTTCAAAATACATTTCCTCTAGGATGCCTCCGGTATGGAAAATGTATGTGAAATTCTTGTTCTGTCATGTTAGTATTTCCATTACAGAAATCGTACACCATGTATCGCTATATTCCTTCGACGTAAAATCCATTATGATTGAACTGAATAATATCTAATAGATGAACGAAGAAAACATAGAAACATAAGAATTAATCAACACTACACAAATAATCACGAAGAAAGCGGAGGTTATACAAAATTATAACACGAAAGTCAAAGTAATTACATACATGTCCAAATTTTACAGTAATGTTTTTGATAGAAATCATATTCGATTATAATCTTGTTCTACAACGTTGTAAGATGTATTTTTCGTGAAAGTATATAAAGGAATGTTAAAAACACAATTGGAAGTCAAAAAGAAAATGTTTACCAACAAATAGTATGAAAAATTCTTCTTTACTCTAACTTGCAGCTGTTTTTAACAACAGATATCGAACAATAACGCTTATTTGTGGAATAACTTCTAGAACCTCGTGAATACGTATGAAGCGTGGTACAATATTTCGATTTAGAATTTAATGGGGTAGGGGAGGGTTACAAACGTGTAGCTGTTTCGCCTACTTGTACACACCGATCCAAGCAATAAATATTTCAGCTGTAGTGACAGAATGTTCATTGATTTTGTATATAGTTACCAAAAGGAAACTGAACAGTAGTAAAGGTTATACCAGAACGAGAGAAAGACGTGAATCATTCTACTTTTTTGCCCCATAACAGCAAGAGGCATAACATTAAAACATATTAATCAAGTGGATATGTGAGCCCAACTAGGTGAAGGAAGACGCATATTTATTATCTCCACTGGCTCATGATCTCTCACACACACCCAATTTCTCTTTCGTGCATGTTCTCTTATTCTTCGTGATAACGACTACTTTTTGTAAGTCATGTCAGAGTGTTAGACACTACAGGATCGGATTTTCTATTCAAAGATCATGTTCATAAATCACCGTCGTTTTTTACAGTATATATTTACGAGTCGTTTATGTGCTCATACATCCTTATCGTAATTTAAGTTTTGAATGAACTCATGAAATATTTTACGTGAACTATTTTAATTAATATATCATGATTTTAAACTCATCTTTTCAACCCCCTCCCCCTCCACTTAACACAAAAATCTTAACGTAATGATACCACTTGTGACACTTCGTTGGAAAGGTAGTTTTATTACAAATTCAATTCATCACATTCTGAGATTTGATCAAACGTTGGCAATTATAACAGAAAAAAATTGCTAAGCCAAAATAGTAAAATGTAAACATTTATTTCATACAAAATATATAAATTAGTTTCCTAAATATTCAAATTGTGTACCATCTTTTTGTATATAGCTTATTTCCAAATTCTCTTCTGACCATTTCAAATGGCTTTGGAAATATACTCCTGCATTCTTCAGTAATTCTAAGTCTAAGTTTGCCAACATTCTTCAGTTGTTTTTGGTACACAACTGTTTTCAGGTAAATGACAAATGAAGTAAGCAGCCCATTCAATTGATCCTCGCAGTACTATCCAATGATTTGGAGAATTAATATTGAACTAATTTTTTACCGCCAGATTATAATGTGGAATCTTATTGTAAAGAAGTTCATTTTCTTTAATTAATAAATTCCCCATTTGATTTCGCTGGTTTTACAAACTTTGTATAATTAAGGAATTAAATGTATTTTGTAATAGTCCAAGGCTTAGTTTGTCGGTAAGATTTTGATCAACAAAAACAGGTCCAATTACCTCCAAATATACCAGCCATTACCACAAATTTGAAGATTTTTATGTTGGCGGTCAAGGTAGTTACGAGGGTAAGATTAAGTTCATGATATATTAATCAAAATGGTTTCCCCTGAAAATAAAAATTGACCTGTCTTTGAATTTTTAATAATTTCAGATGTACGACTGTGTAGACCGCTTGGAAGTTTTTCAATAAACACACTATATATAAATCGTATTTGATTTTAAGACTTAACGTTTTTACGTTATCTTTATACGTTTGCATTTTATCCATTCATTGAATCTCTTTTAGGCTATCATACCTTAACCTTATGGTACGCTTCAGAATTCTGTATTTCAGCAAAGTAAAGTTTGTGCAAAGTATTTATGTTTCTACGCCGACTTTAAATCATGTTAATCCCGAAGTTAAGCTATTATTCCTTTTCGGTCTTTTGTCAGGATTTTCCAGTTCAATACATATATGTACATATATATACACGGTGTCCCAGACTTCACTCCCCAGGCTTGTAACTTCGTTATTGTTAACAATACATAAAACAAAGTATATATATTCTTAAATGGGAGGAAATTCTCTATACGATAGGAAAAACTAATTTACAAAAAGTGCGTTAGTGTAATGACAGCTATATTCGACTTTTTTTTTCAAATAGCACAGTATACTTTTTTTTAATATTCAGATGGTACCTTTTATTCTCTTTACAGCCATATAAATTAATATGGGTATTACATGGGAAAATTTTCGAAAGAAACTTGACCTAAAGTTTGCCATGCAAAAAATTGTGGTTTATAGTGCTTATCTAGTAGGCCATGAAATCAACAGCTTTCTACAAACAAAAATGTGTTTTTATTCGAATAGCAATTAATTAACTAATAATTACAAAACTAATGAGCAATAATTACAAATTATTACAAAAATTGTTCAAAATTGCTTCCATTAGTATTAGAGCATATCTCTAGACGATGCAGAAAATGTTTGTCGCTTCTAATAAAGTGTGCATGGAAATGTTTGCACACTCCTCTCTTATTCTGCCTTTTAGGTCATCCACATTTATGACGGCTACCTTATAAACACGTTCCTTCAAGTAACCCCACAGATAATAGTCCAACGGCGTGAGGTCGGGAGAGCGAGCTGGCCATGCCACCGGGCCATGTGTTCCCATCCATCGTTGAGGAAAATTAGTGTCCAAATAATTTCGTACGATCGCACTGTTGTGTGCTGGAGCACCATCTTGTTGGTAGAACATATTTTGTCTTATATGAAGAGGTACATTTGCCATAAGTTCTGGCAATATCTCTTCTAGAAAATGTAAATAGCGATTGCCAGTTAGTGTCCCATCGTAAAAATGTGGCTCTATTAAACGCCCATCAAGAATTCCACACCAAACATTTATTGAAAAAGCGCATTGATTATTCGTTTCTCTCAGCCAGTGTGGCTGTTCTGTGGACCAGTATCTGCAATTTTGTGTTGAAACCAATCCATTGTTATGGAATCTACTTTCGTCAGACCACATTATTTGTCTCAAAAATCATGTTGGTGATCATACTGCACTAGAACCCATGCAATAAATTCAAGTCTCCTCTCTGAATCTCCGGGGTGAAGCTTATGTATGCGCTTAAATTTGTATGCTTTATAATGATTTCGTTTTAAAATGCGTTGCACTGACGATTTTGAAATATTACACTTTGCGGCTATTTCTCTTAAGGAAGATGTAGGATTGACCTCCGTATAAGCAAGAACAGCTACCGTACGTCCTTCATCAGCAGCATGTATGTTCCTTGGAAGCGGTATACTTTTATTTATTACAAAGGATCCATGCTCCCTAAGATTGTTTTCCAAATTTTTAAACGCTTTATGATCAGGATGTCTTCTCTCAGGATATTGCTCGCAATACCTTCTAGCTGCCTTCCTCGAATTACTTCCACACAAACCATACACTAACATCATATCGCACTTTTCGGAATTCGAATAATTCATATTCTATCAAAATACAAGGAATAATAATAACTTCAATGAATTTAACAATACAAAGTGACAGAATTTTGTTTAGAAAACAATTGAGAATCAGCATGCTATTCGTCGCAATAGCACATGTACCTACCTACTTGATATTTTCTTTGTTAACGACAGTTGATAAAATATTTAATAGCCTTTATCTCGATAATTTTATAAGTGCCATTGTTAAATAATTTGATTTGAACTGAATATAACTTCAAGTGAAAATTTGTTCAAAAGATGCGTTTTTTTTTAATAAATGCCTTTTATAAATGTGGATACATTAAAAATAAACCTTTGTATTTATTAGATGTAGTTGATAGCATACATTTAATTGCTATTCGAATAAAAACACATTTTTGTTTGTATAAAGCTGTTGATTTCATCGCCTATTAGATAAACACTATAAACCACAATTTTTTGCATGGCAAACTTTGGGTCAAGTTTTTTTCGAAAATTTTCCCATGTAGGGCCCATATTAATTTATATGGCTGTAAAGAGAATAAAAGGTACCATCTGAATATTAAAAAAAAAAGTATACTGTGCTATTTGAAATAAAAAAGTTGAATATAGCTGTCATTACACTAATGCATTTTTTGTAAATTGGTTTTTCCTATCGTATAGAGAATTTCCTCCCATTTAAGAATATATATACTTTGTTTTATGTATTGTTAAGAATAACGAAGTTACAAGCCTGGGGAGTGAAGTCTGGGACATCCTGTATATATATATATATATATATATATATATATATATATATGTATATGTATATCTTTACCCACCAGATGTAATAGATGGAAGACTAAGTAATTTATCTTACCCTTCGCTATCAAATATAGTTTGCATGGAAAGAAATATCAAAAGAAACAATAGATCACTTTCTCAGTTCCATGCCGAGACAATTCAATGCATACAACATCGAGTTGGTTCAACGCATTAGTACAGGGATAAATAATAATAATGACTGCACATCTCTAATAGAGTTACACCGCACCGTACTGAATATATACATAATTGCAGTTGATCCAGCCCTCTATACATAGCTTAGCCATTACAACCTCTGTTGCTTTTGATTACTATATCCTGTTCTATTTCTTTCAAAATGTCAAAGTTCATTCTCCTCCTGTATTCATTGTTGTCCAACTTGATTGTCCAAGCTCCTCTATATGACGTTGTGTCCCCAATAGATGTTTGTGTTCTTTTTGTAATCAATACATAATCTATTTGAGTCCATGTTTTTGTGGTGATTTGGGTGTTTAAATCTAGTAGGTACTGCTTATATAACCATATTCCTGCTTGTGGCTACTCTACACAGCCTTTGCCAAATGTTATTTGTTTTATTAAGAATGGTATGTTTTCCAGAAAAACACAACACTCTTCCTTGCCTACTTGCGTATTGAAGTCCCCCATCACCAAAATTGTGCCCTAATGCGGCGTCTTTTGCATATACATTTAGCATGGACAGGTTAAAAGACCGACCTCCAACTCTCAAACAGCCCAGGCTTTCATTTATCCCACATTTTCCCTGTTTTTCGTGGCCTGAATACAATACTGAAAATTTCTTATTATCTAATTTGCCCCCTTCCTTCCATTTGGTTTCCTGTATTGCTGCTATGCATATATTGTATCTGCTTAATTCCTTATCTATTTCCAGCATTTTTCGAAAATGTACTTACTTAAAAGACATGCCTCGTATAATAACAATCATTTTTCGAATAATAATATCTGAATATAGTATAATTTCGGTAATTCGGTAGTATAAAATTAAGGTAAAACAGTTTTCTCAGTGTAGCAAAATGTAGAAAAGAACGTCAATCGATTTCGTTCAAAAAATTGATAGTTTACAGCATTTGTCGATTATATACCGGCGTCTTAAGACTAGCGAATTCTACAGGCTGTTTGAAATGTTTCTTATAATTATCGAGATTCTGTACCTTTTGAGTGCTTTTGACTACCGAGTACTCTAGGCGAACGGCAGCTCCTGATACCATATATTCCTAGCTTCAGCAGATAGCAGTCGTTCGTGTATATTAATCTATTGTCGGCATTTATCAACATGCAATTGCCGTCGATAAACGAGCATATACGGACAAATGTTCTAAGCTAAAATCATCCACGCAGAAGACAATTGTTATGTAATCAAAAAATTGTTGACGTTCAACACTGATTATTGTTGCATGTGTTGCATGTATAAAATGTTATATTACACATGTCATATTACACGGAGTACCTATACTAATTGAAACTATTACTAGCAGTTGCAGTAAAAAAGAAGTCTAGTACATTTACAATGCGGTTTAAAACGCTAATGAATCCGTCGCAGAGAAAAATGAAATTTATTGTGTAATGAATGACACTACAGATATAATACCCAAAAATAATAAATTCTTGAATGATACTATTTAAAGAATGCTTATAATTATAAAATCTTTTCTTTAAATATTGTTTTGTCTAACCGATGTAACAACCATCACAGCATTTACAATTTATTTTATTAACATTGCTTTGATATTGGTTACTTATTTTACATTTAGTGTTAGTAAAAATATATATGTATATATATACATATATATACATATATATATATATATGTATATGTAGTAAACGTATATTTTTTGACCGTACTTTTTAAATGAGAAAAGATTGAGTGAAAACTCTGTCGGGGTGATCGGTCTGTAAGTTAATAAAAAATCATTTGTTTATTGACTCTATATTTCGTTACCAGGTTTGGCAACTTCTTCAGGAGGATTGCTGTAAATGTGTAACTTAAATAAATGGAGAACAAAGTTAACTTACAACTAGAGTTAAACACTAGCCTCTGTATGCATATTAAGGTGGTATCAAAATGACAGGTATTCTATCTCTGACCACGTGAACGAATGATATGTGTATGAATGCGTGTACGAATAGCAATAACAAGTTCATCTGCTAAAAGCAGGAGAGGAAAAAAACGCGTAAGTATTTCATGCGATCGCCAAATAAACTAACATTCATACAGCCTAAAAGAAATAAATATGGAAAACTTGCAAGTGCATCACAGGTTCAACAATTCAGAATATATTGCACTTAATAATAATAAAAATAATTTTACCAGAAAATTATGAATTTATTTCTTTAGATGTGGTCTTCCTATTTACTAATATACCATTCACATTCATTGTAGAAATAATACATTCAAATTGGAATTTGATAGAACTACATTGTAACATTACAAAACCAAGCTTATTAGAACTACTGCAATTCCTTTTCCATAACTGCTACTTCACGTTTGACCAACAGTTTTATGTTCAAAAATTTAGTACATTTATGGGATCGCCAATTAGTCCAATCCAGACTCTCCTTGTACTTTATTATTTATTTGATAATGTGATAAATAATCTTCCTTTCCAATTACCACTTATTTACAAATTTGTTCATGATGTAATTTGTGCTATAGCTCACAATATGAAAGAGACAACGTTACACATTTTTAATTCATTTATAGATGTTAATTTGACACAATTGTTTAATATTTTTCGAAACAATGCATACCCCAAACACTTGTTCAACAAATTAATTTCTAATTCCAACATTTTTGATGGACCTACAGAAGACACACATAATGAAAAATCAGTAACCTATAACAAGATTCCATACATATCGGATTTAACAAATCAAACAATAAAACATTTTACACAGTTACCTAACATTGCAATAGCCAAATGCAATCATTATCATACATCACAGTTACTAAAACAAAGGTTAACACAACACAAAAGTGACTGTAGAATAGAAAAGGGTTCGTGTGCATGGCCAGTGCGTACTAACCATTTTCACCATACCTTTAACTATGATGATCTAAAGGTCTTAGAAAGGGAAAAAAACTATAAAACAAGATTATTGCTGGAGATGACAAAGATAATAAAGCCATTAATTTTAAGACAGATGTTAACCAATTAAGTGTAATATATTCTGAATTGTTGAACCTGTGATGTCCTTGCAAGTTTTCCGTATTTATTTCTTTTAGGACAAAACTGTATGAGTGTTAGTTTATTTGGCGATGGCCTAAAATACCTACGCGTTTCTTTGCTCTCCTGCTTTTAGCAGACGAACTTGTTATTGCGATTCGTACACGCATTATACACATATCATTCGTTCATGTGGTCAGAGGTAGAATAACTTTCATTTTGATACCACCTTAATATGCACACAGAGGCTAGTGCTTAACTCTAGTTGTAAGTTAGCTTTGTTCTCCATTTCTTAAAGTTACAAATTGTGATTACACATTTACAGCAATCCTCCTGAAGAAGTTGCAAAACCTAACAACGAAATATAGAGATACAATGAACAAATGAGGTTTTATTAACTTACACAACCGATCACCGCACAGTTTTCACTCAATCTTTTCTCATTTATATATATGTATATATACATATATATGTATATATACTAGCTGACGCGGCGAACCTCGTACCGCCTTAGAATTAATAAGCATTGTGTTAAGTTATTACCTGAGTTTTATCAACTTGTTTATATTAAGATAAAATTAACTAAGTTGAATAAAAGTTCAAAAAGGAGCAAATTCACGTGAAAGCAAAGCATTTGCTTTATTGAATGTAAACCAAATGATTCGCGTATCGTTGTAGCACAACTTTCTGTTAAACTATTTGCTGAATGTGTTGCACTCGTGTCGATTATCTTCATTAAAGCACCTTGTGATATACTATATTTTACGACTTTATCTATTATGGGAGCGTTGAATTGTCGTTCGTGTGTTCCAGCGTGGCGTTTATTTGTTCTGGATCACGACTTTATAGTCATCACTTGGCATGCGATCCAACGCAGTTTTGAACAACCGAATCAGTGCATGATGTTCATCAAGTATTTGCTGCAAATCTTGAAGAATTTGTTTTTTCATTGCGTTATTGATCGTTACTCTCTTATTAACAAACATTACCTTGAATGTCGGACTGAATCCGCGTTCTTCAATAATACTTGCTCCAAATGAAGTTATTTGGAAACATGCGTTGTACCTTTAAGCGTTCGAAAGAAAATGTGATTTTAACCTTTCCATTGAGACAGCACAATCCAGGCGTTTCTCCAGCGAACTTCAATGCACACCGCAATGGACGGACACAACCTCCATAGGGCCAATTCTAACGAAAGGGTGCGAGCTGTAGTCAATTGTGGAATCATATTGAAATGCTCCTCAATTCAAATTAACACTTGAAGCATTTCTTCTTGCGGCTCGACGTTGTTGATCTCTGTGTTCTGCTCGACGATATCTCATTGCCAACCGAGCCGTTTCACGTATGGCCTCTCTTAGATCTTGTGTTTGTGAAGCACGAAGTCGGGCCGTACTAACACGGCGCCCTTCTCTCGTGCGATTTCTTCTTCATCTGCAGTGGATTGATTCGCAATATTCCGCAGTCTAATTGCATTACGGCTTCGTTGTGAAAGATTCGGTCTTCCCGCTCGCGGCATTGTAAATAAGACTGTGATGGATATTGCTGACTTTGCTTCTATTATGACATAACAATTATTCATGCGCGCACAATCACAAATGTCATAACCTTAATTGTTAAATGTTTTAATAGTTTTTTTCCTAAACCTTCGCGTAGCAGTTGCGAACAAACTCACAAAAGGAAGTATCCAATTTTGTCCGGCCGTTTTCAAGTTTTAAGCATCCGAACAAACCACGATCCATTTATGTATATATATATATATATATACATATATATATATATATACATATATATATATATATATATATATAGCTCAACAGATCTTCTAGGCCTAGGGCTACTAAGGTTCGGAGCCATCGTATACTGGACCGCTCCTGGACCGCCTAATTGCATTTATCATTAGGATTTTAAATTGCTACACTCCGCAAAAAAGGGATGCATATATACATTTAATAAATACAAGTAATTTCTTCATGTATACAGTATGATTTTGTCACCAGAAACGAGACATGAAGTATGGAAGATGATTGAAATTGGTTAGCTTTTCTGATCTAAACCCGCAGAAATATCTATAGCCGTAGACATGTGTCTCGAGCTCGTTGATTGTTATCAGTGCGACGTAGTTTGGATAAAGGTTGACGAATGCAAGAGGTAGGGCAATAAATGGAGCACGTTTGGGCATCGACCAAACTATTTTTGTCACCCAGCGACAGATCATCAAAAATCTGGGAATAACAAGCAGCTTACGGGCACGGAGAGGGATATAGTCAACCTACATATCATCCATACCTGGATATAACAACAAAAGGAGAACGTGTGAACATGCGGCCCGAACTCATTTGTTGTCGTACTATGTACGGCGTAGCTTAGATAAAGGTAGACGAATTCAAACTGATGAATACCATTTCCATAGTAGTTGACTGAATTATCCAGTTTATCAAATAGAAAATATTGATTTCAAAGAACAAATGACCAAATCTCAAATTATGATGTGATGACATTATTGTGTTATCAACGATCGAAATAGGAAGTGTTCTTCACGTGTGTACTTCTTGAAGTAAGTTGACTACGATTAATTTCTAATTGCCTAAAGAAATTCCCATAAATATTAATACTGCTTTTATTGCATACATAATATATTTGGAAGTACATATGTACATGTGTATATGTATTTTTGCAGTTTCACCGCTGAAATCACTCAACTACTAACTCGATGGGACTTTTGGACTCTCTTTAGTAACACTTTTAACGGTGATGAGTTACTTCAACCATTTTTAATTTTTCACTTACAAGTAAGACCCGTTCAATATAACCAATGTATGTGTCATTCCAAGAAGTTATCCAACATACACACCATTTTTTTACGAAAGTAGATTTCAACTCAAATTACAAAACATGACATATTATACGTGTGTCACACATATGGAATGCATTGATAACAGGTGAGTAGAATGTTTAGTTCTCACAACGTATTTTGTGCTTATTTTACTGTTAGAGCGAACACTAGCAATAAACAGTGAAACACGAGCCCTTATAACCGATTCTGGTTACTAGTCGCCATGACCTGGACGTGTTGTGCTACATTTAGGTTGTGTAACGATATTTACTTTTCTTTCTATTATTATATTCCTATACACAATTTCTCAATGTTATTCACCTGAAGGAGTTTCAATTCCAGTTCCAGCTACTCCATTGACAGTGGGATTTGACAAAAATAAAACAAAAATATGAACGCTATCAACGGCGGCTTCTTATATCGTATATTCGCCTTTTTAATAATTAGCAGAAGTATAAAATCTACAATTGGACTATCTTTAACAGATATTGGTTTTGAAACAAACCACTAATTTTAAAATTTTCAAATTATATATTTCGCTCAATAATTCTCTTGCAAAATATGGTTTGACATATTTTTTTATTACTATGTAGACTTTCATGGAAATCTGTGAATACATTTACAAATGTTGCTTTCTCTCAAAATGACTTAGCAATGGTAATCCATTTGGATATACATACTAAGAGGGCAAGATGGTGTCCTCTATTTATACATCTGACGGTCTGTTCAAATTTCATACAATAAACGCATTAGCTGATCCATTAGACCTCATTCAAAGTTTGTATAAGAAGAGTGACATTTACCCAAACATTCTGAGTTACTGCTTTTTGCACTCGATAAAATCCAATGCATTTAAATTATTGCTCTCGTATCATCGTGTGAACCAACAAAAGGATTGTTAGTATCTATTACTTAGACAGATAAGTATTTCGATCCTTGAATCTGTTATGAGTGTTTGCTCATTAATTGACAAAGAATTTGATTCTTATCTTTAATTTTGCGAATGAAAAAAACACGCTCTTTTTTCAAATTATAATAAGCTATTTGAATGTATTCAAAATGTAATATGAGGTACTACATTGTTTTAATTTCATTGGTATTTCGTTACGTTATATATGAACTATAATAGCTCAGTTACACCTACTTAAAGTCCAGAAACTACTTAATGATGTTCAGATTTTATTATCACAAAAGCATATACGACAATATAAATGTACCATTATAATTGATTATAAAAAAGAAAATACTGTTTACTTTTGCACCCTTAAATTTATGAAATGCTATTTAAATAATTCCAACAAAAACATCTAATAATATTCTAATTGGTGACTCAATATTAATATTTGAAAGTGAAGAATTATAAAAAATGATTGGCGATGAATTTAAATGTAGTTATGGGCAGCTTGGTAATTTAAATAGAATGCCAGAACAATACAAGAATTAAAAATTATTGCCTTTAAAAGTAAATAACTTTTTACTACTTAATTCATGTATGTGCGTACATTTGTTCCTTGTTTTAAATGTATAATCTAATTCAGTTAATTTTATTTCTTCATTTTTCAGTTTAATTTAACTCCTTTATAAGATGAACACTATATTGTAATGTTCCAGTAGCCCGTTCAGGTTCATTATATGTGGATTCTTATATAATTGGAAATGTACCAAATCTATAACTATGTATGTCTCCTCAATTAATGTTTATTTATTTATTTATTTATTTATTTATTTAAATACACTGATCAACAGACATGTCTATATACAGATCAGGAACCAACATAAAAATTTACAATGGGCAATTGAAAATAAGGAAATACAAATATATAATACAAAATAATACAAAAATTTAAAATTACAAATAAATTAACAAGAAACGGAAAAAAAGAGCAACGTGCGGGCATGAAGTTAATACCTCTCTCACTTACCATCAGGAGCAGCACTACATACAAATAGTAGTCCTAATGTCGCGGGTACTGCTGCTGAATATGTCAATGGAAGGATATTCATTGCAATTATTACACATCCAGTAAAGAGGATGTTGGTACGCGGCGTATGTAAATAAAAAGTATGTGTCATACGAGCAGAGACACGAGGAGTGCGTAAGAAAAGTTGCTGAAGAACTTGAGGGGAATCAATTTTACCATTTTAAGGACGAGGATATTCTTCTACCCTCCAAACTTGTAAGTGAGAAACGCTACAAGACCACCAGCCTTAAAACATAAATACTTTAGAAAACGCCGCTGTATTTTTTCAAAGGCGTTAGAATGCATGCGGTATACGGGATTCCATACAAGAGACGCATATTCGAGTCTAGAACGCACAAAGGCATAGTATAAATTACTAATGGTGGAGCAGTTACTAAACTCTCGAGTGTGACGAATGATAAAGCCAAGGCTTTTCAGAGCTTGAGACGTTATTGAGGCAGTGTCATTATTGAAGGATGGTTTGCAATCAAAGGTAACCCCAAGATCACAAATAGTGTCAAGCTTTTGGAGGACATTACCGTTAGCACAATAATCGTAAGTAAAGAAATCGGTCTTTGTTGTATAAGTCATGGCGGAACATTTGTCAATGTTAAGAGGCAGGTCATATGATGAAATACACCATTCACTTACTTTATCAAGGTTGGCTTGTAATTTTCAGCAATCATCCACATTGTCAATATAGGAAAACATTTTCATGTCATCCGCATACAAGAGAAAACCAACATCCAAGGACTCTGTGATATCGTTGATAAAGATGTTAAAAAATAAAGGTCCAAGTATGGATCCTTGAGGCACTCCCGATGTGACTGTGATGGTGTTAGATCGGAAACCATTAAATATAACAAATTGTTGACGCTGCGCAAAATAAGACCTAAATAATTTGAGAAGAGTATGTGATACCAATTTTCGATAACTTATTCAGCAGGATGTCATGATTTAGTTTGTCGAAGGCTTTAGAAAAATCAGTATACAACACATCACTCTGCGAACCCATGTCAATGCCCTTGGCAATGTATTGAGTCAAAGAAAGGAGGTTAGCAACCGTTGATCGATCTTGCATGAAGCCATCCTGTGCGGTAGACGTAGCGATTTCTTACGTAATTGCAGAGAGGTCTGTAAATACACATTTCAAAAACTTTTGCGAAGTTGCAGAGGTTTGTGATTGGACGATAGTTCCTGATACAGTTGCGATTGCCCTTCTTAAAGACAGGACAAATTTTAGAATGTTTCCATATCTGTGGAAATTGAGATGCTTGCAACGAGGGGTTAAACAGCACAGCAAGAGGATCAGCCAAAACTGAGGCACAATCCTTTAGAATGAAGGATGGTACTCCATCAGCCTCAGCAGTCGCGTTGCCCTTGAGATTTTGAAGAGATTTGCAAACATCATCCTCTGAGAGAGAAATAGTACTTAGCATAGCACAGTTAACATCATTTTCTATGCCGAACACAGGGTTTTTTTGCGTGCTTTCTATGCGACGATTGGAAGTAGTCAGCACAAACATTGGCAATATCAAGTAGATTTGAAAAGACATGATCATTGTACAGAAATTCGTGAGGCAGAATTGCAGTTTTAAGTTTCATATTCACGTATGTCCAAAGGCTTTTAGGATCAGAGTGTATGTTTAACTCAATATGGGTGATAAATTATTTGTAAGCCACATCTATACTATACTTCAGTAACTGTCTCAATCTGCTAAATTCAAGATATAGGTCCTCACTCCTATTATGTTTATAGGAACGCCACACATTTATAATTTCAGGAGTGAAATAGGGCGGATGTGAATTCTTAGAAACTTTTGCAGTTTTGGGAATGCAAAGTTCAAAAATGGAAAACAATTTGTCATAGAAATAGTCAACAGTAATATCGACACTAGTAATATTGTCCAAAAATGACCAATCCGAACTAAAAAGTTGAGCAGTGAATTTATGGAAATCAGCTTCCCGAAAATTAAATTATTTTTCGGTAGGATACACGTGCTCAAATTTTGCGTCAACAATGTGGTCACAAGAGATATCCATTGGATATCTCTTGTGATCATCTATCTTCACCAGTGCATCACAGGATTGTGTAACAGAACGCGCTCTATTTGAGAAAATCAAGTCTAATAATCTGTTATGACTATTCAGGATAAAGTTGTATTGTACGAAACCAAAAAATTTTGAAAAATCTTGTACAATTTTGATATACATATTAGATAGATTGTAGTTACTACATTGAGTAGCGAAAGTAGGAATATTAAAATCTCCAATGACGAGAACATCCACAGACTGAAGAAAGTCCAAGTTCTCTAATGCCCCAAACAATTGCTGATATTGCACCAGAGGTAAGTCGGGAGGAATATACAGAAGCAGAATGTACAAACAGTTGTGGTTAAATGTGAGTTTAACACATAAAAGATCAATACGAGATGGCTTAGGGAGATTAAAAGTATGTAAATCAATAAAACGAGCTGAGAAATTACACTTTACCGCCAGTAACGCTCCTCCATCACGTAAATGACCAGTTGCATCAAAGTTCCTGTCAGCTCTGAAAACAGTGAATTCATTACAAAATAATTCAGTGCCAGCAGCTGAGGAGTCAAGCAAATATAAAGCAATAATATCATATTGCGAAGATAAGGAGGAATGGTACATATCAGTAATTTAACCCTTAAAACCTCTGACATTTTGATAATATACTGACAAGTTGTTGTTACGTATACGGTTCGGTTCAGACAGTAGGACAGGTAACTGCTATTGGATGGATAATAAACTATCTCGCAGTTTAGAGGCAGTGATTTTATACGAAGGACATTTTAAATCGCTTGCAGCATGGTTCACGTCAACTCGGTCAGTCATACTTGCGTTTAAGTTACTACAATTAATGCAGCATATAATAGTTTCTTTACATTCCTTTAAAGTATGTTGTTTACCGCATCTTGGACAAGTGGAAAGTTTTCACAATTCTTAGACGAGTGACTAAACTCGTTGCATTTATAACAACGCATGGCATCGAGGACCGTGCAGCAGTAGTAACCAGCAAACATATAACCAGTCCTCATGATACTATAGTACGAGCATTTATAAAGTTGCAGAACAGCCTGATACAAATTACAATTTTTCTTTGTTGGGTATAACTTAAGCAATTTACATTCGTAACTAGTTCTAAAAATTCAGAGTTAATTTTTACAATGCAGTCAACAAAATCATCCTCCCGGAATTCTTCACCAAAACCAACAACACGAATTCTAGGGTTAATTCCACGAACTTCCTTAATATCATAATCAGCCGATAATCTCCCCTTGACTAAATCCTTAAACTTGTCATTTTCCTGAGCCGTAAGACAGCTCACAAGTAGACCACCATTCTTCACATGTTTTAGTTTTGATAGGCGTAAATTGGAGTTGACCGGATCGATTTCTTTTAAAACGTCCATCTTCGTTTTGGCGTTGTGCTGCACATTCTTAGATTGAACTATCACAGATTGTTTAGATTTGTTCCTCAATAACTCCGCATAGGTTGGACGCTCAATAATATATGGAGCAGCAATGTGTGCTAATTGTTTCTGCGCAAGATTCAGAAAATCAGATTTCAGTGATTCAAAACCGCTGATAATACTCGACATAGCTTGTTCCACCTGTCTATTGATCACATTCATGAGTTCCTTCTGATCAAGGATAACGCAACACTGCCTGCAATCGTTACAGCACCAAGTCAACCCCCGAGTGTCATTTACAGCCTGCGCCAGGGTCGCGCCACCGTCGCAAGATATGTGGAAGAGTTTACCACACACGCTATTGCACAAAAGGCTTGGTCTTCTTGATGAGAAAGAAGATGCACAGAGACCGCGCAGCGAGCTAGGCTAATATAAAACATAAACAATGCCAGGATACATATCCTATAATAATATTATAAGAAGGAAAATATATATATATATATATATATAGAGAGAGAGAGAGAGAGAGAGAGAGGGAGAGAGAAAATGGATAAGGAGACACACGCTTCACGCCGTGCCACCTGTCACGACGACTTAAAAATAAAATAAACACAGGAATGAAGGCGACGGAATGGTACTCGAAAAGAAACAATAGGAAAAAGTTAAGTAAATACATGTACCAAGATATGTTTTATAAACGACACAAAGAAATGCATATTCAAAAATGGCAAGGACAGAACATGAGGATAACTTTTATGTAAAACAGCATGAAACTTACCGCATAAAATATGCACTACTGAATGCAGTAAACGCCACAAAATTTACGGACTGTACGCCGCACTAAAATTTGTAATTGATTGAACTAGTAAACCCAGAAGAAAATCAAGAAATATCTAACGTTAAATCGTCGATGTTTGATGATTTTTAATCCATTCACACTTCTTTAAACCATAGATTGAACACAGTATTTTATAGTAAACTATTATTTTTATACACTGAAAAAAATGACCTCGGTCACTTAACCAGACATTTATTGCTATTTATTTGAAATTACAATAATAGTGGTTGAAATAACTTCGTCAATGATCGCACCGACTTAATCATGGTTCTGATAAACAAAATGGGGTATCTGGTCAAAACAAACATGCTATTAACGTAGATATAGATGTAATACCAGATTTGTACGTAGAGCATTGTGTGTAAGGTGTGGAGTGTGAGTTTCTCTTTAACAGTTATTTGTTTTAAGATGTTCATATGATCACAGAACAATGATTGATACTGGCAAACAAAAGTTGAAGAAAATGAAATTTGACTATCTGATCACCTTTGTTGAAGGTTGGTTCTAAATGAAGTACATTTTAATAGGTTAAGACCACTAATTCTCATAACGAAATATCAATTTGCAATTTCTTTTATTATTATTAAAATAAAATGAATAAAACTAAAGAAACGATTTGGTCCACGTGAACGAACGCATTGTACTACTCGCATGGGCATGTTTCTAAGATGATCTATCGACTATTATGGAAGCTCATTCCGAGCAATTTATATGGCATCATGCAGCTGTTCTAAGTTCATTGGGGGCTTAGGAAGCATATCAATCCTTCGACCCATCATAACCCAGGCATATTCTATGGGCGATAGATTCGGCGATTGCGCACGCCAATTGAGAATATTAGCCGCCTGTTACCTATCTTTTTGAGACCAATCTGTACAACGAATAACTAGCAATATTTTTTGCGTTCGCCAAGCGATTCACGAAATGCAATACCCGTCTTATATAGCTCAACAATAAGATTCGACTCAAAATAGTTTAGCTGTCACAACCATAGATTGTCGCATACAGTCGCATAATCGACGTAAACTGATCCAAAATTAAGAAAATAAAAACAAATATTTTCGTTGGAGGTAGGCAAAAGCGACATAAAGATTTATGTTTAGTTAATTGGCTTGTTAATTTTTTTGTAATTTCTTATACCCAATACCATCAAAATGTGTACAAAATGTGGTTTAAAAAACACACATTTATTGCGGGATTCGTCATATAGTATATATCTACATATATTTATAAGATGTTACAAAAACTAGGAAAGAAGAAACCTTTTTCGCAATAAACTGTTTTATTGCTTTTTAAAATATCCGCCTTTAAGATTTAGACACTTGTGCATGCATTCAAACTTATTCCCAAAAGGTTTTTCCAGTCTGAAGTTGGAATCTCAAAAGCGTGGTTGTTGTAGGCTTTGGCAGCTTCTTGAGCTGCTGAAAATCGCTGTACACGCATTTTTATTTGACACTTGGGAACAGAGTAAGGAACAATTAGACAATAAATCAGGTGAATAGCGGGAATGAGACATTAATTCGATTGTTAGTAGTGTATCATTTCTTTGAAATAAATTCCTCACACTGTTTTGGGTTTTGATATTTTTTATTAGTGCATGTGTGACACATGTGTGTTATTACATCGGCGTCTTATTCCGGCCTCCCTCTTACACATCTCGTTTTTCTCATGTCGCACGAGGGCGCGCTTGGCAGACGCCAAATTTAAGTTAACATTAGAAAACTGAACATATGCCGGCCGCCTTGAAACTGCGTAGTTACAAAATTAACAATAATACAATGTTTGAGTACAGATGCAAATAAGGAGGAATGTAGTGAACATATATAAATATACAAAATTATTTTGAATTCTCAACAGGTAATATTCACTGTTCGGTTACTTCGTTTAAAAGTTCCAGCTTGGATACACTGTAACTGCGCTAACTTCACAATCTATTTCCATTCTATAGTAGTTATCCTGGCTAAAGCCCAGCGTTGAGGGGGAAGTAAGTCTTAGAACAACCAATGTTCGAACTTATTCTGATGTGTTCTGTCGGAATTTCCATTTGGTGCTCTGCTGAAGGTTGTTAAGGTAATTTCAATGCCAGAGCCTCCAAAACAGTTGACCAGCTTCTTTACATACTTGTATCCACAAACCATTGGTTTCTCCAGATCCAAAATAGCTTTTTCCGGTACGGCATTTAATTGATAGCCGATAAGGAAGTGACTAGATGTGAGTATTATCTGAATAAATATGTTGGCACGGTCCTGGTCTGGGAACAAATCCTATCAGCACGTTTAGAAAAGTTTGAGTGGTTTTGAGTCTTGGTTGAGGTAAATCTCCTACTTTTTTGTATCATAGGGCGTGGCTTTGACCGAAAGCAAATTTGTTTACCATATTGCCAGTATTTGATATTTATTCTGGCTACGGCTGGCTGGTTTTGCAGTTATTTTGCGAGATTTCCTTATAAATCACAGGCTATATATATATATATATATATATATATATATATATATATACTAGCTGCCTCGGCGAACTTCGTACCACCGAATTCATAAATGTTGTCTTAAGTTATATTACCTGAATTTTATTAACTTGTTAATGTTAAGATAAAATTAATTAAGTTGAATAAAAGTTTACAAAGTAGTAAATTCACGTGGGAGCAAAGCACTTGCTTTATTGAATGTAAACCAAATGATTCGCATGTCGTTGTAGCACAACTTTCTGTTAAACTATTTACTGAATGTGTTGCAATCGTATCGATTATCTTCATTAAAACACGTTGTGATATACTATATTTTGCGACTTTATCTATTTCTTCTTGCGGCTCGACATTGTTGATCTGCGTTCTGCTCGACGATTTCTCATTGCCAACCGAGCCGTTTCACGTATGGCCTTTCCTTGTTCTTGTGTTTGTGAAGCACGAAGTTGGGCCGTACTAACACGGCGCCCTTCTCTCGTGCGATTTCTTCTTCATTTGCAGTGGATTGATTCGCAATATTCCGCAGTCTAATTGCATTACGGCTTCGTTGTGAAAGATTCGATCTTCTCGATCGCGGCATTGTAAATAAGACTGAGATGGATATTGCTGACTTTGCTTCTATTATGACATAACAATTGTTCATGCGCGCACAATCACAAATGTCATAACCTTAACTGTCTTTGCGGGCACCATGACAACTGTCATAACCTAACCCACCAAACGTCGTCAATTTGTTTAATCTCTAATTTTTTTTTCTTAATTTTAAATGTGCCGGGCTGATTTGTGAATCTAAACCATCCAGGGCGCCACCCAAACGCATGCAATTCATTGAAATCGGTCAAGCCGTTTAGGAGGCGTTCAGTGACAAACACACCTACAGTAGAATTATATATATAAAGATATACTAGCTAACCCGGCGAACTTCGTACCGCCTTAGAATTAATAAATGTTGTCTTAAGTTATTACCTGAGTTTTATTAACTTGTTTATATTAGGATAAAATTAATTAAGTTGAATAAAAGTTCAAAAAGGAACAAATTCACGGGGAACAAAACATTTGCTTTATTGAATGTGAACCAAATGATTCGCGTATCGTTGTAGCACAATTTTCTGTTAAACTATTTGATGAATGAGTTGCACTCGTGTCGATTATCTTCATTGAAATACCTTGTGATATACTATATTTTTCGACTTTATCTATTGTCGGGGGATTGAATTGTCGTTCGTGTGTTCCAGCGGGGCGTTTATTTGTTCTGATCACGACTTTATAGTCACCACTCGGCATGCGATCCAACGCAGTTGTGAACAACCGAATCAATGCATGAAGTATTTGCTGCAAATCTTGAAGAATTTCTTTTTTCATTGCGTTATTGATCGTTTGACGCCGGTTAAGTTGGTCCTCCATATTGGCCATGAAGTAAATTTGTAACAATTTTATGCTGTGCGTGTCTTACCGGCTGGAATGATCCAATTCTATGGTGAATTTGTTCTTGTATCTGCATAGTCGAAAGGGAAGTAATAATTAGTGATTTATGATTACCAGAAATAAAGGGGACTCTCTTATTAACAAACATACCTTGAATGTCGGACTGAATCCGCGTTCTTCAATAATATTTGCTCCGAATGAAACCATTTGGAAACATGCGTTGTACCTCGTAGCGTAGCGTTCGAAAGAAAATGTCGTGATTCTTGAGCTTCGCCATGAAGCAATGAATGCAATGGCTCAGGTGGCGGTGGTAACAATGGCAATTTAATCTTTCCACTGAGACAGCACAATCCAGGCGTTTCTCCAGAGAACTTCAATGCACCGCAATGGACGGACACAACCTCCATAGGGCCAATTCTAACGAAAAGGTGCGAGCTGTAGTCGATTGTGGAATCGTATTGAAACGCTCCTCGATTCAAATTAACACTTGAAGCATTTCTTCTTGCGGCTCGACGTTGTTGATCTTTGTGTTATGCTTGACGATTTCTCATTGCCAACCGAGCCGTTTCACGTATGGCCTCTATTTGTTCTTGTGTTTGTAAAACATGAGGTCGGGCCGTACTAACACGGCGGCCTTCTCTCGTGCGATTTCTTCTTCATCTGCAGTGGATTGATTCGCAATATTCCGCAGTCTAATTGCATTACGGCTTCGTTGTGAAAGATTCGATCTTCTCGCTCGCGGCATTGTAAATAAGACTGTGATGGATACTGCTGACTTCTTGCTTCTATTATGACATAACAATTATTCCTGCGCGCACAATCACAAATGTGTAACCTTAATTGTCTTTGCGCACACCATGAAAACTGTCATAGCCAAACACACCACACGTCGTCAATTTGTTTAATCTCTCCAACAAGACCCTTTTTGCCCATCTCTGTTCTGGCAATCGCATTACATGGCTTAGCCATCTGGCTCTCTGTGCCCGTATCTTTTGCGTTATTTTAGGTCTATTGTACATGTCTATAACTTCTTGGTTTGTTCGTCTGCGTCATAATTCTTCTGTTATTTTAATGCCTCCAAAAATTAGTCGTAATGTTTTCTCTCCCACATCTCCAATTTAACTTCATCCTGTTTTGTCATGGTCCAGGTCTCGCTCGCATACAGGACTGTTAGTCTTATAGCGGTCGCATATTCTTATTTTTGTTATTCTTGATATATATTTTTTTTTTTGATTTCAGCACTGCTGTAAGTGGCCCCGTCGCTCTGCTCCCTTTTAAAACTTTCTTTTCCGTTTTCTCGCTTTCTTGTCCTTTATTTGTTATGGTTACTCCTTGATATTCAAAATGGTTTACTTTTTCTATTCTGTATTCTTTTCCTTCCGTTTGACATTTTATGAATTCATTTTCTTTAGATACATCTGCTCCCATTTCCACATATTTTGTTTTCGCCTCGTTTATTAGTAAACCGTACTTCTGTGCTTCCTGCTTAAATTTTTTGTATACTCTTTGTAATTCCTTCTTTGACGTTGCTAGTAAAACTACATTATCAGTATGTGCTATGCTTTGGTGTTTATGGTACAAAATCAATCCTGTCCTCTGGATTTCGCTTTTTCTCATTATCATTTCTAGAACCAGGTTGAATAGGGGTCTCCCTGTCTTAACCCTCTCCTGATATTAAATTATTTTGAGTAGCGTCCTTGTATTACAATTCTGCCGTTGATATATTGTAGATCTTCCGCTTCTGAAATCTCCCTGATATTCTCTAATTATTTCTTTCTCATATTTACTTAGTCTGTTGCGTATTATTTTTCTAAGGTCCTATATGTTGTCTTGTATGTGTCCAACAACGCAATTTCTTTATAATTCTCGCATAGTGTTTTGTCTCCTTTTTAAAGATAGGGCATATGACGGCAATATTCCATCCTTCTGGCGTTTTCTCTTTTCTCCATATTTTTTATATTAAGTAGTTTACTCTTTCGTGGAGTCTTTCTTCCCCTTTTTTAATGATATCCGCTGGTATTCCATTCTCTCCTGCACTTTTGTTATTTTTTAGTCTTTTTATTTCTTCTTTTATCTCTTCTTCTGTTGGTTCTCTCTCTTCTCGTTCATCCACTCTTGATTGGTCTGTCATCCCCTCTGTGATTAATTGTTGTGAGGTATCTTCTTCCTCGCCCAGTTTTCCTCGAAGTACTGTGTCCATCTATTTAATTTTTCGCTTAGTTCCCCTATCAGTAGTCCCTCTTTGTTTCCACAGTAGATAGCTTTGGTATTTCCGGTTTGCTTGATTTTTTTGTCTCTTGGTAAAAGTTCTTTTTTCTTTGTTTACGAAGTGTTCTTCTATTACTTGTAATTAGTTTTGCAGTTTTTCCCTCTTTTCCTGTCTGCAAATTCGTTTTACTGCTGTTCTTTCTTCTTCATAATTGTTCTTGTCTCTTGTGTCATGTTTTTGTCCCTCTCTATCTTTGCTCTATTTCTTGCTTTTAAGGCGTTCTAACAATCCTCGTCGAACCAATCGTCTTTCTTTAGAGCTTCGGTTTTTCCTAGGCAAGTGTTGGTTGCTTCTATAATTGCCATTTGGGTTTTGGTCCATTCTTCTTCTGCTGTTTCGCAGTTTGTGCCTTCTCCCAGTCTTTCTTCTATTTCTTTTTGCAGTTGGTTTACCATGTTTTCCGATTGTAGTCGCCATATATTATATTGTTGTTTGTCTCGTTTTTTCTCCTTGTTTTGTGGTAGGCTTTGACTAAATGTTGCTATTACTAGGATATGGTCGCTGTTTGCATCTGCTCCTCTGTAACTTCTGCAGTTTTTAGTATCCCCAAAATGTATGCTCTCTATTAATACATGGTCTATTCGGTTTCTTACTTTTGCGTTTGGCGCGATCCAAGTTTCTTTATGTATATTCTTACGTTCAAAATGTGTGCTGGCTATTTTCATTTTATTTTCTATTGCAAATTCAATTAGCTTTTTGCCATTATCGTTGCTTTCTTTGTGC
Organism: Chrysina gloriosa; assembly: GCA_038088585.1. Lineage (NCBI taxonomy): Eukaryota > Metazoa > Arthropoda > Insecta > Coleoptera > Scarabaeidae > Chrysina > Chrysina gloriosa. The sequence continues at coordinate 49,125,824 of CM076088.1, forward strand.
AGACTTTTTCCACCAGTTACGTTTCGAAACGTCTCTTCTCTACCCACTTTTGCATTTTGGTGCCCTAGTTTTATATTATATTTAGGTATATTTTCTGTTAATTCGCTTCGATTTTCGTAAAATTTATTTCTTATTTCGCCATCTTTGTCTTCTGTTGGAGCGTGTTCGTTAATAATACTTATCTTTCTGTAACTACCGCGAAACCTTATGTAACAGATCCTTTCTGATATTGCTTTAAAATCGATTACTTTCTTTTTTATTTTTTGATTAACTAGAAATCCAATCTCAAAGTGTCTCCTTCTGCCGCCGCCATATATATATATATATATTATCAGATATTTAAATCTGACTCTATATGTAATTTATCTCTTATGATAGTTTTCTACCACAATTAGGTCAATTAAACAAAAGTAATTGAAATAATAATTATGTTCTCAGAACGTGTACAAACGTGTTTGGAACACCTGTGAAAACATAACTAGATAAATGTATAATGTTTATACGGGGACTACCAACAAAATAACTAATGAATAAGATTTATTGTTACATAGGATCTGTAAAAAACATTTTTCTATTATAAGTAACTAATTTAATGCACAAATACATATTTCAACACATTTCATTATTCAAATACATTTCTTAAGTAAGAACGAAACCATTGGTTGTTTTTCAGTAGGGTTTTTCATACAGAATCGTTAAGGTTTCGCCAAATATTTCTTGGTATAAGGATTTTTTTGGTGTTTCCATAGTCTGCATGTATGTGTTTGCACATAAAATTAGTTATTTATAATGATGTTTGTACATGTGAGAGGGATTCGATATGAATTCTCTCACAATGCACGTATTACGCATTTTTACAGTTATTTTTCTACAGAAGTGGACAACTTGCGTTGCCACAGGCTCCTGCAGTAACTGCAGTCGCGCTCTTCGGCTACCCGCCGTGGGAAAATTGCAAATTACAAAATTTTGATCTTCTCTTGCCATCCGTAGACGTACGTTTCGCGGTTATACCGCTCGTCAGTACGGCTTTGCAAGAGCTGTAATTTCGTATACAAATTTTATGTATATATCGTCTGAACATTGATGTTTGTACATGTGAGAGGGATTCGATATGAATTCAACGCAAGTTGTCCACTTCTGTAGAAAAAATAACTGTAAAAAATGCGTAATACGTGCATTGTGAGAGAGTTTTATTGACCTAATTGTGGCAGAAAACTATTATATAAGATAAGTATAATTAAAGGTCACGATATATGTATACATATATACATATATATATATATATATATATATATATATATATATGTATATATATATATGTGTGTGTGTGTAATAACGAATCGTGCGTTTTATTGCAAGTGTGTATCTTGGCGATGTTCTTTCATTTGATTTCTGGCCCTTCTTAAGCAATTGCAACATCATACATATATTCATATTCATATATTCAGTTTTTCTACTTCATCTAACCATTTTGCTTTATTTAGCCTAAGAATTTCTTACAATAAATAATATGTATCGTTGCCAAGATAACATACAAGGTTAGTGGAATATGTGCGTGTGTCAATTTTCTTTAAATTATTTGTTGGTCTATTTCCTAACGAATTCGTCGATTGTGGAAAATCCTTGGTTTTTGTTTCCCACTCTCTTTGCAAATTTATATCTAACTCATGTGCCAATCGGTTTAAATTCTTAAGAGATCTATAATGTTTCTTAATACTGTCTGTGCCTAATGATGTGTGATGTTCCCAAACACACCGACAATTCATCTCCTTTAGATGAGTCGTGTTTTAACTCATTTAGATACGTACTAAATTTTGTAAACTGGGTCCTTATAATACCACGACGAATGACGAATGTTTTTAGTTCGTCCATGGCTGCTTTTGTATATCAATTTTTATATTTGTTTGGACTGAAAATAAATGAATATTTCAATCAACAAATTCACGTAGTGTGATTGTACAGAATTGTAAGGAACATTCTTGTGCTATCTGCTTGTGTGTTTTTCTAACCTTATATATATATAGTTATATCTATATATCTATATATCTATATATATATATATATATATATAAATGGATCGTGGTTTGTTCGGATGCTTAAAACTTGAAAACGACTTGACCAAATTGGATACTTCCTTCTGCGGATTTGTTCGTAATTGCTACGTGAAGGTGTAGGAAAAAAGAAAACTATTAAAACATTTAAAAATTAAGAAAGAAAAAATTAGAGATTAAGCAAATTGATGACGTTTGGTGGGTTAGGTTATGATAGTTGTCATGGTGCGCGCAAAGACAATTAAGGTTATGACATTTGTGATTGTGCGCGCATGAATAATTGTTATGTCATAATAGAAGCAAAGTCAGCAATATCTATCATAGTCTTATTTACAATGCCGCGAGCAAGAAGATCGAATCTTTCACAACGAAGCCGTAATGCAATTAGACTGCGGAATATTGCGAATCAATCCAATGCAGATGAAGAAGAAATCGCACGAGAGAAGGGTGTTAGTACGGTCCGACTTCGTTCTTCACAAACATAAGAACGAAGAGAGGCCATACGTGAAACGGCTCGGTCGGCAATGAGAAATCGTCGAGCAGAACACAGAGATTAACAACGTCGAACCGCAAAAAGAAATGCTTCAAGTGTTAATTTGAATCGAGGAGCGTTTCATTGCGTTTCCACAATTGACTACAGCTCGCACCCTTCCGTTAGGATTGGCCCTATGAAAGTTGTGTGCGTCCATTGCGGTGCACTAAAGTTCGCTGGAGAAACGTCTGGATTGTGCTGTCTTAGTGGAAAGGTTAAATTCGCCATTGTTGCCTCCTCCACCAGAGCCATTGCATTCATTGCTTCGTGGAGAAGCTCAAGAATAACGACATTTTCTTTCGAACGCTAAAAGGTACAACGCATGTTTTCAAATGACTTCATTTGGAGCAAATATTATTGATTTTATTAGTTTTAACACCTGTTTCAGAGTAAGCGCCCTATTTTTTTACCACACTATGGGTACTACTTTCAAAATATTTGGCAGTAATATGTGTTTCAGGACATTCTCTACACGATGGTGATATCAGATTTTCAATTGGACGAATGATTTCAAAATGGCGACTTTCAACTTTTGTGTTAAATGGGATGCCATCATTTTTTATTATTATTGAGATCCTAAAAACATGTCAGTATTTCGTTTTTCTTAAAAACTCATTTCTTTCCCTATCAAAAAGCAAACTAACGTTTTAATCTAGTAGCGCATGAATGTTTTACACTCGATGTTATTTTTGTCCAAATATCAAGTAGCGGTAGACACAAAAGAAACAAACTTTATTTTGTAATAAACATGTACTTTTTGAAACTCAAAATTAAAAGTTTACATCAAATAGAAATTAGGTATTTACAAAAATGCTCGAAATGTTTTCCTTCTTTTTCAATACATAAATTGAAGCGTCGTCCAATTGAGCCAATAGATCGAAGGATAATTTCCGGATAAATTTCGTTTATGCAAGTACGAATTCTCTCTTGCATAGTTTCAATAGTTGTTGGTTCAACGATGTACACTTGGGATTTTACATACCCCCAGAGGAAAGAATCCAGTGGTGTCATATCAGGTGACCTAGGTGGCCAACTAACTGGTCCTCCACGACCAATCCAACGGTTCTCGTATTGATTATTTAAGAACTCCCTAACTGGAAGGGCATAATGTACTGGAGCGCCATCTTGCTGCCACCACAAATTATGTCTGATATTTTTTGGGAATTCATTTAGTGTGGCTAAAAAAATAAGGCGCTTATTCTGAAGCAGGTTGTATATCATAAGTAGATTCTTATATATACATATATATATATATAGTAAGTAGATTATTATATACATATATATATATATATGATAGTATGTGTCATTGAAATAAATTCCACACTGTTCCAGGTTATGAAACTTTTCACTAATGGACTGCATACAGCGTGTCGGCGTCTCATAGCGGTCTCTTTTCTTACACATCAAATTTCTCTCATGCCGCGCGAGGGCGCTCTTGGCGGGGGTCAAATTAGAAAACTTAATATATATGTTTTCTCCTTCAAATTAGCAATCGCTTGGCGTATTGTGTGAAAGCTTGCATTGTCATGATGCAGAATGATGCGACGTTTTCAGTTGTTTTTCCTGATTTCGTCAATGGCAAACAAATTGCTGTTGCACAGTTGCTTAGTTTTTGGTAAATATAAATATATCCAAGTTTCTTTACCTTTTACGATGTTATATACTCATTTTGCAGTTCATTGGTTCATCAATTAACACCAGCCTTTCTTTGAACTGGAGGAATAATACGGAATCCATCGGGAACAGATACAATGTATTGTAGTCTTCGATATGCTTTTATCTCACTGTAAGTCACATACCAATATTCTTCAATCATGTTGGGCACTACATCGATGTTTTTCAATAACAACCGTGTTAAGGGCTTTGATGTTTCTTAATATTAAGTGTACATGTATGTATTGTGTTATTTGTGTCAAACTTAAAATTTGTATTAATTTAATATTTCTTAGTCAGCATGCAATTATACTTTTAGCGGCGCCAATGAGTCGAGACCCGGATTACTTCAGTTCGGGGCGAGCGAAATGCTAGAATACTCGCCTAAAAACGTTTGGTCTAAAACTTCTCAAATCATTATTACATGCAATAAAGTTTTAAGTTGAATTGTTGTACGCGACGGAGTAGAAATGTTAAGATAACCCTTAAGAATCAGTGGCGCCCGTAACATTTTTTTGTACCATAAGCCTACATTTGTAACACCTTTCATCGTGAAAGTAAACCCTTTTTCACCTATTACGCAACCCGGCAGCTAGCCTTTCCCTCCCCGTGCAGCTTCGGCACCCGTCACATCTTGAGAACCAATACCAATATATAACCAATATTAAAGTATAATAACCAATATTAAAGTATTTTATTCCCTATTATTGTTAATAAATGGTAACAAATGGATTGTTTTTCTATATAACAGAACTATAGAAAATAGTAAATTATTTGCTGTGAATATAGTGCCGCGCTCCATATCATACACTATATAATAATTTATTGCTATAAACTGCAAATTCTCTTTACTATCACTATATTTCTCTAATCAATTAATCTATTATTCATATTAATTAGTCTAATTAAATCGCATAGTATTTGACTTTAGGTTGTATTTTTAATAACCATTTATTTACCCTAACCGCCATAATAAATAAACCACGTTAGCTGATAGATATGCCTGGAACAACAACGGGAACAAAGACGACAAAGGGAAGATGTTCCATTGTTTGGTTAATGTATAGGCTGTTAAATTATTTAATGCCCTTTGTATTTCAGCTGATTCAGCAGACTTTAGCTACACCACACAACCACAAATTATCCTGTGATTGACATTTGCAAATGTACCTACCTTTTTTGTCTGTTACAATTTTCTTCACGAACATAGTTCCAAAGCAACGCTTCTTATTCTTTTTCAAGTACATAATTAAACACATGTAGGTATATAGAAACATTATAGAAGCATCTTTAATGTCAACGGAGGGATTTCATAAATAGCAGAATATATATAGAAGATGTAGGTATTGGTTTTATATTTAAAGAATTGTGGCATAGAAAGAAATTACAATTTTTGTGGCATAAAATAACTTATTTCAGTAATATATTCGCAACACTATTGAAAATTTTATCATTCAAGGTTTTTATGGACGATACAGTGATAGCACGATGGTCACATCATCATCATTGTCACATGATGTAGTATTTGTTTAACAACTTTGTTACGAGACAAACACCATTTTTTGGTGAGCATTTGAGTATTTTCTGCATAATTTGAATGCAAACAAAGGCTACGTAAAACAGTTAAAGATAATACAGTACAAACTGACTAATATTTTACACTTTAAATAATAGTGAAAAAGCTTTGTATAACGGAAGCTGACGGATCACCAACGAAACTATATTTTAAACTGGCAATGTGCTACAAATAAATGTCCATGTCTCTTTCAGACAACACTTCACACGTGATCTGTACACCAGTGCTTAAACTTATCTATTTGTATTTACCTATTTGTATATATTGTTCTTGAATGTACTGTCGTTTAAATTTTAACGCAGTTATAGACAGGCGTGGACAAAATTTGGGAAGAAATGTATGTATGTGTAAAATTACAGCAGCCTAGATTCAGTTGTAAATTATTCTTGAAAAAATGTCAAAGAAATATTATAACATACTCTATTGTACCCTCGTATGTTAGAGTTCTGTTACCAAGATAATTTATAGTTTTGCTCTCATATGAACACTGGCATGAGTACACTAGGGTAACAGAATAAAATAGATGTGCATAGAAGTCAGAAAACAAATTTTATTATTTTATGATTATAGACACTATGAAATTATATACAGTGTGTTTTCAGATTGACTCCATTATAGATAAAAAAATCTGAAGTTGGTTTACTTGGTTGAACCACCTTCACTGGTGAGCAGTGCTTGCACTCGTCGGTACATGGAATCAATTAAATTATTAACGGTTTACATTGTTCCACTCTTCTGTAACAGCCGCCATTAGTTCTATTTTATTGCTAAGCTTTCGGGCTCTCTTCGCCAATTTTGCTAAATTATCTGTCACATGTTTTCAATAGGATTCATATCAGGCGATTATGCTGCCCACGGAAAAATTTGAATCCCCTGAGCTTCTTTCCACGCGGTTGTGGTTCGCACTTTGTGGTAGGGTGCATCATCTTTCATAAAAGTAACGCTTTTTTGATAGAACGTTATTAGTGAAAAGTGGCAACAGTCCCTCTGCCAAAATGTCAATGTATTTTGCTGCATTAATGTTTCCTTCGCCCAGGACAAATTGCCATCTCCTGCCATGCCATACTTTACCCCTTTATGATACTAGTGGCCGCGTATTTCACTGTTTGGTGAAGAAATTTGTTCTCCAGTTGTTGTTATGAACGTCTCCATGACTATCTGTGACCACTGTCATTAAATTGGTAATATCGACAGAAAAAATTACTGATCGCCAAAAGTTGTCCGGTTTTGCTTTCATCAATCTTTTATAAATATCCATGCCATGTAAATATCGTGGATTCTTTAGCACTTCAGGGGTGAGCACTCTTTTAGTTCTCTCAGATGCACCAGGAACGCCTGGCCTCGACAAAACTATTCTCTTATCACTGCGTTTAAATTGCGTAATAACGCGGTTAATTGTTGATAAGGAAATTCCTAAGAATTCACTTATTTCACGTTGCGAAGCATCCCTTTAACTGAAACCTACGCTACGCCCACGGGTACAATCATCTACTGGTAGATCTTGTAATCGTATCATGGTTGTAATAGTACTAAACTTTGTGAATATGTTTACACTCAGTGTTAATACACACAGGTAAAGATTTACGTGTTTCTTTATGTTTATGTCGCCATAGTGTATCTTTGGTTTAGATATAATTTATGTATGATTTTGGGATAGCTATGCGGTAGTTATAGTTACCAGCAAATTTTGAATAAAGAATTACAGTCCACTTGTCAGTCATTAAATATCGTTAGAAGAAAATCGTATGTAAAACACAAGCAATAGACAGTCCTTCGAGCCGGATTGAGAAGCAGTAACGATAAGCGGTAGCGGTGGGTCGATTCCAGCCCTTTCAACTATCCTAACAAGCAGAAAATAGCGAAATATAGTGCGGTTAATTTCTCAAGTCATTAACGGGTTCGATTCACAATGAGTGAAAATAAGCTGAAGCGTGGTAGCATAAGGGGCAATTGACGCGATTTTGTAGTTTTCTAAACGCATGTAGAGAAGACAAAATCGGGCAGTTGCAAGCTAGGCTAAAAAAGATTTATCGTATTTTGGAAGAATTCAATGAGGTGCAATTAAAAATCGAACAAAGCGATGAAAGGAAAGTAAATTCAAATACTAGAGAGGAATTTGAAAACCATTACTTTAGCATAACGGCGAAAGCAAAAGAAATAATTGATGCATATTATGCAAAACATAGTCGCAATAAATAGGTTAGAACAAACAAATAATGCAATTGATTACGAACCAGGGTTAGAATTAAAAAAGTTTAGTTTATGGTGTTTCATGGGGAATATGATAAATGGTATCAATTTAAAAATACATTTAATTCATTAGTAGATAAAAATAAAAGGTTTGACAATGTACAAAGATTCCATTACTTACTCGATTGCTTAAAGGGTGAAGCGGAAAAAGTATTGCAAAATTTAAAGGTTTCTAATAAAAATTATGATGAAGCGTGGAACCTTTTAACGGAAAGATTCGAAAATAAACCGGCAATAATGCAAAATCATTTGAAAGCGTTAATTGACGCTCCAATTATACAAAAGGAATCCGTTTCATTATTAAGACAATTTATAGATGACTTAAACAAACACGTAAGAGCATTACATTCACTCGGGGAGCCAGTTGAATCGTGGGACAGAATATTAATTTTGTTGATGTCGAGAAAATTAGATTTGTGTACAAAAACAGCATGGGAGAAAGCTAGAATAGAACAATTTAACGGGGTACCGGATTTAGGGGATTTTAAGAAGTTTATCGTAAATCGATGCAATGCATTAGCAGCGTCTGAAGTAACCAGCAAATTTACAAAAATAAATCGTGGAGATAATTATGGCAACAAGGTAGTAACGAATATTGCGACCAACAAAAGCGTAGCATGTGAGTTTTGTAAAGGCTTGCATCACATTTATTATTGTAAAAAATTATTAGCGTTACCAATAGCAGATAGATGGACGCAAATTCGAACATTAAAGGTTTGTACTAATTGCTTGCGTAAAAATCATTTTGTCAAGGATTGCTATGAAGGGGGTGCAAAAAGTGCAAGACGAAACACAACACATTATTGCATGAAAATAATAACGACCAGCGAGCACGTAAAATAGCAAACTGTGCTTTAGAAAACGATAACTTGAATGTCAATTTACACAGCTACTCTAAACAAGAAGACCAGGTCTTATTATCAACAGCCATTGTGCAGATTGCCGACAAAGACGGATACTTTCAGACGGCTAGATGTTTACTGGACAGCGGGTCACAGTGTTGTTTTATAACACGAAGGCTACTAAGCATATTAAAGCTGCCTGTAGTACAAGTAAACGTACTTATCTTGGCCGTTGCTCAGGCCCAAACAGAAATTAAATCAAGAACACAATCAATTATACTTTTATTATAACTATTCTAAGTTCATGAACGAATACTTAAGCATGGACCACATGAGTGAGATCAAGTTGCCAGAAGATTTAAATACGGACAAACAAGGTAAAGTGTTCTAGTTACCGCATCATAGCGTCATAAATGAAGCGAGCATTACGACCAAAATTAGAATTGTATTTGACGCTTCGGCTAAATCATCATCAGGGCTCTCACTAAACGATGTTTTAAACATAGGGCCACATATACAGACAAATTTATTTACGATTTTGTGCAGATTCAGAAAGCACACTATCGTGATGACTGCTGACATTGCGAAAATGTATCGAATGGTAAATATTCAGAACGATCAACGAAATCTTCAACGAATTATTTGGCGTGATGATTCATCGAAAGAACTAGGCTATTTTAGGCTAAATACGGTAACATACGAGATCAGTTCGGCGCCATTTTTGGCTACAAGATGTTTACAACAAATGACTTCGGATATCCAAGAAAGTGAACCAATTATAGGTAACATTATCGCCAACGATTTTTATGTCGATGATTTAATAACCGGTGCATCACCCGTTGAGAACGCAGTCGAAATTAGCAAGAAGATTTATTCTGTTCTATCGGATTATGAATTTATATTAAGAAAATGGAATTCAAACAGCCCTCAATTATTGTCTGATCTCTCAAGCAACGATTGTGATCAAGTAGGGTAGAGTTTTTACAGATAGTGACGCCACTAAAACTTTAGGTGTGTTTTGGAAATCGAAAGGCGACGAATTCGAATATATTGTAAACGTGCCTACAGGAAATCAAAGGGTTACCAAACGCAGTATTTTATCTATGATTTCAAAAATCTTTGATCTCTTGGGCCTGCTAGGTCCTATAACGACAAAAACGAAAATAATATTGCAGCGTTTATGGCAACTAAAAAGTGGTTGGGATGAAGCCATTCCACTAGATTTATACACATTTTGGAAGGCATTTGAACCACAATTACCGGAATTGAACAAAATCAAAATACCGAGACAGGTAGCTATTTCGGGATTTATATATTTGGAGCTCCATGAATATTGCGACGCATCTCAACAGACCAATGGTGCATGTGTGTATGTAAAGTCAAGAGATTCAGATGGTAAAGTCGCAGTTAGGCTTTTATGTGCCAAGTCGCGCGTAGCTCCGATCAAAACTATTTCCTTGCCACGACTGGAACTGTGTGGAGCGGTTTCACTAGCAAAATTAATGAAAACGGTACAAGAAGCATTCAATTATGAATCAATTAAAACATTTTACTGGTGTGATTCAACAATTGTGTTAACCTGGTTAGCAGAAGAACCTTGCGTATGGAACACCATTGTTGCAAATAGGATAACTGAAATTCAAAAGGTCTCAAAGAAAATCGATTGGCATTATGTACCATCAAGGCAGAATCCAGCAGATATAATATCACGCGGTGCTGGTCCAGAAGATTTGGTAAATTCAGAGTTATGGTGGAACGGTCCGCAAATGCTATGGGGAAATCTAATTGAAACAACATTCATATCTGAAGAATATCCAGAGGAGGTGCCTAAACGAAGAAAAGTAATTCCTTTATCCTTTGTAGCAAATAATGACGACACGATCTTCACGCGATACTTATACCGATTACAGACAATATTAGCTTGGTGTTTCAGATTTTGCTGAAACTTGTCAAAATCTAACAATGCCAGATTCTTTAGCGAGTTATCTGTTGAGGAATTGAACAATGCCTTAACAACAGCAATACGCGTAGTTCAATTTCAAGAATATAAACGCGAGTTCGAAGCATTAAGCAAATCTAATTGTATTCCTTCAGGTAGTAAAATAAAATCTTTGGATCCTTTTTTGGGCAATGATAAGTTAATAAGAGTGGGTGGGAGACTTAGGAAATCTAATCTTGAATATGAACGAAAATCTCCAATCATTTTACCTCAGTTTTACCTCAGTCTCATCACCTAACTAAATTAATAATTAGAAATCTTAAACAGCTTCATGCTGGTCCGCTAGCAATTCTCGCAACTCTAAGGCAGCGTTATTGGCCTGTTAACGGTAGACGGGCTGTCCGAATTATTTTATCTAAATGCATTACATGTTTTAGATCGAAACCTATAAATTTAAGTCAAGAACTGGGTGATTTACCGTACAATCGAATAACACCTAATCGACCTTTTCTTATAACTGGTACTGACTTTGTCGGTCCTTTCAATATTAAAGGTGGTAGAATTCGAAATCGCACCATTATTAAGGCATATACATATGTGCATATTTGTATGATTCAACACTAAAGCTGTCCACATCGAAGTAGTGAACGATCTAAGCACATGCTCACATGTATATTCTGATAATGCTACGAATTATATCGGTGCTAAAAACGAAATTGAACGCATTAAGGAAATTCTTGGAAGTATAAATGGCTCTGGTAGCTTCGAATGAATGTTGGTCAAAGTAAACAGATTGTGTCAGACGCAAAAAGGAGACACAAGTAGAAAAAGACAAAAAAGTTACACACAGCGATAAGCAGCCAACTGTAGGGTGTGCAAGTTATAACAAAACCCTAAGAAACTATGATCTATCTGAGAGACACGGATGCCACTACAATGGAGGAAAAAATGAAAAAAGTATTAGCAAACGCACTAGGGTACACTGAAACTTTCAGAGTCATCTCGCCGAGATCAGCCCATAGCAAAATGCAAAATGCTACTGATATTCTAAACAAGCGCCACATTACAACTTTAACTAGCAGGAAAGTAATTAGAATCAAATGGACCAACTGCCATATCCGACAGAGAGAAAGTTGAAACAAATGCCACACATGTTGGGATTCAGGACATAAGAAAGTCGACTTGAAGAGTCCAGACAAAAGAGAGTTATGTAGAGCATGCGGCAAACTCGGTCATATCGCTAGAAACTGCAAAAATAAACCTTTCTGCCCCTACTTCAGTGAAAAATACTACCCGATGGGATAGGTAAAATGTGGACGGAAGCCACAGATAGAGGGAGGCAGACCGACCATCTATTCACCATAACTGCTAAACCAGCTGACGCAGGTTTTCTCCTAATACACAAACAAGAACCTAACAGAACCACTGCAGCAAATTCAGCCGTGCTTACTGATACTAGGAAAGATTGCGCATTAGTTCTCCACAACTTAGCAATACATGCAGAGGACGAGGGCATTGATTTTACGTGGATAGAACTGGAAAAGAAAGAATATACAGCTGCTGTTTTTCGAAGGACACGTAGCTGCTCATTTTTTAACCTTCCTATACTCACGCATACGGTCTGTGAGACCGACTTGTATAGCATAGTATACGTATTTCATTTTGACGTGAGTATAGGAAGGTTAAAAGAGCTTGGAAAGTTAAAAAGGCTATTTTCAACAATAATAATACAAAAATTATGTGTGCAGTTCACACGCACTAGAAGTGAAACCTTCAGAAAAGTAAACTGCAAGAGAATGAGACGAATGCGGTATCAGGAGTGGGATAGTTATAGGGTTTATGCATTATAATATTGGTACCATAGCTTCGTAATACGCAGGCGCACACACACGACACACGTACTAATACAGATACATTTACATTACATTATCAAATTACATTATTTGTTTTTATAAATATTTTTTTATACAACATTGTTCTTTTATTTTACATTTGATAATTGCAATGCATACAACTATTTAAAAAACTATCTAAAAAGTATACCGGTAACGATTTGAACACGCACCACCAGACTAGCAGTCGTCAACCTTAGACGTTGAGCTACGGCCGCTTGCTTGAAACATCAGTAAAGATACAGGTATAGAAGGTACACATAAAACTTCAAAACCGATTTTCTTAAAAACTAGGGGCCGTCACATAAAAAGCCAGTAGTGAGATACTAACAATAAGGACAAGTCCCTCTACAAAATATCTGAGACCCATCAAAATCCGTGATTAACAGGTCCCCTTGTCAGTATACGACGTCTTTTCTCTCGGTTCGGCTCGGCACACACAGGCCCAAACAAGCACGCATATATAAAACGCTTGGTAGACAAGAGTGGAAAGGCTATTCTATCTCATTCCCTCGCAAGATAAATTCTACAGATATATATGTTTCTTTCTTTTTAATGTCGCTTTTTTCATTTCATGCAGTTTCAAATCACTTACAACGGTGCTAATGAAGTTTTTACTTCAAAAATCTCTAATATGCGATGATTTTAACACTAAATCGCCCGAACGGGGAATCACTCTCACAGAAGGGGAGACATTGCTGCAGAATGGATTGCGAAGCTCAGTCCCGTGGTGATTGATATAAGCACAAAACCTACTTTTATACGAGGTACGTAAAATTGTATCCTGACTCTGACACAAGCTACTGAAACGACGTCAATCAAGCTAACAAACTGCAGAGCTATCGAGAAGGAATGCCTTAGCTGCCATCGCTATCTAACCTTTGATTAGATTCTTCGCAAGATGGATATAGAAATATTATAGAGTAAACTACGATGCCATAACTAAGGTATATGATTCCTCGACCCCAAAAATAACCTACAGAGGTACTAGAAGATCAGCATACAGGTGAACAAATCAAATGAAACAACTAGGATGACATATCTGAAAGTAGGAGGGTATGTACTCGCAGAAATATCTCCGAATTCATTGGAGAACATTCCAGACTGGTATACAGGATCGCCAGACAACAACCGAGAGGAGATATGCTTATATCCAAAAGAAACTGCTGGAAACAATTTCTAAGTGAACTAGACCACCAAGGGAAGGTACCAGATTTTCATATCACCACTAAGATCAGCGACCATCGGCATACCATCTGAAAGAAAGCAGCAGATAATAGAAACACTATTTCCGCGATAGCTGCCGATAAATTGTAGATATTATAGAAATATTGAAGCACAATTGCTCAAGTTACAAACATCAAAACCGCCTGTAATAAACTGAAAAATCATAAATTAAGCCCAGATGATGTATCACTGAAAGTAATAAAACTAGCTGCAGAACAACTTCCAAATGTTCTTCTTAATGTAAAAATCCCTTGCTCTGGGTATCTACCTCAAAATATGAAAGTGCGCTTATGCCAAAGAAGGCAAAAGCCACCTCGAGCCCCTTCTTCGCCATATTGGAACGACAGTTTGATAGCCAACGGTGATCGCTACCAGAACAGTTGTGAAAATCCTAAGAGTGGTTATAACAGCAAATAAAAATATGATGCTAACAACCCCTGAATGAAGCGCAAAAGTTATACCTGACCCAAAAAAAACAAAAGCTGTTCTAGTAACACCAACAAAGCGCATAGATACATTAAAGTTTAAAGTTCAAGATCTTATCATTACACTACAAAATTCGCTAAAGCGCCTTAGATTAGGACTGCATTCCAAACTCTTTACTCTCTACTCACTGCAAGTAAAACTGTACAGAATATTTTAAAGTTTCTTGGAGCGCTAAGACTAATACCAAATATAGCAGCGCCAAGGGATAGCAAAAGGCGAACACTACGCATGGATATTCCTAGAACACGCAAAAACTCGAGTGTATCTGCAGAAAAGCTGCGATTATGGTCTGCAGACCATATTGGTCCGGGTCTGCCGATGTATTAGCAGTGGTTGGCAGTGGTTGAGAGGCAAGAAATATATATGGAAATGGTAATTCCGATAGAATAACGCGAGAAACTTGACTTGCACATTAATTCGCAACTTACCTCCACCTTATTGAGGCGTTATATAGATACATCTTCCAAGTCTTGCCTACACCGCTTCCAATTCATGGAGTATCCTGAATGCGTTAACTGCTGTTATTAATTGAATTGTGCACTGACTTTTTAATGTATTTTTTAATGTACTGTACCATGTATTTTTGTACTTCTTTTTCACTATAACAAACAAAACAGCCCTCCCTCTCCTTCCACCCTGATATGGTGGGAATTAACAAGCAAATATTTCTTAACAAATGAGAACTAAAAGGTACAACTAAAATGAGCAACAAACTAATAGTCCAGTCATTATATACATTTTATTTATTAAAATGAAAAAATTTCCGAGAAAGTCAAATTTTTATATGTTGTTGGTGGGGGGGGTCAGAAGAGCTTAATTTTGAGTTTTCGACCGTCTCAACCCCGGGCTTCGTCCGTCGTCTTGAAAAAGAATGGGTGACTTTTTTGTTTCTGCCATAACTCTTTACCCCTTCAAGATAGAGAATTGTTTTGTACTTTTTTGTTTCTGTCTTTAATTTAAGTCCTATGGACTTTTCCCTTATTAATGTTAGTTTCTTAGTTATTGCAAAAGAAAAGAAAAATTTAAAGGGTTGGATTAGTTTTTATTTTTCCCCCATTCCCGTCATATTTATCATATCTATCGAACTTTTAGAGCGCATTCGTACCTACAATTTGAAATTTTTGGTTTTCCTCTATCTTCAAAATTAAGAGTTCTAACGTCCCGCAAAGTTGGCTCTTGTACAGTTACGCTTGTTCATTGGTATGCGAGAGGCTCAATTATATGACACCTTCTTTTATTGCACTTGCTAGACATCCCAGTACGGTCTTATTTTAAACATAAGTCCACAGGTTTGCAAGCCGTTTGGCTTTACGGAAAATGAAATTGCTCCTTCGTTTTAATGGTAAGTATCACTGTGTATCACTACAAACATTTCTGTTTTACTATTAGGTATATTGTTTTGCTTTTAGGTTGGCTATGGGAGCGCGTAGTTCAAAACTATACAATACATTATAAAGCGAAAATATTCTGCCATAGCCAAAACAATGCAGATCATTGTGTCACCGCTTGGCCATATCGTTCGACGGCGAGCGTCGCTACGAACAACTAGCTCAGTTAGCCCAGTGCAACAAATGCAGCGACTCACGGATTGGCTGGGGCAATCTCTTGGTCCTGGCGGCCTTTCTGGCCGTACCTCTCTATTGATACGCGGATATATAAATACACAGGTTTATTTATGTAAATATTAACATAGAAATTTAAATAGTATGGAGCACTGAATTAAATGGAACAGACAACACAAATAAATAGACTAGACATAGAAGATAAATGAATGGCTAACTAAGGAACATGAAAAAAATTAAATAGTTAATTAGGGAACATAGAAAAAATAATTAAATAGCTAAATTAAGGAACATAGAAAACACAATAATTAAATAGGTAAATTAAGGAACATAGAAAAAATAATAATAAATATGTTTGGCTGTGTGAGCGGTGGCTGGCAAAGTCCACCCTGAGCTTTAGTCAGAAGGAACCGCGGTATTGCAGGCCGCTGGGCTAGCAAGCTAACCGCGACCCAACGCTCAAGCCGGTTCACCCGGGTCCTCAAGCGGGTCCTTATATTGCACTTTTCTTAATCTATCTTAGTTTAAATGAAGTGAATCTATCCGACCCATTCGCGGATATTTGCAATTTAATATCCGCTTGTTTCAGTAACCGATCATGATCGTTCGGTTTTTTGTTGGTTCGATACGGGCATGGATACAAGAAAAGGAAAAAAGGGCACCCTGGCTGAATTGTACCTTCCTTAACCTATCTTACAAGGGGAACAAATATATCAGCATAGCGCAACGGATCAAGTACACGGCTACTGCGCCAGAAGTCTCGTGTTCGGTTTTCACCCATGCACTATTTTTTCAATTTTGTTTCACACACTGTTTACAAATATACTCCTACGCTGTTACGCTTGGGTTATAACTAACGTTACTAGTATATGAAGAACGCAGGGAAGTCACAGGTATATCTTCTCGAGAACCAGCCGAACCAGGACGAAGTGCGATTTAAGCCGTTTACCAGATGCTCAGAAGAGGTTCTCCTATAACATATCAAAGATCCGTCAAAATCAAAAACGAAGTCGTCTGGTGTTCCCCTTGTTAGTTTGCATGAAGTGAATCTATCCGGCCGATCTGCGGATATTTGCAATTTAATATCCGCGTGTTTCAATAACCGATCGTGATCGTTCGATTTCTTTGTTGGTTCGATACGGGCATGGATACAAGAAAAAGAAAAAGGGCACGGTGCGGGCCTGAATTGCACCTTTCCTTAACCTATCTTGATTTAAATGAAGTGAATCTATTCGGCCGATTGCAGATATCATTTTTGCAAATTCATGTTTTTGCAGCCGAACGTGATCGCTCGGCTCATGTCGGCGAAGAGAGCGAAGCCAATCGGTGACGAGGATATGTCGTTCATTATCTAAGGCCAGGTAAACCACATGCCTTTTCGTCCTCAATATAGGCAGCCTCCGTTCAGGCCGCGAATGGTGGCGAGATGATCCGAAGGGACCTATCGCTGGCTGACGTAGCCATCATCGAGGTGGCGCGGACATAATGGAGAGAAGATGTGACATCTAATCCATAAGGAGGTCTTGAACCCGCCTAACTATGGTTCTTGGCGGGGGTCTGTCCGGGTCGAGCGCGGCCGTGTACGACACCACCGGGTTGACCGAATTCTGCATCTTCTACATAGTGGTCTTGGCCAGTTGTTGTAGATGGTGCTTCAGGCTGAGGATACAAAGATCTTGCTGTAGTTGGACGTTTCGGACAAACCACGGGGCGGAGGCGTCTGACAAGCTGCGAGTCTGCTGATATGAGATTTCGTCGCGGTCGACCAGGCAACCGCTCCATAGCTGATGATCGGTATCAGGAACACCTTGTAGATTAACAGTTTCGACCTGAGGTCCAGCAACGATTGTCTACACAGGAGCGGCATCAGGACCCTCCGAGCGCCACGATACTTCCCGATGATGGCGTCGATATGCGGCTTAAACGTCAGCCGCTGGTCGAGGATGACTCCAAGATACTTCACCGACGGACTCCATGGAAGGCGTGTCTTCCCCACCCAGATGTGTTCGGGGGAGCAGTCGTTCTTCGTGTGAAGCGGAGGGCAACGCACTTAGATGGATTAATGCGCAGCCTCCACTTCTCCATCCATTCGATGAAGCCGATCCTCTCATCCCGGCACGTGACGTACACCGCCGTATCGTCGGCGTACATAGCGGGATTGAATGCTTGTTGGCGAGGGAGGTCGGACATGTAGATGTTGAACAGCTCCGGGCCGAAATGGGCTTTGTGGAGGACGTGTGATCCCTGATCCTCACAGAGAAGGAACGATCCTCAAGATAGGATTTTACGATCCTGGCCAGTTGGATATTGAAACCTGCGCGTTTCATTTTCATGGGCAGTCAGTCGTGCCGGACGGAATCGAACGCGTTGGCCAGGTCGAAGAACACCGCCCCAGTTGTTTCCCGTCTCTCAAGAGCATCTCTTGCGGCCTCTGTTAGACGGAACAGTTGGTAGTCCGCCGAGACGCCCGCCCTGAAACCATACTGCTCGTTCGGCAGGATATGCAGAGCCAGCAGGTCGTCTCTGAGACGGGAGAGGATGACTTTCTCTGCTATCTTGGAAAGAGTCGATAGCAAACTTATGGGGCGGTAGTTCTGTGGGAAAAGTTTATCCTTCCTTGGTTTCGGGACCATCACAACTTTCGAGATCTTCCGGGCGTTCGGAAAGTAGCCCACGGTAAGTATGGCGTTGATGATGAGTAACAGCTTTCCCATTATGATCTTCGGGAGCCTCTTGGCGGCCTCGTTGGTAATACCGTCGTGGCCCGGAGCTTTTCCATTTGCTAGGCCCTTGACGTGGGCAGCAATCTCCCCCACGGTGGCCAACGGGATCGTCGCCGCAGGAGCGTTGAGGATTTCCTCGTTGACGAGTTCGGCGTCGTCTTCTATTTCCTCGCCCGAATCATACTCCTGCGGTCCTTCAAAGATCTGCTGAAGATGGTCCGCCATAACTTCAGATTTTCCAGGATCGTCAAAAACAAGTCCAGCCGGTCCCTGAAGAGAGGTGATGGTGAACGTAGAGGGCAACCAGTTTCAACTGATCGAAGGTCGATTGTTGAAGGCGGATCGCCACAGCCTCGAGGGAGCGAAGAGGGGGAACGCCCACCGGGTAGTGACCGATGTGAGTTCTGATGGCGAAGGCTACGCCACCGCCACGGCCCGTTAGTCGATCGGCCCTATAGAGCTTGAAATTAACTAAGTTACATCGGTCACCCGGACGGAGCCAAGTCTCGCCGATGAGGGCGACGTCGATGGCCTCGGCCAGAAAGGCAGACAGCTCCCCGTACTTCCCGCTCAATCCGTTTGCGTTCCAGGCAAGCATCCTCAGGGCAGGAAGGTTATCGTGCACGCTCGAACTAGCCATTGACATTGTTCGTTCTCACGGGCAGGTAGATAGACTTGAGCGTCTCTGCAACACTTGCAAGTTGGGCTGCAAGGTTGCAGAGAACCGAAACGACCTGATTGATGTCAGAATTATGAACGGAGTTATCGACGACATTCCTGTCCGCTCGAGGTGTGCGAGCGGCGTTGAATTGGGCTTGGTTGAAGGGGGCTCGACATTAACCTGCACTCTGTTGACGCGTCCCGGAGTCACACGGGACGGAGCCGTCACTTGAGCATAGCTGCCACCACGTTGTCCACCTGCAGCATAACCAGGATTCGAACTACTCGTCGTCGGCCCAGACTGGATTACATCCGGTCTAACAGGCACTATTCTGGGTCTGGGGTACTTTGGACAGCACCTGTAGTTCCCGTGTGTGTTTCGCCACAATTGGCGCAAGTAGGCGGCTGGTTTCTGGGTCGCGGGCATTCGGCGGCGAGATGGGCCTCTCCACACGCCACACATTTACGAGGGGCGGTGCATCGGGACTGTGCATGTCCAAACCGCTGGCCGCGGAAACACTGGCCAAGACCGAGCCGCGATCGAAGGATCTCCACCGAGATATCCAACGAAAATACCTCCGTGAGTTGGAATATCTCCTTCTGTTTCTTATCGATCTTGACCAGAACCAGCGGCATGGGCGATCCTCGTCCGAACTTCTTGATCCTTACAACCTCCTTTGGTATAAAGCCCTTCTCTTGAAGGTCGAGAAGGACAGTTTTTCGGAGGGTAGTTGGAAGGTGTAAAAGGGTACCTCATCACGCAGGAACATCTGACGACTCATCAGAAGAGTCCGAGTCCGCTGGAGGAGAGCTGTTACTACTCCTGGCTCCGTCTCATTAAGATATCGTTGAGGCCGGAAATAAGAAGGCGAATACCTTCCGTAGACAAGGAATTCATGTCTGTCGTCGGCGCCTTGATTAATGGGGCAGGTGTTGAGGTGGTGAATTGGTCCTCGGGACGCCCGTCCCCAGGCGAGGGAGGCAGCGACACGTCCGAATAGGAAACAACTCCTTTAGGAGGAGTTCGAATCATAACAACGGTTCTTAAAGCTGGAAAAATAGTTAAGGGCTAAGGGCTGTGAATGGGGAGCGTAAGACGGATCGGCAGTGGGTGTAAAAAGCGCACTTCCGGTCTAAAAACACACTCATAGCACAACAAACAATCAATGTAAAAGTGTATAAATAAAAACAACAAATAAATAAATTATCTATGATTAAAATTGTTAAAAAACAAGTTGGAGACTAGATTAAGCTATTCTTATTTTTATTTTATTCTTTTCTTTTTTCTTTTTTAATTTTCTTTCAATCTTCTAATCTTTTATTTTCATTCGATCTTTTAATCTTTTACTTTCTTTTTTTTTTTTCGTTTTTATAGATTCTCCGCTTTCAAGAATTGTTATAGTCTGTAAATAGACTGGTTGCTCTTTCCAGGAATTTTCCCAAAATAGTTAATGTCGCTCCAAGGGCCATCGCCGAATTTTCAGCCGGCCAGGCAATAAGACGTAGAGTCGATCTCGGTCGGAGTGTGCGACGACGGCGCTCGAAGAGTGAGACAGAATCCGAGTAGTCAGCTGCGGAGGTTATTCAAGGTCAGCGCTCGAGTGACGTGGAGAAGCAGTAGTAGCGTGCACACCAAAAAAAAAAGGTAGGGAGGTGGCACTAACCTGATCTATCGTGAGTTGCTGCTTCCCACTATTCACCGTCTCTTTTTTCTTTGTTCGGCCCCGCGCAAGGCAATTAACCCCGGTCAACCCGGCGGAAGTTGCACGCCTTTCGGGGGAACTTGACTTTTTTTAATTTTTTAATTAATCTTTTGATTTGACGGTGTTTTAATTTTCTACTTTCACTATTTTTTCTTCTTTTTATCTTTTCTATTGTTTTGCCTATATTTTTTCTTTTTCTACTCGCTCACTAAACTTATTCTCGCGCAACTCTCACTTTCCACGCTCCAATCGTTGGAAATATAAAGCCCTTATCGAACGAACGATCGTCGCTTCTGGGTCGGTGATCGGTCGAAAGCATAAATATAAGTGCCTGGACGGCTGATTCGGCGAGAAATAGTCGCGTCTGAAAGGTCATATACGCCAGACGTGTGCGTTTAGTGCTTCGATAAAGTCGAATATTGCATCTGTTACCCGGCGGCGGCACCGACAGATTGAAATGTCGGGTCGAAGGCGACTAGCTCACTTAGCCCCGGTAACAAGATCACGGGATACGTCAGCGACGGTGCTCTTTTGGTGGAGGCGGACTTTCGACCGCGGAGTTGAAGAAAGCACGTCGGTAAAGCTAACAGTGTATATTAAACAAGTATTAATATATATAGATTTGTTTGGCGTCGAGCTGCTGCGTATGCGAGAACACTTAAATTTGTTATCTGACATATATCAGTATACGGGTTCTGATGAGATGAAACAGTCTTTGAATAGTTTCAGGTTGGAATATAGAAAAGAAGTAAAGAAACACAAAATCAAATACAATGATCAGCAATTGAATAAAACTAACTACTCAAGTAAAGAAATGTGGAAATTCGTTAACAAATTCAGAGGTGATACGAATACTTGTTTTGATACTGAATTTGATTGTAACGAAATAAACGACTATTTTATTAATATTCCTAATTAAATTGTTCAGAATATCTCTGATAGTACTGGTGTTGATGAATGCATTGAAAGAATTTGCGTAGCAGGGGGCGATTTCCACTTCAATGAGGTTACATTTATCGAGATGAGAGATGTCATTGGTTCATTAAAGAAATCAAGTAGTAGAGATGTATACTGTTGATATTATTAAACTCATTCAAAATCCCATAATATCCCCTTTAACTAAATTTATTAACATGACAATAAATGAAGGTATATTTCCTGATATTTTAAAGGTTAGTCTAGTAATACCTGTATTTAAAAAGGTGATCCCGCTGATATCTCTAACTATAGACCAATATCTTTGCTGCCTGTTCTGTCAAAAATATATGAAAAATTACTAAAGATCAGATTTACTAATTTCTTTGAAGATAACAGTTTATTTACAATGTCACGGCCTCATGTCAGTACGGCTTCAGAAAGGGAATGGGAACTACAAATGCGGTGATGGATATAGTTACCAGGATTTTGGATGGATTTGAACACAATGAGTGCGTGATCAGTACATTCTATGACTTTACAAGGGCGTTTGACTGTGTACAGCATCAAATCTTAATTAAAAAGTTAAAAAAATATAATTTCAGTCCTACTAGTTTATTGCTAATTCAATCTTATTTATCTAATAGGTTTCAGTGCGTCACTTATAATGGTTCCATTTCTAACATGCGATCCGTCTCGATTGGTGTTCCGCAAGGCTCTGTGTTGGGGCCATTATAGTATTTAATTTATATCAATGACTTAGACCTAATTGTGGAAAATACTTCTGCACTGATTCTCTATGCTGACGATACTACTCTTTTGAACTCCGGTAGTGATATTGATCATGTAATGCAAAATCGAGTGTTGGCACAGACGAGTGTGGCTTCGTGGTTTGCTGCTAATAAACTAAGCATTAATGACAGCAAAACCGCGACTATGGTATACACTCTTAGAAAAGATAACTTCAACTTATTGCAATCCATGGAAAAAGTTAAATTTCTTGGTATTTATCTTGACCCTACACTTAAATGGGACGTCCATATTGACAGCCTTTGTAGTAAACTAAGTAGTAATGTGTACCTTTTGCGGGTGTTGAGCTCTAATGTTTCCAGGCGGGTGCTACTAAATGTTTATTACTCCTTGTGCCAATCACTAATACTATATGGGATTCCGGTCTGGGGAAATGCAGCCTCGTGGGGGAGAGTATTTAGATTACAGCATAGGGCGGTCAGAATTATAGATAACCTTGATTATAGAGCTAATTGTAGGGCTTCTTTTATTAGTCTTAATATTCTGACTTTTCCCTGCCTATACATTTTAGAGTGTACAATATATGCACGGCAAAATATGGATAAATTCAGTAAACATACTGATTCTCATAGTTATAATACAAGAAATAAGAATGACATGGTGCCGCAGTACTGTAGACTCAGTAAGACTAAAAAGTCAGCTGTATATATATATGTCTAAAATTATTTAATAAATTGCCTCCAGATGTCAGAGCACTTCCCCCGGAGCAACTCAGAATCAAATTAAAAAGGTATTTAAGTACCAAAGCATTTTATTGCATAGAGGATTATCTGAGCTTCCCTATGGCCAAATTAGATTAGTAGATGCGTTTATTGTTACTTTGTGACCTGTGCAGTGTTATGAACTGTATAATTTAACATGTACGTACGAATGTTTTTGTTTGTTGCTTGCATTTTATATATACAATACTGACGCTTGCATGCACATTTTTGTACCCGCAATAATAAAGTATTATTATTATTATTATTATTATTATTATTATTATTAACAATGTAAGATACCGTTTGATTCAAAAAAAAAAAGTATAAAATTGACGAAAAACAATAGATAAGAAGAGATTAGTGTACATAAAAAAAAACAAGAACAAGAACAAGAACAATAAACGCTGAAACAAATGGTTAATATGGGCACAACAATAAATACAAAAAGAAATATGGGGACACCGTGGTAAAAATACCGCGGTTCGCACGGGCCGGCGGATCGTTAGACTGCGGGAGTCAGATCGGTGTTTCGGACCCTTTCAGGAACCTCAGGCGAGTCCCTATATTGCAGGAACCTAGGCCGAAGTTAATCGATCGGAACCCAACGCTCAAGGCGACTCTGATTAGAATAGTCTACGGTCTATGGTCACGAACGTTTGCAGAGTTCCAGGAACTATCCTGTACCTCTTCCGACTGTGGAGAAGCCCATCCGAGCATCCAGCTGCTCGATCCACCTTCAGCTTTGGTGGGACTTGTCATCCTCGACTATGGTGAACTATGTACCCTCCCGGCAGGGAGATGCCCCTTGTGGAGGCGGAGGGATGGCGATGTATCTGGGACGTTTATATTCCCAGGGAAGGATAGAGTCGTAGTCAGAGGCTTCGGCGACGACCGGGTTAGGATGCTCCTGGACTCTGTTGAAGACGGAAGTGGAGCTACGACGGATAAAATCCTGAAGAGGTTCTAGTCCGGAGTCATTGTGGAGAGTCTCGTTCCTGACATACCAAGGGGCATCCAGAGCTATGCGGAGCGCCCGGTTTTGAACGGTCTGACGGTATTTCATGTGACAGCTCGCCGCAGTCGCCCAGGCGGCAGACGCGTAAGTCATAGTAGGTCTGACGATTGCCTTGTAGAGTTGAATCTAGCGTGCAGGATCCAACTTACTTTGGCGATTCATCATTCCGTACATGACCGTAGACATCTGTCGTGCGCGACTGATCGCAGACCGCACCTGCGAGCCCCACGTTAGCCGGGCGTCCATTATGGCTCCGAGATACTTGACCTCGGAACGCCATGGGACCATTCCGCCTTGGACGGTAAGTTCTGCTGGCGGCCCGTGTACCCGCCGTCGATGACCAGTCCGCGAGAAGAGCACCGCCGTGCTTTTCCCCGGATTGATGGCTATTCTCCATTCGTAAGCAACGGCACTTTTCGCCGGAACTTGCGTTCTTTGGGGAGAGGGGGTTTTTCGCAGGAGTGGCGACAGAGACGCTTTTCACCTTTTGGGAGAAGGAGATGGTTGGGGTGGTTTTAGAAGAACCGGAGGTGGTTTTGGAGGAGCCGGGAGTGATTTTGGAGGAACCGGGGTGGTTTTGGAGGGACCGAGGGTAGATTTTCCCGGAGCATTGGAGGGCCCTAGCTGAGGCTCGGCGGCGGAAGAAACAGACTTAGCTGTCTTTTCCGCTTTCTTGGCCGGTGCTTTTTGGACGGTGGTGGCGGTGTTCCTCGCCTTTGAATCCGCGGTGCGGGCTTGTTGTGCGGCACATTTGGGCACCCCTTGTAGTTGGCCGGATGTGCGCCGCAGCATACGGCGCAAATGGCCAGATCCTTCTTCGGTTTTGTGCAAGCCGATGAGGGATGTCCGACGGCGCACTTCACGCAGCGAGGTGCGGCGTGACAGTTTATCTGTTCATGCCCGTATAGTTGGCAGCGATGACACTGCGTGGCGAAGGCCTTGGTGACGTTTTTAGACTCGACGGTAAATTCGAGCCCGCAAACGATTCGAATCCTTGTTGCCGGAGATCCTCAGCGATGTCTTCCTCAGAGAGGAATTCTCCCGCACCTCGGAGCACGACTTTATACGGTTTCGCTTCCGGGAGAGCGTACGAGTGGAACTGGTAGTTTAACGTTGATAACGCACTTATCAGCGCGCGATAATCATTTGGAGTAGTGGGCAGAATCCGAATGCCGATGTTAGTATTCACCGACTTGTTGATACGGATTCCTCGCCCTAGGATTTCGGTCCGGAGTGAACAGCACTTCGATTTTTCCCGCAAAACGACTTTCATTTTGAGGTGAACCTCCATGGACGAGACAGATTGGAGGCCAGTACCGCCAGTTGGTACTCGCTTAGTCTCGGCTCCTTCGACGCTTTGTTTTTAGTAGCTGAAGCTGCGGATTTCTGGGGTAGTCGACATTTCTTGGCAACGGTGAATTCGCCATTGTCTGAATTGTCATCGTTGGGTGAAGATGAGTCACTCGATGAATCGGACGTAATGGTTCTTGCCTCCATATCCAAGTCGGAGTTGGACATCTGACCCATTGCTTCTTGCTAGAGAGCGATTTCTTCACGGACACCTGCAAGATCCCCTGCATTGTCCACAACTGAATTCCTGTTGTTGGTTCTGAGAAGCGGGTTCTTCGAGCCGCTGGAGTAGTTTGTGCTCTCGCCTGAGTTCTTGGAATCAGCGACAGCATTTCTGCTGTCGCCAGAGTTCTTGTAACCGGTATTGGCACTTACCCAATCGCTGGGGCTCCTTAACTGACGGGTGGGTTTGGGAACGGCTCCTGTCGTTGAACGGAGAGATGATGGTCCTGAAGGGGCCGTGGGGGCCTCTTGACCGCCGGGAGCGGCCATTTCGGCATAAGCGGCGCATAGAATAAATTCTAGTACGCTGCGAAGTGCGACAAACTGCGTTGCTTTAAGAGAAGCAATGCGGCACAATGCGCGAACACTGCACAGCGCAGAAATACAGAACAACCGCACAGAAAACACACACGCACACGAGACACCACGCGAACACTAGATCACATGCACGAATGTAGAATGTGTAGTAAACTGGCGAACGGATTGATAGAGCGCGTAAACACGTCCTATCGCAACGAAGGCTAGAGATGTACTGCTTCGATGCGTCGTATGTTCGCATGGTAACACATCTGTTACCGGCCGGGCCTTTCGTCGATGGACAGCGGCTAGCTCAGAGGGCCCCGGCAACAAATTCGACAAGATACGAGTCGGTCGATGGTACTTTTCGGTGTTAGTTTCCTCGTAGAGCCTCCTCCTCTTCGTGGTGGAGAGAAAGACCCAGTACTCGGGTAAAGTTAATTAACATTATACGTGATAATAAATAAATAACATAAAATACAACATTAGAGGTAAATTCTACGGATACGAATTGTTTAAATTAAACGCATATGCGGCGTAACGCCTGAATAAATAAATTGACACATAAATACAACATTAGAGATAAATGCTACGTAAATGCTTCTTTGAATTCAATGCATATGCGGCGTAACGCCTAAATAAATAAATTGACACACAAGTACAACGGTAAACGGGAAAGCTATGGTTAGATATGGTTGGAATTACTTACATAAACGTGGTACGGCTTAAAGAAACGGATTATTACATACATATAGTGGTAAATGCGAAATTTTACGGATAAAAATTGCTTAGATTAAATACATATACGGCGTAAACAAATATATGGATGATACATACAGATAAATAAATAATACGGTACAATAAACAATACAGTCAACGGTAAAGAGTTACAAAATACATACATAGGTCATTCGGTCACGTCGGCTGCTGGAATCTCAGTTGAGCCCCTGTTTTGCAGGCACCTGGGCCAAAGCTAATCGACCGGTACCCAACGCTCAAGGCGACTCTCTCTCCCTCTGCATTTTTCGCTAAAACGCCGTGTTTAAATACAATTAAATAAACAAATTAAGGGGCGGGGCCTGATAAAATTATTGGGAAGTTACAAATATAGGTGCCATGACTGCCGATAGGCATTTGGCCGATTGAGCTCAAACCGTATACATCGAGAATACATGGGAAGGGTAAAGAAAGCCTATTAAGGGCTTAAGTATGCTTATTTTAAATAATTGTAACTATTCTAACTTAAATCTATCCGGCCGAATCAAAGATATCGGCCGGTTTATCGTACGGTTGCGTACCGATCGTGAATGTTCGGTGCCCAACTTCGGCATGCCGAAATTTATAGAAATAGTGCGGAAATTGCAAAAGCGGCTCGGTGACGGCCTTAGTTAAAGTTTCCTTATCCTAATTTAGTTTATATTAATGGAATCCACCCGGCCGATTCGCAGATATCGTTGTTTTTGCAACTGTCGGTTTGCCGTAGCCGACCGGAATCATTCGGCTTTTCATCGGGTTCAGACGGTTTCTCTGAATTACAGGCGATATCCGCGGTTTCGACCGGGTTTTTGGCAAACTTGCCAAGGATGAATTTGCGCAAAAATTAGAATGTGCTATAGGCCACATTCTATAGCATCATTCTGTAAAAAAGTAAGATTTCGTCCGGCCGATTGTCCGTAAATGGACGCCGAAATTTGGGCATCGTTTCGCCGGCTTATTCTAAACTTAATTTACGCATCACTATCGTGAGTTCGTACAGGGGTGTTATTACAGGGGATTTTTAAGCTGCCCATCGCCAAATAACGTCTTATTATTACCTTTTGATAATATCACGGTGTAACACATCCAGGATTCAGAAGGCGGTCCGTGTACTGAGCCAGGGAGAATCTACGGCGAACGTGGACTGAGATATCGAGACACCGTTACGTAGGTTAGGTAGCTATTTGATGGTCAATTCTAATAATTTTCTGCATTTGCGGTTAACTTTTGTAACGGATAAACATTGGGTGACGGTGAAAAGTTGATTTTTTTGCAATTTTTCACCGCCCTCTCCGTACGAAAGGGGACCCAAACAGTCAGATCCTTCAGATCAAACATTCTAATACAGTCTATACCCATAGAAATAAATTGAGAACTAAATCAGAGATCGACAAAAGCAATTTATTAGACCTTTTATTTCTTTCAGACGGTGAAAATGGACATAGTCGGTTTTTCACCATCCAGTGCGTGTTTTACTTTCAGTTCCCCTCGGTCCTCTTTAGGATCATCCAAATGGCATCCAGCCATCTCCCCCACTCCTAGAAGATTTTGCACCCCTCCCTCCATAAACCGACGAGGAGGATAAGATGTCGGAAGGCTCCTCCGCTTCCGAGTCTTGCCCTCCCGACCCAACTCAAAAACCCATATTCCCCGATATCGCCTGCTCCGACGAGTATCTAGAGCGGGCTGTGCGCGAACTTCAGCGCGAGCTGACGCGTAGGCGCAGGGAACGTGCAGCGACGGCTGCTTCTGCGCTCGCCGCTGGCAACGAAGCCTCCCACCCCCATCCCTCACCCGAAGAGTCGGTCTCCGACTCCGGGTCGGAAAAGGACGACGCTGGCTGGGCATCCGCCGCCAAAAACGAAGGGCGAAAGCCGAAAACCTTCGGGGACTAAAAGCTCCAGAGTAGCGCCCACAGTGACCCCTCCATCCACTTCCGGAGCCCAATCTCTAAAAGCTGGATCTTCAAACGTCGCCTCCAAGGTCTCCCAGGACCAAAGAAGCGCTGCCACTTCGCAGACCTCCCTCTCCCCCAACAAGCAGACTAGAAAAGTCCCCTCCCCATCGTCCTTAGAATATCAGCGATGGTATTCGATCTTTCCGTGACCGACTTCAGAGCGTCCATTAGGAAGCTCGAAGAAATGGGATTCCCCTATCACACGTACCAGCTGTTAAATGTGGTGATCAGGGATGTATCTGTGGAGACCACTCTGAAAGAGATGGAAGAAGAGCTGCTGGGGCTCGGATTCCACCTTGAAGGCATCACTCGCCTTCAACACCCGAGGAACAAGAAGGAGATGCCCCTCATTCTCGTGAAGCTTCCACGAGAAAAGAAGGACGCTTTTTCGCTGAAGGAGGTCTGCCGTCTTGCCATTAACGTCTCTCTGCGCGCGTGCAGGCGTCCGGCAATGCCATCCCTGCCAGCGGTTCGGCCATGCCCAATCCCGCTTCACGACTCCCGTGAAATGCGTGCGATGCGCTGGCCCGCACCGGGCTTCCGAGTGTCCCACCTCCAAGGAAAAAGGGTACCCGCCAAAGTGCGCCAACTGTGAAGGATCGCACCCGGCGAGCTACAAAGGTTGCTGTCGTTTCCCGACAAAACCCCCAAAGGCTTCCCCGCCTCTCAGGCCGCACCTTCGGCCAAGAGCCAAAAACCCAGCCCGGCTAAGGCGCCCTCACCGGCTGCCAAGCAACCCGCACCCCCGACAGCAAACTCCCAGCGTGCGCCGGGGAGGAAATATTCGGAAGTTACTTCCGGAAACCTCTCCTCCGATGTAAAACGCACCATCAGCTCAGTTAGTCCCTACTGAGCCCCCTCCCCCTCCCCACAACAACCGCGACTTTTTCGGAGCCATGTCCTCCCTGTTGCAGCTGTTCGACCAGTTCTCAACTGCCATGCAGCAGCTTCAGGGAACTACTCCGCGAAGTTTGTTCTGTATAATCAATGAATAGGTTATTTAACACAAATCAACAGGGTAGGTCCAGATTGGTCGCCTGGAACGCGAACGGCATCAAGGAAAAGATGCCCGAGCTGAGAGATTTTCTTTCCTACAACCAAATCGACGTCGCACTTCTAAGCGAGACTTGGCTCCGTCCTGGAGACAATCTCAATGTCGTAAACTACACTTGCTACCGGCGAGATCGCTTGACGGGTCGCGGCGGAGGGACAGCCGTACTCGTCAAAAACTCTAGCCGCCAATCCGAAGTCGCCGTGCCGCCATTCGACTCCCTTGAAGCGACGGCCGTCATGACCTGGACCGATGTCGGAAGATCTACTCAGTCTACAGACCACCTAATGGACAGATCCGGCGTGAGGATTTTGACCGCATCTTTACCGTGTCCGACCCGGTGTTGATCGCGGGGATCTGAACGCGAAACACATTCTCTGAGGAAGTAGACTGACTAACCCCGCGGTAATCGATTACTCGCCATAATCGACGCCCTAGGTTTGACTTATCATCCCCCCGACAGCCACACGTTCTTCCGTAACGGCGCACCCCCGTACACTTTCGATTTGGCTCTGACCAAAGACGTCCCCGTAAATGTGACTCACTGAGGTTATCACGAAGGCTTTGAACGACCCATGCGGCATATGCCAACGAACTGCCTAGCAGTTTGAGGGTGTTGGTGCGACGCACAGACGCGCCAGAAAGGTGCACAGTCATCTTCACAGCCAGCAGAAGCGAGAAGCTGATCAGTAGACACCTCCAGAGGGCTACTGACAGTTTCCTGAAGTGGACGATTCGGTGGAGACTGAAGGTAAACGAGTCTAAATGCGTAGCAGTTAGATTTACGAGAAGACGTAGGCCCCCGGGAGAAGAGATCCGCGTTAGAAATGTCGCGGATCCCAGGAGCCCTGACGTAAAGTATCTAGAAGTACACTTCGACCAGAGTCTCATCTGGAAGAAGCAGGTCGATGAGGTCCGCTCCCGATTCATCACTGCCCGCAACATACTACTCCCCTCCTAGGGCAATGGAGTCCCCTTCACCTAGGTTGCAAGTTGCTTCTGTACAAGGAATGCACAGATCCATCGAGATCTAAACATTCCGACTCTGCATGAGTTCTTACAACAGCTCCTGAAGTTCGCGTAGGATAGAGCCCGCGCCAGCGATAATCGCACAGTTCAGATGGTCCTCGATCCACAAGATCGACCGCCTCCCCGAGTAAAGATACGTCGTCCAGCAGATTTCTTCACTATGGGCTGAGGCAACGTCCTTAGGTGCCTCGACGACCATCAAAATCCCTCTACAAAAGACGACAAAAATCATAAGTATGCTGAAAACAATGTTTCTCCCCTTTTCAGAACGAAAATTCCTCCCAATTTAGCTTGCCCAGCAAGCTAAATTTCTTTGATCAAACACCAAGGCTGCAAGACTGCAGCAGCCTTTCCCCTGATATAGGAGGATGCAGGGCGGTTTTCCCCGCTGACTCTAGATTTTGATTTGAATTGAAGTTCCAAGCGCTGATTCGACATTTTGCCGGTTTGACGCCGACATGGATGTATCACGGGCAAAATTCTACGGTGTTTTACCGTGCTTAAAGCTTGAATGATGAGAATTTGAATTTAACGAAGTTGAATTTGAGTATGGATGTTGTAAAAGGGATATCTGCCGTGCAAACCTAACCAAAAGACATATAAGAGAGGATAGATACTTACCTGAAAGTGAATACGCCATTAAACTAAATAACAAACAGCAGCTTCTGATGTAGTAATATAATTACAAAATGTGGCAAGGTGTAGAAATGGGTGTGGTTTTAGTAGGTACGGTGACGTTCTGATTGAGAAAAGAATCGGGCACAATGTAGGTAAATGCATTTTTACATCAACGAAGAAAAATTTGGTCCAATTATTGACGAAGTTATTTCAAACACTATTATGGTAAGTTCAAATAAATAGCTCGCTATTTCATTTCGCGGCAAGTGCCCCAGGTCATTCTTTTAGCGTGGCAATATCTGATACAGCGATTACAACTGGTAGTGTTTTCACGGTTTCTTTATTTCATGATCCTCCATTTCTAGTGGTATGTCGTAGGGTTTTGTTGTTCCACCGGCACAACATTTGCCTCATTCGCATGGCGTTATAACATGATAATCAATGATCTAAATCAGTAAAATACCAGATAAATTAACACAAAAATTTCCTTAAAGTACCGACTAGCAAATACAGGAAAAATCATAAGAATACGAAAGTTCGTGCATCAATTAATTTTTGCGTATATAGCAACAATTCGTTTAACCAACGTTTAACTTCAATAATAGACCGCTTCGAAGAAGAATAAGAAGAATTATATAAATATACATCTATTTAAGTTGGCACTGGTTGCTACCAGTCAAATATCATTTAGAAAGTCATACATTTTAACATCTCAGAAAATGTGAAAATGTTGGTAAATTACTGAAAATTATATTAATATTTGAACGTATATTTATAGAAAAAGGATAAAAGTTATTATAAATGTATTATAAATTGTATTTATGCGATGAAATGTATAACAAAACTCCGTTTGAACGTAACGTAAACACTTCAAGGTAAGATCGTTTTTCTTAAATTGTGACTCTGGGAGGCACTTCTCACAAAACTTTTATTAAGATAATTTATCACTTTCTAGGTCACCTTTACGGTGCTATAATTTTTTTGCGAAAATCGACCGGAACTTGTCCTCATATTATTCCAAAGATTCGATCTTCTCGCTCGCGGCATTGTAAATAAGATTGTGATGGATATTGCTGACTTTGCTTTTATTATGACAGAACAATTATTCAGGCGCGCACAATCACAAAAGTCATAATCTTAATTGTCTTTGCGCGCACCATGACAACTGTCATAACCTAATACACCAAACGTCATCAATTTGTTTAGTCTCTAATCTTTTTCTTGATTTTTCAAACGTTTTAATAGTTTTCTTTTTCCTAAACCTCCGCGTAGCAATTACGATCAAACCCGCAGAAGGAAGTATCCAATTTGGTCCAGTCGTTTTCAAATTTTAAGCATCCGAACAAACCACGATCCATTTTTATATATACAGACACATTACGAAACATAACATTATATGTCATCTCCATAGAATAAAGCATTGTCTGTCAAGTAAAAGTGGCGAAGATTGGTGATTCGGTAATAGTCATATCAGCTAAGTATCTCCATGCCAGTGTTCCATTCTTGAAGGTACTTCTATACCTTCATAGGATACTTGTGTCACTTGAAATCCCTCTATGTCGTTTATTATATTAGTCCAGTCATTATATACTGTACCTGGCGGACCGAGCCTTGCTCGGAGTTCCCAAAATTTTTTGAATAATTTTGAACCAAATAATAACGCTCTTTATTTTAGTTTCGATATTTAATTAATATTGTATCTTTCCAGTATATATAGTAGCACATATACATCTATTAAAAGTTTATAAAAGTAGTATTAAAATTAATATTTACAGTTATTTAAATACTTAAAAATAAATAAATTCAAGCTCAAAATCTTTCTTAAGAAATACACATTTTAAGTAAACATTTACATACCTTCTATTTGCAACGCCAACTAATTGTGTATAAGTTTTTTTATTTTGATTAAAAACTCAGCTTCGATTACTTTTGTAACTGTAAACAAAGTATGTGAATTTACATGTTGTTGTTAGTTTTCGAAGAAATAGGTAAAACCGGGACACAAAAATTTTCCTGGGACCGGGACCATGCTAGATCAATTTTGTGTTCTCGAAGATCCCCAGATACTAAATTGCATAAAAATTGCTAAAGTTATTTTCGATAACCAATTTCATATATCGCAATACCGGAAATGTGTGTAAACCGGGTCAAAATGGGATTTCCCGGGAGCGGAACCATGCTAGATCGATTTCTCGTCTCCAAAAACCCCCAGGTACTAAATTTCATCAAAATCTAAAAGCGGGACAAAAAAATTTCCTGGGACCGGGGCCGGAACCATGTTAAATCAATTTTGTGTTCTCGAAAATCCCCAGATACTAAATTGCATAAAAATTGCTAAAGTCATTTTCGATAACCAATTTCATGTACCGCAATACCAGAAATGTGTGTGAACCGGGTCAAAATGGATTTTCCCGGGACCGGGACCGTACTAAATCGATTTCACGTTCCCGAAAACCCCCAGGTACTAAATTTCATCAAAATCGTTAGAGCCGTTTTCGAGAACCCAATTCTATATATATATAAGAATTGCTCGTTTAAATATATTAGATTTGGAAATGAAGAAATTCCGAGAATCTATTTCTCGTGATAGATTTCGCGAAGCGCTGGTACCGTAACGAATTGATCGACTTTCCCTCTTTTTCACCCCCTTATAAAGCGATGAGAAATCTTACTCCCGTCGATGTCAAAATGTCTGTCCATTTTCCGTAAAGCCAAATTAAATCTTGTACAGTCGGTAAAACTTCGTGCGAGAGTTGACGAACAGCTTCGAGATTGGCGACTTCTGTGGATTGTAAACCTGTGGACTTATGTTTAAAATTAGACCGTACTGCGATATCTAGCAAGGGCAATAAAATAGGATGTCATATAAGTGACCCTCTCGCGTACCAAGGAACAAGCGTAAATGCATAAGAGGCAACTTTGCGGGGCGCTAAAGCTCTTAATTTTGAAGATAGAGGAAAACCAAAAATATCAAATTGTAGGCACGAATACGCTCCAAAGGTTTGACAATAAACATTTTTTCGATAAATACGACGGGAGGAGGGAAAATAAAAATTAATCTAACCCTCTAAATTTGTGTCTTTTTGCAATAACTAAGAAACTAACAATAATAGGGGAAAAGTCCACAGGACTTAAATTGAAGGGCATCGAAAGAGAAACAAAAAAAATACCAAACAATAATTCTCTATCTCGAAGCGGTAAAGAGTTACGGCAGAAACAAAAGCTCACCCCTTTTTTAAAGATGGCGGAGGAAGCCCGGGGTCGAGACGGTCGAAAACTCAAAATTACGCTCTCCTGACAGCCCCCAACAACATATAAAAAATTTGGCTTTCTCGGAATTTTTTCATTTCTAAGGTCTATTTTTGGATATGACTGGACTACATATCTATCGTTGTCTAGAATACTCGTGATTACACAAGGTCTTCTAAATTTGGGTAACAGTTTTTATTAACGCCTTGTGTGACATCAACATTGGTCACCATCATGTAGTCACCCACTTTATACTGACAAGGAATTTTCCGTTTCTTGTCAAAATAATTCTTATTGTTTTGTTGGATTTTCTCTATCTTTTCCGCCGCTTCTTCGCGTTGCTCTTCTAAGTTCCTTGGCTCCATATGAATATTTTCTTGCAGATACTCAAGTTATCCTGACTATGTCCCTTTTGATGAATACCGAACAATGTCATACTAGGGCTCTGACCTGTAGAACGAATCAAAGTATTGTTCAAACAAAATTCAACTTTCGCCAATATTTCATCCCATCTATCTG
This sequence comes from Chrysina gloriosa, assembly GCA_038088585.1. Classification (NCBI taxonomy): domain Eukaryota; kingdom Metazoa; phylum Arthropoda; class Insecta; order Coleoptera; family Scarabaeidae; genus Chrysina; species Chrysina gloriosa. The sequence goes on from CM076088.1 coordinate 49,161,409, forward strand.
GAAAATCCACTAATTTCATCATAGTGCTTAAATAGATTTGTCCGTTTGCCTGTGGCATACCAGTTGCTATTAAACTATGTTACCATCCTAATTCTTTTAGGAACCCTTCTAAATTAACAGAAGTAAAGCATATAGCTCTGTCCAAGATCATTTTAAGAGGTTTGCTATAAGATGTAAAATATTCTTTCAAATGCCGTATCACTTGTTTCGAATCAACTTTAGTAGAAGGATATAGTTTTAAGAATTTTGTGAAATAATCTATTACTGCCCACTTTGTGTTTATGTGAAGTTTTTTCTAATGGTCCATAATGGTCAATGTGTAGTAGTGAAAATGGTACCTATATTTTCGTTGAGTAAACTATATAAATATTCTTCTTTTTCCCAGTAATAGGTGAGTACGCTATATATTTTAAACAATTTGAGATCTATAACTTTATCTTTTCTTACTGATTTGGGAACCAAATATACTACAAATTAACTCTACCGTCTTGGTAACGCCAGTGTGTCCAGCATCGTCATGGTGACTATGTATAACCATTTGTTTCATACTTTTAGGTACATAAAGAGTAGATTTTTACTATACTTGCGATAAATTAGTCCATTTCTGAGCTCATAAAATTTGTCTTCCCCACGTTCTAACTGACTTCTAATATTACTAGTACATGAATCTTGATCTTGATTGATTGCCAATACTCTTTTGAATGAGTTATCCTCAATAATAAGTATATATTTCCTACTAAGGGCATCAGCATGAGTCATTCTCTTGTTGATTCGGTGTTCAATCGTGTATGAATAATTTTGAAGTTCTAATGACCATCTTAGTATTTTTGCATTCATTTTTCAGAGCCAGCTTAATGCTATTGCAAACTGTTGCTATTTTAAATTCAATGCTTTGTAAATAAATTCGAAATCTTCTAGGAGCATATACCATGGCTAACATTTCCAGCTCATAACTGTGGTATTTCGATTCTGTAGTTGAAGTCCTTTTGCTGAAATAAGATATCGGATGAAATAGACCATTATGTTGCCTCTGCATTGAGATTACACCATGGCCATGTGAAGATGCATCACAATGTGGATTGTAAATAGACAAAATAGGTTCAGGAACTAGAAGCAAGTTTCTTTAGCCGATGAAACTTCTAATTTCTTCAGCCAAAACTTCGGCGTCAAACTGTTCTATCGTCTTCGATAAATCCAGTACCATCGTCACATTAGTCACCGGTGTACAATTACTACTCATATTAATTTGATTCAGAATCATATTTTGTTCCATTAATTTTGGAACTACTTCAATGAGTTGATTTACATTACTGGTTTCCGGTGATTCTGCTTCATCCACCAAGTTGTTCACGTTTTCCGCCCGATAGAAATTCTCAAATTCTTCTTCTGTGGACATCTTACTATCCTTTAAACTTTATTTTTGTCCTTTATCCCACTTCTGACGCTGTAGAAGAAGGATATAAAATAATCCCTTCTTTTATTGTTCGATTGTACATAAATAAATATCTTATATGATAGAGATCTACCACTAATAGGTCAATAAAACAAGGCTGGTTTGAGCGATAGTTATATTTTCAGAACGTTTACAAACGTTTTCGGAACACCTTCGTCAGTGAAAATATAACTAGATAAATATATAAACAAACTTTTGTTTTTATTTGGGACTATCAACAAAATAACTAGTGACTAGGATTTCTTGATATAGAGGATGTATAACCAACTTTTATATATATATATAAATTATAAAAACTAAATTAATGTGTAAACATACATGCAAATTAAGTAAAACCTTATATCAAAAATCTTTGTCGAAACCTTAACAATTCTGTTCAAGGACTAGGAAAACCAAATTCAAAAACCTAGCCAAAGGTTTCCTTCTTAAGAAATGCAAATGTCATTTTAACAAATTGCTATATACATTACTTAAATTTTGAATATCGGTCCTGAAATTAATAGTTTTAGTGTCTTTCTGTATATTTATCATTTCATATATTAGTCTTTTTATAATTATTCTCTGTTTTTAATATAATTGTGTTTTCAAAATCAAAGTAATGCCCAAGATCTTTGTAATGTTTTGTTACAGCGGTCATTGTACCAAAATCATTATTTAAAGAATACTTATGGCTATACAACCTTTTCTTTAAATATTGTTTCGTCTGACCGATGTAACAACCATCACAGTCTTTACAGTTTATTTTATAAACTACATTACTCTGATTTTGTTTAATTATTTTGGATTTAGTATTAGTAAAAGAGATCTGTTACTATAATTTGGAATGAAAGTAATGTTTATGTTGTTTTTATTAAATTCTTTTTTATTTTTTTAAGCGAAAAAATAAAAAAGAATTTAATAAAAACAACATAAACATTACTTTCATTCCAAATTATAGTAACAGATCTTTTTACTAATACTAAATCCAAAATAATTAAACAAAATCAGAGTAATGTAGTTTATAAAATAAACTGTAAAGACTGTGATGGTTGTTACATCGGTCAGACGAAACAATATTTAAAGAAAAGGTTGTATAGCCATAAGTATTCTTTAAATAATGATTTTGGTACAATGACCGCTGTAACAAAACATTACAAAGATCTTGGGCATTACTTTGATTTTGAAAACACAATTATATTAAAAACAGAGAATAATTATAAAAAAAGACTAATATATGAAATGATAAATATACAGAAAGACACTAAAACTATTAATTTCAGGACCGATATTCAAAATTTAAGTAATGTATATAGCAATTTGTTAAAATGACATTTGCATTTCTTAAGAAGGAAACCTTTGGCTAGGTTTTTGAATTTGGTTTTCCCTAGTCCTTGAACAGAATTGTTAAGGTTTCGACAAAGATTTTTTGATATAAGGTTTTACTTAATTTGCATGTATGTTTACACATTAATTTAGTTTTTATAATTTATATATATATATAAAAGTTGGTTATACATCCTCTATATCAAGAAATCCTAGTCACTAGTTATTTTGTTGATAGTCCCAAATAAAAACAAAAGTTTGTTTATATATTTATCTAGTTATATTTTCACTGACGAAGGTGTTCCGAAACGTTTGTAAACGTTCTGAAAATATAACTATCGCTCAAACCAGCCTTGTTTTATTGACCTATTAGTGGTAGATCTCTATCATATAAGATAAGTATAAAAAGGTCACGAAATATATATATATATATACATTCATAAATAAATATAACACATAATCTCGACACGTTTATTCACTCATCTTCATAACATAACCTGAACACGTCCACCGTCTTTTCCCAGCCGTCGTCTAGAACTGCGCTCAACAATTCCAGTAATCCCAACGATTTCACCTTTGATCGGTCCTCGGAATTTTGAACATTCAAGCGATTCTAGCAATTCTACGAAAATCATGGAAGTGGGCAACACGATCACTATCCTCCAGAAACGATCGCATACATTTCCGTCTCTAGCGAAGTTCCCGACCTGGAAATAGAAGTCCATTACATCGATAAATTCTGAAGCAGGGGATTCATCGTCACGTGACCTCACCGATGCGAGAAAACATCGTCGATTCTAGAAATCTAAATCTATAAGCAGAAAAATAGAACTGGAACTAAACTAATGCCACTTGGTAGCACTGGCCTCGGACATGTTTCAATCACCGAGGCCGAGTAAATTTTGCGAGAAAAATCAAAGTGGAGTTCACTGCGAATAGAAATTCTTCGGCAAGAAATATGTTTAGTCAAATCTGCCAACAACAACATAAGGATTCAGCCGACCACGTATGATGATTATTGCATATTAGGCTACCCGTTTCATTCCTTCACTCTCCCGGAAGGGAAACCTCTCAAAGTGCTTCTAGGCGTGATGGAATTTTTCTCTTCGAGGAAGAAGTCGCCGAAAATGTCAGCCGGCAAAAGTTTGAATCCACTTTGTGCAAGCACATAGTGAAGGGGAAATGCGGCACCCCTAATCCTTTCGTTTTCATCCAGCTCCAGAAAATGGATGAATCTAAGAACATCTATTCGATCAGAAACGTCCGCGGTTTTGAAATTCAGAAACGTATCGAAGCTTCCGCAACCACCGTAAATTATACGCGCATGGACAGAAAAACTGTCGCACGGCGCTTTAGTGTCTAGTGACTTTTACTCACTAAAACTTCGTCTCTTCGCTACGAAAACTAGGCCCCTAGCCTTGAGGATATACATCAAAAAGCAAAGGTGTAGTTATTGTACCTGGTCTTTCTGCTGTGCCCTTTCATTTCCTTCCTTTTTGACCTGTATTCGTGTTATATAGTTTTGTATTAGCTCCTATCTCCGTTTGGAAGACATCATCAACTCCACAATATTTTCGGGCTCCTCTGAGAATTTCACCTCAACGGTTGTCCTAAACCCTGCCCTCTTGTACACTGGAAGAAGCTGGGCTCTCCAATCTGGCTGCAAATGTCGTTCGGGAATTTCTTTATTTTATGAATATAACTTGCGAAGCAACCGTGTCCCATTAGAAACTGACTCAAGAAGTAATGAAGTCGTTCGTATTTGCACGTGGCCCACATTTCTAGATCCGGAACTAACTTTCTGGCCCAGACAGCCACCAGGGTCCCCAATGTCCATTCCTTCTGTCAGATATTGAGGTTAACTTGTCTCTCGTTGAGTCTAATATCTGTACCATTACCTCTGCCTGTCATGTGAGTAGTAGTAGCATTAGTGAATGCTCCTTCTATGTCTAAGAAAGTGGCTACCGCTATTTCTTTGTCTTCAATCGACTTTGACAGTAGTCTCTTCCAGACCGTCCAACGCCGAGTCCGTTGATCTTCCCGGTTAGTATGCATATTGCCTTTTGCGTAAAGGCTGCTCTGCTAGGAATGTCCCCCTGATGTATCTGTCTACCAATCTCTCCAACGTTTATTGCAGGAAAGATGATAGGCTGATTGATCTGAACGCCCTTGGTGTTTGATCTGCTACTCTACCCACTTTAGGTAGGTATATGACCCTCACTGTTTGCCATGCCGTCGGTATATAACCCCACACCACACAAGCTTTGAAGATTTTACACAGGTATGGTGTCAATATGTCTGCTCCCATTTGTAGTAATTATTGACCTTATTGACCTTTATAACCCTCCCCGTCCGTCTCTGTTGGGTTTCTGTGCCTCGTTTCCGTGAGTTAGGTGTCTAGATCAAACCTAGTCTGCCTGTGGTCCGTGCACGAGAGCTCATTCTACACGTGCACGTTGCAGGTTAAGCCGCTTACTTCACTGGTGCAAAGTGTTAAGTCTAAGAGTTCTTGTCGAGTCCTAGTGACGAACGTAGGCTTTTTCCGATGTTTGCCATCAGTAACCCCTGAGATACTATAGCTTGTAGTAGGAACTCACCTCGTTTGTTAGTGCTTGTACTTCCCCACACTATGTGATGAGCGTTAGCGTCGATGATGAGTTGAAAGCCCTTTTCCTCACCATATGCAACTATGTCGCTTAGTATGCGAGGTGGACATCTCTCATCCCCTGAAAAGTAGGCAGAGCAGATTGACCAGCTTCCTCCCCCTCTTCAGTTGATAGTAAACCTATAACGTCATCGGTGCAGAGCACCGGTATGAGTGCACGTTTTACCCTATTGCTATACAATAGCAAGCCCCGGGCCTTATAGCCGTTATCTTGTATATTTTATATTATATTACTTCACCCTGTTGCGGCGACAGGCCTGCAACTTCCCCTTTATGCAGCTAGGGTTCTTGCAGGAGAGCCACATCTAGGCCTTCCGTCTCGAATCTTCTCACCAGCGTTGCCGATGCGGTTTTTGCGTGTTGGAGATTCACCTGCAAGGCCCTTATTCCATCCTTCACTCTATCGAAGAGGAGTTGGTCTCCATTCAGAGGAATTCTCCTTTGTCTCCTCTGGACCAGCTTTCTTGTGCCCATCCTTTATTCTGAAGCGCAATCTTCCCATTCCGAAGTACGGACACATGTCAAGTTTCGCGTCTGGTGAGTATCCTCTCAGTCTGTAATTTTAGTCCCTTCTCATCTGGAACGAATACTGTGCATGCTCACGGCCTAGGGGTGTTCGCTCCCTCCAGAGTGGTAAGAGCTGCGCTCTCCGATGGCTCCAGTGTGGGGACTTAGCCTTAGCCATTGTGCGCTATCTGGATTAGCTCATGTCACGAACAGATATGCCGGTTTATACGTGCATTTTTCGAAGCAGACTTGAAGCCATTGCTCCGTAATGTTATCATATGCCTCCATAATAGAGTCCTGGACTGCCTAAAGCTTTGCCGGCTCCATCTTGCTGGCTGCATACTACCGCAGCCAACCGCAGCCTCTCCAAAGCAGAAGGTTAGACGTAGTATGTAATATGTAAGGGTACCCCTATTCTTTCGGCTAAATTGACCGGACTACATTGTTTCTTATATACGATAATCCAATATACGTAATTTACAAATATATGAGTGTGTATTGTTTATTTATGTTGCAGAAATTGTTCTTGTAAGTTGGATGTTCGCGAAAACAGTGAAATTACTTATATTTTGACATCCTCAAAATCTAAATTGTAAGTGAATTAATTAAGCAATGATATGCAATTCAACTACTACGTTCTACTAGGACAGTGACAGCGAACGCTTTTTCCATGTGGATAAATATTATATACTCTTTTAAAGATTTGACAGTGGGTCTTAATTATACCAATTTTATATTTAAATTTGACAGTAGGTCGGACATATGTGTGACAAAAAATAATATTATTGCGATAAATGTATATAAGGTTTATAATGAGAAAGCAGTAAATATCTAATTTTTTAAATGTTTAAAAGGTATAAAAACTAAAATTACTTTAGATAATTCTTCTATATTTGGAATTCACTTATCTAACACATACAGCAGTTAATTCGTCGCCAAGTAGATTTCTCCAAGTGGATTTTATAAACTTCAAAGAAGAAAATAGTTGTTCATAGACGCATGTTGAACCAAACGTCGGTAGAATGGCATTTGCTAGCTTTTTAATTGGATTAAGGTTGTTTAGTACTTATTTTTGAAGTGAAAACTTCTTTAGCACCGTTGTGAGTGATTTGAAACTCGATGAAACGAAAAAGGCGACAAAAAAGAAACATATACATCTATAGGATTTATTCTGCGAGAGAATGAGATCGAATAGCCTCCCCACTCTTGTCTACCAAGCGTGGTATATGTGTGCTTGTGTGGGCCTGCGTATTGTCAAGCCGAACCGAGAGAAAAGGCGTCGTGACAAGGGGACCATCAGACCTGCTAATCACGGATTTGGATGGATCTCAGATATGCTGTAGAAGGACTTCTCCTTAGTATCTGGCTACTGGCTTTTTATGCGACTAGTTTTTGAGAAAACCGATTTTAAAGTTTTGTGTGCCTTCTATACCTGTAAGTCTGGTGTTGTGTGTTCAAATCGTTATCGGTGTAGTTTTTTCTAAATAGTTGTATGCATTGCAATTATCAAATGTAAAATAAAAGAATAATGTTGTATAAAAAAATCATTTATAAAAACTAAAAAAAAAAAAAAAACGTTATATAATACGGAACAAAATAACATAATTCTAATATAAATAAATAAAAATAAAACTGTATAATATAAATTAATCTTCACAAACGACGATGCTGTTATCGTGTACAACTGTTGACTACGAAATAACGGTAATCTGCTATGTTGCAACCGTTATTTCAAAATAACAATAACGGTCGAAACTGTTATTTTAAATAAATTAAATGTATTTAAAATAACGATTTTCCCCATCACTACTTGCTTTGGTCAAAGCGTTCTGTGCGTATGTTTGTACCTGTGTTAGCGTGCGCATATTACGAAGTATGGAAGTTGATTCGACTGCGTGTGAGAAAACAGCGTCTTCCATTTTTTTAGAGCGAAGCTCTTTTAGCGAAATTCTGCGGCAAGCGTTAACTGGGAAAAAGTGAGACGCTTGAAATCGTCACTAGACGCTTTCATCTTGTTCTTTCACTAGTTATTTCTCTCTCACACACACACATATACTCATCGCAGGAGCAACTATGAAATGCGCCGTATTAGCGTTTCCCCCCCTTCCCCTCCTTCCCCCATCAGGTGGCGCTCTTATTATTCGGACTCGAATTTACTTCAAATTCAACCTCAACTTATTTACCATCGGTTTCGGAATGAAATACTTTTTCTTTATACATTGTCTATTCAATTATAGAATTTTATCTTTTATTCAAATAAGCATCAAATGCGTCAAGAGCTTTGCTCTTGCCGAGCCGCCCACGACACGTCTCCTCTTTTTTTTTTTTTCTAATCACACACCAAAATATTTATTCAATTGGCACACTCTCTGAACTTTCCGTTACAATTCACTGATTGTGTAGATATTTTAACAACATTGTCGAAGAATTAACATCGGTCGATATGTAGCACAAGAGAAACAAAAATTGAAAAAGTTTCTGTGCGGGAATCGAACCCAAACCATACAATTACTTGGCTAAAGCTCAATCGATCGAGCCACGCTCCACTCTTGAGCACAAACGCAACGGTCCAGGTATATCAATCAATACTCTATTCAAACCGGTTTTTTCACTTAAAACGGTTGAGTATTGGCACCATGTTTGAAGGTCTATAGTTAATCATGGAATGAAGTACTTTCTTAATCCCAGAAGGGCGTCCAAATCCGTGACCCCAACGTCGCGCCCTCCCCTTGTTAGTTTTAAAATGGCAGTCATACTGACAAGGACTATTGACTTTAATTCCATCTTTCGTAACGTTAATCTACACTACTACCTTTCATAGCGAGTTTATAAGTTTGTATACTGTACATACTGACGACAACTCTACTAAATACTATGAAATCAAATTTGCCATTTTTGAAATTAAATTTCTGAAACTACACTCAAAATCAGGAAGGATGAGCCCTGCGTCATTGATGTGCAAACTTAGTAACGACAAACGATTAGAAAATTACTTGCTTTATCCCTGTAAAAACAAAGATAAACCAATAATATAAACGTTTGTCAATCGAAGCAACATAGTATAATAAACGTACCGTCGAATTTTCCATAGAGGGAACAACGTACAAGACAATGACAACATTAGTACAAGCATCGGTATTCATACATCATACTTTGAGACACTGAAATACTTATTTTGACTAATTGAATACATCCGGTTTTGTTTCGACGTTTTTATTAACTTTTAGTACCTCAGAAACAACTGCTGTAAATACAATATCTGTACATAGAAAAACTTTGCGTTCCCAAACGCAACAGTTTGTTTAGTGATAGAAATTGAAATTAATAACATAACCTAAAACGATGGAATTCGATAGTGAACATTTCTCGTTTGTGATTTTTCAAGCGCCTGCGCATTTTGTTTTGATTATGTTTGTGTCTGATATGACCCAGAAGTACTGATTTAATTCAGACAATGGTTTATTGATGCCGCAGGGCTAATCTTTTATGATTCGGCGTGTATGTAATTAAAAGATTCAATTTTAACAGCTTAGATACTTTCTAATAAAGACATATTTATCGAATTCTCATATTGAAACTACAATTTCACAACAAATTTTATTTCCATCAGAATGTCTTAAAAAAGTGTAGTTATTCCAAGCTTAACCGACCTATAGACGATTTATGACACTTCATTCAAAAAGAAAAAATATTCTCATATTTCTATTCTAATACGGCACTGAGCGCCCATTAACTCTAGTTGGAGAGCGATTTTCAAGTTGAACGCATCTACAGAAATAAGGAGATGTGGAAAATGTCATGTTGCACAAGCTTATAAATGTTTATAGGAACTGCATTTTATCCGAGATAATTGATTCAAGGTTGCCCAGAGGAATGGAGAGAAGATTCAAAAAGTTTCATCGAAATAATTCAAACACACTGTACTGGCGAAAACGTTCACACTTGAGTTAATTTAAGCAGCGGATTATTGTATCTTATAATATGCGCGCTCGCATGAAAACCAATAACGCAGAATAATCGTATACAAGCCATAATAAAACTATTATTGAACATTCATGATGTTGTTTTCTTTTTATATGCAATTTGCGTTATAACCTATTGTGAATGTTGACACAAGAACGTCAAATTTTGTGTTATTACTGACTTTTTTCTAAAGAAAACAAAATGAGATATCAATGAATAAATCGGGGTAAATCTTTTGTTTCACAATATGAACATGTCGCAATGTAGAATATGTTACATATTACATATTTATGTGTTCTTGACTATTGCTAGTAAAATCAAAGTAGATAAAAACCATCAAATGAAGTTCATTCTTTTTAAAAGTTCTCTTTTAGGACAATTCCGAATTGACTAGTTATCGGTTGTAAATAAACGGATCTTTTCGACTTTTATTGCACCAATAGAAAAAGGGTAGGCGGTACTCTAAATATTAAACGTAAAACTGACTTACTAGCGGCACGTAGCGGATTTACCTTGTCCCTACAAAGTCCCGAACAATCTTAAGATGGATGACGACAAACAAACAACTCTGAATAGGAACTGTGACGTCAACACTTACTATCGAAAGCCGTCGCGATCAATGTTGTTGGGTGAGCTAATTTACTGTATATGGTTGGGAGGTAGTGGTAGTTGTAATGTATTGATATGGGAACAAACTTTATATCGTTATGCGTCTGAACTGTCCATTGTCAAAGTGTGCCGGGATGTGGTTAAATTGATTTTCGGTAAGATTTCCGGCCAGTTTCTCAGTAGATGACGCCATAAATCTGAACGAGTCCACAAATCTCATTTTAATATTTATTTTGCTAGATACACCAGCCCTATCTATTTGTTGATCCACTTCGATCTTCTTGGTGAACCTGATGCATTTTCTTTGTTAAATGGGATAACGTCAATATCTTCGCTATCGTCGACCAGTTGACGTAGACCACAAAAGATAGCGCCATTTCCCTATCGTGGTTTACAAATTTCAGTATACTTTCTAGCATCATCATCATCAGAAAATATACAGCTCACTGAATGAAGGCGATATCTTCTGACTAAGTGCTGCTACATATTTAACTTTGCCGAAGCACGATTGAAGTTGATAGACCACCAGGTATAGCAATAGCACCAGCGAGTACTATTTAAACATAAGTTTTAATATGTAATTAACTCACGCTTTACATTAAAAGATAATGACGTTGTTATAAATTGGGACATCATATTCCAAGAACAAGACCCAAACAAATGTATCAACTTGTTTATCTCAAACTTGGCAAATATTTATGAAGAGATATGCCCAGAGAGAATAGTGAAAAGATGGTGGAAACCTTAGCTGAATATAATAAAAACACAGCATCAGAAATACTAGATGAAATGAATTCATTCTACGTAAACATCGCGAAAGTGAACTTAATGGTAACGTAAACATTAAATATTTACGGTTCAATAACAATTCTATGTTCCTGTATAACATAGAACCAGTTGAAACTTTTAATATTATTTGCTAATTAAAAAACACGTCTTCTAAGAGAATTACTAAACACAAATGCGGTGTATTATGTGTTTCGTTAAGTTATATTATTAATCGCTGTTTCCAAGTCGGTATTTCCCAAACATCTCAAAGCAACCGCCATAAAACCTATCTATAGATGTAGAGACCAGAATGCTATTGAGAAT